>NHQK01000008.1:0-1248050 GCA_016864655.1 Phytophthora cactorum
GACGAACAAGTTCAACATCCAATAAGGTTGGTATGGAACGCCGGCATCTGAAAGTTATTCTCGGCAGAACGTTCCAATCATTGGTATTCCGACCAAGTTACGGAACCCAGTGAAGGTTATCGTTCCATTCTACTCCGCCACCGCTACGAGCGAAAGAGCGGCCGCGTTCTGGCGTTCCTTCGAGAAGTGCACGTATGGAATGGATGGTCAGATGCGGTTGACAGCTTTTGAACAGTGCCTCAAGGGTAAGGTGACAAGCGTGGTGGTATAACTCGAGGATCGATAGTTTCGAAACGTTGCGAGTGCGATTTCACAATCGTTTTATCTGCCAGATGCCTGCGCAGTTGTAGAACCGGTTCAAGGCTGCTAAACGGAACCGTGGTGAGTCCGCTGAAGAGTGGGGCGACAGAATCGCTACAATGTGCGAGCTCTCAACTACTATGAGCCGCGCATGAGGTCTGAGTTCTTCCTGGATGGCCTGCGCAACAAGCCAATGAGAGTGGTGCTGAACGCGAGTATGGTCACGTCGATTCCTGAAGCTTGTACCTAACTGCTGTACAAGAACCGGCACTTACCAGTTGAGGAGGAGGTTGAGTTTGCCGGAGATGGAGCGCTCCCGTCCAGTACGAGTAGCTCGACGTCGACTCAATCGCAGATGCTCTAGCAACTACAGCAGATGCACAGATGATGCTGAAGCAACAATAGGGTTATGGAACGCATCGTGGATTCGTTAACGCTGTGGCGCCGACTGCACCTCCAGCTGCTGGCGTTCCAGCTTCGGATGGGAACGCTATCGCGAACCTAGGACCACTTAATACCCGTCTTGGACCTGACACTCGAACCACGGAAGGAGAGATCGTGTGTGGTCGATGTGGGTGCAAGGGCTGCAGTCGCGAGAATTGTCTGCGTGGGAGAGGCCGTTGTAATCGGTGCCAGCGTGACGGCCACTATTCTATGGAGTGCAACTGGCCGAGCCCTCAAGGCAATACTCAAAACGGGGAACGTCGCGTTCCTGAGTGTTACCTCTGCCAGCAGAAGGGCCACACAGTGGCAATGTGTCCGGACATTGGCAAACTACGAGGGCTGGTGAGGAATGCTTCAGGCACTGGAACGTCCGCACCATCTGGAACGTCCCAACAATGAAGGGGGCAGGAGGTAGGGGAAGGAAGTGTCGCTCCTTCCTCTTGCCTAGTTGGCGACACAAAGAGAGATGAGGTTCACGGGAGAATGGAATGGCTAGTGGACCCGAGAGGACTCTCGGAAGAGGTGTGATATATGGTGAAGATGCTCGGGACGTTTCCGTCGCGAGTGTGACGACTGAAATTGCGGAAACTGAGTTAGGAACGAATATCGGGAGCGGTCCCATGGAACGGACTGGCTTCGAACTAGACGGAAGGATTGAGGGCTCTACGAGGAGGCTCGATCAAGAAGGAGTGGGCACGGAGGAGGCAACGGAACGCTCCAAACTGACACTGGACTGTGAAGGAGGAATAACGGAACGCCAGCAGGGGAGCAACGGAACGCTCAGAGACGGCGTTAAAATCCAAGGATGAGTGGAAGGAAGGAGAGGAGGCTGAAGTGCCGTCCACCAGCTCCGCGCGGTACAAAAATGCACTCGACTCGAACACGGAGGATGCCTCTAGCGTCAGAGCAGATTGATTCTCGGCAGTTATTGGAATGGTGGGAGCAAGTAAAGTTGAAACTGAGGCTCTCGAGGTCAAGAGTGAAGAGGAAAGTACCAAGGGAACGGCATCTACGAGTTGCTACTATCGTCTGTTTACCGACGAGGAGCTGGACATGCTCGAGCGCGGTGGAGATCAAGTGGTTAAAGATGAAGCCGAGGAGTACGAGAAGGAGCTAGAGGAACGGTTATTCCCTCTGGATGACAAGGAGGTTATGCTGCGTGTCCAGCGGAACGCTGAGAAACAAGAGAAGCCGACTCTCGCGGAAATGAGTGCGGTGCTGGGAATATCTGAAGAGGTGTCGGAACGCACGCGAGACGTCTCGTCTGGAGCACTTGGAACGCCGGAGTACTGGCTGAATTGGTACGCCGACACATTAGAGACGTCGACGGAGGCGAAGCGCGCAAACAGGAACTTCCGGGAAATTGAAGGGTCCGATGTACGGTCGCAACCTGCTGTCAGTTCGGTATTGGCGAGCAAGGGAGAGCGTGTCAGCTCCGAAGGGTCGACTGAAGACGCGGTGGAACGCGAGTTCGTGCGGAACGTGTGCGTTGAACTCGATGGGACTGCCGTCTCGAACTCGAAGAACCCTGAGGAAGTGGTTAGAACGCTGCCGTTCAGATGGCGTTCCATAATTTGCAGCCGAGTCTACGAACTCTCAAAACAAGGGCGGAACGCCAAAGAGAGTCGTCTACCGGAAGATCGTGAGGGTTTTGAACGCGTTGACGCTGAAGGCATCCATCCCTTGCGAGACAAAGTGGAAGAAGACTCTCTAGATGAGGAATCGCTGCGTGACTACCTCGTAGATGTGGGTGGAACGCTGAGTGAAGCCTTCCTAAATCGAGCGATATCGTGGGCCCGATGTTATCACGGGAATGAAGCTGCTGTCTTCCGTGACAAACTGCGTGCCAGGGAAAGGGAGACTCCGGGTAAAGCGGGACCCGTCGTTGCAACTGGTGCGACGAATCTACACGAAAAAGTGACGTTTGATTTGTCAATGAAAACGCTGGACGATGAGGAGCTCAAAATAGCTGATGAGGCGCCCGAAGTCTATTCCGTAAACGCGAGAAAAGCACCGAAGCCGTGGAGACGACCTGGATTGCGCGAAGTTAGCGGCGGCGACGCCACTGAGAATGAGGAAGGTGTTGTACCGGAAGGCAAGCGCGTTATCTGCAATGTCGGTGGTGTGCTAGCACTGTCCGACGGCTTCATTGACTGCTGCCCGTCCGAAATGCTGGCCGACACCGGTGCCATCGCCAGTCTAGTCGCGAAGCGAGTACTGAAACGACTCGGTCGAGCCTCCGAACCTCTCAGACCTTATACGGAAAGTCTGGACAGTGTCTCGGGCCATGAGATCCGCGTAAGTGGTGTTATCGACCTGCCCGTAACACTTGAAACGCTGGAGAGGACGCTTCCCTTCGTGGTGGCCGACCATTTGTTCGTCGACGCAATCCTTGCAACGGACTCGCTCCGAGCGTTCAGTGCGGTAATCGACCTTGAAGAGCAGAAGATGACGTTGAAGGGAACAGGAGATGTGATCCCGTTAGGCGCGACGAGAGTGGAGGAGACCTACGCGGCCTCGGTATACTCGTCAGTGCGCCTGAAACCCGGTCTTCAGGCGCTGGTGCGCTCAATCGTACGTGCAACGGTAAGGAACCATTTGGTTGTGCTGGTAGAAGGTGTTCCCGGATCGGACGAGTCGCGAGAACGCTCTGTACAGTCGTGGATGGAACGGTGTTAGTGGAAGTCTGCAACGCTTCCACTGAGGAGATTGAGATCAAGGCAGGCGCCTACGTCGCCGCTGTGACTATCGTTCGAAAGTCGGCTTTCACGGCTAACGTTCCAGGACGAGATGGAACGTCGAGGGACATTAGTGCTGTATTGAGCGCGATAAATGGGAACGCATCAGCGAAAGTTGGAACGGTAGAGGCTGAGATGGCTGACGCCATGGACAACGCTGGGGGAGGCGACTTCGAGGTGGACTTTCAGGACTCGTCGCTCGAGGCCGAACAGAGGAGACTCTTTGCGATGATGTTGAAGGGCATGAGGTACTAGTTTGTCGAAACCTCCAAGAAACCTGGAAGTACGGAGCTTCTGAAGTTTAGTATCGATACTGGAACGCACCTGCCGATCAAACAACCTCCTTACCGAGTGTCGAAAGCTGAAGGAGATGTCATGGAGTCGGAGATCCAAGAATATCTGGACCTCGGTCTTATTAGACCTTCGACTACCCCCTGGGCCAGTCCTGTGTTGATGATACGGAAGCGTGATGGTGGAATTCGATTTTGCATTGACTACAGGAAGCTGAACGCTGTCACCGTGAAGGACAGTTATCCGATGCCTTTGATTGACGACATCCTAGACGTTCTTGGGAACGCTAAGCTTTTCTCTACCCTGGATACTGCTTCGGGATATTGGAACGTTCCAATGGACCCGGACAGTGCCGAGAAGACAGGTTTTACCAGTAAGTTTGGACTCTACGAGTGGCTGGTCATGCCTTTTGGTTTGTGTAATGCCGTTCCAGCTTTTGAACGTGTCATGGAGAACGTTCTTGTCGACGTCAAGCGGAGAACTTGTCTTGTTTATCTGGACGACTGCGTCGTCTTCAGTGACGACTTCCCGACTCACTTGAACCGGGTACGACGAGGTTTGGAACGTTTCCGGGCTGTGGGTTTTAAGCTGAAGATGAAAAAGTGCCATTGGGGACGCGACCAAGTAGCGTTCCTGGGACACATCGTGACTCCTACTGGTACCCTTCCGAACCCTGAAAAGGCAAAAGCCGTGATGAATATCGAGCGACCGCATGACTTACATACGGTTAGAGCGTTCCTGGGATTGACTAGCTACTTTAGACGCTATATACCGGGTTTCGCTGCGATTGCTGCACCGTTCGAACGTTTAAAGCAGAAGACCGTTGCGTTCCGACAGCTACAACGAGCTTTGGTGAAGCCTCCAATACTGGTGTATCCCAACTTCAAGAAGTGGTTCAAGCTCTACGTGGATTCGTCACACCTGGCAGTGGGCGCGTGCCTCATGCAGAAAGTTGACAAGCGTGACAGAGCCATTGCTAATGCCAGCAAGTTGCTGGTGGGTTCCCAACGGAAATGGGTCAACAAGACAAGTGGAACGACCGAGATTGAGTGCTGGGGAATCGTATGGGCTACGCGCAAGTTTCGATGCTATCTCGACAACGCTGAGTTCGATTTATTCACTGATCATCAGGCCCTCACGTGGAGCTTTGGTGAGAATACGAGGATCTCGAACGCGAAGTTGGCTCGGTGGGTGGTGGAGCTGTCGCAATTGCGATTCAAGGTGCACCACCGACCTGGGACGTCAATGGGTCATGCTGACGGCTTGTCGCGGCTTTACCACCGACCTGGTGCGAGTGTAGTTGGCGCCATGCGGATGTCCGATCTTCTTAATGCCGACGAGAACGGTGCTTCAATCAGAGATGGAACGCAGACACAGGGTGGAATGACCAACCGGAACGCTACTGACATTCCCGTCGCAGTCGGGAAGCCTAATGTGACTCCTAGTGGGGAACCAGCTGAGGATTTCCGCTTTCTGAGGAAGTACCAATGGGGACTGAACCCCTCACGCAAGCAGAACAGGAGGAGGACCTGCAAGGGAGAACCCAGGAGGCCGACTCGTCTCCGATCGATGCGTTTGGACTGGACTACGACAAGTTCGTGGCAGAACAGGAACGAGTGCCTTGATGCGAGCTTTGAAGGCTTTCCTGAACGATGGTGCCCTGGCTTTAGACCCCCAACTGCGAGTAAGCATGTTGACGATGTCGCCCCATTACCTGATTTTTAAGGCTGTCTTGATGTGTCGTGTTCACCTGGGAGCGCGTGCCGGTCCAGCTCGAACTATTTGCGTTCCCGCTGTCCCGCTACTGTTCATTGAGACGGTTTTGCACTATTGCCACGCGGATACCTTCTCCGCTCACTTGGGAAAGACGAAGACAGCTGATAAGGTGAGACGCCACGCTTATTGGCACGGCTGGAAAAAGGATGTGGTCGAGTACGTGCGCGAGTATTCCATTTGCAGTGGTGGTAAGGGACGCAGACCATGAAGAGCTGGTCTCATGCAACGAATGCCGGTCCAGGACCTGTCGGGTCCGTTTTCATTGCTTGTGGTGGACGCTATCGGACCTCTGGTTGTTACACCTCGAGGGAACAAGTACATTTTGGTTTTCGTGGACTATTTTACGCGCTGGGTCGAGGCTTTTGCAGTGGCCTCACTGGACACGATTTCTTTTGTGGACGCTATGGTTGAGGGAGTAATATGCAGACACGGAGTGCCAGAAAGACTGCTTAGTGACCGCGGTTCGAACTTCACATCTAATTTGGCCCGATCGCTGTACGAGACTCTTGGGATTAAGAAGCTGTTTGGCTCTGCGTACCACCCGCAGACTCAAGGTCTTGTGGAACGCTTCAATGGATCGCTAATGGGTATGCTGCGAATGTACGTGAGTGAAACGCAGACCGATTGGGACGAGTATTTACCAAGGGTCCTATTCGCGTACCGGACTGCTTATCATGAAGGTATGGGCGATACTCCGTTCTTTAGTTTGTACGGACATGATCCCGTGCAGCCTATCGACTTAGTGTTCCTAAATACTGGAAAGGACTGGAAGAGTAAAGAGGTCGCAGTGTACAGAAGGAAATTGTACCACTCGATGCGAGCTCTCGTGTCGACCGGTGGAACGACAGCTGATCAAAGCCAAGACAGACACGAGAAGCGACTAGACAAGCAAGTGAGAGTCACGTATTCTGAAGGAGACGCGGTTTGGGTGTACCAGTTCTTCAGAGCTCTACTAGGGGAACGTAAGACGAAGAAATTGGCGTTCTCTTGGCACGGCCCCTACCGTATTGTAGGCCAAGTCGGGGAGAACGCCTACAGAGTCACGATTCCTAGTCACCTGAACAAGATCGTCACCGATAACGTGAACCGTTTGAAACGTTGTCGTCGTCGCTGGAGTCGACCGTTCGCAAACGAGATACCGGAAGGTGCGGAAGAGAACGCTTCTGAAGATGGTACGGGTCCTCTACAAGAGGAAGACCTACCGTCTACAAGTTTCGTGGAACGTCTGTCAGTAGGCGGCGAGGAGACTGCTTTCTCGGGAGTGTCTTCACCGATGGTGGACATCGTCGCAAAACGGATCGAGGCACGCGAGTTACAGTAACAGGTACTCACTGCCACATACGAGACGTTTTGGCTGTCCCGAGCTGCCTTGGCGCCTGAATTTGGAACGCTGATCCGTGCGTTCGAGGACGCAGACCGTAAGAAACGTGGACTGCCGGAGTTGCGTCGGAACGCCAGGTTGGTTGAGGCCAACACTGACGTGGACGACGCCGAAGTGTTGTTCTAGCTGGCAAGTGGACCAGGTAGAACCGGTGTAGCTCTCGAGCTACACTGGAGAGGGTGTTTGGGAACGTGTGACTACCAAGACACCGGGTGGCGTGTTTATATTTTTTTCTATTTTGAAACGTTGCGAGGGTGCCCTCTCGGAACGCTAGGAGATTGGTTGTTTGGGAACGATAAGAGGTTCTCTAATCGGGAACCGTGATAATTTTTGTCTTGGAACGCGGGAGAATGGAACGACGGCTGGAGCGAAGATCGCGAGTCCCGCCTGAGTTTGAACGCATCCGGGGCGCGTTCCAGCTACGACGGCTGAGGGTACCGTGAGACCGGTTGGGGACGATGCAGCTCGGCGAGGTCGCCGAGCGTCAGTCAAGGAGAATTGTCACGGCCCACAGTTAGATGGTGGACTCGCAATTCTCGCTGACTGTATTCAGAAGGTCTGCTATCTTCAGACTTTGTGTACCACGTCCAACCAACTTAGTCATCCAGCAAAGTCCTCGGCGTTCCAAGTCTAACTTGGAGCGCTCGTCGACCGATTGTGGAGGGACTTCACGTTGAACCGCCACGAGGGAAGGATCTGCGGAGAGATAGGGAGCTCCTCACTCATTGGGAGGCTGTGAGGCTGTAGGGAATAGCTCAGTCCTGATTTTCCTTCTTTA
This sequence comes from Phytophthora cactorum, assembly GCA_016864655.1. Taxonomy (NCBI): domain Eukaryota; phylum Oomycota; class Peronosporomycetes; order Peronosporales; family Peronosporaceae; genus Phytophthora; species Phytophthora cactorum. Next base: position 7,709 of record NHQK01000008.1, read on the forward strand.
AGAAGAGCTCAAGAATACAAACAACTTACATTTACTTTGAACCGCTGTCGTCTAACGTTTCCTACGTCGGCCTGCAAGATACACGACCACGACACAAAGGAGGAAGACCCGCGACACCTGTTCCTCAGTTGATGTTGATTCTTCCCAGTTGATGCCATTTCCGAGCATATTCGGCTCCAGCTGATCTTGCGGTCTATATCCACTTCTGCCTTCGCCAAGCGAAACAAAAGTCGGTACTCGGCATCTGAAAAATCTGCCATCACAACGCGATAAAAATATTCAAAGTGAGCACATACTAAACGGAAGACGTTTGTTCCAGTCAGGCATATACATTTCTACGTCTTATTAGGTGTTGATGTTGATTTCCATTGTCTTACCGATGCTGACAACTAGGCCGATTGCTCTCTTCGTGCAACATTCACCACTTTTCTCCTCCGGGCTCGCTTTTCATGAGTTCCGCCGATCATTGTCCTCCAAATAGTATCTTCAACTACAAGGCCCAATTGCTGTTCTTCATTTTTGAGAGCGTGGAGCTGATTGGCGGAATGATAGTATCTTCGCATGAGTTGATGACAACACCTTGACGGATCGGTAGCGCGCTACATCGATTCGACGTCATTTCCAAATTTGCCTGCCTCCACCAATCCGACAGCTATGGATTTGTCCGCCACGTATTTGCTGCCGTGATGTTCATCCGAGGAATCACGCTGCTCATTGCTGACCGTAATGCTACTGGTCTCTCTACACGTCGCCCTTCACCGGTCGTCGATCTCCAACCTGACGGGCTGTCGACAGCCTTCACCTCACACGACGCTGCTTGCCTACGGCCGTCGCGCTGGTTGTCCATCTAGACGATACTGCTCGCCATGCCATGCTGGCTGTCGATTCCCAAGCCTCCTCTACCTGACGGCCTTGATGCTGACCGTTGCGGTCCACAATACAGCTGGGCTCCAGTATGGAAGCTCACCGCACAGCTCTCCCACGTTGCTCGCCTACGGCCATCACGATGGTTGTCCATCTAGACGATACTGCTCGCCAATGCCATGCTGGTCGAAGACGGCCCGCATGCTGGCTGTCGATTCCCAAGCCACCTCTCACTGACGGCCTGGTTGCTGACCGTCCGCATCCCAACGCTACGCACCGCCAATCCAGATGCTGGCTATCACTCCAAGGCGCTGGGGTCTATAACTAGCCATCGCAATATGTGCAGCTACTCGACGGCGTGCCACGCTGCTGACCGTCTTGTCGGTTCATGACACTGTTCGCTGACAGACCATGCCGCCTGGTCATCGTTCTTCACGATGCTGCTCGCTGACAGCCTTGTTGCAGGGCACGGGCCGCTTCACAGCGCTGCTCACTGACAACCATGTTTCTGGTCGTCGCGCCCCACGCAGCTGCTCTGACGCTGGTATTGCGCTCCGTGACGTAGCTCGACAACGACCCGATGCAGGCTGTCGCTCTTAAAGACGGTGATCGACAATGGCTCATGCTGCTGGATGTTCATATTGCCGCTTGCCAACAAGCCATATCGCTGCTGTCCACGCAGCTGCTTGTGGACGGCCCTGATGCTGGACGTTGGACTATATGACGGCGCTCGTGAAGATACGATGCTACTGGCCGTCGTCTTCGTGACGATGCTCCTTGCCGGCTGTAAAGACGCTAGCGAATCTAGTCTACACCATCAAGTACTTGCAATGCATTACCATTTTCCTCCTGCACATTACCATTTGCCTATCTGCGCCTTAGAGCGCAGTTATAGCCTTCTCAGCAGAGTACCTTGTCTTACCAGCAACTGTGAGACCCTTCAGCGCAATCAACCCAAGAGGAGGATCTTGCGAACTCCTCGATTGCGGCCTTTCAAGATACTACGGTGAATTTTGAGATTCAACCCAAGAGGAGCATCTTGTGAACCTCGATTGCGGCCTTTCAAGATACTACGGTGCATTTGAGATTCAACTGAACCATACAAACCCGAGTACAGTTGCTCTCCACGACTTGAACTTGCGTTCCTGTCCTTGCGAATATCTTCTATTACTAGCCGCTCAAGGCCATGGATCACTTTGAAATCTTACCAGACATAGCTCAGTAGAGACGGATGTCTGGAAAACGAAATCAACAGGCTCAATGCAGCAGTGAGCGCACTTCTAAACGACGACAGTCACTACGGGTGATTAATCGGTTGGTGTAATTCCGACGCGTCTCAGTACGATATTTGTTACTGCAGATACACGTACTATCATGATAATAATCGTGTTGGCACGTTTTTGTTCAAGATGCAGACTTGGCATCCGATCGAGCAATGTTTGGAGTTGCATGGCGAACTTTGCGTGTTGCTGGCTGGGCTTCCAAGCGTCCGAATCAAAATATCCTTAGTGATCTGTACCGCTACATCCCCCCCAACGGTGACGTGAACGGAACGGAGGGTACGGACTTCTTTTCGGGAGAACGATCACTTCTGGAGCACTACAGGAGAACGGCCAGTGTACACAATGATGCATAGGGGTCTAATCTGACGGGATGAGGCGATAACAGTGTCAAAGCAGTTGCTGGTGCCAACTTCAGTGGACGGCGTGTTGCTGGTGACCGCGATCACAATCGCACGTCGCCAATTGATATCCGCGATGGGTCGAGTGATATAACAACCGAGCGGGCCCATGTCCATGGTGATGAATGCGCAGAATCTGCTGGACATTGTTTGAATGATCGTGATGGTGATACCACTGAATCTCTCGGTGGTGAAAGTGCTGCTCTCATATGTGATTTGAAGTAAGAGACAGCAAGACGCTCTAGATACGTTGGAGAATGGTGAGCTTGTGTGTGATGGCACAAACAATATCGACTGTTCTGTTTGTGACCCCACAATAAATTCGCAAACAATTTCTGACAGTGTTCTACCGGATAGCTTAGCAGCTATGCCAAACCGGCTCGCGATGTCGGATTGTAGAAGATCTGGAAGGCCGACTGCAACAAATGACCACACAAAATGTGCAGTCTGCAAGAGCGAGTGTAGCATGGAGCGCACCTGTACGTGGTGCAAGAAGTTTATTCACCACTTCTGCTCGCATGACGTGTGTGCATCGCTAAAACGTCCGGGCCCGGGTGGTGGATTTCTCGAAGATTTTGGTGACAGTAGCTATTGTGGCAAATTGCGCTCCTCAAATGCTACTGAATTGAACTTGGACACAAGCAAAAATCGTGATCGAAGGTATCCTTCCCTGAATCAGGCAACAAATATTTGGGATATTGCGGTCTCTGCATCCGGAGCATCAGTGGCCTCTGCAATAGCTCAGCGCACTACGAGGCCGGCGGCAGCAACAAAACCTAAACCGAAACGATGCACCAAGCCAAAAAAATCAGCTCCCCGCTCAATCCGAAGTGAGAAGCAAGCGGCTAAGCCGACACAGAAAGGGAAGGCCCCTCGCAAGCACAATAAGAAGAAGGACGAAGCTGCAGCAATGAAAGAATAGCTGACCTGTAGAGCTCGTGTATCTGCTGACACGTTTGTTTGAGCTAGTGTGGCTTTTTCTCCAGCTAATGAGCAGTGGATGCCACATGTTGTGTACCCGGATGTTGGCTCGATGTACCTGACCAGTGTTGTGACCCGGTACAGTATAGTGTTCGAAGAAAAAGCCGTCAATATTCGCGTGTCTTTGGCCAAATTTGAGGTACAATGGACTTGTACGAGCTTCCAAACCAAATACCATGTCCATAGTGTTGCAGAAGACGTCCTACTTCGTGGCGTTCGCCAGTTTGCAAAAACACACCGTGGAGAATTACATTTTGGAGAGTCCTGGACGGACCTGTGCAACATGATTCCAAAGCTATCAAATATCCCTGCACTCACCGACGAATTTGAGGAGATGGACGAGGAACACTATCGTGAGTGGTCTGCCTTTCGTGGTAGAAAAGAGCTGCAGATTGCTTTGAGTCCTTCTGAGGTTAAGCAGATCGAGTTGATGTCGTTTTCGCCTAGAGCATCGGTAGGGCAGCCTCCAGGCTTATTCGCTCATCGTGATGGATCTATGACTACAAAACTACGCCAGGAAAGTCGGAAGTTATTTGGCCATTCAGCGACATCGGCCTTTTTCGCCTTTATTCCGCTGCCGTTTTGGAGTCAAGTGGTAGTTTTTACGAGCGCATATGCGGACACTATCGGTAGCCCATCTGCGAGGGCAGTGACCCTAGATGAACTGATGAAATGCTTGGGTATTCTGTGGTACATGACGTTGGTTGACAAAGGTGAGATGAGGAACTTTTTGGTTGATGACGAGGAGGCGACAATTTTTCCTCAGGCTCGTGGTACTGGCTTGGAATCGATTATGACATGGCGTAAATTTATCTACATCCGCAGGAATTTGAGTTTTCGTTCGGCCGTTACCGCCGCAGATTTACAGCGAGATCCAGCAGCTAGAATGCGACCTCTTATCAGCATCCTCAAATCGCGATGCTTGCGCCATGTAGACGTTGGCCGAAACGTGGCAGTTGACGAGGCTAGCATAGCGTGGCGGTCCCGATATGCTCGGCATATTATAGTCTTCAACCTACAAAAGCCTACAGGAAAGTATTATTTCAAATTATACGCTTGCTGCTGCTCAACGTCGTGGTACGTGGTTGGTTTCAAGTTGCACTGCGCCAGCGATCTTAGCGACCGAATGGATGGTGTAGTTCCACGCCAAGAATTTTTGCGGCACGCTGATCTCACTGCGAATTCGTCTGAAATTTGCTCTCATGTCATGGAAGTCTCCGCGTCCTTGAAAGGTTATGGTCGGATCGTAAACACACACAACTTTTACACGTCGTGTTTGCTGTTGGCGAGTCTCAGGTCGATTGGTCTCTGTGGACGTGGCAGCGTGCGCTCATCTAGCAAACATTTTCCTCATTTCACGATGATCCGAAAGAAAGATGAAACATCTCGTGGCTACATGAAGCCAGGCGTTTGCCTAGCAAAGCATATTGTAGCGGCTAGTTGGGTCGATGGCTCTATCGTAAATGTCGTCTCCAATACCGATGCTTCCAGCTTAACTACTGTCTACCGTCGAATCAAAAACGAATAAGTCGCTTTCACAGCCCCTACTTGTATTGGTGAATACAACCCTGCTATGCAAGGCGTCGACCGCCACGATCAACTGCGTGGTCGATTTTCATTAGCTGATGGTCATTCGTTTCAAAAATGGCATAACAAACTCGCCATGGCCATGATAGATATCGCCAGGTGCAATGCCTATATTTATGATGGTCTAGCGCGTGATAGAAGTGACGATCATTCTTCACGAGATTGCAATGGTGAACCGAGGGCCAGACCCCGTGACAGCCACCGAGCGTTTGTTGCTTCACTCGTACGCGAGCTATTTGGTGGGGATTGGAAGAATTGTATCGATAGTGAAGGAGGGGGGGGGGGGGTTGGTGTACACTACCAACACAGCAGTGGCACCAACGTCAATTCAGCCGTCGAATAAGGACTGGGACCGTAACTCCTGCGGATTCGCCACAGATGTAAGTCCAAGCGTCGTACTGCATGTGCTAGATCTGGCCTTGAGCGGGAGACCAAATTTTGAAATTCTCCCACTATCTCTCGATATTGCATGTCCCACCATAGATCTTCTTTAGATGTAACCTCTGTAGTCAATGCTGTTTCAGGTGTAGCCACTCCATGACATGTCCGCATTCCGAAATGCTTGAGTACTCTTCCGTGTAGGTATTGGACAAATTCGACTAGCTCTTTAGGTCTATACCCCCACTTCCGTTTATTTGTGTGGAAGGGTCATCAGGCATGGGGAAGTCTCAGGTCGCGTTCGCTTGGCAAGGACAACGACCGTGGTATTACTGGTTTGCCAGTCAAGTCGGAGTTGATTCCCAGAGTCTTTACAAAAACTTTTTCTCGGTATCGTCATGGTTTTACAAGCTCGTGATGAAAGATTTGGCCCCTGAGGGTACGATGGTGAGGTCGGAAGACGACACGCTAAAATCCAATTCTGTGCTGTACTTCGACGAGAGTCTGTGGACCTACGGTTTTATTCGAGCTCTGCTGAAGTATTGCAGGATGGATGAGCACTACGTGCTCGAATGATACATTTCGAAGAGAAAACAACGCTCCACGTGAGCAAGTGCAACATGAAAGCTGTTCATGCTGTGTGCCGTGAGATGACGCAAGAAAACAAGCTGCTGGCTTTCTTCATCTAGGACGAAATAACATCCAACGCGAGCACCGCAGCGGGGGGGGGGGAGAACACAGCAGCTTTTCAGCGCGACGTCTTCCGCGCCTGTGGACTGGTAGTGATTGTGATGGGTACGGACTCGAAGATTAGCAATCTGGTGGATCAATCCCAAGGCAGCTACAGCGAAAACAGCACAAGTGGGTGTCGGTTGTTCCTCAATTCCCTCCCTACCAAGTTGTGTTTCACACAACAGAAGACGAAGAAGCTTGGAAGAAAAGTGCGGAGCAGTTTCCTGTCCTGAACGACATCGCGGAGGCTTCACGAGGGAGGTTTGCGAGATATTTCGTGGAGGCAGTGCTGAAATACGTGGCTGGTCACAGAACAGTCAGTTTGTGCACTTTGCTGGACGAAACATTCGACGAGGTCTGCTTACGGATGCATAGAGGAAAGAAATTCATGGGCGACAAGAAAGGAAAGTACGCACAGCTAATGGCGATTTCTTACACAAATGCAGCGCACAGCTTGCTCCCCACAGCTGCGGCTATGGGCGCTCTGCCAGTGAAAAAGAGGAAGACGGATGTGGGGGCCGAGAGTATGCATCTGCACTTTGCAAATTTGGTGGATACACGTGTTACCGATGTGTTCTTGGCGAAGAAGGAGCTCGCTCTGGACAATGGCGAGCAGTGGAAACCGTTGTGTTGCTTCCCTGGAATGGAGGAGGACCTGTTGCTCTACCTTGAGATATTGGGTGGGACGTCGTACTCGGGTTACTATGACCTTCGAGTTCAGAACACGCATTCAACAAAGATAGTCTTTTTGGATTATATGAGAGGCAAGGTATGCCCTGTAGATGAAAACTCAGACACCAGGTCCAACAACTACAAGACTTTCGAGAACATGATCGCCCAAAGCACTTCTGTGCGTCGCGGAGAAAAAGGACTCGTGGGAATTCCTTTCGGTGACTTTTTCGCTGACTGCTGGCTGAATTGGCGAGACGATTTAACGATGGTGGAGATGACCCTGCATAGTGAATCGAGTGTCGCCAGCGAGCTATTTTGATGGTATATGAAAGACATGTCAAGCATGACATCGCATGCCCTTTCTGACCCCACCCAATTCTCGGTGGCCCGCAGTGCATCGATCTGAATATGGTTTCGGCTGCAATTTCGGTCGTCATCTTAGTTCGCGCCCGGAATAATGACAGATGTGACGTTTATGTCAAAGGCGAGGAAAGGGCACAGCATTTCTACTGTGCGAGTGCAAGTATTGGTCGAAGACGGTGGATATTCGCACGATGAGAGGGATCATTACGGGGTTGAATGAATCCTGGGAGTGGACGTTCGTGCGGTGTGTTGTGCGTGGCGTCGGCGGACTTTCATGCGTGGGAGAAAACGAAGGACTGGATGCGTCAAGATTGACAGTCAGAATGGCCACGTAATCTGAAGTAGTCTCAGAAGAAGAGAGATCGAGAAGAAGCTGGTTATCATAGTGGAAACAGTGTCATTCGTCGTCCGACCGCGTAGATGAAGGACGAGCTGGCGGCGCGCCAAAGTAGTCGTTCGAGAAGCTCCACGCGCTTCTCCAATTCGCGAGGAAGTTTGAGCCAGACGTTGCATGAGTGCATAGTATTGGCAGCGCTTCTTCACTCCGTCAGCAAAAAAATAAATAAGAGAAAACAGTGTCAATCAAGAAAATTATCCGTCGTTCTTAAGACACTCTGTGTGCTATTGTTTCATTCACATATCACATGATGTAACGTCGGAGCATTGTGCTCGCGTGTTCCCCACGTCCGGCTCATCACGCGCACTCGGAATCACGACACCCCCGCATAAGCACCACTACTACAACACACTTGTAACATTCCCTTTAGCAACCAGCTCAGTGTAAATCAGTTAGTATAAGTTTGGCTTCGTTGTCAGCGTTGGAAAGCTTTGGATCCACATCATCATCAGACCGCTCATTACAATGTTAAGCTGCTCCGTCGCCAGGTGTGAAATCGTTGGCATCATTTCATCACCCTTTTTACCTTTTTTTTTTTTTATCAAGTCAAGTCAAGTCCTCTAGCTTTGACCATATCGACAAACAATTGGAATGTACCAATTCATCCTAATTGAATTACCATCGACCCATACATATCCACCTTAAGATGATTTGCTTGTACCATTAAGAATCGGAACAATCTTCTTTCTTAATCTGATTCAAGCAATCCCTTGTTTTACTAATTCTCCAGAAAGTTTGAGCTGCTATTTTGGCCCGATGTAGTGATGTTGAGAGGAAGCTATCCTCAAGTCTTTAAAAAAATATCGTTGGTTAAAACCACACCAATATGACTATATGTCTCGGACCAATCGATACTTGGAACTAACCCAATTCGATTTGATTTAATACTACATGTTTTTGCATCTTTGCCGACATAATATGTCGTTAGCTGGCGACCGTTAGAAGCAAGAGGATGAATACATAATTCTGCAAGAGAATAAACGTCAAATATTTAACCAACGGCTTGTTTGGATTGCTCTTGATCGGTTAGTTCATCGTTACCTCGATCACTGAACAAATCCGCATCAGTCGGTGTACCTCTCTTCTGACAATGACTTAGATTGCAGTGAGAATAGCAAAGAAGATGACAAGTGCTCAATGTAATTTTTCCGCATGCGGTGAAGATTGCTGTCCACTATCACTATGATGTGCTGGTGCAAATCATGTAGATGCATGTCAGGAAGCACATAAGGAATACGGTAGTATCTTTACCAACCCTTGCCACCGCTCATCATACTCTACTATTGACTACCGAGGGCTTTGCTTCTGCTTCAGCATCAGTCATATCCGTCTTAGCATTAGCTGCAACATCTATCATTGTTGATGTTAAGACCTCAGGGTTTGTTTGAGAGTTTTTATCACTCAGACTTTTTTTTTTTTAACTCTTCCGGCGTGGCCTCATCAGTCTGTGTAGATTCTTTTGATTTCATAGCTACAGTTGTGATACCACTCGTAACATCAGTAGCCCATAAAGCACCTGCATACATCTCACGTTTGCCTTAGCTTGTCGGACACGTAGCTTGTCGGACACGTTGCTGAGCTCGTTCAAGCAGGGCATTACAGCTTCGTGAACGAGCTCAGCAACGTGTCCGACAAGCTACGTGTCCGACAAGCTAAGGCAAACGTGAGATGTATGCAGGTGCTTTATGGGCTACTGATGTTACGAGTGGTATCACAACTGTAGCTATGAAATCAAAAGAATCTACACAGACTGATGAGGCCACGCCGGAAGAGTTAAAAAAAAAAAAAGTCTGAGTGATAAAAACTCTCAAACAAACCCTGAGGTCTTAACATCAACAATGATAGATGTTGCAGCTAATGCTAAGACGGATATGACTGATGCTGAAGCAGAAGCAAAGCCCTCGGTAGTCAATAGTAGAGTATGATGAGCGGTGGCAAGGGTTGGTAAAGATACTACCGTATTCCTTATGTGCTTCCTGACATGCATCTACATGATTTGCACCAGCACATCATAGTGATAGTGGACAGCAATCTTCACCCGCATGCCGGAAAAAATTACAATTGAGCACTTGTCATCTTCTTTGCTATTCTCACTGCAATCTAAGTCATTGTCAGAAGAGAGGTACACCGACTGATGCGGATTTGTTCAGTGATCGAGGTAACGATGAACTAACCGATCAAGAGCAATCCAAACAAGCCGTTGGTTAAATATTTGACGTTTATTCTCTTGCAGAATTATGTATTCATCCTCTTGCTTCTAACGGTCGCCAGCTAACGACATATTATGTCGGCAAAGATGCAAAAACATGTAGTATTAAATCAAATCGAATTGGGTTAGTTCCAAGTATCGATTGGTCCGAGACATATAGTCATATTGGTGTGGTTTTAACCAACGATATTTTTTTAAAGACTTGAGGATAGCTTCCTCTCAACATCCACTACATCGGGCCAAACTGATAGCAAGCTCAAACTGTTCTGGAGAATTAGTAGAAACAAGGGATTGCTTGAATCAAATGGATTAAGAAAGAAGATTGTTCCGATTCTTAATGGTACAAGCAAATCATCTTAAGGTGGATATGTATGGGTCGATGGTAATTCAATTAGGATGAATTGGTACATTCCAATTGTTTGTCGATATGGTCAAAGCTAGAGGACTTGACTTGACTTGATAAAAAAAAAAAAAGGTAAAAAGGGTGATGAAATGATGCCAACGATTTCACACCTGGCGACGGAGCAGCTTAACATTGTAATGAGCGGTCTCGATGAAGATGTGGATCCAAAGCTTTCCAACGCTGACAACGAAGCCAAACTTATACTAACTGATTATTACACTGAGCTGGTTGCTAAAGGGAATGTTACAAGTGTGTTGTAGTAGTGGTGCTTATGCGGGGGTGTCGTGACTTCCGAGTGCGCGATGAGCCGGACGTGGGGAACACACGAGCACAATGCTCCGACGTTACATCATGTGATATGTGAATGAAACAATAGCACACAGAGTGTCTTAAGAACGACGGATAATTTTCTTGATTGACACTGTTTCTCTTATTTATTTTTTTGCTGACGGAGTGAAGAAGCGCTGCCAATACTATGCACTCATGCAACGTCTGGCTCAAACTTCCTCGCGAATTGGAGAAGCGCGTGGAGCTTCTCGAACGACTACTTTGGCGCGCCGCAGCTCGTCCTTCATCTACGCGGTCGGACGACGAATGACACCTGTTTCCACTATGATAACCAGCTTTTCTCGATCCTCTTCTTCAGACTGAGACTTCCACTCCACGTGGCCATTCTGACTGTCAATCTTGACGCATCCAGTCTTCGTTTTCTCCCACGCATGAAAGTCCGCCGACGCCACGCACAACACCAGCACGAACGTCCACTCCCAGGATTCATTCAACCCCGTAATGATCCCTCTCATCGTGCGAATATCCACCGTCTTCGACCAATACTTGCACTCGCACAGTAGAAATGCTGTGCCCTTCTCCTCGCCTTTGACATAAACGTCACATCTGTCATTATTCCGGGCGCGAACTAGATGACCGAAATTGCAGCCGAAACCAGTATTCAGATCGATGCACTGCGGCCACCGAGCATTGGGTGGGGTCAGAAAGGGAATCGTCATGCTTGACATGTTCTTCATATACCCATCAAATAGCTCGCTGGCGACACTCGATTCACTATGCAGGGTCATCTCCACCATCGTTAAATCGTCTCGCAATTCGCCAAGCAGTCAGCCGAAAAAGTCACCGAAAGGAATTCCCACGAGTCCTTTTCTCCGCGACGCACAGAAGTGCTTGGGCGATCATGTTCTCGAAAGTCTTGTAGTTGTTGGACCTGGTGTCTGAGTTTTCATCTACAGGGCATACCTTGCCTCTCATATAATCCAAAAAGACTATCTTTGTTGAATGCGTGTTCTGAACTCGAAGGTCATAGTAACCCGAGTACGACGTCCCACCCAATATCTCAAGGTAGAGCAACAGGTCCTCCTCCATTCCAGGGAAGCAACACAACGGTTTCCACTGCTCGCCATTGTCCAGAGCGAGCTCCTTCTTCGCCAAGAACACATCGGTAACACGTGTATCCACCAAATTTGCAAAGTGCAGATGCATACTCTCGGCCCCCACATCCGTCTTCCTCTTTTTCACTGGCAGAGCGCCCATAGCCGCAGCTGTGGGGAGCAAGCTGTGCGCTGCATTTGTGTAAGAAATCGCCATTAGCTGTGCGTACTTTCCTTTCTTGTCGCCCATGAATTTCTTTCCTCTATGCATCCGTAAGCAGACCTCGTCGAATGTTTCGTCCAGCAAAGTGCACAAACTGACTGTTCTGTGACCAGCCACGTATTTCAGCACTGCCTCCACGAAATATCTCGCAAACCTCCCTCGTGAAGCCTCCGCGATGTCGTTCAGGACAGGAAACTGCTCCGCACTTTTCTTCCAAGCTTCTTCGTCTTCTGTTGTGTGAAACACAACTTGGTAGGGAGGGAATTGAGGAACAACCGACACCCACTTGTGCTGTTTTCGCTGTAGCTGCCTTGGGATTGATCCACCAGATTGCTAATCTTCGAGTCCGTACCCATCACAATCACTACCAGTCCACAGGCGCGGAAGACGTCGCGCTGAAAAGCTGCTGTGTTCTCCCCCCCCCCCGCTGCGGTGCTCGCGTTGGATGTTATTTCGTCCTAGATGAAGAAAGCCAGCAGCTTGTTTTCTTGCGTCATCTCACGGCACACAGCATGAACAGCTTTCATGTTGCACTTGCTCACGTGGAGCGTTGTTTTCTCTTCGAAATGTATCATTCGAGCACGTAGTGCTCATCCATCCTGCAATACTTCAGCAGAGCTCGAATAAAACCGTAGGTCCACAGACTCTCGTCGAAGTACAGCACAGAATTGGATTTTAGCGTGTCGTCTTCCGACCTCACCATCGTACCCTCAGGGGCCAAATCTTTCATCACGAGCTTGTAAAACCATGACGATACCGAGAAAAAGTTTTTGTAAAGACTCTGGGAATCAACTCCGACTTGACTGGCAAACCAGTAATACCACGGTCGTTGTCCTTGCCAAGCGAACGCGACCTGAGACTTCCCCATGCCTGATGACCCTTCCACACAAATAAACGGAAGTGGGGGTATAGACCTAAAGAGCTAGTCGAATTTGTCCAATACCTACACGGAAGAGTACTCAAGCATTTCGGAATGCGGACATGTCATGGAGTGGCTACACCTGAAACAGCATTGACTACAGAGGTTACATCTAAAGAAGATCTATGGTGGGACATGCAATATCGAGAGATAGTGGGAGAATTTCAAAATTTGGTCTCCCGCTCAAGGCCAGATCTAGCACATGCAGTACGACGCTTGGGACAATACCTGAGCACTACACTGCAATACACTATGCACAAGCAAAGAGGGCGCTTCGCTATCTACGCAAGACAACAGACTATGGATTAGTGATGGTCATTACTGAAGACCAGACCATTGAACCTGTGAACCTGATGATATACACCGATGCAGACTATGCAAACAATGCTGATGATTGACGCAGCATTAGTGGTTACGTGACTCTATTGAGTAGAACTACTGTCTTAAATGGATCAAGAAAAGAAGGCATTAATGCACTCAGCACAATGGAAGCAGAGTATATTAGTATGGGCGAGGGTGTTAGAGCCATTGTGGTGTAGCGGGATCTGTCAAAACTTACTGAGACAAGATCCGTCTTCCCAACTGCGCCCAAACACCGACTAACGGAGGGGGTACTCCGATATCCGTGGGGTCGGCTGAGTGAGGTTCACCTTGTGTACACGTCGGCGGGCTGGTTGCTCTTCTGGTACTCGGAAGGAGTGTTGGTTGTGAGGCTTGAATGCCCCTGCGAGACATGGGTGTGGATGTGGAGCAGCACGGAAATCCTCGCTCTGCGTTGTCGCAAGTGACTGTTTTTGCAAAACGACCGTAAAGTGGTTGGTTAAGTACGAAGAACGTAACCGGATTTTCCGAACCGGTACGAACAGCAAATCCCTGTCATTGGCCGATTTGCCGCCAGGAGCTCAGAGCCCCGGTCGGCCCAATAAGCTCAGAGCTTTCGAGAAGAAGCAGCCACGCTGCCAGTGAGAATTTGTTTTGCGAAAATGGTCCCCGTCATCGCGTCTCGCCGGTCGGTCCCCGCTCGGAGCCCACCGCGCTCCTCGTACAACACTCTAGGCGGCTGCACGGCCCGCTTGGAGGTGCCTGACGAGCTCTCCGGCAGTCGGGACGGTCCCGTTTACGCAACACTCAGTCGCGACCCGCGCCTCATGGAGACGGATGCGAGCCCGTTCTTCGATGACGCCGACGGTACCAAGCGACCTGCCTGGCAGGTCACGTTGACGTTTCTCCTCCCCCTCCAGCGCCGCTCAGATATTGAACCTGCGCTCCAGGAGCACGTCGACGTTCAATACTGGGTTCCTCATCAGCGACTGACTCAACCTACTTACGACATCGCGCCGGAGCTCCATGAGCGCCTGTTACTCTCAGTCTTCCGGTTCCTGTGTTTCACCGATTTCTTCGTGGCGTCGGACGCGCACGAAGACAAGTTTGTCCGCAAGACCTCTGAGGTCCTCCTGTGTGGCCAGGTACTCGACTACCGAAAAACGTCTAAACTTTCACTGGTGGACGATATCGACCTCGTACTGGAGCCAGTCTGCAGCTACATTTGTATCGTCGTCATCCGTGGCTACGCCCGCGACCCACGTCGAGTCGTCGCGTTGCCGTTAGATGACGTGCGCCGTCAGACTATTTCTCGCGACGAGTTTGTTTTGGATTACTACCACGATGCACCTGCGGCGTCCCGTCCTTCACCGTTCAGCACGGCTTGGCAGGTCTTTAAGGCCGCCGAGGTCACTGACCCCGCTGACGTTCGTCAAGCCCTCGATCGTGCCTTTCCTGCACCAGGTGCAACCGGTGGATCCATTGTGATTTGCAGCACCCGTCCCATATCTTACGTTACCGCGCGAGGAGCCAAGACGTCCGTCGTCCCTGCGGACTACGCGTGGCAAGTCGTGGCACCACGGGAGTTTGACGAGTTTGCACCGCAAGACATGTCCACCTTGCACGCACGAGACGACGATTGGCTGCCGCTGATCACTCCCGCTGATACCAGTCTCACGCCCCATACCGTGTTTTCAGCTACGCTCACTACAGGCGCAGCACAGGCACCAGGTGCCCTGCCGGCTGCCGGTGAATGATCACTGGCGACACCTCGCTCCGGTTTGGTGCCAGACGCCACGGTTGACACAGGTTCGATGCCAGCTACGTCATGTGCCTCATCGATGAACGAGATTTTGCAGACACTGTTCCAGGAGGGCCAGGTCCTGCGACCTGCCCGGTCGAACCCCACCACGGACAACGTTCTCCCCTCGGACCTGTACAGGCCCAGGGCGATGTCGAGTTCCCGCCTACTCATCGTGGGCATTCTCATTTGCGCTCGCTTCGTGGACGTCGACGTTACCGCTCTCGTTCGCGATTTCCGGATGGTCGACGTCATTTCCGTGGTTTACGTCCAAGGCCAAGCCGTTCGCGCTCTCCGAGCCCAGGGCGCTTTCTGTTCCGGTCTCGCTCCCGCAGTCCGCCTCCTCGGTCTCGGAGACACCGTGGTCGTTCCCGTTCTCCGGGACACCGATCCAGATCTCGGTCTCGCCGCTCCCGGTCTCCTGATTCGGTGGCCCAGGGCCACCTACCCACGGGCAATCATCTCTTCCGACCGTCGGTCCGCGTGCACCGGATTCCCGTACAGGTACGGACGAGTATTTCTTTCGTTTCTCTCACATGTCTTGGCACGACAGATGCTGCACCATCCATCGCCAGGAGAGCTTTCGGGGCCGGTACCGTGTGACGAAACCAACTACGAAGATGCTGTTCTCAGTGGATTTCTTCAGTCGGCCGTTCTACCATTTCTTGTCTTCCGAGCACACTGTGGGGTACCGCCAAGACCGGACTGTGGTCCACGATGACTCGTTGTGGGGTGGCTCTGAGCCGGCTCCTACCCTTCAAATCCGCCGGGCAGACCAATTCCACCAGGTGCTTCATACAATTCAGGAGGCTGTCGCGCTGTCGTATCCGTTCGATTTAGCAGCCGTGTTCCGCTTGGTCCACGGCGACGCAACCCAGAACGTAGCCGTCTCGGGCCCCGCACCTCTCGTCAAAGCCATGTGCAACGTGTACCAGGCCGTGTTTTCCAACCTGTTTGAAGATATTCTGAACGGTGTTCCCCTCAGCGGTTTGGGCCGTCGAACGTATCGTGCGTTACGAAGTGACTCCCCCGAGTTTCAACGATTCGTCTCACGGGTAGTTAACGACGCCGTCGTCCAGTCGGTGTTCTCGACTCAGTCCACTGGGGGTCCTCGCGGGCCCCAGTCCAGGGGTGCCTATCGCCAGGGCGGGGCCAGGCAGCCCGCCGACGGGTTCTTCCACAGGGCGTCCAGGACGCGTGTCGACCATGATTCCGGAAAACATTCGGTCTCAAATTCCCGTTGTTCGGGGCAAACAGGTCTGTATTCGGTTCCAGACCGTGAAAGGTTGCACATTCTCCGCGTGCAAGGATCTCCACGAGCTCCACCAGCTTCCACCTGGATGTGGTCAATTGGTTGAACGCAATGCATCTTGGTCTCAACGCGGCTCACCCCCAGCGCGAGTGACGGTGCTGGGGAGGAACATGCATCGCACCATCCGACATTTTACTTAACATGGCTCGTGACGTGTTACCTCCTCCCGTGGTGTTGTATGCGTCTGACGCTTCCTCATTCTTGACGACAGTGTCTGACACTCGGGTCATCAGCACAGCGGGCCCGAAGACTTCGGAAGTCGGCTTGTGTGGTGCCATTGCCCTCATTGTTAACGCGCCGACGTTTGACGGCATCATGGCGGCTCTGAGCTTGCCTACCGTGAGTCCATCGGCGTCAGACGCCGGCTCACTTCGTTTGGGTACATCTGGTGTTCCTGTTACGTCATCGGACGTCGTCATGGCCGCTCAGAACGTGCCTACCATGAGCCCATCGGCGTCAGACGCTGGCTCGCCCAGTTCGGGTACACCTGGTGTTCCTGTTGTGACATCGGACACAGCCATTACTGATGACATCGAGCAGATCGCGACCCCACCAGCGTTGGAGGTTAGATCACCTTGTTCTCGGGCACCTGGTGCCGTTGTCATCGCTTCCTTCGACGGAGCTTCACGGACATCCACTCGCCGGAGTGCATACGCTTGGTGTGTTTGGTCCAATTCTAAGACACTGGTGCGCTGAGAGGCACACACATTCGACACAGCTCCAACTAACAATGTGATGAATGCCCAGGGACTTTTGGCCTGCCTAATCTGGCTTCGATCTGCGTTTCCAGGTCACCCTACCGTTGGCTTCGGGGACTCCAGTGTCACTATCAGCCAGGCTTTACAGCTTCATGGGTGCCGGGCACCCGGGCTTCAACCCTGGATTGCTGCTATCCATGCCCTGGGCATCATCGGATCGCGGATTATATTCACCACATCCGCCGTGCGTACAACGTGGCTTCCGATGCCTTATGCAACTGGATCCTGGATTCGCGCCCTGCGGTGGACATTATCCTCACCGGTACCCGGTGGCCATGCACACCCTCATTTGCGTCAGCATGGAGCCCGGTACGTTTGCTTCCTTTCACGATCTCAGAGGTTTTCCAAATTGGCGAATCGCGAGCGCACGTAACAGCGACCTGGTCGCTTGTCCTTCAATATTTCGCTTTCATTGCGCACCTGGTGCGACTTCTGTTCACGCCGGCACAGTCTGACCGGCCCTGTCATCCGGCTATTTCATGCTCCAGTCCGCCTCCTCGCGTGGTACCTTCGGCCCGTTTTCTTCCGTCTTCGTTCGACTCACCCCCGACCCGGTCTTGCTGGGTCAACGGTCGCGCCCGATGCGTTCCACGATCTGTTTTGGACGCTCTTAGTGCTGCGGCAGCCCGCGTCGGTGTTCCGTTTCCGTTGGACACCGCATTTTTGGCAGCTGTGCCTGGCCCGCTGTCGGTTCCGGTCACGGACCTTTGCATCCGGGATGCGCTCATTGCCTACCCCCTACTGGGAATTCGAGCTATTCCGTGGGCAGACCACTGAGGACTACCGTCCGAACAAAGCTCTACGGCCGTGGCTGTATCGTGCTCACCTCCCATCGTACCTACAACTCGGAGTGTTGTGCAGCATTGCTGCGGCAGGATTGGTGCCACCTTGGAAGGAAGCGCAGGCGTTTCGCGGAGCACAACCCATTCCCAAGAATTACCAGAGTGCGAATACAGGTGCGGCTATCGTTAGGGACAAACTACGCGCCGATTATTACAGAGGGGGGGGGGGGGGGCATCGTGGCCCAGATGGCTACTCTGGTCCAGGACCCGATGTTTCATTCGAGCGCCTTTGCGCTCGTTCCAAAGAAGGACAATCCCCTCCACGTGGATGGTCGTATCATTCATGATCTTTCGGCCCCCGACGAACAGTCCGTCAACGCCCAGACGGCTTCAGAGTCCTCTCCCGATGGGACCTGGGAACCGTTCGTTTCTATCGCTCGCCGCGTCTGCGACCTTCGTCGTCGGTATCCAGGGTACAACATTTATGCCATGATCGCGGATATCGCCGAAACCTTCCATCACGTGCCTGTGCACGCTCGTCATGCGTCAGTTTTGGGGGATAAACTTCCACGCTCATGTCATGGCATTGTCTCCGGCATGGCCGTCTTCGGGTGGACATCCTCACCAGGATTCTTTGCTGTCTTCGGCAAAGCCGTCCGTCACCGGATCCTCATTTCTACTGGGGCACAGCGAGCCCTTCTGGATTTGTCAGTGGGTGGACGATATCGTTCTTATCGAGATAGATGTGGGTGATCGACTTCAGAAGGCAGAGAAGCGTATCAAAGACGGCGTCAAACTAGTCTTCGGATCGGATGGTTGGCATGAAGGCAAATTCACGACCTGGTCGCGGGTCTTCCATGCGGTGGGAATCGATTGGAACATCCCGGACGGATGCATCACCGTTCCCCATCGTAAGATCGACAAAGTCCACTCAATGTTGGCTGATACACTGGGTAAAGCCTTCATATCCAGGAAGCGGTTGGATAGTCTGATCGGTGTATTGTGGCATGTGATCAGTTTCACCCCCATCACGAAGCCTTTTATCCAGTGTCTGACACTGGTTCAGAACCAATGTCGAGAGCATAACAAACCAGGAGTGCCAATGACATCATTCCTTCGGAAGGAGATGACGTGGTGGAACGAGCTGGTATTCCAAAACGAGTTCGTGGGGTTACCGATGGAGTTATTCGAGAAGGACACTGGGTTCGACGAATCATGGCTCATAGTCACAGACTCGAACATGACCACTCTCGAGAGTATGCGTCTCAGAGAACGCCTGGTGCTCCATCAAGATAGCCCAGTCCAGGACGGCAAAGGAATTGCTGCAGCCCTTAACAAAGTTACAAGAGAGTGGGGACCTAGACTGACGATACAAGGCACCTGGTGCCGTATCATTATTCATGGCAAACGATGGACCACCGAGCTGGTCGACAAGATGACCTGCAAGTCGGCAAGTGAGCAGCACGACTTACTGTGGTGCACATTGAGCCAGGCTGAGTACAGACTATACTACTCTACACATACGTTCGGACGGAGGATGGAGCAGACTCCGAAGTGCGACGTGCACTCACCAGACACTAACCTTTGTGGGATGAAGCAGGTACATCGCGGATCCGGCGCGTGGAGGGAAAACGGGAATAGCTCAAGCAGGCATCAATCAGAACAGGAACACTTGGGAAATACAGCAAGAACTTCAAGTTTTGGGAATCGTTCTGTAACGATTTCGGATTTGCCGTGTGAATCGACGATTTGCCCAGGGCAAGACAAGCTCGGATGGTCGGACTATTTGCCGTGTTGTGTGCTTGAGAAGGGCACAACAAGGCAGGTAGAGGAAACAAGCTCCAGACATTTGACGGAAAGGTAGCAGCGGTGGCATTCGCACACAAGGTCGTTCGGAACGTCAGGATCAATTACCATGATCCGGAATTTGAGCTCGTCTCTAAAGGATACAAAAGGACCCAGGGTCAAGTGGACAGGAAGCAGCCAGTTACTACACAGATGCTGCTCGCAATACGAGAGTTATTAGGCGAGCCGGACAAGCAAGCGGAGGTGATGTGGGGCTCCGTCGTTTTGGGATTCTTCTTCCTCGACAGAAGCTCTGAGCTGTGGGACCTGTCACAGTTGACTGTTCGACAGGGACAGAACGGTTTCATTGTGTGAGGGCGGAAAATGTGACCCTACGCGACAGACACGGAAGGACGGTCGGACCCGAAGTCCCTGGGGCGGTTTCCGTGGAGATCGTATACAACTCTCACAAGGGAGATCGGATGGCACAAGGGGTCATAATCAGCCACTACAAGACTGACAATGCGGCGCTATGCCCCGTGCTGGGAGCGCGTACGTGCCTACAGATCCGAACGCAATGGCTAGCAAAAGGAAGGACCCTGGGTCCCTACCTCACCGTTTCAAGGACAACTACGATCAAGAAGTCGCAAGTGAGTCATTTAATCAAGGCAGCAGCTGCCAGTTTAGGGCGACCAAGGAAGGACTACTTAACCCATTCACTACGTATCGGGGGAGCATGCGCGCTTCTGGCAGTAGGCAACGGTGACCTGGTTATTCGCTTGATGGGACGCTGGTCAAGTTGGTGCTTTACGGTGTACACACGACTCAGACCAGGGATGATCCGAGATGCGGCAAGTTGGATGATCAAGGCCTCGACCTGGGAATGCCACGAACTAGGCATCATCCCGAGTCAGATCTCGTGCCTGTTGGGAGGGGAACTCCAGCGAGTCTAACTCTCCGAGCTAATCAAGCCAACTTGCCCCTAGTAGTGATGTCCAAAGGAGGAAATGGAAATCTGTCTTTTTTGAGATGGAATCAGGCTTTGATGACACCCTCAGCTGCTCCTCAAGAGTGGCAGGCGGGTGCTCATGGTGACGAGACACAAAGTACGTAGTGCTCCTTCCAATATCGTCCATTTCACGAGATCTATGCGGCCTCTGGATTGGTTTCCGACGCCCCCTCGCGGAACACGTCACAAGCCACGGTATCTCTCATTATCCAAAAAGAACGCTTGAGCGTGAAGCGAAAGGAACCTTTGACTGCGCGCAACATCAACACCAGATCAACAGCACCGGAAGACCAAGCGTCTCTACAAGCAAGCGACTGTCACTCACACAACTTCAAGACGACGTCATGTTAACGTCCATATTGTCCTCACTGCCGTCGCCCACGGTGCCGGCCATGTCGTCACGCCTGCCGCACCTCAACTCGTTCGTGGTACTGACCAAGGAGCCGTCGAGTGGCCGCCTTTCTCGCCGCCGTTACAGTATCGCCAGCTCATGCTCCACCACCAGTAACAGCAGTGACGACGAGTCGGACGCGTCGGATCTCGAGCCTGAGGACTGCTGCGTCGTGTACGAGTCGTACGCCGCGGTGACTAAGCGCAACAATCAGCCGGCCTCCGTCCGCTGGAGCGACCTACAGCGCGTGCAGAACACAGCCGAGGTCGCCGAGCTGCTGTCCCCGCTGGAGCTCTGCTTCGAGTTCTTCACGATGAAGGAGCTGCAGAGCGCCGCGCAGGTCTGCACAGCCTTCCACTACGTCGTCACGGCCTCGGAGATGCTACTCACGGGTCTGTATAGCCGTCAATGGCGCGCCAAGATGCTGCCGGAGACGTACGTGACGCTGCCCTACCGCAAGCAGCTCGTTCTGTGCGCTGCGCGTCGCTCAGACGCGATCTATGAGCTGTCGACGCGCAGCGCCATCACCCACTTGCCCGACGGCAAATACCGCGTAGTGAACAACTCGATGCTGCGTAAGTTTGACAAGGGCACTGTGGACTCGATCCGCGGCTTCCAGAATCTGCCCGTGCTGTCCTGTGCGCGTGCTCTGCAAAGGAGCATGTCCTACTACGAGGTGAGCCTCAATGGCGCTGGTAAAAACGTCCCTAAAAAGGTGTTATAATAGTGCACTAAAAGCACTAAAAAGCTGTAATTTTTATCGGTAGGTAACGGTTTTTAGAACAGTATTAGTGCAGTTTGTCCAGCAAAGCGACCAGGAATTAGAACACGTTGCACTACTACTTCAAATTAGAGCCGGGCACGTTGTAATTAGATCAGTTAGAACAACTACTATTGGCAGCATTCTTCTCTTACTCGCAGTCTATCACTCGAAGTCGTGGAATTCGACCAGGATGCGCGGCTCGACGTTCGGGGTATGTGGAGGCGGATCGCGGCGGTTGTGTTTGACATCGTCAATCAACTCCACGAAACGCCGGGCGTCTGCCTTCGCGGTCTCAACAAAGGAAAGGAGGCTCGGGTGCTTGACGGTAATTCTGTCTCCGAACGCTCTGTTGTAGCCTTCTAACGGGTTGTGGTTCGATTTTGAAGATCAATGCCTGACTCAGTCATGCTGTTGACGTTCCAAAGGCCCGCGTCATAGCTTGTCACCCACGTCTTGCGAAAATAACGCCAAAATGCGTCCCATTTCGTCTTGTTGCCAGTCTCGTCCATTTGAGCACGAACAAAGCGAAAACCCTAAAACAAGAAATTGTGTAAAAAATTAGAGTACACTTATCAATTTGGGTACAAAAATAAATACCTTGTCGGCGATCTGGTCAATGGGAATGATAGCGAGGACGTCTATGACACCAGATCGGAGGACGGCGGAGATCTGAGGCCGAGCAATGCACAGCTCCACCATCTTGCGCCGAAGTGCTCGTTTCCAGTGAAATAGACACCCCCTTATCTTCACGAGGGGAAATTGCTCCGTAATTGCATTCATCAGACCGTGTTCGAAGTCGCACGTGACCGTAGCTGGCTCGAGCAGGCGGTCAGTCTGAACAATCACGTAGTTTAGGGCATTCCAGTAGGCATCTTGCTGCTTCGAATCCATGAGCACATACGTGGCAGGCACGTACATGTCCATCCCTGGGTCCCTCATCATCACAATGAGACACTGTGGGAACGGGCGAGGCACCATTTTGAAGATGCCGTCAATGAAGATCGCAGAGCCAGCATAGCGGAGTAGCCGGACAAGTTCTGGGTGACCAAATCCGAGGTATCTTTGTTGCCCGCACCCAACCGTGTGGACCACACTAAACTGAAGAAAAGGTCTTGAGTCATCTGCGGCGACGTTCCTCGTCGGTATGCTCTCGATGGCTCGGAAGGCGTCGCTCCCGGTGGCTTGGGTTCTCGTATACTTGATAATAGTTATGCTAGGGAGACGGGGGATGGTGCTAAGCGTTTCCTCGGGGTAGGCCTCACGTAGCGAAGCCATTACCAGCTCCCACACCATACCTGGTGGCATGGAGAGGTTGGAGAGACAGGCTTCCTGCAGTGCAGTGCGCATCTCGCTGCGGACGTCTTTGATGGGGGGGGGGGGGGGGGGGGGCTCCTCATGCGTACTACAGGTCTGTTCTTTGCGAGCCTTCACGGAGTTGTTGCGGACGATGAGGCGTGCCTTACATCCTGAACGGTAGCGGGTGCAGATGAAGTAGGTAGTGCCGGTTTCTTCGACGTGGCGCTGACGGTAGAAGCTGTAGCCCTTGAACTCCATTGTAAAAGAGAAAATGAGGTGGTTAGCAAGTGTGAAAGGCAGCACTTCCACGGTTTCTTATTGACTGGTTCAGCTGTGGTAAGGGGGAATGACTTGTTTTATGTATTGTGGTAAATTACACGTGTTTTGGTAAATTATAATAATTTTAGATCAAATTCGCTAAAATCGTAATTTATTTTAGAACTTTTAGAGCAGTTTTGAACAGTTTTGTGGACGTTTTATCCGACCCCGCCTCAAAGGATGCGGAAGCGTGGGTCTCGCGTCCGTCTACGACGCGGCGACCCGGAACGCGTACGGCTTCGGCTCAGGAGAGCACGTGGGCTGGAAGGGCATGTCCTACGCCTACCATGGCCGATCAGAATAATTGGGGATACATGGACACATGTAGGGAGGAAAATGACGATAGCGGCCGACTGACGGCGGCATTGGGGATCGACGGGGGGTTATCTGAACTCCTCTGTGCAAGCCCTCAGCTCAAATCTGTTTCAGATCAAGCTAAGGACTTGCACAGAAACCCTTGATGTCAAAGAGGAAGGGAGCCGCACCAGCATTGATCACAGCTTCGTCGCCAAAGGCGTGGAGCGACAGAGCAGCCGCGTAGTCTCCAGGCAGCAGCGTCGTGGGCGCCGCTCCGACCATTTCACCATTGAGAGTGAAGAAAATCTGGTGCTTGTCGGCGTCCAGACCGCAGCCCACTGTGAACATGGGAGCATTATCCTCCTGGTTGTCGGACAGAGCCTTAACTCGGCCCCACGATGGACCGAAGGCGCCCCACTCGCCCCCGTACGGCTTGGCGCCATCGTTGAACACGAAGTCGCCGTCATTCGTGCATCCACGTACACTCGAAAACTGACCCGAGATATTAATATATCAAGTTAATGTTCGCCGTATTTTTTTTTAGCTCTATCTTCCTTCTTGTATTACTCAGTGTAGTAGTGTTGCCTCACTACGTGTTACCGAAGACTTTGGGGAAGTGGATACGGGGTGCATGTCGACACTGTTGTCGTCAATGATTGCAGCTTTTAGCCCCTCTTCCTTCGAGTTGGCTTGTGCGTTGTCAGCGCTTGACGCTGCGGTAACAATTGACTCATTCGTGTTGGCTGGAGTCCTGTGTTCCACGGACGGAGAAGCAGTGATGTTTGGAGTGCTCGATGGTGCACCAACCTCCACAGGCTTCACAGGCGATTCACCGTCGCTGTCAAAACTAGTCTGGCTCGTATGTCGCGCTATCGGGGACGCCATGGGCGAGCTGAAGCGCAAGAACACTTTCATTGCCGACGATTGCACAAGCGAAGCCCGTGTGTCGCCTAAACCGTGTGCCGAGATGCGGCGTGCTGTCCGGTTGATCTTCTTGGAGGCCTCTGCGATAGCGTCGTCGATGAGACGCATCCACTCAGCCTTCGAGGTCGCGCTATCAGCGAATACGACGAAAGCCTTGACCGGATTTTGAATCTGGAAAGCGTTTTTCAACAAAACACCGTCGGAAATGTTTGAAATACGTGTGAGCTTGAGACGCAGCGAGTTGTGCGGACTCCACTTCCCAGTCATGCTCTTGTCAGCGTATAACAGTTGATCGTTGAAGAGGAAGAAGCGGTAAAGCTGGTTGCGAGACCGACACTTTTTCGTTAGATCGCCCTCGTGGATGAAAGTGGTCGAGTTCTTGAGGTACAAATGGGCACGCTGGATACGCTGAATAACCGAGTCGAGTTTCTCCGATTTCTGACGAACTTGAATCGTTTCCTTCATATCATTCACGAGTAGATGAATGTCGCCCATGGCCTTCCATGGATCGTCGCTAGCAGCGGCTGCTTCGATGGTTCGAATCCACTCGTACTTTGTGTCTTCTGGGATGGCTTTACTGGCTTTGTCGGCCGGGTCTTCCTCGCTGTCCTCTTGCGGTTTGCCATCCAACGAATCCTGCA
The DNA here is from genome assembly GCA_016864655.1 of Phytophthora cactorum. NCBI lineage: Eukaryota > Oomycota > Peronosporomycetes > Peronosporales > Peronosporaceae > Phytophthora > Phytophthora cactorum. The sequence goes on from NHQK01000008.1 coordinate 32,898, forward strand.
CCTTCCTCAGTAAACCGCAAAAAGCCTGACGCTCCACTGGCATGTTCAAGAACAAACACGTTGAGATGCAGAAGCGCAACAGGTCGAGGCACTGCATCCTTGTAGACAGATCCGACTGGTTGTCACACAGAATGGTCGTCGATAGAGTGAGCAAGGAAAACCACACGCGCTCGAACAGAATTTTGATCAAATCTGGGCTGATCGGCGTGTCGACTCCGACAAACTGGAAGGTGTTGTATGTGTGCGAGAGATCTTTCATCAGCTCTTCGGATTGAGCTACAGCCTTGGCGATTCCACCACGGAATTTTTCATTTTCCAGATCTGCACCAGAGACGCTGGCTTCACGAGTGGCTTTCGGAATAACTCGACTGCCTTTGATGTGCATTGGATTGTGCGCAATATCATCGTAGATCTCTTCTAGAAAACGTTTCGGCAGGTCATTCCCGTTGTCAATCCCTCGGTTGTTCTTGACAAACTGTTCTTTGGACATTTTGTTTTTCTTCACCTGTGGGTTGTGCAAATCTGTATTCAACATAATAATTGAATATGCGATGATCATTGCAGTATCGGCAGACGAGAATGCGGTACGTGAGTCGTCCCAATAACACTGCGCAAATGCTTCAACCATGCGCTCGATCTTTTGCGCCTCACCTGGAAGTCGGAACCCTCCGTTTGTCAGGAAATGCCGCAGAGACTCGACCAGTGTCATCCCTTTAAAGGAAATTGCTCGAACGTAAGTTAGTCGAACCTGGACTTTAATATCTTCGTCCCCCTCTCCTAGATAGTCTCCAATTTCTGTCTCGTCGAAGAAGTCGTGGTATATCCGTAAGAAGGACGTGATACTTCGTGGTGTGTCCTTGATGAAATTCATGGCCACCAAGTATTCGAGAGCCTTTTTCAAGCTCTTGGACGACGAAATCTCCATCGCACGCTTCAATAGCTGCTGGTTGTGTATCTGAAGTTCGTTTCGCATCCGAACCGAGATGTTCCCGCCATACTTACGGCTAGCTTGACGCTTATGCTCAGCCGGAGAGTCTGGCTGACTTGCAACATCACCGGTTGGCTGTAAAGTGAAAGAGTCCTTCAATGGCGAGGCCTCTTCACCCGATTCGTCTTGTTCCCAACCTCCAGCGTACATGGACAACATACGAGTACGTCGGTCCCGACTGATGAGATGTGCGTGGCCACTAGCGTCCATAACGCTACGAGCCATAGCTAAGATGGTATTGATGGCTTGGTTTTGCAGTTCCAGAGCGGAGTCGTCCCCCTCGTCACCATTCGCCAGGTGACCGACGCTACCTTCTCCTATCGAGCCTAAGGTTGAGCACAAATGCTCAAATATCTTCCACTGCTGAATTCGATCCAGATCAAAGTTGAGAAAGATCTCCACGACATTGTGAGGGAGCTGCAACCAGTTAGTCATCTCGTGCATGATTTCCAGTTGGTGGTTCTTCGTGCAAGGCGCTGTGGACCGCAGAATACGAAGCAGAACATGCTCAAACATCAGTGCCAACTCCACCTTGAGGTACCGTCGATAATGATTCCACAACGTCGATACAAGCGTGAGATTCGCTCGAAATACGTCCGGCACCCAAGTGAGCACAGTGGCGTTTAGTGTCGATAGCACAAACCTTCGAACCACTTGACCAAACACCCGCTGTTCACGAGCTCGTGCTCCAGCGCTAAGAAGTGTCTGGTTGAGAGCACGAAGAGAGTTCACACTCGAGCGCTGATCGCTCTCCGTTGCCGTCTCACTGAGGCTTACAAATTTGCGATTAATAGCTTTGCTGAACGTCACCACTAGCTGAAGGGCATTCTTCTCGGCCTAGTTAATTCACATGCATAAAGTAGGTGGGTTGATCTCGCTTCAAAGACAGCAAAGAATAAGGAATTACCACGGAGTTGCCGAAATTATTCATCGCTGCTGAGATGTCTTGGCAAAACGAAGGTGACTGAATTGATAAATGGCTCTGCGACGTCGAAAAAGAAGAGTCAGCAAGTGTAGGCACAAAGCTTGACAGGTATATGATACACTTTACCTTGAACACGCCCAGCATAGTGTCGGTGATGGTCGCTATTTCGGCGCCTGTACTAATGTCGTCAATGAGGTCCACGACTAACTCGTGAGCAAGCGCATTCGACGATTGATCGAGTCCTGAAACATTCTTCTTGACGGCCGTATTGATTAAAGAGGCTTCATAGGCGCCCATGATCTTGGAGATCAATTCGTCCTCAAACGACTTGGTGAGGGAGCCGTCGAAGTCTCCGATGAAAGTTAAGGCATTCAGTATTGCGTGAAGCACAGAGGGATTAAACCCGTTCGTGCACTTTCGAATGACCTTAAACGATCGATCAGAGGTTAGTCGATGATAGAATTAGTGCCATTCAAGCTTAACGTACGATACCTTTTGGAAGAACTTTAGCGCGGGCTCAAAACGAGATTTGACTCCCTGCTGGCAGATCGAAGTGACTGCATCGATCACGACCTCTAGTCGGCATAGGTCAGACCCGGGACAGTCGAATACGCCTTCCTCAAGGCAGTGGGTGAGTCCTGTAACTGCAGCTTCTGCTGCATTTCCATGGCGAGTGTAACACGCCAATAGCAATGGATACATGTAGTACTCGATCGTCTCTTTCCAGCCAACTTGTTTTGCTTGATAAGATACACACAAAAAGGTTAGTGACATGATCGTGTATGTACCCTAAAAAACACCTTACGCTTTGATAATGGTGAGTCAGGTGAAGCAAATGCTGATGGCGAGTGGGGAGCAGTGATCAGCTCCTGTTCTCGCACTTCTGCCGCTTTTAGAGCAAACGCAGACCTGAGCTGTTTCAATTTGCCCGGTGTAGAAGGAGCTGGAGGTGGCGAACGAGCTCGTTCGAGTACTTGAGTAGGAGTGACAGAGGCAAACAGCCACTTTTTGTGCAGATCACTAATGCTAGCCACCTGAGAGAATAGGAAGAGGTTAGTGAAAATAACTCGTAAAGCAACAGTGATGGGGGAAATGGTATAGCTGTACCTTCTTCTTGTAGCCAAGGAGCACTTCTGTGCCCCCTGAATTCGCATTGAGGTCAGCGGCGTGACCAAGCGGAGATTTGTCCACTTTCATGTACCTGAGCACGAGTTTGTTCCTTGTTAGCTCCGATAACGAATGTCATTGTTTGCTACTCTTTACCCGTATGGAAGAGTTTCGTTTTTCTTCGGAAACATGACAACCAAATCGACGATCGAAGAGGTGGTAGAGCGCTTGAAGCAGAGGTAGATCTTCTCTCCTTGTGTTCCCTATTCCAGCGTAGCAAAGGTTAGACTATGAACACTATCACGAACATTCACTCCGCCTTACCGTGTTGATATTCGCCGGAACACCACGCCTCCGCACTACCTCGTAATCAGTTGGAACAAACTCGCCTCGCTCGGGAAAAATAGCAATGATCTCGCTAATTGGAGCCTTCCCAGAGGACTGATCTTTGCTTTGGCACAGAAAGATAACGGATCCTCTTCCGCCTTTATTCAGATCTGCTCGCTGGCCACTTGGAGATCGTTCCAACTGCGCAAGTGCATTGAATATGTTAGTCCAATGGACAAGCGCAATAAATTGTCTTTTTTGGTGTACCTTGGTAAACCCCTCTGGAACGGAGTCGCCTCTGAAAATCACCGTAATGTCCGTGGTGGGAGCTTCATTCCCGTCAATGATCTTCCATCGTGGCATCTCACCAGCAGGGGCACTGGATAAACAGTTTATTAGCTTCAACAGCCAACGCATTTCATGCGACTCCAGCATTCTTACCTGTCTAAGCTCGGACGTCGACTTAGCTTTGGTTTACTTAACGTCTTCTGAGGACTTTTCGGCGGGGAGAAAGCTTTCCAGTTTACAGCTTCGCTACCGTCGCCAATGACGTCCGTACTCTCATTTTTGCGCTCTTGACGGTTAGCAATACTCTTTGCCGCAGTAACTCGGTCCATTCTGGACAAAGTCTCTTGGCAGATTTCTCGGACGCACGCCAGGCCGTCATCATCTCCTGTCGTCTCGTCCAAGATGGAATTGATTCCGCTCCGTAGTGCTGCCTCATGAAGCATTTCCACGGGCGGCTCAATGATCACTTCTACACCAGCACCGGCCTCTTCAACTTGAGGCTCGTCGTTCACAGAAGCCATCACCATCTCCATGCCAAACGCTGACTGCTGACTCTTGCTCAACACGTCCGCCATGACGCTTAGTTTACTTCCTCCCTGATCGCTCAAAACGCATTCAACCCCCCCCCCCACCACCACAGCATCCCCTTCCGCTAAATATACCAACAAACTTCCGCCACCACTCGTCGGCGTCATCGCGTTCCGTTTCGCAGTGGTTGAGAATAAACAAGTTCAGAACAATGAATTGCCGAAATTATTTGTCTGCTTACATACTCTACACTTGGTACCCATTTCTCAGTCCACTGGTACCCTTTTCTTAGAAAGATCAACTTCAACTTGTCATCGAGAATGATGGTCTTAGAAGTTGAATTTATTTTGCACGAAGGTTTCAGGAGGCAGCTAACGATGGAGGAAGGCGGCTCTTCCGTGACTGGCATCGATACTGAGAGTCGCGCACGCGAGTTGCGGCGGCGAGTAGCCAATCGCCGTCGCACTGGTGCCGATGTCTTGAGCACCTCGCTGCCGGTGCATACGCTGAGTCTCCCACAGCTCTTCTACGCGAAGCATGAGGCACACGAGATCCGAATGGAGCTGATCGACGCACAGTCACAACACAATGCGGTATTGAAATATTGCGATCAGCAATTCGTTGCAGAGAACAACGTCCGGTAAAGAAACAAAAATTATTGTCAAAAACGCCTTTCACTCATGAAATACTGTCATGTTGTTTGTCAGACAATTGCGCAAAGGCATAGGAGAAACCCAGTTGCAGATTCGACAGAAAACAGAAGAACTTGATGAACTCCAACGGCGAGTGTTGAGACTATCCAAGACGTTGCATGATTCATCAAATGAAAAAACGTTTGCCAAAACAAAACTTGGAAACCACGAGGAGATCAGGAAGCAACAGCTTCATGCTAAGCCGTGTCGGTATTGTGGGCGGCAGTATCTGCCTGGAATCCTTAAAACGCATGAGGATAACTGCATGAGGCCGTCACTTCCAGAGTTGCAGCCAATGAACCGACTCGCAGACAGTTTGGTGTTTCAAAGTAAGAATTCACAATCACTTCTGATGATTCAAAAAGCGTCAGAAGCGCCGCCAGCCACGAGGTTTGTATCACAGCCACCACGCAACCTTCGTGTGAATTTGAAGGAGATTGTACATAATGCGTTGACGATTATGTGGGATCCACCGATTTTTACCGGATCGAATGCCATTCTTGACTACGAATTGAGTTACTCAGTTATTCACTCCAAGACAAAGCAACAAAGGCATATTGACCCTCATCCACCATTGCGATTGTCGCAGTGGTGTTTGATGAATCCGGTTCCTGGAAATCAATATCGATTGGCCCATTTATCTGCGGATCAGGAGTACGGCGAATTTTTACTGTGTGCAATTACTGTCGCCGGCAAGAGCGAACCAAGCAACAAAGTGGAAATAATTCGAACAGAGCCTGCTGTCCCTCCGACGATTCCATTGTTTCTTTGCGTGGGCGTTGTTACGGCAACAAGTATCACACTCACATGGATGGAGCCTTTCGATGACGGTGGAAAGCCCATTCAGGACTACGAAATCGTTTTTTCGGAAGCTGTCATCAAGTTAGATAACGTGGACGATAGAGGAAAAGCCTGGCTTAATGTGTCAGAAATCGACTACAGATCTCGTCGAATAAGGACAAACTCAGCAAAAACCTCATTGACGATTACGAATTTATTGAGTGGAGGAGAGCATCTTAATTTTCAAGTTCGAGCTGTGAATACCGAAGGTATACAGGGCGACTACTGCGAGCCTATCAAGTCTATCTTCACAATAGGTAAGAGACAGACAACCTCCAATTATTCTGCTTTTCGCATTGACGAATCCTTTTTTTTACTTGAATAGCTCCGGGCAACGAGTTCAAACTTCTAGACGAGTTACAGGCTGCGGTGAATTCGCGTTCTCGTACCGTGGATTCGCAGTTTTTGAGTGGTTTTATGCAGCGGTATGAAAGACATCACTATATCGAACAGGTATCTCGGTTTATCCTCTCCATGCACCCAGAGTTGGAGGCAAAAGTAAACGATATAGTTAATCAAGCTGACTCTAGTAAGCGTGAAAACGAAGAAGGGAACGATCAAGACCAGCAACCTCAACCTATTCAGCAAGCTAGTGACGTAAAGAAATTTGACGATCTCACAGATGAGGAAAAAGTGTCTGAGCGTCGTCGGCAATTTCACTTTCGAATAGCTGCAATTCGAGACGATCTAAAGAAAGCCGATTACAATGTCCAGTGGTGCAAGGATCGTCAGATTGATTTAGTGGCACTCATTCGAGCTGCAGAAGCGCGTATCCTCGAGAAACAAGCTGAACTGGAACGTGCTCGAATGTTCCAGGGGCCTCAAATGGACTCGGATGTTTTTGAAAATGGGCTCCAGCGATTCTTTACCAAGGAATTGGTCGTGGCGCTGGAGGATGAAATCGAGATCGACCAACTTTACATCTTGGATACAAAAGCTGAGATCGTAAAAGTGGAAAATTACTTACGTGCTGACACTAGACGTCGAGGTACGTTGCTTAAGAGGCTCAAAGACAGGCAAGATGCCCTAGAAGCCTTTGAAAACAGTCCCGAACATACAGTGGAGTCTGATAGCACTGCAGCAGCTTTAGCAAAACTACGTGGCGGTCTTCTTTACCGAGCATTTGCTGCTTTTGTCGCTAACCGGGAGGAGGCTCACGGAATACGAAGAAAAATGCGCACCGCTATCAACCGTCTCGTTAACCATCGGCTTAAGTGTGCTGTCCAGCGGTGGAGAGAGGTCGCTAAATATTTGACGCGTGCAAGTGCAGGGGTTGACGCGATATTTGGACTTGGCAGTATCGGTCTACTGAATGCAGCACTGGGTCGTGATGATCTCATGATTGAAGCTCAAAAACTGCTTCACGATCTTCGATCAACAGAAAATTCTCTACAAGGCATTCGTTGGACAACTGAACAACAATTAGCATCTAAAACCGAGAGCACAGCGTCGGAGAGTAACCTTGATCTGGAACGGGCTCGAGAACAAAGCAAGAAATATTTCCCCTTTCTGTTGGAGGGCGACGCAAAGATGAATCTGCAAGACTGTGAAAGCGCTCTCCGCTTATACAATTTTGTCTTTAGCAATGATCTCTGGATGCAGCAGATGACCGAGGCACAACGAGTCCAGCTACAGCTTAAGATCGGAGAAGCTACATTTCGTCTTGAAAACTACGAGCAGGCACTGACGATATTTAACCGTGCTTCAATTATGGCAGACCGGTTTGGGTTACGATACGAAGAAGGGTCCGCATTACTCCGAATTGCAGATACACAACATGTGCTACGATCGCTTCGAGTTAGTATTGAAAATTATGAGCGTGCTTTACTAGTGTTCGAGGCTGTGAGGGATACGCAGGGGGAATTATCATGTTATCGGGGTTTACAGCACGTGTACGAAAGGCTTGAAGATCGAGAAATGGTCGAAATTAACAAATATCACGCGGACGATATTGAATTCGTGTTGGCGAAAAAGCTTTCATCTGCCGGTCAGAAGATAAACAAGCTTCAGCAACGGTTAGTGGGGGCTGGTGCTGAATCCTCTTGCCAAATTTTTCCTGAGCGAGTTGGCCCCGTTGTTCCCAGATTAAGAAGGGAGAGAATTCAGCGCAAGTTTGATATCCGCGAGGAAACTAAACTCGTCGCGAGCTTAGAAAAACTGCTGTCTGAGAAGAAAACATTGCTAGCGAAAGGAGAAGATGACTTGAAACGAGCACTCGCTAGCGACTCGACTCAAGTTGATTCGGCAATCATCAGTGGCTCCAACGCTCGCTACGATCTCGAGGATTTCAAGAAAAAACTTGCTAAACTTATGGGTAGCGTGAAAGCCGGTCAGGAGCAGATCGGCAAAGACATCGCAAACGCTAAAATTCGTATCAGTAACGCAGAGGATGAGATCAAAGGCCTGGAAGAGGAATTAGCCGTCGAGACGGGGCCGCTCATGCGCAAAGTGTTGTCTAAAGAGAAACTGCGGTGCTTCCGCTTCAATGCAACAAACGAAGCTCTGAAAAACGTGGTGGGTACAGCGAGCCACGGTATCACAACCTGCTTCGCTTCTGCGGGGGTGAATGGTTTCCTGTTTGATTTCCTGTCCGGAGCTTGTCTAGCTCAGGCTGTTGGCGACCCAGATAAAAATCATCTAGGCGAGCCTACAGGCCATCAAGCCCAAATACTCTGCGTATACTACATTGGTCACCGAATCTACACGGGATCCGCAGATGCTTCACTGGGTGTTTGGGGCGTCAAGGATGAGACGATCGGTGGCTTCTCGTGCTCTTTGACTCGGATGCTCATGGACTTTGACGCTGCTGTGGTTAGTGTGGTAGCTGATACCCAATGGGTTGCCTGTGGATGTTCTGACTGTGATGTTTTCGTGTTCGATGTCGAGTCATTTGCAACAATTGCTCACGTTATTTCCGCCCACGACCGCACTGTGACAACATTGTCTATACAAAGTTCAAACTCGACATTGACCACTGGAGCTGCCGATAACAAGATCAAAGTGTGGGAGCTTGGCAAGGCCTCGCAGTACACTACACGTCGTAATGTAAAATTACTATGGTGTCTCGAGGCAGAACGCCGAGGCGATGAGTTCTTAAACGGACATCTCGCTCCTGTCTCTTGTGTTCGACGTGTGGCCAACGAAATTGTAAGTGGTGACACCTCAGGCCGGATCGTGATTTGGAATCTGGACTCGGACAATAAATTACTTCGGATCTGCGGTGTTTATCAAGATGTGGCAGTAACATGCCTTCAGTTTGATGCCACACGTATTGTAAGCGGAGCGAGCAATGGACAGATTTGTGTCGTTGACTTTGCCACGGGAAATCTAATCCAAACGATGCATGGCCATCAAGACAGCGTGTTGGATCTGCAGTTTGATCGTACCCGCTTGATCAGCATGTCAGCTGGTGGCAAGGTGCAATTGTGGTTCTGGCAAACTCGAGATGGTATTGGAGCTGACCGGAAGAAGTATCATATCTTGGGGGCAGGCGAAACCCTGCGCTCGCTGTCTCTAATGTACCGCACGAGCATCCAGAAGCTCCTTCAGTGGAATTCAATCCCAGACTCGACCAAGATTTATCTGGGACAGAAGCTCATAGTAGAAGTCGACGCGAATACCAGTGCTGCGGATGAGCTCAAGACACTCGACCTCTCAAGTTCGGTGCAGTTTGGCAAAGTTTCCTACGAAAACCTCGACTTTGTTGCTTCCAACCAGACCAAAAGCAAAGATGTCGAGGCGCAGTGGGCTGCACAGCGTCTCGCAATGCTCGCAAAGGAATATTTTCCCTCGTTTGACGACAAAGACTTCAACGACGCTAAAGAGAAGACAAGTGAAGTTGCCAAAGAAGAGGAAGAATCCGACTCTGAAGACGACATGGTCATAGACTCAATTGCAGAGGACGGCGACGATGCTGAGGGAGAATAAGATGAGCAGGAATAACGCAACGATAAAATACTCAAAGCTGCGAAATATACCGAGTACATTTGGCTCCGACGGACGCTGGATCAAAAATGCAGAGAGTGGAGCACGAGAATACAACATGAGAATGGTGAGAGCTACACTCACACCGAGTTTTCGCTTGTGTCCACGCCCCATACAGCCTTGTCCTCGAGGTACATGTTGCAGCTTCGGAAGGCTGCGCGTGCATTGTCGCCCGCAAAGAATTCCCATGCCGAGTAGAACCAAAAGGCGACGCACTTGCGGTAATCATTGGGCTGGCTAGACTTCTTCATCTGGAGGATACTGCGCCACTCCTCGATCACAAAAGTCGAGAGCGTGTCCTCGAATCGAGACAGTCGCAGCGGGTTGCGCACCGTGTACAACGTCGTCCAGTATTTGTTGTAGCCCTCCAGTTGCTTCAGACCTTCCAAGAACTCGGGAGCCCTGAACTCCTCGATCGAATAATCCAGTAAAAACGCGAACTTGTCGCTGTACTTGGCCTCCTCCTCATAAAACTTTTTCCACGTCTGCACAAGAAAATAAAATCATAAATGGCAGGAACTTACACAAAAATACACACACACAAAAATCCACGTACCACCGAGAAAAATTGCAGTGCGTCGTTCGGGTCGCTCATCTTGGAGCGGTGCAAGCTGTGCGCATGACGAAGCTTGACGTTTTTCTTGCGTTCCCAGTGCCATTCCTCCACAGGCGGGAACACCGACATCGGGACCATCACGGACCCGTTGCCACAGATCGCGACGTAGAAGGAGACGACGTCCTCGACTCCGACGGACTTGTCCGTCTGTCTACTGTTCCCGTCTTCATCCTCCTCGGTATTTTCATTCGGATCGGGCTTGACGAAATTCAATTTCGTGACAAAATACATGTACTTGGTGGGGAAGGGCTTTTGGCCAAAGAACTCGCGCAGCTGCTCCCGCAACGTCGTCATGTCCTTCACGTACAGATTCTTGACCTCCTCCGTTGTGTAGAAACCATCTACATATCAACAATAAAATTGAATTAAAAAAAAAAATATTCGCCATCATCAAAGTTGAAATAAATTCCAGCGACGTACTGTTGTCAGGAGACACCAATGCGTGCGTAGCACTTGGATCCACCGTCGCTGGGAAGTTGAATCCATCTACAAAATAACAAAAAAATTGTCACCCTCATGAACAACAGCGACAGTAGCGACTATAGGCTACGACATGCAGGATCGTTGACGTACTGACGCCTTCACGCAGCACGTCCTTGTGTGTGGTGCGCAGCGCGTTCTTGAGGTCGTCGTAGTTGGTGTTGTTGCTGCAGAACTTGTTGTAGCCCACCCAGTACTGCGCGTACGTCTCGTTGAAGACCAGGTGACCCCGCTGGATGGTACTGGCGCACACGAGCCGTGACGGGTCCGTGGCACGCAGGCGATCAATGTTCTTCTTCCAGTCGCGGATCTGGCCCGTCTTGACGCCGTATTTCTGCGCCGTGGCGGCGATGAGCCCCGTTCGGTCCGCCTCCTCAATGATCTCGAGCTTCTTTCCTACCGTCAGAGCTCTGTCCGCCTTACCGCGCGCCATGCTGAACTCGAAGTTGCGGCTGGTCAAAAATCCGAGGAGAGTAACTTTCTCTTTACTGGCCTCCCCACGGTACTCCACCGTTCAAGCCAATGTTTCGCGCCAAAAGCCTTTTCGTCCAATTATAAGATTTAGCGCAAACTTTCAGCCAATCACTGCATTATTGTGCTGCAGACACAATTCTAAATCGTACCTAATGATTCGATATACGGTACTTTCATTTTTTTTACCTACACTATCGTTTGTGTATGCGCACAAGGCGACACGGTGGACATTTCCTACTGGCACTGCTCCATCACGCCGATACCCGGCATTACGCGCGCGATTAACGCGGAGGAATGAGCCGACCCACTCCCACGCGGCGGGAAATCGCGCCGCTGCACGTGCCATGGCTGCAGCACGAGCAGTTCCCAGCCACCAAGCAGGCCTGCAGCTCCGATGACGGGCTCGTAACAAGCAGCAAGAACTCGCTCATTAAGGTCGTCCAGGAGCTCAAGGTGCGTTACTCTTATACTATCCTGTCTGTTACATTGCTATAATGCAGAAATACTGCGGTGTTATCGGTGCTTGGTGGTGATTACCTTACTAAAGTGTGATGTGTGCGATCATGCTTGTTGTAGCGAGGACGCGCTCATATGGACAAGCAGCTGGCTCAGCTAGACACTCAGTTGCTAGCTATTACGGAGTATCTAGACGGCAAAAGGAGTAACATGTTCCCGCCTCACTTGGTTATGTACGTGGAGGACACGCCCGACGTTGTGGCGCAGCTTGCTGGTGACGGTCGAAGACATGGTGCTGCTGGCAACGGGGCTGCAGTTGCAGGAAAATTTAGTGGAGTTTTCAAAAATGAATCGGAACCACCAACGCCTGCGCTGGTGGAAGAGGACCTCAACTCGGGTGGGTGGTTTTGTATTAAGGAATGTTGAAGTGGTGGTGTATTTACGAATTGTGGGGTTGATGTAGACGCACTGTGCACGACGACTGGGCTATGGAAGTATCTGTATGCGTACTCGTTCTTCAAGACGATCATGCCGGAAGACACGGAGCAGGCCTTATTGCTCGAAGGTGAGACACATTCGCGTGTTGGTGTTGGTTTGTTCGTCTCACAAAGGTTTTATACTCCAGATCCAAACGCATTTTCTGATGATTTGGAATTTAACGAAGGAGGAAAGGACAACATATTATCAAATATTGATTTTGAGCGCCTTCCGGATATTATCAGCTTGGCCAAGTCCGATTCGCAGGATCTAGACGAATTTTTCAAGGAGGTACGTTGAAAGGTTCTGTGCTGCGGTATCGAGTGTTTAACCTTTATTGCGTGTTGGTGCCGATAGAGACTAATGGCATCGCTGTGCTCGGTAAATTCGCCCTCATCGATACAAGAGGAAGAGGAAATATCTTCTTCTCAACCTGACGATGAAGACAAGCACTCGAATGGTACAACTGAAACGGAAGCACACACGGAAATGAACTCTTTATTGCACCCGGATGATATCGAATCGTGGAATCCCAGAGGCCTTACACGCGTTCTACGCGATATCGGGTTGGTTGAGGGAGACGACAAGGAAGTTGCTCAGATCAGCTTGTCTAGTCCAAGGGACGATGAAGTCTCGCAGGAGATTCGTTCACTGCAGCGTCAACTTCGAACCTGCATTGAGCAGACGAATGAATCGAAGCGGAAGTTACGCAAGATCATGGACGAGTAAGGGTGGCGGTGCGGCGTGGAAAAGTCCACTACTAACGTGCATTTGTTGTTTTGCGCTGCTCTACAGGACGAAGCCGTGGCTCTCTCAGAAGAAGGAGGACGACGATGCCACCATAAAAAAATACTGCACTATGTGGCAAACGAAAAAGGTAAAAAAAAAAAAATGGGTTGGTAAACTCAGTGATTCCAGATTGACGTCATACTGTATTGCCATTTTTTTATAGGAGCTTGCGAGGAAAAAGAAGCTCCGAGATAAAAAGCTGCAGCGACGACAAGGTACGATGAACTATTTCCAATAGAGCTGGCAATGTGATGATTGAGTAACTTTTTTCAATGCATTCTTGTGTGCAGCTTTACGCCTCGGCGGCGGTGGCAGCGGCAAACCTTTAGCCCATGACATTGACGTCAAGCAACGATAGACTATGGTGTCGTGACCCACTTTCCACTTTAACCGGGGCGCGCACCAGATATTTATTGGCATGCAACAACGCGGTCGGACTCAGTCGACGTTAACAAGATAATATTGACTTTGCCGTCAAATTCAACATGGCATCCGACTGATTGTGTTTGGTGTACGGTAGTTGGTTTGTATTGTTTTAAGCGTGTTACTTGCCGAGCGGCGGGAAGTCGTCCTCGATAAACCCACCACTGCCGTTGCCCACTGCGCGAGTATTGGCATGTGGCGGCACCCAGTTTCCTTGCCGCGCCGACGGACGGCCTTGGGGTGAAGGGTACCCGTACCCACCGCGGCCCATGACCATGGACGGAGGCGGGTTCAGCTGGTGTTGCTGGAATTGCTGTTGCGGGTGGTACTGCTGGTGCGGGGACCTCTGGTACTGGTTGGTGTCTACTCTATTGTTGTAATCGGGTCCGCCAACGTGATAGCGGCCGCGTCCCGATCCCATGGGCATCGGCGGAGGTGGAGGTGGAGCACCGCCAGTCTGTTGATAGCCATAGGACCGGTCATAGGATCTATCGAACTGCTGGGATTGAAACTCGCCAGGGCCATAACGTCCCATGCCACCAAAGCGGTTGCCATAGTGTGGCGACTCGCCTCCACTGCCACTTCCACTCGACGCTCCACCGCTGGAGCGAGGGCGGAAGGCGTCGTGGTTGCGCGTAAAATCCGGGTCGTTCAGCTCCTGTTCACGATTGCGCCACAATACTTTGCTTTCTTTCCAGTTTGCGGCATTCGGAGCACTCGGAAGAGATCGTGAGTGTTCGTTGCTGTCGCTGCCACTTGGTCGTCCCTTGGGCGAGCGAGAATGAGATCCACTGGCGTTTCCAGATGAGGAAACGGCCCCTCGACCACGACCGAAGCCTCTGCTACCATCCGGTCCTGCAGCTTGTCGGCTTCCATATCTGGGGCCATTATTGTACGTGCTAGGACCGCTTCCACTGGTTTCATGTGCCGACGAGGTTGTCGACGATGGAGACGACGACGAAACTGATTCTGCCGCCGTGTTGCCATTGTCTTCTCCAAAGATCCTTGCTCGTGCCTCAGCGTACGCGCGCTCGCGGTCCTGTAAAGATGGTGTGGCTTTGTCTGCGCCGTTACCACGTCCACCGTTAGCACCGGGTCTTGATGCACTACGTTTCCGCATCATAATCCTCGGTGCAGAGGCTGGTGTCACAGTCGGCGTCTGTCGATCCGCCGACAGATCAATCAGCAGCACGCGAGGCACAGCCGACTGCGCGGTCTTAAACAGAGTCACCACGCGCGCCGAACTGTTCTCGTACGGATTGTAATCCCCCGTCTGGTGCTCCAGTCCGCAGCGCTGCGCCAGGCGATGAACAATAAGTCGATGGTATGACGACAGCGGAGGGAAGTTGAGGTGCGGCTCCCTCGGGTTCTTGAGGAAACGCACGATCTGATCCTCGAACTTAAGCAGCGTCATCCTCTCTCGGGCGTTCTCCAGGCCTGCAACGAGCACGGGATCCAATGGTCCATGGGCACTTGCAGTAGCAGTTCCAACCAGCACGCTGTTATTAAACTGCTGTTGCGGATAGTTCCCACCGTCATCGACGGCCGGAGGTGGCTGCAAGATGCGAAGGTCTTGCATGGCGCGAGTGGCGCCGTCCACGTCGCTTGGAGTTTGAGGCCTGGCAGCAATAGAGATGGACCCTGGAGCTCGGGCGTCGGAGCTAGCGACGGAGGCGCTATCGGCCACGGCATCCCACTCGTCGTGGTCGTCTTGACGCGCTGGCGTCGACGTGGCCGTAGCCGTAGCCGGCACGGGCGTGCGGATCATCGGCGTCGCGAGTGTCTCCACACGGTAATTAAGACGTCAATCGGTAGGGAGGAGCAGGCGAGGGAGAGAGGGCGCGCCTGGATGTACTCAGGCAGGCACGGTCGGTCTGGAGGGGGAAAATGAGCTCCTGGTTGGTGGGACTCGAGACCCTGTCCTAACGCATAGGATATGCGTTTGAACAGGGGTTTGACAGAAACTGGTACTTTTCTTGCGTGTCAAAAGTAACTCAGTTCAACTTGAACGGCAACCAACGGCACGTTTACTTTCGGACAGCGAGCAACTTGATGCGAGGCGCTGCCTGGTGGACACCTCGCGCGGAGTAGAGAATTACTTAATATGCTAATATTACCTGTGTGTGGAGGACGAGAGGGAAGCAAAGCCCCTCGTCGAAGGCTCCTTCCAATGGAGCATGATGCTGATAATGGGCAACGCCAGCGAGTGAGCAGCGTCGTCCTTGCTGTCGTTCAGATTCGGTTGCTAGGTACACTTCCACTGGACGACGCCGTGTTCATGGATCGGTAATGGCGGCTCTTTCTGTCCGACTGCTTCGTCGCTGGCTTTTTCGGCACTCGCCAGCCTGCGCCGTCCAAGTAGACGTCGTGGACGACGTCCGGGTCACCGAGACGAGGCCGTTCAAACGACGGTGTCAGTTTTGCACCACCAGCACTGACAGCAGCAACCGAGTGCGAAACTGGCATGTCGGTCCCATAATGCACCGTATGCACCTCGACCGGATCGTCCCGATCGAACTCCCGATGGGCTTCTCGGTCATAGTACTGCTGCAACGTCTGGCGAACCTCCTCGCGCTTGGGGTCCTCTTGCCGGATCACACGGATGCGCTCCATGGACGAGGCTTCCTGGCGCCGCATGCGGTCGTATTCCTCGGCCTCGTGAGCCTGCAGCTCCAGTGCAAAGGTGTAGTCAGGGTCGTTGTCCTCCTGAGCGTCCTCCACTGTCACTTCCTGCTGGATGACGCTCATGACGCCATGGCCCGAGCTGGAGCTGGGCACTTCCACGAAGCACCAGCCAGTCTGGCGGTCCTCGCCACCGAAGCGTCCTTCCATCTCGCGCTCCCACTGCTCCTGCTCCTCACGCTGCAGCTTGACAGCCAGCTCCTCGTCCATTACGTCGTGCAGCTTCACTGCCACGGGCGACGTAGCAGACGCCACAGCGGCGGCACTGCTGCCAGACCGGCTCCACACACTTCGTCCAGCGCTCATGGATATTCGTTATCAGTGTGAAAGGATCGACCGGAGGGGGGCCTTCAACGTAGCGTGACGTAATAGCCGCGTGGGTAAGAAGAGCAGCTCGATATGTGTGGTGTGTTGCAGCAGCAGTCGAAACATGCCATCCCTCGATGTACGGAGCACGAACTCCCTTGAATAGAGGAGATACATTCATTCCATACGTGAGTGAAGGTGTGCGAATTTAGTCTCGCTTAAGTACGATTTACAGTAAGTTCGTAAGTTCTCGACCCTTTGAAATGGATGCACAATCGACAGGTCACTGGATATTGACGAAACAGCAATGCGTTGTTGTCATACTGGTCGTGTTCATTGAACAGTGTTCATTGTGCTTGAAGCCGTTGGGGCGTCGTTGAGCCGCATGCGTTTTCTCCTAATAGCAGAGCTGTCTGGCGCCACCACTGGCGCACGCACGCGATGCTGGAGCCGCTCTCGTCTGTCGAACATCGAGAGGATTCAACCGAAGGCGGCCGCTTGCGCACGAGGAAACCCGGACGTGCATACGCAGGGCGGCAGCGGTTAGGCGGACCATGACCAAAAGCAGCCTGCTTATGAGGAGCAGGAGCTGGAGTCGTAGCAACTCGCAAATGGCCAGCAGTGCAAGAGTATGTACCAAGCAGGAAAGGCAAAGACGCCGCAACAGCACATACTCGTACACTGCTCGATCACGTCCCTCCACGCTACAACAACAATTGAAGATGCTCTGGCAGTTGAGTGGATCGTTTCCACACTTCGTTAGCTCAGTGTTTGTATAGGGAATTGTATCGTGTCCTCACTCATGCCGGCGGATCGGTCGACGCAGTCGCGTCCGCTGCCAACGTAGCGTCTGAATTCCAGACCGAAACCGACCTTCTCAATGAAAAATGCTGCTCTGTGGCCCAGTGCCATCGCTTCGCATGAATCGCGACCGTAAAAAAATGGATATTATAGTGGGTCTCCATTGATGGGATTTCACTGATCGCCTTCTCTGAGAAGCCGGCCGTAGTAACGCTAGGGCTCCGGTTCGAGTTGATTTGGTGCTGGCACCGCAGCGGCGACTTCCAAGGAAGTTTTCAAGTCATGGCCGGAGTTCATTCGTCATTGCGCCCGGCCATCAGCAGGCAGTTTCGCATCGAAGTTTGGGTGGCTCTTTCTCTCGCGGTTGTTCCCACCTTCCTCTTCACGATCGTAAAGCCAGGCCTTCGCGGCAGACGCGCCAGTGAACTCAAGAGCATTCTCCATCTTCCTGCCGCATCCTGCGCACTTCCGCATTTCGGAGCAGAGAGCAAAACCACAGACTTGAGAATGCTGGCGTCGCTGTCCGATATGCTGGCGTGGAAGCCCAGCGGCTCCACCGCCAAGCATACCAAGCCCCGACGCGCACCCACCGCCACCTCCGAGATGGACGACTCATGCGACGACGTATCTGAGACCGAGAGCGCCGAGTCCAGCCAGTCAGGAGCTCCCTATCTGCGCCGGCAGCAGTCGTGCCCCTCTGTGCCGCGCAAGGGCCGCCTGGACACGCAGCCCGAAAGCGAGGGTGACGCCGAGTCTACGCCACGCCCGGCGCTCAAGGCCGTCTACTCGTTCGCACGCGCGGGGCTCACTACATCCTCCAAGCTCTTCCTCGTTAAGCCCCGCCAGACGCCCAAGACACCCTCGGCCTCCACGCCCCGGAAGCCGCACTCCCTCAGCGTCGACGCTGTCTCGGAGCAGGATCTAGCCACCAAATCAGCGGGCGCACGCGTGGCCACACCCTTCGGACTCGGTAAGATCATGGCGATCCGAGGCGACGACGGCGTCGCTGCCATTGAACTACAGGCATATGGACTGCTGTTCCTCAATGCTACAGAGATGGAGAAGGCACAAGTCGTCCCGGCGCTCGTAGGGGAGCGCGTGCACACGCCGTCCGGGTCCGGGCGCGTGTTGAAGTATGACGTCCGTGAGCAGCTGTACACGCTGCGATTAAGAGCAGGCGGCGGTCTCGGTGAGTACGAGCTCCAGCTCCGACCGTCAGATGTCCGAGTGGCAGACATCAAAAAGAATGGACGCGAATCGGAGCAACGACGTCCGCGAGGAATGTCGGAGGGCAGCAGCGCGGACTGGGAGTCGAGACGTACGCGCTTTAGACGCTCCAGTGCCAGCCCGCCCCCAGCTGTTGCAGGTTTGACGCTGCTCAAGAATATTGCCACGACCTCGTACACGTTCGTAGCGAGCAAATACCACCAGGGACAGCCCGTGATCACCAAGTTTGGCGCCGGACACATCCTTTCGGTGGACCCGCAGCGCGGATCGGCTCAGATTCAGCTCGTATGGGGTGCGGTTGCATACCTGAACGCCGACATGATTGATTTCTACCCGAAGGCGCTTGAAGGCACCGACGTGCAGACCAAGTTTGGATCGGGAGTTGTCATTGGACTGAGACCAGCCGATGCTATCTACACGGTGCGCTTGCATGACCCGCAACCTGCCGGGAAGTCCGATGTGGTTTTTGTGCACGAGTCTGATCTGTACCGGAGCCGGCGGATCGTAGTCACGGCTGCGAATGTTCGCGACAGACTGAAGGCAATGGCGCAGCGGCGTTTCGGTGAACGTATTGTGGTGGCACACCAGCACCACGATGAGGAGCCCAACTCCGCAGGCATCTAAATTCGATTGGCTGATCCAAGTGGCGACTACTTAACGGCCTTGGAGTTCATTTTTGATGGCGAGAGAGTGTGCTCCCCTCTCCCCCATTAGTTTGTTATCGTGAGTATTTTCACCAAGTAAGTCCACCGCGACACCATCAACGCACAAATGCAGCCGAACTATATCCGCTACGGATATGTAGCTGCTCTGATACTGAATTGAGCGCAGCGCCGACCAAAATCAAAACGAACTCGACCCAACCCCCTAAGTGATCCAGTCAACGAGGTACAGATAAATGGCAATGCCAATACATACCGCTTTATTCCACAGGGAGAGCAAACGAAAAGGCAGAGGCGACCGTGTTTTGTTTGCCTTAGGCAGGCTTCCGTACATGTCCAGGCCTCATGACTGCGTGCTGTTGGTTCCCGTTCTCGTTGAGGGCGTTCGCTGCCAGTCTGCCCCAAGGAAAGTCGTATACATACAACCTTCGTTCTTCTTGGTGACATTACCGTCTCGGTACACTAGATCAAAGCCTCCCACATGCTCCTGGACGACCCCTTCAGGCTTCCTGTAATGACAAAATGTCAATGTGCGCCGATCATAAGAAATAAGTTCCCGAAGAGTTCGTACCTGTTCTCGAGGTCGATTATATCAAGCATATCGTTCAACATTCCGCACTTGAGCTGATAATCCGACGAGGTGTTAGCTGAAAGCTACTCGCACAAAACGTTTTCGTTAAGATTGGGTCTGAATTTGAGAAGGCACTCATAAGGATGAACGACGTACTGATGGCGAAGCGTTCACCTCCAACAGCCACGGCTTGAGATTCTCATCGATCATGATGTCGTAGCCGTACAATTCGAAGCAGTGTTTGTCGTTCATGATGATCTTTTCGACGCTGAATGGGAGAGCAAGTGTGGGTTGTCGGCCTTCAAGCTCAGAACAATAACGAATATTTGATCTTTACCTCAGCAAAGACTTGATGATTACGAGCTGAATCTCGTAGAAAAGCTTGTTGATTCGTTCTGGGCCATGTTTCGACATCATGTACAGCTTCAGGTTGCGCAGATCCCACTTTCCGCCATGCTAGGAGCCACCCAAAGTACACAACTGGATGTGAGTACTCTCTTTTGCGACGACAAAGATGATGGTACAAACCTGCTTGTTATAGTTCTCGGAGGTTTTCTGGACAGCAACATTCGTGAGGTGGATGAAGGAATTGGCGATGTCGCTGTGGTTGTTCGAGTAGCGCGAATTGGTAAAGCGCGCGAAACCACCGCGGAAAAGGTAGATTTCAAGTGGGAAGAAGGACGACACGAGCGCATATAGACGCAAATCGAATTTCTTCCCACCGACGAGGTACGGACTTGAGATGTAGCGCTGCACGACGTACGTCTCAACCTGTTGGTTTTCAGGCCGCCAGCGGAAATCTGTGCGCCAGTCACTGATTTGGCTCAGCTTCGTAAACAGGAAGATGCCTTTACCTTGAGCTCTACAGTTAATCGCAAGCGAAACATGATATTGGTCTGATGAGCAAAAGTTCATCCAGTTGGCTTCACTTACTTTCCAATGGGCTTCATGATCCAAACGCCCTGGTTGCGTTTGAACTCTTCGACAAAAATGGCATATTCGCCTGGTAGAATGTACGTGACAGGGAAGAAATCATACGAGCCCAGAACCATGTCGAGCTCACTTAAAGTTGCATCTTCCGACCTAATAAACAACATTTACTGTCAAGGACAACGATACAGTGAAAAAAGATCAGCAGCGTACCTTGCTTTCTTGTCCATTTGTCGCTTTGCGCGCTTCAGGTTTTTGATTAGAAGATCTTTCCGACACAACTACAGACAGCAAGGCGGTGTAAGACAGTTGTGACCGTACGGTATTCTCCCAACGGACAAAGTACCTCTCGCCCATTTCGATAATGATTCACCCGTTGACTGTTCTCGAGGTGTACAGTGTCCAAAAGTTCGTAGATGTACTCGCGGTCAGCCCAGTAAAAGTCCCAGTCATTTTCCGTTGTCTCCTTCCACCCGCGACGCAGCAGCGTGTCGTAGATAGTGTTGCGAAATGTGGTCTTGAATCGCATCGCACTGTTGCTGTTGCCACCCGTTGTGCTGCCACCACTATTGGACACTCCGCCTTTTCCTTTTGAGCTGTTTGCCCCACTACCAGAACCTGTCGTCCCACCGGTGCTAGGTCCAGACCCCAAACTCGATCCTTGACGAGCTTGGAGTGAGTTACCTGGTTCACCCCCACTACGAATTTGCCGCGCGCCCCTCGAAGCGCCACTACTGTTCCCACCAGCACTGGACGGGGGGCCATCAGCTTTCTTGTCCGCTCCTGGCATTTTGAGCAAGGAAGGGAACCTACTCGTAATCTATAGAGACTCGTAAAGCGACAAAGCCGTTTTTTTCCTCTCGCCTGTTGACCGAACTACAGTATATTTTGGACATGTCGACTCCTTGAGGCAAGCGCCAAACATTTTTTTCCTTTCAATAAGCTGCTTGACGACAATATAGTTGCTTACGTGTACTTGACGCCACCCATGAACGTGCGCGGGTCTGGCGCAGCGCCGTTGAATTCAGCATTGGAGAAGTCAAAACCTGGATTCTCCTCCTGGAAGCGCTCCAACATCATCTGCTGCTTGGTAGCTTCCTGCTGAATTGGATCCAACTGCACGAGTAGACCAAAATGAGATGTCGTGAGGAACACATTCAAACAAACGCTTTAGTGGAGAACAATTGCAGCATCATACCTCTCCATGTCCAACGAAGACGCTCGGCCAGATAAACCCCTTTTTCATTTTCTGGAGATTGATATTTAGTTCTCCGGAGTCTACTCCAGATGTGTAAAAGTTATGTTAGCCCCGTCTGCTGCAGCCACCAAGTAATACTAGAACAACTTACCGAGCATCCAGTAGCTCTCAACGACCACCACGGAGCTCGCGAGGTCGTGCTGGATACCAAAGCATTCACATGCGTCAGAATCATAGGAATTGTATGTAGTAAGCACAAAATTGCACGTGCATTGAGAAACTTGTCCGTGGTGCCACGCAGGCCCAGCGTCACGTGGTTGGTGGTGATGTCGCATTGAATCTGTTGCGCTGTGACCCCTGGCGGAGGCTTGATGAAGACGTTAACCTCCTCCATCGACTGCTCCCATTCATAGATGACGCGACCTGCGACGTCAAAAGCAGCGCACCACAGCAGATGATGAGTTGAGTGGTTAACATGCTCGAACGGCAGTGATATAGCGCACCGTCGTGCTTGAAGGTGCGGCGCTGGCTTACGGTCGCCATGGCTATCAATTCGGTGTTGGGATCTGTGAAATTGGCGTTCGTACTGGTGCAACCTTGGGAAAACATTCCTTACAGATGCCTACATGTCATGCACTTGTTCAGTGAACCAAATTCCTACGGCTGGGAAAAAGCACAGAAAATGAGCGAACAGATTACGTTTGTAGCTTGCCTCCTATATTAAGTTCATTTCTCGCCAATCATATCGTCCTATTGAACCTGTATAGGTTTATAATTCATAAATCTTTGCGGAGTGAACCTATTTGAATAAAACGGTTATTGGGATTTTACTTGAATAAAGTAAGCAGTAAAAATGCGTGTTTTTGAAGAAAGTAAGCCGTGCCTATTCGCCGGAGGCCCATATTCTTGTTCAGGGGAACAAGTCTGTTCGATACAGGGTGTGTGAAGTACATGTCGTAAACTACACAAGCTTTGTCTGTCAGATTGACAAGGTTTCATCTACCCCTAGCCAACTGCTCTGTTGCACTGAGTCCTGGATCTCTTACATTTTGTAATCTTGATGACATACTTGCAGCTGCAGTGAATTATATCGTTCCACTCGCCACCTAACCTAGTTGGATTGACTGCCTTTAGCCGAAGAACAGGAAGATCTTCAGGCGCTGGCAGCATTCGTCGCCTACTAGACGGAGGCCACCGCAGTCTAGCAATAAGTTCTGCGCGGCAACGAGCAGTTCCGTCATGTTGGCCCTGTCCACCGCAGGCTCTGTGAGCCCTACTTTCTTGCAAGTTGCCACGCGGGCCTCGCCGAACTGGTCGTTGATGTATGCAGAGAACGCCAGCTTATCTTCCACCGACCAGCGAGTGAACACGCTGGAGCGCAATCTTAGCTCCGGGATACGGTTGTTGCCAAGCTGTAGACTGCTGACACCGCGAGTAGCTCCTTCAGATACGTCCTCACTTTCATTGCTGCCGCGTTCATATCGGTGTGGCCCGATCGACCGCCGCTGCATCCGCGCCCTACGGCGTACAAGAGACTTGTAGGCTTCTGTCTGACCTACCAACCGCTCCACTAACTCATCCAGAGCGCGGTTGCGAACAGGAACTGTCTTCACGACGTCACGGCACTCTGGGCAGGACAGCGAGTTGCGGAACCAGTTGCTGATGCAGTGTCCACAAAACGTATGGGAGCACGACAGCGTTGCACTGCCATGAAAATACTCCAGACACACGGAGCACATCATTAGCCGTTCCTGTTCTTCTTTCTCGTTCTCTCGGGCTCTTTTGGCAGCACTGCTGGAATCTCCATCCGTTGCTGCTTCCTCAACAGCGCCACCACGCCGCGAGCGTTTCCTCTGCTGACTATTGGGCGTATCCTGTTGTCTGTTTCTCTCCATATTTTCATTCTCTGCTGCCTTGCTCGGACTGCTGCGACTCCTCTTCTGTGACAGATTCTGCGGTGGTGGTGTCATCATGCTCGTTTCACTATTCGGCGTCCCCGCCAGCGATCGACATCCTGTCCTCGTAGACGCCGGACTCCCAGCGATCGTCACCGCCGATCTTCCAAATTCTGTAGCCGTGACCGGCGCGTTTGTCATCACAACTCGTCGTGGTGAGCGGCGTGGGGACACCCCCGGAGTGGTCGTCCGACGATGCAACGGCGCAGGCGACGGCGTGGCCGAACGTGCCAGCGCCTTGACTATAATACGTGAATGTGCTTCGTCTGGGAACTGAACGAGGAGACGTACGCACTGCCGCATGGCAGAGGCCAGCACCACTTCGTCGCCGTTTTGGAGATCTTGATTGCCTCCTTTTGGGATCTCCACGCCGTTCACTGCTGTGCCATTCATCGTTTCCAAGTCGTAGATTAGCCAGCGCCGCTTGCCGGGCACAGCATGTGCTGAACTGGTCAGCGTCTCGGTCAGAGGGACGATACCCACGTGCCGCTTGCTGACCGTGCGCGTCTCCTCGGATGTGGCGATGCTGACTTCGCAGCCGCGACTGCGGCCCACGCAGAAGGAGGTGGAGAACTCCCATGACCCCATCATGACGTCACGCAGCATGTTGAAGTGGGGACCGGGACTGGGAGGGTCTGCTTTAGTGAGTCCCAACTCTCCTTACGCGGTGAAAACAAGCGAATCGCTTGCTGTTGATTGATGTAGCTCGTTGTCACGCTGGGACTGGATCTGGGCGACGTAAAGAGACGACGGAGACGAATATGAACGAGGTCTGCGGTGCCGGATGGAAACGGAGGTCGTCGTGGCGGCGCGACGTAGAGAAGGTAAAGCGGGACAGGCGCCGTCGCTTGGTGCTGGCTGTGACTGGGGTCGTTGCGTTTCCTTTATGGAAGGTTTTGACCAATAGAAGAAGTATATGATGATAAAAGTTGTGATTGGATGAAATACTGAAACTGAGTGATGCTCTTGAATATGGGTACAGCATATGCTAAATGAGAGGGATAAACTTCCAAATATCGCTGCAACAAGGAGTATACTTGAACAAGTAACACATGGATTTGCATTTTTAGTTTTGTAAACATTCTATAAGAAAGGAATTCAATACAGCAAAAATATGCTTATGTAGAGGATTCGCCACCCTGTGATCTTATCAACCACGAGGCAAAGAAGGGAGGCAAAGTGACCTGCCATTTTCAACCGCGCCAGATTGCCCAGATCGCTTCTCATCCAGCTCACGCCAACGCTCCTTGGCATCTATCACATCCGTCCCGTTTCGTTTGTCACGCTCTGAATCAGTTAAAGCGAAAGATCTCGACGCTATGAGTGGGAAGAACATGATCTCGCTCGAGGAAGGCTGGGACCAGGAGATCAAGCCTAAGGCCATCGACGTGCTGCTGGACATTCTGGACAAGGGCTTCGACCAAGTGAAGGTGTCGCCCTTCCCGCCCAACGCCTTCATGCCTATCTACACGACGTGCTACAACATGTGCACGCAGCGCTCGCCGTACAATTTCTCAGAGCAGCTTTACGACCGTCACGGCCAAACTTTCGACACGTATCTGGAGCAGAAGGTGTTGCCCAGTCTGGAGCAGGCACACGACCAGTTCTTTCTACAAGAACTCGTCAAGCGCTGGACCAACCACAAGCTCATGATGAAGTGGATGACCCGCTTCTTCATGTACTTGGATCGCTACTATGTTAAGCACCATTCGCTCCCGACACTGGACGACGCTGGTCTGCAGAGCTTCGATCGGATGGTCTTCCAGAAGGTCAAAGTGCGCGTTAAAGACGCCATGATCGAGCTCATTGAGAAGGAGCGCAACGGAGAGATCATCGACACGACGCTGATGAAAAACTGCGTCGAGATCTTTGAGGTCATGGGCATGAAGTCCCTCGACGTCTACCAGAGCTGTCTGGAAGTGGACCTTGTAGCTACTAGCGCTGTCTACTACGAGCGCAAGTCCAAGGGCTGGCTCAGCGAAGACTCGACGCCCGTGTACCTCCAGAAGGTCGAGGAAGCTCTGCAGAGCGAACGCAGTCGTGTGCACACGTACCTGCACAAAACCACGGAGCCCAAACTCGTCAAGAAACTGGAGAGCGTGCTACTCGAAGCGGCGCAGAAGGAACTTATTGAGAGGGAGAATTCTGGTGTCATTGCGCTGCTGAAGAACGACAAGCTGGAGGACCTGGCGCGTATGTACCGTCTGTTTGCTCGCCTTAAGAACGGACTGGAGCCAATCGCAGAGCTTGTGCAGCAGCACATTACGGCCGTGGGTAACGATATCGTCGCCAAGCGCGCTAATGCTGTTGCCTCGGGCAACGTACGTGATCCCAGCTCAGACCCCACGTTTATAAAGGATATTCTCGCCATCCACGACAAATTCCGCAGCATTGTCAACGAACAATTCGCCGGTAACTCTTTGTTCCAGAAGGCTCTGAAGGAGGCTTTCGTTGAGTTCGTTAACAAAGACGTTGGCCCAGACAGCTCGGCGAAGCTGATGAGTACGTTCTGCGACCGTATCCTTAAGACTGGAGGCGAGAAGCTCAGCGATGAGCAAGTGGAGGACTACCTGGAGAAGGTGGTGTTCGTGTTCTCGTACCTCACGGACAAGGATCTATTCGCCGAGATCTACCGTAACCAGCTTGCTAAGCGTCTACTGAACCAGCGGTCTGCTTCTGCTGATGCTGAGGTGCTAATGATCGGTAAGCTGAAGCTGCGCTGCGGTGCTCAGTTTACCGGTAAGATGGAAGGCATGATGAACGATCTGGCCATCGGCAGTGACCACCACCAGGAGTTCGAGGGATTCTTGAAGAAGCAGCGTGAGAGCGACTCGAACGAGGCCGCCTTGAACCTCGAGTTTAGCGTCCAGGTGCTGACGACGGGTTACTGGCCGTCGTACCGTATCCTGGAGGTCACAATGCCGCCGCTGATGGTCCGATGCATGAACCTCTTTAAGGTGTACTATGACTCGAAAACGAGCCACCGTCGGTTGCAGTGGGTGCACTCGCTGGGTAACGCGACGATCCGAGCCAACTTCCCCAAGAAGAAATGGTACGATCTGCAGGTGACGACGCTGCAGGCTGTGGCGCTGCTTTTGTTCAATGAAGGCGAGGGTGCGCTGTCGTTTGAGGCTGTACGCGAGTCGTTGAACCTTAGTGTGGATGTGGTGAAGCGTATTATGCACTCGCTGTCGTGCGGTAAGTACAAGCTGCTGACGAAGACTCCGGCTGGCAAGACGATCTCGACTAGCGACCAGTTTGCCGTGAACAAGACGTTTGCTTCACCGATGCGTAAGCTGCGTATCCCGATGGCGTCTCTGGAGGAAAGCCACAGCCAGAAGAACGTTGAAGAGGACCGCAGTATCGCCATAGAAGCCGCCATCGTTCGTATCATGAAGGCACGCAAAACGCTTCAGCACCAGCAGCTTATTTCCGAGGTGCTGAGTCAACTGGCGTTCTTCAAGCCGAATCTGAAGGTGATCAAGCGTCGTATCGAGGCTCTTATCGACCGCGAGTACCTCGAGCGCGACCCCGATCAAGCCAACACGTACCGCTACCTCGCATAAGCTACTTGCCGAATTACCGAAGTCCCGTATGGCACAACGCATTTGGTTCGATTTTATGGGGCAAATAAAGGTGTCTTTGGTCTTTGATAGCATTCGTAATTCGCCATACTTGTGTGTACAGGTTAACTAATACTGAAACATGGTTTTTAAGAAAAAGGGAACAAGATAGACAAGAGTAGGGTATCTAATGAAAAGTGACCGACTGCGTGTGTATTACAGTGTGGATACTTAAGTATGCATCTACTTTTTGAAGAACCGGTTGAGGGCCGTGGGGGCACTCTCAGCCTTCTCATTCCACTCGCGCTGCTGTTCCTGCCGCTCTTGGCGTTTCTCCTTGTTGGCCAGCTGCTCGCGGAATTGTTGCTTCTGTGCGTCGACGACGTTCTGTTGCTTCTTGCGTAGTCGCCGCGATGGGCGGTTCTTACCACGCATTTTCTTCTTGGGCTTCTTGGCGGTGCCGTCACCGTTGGCACGTTGCATCTGGTAAATCTTCTTCTCCTGCTCCTCGGCCGGGTCCATGTCCACACGACCGATGGAGTTCGGGTCCAGTGTGATCATTTCCGGACGAATCTTCTCCAGCAGTGAGCGCACCTCAGTCTCATCACGCTGCTTGTGGTTCTCATACGGATTCGCCTCGTACGTGTCGAAGTTAGGCTCACCAGAGCCAGGAATCACGACGGAGTTGAAGCCCTTGGCGTGGCCAACACCCAGCACATCTTCGAATGGACGGAATGCTAGCGAACTGATCATCGAGCCCGGAATCTGGTACGTCATGTATGGCCGGATGGGCGAGCCCGACGAGAAGGCGCTCTTGAGCACGTGCACGTTCGGACCGAAGCCCACTGCCACGAGTCCACGCTGACTCACGCTCAATGTGTTGGCTGCCGCGCTCAGATAGTAGCTGTTCAATTCCTGGTATTTGCGCAGATCAAACACCTTCACTTTCCTGTCAGCACCAGCGGTGATCAAATACTTTCCGCTGCTGTCAATTCCCATGGAGCGAACTGCAAAAGCAACAAACAAGCACAATCCGATTGTAAGCCCAACATACAGCGACGTAAAGCAGCAGCAAGAAAACACAACGTACTCGGTCCCTGGTGGCACTGCATCTTGACGACAGCATCCGACATGTTGGGCGTCCAAAGCGTCACAATTCCGCTCGCGTGGCCAAGGTTCACAACGGCATTCCACGGGTTGAGGGCCATAGTATCGCACAGTCCCTGCTTGGTGCGGTGCGTGGACACCTGCTTTCCTTCTGTCACGTCGTGGTAGGTCAACAGTCCATTGCCGCTCACACACGACAGCAGGAAATGGTAGGGCAGGAACTCCATCTTGCGCGGTTCCGGGATGGTGCGGATGCAATGTGCCTCGGCGCCTGTGTTGTCGTAAATGTACACGTGCTTCTTCTGCGCCGCGGCGAAGAGCGAGTCGTTGTGCAGGAAACTGATGTCGCGCACGAGGTCGTTGGCCTGGAACTCACACGTGAGCTTCATACGCAGCGTGTCCATCTGCGCCAAGTGACCTTTCTGACTGCCAAGCAGCATGTTGCGCCCGTTTCGCGTGTACTTGACGCGGTAGGAGCCGTAGTCCGGCAGGTCCAGGCTGAATATCTTGCGCGCTGTGTTGATGTCAACATTGTCCGCAAGCTGCTGCTGCGTGAACTTGTACGTCTTCTCGAGACCTTCAGCCTCCAAGAAACCAGCCTGATCGGGCAGAAGGATCTCGGACTTAGCGGCAGACTCGGCCGCGAGCTTCTGCTTCTCATGGGCGCGCTGCAGCGAGCCCTTGAGCTTCTTGTCGCGGATTCCGCGGGTGGAGACGCCAACGCCACGTGTATACTTGCCCACGTGCTTGACTTTTTCCGTTTTGGCCTTGGGCTTCGACTGGCCTAGGCGCTTGGGCGCATCACGCACTACGCGCTCCTCATGCTCCGACCCGCTATCGTGGTCGGCCATTGTGTCAATGCCAAGATGAAATGGCTGGACAAAAGCTGCAGCCGATTTAGAACAGCACGCTGGTTTTTAGGATAGCTTCTAGACTGTAAATAAGTCTAAAATTACCAAAATTTCGTAAAACTTGTGTCGGGCCTACACTGTCGGCTATTAGAGAGTTTTCGTGCCAATCTTTACCTACTTTTCCATCAGACCAGCGACCAGATGTGAAGGTGATGATTTTAGGAAAGAGAGATTTCGCTGGCTTGCACCTCACAAGCTCGCAGCCAGCCGTCTAATAGCCAATCATAGTCTGCTGGTGGCCGCTCAGCCACTCGAATGTCCACTAAGGAAAAGTAGAAAACAACCACCCAGCACAACGTCCACCGGTCTCATCTGACTTCAAGCAATGTCTGAACTTCCATCTAGCGCTGCCTTTGAGCTTACATGGACCTCCGTGGGCCCTAAGAAGATCTGCACAGACGCGGAAACGGACGAACAGGCACGCAAAGAATACCATCGGCTTTTGAGACGTCATTACAGCGCTGGCACGTACGTGATGTCAATCCTTACTTCTAGTTTAAAAATAATCGTCGCAGGGCATGCACTGTTTGTCGTATACATCTTGAATATATTAGCATTCGGTCGGTTAAGTCGCGCGAGTATGTGACTGTCGGTAAGAGTCAAGTTAACTCGCGCGAGTTAAAGTGACTGTCGGTAAGAGTCATATTACTCGTGCGAGTTAAAGTGAGTTCAAGATTACATGTATCATTATCTGTATCCGGTGTAGTTTTCACGACTGCAAAATCGTCAGTCATACCATTCCAGTGCTCTTATGCGGTAGTGTATTAATAAATATGATTGCCAGTATTGTAGAGCCACTGAAAGGGCACTACAAACTGGAATACTCCCCATCACGTCGCTGGCCCCAAGTAACGTCTATGGTGCAAGTGCCTGTTGCTAAGAATCGGTGCCTGTTACTATCAGCTCCCGGACGAGAGGGGTTGTCACGCGAGAAAGAGCCGGCGTCATCACGTAAACTCGGCAGCTGATTAGTTCCGTTCGATTTTGGGATGATATAAGACTGGCCTTTACACCGATTCTTAGGGCCTGGTTCACGTCGGGGTCAGGTTATCTAGAGGACTAGGGCAAATCATCACCATTTCCCTTTTATTAATAACTTGGTGTAAAATGGAAAGTCATTTTGGGCAATATTTAAAATACCCATATGCACGTTTTATTGGTCGAGCAGCCAATCAGATCCCTGCGTGGAGGCCTAGATAACCTAACCCCGACGCGCGACCAGGCCTGGTCGCGCTGGCTGGTGCTGGTTCTCGGTCTAGTGTTGCAGTACTGTAAGAATCGGTGCATGTTGCTATTAATACATGTATCTACTCCCCTCAGAACAACTGATGTGTGAAATCCAGATTTGGGTTGGATTTGAAGCACCTGGTTTGCGAAAAGCAAGCCCCCCTTAAATTTGGCATCCAGTAATTTTCACTGTCATTTCGACTTGTAGATATGTATAGGTTGCATAACTTGGTAACCCGACCGTAATACAATACAATTTCGACTTGTATTGAAATAGATACATGTACGTCGTATTTGCTTTTTATCGGACATAGTCAACTAGATATGTTGCCCCTTTTCAGCCAATGGCATGCTTTTGTGCGCCATTTTTCCATCTGAAAAACGCAAATCTGACGGAGAAACCAAAACAGCGCCAGTTGCGGGCGCTCCTTTCTATCGCACTACAGTACCGTACACTTTATTTGTTTTATGCACGGGCGCTCGCTTCAAGTAGTACCTGCTGATAACGGTTCTGTACAGTGTACACGTAGCTTCGAGAGGGAATTTAATAAACACACAACCCCCCACAGGAACACATAAAGACTGGTTAGGTCACTCTTTATTAGAAGGCGGTAGTGAGCTCCCCAGCTAACGGACCCATTGCACGCTCCAGTACATGTTTTTCTAATGAGGGTGGAAACTCCCAGTATCTTTTATTAGAGTGTTGTCCATAATGGTGGTTATTTATGTGTTTTGGTGATGCTCACCTCAAATCTGACTCGATTAGGGGTGCCTACAGCACAGTATTTATCTGACTCGATTAATGATGCCTCGATTTTGAGGTAGACGGGCTCCCCTACCCGTAGGCTCGTACATGTAGGAGGCGACGCGTGCATGACCAAAAAAGTATTACTTTTTTTTACCTGCCTACAGTATTAATCTGATCTGAATCTGGTGCGTAATCACGTATTACATTGTGCATGACATGAACATGTACAAGTTTTGATACACCATTTCTGGATCAAATAGGAATTTCACAGATCATGTACCGTATATACAATGATTGCTAACTTGTGGGTTTGCCGGGAGTTATAATAGTAAACGATATCCAGTTATACACGAAGCACGGAATTACTTTATAATAGTTACAGACGATCCTCTCTTTATTGGTAGCGTCGGGAAGTGGATGATAGGATATTATTTAGAATAGTAGAATGTGACCAGGTAGGCTTCCTTTTTTCTACACTTTGAGTGCTTTTTTAGTTCAGATTCATTTAGCCGGGCTACGCTTTTAATATGATGTATTGTATGCCGCATGCCTGCCGCTAATAATCGGTGCCTGCTGCTATCCACTCCCCTCTCGTCCCGCTGGGATGTTGTGTGGCGTGGGACTGGATACATAAAATACTGATGGGGTGACTTGGACGAAAGGAGAGCTCCATCGGGGCGATAAAGTCACATAGGATACCACTGTGCATTGTGTAAAGATGGCTAACTATTACGTGTTACCTTCCTACCCTGTTGGCCTGTTCTAGCACCAAATATACTATGGCTATAGAAATATACGTGGCCTAATGGGAGAATGATTCATTGATATCGCCCACCCCAGCACTTCTGGAGTGTAGAGATTTTATCGAAATGAAGTCACTGTTGACTTCTTTTCGATGCGGTGCGGATGATGTTGATGCTTTGTTGACTTTTTTCTTGTATTAGTTGCTACTGTCAAAAATTTTGTTGACTGCTCTTATTAATAACATCACCAATGTCCGAGCTTCCAACACGTAGATGTACATCTACCTTCGCGTTTGCCTGATGACCAGGTTGGTCCTCCGCGCGTCCTGAGATGCTCAGTATAAGCTCTTCTCAACTCGCGCAAGTTAATATGAGTCTCAGTAAGACCCGCATTAACTTGCGCGAGTTAAGGTGAATCTTACCAAATTTTGAGTCGCGGTAAGGTTCACATTTACTGTTAATGTCAGTGACACGACCCTAACATCTTGGCCCTCGCTGGTTTGTCAATGAAGCCCAGACCATAAGGATCTGAATCAGATGACCGACACCGTTGCTTGGATGTCGATTCAAACGGCACTGCAAAACGGAATACTCCCTATCACGTAGCTGGCTCCGAGCAATGTCTACGATAAAAGTGCCTGTTGCTAAGAACTGCCACCATAGTTTTACATGGTGATCTGCAATTGTGGTAATACATGTAGGGCTAATTTAATCCGCAACCAACCGACAAACATGTTTACAAACATCGCTAGCAGTTAGTAAGGGAGTAGGAAGACGTCTGCGGAGTATATGGCCTGTGATCAATTTGCTAATATATTTGCCCACCTTTACAATATTTTAGGCTTTAAAAAGCTACCGACAGGAATCCTGAGATCTCGAAATTCGTTTCTGTGGCTTGCAGATTCTGTATCAAGTACTGTAGACAGAGCAAGACGAACGGTAAGCGAAACAAAACAACGCGTGTGCACAATTTCAACTTAGTTGAATTTTTCGACTTTCCTTTTCCGACGGAAACTACACGACACCACCAAGGTGCACCGACACATTTTAAGCAAGTACCATGGTCGGGATATGTTTATTCGTGAGCGTCCAAATCGTGCCAACAAACTCTTATCGCATGTGGAATGTGCCCAACCATTCCAAGTTGCGATAAAAAAAATACGTTTATCACATTTTTGATTGCTTCATCTTTGTGCTTGTCCTCAATGAAAATTTTAGAATAACCACAAATATCTCAAAAGGCTTACAGAACTGCACAAAGACTGATTATGCAGGGGGATAAACTTGTAGATGGAAAAATCAAGATGCAGCAACAGTCTAGTCGGAGAACGGAACGAGGATCGACAATCACTGACAATTTTTTTCGTTAAAGGGCGTTCTGCACGCTAAGCAACTTGATACTGTGTCAGCATTTGCTACGAAGCAGAGTTTTCAGGTGTCGGGTTATCATTTCAATTGGAGTATTCAAATTTAATTAAAGGTAACATATTCCCAAACCGGAACCCCCTTTCGTCCCGCAATAAGCTTTATTGTGGGAAATGCGGGAATTCCTGCAAGTATGTACAGTAGACGGCCTGGTAAATCACCATTCTACATGTACAATGGTAATTGCTGGTGATCAGAAATGATTTGAGATTCTCAACCCCTTTTCTGGCAGAAAGTTTCTGAGCGCAACTCTTACTATTAAAGCATATGTACCCTATACATGTACAGTGCAGTACCGTATGGAAACGTGATACATGTATAGGGTTGTTTATCCTCGGCTGCTCACCACTTTCGGAGCCACTCATTCATTTTCAAACTCGCCATACACACCACAACCAAGTTCCAAGGCGTCAAATTATACTTGCCATTTTCCGATCCAGCAAGTATCCGAAACCATGCGCAACTTCCTGCTTCTTCTCGTTCTTGCATTCGTTGCTTTTACGAGCGGCAGGGCAACCGCACATCGTCCCCAGCTCAAGGTGTCGAAGCCGGAGTTGGCCCAAGCTGCTCAGTGGAGCATCGACGACAAGCGCTTCCTTCGAGCTACGAACGCAGCCGATGAAGAACGCGGAATGACAGAGCTTATGGCGAAGCTGAAGGCATGGTTGCAAAAGTTCAAGTCATGGTTCACCAAGTCAAAGCCAGTCCAGAAGACGACAGCGCAGTATCAGAAGTTGGCTGACAAGACGATGGCAAAGTATCAGACGCTGGTTTACAAGCGTGAAGTGACGAGCGCGGAAGATCTGATCAAGAAGGGCGTCGCGGATGATGTTCTGTACCAGAATAAGATCAGCCCGGAAGCGTACTTTGACGCGCTGAAGCTGGACCCGAAGCTCAAATTCATCTCGGATTCGCCGGTTGTGAGGGCGAACAACCCCAACTTGGAGAAGTTTTTATCGTATTCTAGCTTCTGGACTGGCCGAAAAGAGGTGGCGCGGGCGGAAGATCTCATAAAGAAGGGCGTCGTGAATGATGTTCTGTACCAGAATAAGATCAGCCCGGAAGCGTACTTTGACGCGCTGAAGCTGGACCCGAAGCTCAAATTCATCTCGGATTCGCCGGTTGTGAGGGCGAACAACCCCAACTTGGAGAAGTTTTTATCGTATTCTAGCTTCTGGACTGGCCGAAAAGAGGTGGCGCGGGCGGAAGATCTCATAAAGAAGGGCGTCGTGAATGATGTTCTGTACCAGAACAAGATCAGTCCAGAAGCGTACTTTGGCGCGCTGAAGCTGGATCCGAAGCTCAGATTCATCTCGGATTCGCCGGCTGCGAGGGCGAACAACCCCAACTTGGAGAAGTTTTTTTCGTACTCTAGCTTCTTCTACAAGAGCCAGGCTGGCAAGAGAGAAGTCGCAAAGGCGGAAGATCTGATCAAGAAGGGCGTCGCTGATAATGTTCTAATCCAGAACAAGATTAGCCCTGAAGCGTACTTTGAGGCGCTGAAGCTGGATTCGAGGCTCAAAGTCGTCGCGGATTCGGCGCATGCGTGGGCGAACAACCCAGGCTTGGAGAAGTTTTACAAGTACTCTACCAAGTACTACAAAAATCAGGCTGGCAACTTAGACTGAACATTGGTACTGTAGCCCGGTAATTATCGTTGGGATCTCAAATCCGAAGCTCTTAGCTTCTTAGCTCGTCTGAACAAAGATAAAAGATAAAAGATAAAAGGGTTTCTTGTCGATAACGCTGATTGTAGCCTCAAAATATCTAATGATATTGTAGTACTAGCTACTACGTATCAGTACTACGTTTTTGAGTGCTGGGTAATACTTCAGGTACTAGAAGTAGTAGTAGTAGTACATGATGTACTAGCAATAGTACTAGTACTACTACCCTCTGAAATTTATTTTCGGAAAATGAAACACCCCTTTTAGCGCTGTGAAAGGAATGACCCTGGTATATATATCGGGGAAATGATCCGGTCGGTGCAAATTAGCATCTCCAATGCTGAATCGGTAGGTGGTGACTACATGACATGTACAGCAAAAAGTGTAATGGTGCCCACTACTTCGGCTTACACGTTAGCGCACGTGTACGAGAAAGCGTAGTTTGCTTAAACTTAGGTTAACTATACTTTCGTCCGAAAGTATAGATTTACTAAAATAAGAAAAGCTAAAACCCCTTTTGGGTTAAAATGAGAACTGTTATTTATGATTTATGTCTGGACTGGGTTTCCTCCTAAAACTGATATCCTATCTGAAAGGTATTCTGCCATCCGATGGCTGTCAGAACCCTGCTACTCTAATTGGTAGAAAGAAATACGTATCTACCAATAGGAAGCCTAAATGCATACAGACCAGCAGTCTGCAAAGTGTAACCATTGGTGTTTCTTACACCAACGTTCGAGAACCCTCCATGTAACCAAGTGGCTACGTGTAGCCACTTCCGTGTAACCCCGTTACAAAAAGTGTATATAGTGTGGGTGCGCAAATAGTATAGTCCACACTATTTCTGCATTCGTGCTCCACCGACGAGCCCACATTAATTTTGCACCCACAGTAAATTAGACTTCACTAGGCCAGACTATTCTCGCACAGCAGCTTCAACCTGCCAGCCTTGTCCTACCCAAACAGTACAGGTTGCGGTAGAGAGCTTCTGAGCTCTCGGATGGGTTGTTGAACAGATTGCCGCCACTAGGTAGGGCAGGTAGACGACAGCTATGCCTTCATTTCACTTTAGCTTTTGCTTACAAGACGACGAGCACGATTTGAAGATGCCAAACGCTTGCAGTGGTTGTAACGGGGATACATCGGGCGTCTCGCACACTTGCGACTTGTGCGGCAACCGCAATCACACTTTCTGCGGTGTTCCAGTGGGAAAAAAGCATGGTGGTCACGTACGTTGCCATCAGTGCCCCGTATCTGCATCTACACCTGGATTGACACACGACACAACGTTACCAGAGCTCCGCCAACGTGTCCTGACTGAGTTTGTTGGCAAGGCAGCTACGTTCGAAGGGTCTGGCACGGTGTTAGACTTCACCACAACTGCTGACTGCGAGGGCAAAGAGGAAGGCAGCAATGAGGAGTTCCTCGACTCGGATGGTCCAGTAGAGAGCACAGACGACGGTGACAACACGAACAAGTCAACATTTACAACAAACTGGCACCGAGCTCCTCAAACGGTTGCACTGCTAACCGATAAAGACCGCATCGTTCAATACATGCAGACACTGTATGGCGAAGGTAAAACCCGTCTACCGTCTAAGGCGGTAGCGCTTTTTCCTCGTATTTTTACTGAGATTCAAAAGGCCAACCTTCAGAAGGCCAGTCGCTGGTGGAAAGAGCGCGAGAAGCATACCACCAAGAAACGTAACTTGGTCGTGAAAGTGCAGACTGGGGTAAAAACAAAAGCGCATGCGACTAAAGGTTACATCTGGAAGAGGGCGTAAGCGAGCGGCGTGGGTGGAATTGCTGTATAGCGAACTTCTGGGTGAATTTTGCCGATTACAAAAAACGGGTGTCAAGTTGTCACGCAGTCTTCTGCAGCAAATAGCTGTGTGCATTCTGGCCAAGTCTCAGGGACAATTTCGTGATACTACATACGATGATAAAGGTGTATTGATTAAAGATCGCGTAACGTCAAAATGGAATCAGCATTTCTGCTGCTGCTTCGACATAGTGTCTCGACGTCAGTCTGGCAAACTAGAATGCAGCCTGAGAAAGAAGAAGAAATTAAGCGTAGTGTTGCAGAGCACCTTGGAAAGCTCAAGCGAGCATTCGAGAGTGGTAAACTGGAAGAGAACACAGTTTTCAACATGGACGAAGCCCATTTTGACATCAACATGGACAATCACATGACGCTGGGGTTCAGGGGTGACAAGGTAGTACGGTATCACGACGTTGTCAGTGGTGGGGAGGGGATGACACTTGTCCTGAAAATACGAGGAGGCCCCAGCGCTCGGATTGATCCAGCCATGATGATTTTTCAGAATCAAAACCGCAGCTATCCGATCCAAAATGTTCCTGACGATGTACCCAGCGTGACGTATCGCAGTGGACCAAAAAATGTTGGATGGACCAGCGGGTATTCAGAGCATGGCTAAAAGATAATACGTGTAATCGGCCAGATCCTCACAACAAACGACAAGTTGAATACATGGACACTGCAAGTGGTCACAAGGTGGAGGAGTGCAAGTATATTTTGAAGACGAACAATATGCGCGTGAAGGTTTTACCGCCTAACTCAACGCATCTATGCCAACCAGCAGATTCTTTCATCATCAAGGCGATTAAAGAAACGTGGACCTCCGAGTGGGACAAGGAGAAACTACGTCTTGCACAGGATCAGTGCTTCTCTGCAGGTAAAGGCAAGAAGAAAGCGTCGGGTAAGTTGCGGCACCCAGACAAACATTTCTTTTTGGCGCTGGCCTCTCGTTGTATCCGTGCTATTAGCCAGAAATGAGATAAAGACGGTGTTTTTTACCCTCGAAAAGCAATGCTCCAGTGTGGATTGCCATTAGGGCTGAATGGCCTTTGGCAAGAGTCTCAGCTATCCGAGCACCTTCAAGCCATCGTACAGAAGTATCGAGACGACTTTGACGGCAACAGGACAGAGTAACCTCTCATATACATTTTGCTTATCTATGTTAACGACTTGAGCACATTTAGGTGAAGTCGATGAACCTACACTAATTGTTCAAGGATACTTATAGTGTGGGTTTCGCTAATAGTGCAAGGACACCATTAGTGTGGGTGCACAAAACCATAGCCCACACTAATACTTCGGATCGTCCGCCAAAGCTTCATGCGCAAATACCGTGGCCCACACTATATACACTCTTTGCTGTAGATACATGGTATCTCTGCTGCGCTAAATACATGTACCACATATTCCTTCATAATCTTGCACTCTGATCGCGTCACGGATTAAAAAAAAAAACTACATTTTAATGCAATACATGTATCTACAGTCCAATCTAAGAACAAATCTGCATGTGCGTCGGTTGTGGTCCAGCGTCAAGTATATACCCCACTGTAATGCAGGCATGTGCGTCCGCATCGACTGTTGCCCGACGATGTCGAGGAGTGCTCATCCAGCAGGGGAAGCCTCGACTGCAGAAGGTGTGGGTATGTTGCTATGGAATGGTCTGGAGGAGCTGGCCTCGCGGGTGAGCTGCTAGGATTTTTCTACCCAACATGAGCGTCTCGCAACTGTGCTTTCCGAGCAAGTTGGTTTAATAGTCTATAGGTCATATACACGCTCAGCTCAATAGAGCTGAAAGCAAGCGGAAGAGTAGAACCGTCACTCGCAGTAAAGCGCGGGCAACAACGATCAAAGCGAATCATAATCAACTGGATCGCTGCAAAGGGTTCTGTGCTATGTACTCCTCATCAACATGATATATATCAAAGCGAGTCCGTGCACCCCTTTATACATAAGCAAAAGCGCCCTGCATTTGGCTGTCCAGTTTTACCACACACCGGTCCAGACAGACAAGCACATTGAAAATATCCAGCTGTTTGCCCACCTACCCACACACACTATCGCTCCCAAGATTGAAAATGCTAATGTACTGGGGCGCGCTGCGCACGCAGGTCTCTTATAGTCGAGCTTTGCTCAGTTT
Source organism: Phytophthora cactorum (assembly GCA_016864655.1). Lineage (NCBI taxonomy): Eukaryota > Oomycota > Peronosporomycetes > Peronosporales > Peronosporaceae > Phytophthora > Phytophthora cactorum. The sequence continues at coordinate 71,974 of NHQK01000008.1, forward strand.
AGGTGTATGCATAAGGACATATGTTTAATTGCTCGCAATAAATTCGTTAACCGCCCTAGAGCTCCAGTTGAGAATTATTGATAACTAAGCTTACTTCTGCAGTTTTGCATTCCAATCAAATCCATGCATTCTAGTACTCTCCAATCTGGAGTCCAAAGGCATAGATACAAAGGTACTGGATCAATTCCTGCCTAGTATATTCTGGTCGGCCTTTCAAACGTGGATTTAACATATACAAGTATTAAATACTTATTAGCGTTAGAAAGTAGGAGACATTTGTTTTTAAATAGCGAGTTTTGCAACTCTATTTATTGATCTGGTACGCTATCGCATTATATTTACGGCCAATCTTTGAAATTGAGGCTTCAGTTTACCCTGTTTTTACTATGACCCCACCAATATTACGTACACTATTTTCTACTAAGCGAATACACGGAATCGAAAAATCCTCAATTGATGCAGCTGGGAGACCAGAGTGGGTTGACAGCGTGTGGTGTACTTGTATTCACGTACCGGTAGCTGAAGGCACGATATGGCGTATCTCCTGGAAGTTGGGCAGAGACTATTGCCACAATATGCTACTAGGATTTGCAGTCGTGTTGTGGAGTGTTGGGGCATTTACGCACAATGCTCCACAAGGTGACATGTCGAAGCACCACAATCTACACAAGCCAACAAGAGCTTTGTACGCCCAATCCCATATGGGCGCTTCCTCTGTGTCACGAATGGAAGCGGTGGTCACTGTACCAGGAACTGTTTGGGCCGATCGCTTTGCTCGATCGACGGGGTGCTAGAGCTACAACTTCAAGATGATGAGCTCTGGGAACAGTCGCCGACTGGAGCGACGGTTACTATGAGAATTTGTATTGAGGTGGTGGCAGTCATTGAAGAGCCACCCAACATGCCCACAGAGTTGTGGCTTCGCGCCAGGCGAGCGCTAAGGCAGCATGGGGAAAACAGGACGGGTGGCATGGCTGTCGGTGAGTTCAGGCCGTGCATTGGCGCGCTACCAACGAACGGAGGGGTGTCGCGGCTTCGGTGGTGAAGTACAAAAGGGTAGCGTGCTAGGCTCCAGTGGAGAAGTGGAGTTCGCGGAATGTGCGGTGGCGTCGAGCGCTGCTAATGAAGCCGGTAAGGATAGTGAAGAGAGGATCAATCGTGAATTAGCCTGGGATCTAACAAGTTAAGGCTTTATCTTTATCTTGACTAGCTGCCGACTACTAAGCCTTTGAGTTTCAGCCGTCCAAGAACACTGCGTCTGCAGTCCCGCCCCATTCCAAGACGACTCGCGACACGTGGTGGAGAAGCCAGGGTACTGCTTCGTTGTGGCATTGCTGAGCCTGAAGAACGGCTTAAGTGTCTGATTGATCGGGGGGGGGGGGGGGGGCTTTGCGGCTATGCCTGGAGGCTAAGCGCACGAGGATAGCGCGAGGGGATCCACTGAGACGCGTCTAGAAAGCAGCAAGCTTCGATTCCAAGGACGAGAAGAGCGTATTGATGTTGGTTGCTGAGGCGTTACAGTCGAGCACATACAGACTTTGTAGGAAAACCGCCAGGGGCACGGTTGCAGTTTGAACGGTTGTGATTTGGAGAACGGTGGTCAGGAGTTTGTTGGAGAGATATTGGTGATTCGGTTGGTTATTGGAGATGGAGAAAATGGTTCGGGAAGTGAAGATAGAGACACGCGCACGGAAGGCGAAGGCGACGGCGTTGAGCAGAAAGAAGAGAGGCAGGGAGTACGTGCCGAGGTCGAGCGACTAGAAGAGCGACGCCGAGCTGCTACAGGGAGTCATCCGTGGTTCGCTAGAGACGAGGCGAACAAGGATGACGTGACGGCCGAAGAGCAGGAGCAGTCTGCTTTCGGTACGGGCCCTTGGCCAAGGCAGTCTGAGATAATGGGAGAACTGCTGGCCACTGGAGATGAAGACGAGTTCGCGGACGCCGCTAAAGGAAGTAATGTGGCAAGCCCGAGAAGAGGTACGGCTGCTGTCACTACCGAGATGAAAGACAGAGCCTGAAGTGAAGGAAGAACAGGAAGAGGATACGGACGCGTTCGGGTGGAAGGTCCTGCTATGAGGGCGAAAGGTCATCTCACGTACGTGAGTCTGGCTATGGAGCCGTGTGTAACTACTACTTTGGTACTGACGAGGAAGAGGAGACAGATCCTACCCCGCAGAGGAGTTCGACTGGGTTGATTCCTCAATACACTGGACTCGAGGCGAGGCGAACGGATCGTCCTGCCTTCGGATGGAGTTGCGGAGTACGACTAAGGGGGTGGATACGTCTGGCGCCCATGGGATGCAAACTGGTGCATCTAGCGCTAGCCATGTCGCCGTGAGTACCCCGAAAGTTGTGAAGAAACCTAAGTTGGTAAGCCACGCTACATCGAGTGGTGGTGGTGCTCTGACTTGGGGAAAAACGGTTAAGAAGACGGTCAGTAGTGCCAGTCCGGCGACTATATTCTGCTAATCAAAGTGCGAAACACCCGGCTGCTAGCACGCTGACTAGATTAACCGTGATCCCGTCGAATAAGGATAGAGGAGGTCATACGGCCCAGAGGAACTCGTTGAACGCGTTCAGCTTGTCGACATTGCCCCCCTCCCCCCCCCCCCCCCACCTCCGTCTTCGCTCCAACTGAAGACCTGACAGCATACGTCTTCGTGCTCACCTTCATCACTACTTCGTCACCATCCGCATTCTTGATGACGTCCAGCCCAATCGTGTCAATCAATGTTTCCCTGGCATCGGTTAACACTTCCTCGCTCGCCTTTTCTTCACCGCTCTCGACCACTACAGAGTCCGCCTTCTCAGCACTGTTGGCTCCACAGTCGCTACCACCGGCTCCGCTCCATCCTGTTGCTCCACTCCTCCATCCGTCGTGCGCGTTGCCACTGGCGTCGCTGGCCACTCCGGCACCGCCTTTGGCCGCTTCGCCCGTCCTCTCCGTCTCGAACTAGCATCACCACGCTTCGTCGTTGTGCTCGCGTCTCGTTCACTCGGCACGTCATACCGCACGCGTCGTCGCACTTCCAACGCACCACGGCCTCTCTGGTAATCTTCGCCGGTTCCGCCGCCACTGTTCGCGGTTCCACTCGTTCCCGTGGTCATCACCGTTCGACTGGGCGCTGCTTCATTCTCCGTGGGTCCGTCCGTCTCCACAGCGTCTGCTCACCATTGCCCTTGTTCACCGCCGCGTTCTTCGACTCTTGAGCCGACGATTCCGCCATCCGTGTAGCTCCCAGTTGTCTCCGAGCAGCACGAGTCAAAGGCCTCGTGGCTTCAGCTACACCCATCGCGTTGTGGTTGCTGTGCGCCTCCTCCAGCTTCGGCTTTCTCTTCCGGGTGTTCTGGCTCGTGCTCACTGTCGCAGTTCACGCCGTTGACTCCGCCGTTGCCGTCTGTGTGTTCGTCGCGTCAGCTGCACTCGTCTTCGCCGCCACCACCTGTTTGTCGTGAGACTCGTTCCTCGGTAAAACTTGCCCGTATTCTGGTAAGGCATGCACCTCTCGTACTCCGTGCGGTCGCCCTTCTGGAGCCGCACTCACTCCACCGCCGCTTGGCGCACTCGTAGCATCCTCCATCACGTATGTTGACGCGCTCGACACACTCACAACACTTGTCACTGCGTCCTGTGGCGCACCACTCGCGCTGTTCGCCGTCTCGAGTCTGCTCTCCACGTCCGTAGTGCTTGTATCGTCCACCCCATCCGTAGCGTGCGCAATACTCACTGCGCTCACCCCATCAGTTGCAATCATCGCATCCTTTGTAGCAGCAGTCGTCTCACCGGCTGCTCCGTGCTGTCTGACAATTTATTTAAACCAATTAGCACCTACTATTTGTTTAATTTCCACCAATAAAAATAGCTAGGGTAGGTTGGTCCTCTAAACCATCCGTTCCGACGTATCAAGTCGGAAGGAGACGACAAATATGTGTATCTTGATACAAATTTGTAGTGTTGAGCATATTAAATGCATATTTGCTAGCTATGCGACCAAACTTGCCAGTATGGGCTTAGACGAGCTTAAGCCTGGCAACACCAAGCGTGCAAAAGCAACAGCCATCAAGGTGTTTAAATCCTCCGTGACGAGCAAAAATGTGGAGTTTGACAATGTTGAGCAATGCATTGAGCAGGATGGTACAGGTGTGTGCTTCGTGTCTGTATTAGATAAGTTCGGAATGTGCCTTGCATTTAACGAAGGTAAGAAGGACAAACCTCTTGCCCGGAACACCTCAATGGAGTACTACAGACTAAGTAAGATTTGGTTGTTCGAGCTCTTCCCTGCGCACCGTCACATTGTCGAAGGAAAGTTGCTAAACATGGGGAAGACGCTCGACAGCTTCTGCATGAAGAGGTATGGAAAGGTAGTCAACAAAGCATCACCATGTTCAAAGAGTGATTTAAAAAAATGATGTTGTATTTGTATAAGAATGCTTCATCATCTAGTGACTCCCAAGACTCTTCTTTACTGTGTCTGCTGTGGTACCTGTTCGGCCGGGCGTCAGCCTTGTCCCTCGTCCGCAAGTAGAGCCTGTCTGTTGATGCAGCCGGGGTCTTCTTCGTCCGCTTCATACGCATGAACACCTCTAAAGATCAGGGGCTGCCGCTGTTCCCGGACGACGACTTCGTCGCGTACCCCCTGCACGCGATCGCGGTTGCGCTCATTACCCAGTCGGCTCCGGCGTCGCTTTGATTGGCAACTTGCCAGCGATACCGGTCAAGGCCGCTGTCACCTTGTCCCCGGCGAAACCGTTGCTTCAGGTATTGAACCAGCCCAACGAGTTCGGGGCACTCGGTGGCCGCCAATCCTGCCACCGCTGCTGTCGACACGACACCGACCATCTACTCGCACGTCAACCACCTGCTCGACCGGGTTGCTGGGGTGTGTGGGGTTGCCGTCGCACCCGTTTCGCCGGGGAGGCACACAGCGGCTGTGATGGGCTACCGCATCGCTGGATCTTCGACCGCGGTGCCTGGAAAATGAGCACGACAAACAAGAGGTTTAACTACATCTTCAATACAAGCAGGTAGGACCACATGGTCAGCAAGGCTCTCAGTGGTTACGACACCACGGCCACGGTGAACGCGCTGAACTTGAAGCCATTCGACGCGCGAAGCCCAAGAGAAGCTTGCTTATGTCCAGCGCGTCCTCTTCTCGACCTGCTACCAACTCGAAGGATCCATGTACAGCATCAGTCAGTCCGTTATCTATGTCCCCATGTATTACCTAATCCTCCACTACCCCAGGATGAAGGAGCTGCGGGCCGACAGCATTGTTGTCGAGCGTATGGAGGTGGCTGTCGTCGTCGGTGGATCGTCGACCACGGAGCTGTTTGCGTAGTCGTCGCACCTTCCGGCCTGTGGAAGCGAAGAAACCAACTCAAGCTCCAAAGCCAACCCACCACACAAGGAACCAAGCGACGAGAGCAAGATCATTGACCACCACGGAGTGTCATTGACCAGTTAATCCTTCACATCAAGCGTCAAGACGAACGCATGAACAACGTAGAAGCTAAGGTGAGCGGGGAGGCACCACACGATAACCGCAGAAAGCGTCAGCAGGAACCAAGCCAAGAACAAGACAAGCCCAAGCGCAGACGAGCATCAGTGACTTATCACACTACATGGTACGCGTGGTATCGTCACCAGGTCCAGCTTCACGTCTTGCCTCCTCTTCAAACCGATGTGGCCGCTCGGCGTCGTTTGAACAGTGCTGTGGGATTCAATGACGTGCTGGCGGCCGTTCAGCCTCTTCCGGACTCGCTACCAGATCTACCTCGCCGAGTTGGTGAGCTTGAAGCTCAGCTTAGATCTGCTGAGGCGGATGCTGCTGCACCCAAGCGCTCAGTTGTTCCGCAGATGCTGGCCCGTGGAAACGCGGAGCAGCTTCTTAAGATCTCGTCTTCCAAGGTGGAGTCACTCGAGGCCGAGAACAGGCGTTTGAGGGCAACCAACAATCGCGTCGATGTTCTCCTCCAGAAGATGAAAGAATCGACAAGCCTTCACACGCAAGACCTGGAATTGGCGCAAGCTGAGGTCGCTGAACGAGATCCACGCACTGGAACGGCGACTCGCTAAGGAGTGTGAAGCGTTCAAGGCCGCTGTTACCGCCAACACCGAGCGAACTTGTCAGCTTCATGACATATTGATCAAGGTTCAAAAGGGCAAGTTCGTTGATGCAGACACCGCACAATTTGCTCGAAGACCTTCAGAAGCGGAACACAAAAGCAGTCCTCGCTCACAGTCGCGCTCCGATCGCCGTCTCCCGCGAGATCGCCTAGAGGTCGTCCGAGGTCTCGGTCGCAGTCGGTGTCTAGAAAACGAGCCACGTCTACGCCGTCGCCTCCTTCGGCTGTTCAAACTTCACCTGCCGCTACCAAGGCTATCAAGGATGATCGTCCTCCGGAGCTCGTCGATTTCACGTCTGACGTAGAGCTGTCCAGTAGCCCAGAGGACAGTCCCCAGGCGGTACCGAGCGCTGAGAAGGACTCGCGAGATCCTGTTCCTCCTCCTACAGGTGATAAGACTGTTCCTGAAGCTCCTGTACCCGCCGCCGAAGCTTCATCCGTCACCAAGAAAATTCCCGACTCAGGTCCTCCTGGCTCACCACCCCACAAAGCGACCCGTCGGCAGGACAGAGTGACGAAAATGAGGGCACTACATTTCACGACCTGGTCGCCTTGTCTGGATCCGATGACGAGGATGAGGATCCACCTCGTTCTGCTCAGGCTTCTTCATCGTCGACTGCCCGCAGGCCTTCGGACGTAACATCTCCTTATCGTTCGTCATCAGACGAAGACGATTCGTCTGATGACGAGGGTCCGCGCGATCCTTCGATCGCCAAGCGGCCGTCGCTGCCGTCTTTGCCTCCTAGTACTCCCATGGAAGTCGATGATGACGGCGGACGTTCTCGAAAAGACGCTGGAGGTGATATTCCTTCGCTCGACTTCCCTTCCGGTGATACTGCTGGCGAAGAAGCTGTTCCTGCCCCAACCGAGGGTTCAAGTCCAGCTGGTGGTGCTGGAGCCGCTTCCGCGCCTGCACGATCTGGTGTTCCTGGTGGCAAAGGTTCTCCAGCTGATTCCGGCCGTCCAAGTGCAGATGAAGGAAGGCTAGCAGTACCTCGTCCTCCTACACCTCCCGAAGAACGCTATCGCCACCAACGTCTCCTCAACGCCGGTTGCCGCCTCCAGGGTCAGCTCGTAGCCGCGTATCATCTCTCCCGCAAGCGACAGGGCCCGGTCGCATGATTGTGGCTACATACACCTCACGCCTTCGTTATGGTGATCCCAGCTCGGCTCAACCTCAACCGATGAGTCACCAAGTTGTCCAAGGTCCTCGTCCGGTGGTCTTACCATCCGCGAGCTTTCCACCGTGGGTTCAACCATACTTAGACATGCCGTTCACCGCTCCTGGAGCCAAGAGTTGCTTCGAACGTGTCTTGAGCACGATCGTACCGGACCCGACGCCAGGAGATGTGGCTATCCACGTGATGATCGAGAGTCTGAGAGCGTTCTTTGACTACGAGGATCCCAATTATACGTGGCAGATCATGCGTCGGCACCTACCAGAGGAGCCGTGTCTCTTCGACATAGCCGGTTTTGATCCCAAGGCGCACGTTTCCAAGCGTGCCCCGTACGAGACACGCATCAAGGTACTTTAGGCAAACTTCCGCGGCGACGGTCCCAAACCCGATCTCGGGTTCGCACTATGGGAGCGTTACCACTGGATACTCACTGGTGCCGTCGAGAAGGGTTGTACGAAAGAAGCAAGTTATCCCAACCACGATCGAGCTCGCTTGAAGAGTAAGATTGCTCCGTGGCGGTTGATTCTCTCTCAACGTAACGACCACGCAGATCGACTCCGCAACATGTACCAAGACCGGTACATAAAGTGGTGTCTAGAGTCGGTCACCGCGCATCGCCGTTTGTTCATTCGCCCCGAGTTGATCGTCGAGCCGTCCGTTCCTTCATACCCAGTCGAGCCTTTGCCGTTCGCACCGAAGGCTACCGATTGGTTGGCTGATGCTTCGGCTCTGGAGCGTCGTCAACCATGGCGTGCAGCTTGGGTGTTTGTGCCATTCGACCATCCGTATAGCACCACGTACATTCCTTGCCACCGTGATGCGCCAATCTTCTGTTCCCGCACTGCAGACCCCATTACTATTGGTCGAACCATCATGGTTGACCCGAGCTTGACACCGGCTCAGCTCGTTCCAGATTGGCAGCGTCGTTTCTTCTCGGTCCCGGGCTCTCCTCGTCAGCTGCTGCTGCATCTGCTGGCGGTAGTGACGATGATTCGCCAGCTTCTGGGGCTTCGCCGGCAGCCCACGTATCTCCACTAGACGAAGAAGAGAAGGATAGTGGTGGTCCCTCCTCGCTCGGCCAGCTGGCTGATACCGCTGATCGCATGACGTCCGGCTGAAGTCTCGCCACTGGTCTCATCACCTTCGTCTGTGCCGCGTCAAGCTCCTGACGGCACTTCCGAGCATTCACTTTCAGTAGTCGTTGTTTCACACGCGTCGATGTCTTCTTTCTTTTAATCCACCTTCCACAGCGTAATTTTGTTCACGCTTTATCACATGCATAAACAAACGTTGGTGCAGTAGCTTATTTTAGTTTGTTAACACAGGCTGCACCACCCTGTGGACAGTTTACACGTGACTGAGCCACGCTAATCCTCGTCGGTGACTTGAACCATCTGCACTCTTCTTCGCTCGCAGGTACTCGTATAACAGACGGCCGTATGATAGATTGGACGCTGGTTCCCATGTCGGTTCGTCGTAGCCGACCCACTTGACTTTGAACTCTCGTACCGATCGTTTAGTGCTCGTTGACAACGGTGTACGGCGTCAAGAATGGCCTCGACTTCAAAATCGCTAGCGCGACGATCTGGCTCTCAACTATCTTCAGGTATCAAACTCCTCGTCGAAATCCTACCTCGAGTCTTCGGTCACTCCCTGCGTCAACCGAGTCCTCGGTCGACTAGGTAATTCGTTCACTGCCTTCAGTCTCGACACATGCACCACCGGGTAGAAACGGTATCCACTCCGGTCGCGCAAATCCAGCTCGTACGCAAACTCTTCTACCTTCCGTTTGATTCGGAAAGGTCCATGCAATCTGTGAGCCAGTGTTTTGGTTAATCCAGGTTTGATGCGTTCCACGTAGAGCCGCGCCTGACTTCCAATCTCAAAAAGAGACTTCGTTGGACTCTCCACAGCATCTTCGGTACTCAATGAAGCTTCTGGGCTGTCAGCCGAGCGTTCCTCTCCACTTTGGCGCGGTACAGCCGCTTTCTCCAGTCAACTAAGTGCCTCGTTATGTTCCTTGGTCCGTCGTTTCTTCTCATCTGCTTGATAGTCCTTGGACATAGTCAGAGCAATCTCGTGTTGTCGATTAACGTCACGTCGCCACGCTAGTGCGTCTGACTGTCTGCCGGATCCTCGCTTGAGGGACGACGACATCGCTCGCAGCGTGGACTGCGCGTTCCAACCGTGAACAAGGTAGAACGGCGTCTCCTTCCTCGTGGTGTCCTGGGAGGTATTAATAGCAAATACCAACCTCTCGGCAATTTCATCCCAATCTTGGTGCAGAAGATCCTCCGCGTAAACACGTACGGAAGTCATCACCGACTTCAGCGAGCGTTCTTGTTGACCGTTGGCCTGTGGCCGATAATTCAAAGTGGCTCGAGACCTTGACTGTATCATCTCTGTGAAGGCCTGGAAGACCTCGCTCATGAACCGTGGGTCTCGGTCGTGTCTTATCAACGACGGCGCTCCGAACCTTCGGTAGACGCACTCTTCGAACACTTGGGCCACGCTGAGCGACGACGTATCAGACATAGCTTTTGGCGATAACGAAACCAGTGAATGAGCACTGGAACAGTAGCAACTCCGTGTTGCCCCTGCAAGTCTTCGGTAGCGGTATTACAAAGTCCATAGAGACGATCTGGAACGGACGCTCGGCGAGCACGTTGCCAGGTGAGTAACCACGTAGCTGTGGGCGGCTCTTGCTTGAACTACAATCCGGGCACGACTTCACATGTTCTCCACGTCGGCGTACAGGCCGGCCCAATAATAATCGGACTTAACCCGTTGGAACGTTCTGACCACATCTTGGTGACCACCTTCCAACGAGTCATGGCAATTCTGTAAGGCTTCTTGAATCATCGTAGTAGGTATCACTAGACTCAATCCAAGGTAATGAAGCACACCGTCTTCCGACACGACAAACCGGTCTGGATATTTCCAAGCATCTCGGGCCTCTTTATAGCTCAGCGTCTCCGTTTGGCCTCGTAGCACCTTCTTGAGGTTCAACCACTTCTTCTCCTCATCTTGTGCTGCCGCTATCCGTCTGCGTCATTCACGTTGTACTGCTACTGGATCGATGTCTTCGGCATCTGGAGTCGCTGGTGGCACAGTATTGGAGGGATGGCTTGACGAACGTTCGTCGAAGGAACTTTCGTTGGCCACTTCACCACGTTCACCACGCTGTTCGTGAGCTTTTGATACCACCTCCGCGTGTTCATTGGCAAATCTGACATGTTTATGAGCTTTCGCTTGTCGTCGGGTCATTACTGCCATATTATCATACTCGTTCTTGATCGTAGTGTCATCACGCACGAAATGTTCAAAAGGTTTCTGCTGTGAAGACTCGCTGCCAGTCCGTACATGTACATGGTGCTCTGCTTCACGTGGTACAACCTCTGCCGTGTCTTCATTCGATCGTAGATCATTTCTTGGATATGGTTCAACGTCACCAACTCGGACTTGCGAGTTCCGGCAAAGACCACTCGGCTGACCTTTGACTCCAAAGCCTCAGTAGCCAACGACTCTGCGGCGGCGTTGAATTCTCTCACTACGTGGAGGTACTTAACCGACCGAAGCTGTGCCGTGAGTTCTTTGGGGATATTTAGTAATGCCAGCAGGGATTCCTTCCGACATGCGATCACCCCTAGTGATTGCTGGATCGCGAGCCTCGAGTCACCCACGATGACTAAATCCTCGGCACCGTCTGCAATAGCCGCCTTGACGTCGTTGTTCATTCCGGTGTACTCAGCGACGTTTACAGTGGTGGACAAGAGGTAAGCGTTCGCAGCGATCACTTTTTTCAACTCAGGAAGGCTCCGTAACACCCAGGAACAGCTGCCGTAGCCTCCGTACTTCTCGGTCTTCGCCAATCCATCAAACGACACGACGAATCCTCGGTAGTCGCGGGGCAGCCTGGCGTAGAGTATAGCAGGGTCCATTCGAATTGTCGGTAAGCCTTTGCTCGGCGGGGCTAATGGCGCCAGCGATTCTTCCAAGTCCAGAAATTTTGTAATGCTAGACTGGAGCAATTGCGTAAAGACCACGTTCTGTTCCTTGACTTGTTGGACTTTCAGCTGCCATGGCGACAGCAGTACCGCAAGCTGTACGGCACGACCGAACAGTGACTTGGATTTGTGTACCCATTCGAGCGTCGAAAATCTGATATAGACATGTAATGTCTTCCCAGCCAGCTGCATGTAACACGTCTTCAACAACGCTGGTTCCTCTTTCTCAGCCGGATGGTTATTCATCTCAGACTCTTTGAGCACTCGACCGAGGAATCCTACGGGGTGTAGCTTGCCTTCGTGCTCTTGCATGAGTGTCGTACTCAAAGCCCATTCATTAGCAAATAACATGACGTGCATCTCCTTGATTCGTTCGAAGTGCTTCAGAATTGGGGCCTCGGCAACCTTCGTTTGTAGCGCCTCAAAGACACGATGAGCTAAAGAAAGGTCACCCCCGGGTCCAAAGTATTCCTCCTTGAGTTGGTACAGCGCCGCACCGTAGACTGCGAAATCCTGGATGAAGCGGCTGTAGTAGTTCAGTGCCCCAAGGAATGACTGCATACCACGCTTGCTCGTTGGAAACGAAAAAGCTCAGTGATAGCACCAAGCTTCTTCGAGTCAGCCTTGATGCCTTCTGGCGAAATCCCGTGGGACAAAAAAGTCCACCTCGGGCCGACAGAAGATGCTCTTGGTGAAGCTGATACTAATCCGACACTGTGCAAATCGCGTCAACAGTCGATCCAAAATAGCAAGACAGCTGTCGAAGTCCTCGCCACCGTAGCAGATATCGTCCACCAACGCCGACCGAATAAAGGCACCAACGAGGATTCGTCGGGTTCTCCAGTCGTAAACATGTCTGCTACGGGGCTGTTGATCAGTTGTAGGACTGGGTCAGTCTCCACCGAGGCCTCGCGGTCTGCTTCGAACTTGGTTTGGAACGAGCCTTCGTTGCTGGTTGCACGACTTTCCTTGGCCTGTGCTTCAGCTAGTCGCATCACCTCCGAGTACTTAAGCCAGTCGCCTTTAGGTTGAACGAACCTTCACCGCCCATTATCGATCGCGCGCTGGTATATCATGGGAGCATTTTTTAAACCGAAGGGAATGTGCAACCACTCGAAGCGCCCCAATGCACAAACAAAACGCTGACACTTTGCGCGCGCGTAAGGTTATCATGATTGCCCAGAAGCCACTTGCAGCGTCGAGCGAGCAGAACCACAGATAACACTCGAGGTCGGTTAACAGATCGTCGACTAGCGGTATCGCGTATTCCATGATTGCGGTGATTGCTGTCACCATCTTGTAATCAATGCACAGCCGGATATCCTGACTGTTCTTTTTCATCACAATCACGATTGGCGATGCCCATGGACTGTCCGAGAACACGATCAGTCCTGCTCTCAGCAAAGCTCTCAACAACTTGTACAGCTTGCTGAGATAACGAAGCGGCACTCGTCGGGCACACTGTTTAATAGGTGCGTGCCCCTGCGTGGCGATGTCACACACCACTCCATACGCCGGCAGTGGTAACGCGTTGCCATTGGCTATCATGATGTGTTCATGCGTCTTTAGCGTGGCGATCAGACGTTCCTGCCGATCGGTTGACAGCCGAGGGTCTGACAATTAGGCGAATCGTAGTCTATAGTCGTATTAGACTCCTCGATGAAGTCGGGAAGGAAAGCCAACTCCTTTGCGTAGTCTTCGAGACTGATATTATTAGCAGGATGCTCGTAATGGTCCATTCTAGTGTTGTCCGAAGCTTCATTGCCTTCCGTCGTCAACACTCGTGCCACCGAAACAATAGTACTTTCCAGAGTAACGATTACATCTTCCGTTTTCTTCGCGTTGACAGTATGCGTCGAACGAACACTCGGGACCGTGTCCACCACCTTCACAGCAGCCACCAGTTTGTGTGGGTGCGCCCGCGAGTCTTCATTCGCAAGCGTGTATTCGCGCGTGTCTGAGATCTCGCTATCTGAGGAACTCCCGGAAAATTGGACCTCAATCGGGCCCCCGGTTGTCACCCCAAACGTTTGAGATGCCTCATCACGCTCACGCTCCTCCATAATTTTGTCCCAACGTTCTGCATACGTCAGAAGACCTCCTGGGCATTCCAGCGAGTCTTGTAGAGGCTGCGTCGCCACTCCTTGGGGCCCCGGATAGTCTGGTCGCTCCACCGACGGAGGTTGGGTAGCGAGCCATCGTTCATAGAGTTCGCACTCCCGTTGAAACAGCTCACGGTCTCGACAACCCTCGTAGGGGAACGCCTGCCAGTCTCGGTACTTCTTGGAATCCACACGCACATAGCCATCACCCCTGGGCAGATCACCCGCTGGTACTAGCACTGCTATGTCGTCGTGCGCCGAGAAGTACACCGTCCTGTCGGAGACGTTGGTTAGCTTGATCCGCTGCGGTCGACCTCGACGAAACCTCGTTACTGACGGGATAATCTTCTCCGTCCGTCGCACCCACAGAATATGTCTCTCCAACGCCACTTGCCGCTTCGACAGCCGATACTCTCTCCACTCGTGCCCAGGTATGTCCAATTGCTCGGACGGCCCGGCATCCACATGGGAGCCGTATTCTTCACTGTCAAGCATGTTTTTCGTCTTGACAAGCGGAATCCTGATCTTGTTCGGTAGTTGTGCAGCTCCATGAAATAGGTCCAACCGGATGCCGGCTGGAATCATAAAGTCTGTTCCCAGCACCACGTCAACGCCCGCGCTATGCGCCATTACCCACATCTCGAACTCGTAGACCATCTCCCAACCGAGCGTAGTTTCACCTGCGCTCGTCAAGTCGTCGACACTTTGCCTTCGCTTATATCTTGAATGTCAATACGACGTCCGTGATCAGGTACATCACGGAGTCGCAACGTCTTGGCAAAGGTCACACTAACGTTCGCTCCTGTGTCGAGCAAGATCCTCGTACGCTTATCGTTTACAGCGCCTTGCACAGAGCTCTCATTCTGATCCGTCGGTCGAACGTCTTGGCCGACCACCACCCCTGTTTCTCCCCAGGGTTCAACCTCATCATCTTGGAGTGACCCTTGGGTCGTCACGCACTGCACTCGGCACCACGCTGAACGAGTCCTCGCTGATGCTTTCATTGACATCAGCACACTCCAGAACATCTTCCACACCTCCACCGAGGACTTGACTCCTTTTCATTTTCCGTCGCGTTCACACTTGATATATAATCATCAGGCCATTTGCTGTTCCCCGTGAATTCAAAATGCACTCTGCGTCCATTGAAGGTTCGGCTAACTGTGGCAGCCCGATAGGGACCAACCCAGTCGTAGTTGGGGGGGGGGGCTGCCTAGTTTAAATGGCGCTCTTGAACGACGGACTTGAGCTCAGGGGGAAGTTCCTCCTTCGTTCCCTTAATGCGCACGAACTTGGCCAAGTCTTGGAAGTTGCGGAAGAGTTGCACTGACCAGCGTCATGAGCTTGCTTGCAGAACATGCTAGTGCAACGCTTGTTGCAGTAGTGAGCAGAGTGGCTCATCCTACGGCAGACTGCACACGGTCCATACTGTGGGCGCCGGTTGTCGCGGTTGAAGTCACATCTACCACGAGAGTCTTGACCGAAGCTTCGGTCACCACCTCGGCGATCTTGATTGAAGCCTCGTTCGTCGCCGCGACGGTGTTTATTGAAGCCTCGGTCGCGATTTGGGATGTTTCCTCGTGGTTGGCGGTTGTCTGAACGGGCCTACGTGCCTTCAGCAGCTGCGCGACGTTCACCTTCATTAGCCGCCGCGAGGTGGCGGTCATTATCAACCAATGAGCCGTCGCTGCTAGCATCGTCAGACTGATAGTGGTCGTACTCATCTTGGTCATCTTTGTACGCGTGATGTTCACTATTCGAACACTCGGCACCGCTTCGAGTAGCTTCACGACCCTCTAATTCTGCTAGTAGGTCGTCCAGCGAGGCATCAGCGAGCGTCACTCTCGGTGTATTGCGGTAGTCGTCACGGCGATGGTCTGACTCACGTCTGTCACGTCGGCTCTGACGGTCATGGGGCTCATCGCGTCTGGGGTCACGGTTGCGGGAGTGTCAAGTCACCCCGTCACGCTTCTCCATGTGTCCTTTACCCTTGAGAACGTCTTCGATGATCTCTTCGAGCTCGAGGATGTCGTTCACTCGGGTATGGTAAAGACTCTCGGCATATTATCATCACCACACGTCACCAGGAACTGCTGCACGTGCTCCTTCGCGTCACGTCCACCCTTCTCGAACTGTACGCGAGCATTCCGAGCATAGCCGTTCAGTCTATTAGATAGTCGCAGAGGTGTTCACTTCGTTCACGTTTCGCCGAGTAGTAGCGAGACAGAGCAGTCTGGGTAAACTGCGAGCAGTAATAGCGGATGAACGCATTGCTCAGCAGCTTCCACGTGCGTTTCGTCTTCTTCGGAAGTTGACGGGACCAGTGGATGCCTCCCTCCCTAAAGTTCAACTCAAACGGTATGCACCACTTGTCGGCTTCCGTATGGGTGTCAGTCATCTCGTAGACGAACCTTCGTAGCCACTGCATGGAGTTCTCGCTCTTGTTGCGTGAGCCCGAGAACGGCTTGATACGATCCAACGGCCGGTGCGAGGCCGTTTCAATCCTCGGTGTAGGGTCGGAGATGTTCAGCGCAGCAATTTCTCTCATTTGACGAGTCAACTCGGCTTGAGGGTCTTCGTCTTCGTATGCGGGAGGCAGTAGGTCGTCGTCATCACTGGATGAAGCGTCGGTGTTAGTCCGACGGCGCCCCGAACCATTTCTGGGGGCCCGTGTCCCGCCGCGACGGCCTCGTGAGCCCTCGTCCTCGGCGTCCATACGTCGCGTACGACTCGTTGAACGTGGTGTCACAATGTGCGAGTCTTGAAAGTACGGCTAGGCTTCAGCAGCGCCGAAGGTACCACGGTCAGCTCTATGCTTAGTCGGAGGGGTACGTTCGAGACTCTTGGGTGTTGGCGGAAGCGAAACCTTGGACGGGTCTTCCTCCATGGCCGCCATGCGCCTTACTGCTTGCTTCCCTTCGATAATGCCGATCGCACCGAAGGCCTTGCGAAGCCTCTTCTTCCATTTCTGGAGTGCGGCTCCGGCTTCAAGCGGGTTCTAGTCTTGGAGAGAAATCGTCGACGGGTACGTCTCGTTCTCAATACCCCAGCGCTAGCAGCAGCGAGACCGAGTCCTCCGCGACTTGTCTCGTCGAGACTGAGCTGACAGGGTATTGCAGTTCGTTGGCGAGAGCCGGCCAGTCGGCCTTTCTCTTGGGAATTGGCTTGAACAGCTGCATCCACTCATCATTCTTCATCAGCGCTTCCACGCGGTCGAAAACGCGCTTGGCAGCTGGTGTATCACCGTTGATAGGTGGGCGAGGTGCATTCAGCAACGCTGAACGCTTTGCACTCGCCACCGAAGGTTTAGAACCTTCGGTCCCATCGTTAAATTCGTCATAGTCCGGATCTGGTCCAGCAACGTCGTCTAGCTCGGTCGTGAGGTTCCTCGAAAGTGACTTCATCGCCCCACTCAGCCCCGACGATAGCGTGGCCGACTCCGGAGTCGCAGCGCCTGGCTCTGGAGCCGGCGTCTTGTCTTCATAATCATCGTAGTCATCTTGGGCGTCCGGACCATGTTTCTCCTCGTCTTCAAAGCTCACCAAAAGCTCGGAGACGGCTGCAAGGCACGTCCGTACTTGAGCTCTCGTTGCGCGTTCCACCAGACCTGGAAGGAGTAGCTGGTACCGTCGTAGATCTTTCGCCATTTTCTTGTCTCGCTTCTTCTTTTTCACTTGGTTGCTCGTAAGCTGGGAGGCCATACAAACAGTTCACAATGCTCACACTCTGTGCCCGGGTCGCGGCACCAGTTGTGGTGTTGGAAATCCCACGTGAACTCTAGCTACCAATGTAGTTAGGTAGTTCCCACAACAATACGTCTACCAGAACGGTAAACGATCGTTCGGGCGGACCTGAAGATCCCAGTTCTGCCCTTGCACTGGGACAGACTGGACCTTGTAAATTGCTTATATAGGCCAACCAGTACAATACCAACACACTGCTAGCACGAGCAAAGCTAGTAGGTGTTCTCACACACTTAAATCCCCGTGGTCCCAGCAGCGGAAGAGTACCAGGCACGGGTAAGCCTTTTACGAGGGCGCCGAGGGTTAAACTCGGCTGGAAGAATAGATAGGAGGCGGTACGCACTCCCCCATCGGGCAAATGGGCACAATAATGCCGTCCCGTAAGCACCCGATACTAATCGGCCACACACACACTTGACCTTGCCAGATAAACCCTCCCTACGGAGCTTCGAGTTCACCAACAGGCATAACACACTCAAACAAGCTTGACCAGACGCTTACCTTGAAGCCGGACGTTGCTCGTGTGCTTGAGTGGAAATTCTGTTCTGTATTTATGTTTGCCCCTTCGGGCCATGTCCTAATATGCAATCCTAATCAAGTATACAATATCAAGTAAACTACGATCCGTTATGGGCCACTCCGCATGCCAAGCGATTCCTCAGAGCTCAACGACTCTTCCTGAACTATCGCCGAGCGTTCAAATGGTCGTCGTGTCTTCCCAAACGTCGCTCCCAACGGCCGCCGAGTCTTCGTACCGTGGCCGTCAGTTCTTGTCCGCTGAATGCGAATCCGGCCAGTCCCATTATGAATAAAAGGACAGCCTGCCTTGAACAACATTTTGGTCATAATGGAGCACCGACGAGTCTTCGGTAGTGACCGAGTCGAGTCTCTCGCACCTCGAGGTCGCTTTTGGCCACATGACCGAGGGTTTGTCGCTTGAGCAACTTGAAGGTAGTCTTGTCCTTGCTCGGTGATGGTCGTCATCGATCTCCGAGAAATCACTACACCACAATACTGTACTGAGTCGTTGAGCTATCGCTACTGCTACCCGCTCCCGCAGCTGGTACTTCCGTGGCGAGGCGAAGTTGTCTCCGCTCACGTGCGCGCCGATTGGCCTCGCGTCTTGTTTCAAGGCGCGTTTTTTTTTAATGTGATTCAGACGTCTTAGATAGTTTCTGTAATTCTCGCCATCATCTGCGCGGAGAGGATGCGCCGTGCACGTTGGTTAGAGCAAGACATGCTCAAAAGTACATTTCGTACTTCCCCTCTTGCCACCGGTACTTGTCGCTGCATAGGGCCCAAAGAGTGCAGAGTTTCCCGAAGTAATTTTCCACGACGATTCTGTCTGACGAAATATTTCGGTTGGTTGCCTCTTCCTCCACCGTCAGCGACGCCGTTGGGCGTCGGCACTTGGGGTGGAGTACACGGTGCGTGTCAGCAAGGCCCTGGTAGCCCTTATCGGCCAGTATGAGCCACAACAAAGGAAAGCGCTCGAGAAGAGGTCATCGTCTGGCATGTTCTCTTCGGTTGCCTTTTTTGTTGCATCGGCCTCGTGAAAATCTAGATTGTTTCGAAATATTGTGATATCGGCGACCGATCCTCGATAGTAGTGAGAACAGTTGATAGCCAAACACGTCGGGATGACGGAGACCTCGGTCTTATAACCGTGTAGCTTGTGCTTCGCGCTTTAGTACTCCGCACGCTCTGCTTGCGTTCCGCTCGGCATGTTTGAGTGCTGGAAGGTGAGGTCGACAGTGTAGCGCGCAGCAGGATAGCAACCAAAGGCGTGGCCAGACAGAACCATCTTCTTCATCGTGTCGGAGCGCGCAGATTGCTCTACGCAGAGGTAGTATAGGTGCGGGGAGAGCAAATCGAAGAAGCGCACTATCATCTTTTCGAATGTAGGTGCCTTGATTTCAAAGGAGTTGGCGAGAACGGCCCAGTCTTCTCCATTTTTTTTAGGACGCTTAGTGTCATGAAGAACACGTCAACGGCCAAATACTTGCACCTCTTGCCTCTACCGACGTTCCACCTTGTTGCCATGAAGTCACTCACATAGCCGTAAATCCTTATGATTTCGCTGGGCGTGAAGTTCGTCATCCGCAGCAACGCCTCCGCTACCGATGTTTTCACGGTACGCGTCGAGAACAGGATGGAGGGTGTCTTCCTCGCCATCAAGGGATGGCGAGGATCGTGGATGTAGCGAGCTCGGCCTCTCGTTCCTGCCGCTGCCGGTAGGCGCGGCGAGCATTACGCTCGTCTAGTACTTGATTTGACGCTCTTGACGAGCGCGCCGAAGCTCCGGAGCTTTGGCGTTGAGCGGAGCCACGCAATGATGCTTGGGGGGGGGGGGGGCAGGGAGAGCCACATTGGCGCGTATTGGCGACGAGGGGACGCTCGAAGCAGCAGAGTGGGCGCGGGAACTGGCTAGAGGCATGGGATTGAATTGCGAGCAGGCAAAATGAAGAATGAGGTGAAGTAGCTCACGCATGAGCAGGGCGTATTCGCGCCATCACAAAGCTCACGCAAAGAATCAACTTTATGGCAGCTGGAGGGAACTGATCGTAAGGTATCTAGTAGACATGCTCTTGGGTTTGCGACTACCAGACTGGCGAACAATTGTCTCGCAAGGGAGGTCTTGTTCTTTGGTTTGTTTGCAACCGAAACGGTGGTGTCTACCAAAGAGGTCTAATGAACAACTAAGAATTCGGTACAGATAATCCTCTTGACCGTGATGGCTTCGGAAACCACCAAATTATCACAAACTGGAGTTATCACAACCAGAGTGTACCAGGCCGATGGTACAACCTGATCGCTGGCCACTAGAGCTTGAATCCTCGTTAACAAATGTTGAAGTTGTATTTCTGTCACCCAACAAGACTAGCAAACGCCAACCACTCGACGCGGGGATTATTGAGGCTTTCAAGCGTCATTACCGACGGCGACAGGTACAGCATGCTCTCGACAAGCTCGTGGCTGACCCCTCGATGGAACTGAGCGTTGTAGCTAAACTCTACAATGTAGACGTGCGTCAAGCGGTGGTCTGGAGCATCGAGAGCTGAAATAATTTATCATCCACCACTTTCGCTAGCTGCTGGAAGAAAAATAGGGCTTCTAGACTACTACACGTGCGAGTATGTGGAGCCGGATGAGGACGATGACATTACGGAGGAGCTCACGGTGATGCTGCCACGCCTTCACGCGTCCAACACTATGTCAGTAGACGAGCTGCTGAATCCGCCGGAGGAGAACGTCCTTATAGAGGACCCCACGGACGAGGACTTCTGTCGCGTTGACACCAATTCAGAAAACAAGACTAGAAGTGAGTTGACGCAACCGGGGAGGACGACGAAGATGCAGGTGATTCCAGGCCAACGCCGAAAATCTCTCTGCGGAAGAGCTGAAGGAGCGCCTGCAGTGGATGGCGCAGCTATTCGTCAGCGCTGATGCGATGGGGATCTCTTCCAGAGAGGTTATTGGGCTTCGGTCAATGCAGCGAGAAGTTAGGACGCAAGCAGGGCCGCAAGCAGCAAAAGTCAATGCTAGACTTTCTTTGCCTTCCTTCTGCATACGGTTCATTTCCATAGTTAACTACCTTTGATTAGTGATAATCCAGATTTTCATATTAACGAGAGGATAGAGGGATATTTGACTTGCTTTTGTATACCGTCGATCATCGGGAACCCACCTTCTATCCCTGTCTAGAGTGTATCGCTATTTGGGATATCACGGTCGAGAGGATTGTCTGTAATGACGTCCGTTCAGTGTATGTACTGTACAGCAAGGGATGCGTTATAACGCGATTTTATAAAAAGAACGTCTAAACAGCCGTTGCCAGCATCTTGGCCGGAAGGGATTGGTAGTAGATTCAGAAATATGACTCTGGAGTAATTTTAACAATAATAATATTTACATAGTAGTCATATGAATACCGAATGTATGGTATTCACTATTGGTAGTAGTACCACTCTCCAAAACTCAGCACTATAGTACTCTCAAAAAACTATTTTAAAACCGTCTACAGTACTGTATCACAACATATGTCTGCTGTGCTGCCAGACAGTCAAGTTCCGATCCAAAACAAATTGATACAGTTGGGAGGAGGCCCTGCGCAACCCCAGGAACGCAAGTAACACAAAGGACCACGTCAAATTGAAGCACGCCGACCATCCCCTTGCAATTCTGGCGGAGCAGAGCGCAACGGAGAAGTTCATGAAGGATGTTGAGGCCGCAGAAACGGACACTCAAGCCGTGTTAGACTTGACACGGGAACATGAACAAAAAGAAACGACAGCGACTACTTCTGATAAGGTGGGAGTGGAAACAACAGGAAGCGCTTCGAAACGTTTCTTCCGGGCTAGCGAGAAGACTTTGAACGTTCTCATATCAAAGTTCTGAATCTCGCAGGGAATACCGTACACACTATACTCGTCCGCCGCCTTCCAGGACGTCATTCGCGCGGCTACTGGAAACCCTGCGTTCCAAATCTTGGGTCGCGATAGACACGATCATCTACTCAACGGTCAGTTTCAACTATTTTGCAATCTGGTGGGTGTGCTGCTATCATTGCAGCTCGAGAAAGCTTGTCAGCTCAAGTTCCTCAATCTGATAAATGACATATGGACAAGTTGTGGCAAGGATATCATCGTCGGTGCATCTGTCGCTTTTATTGATAGTTTATGGAGATTTCGATTTATCGCGGTACTCACTTGTGTCAAGAACGCCAACTACAACGCTCCGGGAGGCTCCAAGGTTATAGAGAGTGCCATTAAAGCACGGTTCAACCTAGATATCCGCACTATGACTCGGTTTACAATGTCTGATACGACTCCATCGGCAAAGAACGTTGCTGATCACAGCGACACGGATCAAGAAAGCTGCTCTATGCATCTACTCAACCCTATGGGATCGGGCTAAAAAAACATCCAAATGACTGCTGTTTGGAACGAATCCACCAGCTCATGGGACAAAGTAGTAACTGCTGTAACTCCTGGAGGTGCTCTTGATGAAAGCGGCGACGTAATCCACAAGCTGCGCAAGCTGCGCAATCTGAACAACCACTTCAGAAGTCTAGCGCCAAAAAGATAGCGGCCGTCGGTGATATTCCACGCAAGGAAGAGAAGGCCATGGACAAGAACAGAATATACTTCCTACGCGACGAACACCGGAAAGTATTCGCTCAGACGACTAAACAGGGAAATATCGCTCTATCCCAGAAGACGTCCCAGAGTAGCCTGCTTAGTCAGGACTCCTCACCTTTCTCCTCGCCATCATCAACGGGCTGGGACGACGCAGACGAATTGCTTCTAGGGCCCCCAATCCGCGCTACTAAGACTAGAGACGAGGTCAAGGAGACCGAGGTCAGCGCGAGAGCTGATGCTATCATGAGAGAATGGCTCGATTTAGAGCCGTAGTGGCTGGAGGTCGCCCAGCGCCAGAACCCCGACATCAAGATCGAAGACTTGTCGAAGGACATGTCGATTGACGCACACAGCGGCATGCACTACGCACTGTTGGGTCTGTGCAAACACATAGATGTCTTGAAGTGGTTTCGCGATGAAGGTGAAGCCCAGTTTCCCTCTATCGCTCTACTGGCGCGCATCCGTCTCAACTAAAATGACTACTACTACTACCGCTTCGGAGCACCTCTACTAGTTTCAATATGCCTCGGCCCAATAGTCCCGGTAATACTACTACTGTACCGGATTTTTGAGGCTACTACTAACCCGTGTGCATCACTGTCGAAAGCACCTCTCTTTCCGAGCCATGTCAGCAAAAGGTGTAATCTCTCGAGCACAATAATTACTCAATAACATAAGCTTCCCTGATGCTTCACACTCTTCCTTTTCCTCTCCGTCCCGGTTTAACTGCATTCAGCCGACCTCGTCACATCGCATCGCCCAACCCTTCCTCAACTATCAACCGAGAAGACAGCGCGCACTGTACTCGTCGGCGGCTCTCATGCGGGTGCGTATCAGGCACTCAACTGGCCCCTTTTTCCGGCCGCCTCCGCCTCTATCGCTAGCTAACTTTCTCGTGCTCACATCCCTCTTTTCTCCGCTACTCTATGCGTCTCAGCGTCGACTTTTGCGAGGTGGCGGAAGGCACATGTACGCAGCTACACTGCTGCTGCTGCTCGCCTTCGCGTCGACTCTGCCGGCCCGATCCGTGGTGGAAGGTAATATCCGCTAATTCTACGATCTGCCAGCTCTATAATGCCGCCTCTGACGCCCGATTTGGACTTGCATTCGAACAGAAGCAGAGGTGTTAGACTCGGTACCGGCGCTCGCGGCCTTGGAGAAGCATGTGATTGAGCTCGAGTTCGAGCAGATGACGGCAATCGCCAGAGGAGATGTGGCTAATGACGGCCGAAGCCCCGTCGCCCAAGACCCGGAGGAAACAGAGCATTTGCTGGATGGACAGAGCACTCCCAGGTCGTCCGATTGCTCGGGTAGTGCAGGAGATGCGCAGAAGATCGAGTTCCCGCAGTCAGAGGACTGCAGTCAGTCTGCAAGTGTCAGTGGCGCGGCTTCAGGTTCAGGAGCGGAGAACGAGGACGCTGTCCTGGGTATTACGCTCGATTTGGGTGGACTCGAGATCTCCATCGGTTCGGCAGAAATCGCAGCGGGCTCAGGAGGCATTGACGTATCGGCAGGCTCGGCAGGTGTTTCCGTTGGATCAGGAGGCATCGAGGCCACAGTAGGCTCGGGATCGTATGGGTTTGGCGTATCTGTAGGATCGGACGGCGTCGACGCGACTGTGGGGTCGAATAGTCTTGAGATTTTGACGGGATCAAGCGACTTGGATGTTTCGGTAGGATCCCAGGACTTGGACGTCTCAGTTGGATCAAGTGGCGTTGGGGCTACCGTTGGATCGAATGGCCTCGACATCTCGACAGGGTCACATGGCCTGGATGTTTCAGTAGGATCTCAGGACTTGGACGTGTCAGTTGGATCAGGCAACATTGATGCGACCGTCGGATCGAATGTATCGACGGGCTCAAATGGATTAGGAGTCTCGGTAGGATCCCACGACCTGGATGTGTCAGTTGGATCAGGCAGCATTGATGCGACCGTGGGGTCAAATGGCCTCGAGATCTCGACGGGCTCACATGGTTTGGGTGTGTCGGTAGGGTCCCAGGACTTGGACGTGCCATTTGAATCAGGCGGTATTGGCGCAACCGTGGGGTCGAGTGGTATTGATGTTACGGGTGGCTCTCGTGAAATCCACATTGACGCTAGTTCCAGGGATATTGACGCTTCTGTAGGCTCACAAGGCATTCAAGTTACTACCAGCTCTTCCGATATTGACGTGTCGGTTGGATCTCAGGGTGTTCACCTCAGAGCTGGTTCTGCGCATCTGGACACGGAAGTCGACTCCAATAGTGACGAGGTTTATACCAGCCCTCTAACTGTCGATCCCAGCATCCAGATTACCACGGCATCATCAAGCGTTGATGTGTCTGGAGGATCTGGTGATGCTCAGGTGGTTGTCGGCTCCACTGAACACAGCCCGCCTACAGCGCAGAAGTCTGCGTCCTCATACTCGGAGGAACGCACTATTATTGTTGATGTAACGTCAGCACCAAGCTCAAACATCTCGACTTCGACTGAGGAAACTCCCTCCCCAGAGGTGCCAAGCAACTTCACTGCATCATCGGAAGAATCAGCGGTGCCAATGGAAGCATCGCCGGTGAACGATACCTTATCTGGATCATACAGCGGCTCGAGCGACGTTGTCCAGGTTTTCTCACTCACAGCAAGCAACAGTTCCTCAAGTGTATCGGAATCTAGAAGCGAGGGCTGGGTTAGTCACATCATTATCTTCAATTTGGTTATCGTCTTGGTGCTAACTATGACTACTATGATCCTTGTGCTTCTTTGTGTTTTTCAGTGGAGCGGGAGTGAATATTACAAGCCGTACACTTCAACCTACTGCCGGTGTAAGGCTACTGAATGCCAAAACGAATACCCAGGTGAGTCCAGCGGCTCCACGTGCGAAGGCAAGCTTTCCAATGGCTCGTGTCCATCAGGATACAAGACGTGTGTGTCGACAGATTCGTATAAGGTCTCGACGTCGACTGTTACTCCTAACAGTGTAGCAGAGGCGACATTCACTCTTTTGGCTGGCGATATCATTGGGGCGTTCTATAACCTGGGCGAGGAAGACCCGATTACCCGCAACAGCAAATGGTGGATCACTATTTCGCTCCCTAGTGGATGGAGATTTGTTGCATGGGAAAACACTGCAGTCGAAGTGACACTACGGGACGATGATGGATACTACTCATCGGCTGTACGCGTACACAGCTGTGCAGACGTGACGAACAGCAACAACTGCGACAGCGATACTCACCGTTACGGCTTCGTCGACGTTATGAACCTGATTGAAGGTCGAGTGGATTTGATGACGTCGAGCTCTCGTGGTCCAATGTCTTTCGCCTTGGCGAAGAGTATTGTCACTGGTCTCAGTGCTTCCAGCAGTTCTGTGGGTGTGAGTGTGTCGCTATCTTACGAGACATCGTCAGGAACGCTCAAATCTGCTGCTACTTCCAGACGCACGCGGGAGCTAACAGTGATTGCTTCTGGCTCTATAACCTCCACCTCGGCGGAGGATTTCAGCGCTCTAACTCTCGCTACAATGACATTACCCCCTGTTCGAAGAGGCCGCTTGGATTCGTCGCTGGTGTGGATGGAGGAGGACACTGAGATTATGATGCTCTCATTCTCAACGTCTACCATTGTTGGTCCCAACTCAGACAACCCTAAAGTATGCGTGGACATGCGCTCATCGTATTGCGCGAGCAAAGGACGTGAGCCCACGTCGACTGTGAGCTTTGGGTCTTCCACGCAGGCTTCATACGTTCAAGGTGGAAATCCTTTCCTCAACCTCTACGCTGACCCTGGTGAAACCAACCTGAATATCGAGAGCGACAATGCCACCTACTTCTGTGTGACGAATCTCCTTCCGTCGGGTGTCAAGACAAACGACTCGTGGGAGATCAGGACGACCTTCACCTTCCAGATTCAAGTAACAAACGTGGCCTGGACTAGCAACGAAGACCAAGAAGACATCACTAGCGAATTCCGATTGCCTTCTCTCAGTGAGGTTGTGTTGATGGACGATAACGACGTAATGGGGAGCGACTGCGCGCAGACGCTGGTCCACGCGAAGACATGTACGTATTGATTGTGTGTACCTTCTGTATCTGACTACTGTGTGCTCACAATCATGTCGTTATGCCTTGGTACAGACTCGAAGTCTACTCTGAGTGTATACAGTGTCATGTCGATCACGTTCTTCGCTGTTGCTCTGGCTGGCGCCGTTCTCATTACACGAATGGTAAGCTTCCTGATCTTTTTTATATAAAAGCTGTGCGTCTGATCAATGATCATGCTGCTGATAACAGAATGGCATGTCATTCTCGAGACCTACGTTCTACAACGACATGACGTCGCTGTCTGTGATGATGATTTTCATTCTGTGCATCGTTGGCAACGCGATTTGGATTAGCGTTTCGACGAAAGCGTCGTCGGCACGAGGAACAGATATCTACTACCTGCTGTACGCGATTTCTGTCTGTTTTACGTGGACGATGATGACTTCGGTATGCTTCCACTGGGGGACTGTGCTGTTCCACGACGTGGGACCTTCTGGACGTTTACTAGTGTTCGTCGTCTACGTGATCATCAACGTGGCGTTCTATGGCGTTCAGCTTTTCGGAGTCGTTAGTCTCACCGATTTCTACAAGTGCACGTACGATGACTACCTCAAGAACCCATTCTACTCCATGCGCCTGTGCTCGGACGACTACTGCCCCGATTTGCAGCCGACCCAGTGGAAATATGCAGTGGACAATGTGTGCAAAGATGTCAGCTACTCGGACTGGTTCTTTCCGCTTTACCAGAGCGCTGAGCTGCTGATCTTCCTGACCTCAGTGGCGTTGCTTGTGCTTGGCACGTTTGTGATCCAACGTGGTGTGCGGCTGATTGATCAATCGGGTGATATCTTCGACGATCACGTGGTGCAGGTGATGAAGAAGTCGTTGATCACGTACCTGGTGGTGATCTTATCGATTGCGCTTGTACTCGGAACATCGTGCATCATGAACTCCATTCTCCACTGGAAGAGCTGGAGCATCAACTCCGTCGTGTGGTATGTTTTCTCCATCTGGCTCCCGACTCTGGTACCACCGATTGGGTTTCTGTTACTCCAGTGGAACCCTCGACTGCACGGAATGAACTGGAACCCGTCGTTGCACGTCAAGGACCCGCAACTGCTTCATCGTACCATGTCAAGTATCTCTTCTGAGAAGGTTGAAAGTGGCAAGTTCGACATGTCTGAGAATGGCACTGGACTAAGCGATGGCTGGGCAGGTATTTTACGCTTCCCTGACACGGAATACAACCCCATTGGCCAGGAGAGTGTCGATGGCACGCAGAACGTGCTTGCACTGGCAGTCCAGCTCGTGTCGCCCATTCCTCTTACGCATGCGTGCTTTATCGAGCTGTACGTCGCGGAAAACACGTCGCCTGAAGCTGGAGAGAACGATGTGACCGGGGAAGATCATTACGAAGACCTTCCAGTGCTGAGTTATCGTCGCTCGTCCATCAGTACGTTCATTGAGAGCGGACTACACCAAGAAGGAATTCTCAGCCGTCGCAGTCAGTCCATCTCGCTGCTGGGTGCTGGCGCCATACCCACGCCTCTACCCGTTTCTAACCCGGCAGCGAAGTGGTCGCGTGTGGGCTTCACCGAGACAGTATTGCCTACACTGGTGACTGGCAACTCCGAAAACAGCGGCGGTGTTACTCAAATCGCTACGTTCTTGTCGGTGCTTCAGATTCCGGTGATGCCTGCGAACCCGCTTCTCCGATTCGTGGTGTACGAAATCCCGGAGAAGGCTTCTTCTCCGTCTTCTGACGGTGACATGCGTGAGTCTCGTCAATTGATGCGTGCATCGTCCATACAGCTCGATGAGCGCGCTAGAATCGCTCGCGTATCGGGTATGGGTATGGCTCCACCTTCACGACCGAAGGTGTTTTGCGAGTTCTCATGTGCTTGCGATGACATGCTGTCGGCCGACGAGGTGAACTTGGTGGCTCGACAGGTTTCTTACCGCAACCGGTCGCCAATCCCGACGGTTCTCAGTGACGGAACGGGCACTGAGTCTCCCAATGTCAACGCTGCTATTGGAGCTGCTACTCTAGAAGTGGATCCGTCAGTGCCTCGCCTTCGCGTCAAGTCGATGACTGTCTCCCCACGTCAACTCAAAGAGAACTCTGGATTCTACATCACAAAGAGCTTCCAATTTGCTGAAGGCGACGAAATGGTGATCGAAGACATGATCGAGAGTCCGTTGACGAATGAACTGCCGCGCCAGTATCTGGAGTTGCTAGTTACCGAGCGTGCGGATGATCTGGCGCGTGCACAGGCTGAAGCTGCGGGCTTTGAGGCGAGGGTGAAGAGTGGACTTGTGGGCAATCTGTACGACAATTTGATCGAACAGATTCAGGGCGAGAACGACCAGACAGTGGTGCAAACGTGGCTGAACGAGCGCGTCCAGCAGCGTAAAATGTACGTCGAGGCGCTACGTGAGTGCCACCAACTGTGTATTGATCGAGCAGAGGAAGGACTGAACTTCAAGGCCAGCGTCGAGAAGAAGAGTCTCGTGTTGCGGTTCCTGCCTATCAACCTGCACGTGCAGGACATGTGGGTCGGTCCTACGGCGGACCTGCGCTCGCAGCGATCAAGACGGATGTCGCCCAACGTTCGCGTGTATCCTACTGTGACGGTCGGCGCGTTTGCAGCTCACTGCTTCAAGTTCCGCCACAACGGCAGCATTCTGAGCTTACGTGCGACGTTGCAGAAGCGATCGCTTTCACGCGTGCAGAGCGACGTGTCTGACAAGAGCAACGTCGATGTTGTGGACTGGACTAATGCAGACATTCGCTCTACGGACGAGACGCGATGGCATCTCACGACGCGGTTCGACATGTGCTTTTCGCAGGCACTGACGACGCTGGTTACATCCTTCTGTCGCCAGTTGGAGTACTCGCTGCAGCACCCGAACGACCGCACGTTCTTGAGGACTATTGACTCCATTGGCTTCCTCTTCCAGGTCGAGTCGTTGCTGTCTACGCAGGGCAAGGAGATTGGTATGCTTGAAGACTTCTCCGCCGCGGTCGATGCACTCAAACACGTGACGTTTGTGCTCGACACGTCGCCTCCTGCTCACCTCCCTTCTACGCTTCTCAACCTGCACATGAAGAACACCACGCTACCTGGCGTTGTGTCAGTGCGCTTGAGCAAGGGATCTACCAAGGGAACGTTCACTGTGGCGATTGGTGTGCGCTGCTCGGAAGACGTGCGAGCTTCGATCCCGTCCACGATTCGATCGGGAGGTACAATTGCCGTGACCCCCGTGATCTTCACGCAGGGCATCAACGAGATGCAGACATTGGCCAACAATGCCAGCACCAAGAAGACGACTCTGCAGGATATCATCAACCGCAAGAGCTTCTTCGTGTTGACGCGCTACGTTGAAAAGTACAAGCAACTTGCTACTCAGAAGGTACGTTCAGGATGAGTTTTACCACTCATTACTTGCTTTACTGATACCTTTTTTTGTGGTTTTTGTGTTCTTTACAGCCAGAAGCGGTACCGACGCCAATGAGCACGATCACGCCTCTCCTCGAATCGCTGGAGGAGCGTATTGCGACCGCCAGCAAGCGGCATGTCGTGAAATCCAAGCACCCGAAGATCATCCAGGAGAGCTCGCACCTGTGTCGACTGCTGGGAGCTGGACGTGTCACGTCGTGCAAGAGTGCCAAGGACCGCACCAGCATGTCCGTGACGCTCGAGCAGGTGCGACTGCTGAGTGAGAATCACGGTTTGCCCGAGGAATTCGCGGTGCGCACCGTGTCAACCATGCGCAGCAACGGTGTTCGCCTGGAGAACGCACTCAAGAACACCGGCAAGCGCCAGTACGCGTTCAACGCGTTGCAGCGCTCGCTGCTGCCGGATGAGTACAAGTGTCCTGAAGGCACATACGGCCGTGGCAACGTGAGTTAGGGAGGCTCGACAGACACTACGTGACGTCGCCTCCGTGTCGAAACACGCTGTTATTATTTGTCGCTGAATACTTGACTACATTTTTGAGGGAAAACAATGGCAGACGTTCCTTTTCCGAGATTACATATCGACACGAGAGCTGTGCATCCGTGGATCTTTATCTGGGTGTACATGGATCCAATGCGTGGAATGATTCCAAGGGCGATGACCAGGACCGGTAAGTTTCTGTAGTCCTTTTGAACTGCTTTTTGAAGCATCTTCTTCGCCTCAAACGAAAAAAAAACTATA
The DNA here is from genome assembly GCA_016864655.1 of Phytophthora cactorum. Taxonomy (NCBI): domain Eukaryota; phylum Oomycota; class Peronosporomycetes; order Peronosporales; family Peronosporaceae; genus Phytophthora; species Phytophthora cactorum. Next base: position 102,492 of record NHQK01000008.1, read on the forward strand.
GATTGCTGCACACCGAGGGGTGCCACTGCTACATGGTGCCACAGTTGTTGATTCACTTTTGTTTCGAAGAGGAAGTTGAAAACTGAGAATCGCCAACGCACTCGAGGTTTAGTCCTGCAACACCTTTTGATGACGTACATCGACAGATTTCAGCTAGGGTTATCTGCACTTTAACCAAGCCATAGATGTTCAAACGGTACGAACGAAGCATTGACAATTTGTCTGTTACTCTGGTGCAACTTGCACATCGCACACGATGTCATCGGCAAAATGAAAGTGACAAGTGGCTGGCCACCTCAATAGGCTACGAAGGCTTGCGGGCAGCGAGGCACGGTACAAAAAGCGAGGATTGGTTATGACGGTCTACAGCTCTCCGAGCAGCGCAGTCACATCCTCCACCGTGAGATCACGGTCGTCCTTATTCAGGATAGCGCGCACCGCGTCGGAAGCACCAGTGTTCGGTACCGATAGCGCCTTGTCAACAAAATTCGGCAGTCGGTCTTGGTTGGCGTCAACCCACCGCAGATATATGAGCGACTGCTCTGGCGTCAGAATGGAATGCAGCATTTCTGTCTGTCGCTGGACCGCCTCCGACCGCTGCTCGAGGCTCTTTTTAAGTTTGCTTAAATATGTCTGTCGACAAACACCATACCGCGACAGGTCAGTACTATGGCTATGAGTAATAAGTAATTTCTATCCAGCACATACCACGGCCATCGCCACCCGTCGGCGTTCCGACTTGCTGCTCTTCGAGTCGCCCGATCTGCAAAGGAGCACGCATCAGCACCAGCAAGGTACCATTGCAGAAGATTACAATGTCACGGATTACTTACTTGTAGAGCGACTTCAGCTTTTCATCCTGCTCATAGGTCAGAGCGAGGTCGTTTGTCAGAGTCGACCACAGCGTGTCCTTCTTCACCACATTGGGGATTTTCTTCTTCTCCGGTGCGTCCCCAGCGTTCTTGGATCCCATTCCGTTTGCTTCCTCGAAAAACGACTCGTCCTGGATACTAAGCCACAGCAAGAACCGGCAGTACGGAGGGAGAAGCAGGTTGTCAAGTTGGCGGAAGTTATAATCCTTCACCGCCAGCCGCTCCTACAACAAGTAACACAGCAGAATAAGCACCATACAAGAGCTCGCCACACACAACCACCTACGCACCACACTGTTCGGTCCAAACCGCTCCTGAATCAGCATAATACCCTGTCGAATCTTCTCCTGCACCGACTGAACACAAAAGATGTCAATACCAACCTGATCGGTTAAAACACCAGGGCACTCTACCTCCTCGGAGCCGCCGTTCTTCCTGTCCTCCGCGAGGCTCTTCAGAATGTCCGAACGAACTTGGTTCAACGCCTCATCTGCGTGCTCTAAGTGCGACGCGCGCGTCGTGTCAATGCTCTCCGTTAATTGAGACACCTGTTTCGCATCAATACATTCGTCAGTCGAATACACTCGTCACTCCTTACAGCACAGCACTAAACAGCCCGCACCTTCTCCTCTAGCAACTCCAGGTACTGCTTCTTGCGGCGGCGACTCTGGCGCGCCGACTCGCGATTCCTGGCCAGGCGCCGCTGCCGCTTCTCGTCCGAGTCCAACCCCCCGGTGTTGGACGACGAGTCGTCGTCATTGGCAGCCGGCCGCATCATGGAGCTCTCCATGAAGCTTCCCTGTGACTGCTGGAATGCGGAAGCAGCCGGAGCGGCGGCAGCGGGCGGCGCGGCTGACATCAGTTCACTGCCAAACGTCCGCTCGGGCGCTAGAGGGACGGTCTGGCCCAGCGTGAACTGCTCGGCCGCTGAGGCGACGGTGTCCGTCGCGCCAAGACGCGTCTGCGGCATCTGCTCGGCCGCCACATCAGCTGATAGGAAGTAGCTTAGCAGGTCGTCGTCTTCAGCCGTGAGGTCCATGGCCATGACTGCGCGGGTGTGCCGGTGCTGGTCGCGGTCAACGAGATTGAATTGTCCAATGACAGCGCCTACGCGCTCGACGTCAACGTCGGGATGTCAAATCGTCTTGGATTGAGTATGACGCTTTTGGTCCGGCACGTCTTAACATTCTACACAACTCAAATGAATTTTAGTGGAGTTACAAAAAATAGTTCAGCAAAAGCAAAATATGCTGCTTAGATATTATAGGCTTGATCAGGATTCCAGTTTATATTGGATAGAGTAAAACCATATCACTCTCTTTCACAAGTATATCCTTGATATTAGGTTTTTCTGAGTGTTGGTCTCTTCTCCGGTGACGCCCGGTTCTCATTCCTGGAAGCTCACAAGCACCTCGATACCCATGGCGGAGCACGTTATCAAGCTATCGAGCGAGGCGCCGGACGTAAGCGACTCCGAAGTGAGTTCGCTGTGCGGCAGTGAGCTGGAGCTAGAGATGGCCTGGGGTGAGGGTCCCATCGCGCCGCTGCGCACCGAAGCGGCCGCAGACGACGGAGCCGCCAATAAGAGTCTCATCGCTGGCGTGGAGCGCTCTGGGAGCAACGGCAACGGCTCCAGCCGCGCACGAACGCCTCAGAAGCGCGGGAGCGAGTCTCCACTGGCGCGCAGCAAGAGGCTCATCAACATCCACCCCATCCGCTCGGCGGGGTACCTGTCCAAGCCCAACGAACTGCCGCTGGGCGTGCGCAAGCAGCAGCGCTGGTTCAACGGTGCGAGACGGAGGCTTTGGAGATGACATTCTAGGTGGGTAGACTCATATTGTGCTGCTGTAGATCACCACTTTGGCAACCGAGCGGCGTCCACGCGGTTGGAAGACTTGATGGAGCACATGGACATCAACGTCGAGTGGAGGTGCGTTCAGACGCGGTGATTGCCCCTCAATGTTGCTAAGGTAATTGAATGAAATTTGTGATGCATATCAGATCGAACTTTCAGAAGCTGGCAGAGCCCCAGAACGAAGACCTGCAGACCGAGTTCCGCAAGGGGGGAAGTGCACACGAGAACAATCGGTCCCATGCACCACGCAATCGCCGCAAAGATGAATGGAATGGTGAGTGCAATGCTTGCTTTTGCGCAAGTATTGTCACTAATGATGTTGTGAATTGTGCAGATGCTGAGCAAATGTTCACTCGTGTTGACCGCCGTGCACGGACATTGATGCTGCGGTCATTCAGCTCGTTTGCGCTGTTTATTGAAGCAGTGGAATATGTTGTCTTGCACTTCATCCAGGTACTGTGCATTAAACACCTGAAAACGCTAAGCATGAGGACATATGCTTAACGACTGTTTGCTGCAGTGGCGAGAAGTTCCTTCAGAGCTGGAAATCGCAACGCCGCTGTTCCGCATGTTAAAGCACCCGATTGAGCTGATGAAGGCGAGCGAGAAGGACGTGCGTTTGATACTGCCTCTACTAGACTCGGCCTTCCATCGACTGATCATTCACAGCGTCTGCCAGTTTTATGGCGTGCGGTCACGAAGTGCGTTGTCTTGTTTTCTCCTTTGTTCTGGTCCATGATCAGCATCTAATGCCTTGTGACCTGTTCAGCCGAAGCGAACCGCCGCTTGAACACGAAGATCATGGTACTGAAGATCTCGAAGAAGAAGATCTCGGCCGACGACGTGGTTCAGATTTCGCTGTCCGAGTTCATTCGCGAGACGCGCATTGCCCGGCGTCACGTCGTCGCTGTCTCGCCTGAGAAGGTCGTCAACAACGGCCACGCTCTGGAGCTGCAGTCCAAAAGTAGCGAGTGCAGCGAGGGATTTCTCATGGTAGAGGCCCCGCAGGTCTAGCTTGACGATGGCTGTTGCTTTGGGATATGCGGACAAGCTGAATGTGGCAGTGGAAGTGAATCAGGATTTTCCATCTGGCTTCAACTCTTTATGTCGCATGTAAAACGCTGTTGTACCGAGCTGGGCTCCTGCCTGAGTGCAGCAGAGCTCCGCCATCTTTTACAGCAAGTTACGTGTATTATACTAGGCCTTGACACGAATCCGTGAAGTGTGGATCTCGCTTGTGATTGACCGCCGCCGCTTCTTAGTCCGCGCTTATATCTGTCCTTGCCTGCCCGAAAAAAGAAGCACGTTCAGTTGAAGTTGACTGTTCGCGGCATCATCGCAAGTCTACGCACTATCGTACTTAGTGCGATCCTTGATTTTTCACGGGGGGAGCTGGTTGAGCTTTTCAAGCGGCAGCACGGGAACCGGAGATCAGAGCAGACGCCCGCCCACTGCGCCTTGACGCCCCGCGCACGCACACAGAACGACACATGGAGCAAAACGCGCCTCTAGAGACCGAGGTGCAGGTCACGCCGTTGCCCGATCCTGTGAAGGCCGAGGAGATTGCGATCGACACGGACGATGTTGCGGCTGCTTCAGCTGCAGAGCCGACAGAGGACGATAACGCCACTGCGAAAGCAGCTGAGGAAACGGGGACACGGTCTGCCGATGGAGCAGACGATGGTGAGTCGGAAGCTGAAACTACCGTACAAAAAGACGCAGTGGAAGCGCAGAACGACGCGGCTGAAGACGATTCCAACGAGGTTGATCATCCGTCTACCCCAGACGAGGAGGAAGTCACTGAAGCAGCAGAGGACAATGTCGCCCCTGTTGCTGAGGTAGCTGCAGTGGAAAGATCGAGTGACGTGATCGCCGAGGCTGAAGAGAAACAGGAAGAACCGTCACCTGCAGACGGAGAGGGGGACGCAGTCGAAGATGCGTCTACACCAGATGCCGTTAGTGACAATGAAACTGCGGAAGAAAATGCAGCAGCACAGGAGGAGGAGACTCCGGTTGAGGAAGCTGTAGTGAAGGAGGATGCGGCTACGACTGATGATACAGAGGAGAAGCTGGAAGCCCCATTGACCATTGTAACACCGGATATGGTTGTAGCTGCGGAGGGCGAAAAGGATGGAGACTCGACACCCATCGAGTCCAATAAACTGGAGGCACCTGTATTATCGATTGATGCTGACGCTCCCGCAAATCCTGCTACTGAAGACCAGACGCCAGCTAGTGGCATTGTACCAAATAGCTTGATTGCCGACGGAGCAGTGGCAACGCCCGAAGGGGCCTTGCTATATCCCCAGGAGCTGGAATTGGCGTCACCCGCTGCGATGCCCGATCTGCTTGTTGCTGCTACAGACGCAGACACTGAGAGCAGTAGCGATCCGGTATCACTGGAAGCTGACGCGAAAGAATCCGATCAGGACCAGGCAAAGGACGAGGAAGGCGATCACGCGACTATCACGGCTGTGCCAGAGGAGCCTGCTAAACCCACGCCTGTTGATGCAAACTTGGAGGCGGTGCTGGAGAAGATCCGAAACAAACTCACGTGCGAATCGGTTGAAGTGCTCGAGTCTGGTGAGATTCTGGCGCTGCCAAAGGGCTGGTCTACTCGACAGAGTAAAACTAATGACGGCAAGACGTACTATGTATCGCCTTACGGTCACACCCAGTGGCTGCGTCCTCCAATGAAGACCGGTGTCATCTACAAATGGGTACATGAGATCGAAGTCACTTTTGGACCAGGTCGGCTCGGACTCAACCTGAAGCAAATTGCTGGTATTCCTGGTACAGAGTTCACCGATCTTCAAGTCCACATTGCTGAGATCTACAAGCTGCCGAATGGAATGGCAAGTCCTGCAGAGATTTATAACTGGAGTGTCAAACCTGAAAAGCGTCTTGCAGTGAACATGCGCGTGACGATGATGAATGGCATTTCACTGACGGGTTACACGTACTCGGAGGTGCTGGAACTGCTTGCTAGGATGGTGCGTCCTGTCCGTATCAAGTTTGCAGATACCTCTAAAGGCATCGTAGGCCGAGTCGAGGAGGAGATCCCACATGAGGAGACCGAGGAAGTAAAAGAGGCTCGTGCCGCACGAGTGATGCAGAACTCTCTACGCTCGGAATACTTCCAAATCTTGGTGTCGTACGAACTGCATAAACAAGTGTGGACGGCGACGAAGCGCCATATGCGCTTGAAGATGATTGAAATGGAGAAGAAGAACGAAGTGATGGAGTCGCAAGTCGAAGCAGAGCTGCAACATCAGGAATCTCTAGAGAAGGAGCGTGAAAACCTGATTCAAGAGGCTGGTTCTCTTAAGGAAATGATTGAACAGTTGGACAAGCAAACGGCCGGAGAAATTGAATCGCCAGAGGTGCTACGGACAGCTGAATTGGCACTGCGAACGGCAGAGCTCGAGAAGGAAGTGACTGAAATCATCGCTGAAAATGACGAACTGCAGGCATCACGCGTCAAAATCGAGAAGACGCTGGACGATTTGCAGCAGGAACTGGACGCGTACGGAGATCTTGACGTGGATCCGACTGGCCAGCATGAGATTAAGTTCTTTTCTCCGGCATTTTTGGGCTCCATGGTGCATAGAGGCTCAATTGATACTCGCGCTGAGGATGCACACGAACGGCTTCTCGAGAAGATTAAGGTGCAACACGGGCATCTTGAAGAAGAGATCAAACTGGAGGAAGAGCGAGCGAAATTTGTGGAATCAGAGATCAACCAGTTTCAGCAGCAAATGGACGTGGCAGCAGAGGCGGTCAAGCGCGAGGATGCCTTTATTAGCGGTGAGCGTCCGCCTCAGATGATCTTTTTGGAAAACAAGATCGCCTTATTGAGAAAGAACCTGCGGGAGACGGTTGCTGGAATAGCAAACGCTGGAAAGTGCGGTGACCAGCAACAGGCCGACAATCTATCTCTCCGAAGAGCACACCTGAAGGATGATCTAAAGGCGGCCCTTGATGAAATGCGACGAATGGAGAACGAGCTGAACGTGTTCTTCGATGTCGATGAGGGTAAACAAGTGAAGCTACTACGCTCAGATTCGTCGATCGACACGGTAAACATTGACGAGGCTCCACACGAACGCGCGTCGGAATCGTCTCGACTGCAGAACAAGCTGACCAAACTTCAGATGCAGTTGCACGATACCGTTGTTCAGCTCGCGAAGGCCGCAGGTGAGAAGGACGAGGCTCGTAAGAGCGAGTTGGGCAAACGGCGGCTGCAGCTCAAGGACGAAATGAAGGTCGTGCAAGATCAGTTCCAGCTTTTAACAAACGGAACGCTCAACGTGGCGGTCAAGAACAAGGAATCGTCGTATCTGAGACCGTCTGTTGTCGGCCCGCCGACAATGCAGGATGTTCCTCGGAGGTCTACCGGTGGTTCTCGAGCATCACTTGGTGGTATCCGCGCCTCAATTAGTGGCAGCATGGCGTCCATGGCTGCTAGCCGGGCTTCACACGGCGGCAGACCTTCGGAGAGCGTGCAAAGAGGTTCGGAACGTCATGACCCCAACGTCAGCCGCCGAAGTAGCAGCAGTGCCTCACTCACGCAGTCTAACGACTCGAACCAGATGCCCCGAGATGGTACACTGCCGGTAATGAGTGGCATCCTACGAAAACACCCAACTCACTCCAATGAGAAGGGAACATTCGGCAACATGTCATTGCGTGGCGTTCGTGAGCGATGGTGCAACATCGAGCCTGATGGATATCTTCGATACTACAAGCGGGAGGGCGATCGTGAACCCCGTGGTGCGATCCCTTTGAAGCACAAGTCTCTAGAGATCCTGCACGGTAAAGGGGTGGGCAAGCCGAATGAGTTTGTGATCTGTTCGTCCACGCACCAGACGCGGATGGTTGCGAAGACACGTGACGACATGCTCAAGTGGGTAATGATGCTGGAGCTTGCCCACGCCTACTTCATGCAGCATGGCCGTGGATCCATCGATGGTGGAAACGCACCAGGGAGCGTCTCCTCCTCCGTCGGTAGCAATGCAGACCATCTAGCGAACGCAACGTCGCCCGGGTCAGCAGACCCAGAGCTTGTGTATCGGAACCAGCGCGCAACGCTTGGCTTCTAAATCGACATGTACCAACTACAAACCAGCGCAGACCGCTTCCTTCGCATTTGTTACTCGAGCAGGGTTTTGATAACATAGTTCCCGCCCTCGTGCTTACAAACATGGCACCAGGACACTGTAAGACATATTTATTGGCAGTGGCAACATCTATCCTAAACAGAGCAACAACAATACCTTCGTTCCCGAAAATATAGCCATCTTTTATTTCTTAAAAGTATAATATTACAGAGTTTATATATTATGTTTCACAGCCCTGGAAGACTTAAAATCTCTGAGTGGCCACAGAGGAAAAAAAAAAAACCTTGGACCATGTTTCGCGCCCGCAAGTTCGTCGAGGTGCCGTCCAAGCGCGTGGGTACGGGGCTGCTGTCGTCCGACGCCAGCAAGCGCCAGCGTCTTGAGCACTGGGACGCGCTGTATGCGCCGCGCTCGGGCAGCGAGGCCGACGCGGAGGAGAGTGCGTCGCTGCTGGTGGATTCGCGAAGCTGCACCATCGTGGAAGGCGCGAGTCTTCCGCCCCAAGTACTGGAAGAAATGCGCAAGGAATGGCCGCATCTTCCGCTCCACCAGCGTCACCAGGTTCGCTGCTGCCGCGCATCGGTGCCCTCGGCGCGGCACCGCAGTGGGCGCCAATGGGTCCCGTATTTTGTCTTCCCATTGCGCACCAAGGTGCTACTATGGCAACAGGACCGAGGCAAAGTCATCGCTCTGCACCTTCCAGACGAGCTGGAGTCGGACGAAGAGCTGCATCCTTTTCTCTTTGCTCTCTACAGTCAGAGTCTCAGTCTCATGATCGTGGGGAAGAGCGGTATTGTGCTTTTCTGGGAGGATATTGAACTCCCTTATGAGAGTGTGCCACTCAGTGTACAGATCCCTCTTGGGAGTAATGAACAAGTGAGTACGCACCCTAATGCGGCCATGTTGGCCACTCAAGAAGGAGCACAGGACGAGGAGATCCACGATGATGCTACTGGTCTGCTGTGCTGGAGTAACCAAGGCAATGTGTGGGAAGTCGCAGTTGAGGATCGACGGATTCGAGTCCGAGCTTTTGAGAAACAGAGTGCGGGATTCCTGTCTGGTATCACCAAGTCAGTATCGCAGTTTTTCTTCTCGTCCACGGCGTCACGATCTGGAGCTGATGGAGGAGAACTGGACGTGAACCAGCCTATTACGTACCTAAGAGTGCTGTCGTCGTCCATGGGAGATACAGTATCCATGAGTAGCAGTGGAGGAGAAGTGGTGGAAACGGCAGATATGCTGGTATTGTTCCAGGACGGCATGCTGGAACGACGGACGTTTAGCACTGGGGACGTGGTGGATTGCTCGTGCGTTTCTCAGTGGCATTTTGACTCTAGTCGTGTGGCTATCAGCTACTTCAGTGACAACTTTCCTGAAGCTCATTTGGCAAAAGTGTACATCGTTTCGATGCCTTACATGCAGGAGACGTGCTTCTCACTGCTAGTGGCGTTTGTGTGCTCTTCCTCGCGTGCTGGCACCAACGCAACGGTCAAGTACGCGCTGTTCCAGTTCTCACTCGGAGTCGTGGATGAGGACGCTCCACCTGAGCTGGAGTGGGCCTGTGTACTGGACTTCGAGCCGGCGTTTGATGAACAGATCGCCCATCGGTTCTTCGAGGTTGAGAGCTTTTCCATAACCCGCGGCGCCCTGTATCTCGTTTGGACGCAGATGCAGCCGATTCAGTTTTCTACGATCCTCCTGCCTCAGACTGGACAGACCAGTGTGCGTTCGGGGGTGTTCCCGCTTCAAGGAGCTCAGGGGCGACTGGCTTTGGCGTTTGGAGCTCGCGTAGACCAGAGTTCTTTTGACAACAACGCCGTGAAGGGATCCGTGTCGTTTTTGCTGATGGAAGAAGATGTCAAGTCGCTGAGTGGATCAGTATGTGTAGCTACGGCTTCGGACATGCAGAAATTGGAACGTTTGGCGCCTCCAGTTTCGTCCGAGGCAGCTGTGGAGAGGACACGCAGACGACGTGAAGAAGCGAGCTATTACACAAGCGAGTCGTCTCATTTCTTGGGTGAGAATCTGAGTGTGGAGGACTACGTTCGCTTGATTTTGACACATTTTCACGAGTACCCGAACTCCGCTTCCGCGCTGCGTGTGAGCTCAAGGGATGTGGCATCTGTTGCTGAAGCTGCTGTGTCTGTAGATTTCCAGATTTTGGATTCCAAGTCCTCGTCTGGACTGCGCTGGGAGAAAGAAGTAAATAACGAAGCCCCGCCGCAGACTGAGAAGAGTGAGGCTGACATTTCTTCGGTCACACCCAAGCTGGTGCGCTACCAGTTGGAAGAAAAGAGGAATCGTCACGTCGCCTTCGTGGAGTTTCTGCAGTGCCGCTGTGCGTCGGTCTGGGAGTTTATTGAACACTCTGACGAGCTCAAGCGTCATTTGATCGAGAATGAAGAGAAGCTGCAAGCTGCAATTGCTCTGAGCAAGTTCCAGGCGTCGATTCTGTCGAGTTCTGCAGAGGATGAAGCTTCGTCTGACGTGGAAAAGATTCAGCGTCGGCTAACCGGGAAGTTCCTTCTTCATGCGATTGAAAAGACCGTGGAGAAACGAGGCTACCAGAAGGAACAGCTTCGTCTCGCGGGCTACAACTCCTTCGATGTGTTTTACTGCGAAGTGAGCAAGATTGCCGATCTTTTCCACCTTTTGGGTGACGAAGTGCAGATCCTAGCGACATCTATTGGCGAGAGCGACCCAACATATCTTTATGCTCTGCTAGAGGGCGGCTGTGCCATGCTCAGTATGCTCTGCACGCCTGTGCAGAGCTCTGCTGCCAGCTTTGCGCCGACCGGAAGTTGGGCTTTCACGTGTGAAGTACGCGAAGTCCTGGCGAATCAGATCTCGCGCTTGTCTGTTCTTGTTGGATACTCGCGAGACTCAAGTGACAAGCAGATTCGCTGGCAATACGACGAGGTGTTCGAGAGCGCGGATCAGATTCGGAGGCTAGGAACCGTCCTGCTTGACGACTATGCGCGCTTCATCCCTCTTGTTTCGAGCGAGGAAGCAGAGGAGCTGCGCAAGGAGGAAACATTTACGAAGCGCGTAACGCTGAACCCGCTTGTATACATTGCGACTCAGACTCCGTCTCACGATAGTGATAGCGCAGTTGACTTCGACCAGGACGGTGCTGTCACGCGGAAACGAGCAGATCTCTTCAGCCAATGTGTGGAACTCTGCGAGAAGTATTCGTACTTCGAAGGCATGGTCTTTCTGGTTTTCGTTGAAGACTCGGAGAACCTGTCCAAGCTGGATTGTGTGCTTGGTAAACTGCCCAAGAGCATCGCGTCGAAGAGGTTGGAGTCGTACTGCAAGAAGCACGAGGGCTTCGATAACTTCATTTTCCGCTGGTATAACGGCGAGGTTCAGAACCCGTGGGCTCAGGGCACCCAAGAAGCTAGCGCTACAATGATGGCGTACTTGCTGGCCCACTCGCAGATATTTGCGCCGTCACTGCACAAGTTCATGAAGAGCCGGGAGCACCTGAGGAAGTACCGCTGGCTGACAGCAGTCTCCATCGAGCGGTATGATCAGGTGGCGACACTGGCTTTGCGTGAAGCCAAGGGCGAGCAGAGATCGTTGCCGAAACGCAAGACGATGGCTAGCATTGCCAAGATCGCTGCCTTTGCTTCCCCCAGTCTGTCTCACCCTGAGAGGGTTCAGGAGATCAACCATGAGGTGCGTTTGCTGTTTACATTTAATGCTGTGCTCGCTGTGAAAGGAGAGTGTCTTACCATGTTTGATTTTGTTTGTACTGCACAGCTGGTCCGCGGGAAGCTTCAAGAGCTACTCCTGCAGTTACCGCTGAAGGAGCCTATCAACTCGCAGCCGCTTTCACCTGAAGAATTGGTCCACGCCTGCTTGTCGTCAGCTCTTTCCGCCGAGAAAGGTGACCCCATGAGGTAACGTGTGAAGCCTGCGGACTTGATGATGCTTTTACTCACTTTGTTTCTCGTGATGTGCCACAGAACCAACATCTTCTTGATGGCTCTGGAAGCGTTAGAGACGCTAGCAACAGACCCACTGACCGAAGAGTACGAAGAGATGCGTGCTGGTGTGTGGCGATCCTGCATTGTGGATGATGGTGAATTGTGGGATAACCTAGCTGCCGAGTCAGCTGCGGGTGTGAACGAGGAGAAGCTGGAGTCGCTGATGCGTCAAACGTTACTCTACAAGGTTATGAAGGAATATGCATCGCGACCGGAACACCGTGTGCATGGCGCTCATACTACGGCAGCACTGACGATCGAGGTCATTCGAGAGCTGGTACACCGCGAGGGCGATGTTGACTCCATCGTGAGCGTCCAGAGCCAGCAGCTATTGATCAAGACGCTGCATCTGGCACTATCGCTAGAGTAAGAGACTTCGTGGTCGGTTGATAATACAGAATTCTTGCAGGATATGACGGATCTAACACAGCCAACCGGCAACAGCGGAGATCATCAAATTCGTATGGTAGCAGCGGCCATGCTGCCTCCGAGTGAAGTCAGCGATATAAAACAAGAAACTCCTAATTACAGCGTCGACCAGGGTGACTGAGCCGCCCTATCCTAATCATCATCCTCCGAGGATACCGTCGGCATCGGCGACAGTGCAATTGTCAGCTGGATAATCACAGACGAGATACGCCCAATTAGTCGTACAATTCATCCCCTTAGCAGTGTGAAGGAATACTTACAACGGCCATTGACATGAGGATGACACGCGATTCCAGTTCCGAGTTCTCAGTCGAGATCACCCAGCTGATCAACACACAACAAGTCAAAGTAAGGCACCAGAACAAATGCACCAAAGCATCCCAATAGCACTTTACCTGTCCGAAAGGAAGAGGGTCAAAACGCCCACCGACAGAAGCGCAAGGGTAGACTTGGACTGGTCGTGCTCGCCGTTGCGAAGAATGGACACGACCGCAATGAGCAGCGACACGTTAGCAAGAGCGACCGAGATAGCAACCATCATCTCGAATTCACGAGGCGTGTCACTGATCAACAACAACAGCTCCGCAGCAGCACGCCACGCCAGACCAGTGGCCACCCACTTAGCCGAAGCACGGGCATCCTTCTGGTGGAAGAAGAGCAGCAGCGCTACTACAGGAGTCAGGAAGGACAGCCATCTCCGCCACAAGTCCGTTTCCTCGTCCGCATCACGCGGCAGCATCTGGCTCGCCACCAGAGAACCCACAACAGCGGCTACACTCAAGAACGACGCCAGGTAGCCGCTCTCCACCGCCTTAGCAATCAATCCATTCGGTGTGGAGCTAGCGTGCTCGTGGTGGACCGTAGCGCTGGACTCTGCCTTCTTGGTGGTCTGCGACTTCAACAGCACGGAATCCTCTTCCTCCTCGTACGACAGCGTCACCGGCTTCTTGTGCACCTCCGTCTCCGCAGTCAAAGGAGCAGGAGGCGTCATCTCCCGAACCTGCGGAGCCAGCGCTGCAATGGTTGATCGCAGGAGCACCGAGTCATCTAGTTCATCCAGACGAGACACAAACTGCGTCGAAGACGTCTCCGGTGTGGCCTGTTTCCGAGTGGATCGGCGTCTGGGTGTCTCCTTCACATTGGTCTCGTTGTTGTTCTCCTTGTAGCGAGGGCTCCTGCGTCGCTGCGGAGTTGTCGGGGTCTTGCTAGGGCTCTCCTTGTGCTTCTTCTCCTTCTTCTCTTCGTCGTTGTTGTTCACGGACAGCTTACGGCTCACCGAGGCGCTGCGAGAGCGACTGCGGCTCACCGAGGAACTTCGAGAGCGACTGCGACGTCCCCTGGAACGACCAGGGCTCTTGCTCCTAGACGTTGAGCGGCCGGGGCTGCGACCGCGAGGCGTCGAGCTCCCTGACTCCTTCTTGCGTTCTGCACAGGAATAAAAGCAAATTAATAGATATAATAATTAGTGATAAGCCATTATAACACAACAGAGATCAGCCCACGTACGGTCTTCGAAGCGCTTGATGATGTCCGAGTAGCCATCGGCCATCAAGTCAATGCGGCTCTCCCTGTGTAGTAATAATCATGAATGGGCTAGCTATTCAAAAATGTTGCGCGGGACTTGGAGCCGTCCGTACCAGGTGTTGTTCTCCTGTCCGAAGCCCTTCCAGACCACGTAGTAGTGCACGCGCTGCTTGATGAGCTTGCGGTCCACGATGCGCTCAATGTCGTCCGGCATCTCGTCTGGACAAGGGGGCCAAGTTTTCTCTCTTTGATAATGGAGACCAAGAGTTTTTGCCGCCCAAGTCCCCTCCTTCAAACCATTTATGTGACTGCTGATTGGCTGGTTTTGGATAGCTTAAAATTTGTATGGAGGCTGAATTTGTTTCTATGCGAAAGTGATACCGTAACAGCAAAAAGCACAGTCTCAAGTTGAGACTCTCAAATGTGGAGAAGAAGGCGAGAGCCCATGTACAGTAGTACATGGAAACTTAGGTCCATGTGCTCTGTTAATAGTTGGTGAAGAACAAAGTTAGAAAACGTCGGGCGTTCTCCATGTTGAATTACAAGATGGGTGGTGTAGAATTATCTATCCTGCTCGATTGGCAATGTGCAGTATGCCTTGACAAGCAAGAGTACAGTTTGCAAGGGCTGTGCAGGACTCCATTGGCGTTGAGTATTGGGACTCTCAACGTGCTACTGACATCTCCAAGCAAGGCAACGGATACTACGGTGCTCCGGGTCTGTGCATGCAAGTATCGCCAAGGTTATCCACTCGGCACAGAGCCACCAGCCTGACGGAGGACTTCCATCAGGATGGAAGGGGTAACGAGCTACGCCCCAGAAAGCCGTATGGGCCACGTCACGCCCGAGATCCCGGTATCGTGGATGGCTACAAGACCCCGACGAAGAACGCCCCTACCGCTGGCTTGAGCTCCACGCCGCCAACGGATGCTTAAGTACTTACTTACTGGAGCAGTTCCTGTGCGCAACAAACGTACTAAGTACGGCGGCTCGATCGAGAACTGTGCACACTTCCTATCCGAAGCTCTGGAGACTACAGTAGTAGTGCAGAGTGTATGTATCTTAATATGTAAGTTGCCTTTCACTTCAAGGTGCACCTTTTTCAAAACGGTAGACTTTTATTTGGATCATATGCGGATCAAGACAAAAAATTGTCAACTCCGAGTTTTTCTGGGGGTTGCACCCCAGACCCCTGCAAAAGAAAAACTATTAATAACTCCAGTCCGTGCAATAGGGGGTTTCAAAGTATAGATGAGCCCCTCGGTAGTAATCCCTAGCATTGGAATACCCGCTGACAGGAATACGAGTGGATCCCGAAGTCAAGCAGAATACAAGCCTAAGTAAATATTCCATATTACAAGTGAGGGGTATAGGAAAGTCACTGTTGTGCAGTACGTCTGAAGTAGCCAAGCAAGGTTCCATCTCGCCTAATTCCTCTCGCAGCTCTCTCTACATCGTTCTAAGCCGCTGCACATATCGATCTGCCACGCCCGTTGAATCTCCTCGAATAAGCATTCAATTGAGATGCTCCTTAATATCAGTAGAGAACAGTAGTTCTGGGGCTATTCGAGGGTTACGGAGCCAATCGAGGGTTATGAAGCGTGGAATTAAGTACACCCTTCACTCTAATTAGTCGTGCTTCGAAATTAGTCGTGTATTCGCTCTTTAGTGACGTCACAAATCTGGGATCTTTTACAAATCTCATTAATTCTAACCAAAACGACCGGTTTTGGACAGATCTCGACAATTCCTTTATTCTAGTATGCTTGATTTGAAATATGGACCGGTATTTTCACAAAATGGGCAACTGAAATTCCAAAAATCTGTGCTCCAACCTAAAAGCCATAATTAGTCATGGCATGACTAATTAGAGTGAAGGGTGTATTGGAGCATCCCAAAATATCCACAAAGAAATCTATTTCTAGCTTATCCGGATTTTTGTTCAGATATTCCTTACTCCAACTCCAAAAACTACAGTTCTCTAGTATCAAGCCCCATCTCGTCGTCCTCTGCTTCGCCCCAGTCTCCTCGAACGCATCCATTAAGTTAGCGCTTGCCGGGCAGTCTTTCACTTCGATCCCACAGAAGGCTTCATCGTTGGCCACCAATCATAAGTGTACCATTTCGATGGTACAGCTGGTTATGCCACCCCGTGACAAGAATACCTTATAGGAATCAAAATTGGGTTCCCGGCGCTATGACTACCGAAGGGTTCATCTGTCGCAAACTATTAGAATTATTTTTCGCAAATAATTAGGCTGATCTTTCAATCGTAACCACGACCCTTGAAACGACCTAACGATTAGCCCCACTCATGGTGTTTGACACACCGGCTTGCTGGCAACCTGTGGCTTGCTGCCCCGAGCCACCATGAAGCCGCAGCTCGTCACCGAGAAGCCAAGGACTGCTCTCCGCACGTCGGCAAGCGTCTGCCACGTCGAGACAACAGCGCCTGCTGCTGTGAATACGGGAACGGCGACCGAGGCCCCCTCGGCGACGGGCTGCAGAGATACCAAACCCACTGTAGACTTAAAAAAAATCACGAACAAGTGTTAATACATGCATCAGCAAGAAGCTCGAAGGCTTCTGTTTAGCCTGCCTAGGTTTCTTTTCCTCTCCCTTCCACGGTTTGCTGCCTACCGCTTGATCTTGGGGTGATGGGTGGCGTCAACAGTAGCAGCTCGCTCGCAGACTACTGCGTGCGTAGACTTTCCATACGGCCTACAACACCACTTCCCCCTCGAACTGCCATCTTACGGCTTGCTCCTCGATGTGAAAAATATGCCCTTCGCCGTGCCTCGTTACACCATGTATCCTAGCGGCGGAGGCTTCACCGTGATGCACTTACCGTCGTTGTATCTCGGTTACGGCGCCTGCGCACTTTATCTCCTGCGGTATGCTCCGCGCGGTCTTGCTCCTCGCGTGAGGCGTACGACGGCTTGCTACTCGGGGTCAGTGCATTGTGACTTGTGTCTTCGTGCAGCTTCAGGACCACCTTGCGACACTCGTTCATCATTACCTCGGTTTCGGCAACATAATGCTCCTCGCCAGCCACGGCGACATGCGCCGCAAACAAATCGGCCCGTGACAAGTGACGTCGGATGCCGAAGCGAATTGGAACCACCAATGGCATCGTAGGGTACAGCTAGCAGTCGTCGCCTCCGCAAACGGGGCCAGCAATGTAGACAGGCATTGAATTGTCAGTCAGTCCGACGCCTTTGGTCGCCGCAGTTTGGCCTCCATACCAGCAAACTCGATGCGACTATCGGGGCTTTTCAAGTGCGCAAAGAAGCTGACGATACTTTGCTCAAGAACCAGCAAGCGCTGCATCATGTCCCAAGAATTGTTCCATGTTGGGCAGTAGACTTGTACACGCAGAACTTCGTTTGATTTGATTCCTCTTGCTTTAATCTGACATTGGCCAAGTCAATTTTGACCCTTAGGTGATTTCGGAAGTAGGTAGCGAGTGTCCGGAAATGCTGAAACGACGTTTCTCACGGCATCCAGTTCGTCTCGCTCCAGACTCAAAATTGCCGTATCCAGGTATGCGTCCATGTCAGCAATAGCTATATCACGAAGAACATCCATACTCGCTCGATCCTCTTTAGATAGTTGTTCATCCTCGTGGCGCTCTGCTATTGGCTCGGCACTTTCGTCATCCACTTCGGGCCCAGGCTGAAATCTCCTCTACTTGACCCCGCTTCTTCTTCTTTTTCTTGATCAACGCTCCAGCGACGACCAAATGGAGAGAGTGGGCGACACGCGCCATATCAAAGATATGGCGCGTGTCGCCCACTCTCTCCATTACCGCTAGCTTTTCGGCAGCATTGACCATATTCGAGCCTCCATCGCGCAAGAACCTAATATAATTGCCTTTCGAGAGCGACCACTCCTTCCATCATTTCCTCAACAATTGCAGCGATGGCAGAACCGTCGTGTATTCCAGGAAATTCATGAACCTCGAGCACCCAGTTCCTCGATTCAAACCGATCAGTGATGTAATGAATGGTTAGTGAAATATAACTTCGCCCATCTCGCCCAGTCCAAATATTACTTGTCAGCGAGAAGTAGATGCAAAAACGCCGGATGTCTTCTTTCACACACTACCGGTAATAAACTGCAAGAGCGACGATATCACTACGCAGTTGAACTCGGTTTGCCAAAGTCATGCTCACGCAACCCAGGTCATGTGTTATATATAAAAAAGAAAAATTCCACAAACCCTTCGTCTTCTACTATGACCATCGGTCGGAAGTGACGTGCTATCCACTTCGCGAGTAGCTTGTTGACTTGTTGTTGCTCCTTGGGTGTAACAGTTCGGATAGGAAACTACTATTCACCCCCAGCAGCATTCGTAAACTCTCCATCTAAACGACGGGCAACGCGCTGCTTATGACCACCACCACCAACAGTGATGACTAGGTTTCCCTGTTCCAGATAAAGCTCCAATTCAGCAAGATGTTTTGCTTGCATGTGCTCTACCATCTTTTGTTTTCCAACACGAAATTTCATTGTTGTTCTACACAATAAGCAGATTGTCAAATCGCCATGCTCGTTCGTCAAGTCATAGTCGCCAACTGGACCGAACATTTCACCAGGAATCAAGCGGGCAAAGTGCCAAACGTCTTTTCGCTTTTGATGCTTCATGATGTAGAGCCGAAAACCAGTATCGTGTTTAACTTAAGCTTCAATGGCGTCGATGTTCGGTAAGCGTGGTGCTCCTTGTTGAAGTGCTGTTTCATGTCGTGGTGGTGTTCTCTCCTGAACACGAATGGAGGGTGGTGTGGCTTGACCAAATATCGGCAATCGCACCTGAACTGAGGATCTATTGAGCGAGGCTGCATCCGTTTGATGTCTTGCTTTTCTCGGTGTTTGTGGAACCGGGGAAGCTTGAACACGAGGATGGCAACCACGCGGTGGTGTCTAAGGAGGCTCCAGGACACCCCGATCAGCACGATGGATCCTTCCCGGCGTCTGGGCTGCTTGATGCCGTGCTTGCATCTTACGGAATGAAGCTACAAGCGGTAGCTTTACTCTGCAGGATGGAAGCACGACGTGTTGCATACAGCAACTACATTCACTCGTCAGGCGGTGGCATTAACTTGAAGTTTGTAAGACACCGTTAGATCAAGGGGATTCGGAGGGCGTAGATTCGAGGGATTTCGAAGGTGTTTGGAGATACGCCCTGGGCGTAGGACAGGAAGTGGGTTCGTGGGGGATTCGCAGCTGAACGTTCTCAGCTCTAAATTTGAAACCCCTAGCTCGTCCGCCTCCGCAAATACCGCGCGGATTTGCGCCGGCTACCTCTCACTCCCGTCATACAAAAGCCAAGTCAAAATAGTTGACCATTTTTGTGTTGCCTCGCATATAAAATCCTTCATTTCTAAACTATTCAAATTTATGAAATTGAAACGTCGTGAAAACGTTTGCATCTGATTCCAGGTGTGGAAGTGTAGAGCTACGATACGCAAGCAAATGAAGGTGGTGGTGGGCCTGACTTCTCTTCTGCTGGCTGCCGTAGCCGCTGCAGCTGGAATTATGGCTGAGAAGAGGCGCCAACAAGAGCTCAAGGCGTGCGGCTGCGGGGACGGCGAATGCTGCAACTCGGTGCGTCCCTCGGAACGACGTTACCAACTTCCGCACGCGCACGTGGAGCACTGGGATACGCGCAACGGTGAGTGTGCTTCGAGCTGGACCAAGCTGGCACCGGGAGGGGCCGCAGACATGCAGGGTGACAAGCCGCGCACCAGCTTTGGTACGCTCATCCTGCTGCGTCATGGCCAGAGCGTGTGGAACCGCAAGCCTGACCGACCCACGGACCTATGGCGCTATGCCGGATCCATCGACATTCCCTTGAGGTGATGCCGCCTATATTAAGTTAGTGAGATTACTGTTATCGTTTACTAAGGTGGAGTGTTGGTTGCACAGCGAGGTGGGCATGCAAGAGGCCTTCGAGGCGGGGAAGAGGCTGGAGTATGTGCCGATCGACGTGGTGTTCTGCTCCCAGATGGATCGTGCACGTACGACCATGTCTCTGGCATTGAGTGTGCACTCCAGCAAGAAAACGCCAGTTGTGGAACATCGCTCGCCTTTGGAAAAACCATCCTTTGAAGGAGTCAATGACAAGAACCCTTACGACTTCGTACGTGGCAGCTTTAATTAATGTTGGTCGTTCAGCTTTAAGGTGACTAATTTGCGTTCGATGGTACAGATCATCCCGGTGTATGTGTCGCCGACACTGAATGAACGCAATTTCGGTGACCTGCAGGTTTGATCGTGTCCGAGCTGTTGCTACCTGCTTCGATTGAGAGTGAGTTGGTTAACTTAATTATCTGGGTGGTGGATGGTTTTATTAGGGTGTGCCAAGCACGAAGCATACCGTCATGTTTAACAGAGAACACGTGAAGAAGATTCGAAACGACTACTACACGCGGTTTCCAGGTGAAAATGGTGAAAGCTGTGAAGATATTCACAACCGGACCATTCCATTTTTCGACTCGTTTATTGTGCCACATCTTGCTGCGGGGCGCAACGTGCTAGTGTCCTCGCACGGTTTCGTTATCCGGACGCTCATTAAGTACCTGGATGGCATGGATACGAACGAGTTCAGTGAGCAGATGAAGTTGGAGAAGTCAGCACCCGATAAATGCCTACTGCTTGCTCCGACTGGTACGCGATCCCGGTTCCAATGTTCTCCATGCTCCGTGGTGTCTAATTTTCTGTGTACTGTGCTACCCAGGCGTTCCACTCATGTACAAATACGAGAAGGGGAAGTTCTCAAAGCTGGCACAAACGCGTCGTGACCGTGCGGAGAGTTTAAGTCGAAGCATTGCACCGTATTAGAGGGATTGAAGAGCAGGTGGAATCTTTACCGGGATGGTGTTGACAAGTTGATGCTTGTTAGGGTGCATAGAGTGCATCAATCATGTTGCAGGGGCTACGGTTACTGTACTCATTAAGCACATTTTGCAGAACTGCGCCGGCACCGTGAAGGATCAAGGTTAGGTTATTTTTTTGCATTGATGCGTGCACCTTTCGTACTCAGCATCCTCGGCTCTGTTTTCTATCTCGTATCTGCTGGCGATGGTGGAGTTTAACTGCATCTTGGGAATCGAGGGCTTATGCTTCTCCAGCAGCTTCCTTCAAGCGCTTGACCAGTTCCGCCTTTAAGCCCTTGATGGATAGACCTAGTTTCTTCAACTCCTCGCGCAAGATCGTCACAGTCATCTGCTCAATCGGCTTCGGCGGCGTGTATGATACTGCCGCCTGCTCCTCGTCTGCATCCTCCATGTCCACGTCAGCTGGAGGTGCTTCTTGTTTCGGTTCCGGTGTTTCCTCCATCGGCTCTGCCTGTGCAGTCGTCTTTGGTGGGTCTTCTTTGACCGGAGCCTCCTTCTTTGGCGAGAACGGAGCACGCGGCGGCGGCGGTGGAGGCACCGCGCTCACTGTGGGAATTGCCTGTTGCTGTGTGATCGAAACCTTCTTCATCGCCTGTGTAGATTCTATCACGCTTTCACCGTGCGCCTCTTTCATGGCCCTTTGTCCAACAACTGAGTTGAAAAACGCATTCGCAGCCTCGCGATCCTGTTTCAATCACAACAGTTCAAAGCCATCATCTAATTAGAAATTGTATCCTGCATCGAGACACAACACCAGCAAATCTAATAGCAGACGTACGCGAGGACGGATGCGCTGGAAGTCGAGGACGTGCAGCTGCGGCAGTTTGTAGATGACGTACTCACGGTAGTACTTGCGTTTGGTCACAGGGTTCCCGCTCAGCGAGAGCGTGTCCAGTTTGGTGAAACACGCGAGATGGTCCACCTCCGAGAGTTGAGCGATGCGGTTGCCCGTGATCATGAGGAACTCCATGTTGGGGATGGCCCCCGCCAGGTTCTCCTGGATCTTGGACACCTGGTTGTTGTGAAGCAGCAGCATGCGTAGCCGACGTAGGCGTGGGAAGTTCTCGATCTTCTTGATCTCATTGTCCGAGAAATCGATGCAGTCGAATCCGTCCTGAGTGACACCCAAGTTCTCGATCGCGGGCGCCTTGTAACCTGCAACCGCGTCAGTAACCGATGCACATAAGCGAGCAAGCACGGGAAGGAGTACCTCGGAGGTTCAGCTCGCGCTCACGCAGCGGGTTGATGGACACCTGCGCACGCAGAATCACGTCCGACGTCAGCCTCATCGCGTGTGGGATCTCCTGTCTTTGGTTGGTGTGCTTAAGTGGCCAAAACTAAATCGAGGGTTATTTCAATGATTACAATTTTAAAATTGGGTTATACGCTCTAAAACGTAGGGTACACTGCTAAAATCCAGCTAGAGGGTCTTCCAAGTTCTTTCTAGGAAGCTGCTCGTGCGCGAGCACTTCGCGGCATGACGCCGAGCTCGATATCGTCGTAGGAGTCGTCTGTAATGGACTCCTTGGGTCTAGACAGCGACAGGGTGAGGCTGCGGATACTGCTGGGCTTCTTAGCTTTGGAGCTCGGCACGTCGTCCACTTCGGACTCGATCAGGTCGGCGTCGTCGGTGCTGATGGCTACCTCTCCCGACGAGTCGGTTGCTTCGTTCGCTCGTCGGTGCTCACGTCTGATCCGCATCATCTCAGGAGTGTGCACGAAGAAGAAGACGCCGACGCAGAATAGAGCGATGAGATGGGAACTTACCATGTTTGGAAAAAAGCAAGTGTCGTGGTTTCGATCCGAAGGGAATGCATACGCCCAGAAATCATACATGACGAAGATCGGCAACGCGGTGCGGGAGATGCCCCAGATGATGTACGTCGTGTAAATGGAGCGCATGTAAGATTTCGTTTCCTGAAGGTCCCGAGCGTCCATGAAACCGCGAGCGTTGAGCGGCAGCGTCGCCAACTCGACCAACAGGAACAGCAGCAGACCGAACTGGCATGCGGCGCAGCACGATATGAAGTTGTTGATGAAATATGGGACCCTGTTGAGCAAAGAGTGAACGGTTAGTTGGAGGCCACTTCAGACGCCGACAGAGTGAAAGTATCCCCGTACGTACACAGCGACTATGTGGTGGATGATGAAAACCCCTTGCATTGGCACTGGCCATACAATGATGATGATCAGGTCGCACAAGAAATATCCGATTGCTGTGATACGACAGAGAAGTCAGCACGCCATATTTCAAGGTCAACCCACCCACACAATGCAGTCGTAGGTTACCAATCGAGAAGATGAAACTTGCTGCTCGAAGCGATGACATAGGCATGAACCCGTCAGCCCAGCTGATATCCGCCAGCGCGTAGGCGACGCCGATGACGACCAGGACTGCGTGGATGGTCGAGTTCACTCTGCCATGGACGACGAGAAGAAAAAAATCATTTTTGCGTGAGAACCCTCCTGCGCTATCTCGAAGCTTCCGGTACGACTCACCTGGAACACCAGTCGGCCTTCTGTGCTGCGGTGAAGCCTGAAAATTCGGGCACGCGGCGACTGGAGAGATACCAGGACAACCCGAAGTTGGCCCAAAACAGCGCGAACGCAATGCCCGCGACTAGCGCGTTCTCGCCGAGGCGTACGCTGCGCTCCTCCTCCAGCAGCTCGTCGCCGCCGTCGTACCATCCCATGCTGATACTTTTGCTGCTGCTGCGTGGCCAATTTGGTGAAGTGTGTTAAACGACTCTCGACTGCGGGCGCAGAAGCAAAGATGGAAGGGCAGATGATGGCAAGGGTGTCGGCCGAGTCAGAATCCACCCCACATGTGTCGCTTCAGAATTTGTCGCCAGTATTACGCCCTCTACGGCTGTGAAGGGGGATGGGACATGCAACGATACAGCGAATCCTGGATATTACTGCCTCTCATTGGCCAATAAACAGAGAACCAAGTGTAGATGTACCTAAAAGGCCCGTCTCTGGCGTCGTCATCACGTTAATTATCACGGCATCTGAGTGCAAAAGTGAGTCTCTTACAAACGCCTAGTCAAGCTGCCGACGAATAAGACGGCTAAATAGGAGTACCAAATCAGAGTGTAACTCCAAGGCGCGTAAGCAAATCGTCATCGCCGTCTTTTTGGTCGACCGCTTGCATGGCCGCGGCCGAGCTGCTCACGCCGCCGCTGGGCGCCGCGGACCACGCCTGCGCCTGGAAGCCTCCATCACTCGTCGACACCACCGTCGTCGCGACGTCCCAGCCGCTTTCCGTCTTGTCAGTCCTCTTAATCTCAGGCCACAACGCCTCGACGGGAGGCTCCTCGATCTTGCTAGCATGTCCCGCTGGTACAGCGGCTTTGACCACCCAGCCGGAGACCGCGGGCGTTAAACCGGGCGGCGGCCGCAGCGTCACACGAGACGCCGCCGGACGGGGCTGAAATCCGGGCGGCACGCTGGACGACGGCACCGGCGAAACCGAAGCCAGTAGACTACTGCTCTGCGGCAGTGCCGACATGCTGCCTCGACGCGGCCGCTGCGGCTGCTTCTTGTTACCGTGAGACGGAGTTGAAGCCCGCGGATTACGCTTGGCGCTAGATGGAGGGTTGGAGGTCGGGGCTTCGTCGCATGACGAGCGTCGCCGAATAATGGTGTAGCCTGCCGCATCCGCTTTGTTCTCCACGGGGATTGGAGAGGCATTTTCGCCTTTGCTGTTCGATCGCAGCTTGGCGTGTCGGTACTTGGGCCTTCCTGTGCTGTCCGCAGAGCGGAACTGCTGCTGGCGTCCGCTGTGTCGTTTGATCACGTATCCGCCGGGCTCTTCCTTCACTTGTCCGGAACTCTCAAGTGCTTCACGCATGGAGCTGAACAGCGGGCGGCGGGTTGGCGGAGCTTGTAATAGATGAGAAGGTGCTTCCAGACTGGACGGTGGCGGCGTGGTCGGGATGGAGACCGAGTCGCGGCTCTCGTGGATGGCGGTGGTGGCAACGCGAGTGTCGTCATCCTTCAGGAGCAAAGCGGTGAGCTGTTCCGAGACGATGGCAGCGCCGTTGTCTGATGGTGGTGTGCCTGCTGCCATCTTTGCCGTGTCAAATTCAAGACTGGGCAGCGAGAAGAACGGGGCTTGCTCCAACCGTTTGATGCCTTTCTCCCACGTGCGAGCCGGCGAAAGAATCGCAGCAAAACAAGAAAGGGCGCGTCTAACAAGGAACCTAACGGTGGCATTCTCGCCGGCTAGCGAGTTTGCACCGCCATAGGAGGCCACAGCAATTAAGTTGGTGCGAAGCGACGCGCTAAATTGTCGTCGCAGTTAGACTTGCATTTTGCTCAAAGGGACCATAGCTTGGGACAAGAGCCTGTGATTTTTATGTCGAATCCGTCCTCTGCAGCTGAGAAGAGCTGCGTTGAAGGCGCTGTCTCGGATTGGCTGCGGGAGCGTGTGGATCTGTGCATGTACGTGGAGAAACTAGACTACCATCGAAGCCAGGACCCGAGTTTCGTTTGCGATTCCAATCGGAAGATCAAGAGTGTGAGAGATAAGCAGCGCCGACGTCTGGAGGCTCGACAGCAGCAGAATGTCCAAGATGACTCGCACGAGAATGCTCAAGACAGCACAACTATTGAGCAATCCTTAACTGCTGAGGTCAAGCCTGACGAAGAACCTGAGGACTCTGTACCTGATACCCCTGTCGAAGATAGCAACGAGCCGCTTGACATCCTCATGGGCGACGTGCTGCGAGGATACAATGTATCTGTAACTTGCCTAGGCGCTCTGCCTGCTCATGGATCGGACCCCCTAGAAGCGATCTCGGTACCTTGCATCCGCGAGGGTAACTCGCTCACACTGTGTTCATTGCTAGACATTGGCGACCAGCTTGTCGTCTTTGGAGGTCGTATACTGCGCGACATCTCAATCTTGGTTTCCCGTGCTGTTCGAACGAATCTTATGCAACTCGAACGAACGCGATACACGTACTCCAACACCGTTTACAGCTTCGACGTAGCGTCGAGCACCTGGACTCGCCGGGAATGCTCTGGACGAGAACCTCGCGAGCGCAGCGATCACTCAGCTCTGTTCATGGCACCTCAACACCTTTTAATTTTCGGTGGTCGTGGTCGCAATGGTCAGGTCTTTCGAGACTTCTTCGCCCTATCGCTGGAGTTGTGGCATTGGACACAGCTCGACACGTCAGTTACGCCGTACGAGCGCTACTGGCACGGATGGTGTATCGCCTTCGATACAGAGCAGCCATGGCAGCAAGAACCGAGTATCTTTCTCTTTGGTGGTAAATCCGACACGCTCGTGTACAGCGATTTGCATCAACTACAGACCAGTCGCTTGAAGCGCCTGCTTGCGGACGAGGAAGAGCATGAGCGTAAATACACCCGCAGTGAAGACGGAGAGACCACAGCACAGCGTCAGTTGGAACGAAAAGTGAGTGATGCAGCTCGAGTACTGGTACGACAGCGACCGCCAGCCTGGTTTGTACCGAATACTGTAGGAAAACCTCCGTCGGCTCGCTTTGGTATGCAAGTGGTTGCGCTGGAGAACGAGCAACTCACGGTGGTTGGCGGGTGGCGCATAACTAAGAATAAGGCAGACAAACCCAGGAAGAGCCTCTCACTGGATGTGCATATCCTTGACCTGACGACTCTGGTGTGGTCGACGCCGAGGCTCTCGACGCTCATGACCGCGCAGCCGTACGTGCCGAGCGAGCGCCTGCTGTTCGAGTGCTTCTACGTGCACCAAACGCTCGTGCTCTTCGGCGGACACACATACGCTTCCAACGGCGAGACTGAGTCGTTCACTGCCTGCGAGGATGCGTCTACGGTGCTGTACAAGCTGGACGTTAGCCGCATGATTTGGCGCCGGCAGAAATTTCCCGTGGCAGTCGACGACGCTGCAGAGGATGTCATCACTCTGCCTCTCGCACATTCACACTGCAGCAACAACGCGGTGCTCAGCAACGGCCGATCCTTCTCATGCTCGTCCGAGACCGATAGTGTGCAGCTTCAACTCACCGCCTTCGACATCCGTGCTCAATTGATGCGCCACGTTTAACGCCGATCTTGCACGGTCACTCGTCGATTCTTGTGGTTGCAGCGTCCCTGCTTTTTTCAACCAATCAGGCCATTGCGCAAACAGTTTTACGTTTTGACCAATCAAGACAACCTTTGTCCATACAAAAACCAAGTTTTTTTCCCAAAACCGTTTGCGCAGTCACTATAGTGCATAAAGCGTACTGCATCAACATCGGTCGGTTCTGGTGTGGTGGAGGTCAGATCCCGATTAGCGTACCCCTCTCCAGACCACCATGTTGAGAGCCCGTCAGCTTACGCGCGCGCTGCGCAGCGCCACTAAGCAGCAGCAGGTCCGTCGGGCCTTCTCGTCGGCCGCTCGTGGGCTGCAGACGCCCGTGGTGGCTGCTACCGACAACTCGCGCGAGTTATCCACGGCCAAGGTGCAGGAGGAGCACAAGCGCTCGGAGCCCAAGAGCACGGACAAGTTTATCGGTAAGACTGGCGCCGAGATCTTCCACGAGACGCTGGCCGAGATGGATGTCGACTGCGTCTTCGGCTACCCTGGCGGTGCCATCCTCCCGGTGTTCGACGCCATCCACGAGAGCAAGTACTTTGACTTCATCCTCACGAGGCACGAGCAGGGCGCCGGACACATGGCCCAGGGCTACGCCCGCGCCACTGGCAAGCCCGGTGTCGTACTGGTGACATCCGGACCTGGAGCCACCAACACCGTTACGCCACTGCAGGACGCGCTCATGGACGGCACCCCTATCGTGGTGTTCAGTGGCCAGGTGGCCACCCA
The DNA here is from genome assembly GCA_016864655.1 of Phytophthora cactorum. Taxonomy (NCBI): domain Eukaryota; phylum Oomycota; class Peronosporomycetes; order Peronosporales; family Peronosporaceae; genus Phytophthora; species Phytophthora cactorum. The sequence continues at coordinate 130,000 of NHQK01000008.1, forward strand.
GGTGCTGGGCACGGATGCCTTCCAGGAGGCCGACGTGCTTGGCATCACCCGCCCGTGCACCAAGTGGAACGTGCAGGTGCGCGACGTGCGCGACCTTGCGCGCAACATCCGCGAGGCCTTCCACATCGCCACGACCGGCCGCCCCGGCCCCGTGTTGGTGGATCTGCCCAAGGACATCACGGCCGGGCTTTGCAAGAGCCCCGTGTTCACTGAGCCCCAGCTGCTGGGCTACTATGGCGAGAAGAAGATCGAGGGCAACCGCGTGAACCAGGACGCCAACCTTGCCACCGCAATCAAGATGATCAACAAGGCTAAGAAGCCGCTGATCTTCGCCGGTGCTGGTGTTCAGCACGCTAGCGAGGAGCTCCGTGCTCTTGCACGTCAGGCCAACATCCCTGTGACTACGTCGCTACAGGGCATGGGTGCGTTCGACGAGCGTGACCCGCTCAGTCTGCACATGCTGGGTATGCATGGCTCGGTGTACGCCAACAAGGCCATGCAGGACGCTGACTGCATCATCACGCTCGGCGCACGCTTCGATGACCGTGTGACGGGACGTGTTCCGGACTTTGCCCGTGAGGCACGCCGTGCTTCTGCCGAGGGCCGTGGTGGTATCATCCACTTTGAGATCACGGGCAAGCAGGTGGGCAAGATCGTGCCTGCCGATGTGGCCGTGCTCGGCGACACCAAGTACAACCTGCAGCAGATCCTGCCCAAGATTGAGAGCAAGCCGCGCACCGAATGGCACAAGAAGCTACAGGGCTGGAAGGCAAGGTATCCGTTCCGTTACCGCGCGCCGGCCCCTGGTGCACCGATGAAGGCGCAGCGTGTTATTGAGGAGCTCTACAATCAGACCAAGGGTCGTGATGATGTGTTGATCACCACAGGTGTGGGTCAGCACCAGATGTGGGCCGCTCAGTTCTACCGGTGGTCACGTCCGAACTCGATGATCACTTCCGGTGGTCTGGGTACGATGGGCTTCGGTCTCCCGGCTGCCATCGGTGCCAAGGCCGCTAAGCCCGACAACATCGTCGTCGACATCGACGGCGATGCCAGTTTCTCCATGACGCTCGCCGAGATGGCGACCGCTGCCGAGTTCAACATCGGTGTGAAGGTTCTCCTGCTCAACAACAACTTCCAGGGCATGGTCAAGCAGTGGCAGGACCTGTTCTACGAGGAGCGATACTCGGGTACCAAGATGACCAACCCGGACTTCGTCAAGTTCGCCGAGGCAATGAACTGCGAGGCGTTCCGCTGTTCAGAGGAAGACACGCTCGAGGAGGACATGGCCCGGTTCCTCGCTGCCGAGGGCCCCATCTTAGGAGAGTTTATGGTCGAGAAGAACGAGCACTGCTACCCCATGGTCGGAGCAGGCCGTTCGCTGGACGAAATGATTATCGGCGACTTCGACGACTGTCCGGGTACCACCTCGGTCTAAAGGCAATTAGCGAACAAGAGCAAGCAAGTAGGTAACCCCTTCAACACATAAGAATGACACTGTGCTTGACGTACGTAAACCTTTGCCCATTGTTCAGTTAAGACGGCCCAAAGCCCACATTCACAGGGTTCTCATAGTTCTCAGCTCAGCTCTCGAGCATGGGCACCAGCTCGCTCGTGGCGTGCAGCGCCATGACGTCGTCGCAGCCGCCGATGTGCTTGCCGTTGATGAAGACGTTGGGCACTGTGCGCTGGCCCGTGAGGTCCAGCAGCAGCGACTGGATCTCTACGCCGTCGTCGCGCGTGTCCAGCTCCACCACCTCGTACTTGGCATCCAACACGTCTAGCGTTCCCTTGACGCGCGCACAGTAAGGGCAGTGAGTCTTGGAGAATACGAGCACCTTCTCCTTGGCGATGGCGTCCTGCGTATCAATGCAAAAATTGCAATCAATTAGTGACACTTTTTAGTAGATTTCACATATTGACACGCACCGTGATCGAGGACTTGGACGCCTCGACATGGAGGGCACGGGCTCCAGCAGGAGAGAAGCGTGGGGAGCGAGCGGCGACGGACAAGATGCGGCGAGCAATCATGACGGATCGAATTGTGAAATGAGAGGCACATACAACATGTAAGTGCAAGCGGATACAGATCTGATTCCAAGTTACGTCATCAATTAATTTTAATTAAAACAAAATAATTCCAACCTATTATTGTGATTGTCACTGATAAAGTTGAGATGTCGAGCGGAGACGATGCTCTTGCCAAGCTTCGTGCGCGTATGGCGCAGCCGCCCAAGGACTGGGTAGACGTGGTGATGGTAGCGGTGCTCAAGGACCCGCTGTTCTACGGCGCGCTAAGCCTCGGCATCTTCCTGGTGCTCGCGATTATTGCGCTGTTCGCCACCAAGGTGTTGTTGGATCAGATCGAGGCCGAGGAGAAACTAAAAGAACGACAGAAAAACAAGAAGCAGGAGTAGAACCGTAGTGTGCACTACCCAAAACTCTAAAGCCTACCGACTAAATCACTCTATGAACACTCAACTGAAAGGAGGCCTTGCTGTTGATCTTTTGTCTATGGCGAGGGAAACACCACCACGGGGAAGTGCGGGTGGATCGAGAAGTCGAACTCCATCTGATTCTTGCAGTCCTTCGAGGGTGCCGAAGATGGTGTCTTCTTTGACTTGCCTCCTGCTGTATTCTGGCAGCGCTGTGCGAGACGGACGCAATTGGAGATGGAGACTTTGAGCAGCGACTGAAGCTCAAAGCCGCGGACAAGCCCCACGCCGTCAGTGGTGACGATGGTGTTGACGCCTTCCTCATCACTCAGCAGCGCCTCAGCATGAGTGCGCGCCGTCTTGAAACATTCCTCAGCCGACTTGTAGATAAGTTCTACCTCGTACAGAGAGAAGTCGCTGTTCTGACTGAAGTCCTCGTGCGTGAGAGCAGCGGGGTAATGGAGCTTCTGGAATGCCGCAAAGCGATGCTGGAAGCGGATCGCAAATGTGCTGTAAGTGGGCGTCTTCACTTTCACGAGATTTTCACGCTCCAGTGCGTTGAACAGCTGGAAGTAGGCACGCATCAGACTGCGCAGCAGCTCCGTGTACTTGATCTCACGCTGGAATCGCGCCTTGGTGGGGTCAACAAGCTCACGTGCAGGCTCTGCAGCCTCTGTGGTGATAGTACTATTCTGATGCTTCTTGTGCTTTGCCTTGGACTTCTTGGAAGATTTACCTGCTGCGGTTTCAGCGGGAAATGACACAGGTGTCTCTTCCTTTGGCTGCCCCGTTGCAGGTGGTCCGTGGCGGTGTGCAGAGGGCATGATCTCCTTCAACTTCTCTACGAAAGTCCACGTGACGTTCAGGTTTTGGAGACGCGAGCCTTCCAAGTAATCGAGATACCTGTATCAAACAACGAATTAACGCAGAAGTCGTAAGAAGATAGACAGCCATAACAAATCAAAGCAAGAAGACCACGCACCAGTAGATCGTTCCAAACTCTGAAGGTGCGTAGAGTTCCAGCTCCAGACCCAGCACCACGTATTGGAGCATCAGTTGCACCGACTCCTCGAGAGACCAGGCTGTAAAATATCTCGGGTATGCCGCTTTCTGTGGAGCAGCACCAGTGTAAGCCTTTCAATATAGCAACCGTAGTTGCTAAATAATTAGGCAGACGTACCGGAATATTCATCTCAGTGGTGAACTTCTCATCTACTGCAGTAGCTTCCGCTTGAAGGATGCTCCACTCGTCCAATAAATTTTCAATTCGCGCACGTTGGCGCGATCGGTTGTGCAAGTACACCTTCAGCGACTCGTACACGGTTTCAATGCACCGGGACGAGTACAGCACACCTTCCTGTGTTGAAAGCAGCACAGAAGGTACTCCGCTCGTCACCATGGATGCGGACAGCCAGTCCATGAAGTTGTATTTGGCGTAGATTTTACTGTCGGCGTACAGGAAGAGCTGGATCATATCGACAATAAACATAATTGATGTTAGCAAAACAAATAAAAAAACAAGTCGCTCAAGAGAACTTACCAATACGTACGAACGAGCAACAATTGTGGGCTGCTGTCTGGAAAACTCGCCCAAAAAGATGCGCAGATCTTCCATGCACCTCCATTCCGGCGGAGAGCAACCGACCACCATTTCCTCCAGCACCTTCTTCATCTGCTCCAACGCTTCATCAATAGACGGCACCTTAACATCACGCGGTGGCGATCCAGAGAGAAGCAGGCGACTGATGCTCGGATCAAACCCGAACGATTTCCCACTAAAGCACTCAGGGTCTAGCTCAAGCCGTTCAGTAGACATTCCTTGAACCAGCTCGTACGCACGATGAAAGCCTTCTCTGGCTTGTTGCAAATCCAATGCTCCCTCCGCCAAGCCTAGACCGGCGTACGTAGCTAGCAGCTCTCTTCGCAACCGAACTCGACGAATAAATGCCTCGCACAGCATCGCACCAACTCGAGCGTTGGGGTACAGCAGCTCATAGCCAGAGGCACCGCTGCTTTCATTATTGCCTGTAACTGAGGCACCTCCCTTTTTGCCTTGCTTCTTCTTCGACGATTTCTTCGAGGACGAGGCTTTGTGCTGCGAAAGTAGCATCTCCAACCGTTCCAGCGCCACTTGCAGCAATGTATCGATCGCCTCCACGGAAATGGGCGCCAAAACTCCAACGTCAAAACCGTTTCCAGGCGAGAAATCCTCCTCCTCGTAGATATCAGCGCGCAGAGCGGCATCTCGCACAAGATCCGCAGTCTTCAGCGTAGCCAAAATCACCGCACACATGACAAGCAGCAGCGAGTCCTTAACCGAGTTGCCCACACTTTTCTTTAGCACTTGTCGCACATCCGCATCCGCCGTCACCAAGCTCTCCAATGGAGACACAAGTTGCGCACAGAGAGCATTCAGCGGCTCTCGGTGCATGTAGACACTCGTAAGCAGCGACTGTGCCAGTGGTAGTCCGTTGAGCCACCCCGTCTCACAGCAAAACAACTCATCCAGCGTAGCCAGCACGTCACGAGGCGACGAGAACTCCAGAGATACTGAGCCACTTTCCAGTCGAGCAGAGATAGACTGTGGCGGGACACCGTTTACCAGCATTCCTGAGTCCATCTTGGGGTCCATGAGCTCCAGCGCCGACATGGAGTCGAAGAGTTTGAAGTCGTCCTCGTGCACCAGCTGCCCAACCTTGAGCTCCTTGGCGGCTGCGCTCATCAACTATCACAAAAAAACTCTCAGCATTAGACGTTTTAGCCTCTATTAAGCGCTTGGCGCTACGCACCTGCGTCACATCTCGCCACTCGGCGTCGAAGGGCGAGCGGTGCAGCTTCATTTTGGTGTCTAGCTCCGTCTGGAGCTCTCTCTCATCGCTGCAGCCGGAATAGCAGCACACAAAGGGCGACAGCAGCAGACTGGTTAGATCTCTTCAGTATTACGTGCGTTCTGGGTCATCTTTCAAGTATAAACAGGAAAAGATGTTGCACATTGTGTCGGGACTGCAGTCGCACCTCATTGTCGCTGCGTGTGTCCTCCGGGCGCGTGCAACGAGAGCGTTCGCCAGTCGTCCGATCCCCCTCGATCGATTCGAACTTCAGTTGTGGCCTGATGACGCGGTACATATTTTGCACATGAACTAGGATGTCCTAGATTAGGTATTTTCCTAGCATAGTGAAAGAGGACGGTCGCGTTAAGTTGAATCTAAGCTACGTATCTGTTGGACGCCGAGGCTTTTGGAGGACGACAGACAACTTTAATTTTTAAACATGGCATTTTCTCCAGCTTGGAGAAGCTGAACGGTGATGAAGAGAATGCTCACTTTATTACTATACTATACGCTAATAAGTGCCCTCAAGCTACCCGAAAGCACAGCTACGAAAGCTTCACCAGCCGGGACCAACGGACGCTTGGCCTTCAACTCGCCACCGTAGTAAATCAATTCCGACGGGTGCGAGTCAATTCGATCTCGCAAGACTTGAACCGACTCGAGTCTTGTGTTGATTATCTTCGTCCTTGCGCCCGCCTGGCAGGCTGGCTAGCTTGCACTCTCTTGTCTTTCTTGGGTGCGCTCCTCTTTTTTTTCTTGCCTCCTCCGCCTTCACCGTCTCGCTCAGTCACCCTTCCCTTGTTTCCTTCGGTTTGCCGCATTCTCCACCAGCGGCTAATCAACCCTCCACTTGCTCAATCTCGCCGTCACTTCAGTGCTCGCTTCGCCTCATCGCCGGACGCAACCAACGTCTTCAGTGAAGCCTGGAACGCTTCAAACTTCTTGCTTTGTCCGCTTCTTCACCCTCGACGATGATCCGTCAGCAGTCGAGTCGGCCACGCCCTTCCGTCTGGCTCCTGTCAGAGTCCGTCGCTACCGAAGGCAACACACATAATTACAGCTTCTGTTAAAACAGAACAGAGATAGATAGACACATAAGTCGAACCACCTCATTGACCGGTACGCCCTAAAAAAAATGCACACCCGGCACACAACCACTCTTCCCATCTCCTGGTAACTCCCGCGCCCGTCACCCCGCCGGAAGCACTGCACAGCTGAAGCGGGGAGGGCGCAAAAGACCACTTACGTTACCACCACCAAGCTAGAGGTAGGTAACATTCAGGGTTTCATCCGGTTGGGATGCATTCAATCACATACAAGGGCGAAAAGCCGTGGTTTCAATTGTCAGTGTTTGCTTACCTGCTGTTGGGTCTTCTCTTCGTCCTCGTCCTCTTTTGCGAGGATTGCTAGGCGTCGGCGGTTCTCCGATTTGTTGTGGATCTTGTAGCCAAACACTCGCGGCACGTACAGCAATGTGGACGGAGCCGGCTCTAGCTCTCTGTAGGTCAGGAAAAACAGGTGCGGGAACGTCGTACCGAAATACGCTCCGTCAACTGCGAGCAACAACAACAGACAAAATATTGCAAGACAAGTTAGACGGCTGTACCCAACATGGTGTCAAGCCAAAGGCAGCACTTGCACAGCTACGTACTTGCAGGGGTCTGGTACTCGCTGGCAGGTGTGTACAGGTCTCGGCACTTGGGGCAGTACACCTTCATCTCCGACTTTTTCCACTCGTCGTGCAGTCCCGCCTGCACCAATGGAACGCCTCAATCTTCCGTCCAGCCAGATAGTCACACCAATATCATAACGTACCGGCACAACAGGCTGGCCGTCGCACAGCGCTCTCGGGCACATACCAAAGTCGCCCTCCCGATACTTCTTCATCTAAAGACATAACAACGGTATCAGCACTACTCACTCTACCCCGTTCTACTCTACACCACACCATAGCATCCAGTCCGTGCGCCGTGATGATATATCTGGCGTGGATGAGTCCGTACAGCTCGGCCGCGTATGCCGGCACGTCGTCGTCGTAGGGGATGTCTATAGCCATCCATCCAACCGTCGGTTAGTCGGTAAAGGCATTACTCAATTAAGGTAGAGCGGCCTACCTGTCAAATCGAGGATGATGTTGAGTGCGTCCTGGTAGTTGGGCACCATGGCGCGCAGGCCGTAGAGGTTGAACGAGTCTTCGATGTAACTCTGCGCCACCTCGCAGAAGGGCTCGTTGCCCGACAGGCTGCAGAACCACTGCACCCACTTTTCGTCCTCCTCCTCATAGTCCGACATGGCTCCTTGGGTCCTGAGGGTCGTCGCTCTCTCAGACGCTCGCTAGCCCTTCGCTCCGGTCCACCGAGGCGCGTTCTCACTGTTTACAGGCCTCCGGGGGGCTCCCTCTCCAAACCGATTTAAAAAAAAAGATAGCTCCATCGTACTTAAACAAGTTTTATTCCTTTTTTTAAACGACAATTTTTTTTGTAGGTAAGTACATGTACTTACAGGCGAAATGATATCAGTGCTTTTCATCACCGTCATTTCAGCGAAGATTATCGATTTTCCTGATAAGGAGTAAAGCCCATAATCTCCCTCAGTGGCTCCAACATGGTCTTGACATAGGTCATCGACGCCTCCACATCTTGCCCACAGAATCGCACGATGACTGAGTTTGACCCCAACGAACTTGCAGACGCGATCACTCCCGGAAACGTATTGGCCGCTGCAAGACGTCCTTGAGGCGTGATGTCCCGCGCGTTGTGGAGTTTCTTGCGGGTGCTCAGCTCCAGGAGCTGATCCATGATAACTTTCAGTTTGGAGCCGACAATCACCATCAAGCCTAGTACATGCATACTGTGCATGCGCTGGCGAAGGCTCACATCTTCTTCATCTGCACAGGAGAAACGGAACAGCAAAAATGTCAAGATACTCGTTGTTCTACTCACAGGGTCAGAGACAACAGCTACTCCATACCTGCAAGTCGAACGCGGTCTGTTACGAGCCGCACACCGTCGACAAAAACCTCGGACGTCGTATCATACTCGCAAAAGTCCCAATGCTCGAGCGTCTCCGTTCGATTGTCACGGATGGATCCTGTGGCCAAGTAGTTTCGCTTTCTGCCGCTCGTCAACCAGTCCACGAAGACCAAATTTGAGTTCTCCTCAAGATGAAACACCTGCGTCTGCCGATACTTAGCACGCTCAAAGCAGGTCACGGGGTCAGGGAGAATTGCCAGCGTTGCATTGGGTGCCACCTTGAGCAAGAAGGTTTGCGACACAAACTGCCCCTCATCGTCCGACTTGAACACCTTCGTGGTCGCCTGCGTCCCCAGTACAACTACCAACACCTCAACAAGTTAAAACCTCATCATACCCGAACCGAGGATACCGGTAGTCTTCACTTCGCCCACCTGACGTGTCGGGGCCCAGTTCGCATTCCACGACAACCGAGTCGCCTCCCACAAGGCCTCCTCCATAGCCCAGAATGTACTGTGCGCAATATGAACCCAGGTGCCATTTCAGAGCGTCAGCAAGTCAACGGGCATACACAAAGCAATAGAGACGGAGTGTAACGTTGCACCGTGATGTATGTGTCGAAGCTCTGGTGGATGGTGCGTCGCGGGTGCAGGAACTTGAGCGGATACGTCGCGTACACGTGCGTAGCGGTGGTGCAGCCTTCCACGAGTTCGTACTTGAGTTTACCGTTCGTCTGGCTCTCACTTGGCGTGGTGGTTCCGCCCATAACGTTAGTTAGCTTCGTCCGCTGGAGAAAGTGAGGCGGCTAGCAACCTTGCATGCGTGTCAAAAAGCACAGCGGTATCAGATAGGATTATCAGGTTACGGTATCTGATTCATCTCATTGGTCGAGAAAATAGCCAATGAATGCGCGCACATATACAAGCAAGCAGTGCTTGCACACCAACAGCGCTGCGGTAAGAGGCTGCAAGTCTTGAGGCTCCAGACTGAGTTCAAGTCTTGAGCTCGGCGCTATTAGTGTAATTGTATTGATGTGTACTAGTAAAGCGCAGCAAAAATAGTGATGCAGATCTGGTTTGGCCTCGTGGTGAGACCATGGTCACGCGATGGCATCGGGAGCAAGTCAAGCTGCCTGCTATGCCAGTGAATAAGCATAACTGCACGCAGTGAGCGGCTACTGTAGAGACCACCACGTTACGCTTCGGGTGCCCGTCGTCCCACCGCTGCTTCCTGGATTGTTGCTGTTGGCGTCGGTACTCAGCGACCGAGCCTCTACTGTACCTGCGCGGTGTCGACGGCAACGAGACTCGGAAGAATCTCGCTGTTCATGCTGCTGCACTGCAGCAAGATTCTTGCCAAGGAGTAAGTGATCGTGGATGGTCTGGCTCGAGTGAGACAAGGAACTTCAAGGGAGGTGCTGCAGCTCAGTGAAGGAGCCGAGCGACGAAAGTATGTAGATCTTGCGCCGCAATGCAAGTTGTACCGGTATAGTGGCAGCGTGTAGCTAAATAAGCTAAGTCAATGAAGTACCGAGGCAGAACCAGGAGAGAAAGATCTTGGTGGCGTGCTGCCACCAACGTGGTGACCAAGATGCTCCATCTTAGATGCAGAGCTGAATTAATTGTCAGACTTCGCCGACCAGTAACCGTAGTGCTGCTGGCTCGTGAGCAATGCTCGCTAGTGGCAAGTGCCACTGCAGCGATTTCGAAGCAGCCCGATCTTTGAATCAAACCTGCTTCAGATTCAGCGTAGACTTGCAGAATGTAAGCCACAGATACCCACTTTTGGCCTGTCGCGGCCCCATCAACAATAATGTCGTCGTCATCTTTTGTCATTTTGACCTCGTAAACAGTCAGTACGTGTACCTGGAATGACAGTTTGTCCCATACTGAGCGCAAGTCAAGCGTAAGCGACACCCTCATTTCGATTTGGGTCAAGCAATCCCGAGCCAGCCGCTGCAGTGCCATCCACCACAGTCAAGCGCTTCAACGCTCATCAAACCAGTGAGACCCGTGCTTCTGCCCAGTCTCTTGTCGCTCGACGTCACACCCCATCGGCATGAGCGATTCTCCCCAGCCCTCAGATGACGCGGGCGTCAAGGCGCCATTCCCGAGTCTGCCGTCCGTGCCCGAAGTCGAGGAGCTCACGCCCCCGAAGGTCAAGCAGATCGTCGACCTGCGCGACACCAGCCACGCCGACCTGGCTAGAATGGGCTTCACCGATAGCCACTATGACGCCGCTGTCGCCTCGGGCTCCGTCGCGCTCGTGGACCTGGGCGACGAGTCGCAGCAGCAGCAACTGGCCCCGCGCTCGAGGCTCCCGTCGTATGCGTCCTCATCTGGAGACGGATACTCGTTGGAGGGGGATTTACATGGAATCAACGAGCAACTACAGCGCGTTATGGCCTTCTGCGAAACCCAGCGAGAGAACCCGCTGCGAGTGCAGGCCAAGATCAACGACCTGCAGGAGCAGTTGCGCCAGGCCATCGCCGAGAAGAACTACTGGATGAAGCGCTGCAAGGACCTCACGGGCCACCATCCCCCCGCCGCCGATGTTGCCAAAGTGGACCTGCAATGCGTCAAGAGCCGCCCGCGCAAGCGAACCAACTCAGAGCTCATCCTGATCGCCGACACGTGGGCGCAGCCTGGTCGTGACGGCATCTACAGCGAGGACACCTCCAGCGTCGTGGAGAGCGATGCCTCGTCAACCTACAGCGAGGTCGAACTCGTGGACGACGGTGCTGCGCCCCGCTCGTGCTTCCGGTTGCTACAGTGCTCCGATGAGCAGTGCGAGGTATTTACGCCCATGAACCGCAGCATACGCACCCAGCACCGCTCGCGGAACAACGTCCAGCTCATGTGGGACGAGCCTCCCAAGACCGTGCTAATTGTTAAGAAGCCCAATGAACCCGATACGACTGAGATGCTGGAGGGGCTTACTTCGTGGCTGCACAAGGAGAAGAAGATCGACGTTTACTTGGAACCGGCTGTGCACGAAGAGCTCGAGTTGCCCAACACCAAAACGTGGGGCAGCAAGTTCCAGGACTGGATCGAGTGTCAGAGTAAGATTGACTTTGTGATCTCGCTGGGCGGTGACGGCACGGTACTGTGGGTCTCTTCGCTCTTCAGCAAGAGCGTGCCGCCTGTCTTCTCGCTGGCCATGGGATCGTTGGGTTTCCTGACTCCGTTTGATGCCGAGAACGCCGTGGAGCATCTCACAAGTGTCATCAACGGGGGCTTCTACATGTCCCTGCGCTCGCGTCTGTCGTGCACTATCTACCGTGGCTGCAAGGAACGTGAAATTACCGGAAACCTGCACGCGCTGAACGAAATCGTGATCGACCGTGGCCCATCGGGTGCGCTTGTAGAGCTCAACTGCTACTGCGATGGACTGGAGATCACCAAGATCGCTGCGGACGGCATTATCATCGCCACACCGACGGGCTCTACAGCCTACTCGTTGTCGGCCGGTGGCTCGATGGCGCATCCTTCGGTGCCTTCGATGCTGTTCACGCCGATCTGCCCGCACACCCTGAGCTTCCGACCTCTGATCTTCCACGACAGTGCCACCCTGAAGATTGAGTTCCCTTCTACGAGTCGTGCGTCAGCATGCTATGTGTCTTTCGATGGCAAGAACCGCGTGCGCCTGGAGCGTGGTGACAGCATTGTTGTCCGTGTGTCGTCCTACCCGCTGCCCTCGATTTGTCGGGTGAACGAGAACCAGGACTGGTTCGAATCCATGATCACCAACCTCAACTGGAACCAGCGCCGCGCTCAGAAGCCTTGGCAAGCTCCTGTCACCAGCAAGATATAGGCCAAGCGTGCTTGCTTGTGCACGACAACTTGTTGTACGATGGCGAACTAAAGATTGATGTCGCAGCACGTATGCTCCGTGGACTGCCCTTCAGAGCGACCTTGCACGTGCTTTTTTCTCTGCATCAGTGTAAAATATTTAAACCTTATGCAAAGTGAACTTTTAACTTTCCTTATTCCTTAGCCTTGTCATTCTTCAGGAGGGTCGGTTGATCGGGTCTAGATACAAGTGCTCAGGTTAACATGTAAAACAGCCATCCCACACAAAGGTCATTTCTCTAGTCGCAAAATGGCAATTACCTTTTTCGTGAGAAGGCTTGACGGTGGAAATCCAAGTTCTATCTGGCGCTGCATCAACGCTGTTTTATCACTTTCCGCCTCCGAAAGCTGAGCAAGTAGCTGCTGTAACTCAGCCGTGTGTTCCTGCCTGCACTGCAGCAACTTGGCCTCTCGACGATTTGTCTCGTCCACTAGCTGCTTGTAGTTTTCATGGATCTCCAAGCATTTGCGTTTATAAGCGTCGCGTTTCTGCGGTGACGAGACCGAGAGTTGTGAGTTTGATGTTGGTTTCGAACACGAAAGTGATTCTTACTTTCTGCGTTTTGCTTAGCTCCCTAAGCGCTTTCGACAAAGCAGCGCGAGTTTCCCGTTGTAGCGTAGCACGTTGAGCTTGAAAGTCAATCTCGAGCTTGGTACATTTCCTCTGTCCGCGTAGCAACAGATGCACAGTTCATTAGCTTTATCAGACTAATAGGCTCCGATGTGTTATTCCCCACTTACATGCAAATCTCGTGCCGTGGCCGCATGATTCTCTTTCTCTTTATCAAGTTTCTCCACAAACACAGCATAGTCCTGCTCCAAATATTTGAGCTGATGCGGGGTGGAACAGCAAGTTGTGAGGAAATTCACTCACAAATTTCAAGAAGTGTTAATGTAAATACCTTTCCTTGGGCCTCTTCTCTTTCAAGCAGTACGTCTTCCTGATACTGAATAACCTCCCTGGGGAAGACGCAAGCAAAACGTTTTATCAATGGAGACTTCAGGAATACTCATACTGTCAAAAACAATATAACCTGTGCTTCGACTGAAGAGTGCGATAGTCGTTTTCTACTTCCTTTAGCTTGGTACGCAGTGTTACGCACTCTGTCTTCATACGAGAAACCTGATTGGAGCTAGCAATGAGATCGAAAGCATACGATAGAAAACCCCAAAGTCACGTGTACGTACCAGCTCATGCGACGAAGTCTGCTTGGCTACCATAACTTCCTTTTCAGCTTCGAGGGCCTGAACCATTTTGTGTAAACTCTCGTGTTCCATTTGAAGTTTGTGAGTAGCCTCTTCAGCTTCATTCTGACACCGACGTAAAGCTTCTTCTTGAGCAGCAACCTATTGAAACGGTAGGCAACAAAACGAATATCCATGAGGTCACCTGATTTCAACTTTTGCTATTTTTTGTACGTCGAAAACTCTAAAGCAACATACCTTCTTTTCTGCCTCCGCAACAAGTCCTCGATATTTCTCAAGCTCATCTTCTCTGGCTTTTACGAGAAGGGAATGTTCCGCGTTATTACTGTCGTTTTCCCTTAGTTGGGTAGCTGCGTTGGAGTTCATGTGTGCCGCAGCTTCGGCTGCTTGAAGCTTGAGCATCAACTCATTCATACGATCCTGAAGCGCATAGGCCATGGGGGTAAATACGCTTTAGATGATGAATAATGCCACCAATAAAAGGAACACAAACAAACTTTCAAGCTGGCGTGTTCTCGTTCCCATGTGGCTCGCTCGTCTCGAAGTCTGTACAGTCAACCGGAGTCCTTGTCATTGCTCTCTTCTAGAGCAGGACCAACGCAGGATAAACAAGCAGCTACTTACTTCATCGAGAGTGAATTGTGGCTGCTGAAGATGAGTGCCTCTTTTTGCTTTAGTTGCTCTCGTAGACGCTCACTCTCAGATGTCAGTTCGAGCAACTTGTTCTGTGCGTGTTCCCATTTGGAGCGGATGCTTTCGCATTCATCTTTTGCTCTGGTGAGTTGACGCCCGCAAGCCTTAAAATCTAACTCTAGTGTTGCATTACGTGTCACCTCGTCGGCTAAGCGCAGCTCATGTGCACTTTTCTCATTTTCACTTTGCTCAGATACTCGTTGCAGCTCTTCTCGCACGTCCTGCGTCACAGATTAGATTGATATGAGATACCAGCAGCTGTTAAACCACGCATACCGCCTTGAACTCACTCGAACTTCGTCGCGTAGAGTCTTAATTTCAATCTGCGCTGTCTCCCGCTGCTGTTCAAGTCGTCGAAGTTTTTCAGCATGCTGTGAGTTAGCTGCCGTTTCTTCGGCAAGTTGCAACTTGCGTCTCAGATCATTCAATGTCACTTCATAAGTTTCCTGAAGGCACTCCATCTCGTTGCCCTGTTACAATGCGTGAGCTTGAGTCGATCCCCCAGAGTCCCACTAACTGTTGATAACACTCTTACCTGATCAATCGAAAACTGCTCGTACTCCGTTTTGAGCGTCTCAAGCTCACGACGCATATCAAAACTCATATGGCGCTGTCTTTCCACATCATCTTGCAAGCTGTCAATCCGTTGTTGGTACGGCCCCTCCAGCTCCTCCTGGATCTTTATGCGGAGCTGCTCGAGGTCCCTCGGAGGCGCGAACTTCTTCTGCAGCGACTCGAACGCCCGCGCCTTCACCTCCAATTGCTTCTTCCACTTGCCGATCAACTCCTCGTGCTTCCTGTCCGATTCAATCTACCTCATTTATATGCCCCGTTAGTATTTGCAATCTTTCAACACGGCAGCCTCATTGACGCACTTTTTGCTCCGTTTCCTGCATGAGAACAAGCTGCATCTTGTCATATCGCTCCTGGAGACGCTTCACCTCACCCTTAAGCTGCACGGAAGGCCGTTATAATATTTTAATCCAGGTTGGAACCTTTACAAGAGCTATTGATGCCGTCACAACCTTTGTGCTGAGCTGCTGAGCGTCGTCCCGCTCACGCTGCAGCGTCTGGCTGAGTGCCGCAGTCTTCTGCAAGTCCGTGTTGAGCTGTACAATCTGCCGCAGAAGCGCATCATACCTCGATCCAGCGTTGCCAGCGTCTGAATAACCTCCAGATGCGGGGGGTATGGGTGGCGCTGTCGCTGCCGCTTCCATCGTGCGGAATTCGAAGAGTGATGGTCTGTTCAACTTCTGCGTCTTTTCGGGTGTCACCACTTAAACGATACTTAATGACTACTTCATGTCAACTTACGTCATGGTGTGGCGCACCTCAACCTCGACGATAACCTTTGCGCACCAGTCAAACTGTGGTGGTCACTAGCTGCGAAGCGACACAGAAGTCAACGTCCAGAGCCATGGCGAGACCGAACAAGCGCAAACTGAGCTCCTCGCCTGCAGCCAAGCCTGCTGCCAAG
This sequence comes from Phytophthora cactorum, assembly GCA_016864655.1. Classification (NCBI taxonomy): domain Eukaryota; phylum Oomycota; class Peronosporomycetes; order Peronosporales; family Peronosporaceae; genus Phytophthora; species Phytophthora cactorum. The sequence goes on from NHQK01000008.1 coordinate 145,465, forward strand.
CCGTCCAAGTACGCGAAGGAGGCAGCCAAGCAGGAGCAGCGCAGCGCCAAGAGCAGTAGCAACAAGGCGCAGCTCTTCGACTCTGATGAAGAAGAGGAGTCGAACGACGAGGAGGACAGTGATGAGGAGGGACCCGAGGCCGACGACGGCTTCTCAGACGCCAACAAGAGCTGGTTGAAGCTCAAGAAGGGCAAGGACAGTGACGACGAGGAAGACGATGAGGAAGAGGAGGACGATGAGGAGGAGGAGCTCGACATTGAGCGCAAGGCTCGTCTCTTGGACGAGGAGGAGGAGCTGCAGGCCCAGGAGGCCGAGGAAGAAATGCGCCTCAACATTGCCAACAATGAGCCGTACCACCTGCCGACGGAGGAGGAACTGGCGGAGGAGGGCGTGGGCGACGACGACATGTCGGACCCCGCTGAGGTCTACCAGCGCATTAAGGACGTGGTGGAGGTGCTGTCGCACTTCAGTACGCGTCGCGAGCCTGGACGCTCCCGCGTGGACTACATGGAGTCGCTGGCCAAGGACCTGGCCGGATACTTTGGCTACAACCGCGAGCTGATCGACATGTTCCTTCAAATGTTCTCGCCCGCCGAGTGCGTCGAGTTCGTGGAGGCCAACGAGCAGCCGCGTCCTCTTGTCATCCGTACCAACACGCTGAAGGCGCGTCGTCGTGACCTAGCCCAGGCACTGATCCAGCGAGGTGTCAATCTGGACCCTCTGGCCAAATGGTCCAAGGTGGGTCTCAAGATTTATGACTCGCCCGTGCCAATTGGTGCCACGCCCGAGTACCTTGCCGGCCACTACATGCTGCAGTCGGCTTCGTCAATCTGCGCCGTGATGGCTCTTGCCCCGCAGATGAACGAGCGTGTGTTGGATATGGCTTGCGCTCCTGGCGGTAAGACGACGTACATTGCCCAGCTGATGAAGAACACGGGCACGATTATTGCTAATGACCTGAAGAAGCAGCGTCTGAAGGCTACAGTTGCTAACCTGCACCGTCTTGGCGTGAAGAACACGTCTGTGTCATGCTACGATGGCCGCAAGGTACCGAGTCTGTTCAAGGGCTTCGACCGCGTTCTTCTTGATGCTCCGTGCACGGGTATGGGTGTTATTGCCCGTGATCCGTCCATCAAGACGCAGAAGGGTGAGAAGGACGTTCAGCGTCTTGCTCACTTGCAGAAGGAGCTGCTGCTGGCTGCCATTGATGCCGTGGATGCCAAGTCCAAGACTGGCGGATACATCCTCTACTCGACGTGTTCCGTCATGGTGGACGAGAACGAGTCGGTTGTCGACTACGCTCTGCGCAAGCGGTGCGTCAAGCTCGTCGAAACGGGTCTGGACCACGGCAAGCCGGGCTTCACCCGCTACCAGCAGCAGCGTTTCCATCCGTCGGTGCAGCTCACTCGTCGATTCTACCCTCACGTGCACAACATGGATGGTTTCTACGTGGCCAAGTTCAAGAAGTACGCCAACACGATGCCTTCGGAGGAGAAGGACGCTAAGAAGACCGCTGAGGAGCTCGAGGATGAGGCAGAAGAGGCCAACATGACTAAGAAGCAGCGCGTCAAGGCCAAGAAGGAGCGCAAGCAGGCGGCCAAGGACGTTGAAGCCGAGGTGACGCAGGAGGGCCAAAGCGATGCCGACGAGGAAGACGAGGAGACCAAGCGACCCGCGAAGAAGCACAAGCAGGAGCCCAAGAAGGGCAAGAAGAATGCTGGCAAAGGCAAGAAACCCAACCGGCCGCGCAAGAATTAGACAGCACGACTTGGGGCTCCGGTCCAATTGTCCTTCACGGGTAAATAGATAACTTTTTTGTTTTGTTCTTTTCGTTCACTTTATCGCTCCTGATAGGTCAGAGTGGCTTTGTCAACTTCAAACAGTTTGATGTGGTTCCACACGCGACAGGCAACATTGTTGCAGTTCGTGAACGCGTCTCGATCTGCACACGCTGTACACGCAAGTTTCAGAGCCATCACCGCTTGTTCATGCCTCGTGGACGCGGTGTGAATCGCTAGCAAACTTCGTTGTGGGTTGGCAGTGCACTCCTGGCATAGCGTATCGTTGCCTATGGACCTGCAGAGTCGACAATGCTTGCTCAGATAGAACGCGTCGATGGATCGAAAGCCGCGACCAAATGGACGTGTAGGCGTCGCGTTGTCGAATACATGCTGACGAGCTTTTACCGACGATCGAGGCAACGTCGTGTACCACGATCGAATATTGGCCCCAGTCAGTAGGAAAAGCCGTTCCAGACTCGGGATGATCTGCGTAAATAACAAGTCAGCGATGAATTTGTTGTAGCAACTACATTTCGTACCTGTTTGTTGATGTAGTAGTGGTAATTGATGCTGTAGCGCTTCCGTTTGTCGAAGTACTCATCGGGTGACACAACCAAGTCCATCAGACGAGCACCAGGAGGTCCGTTTACCACAACATAGGGTACCCGCTCCGCATACCGAGGTTCTGCTCGAGGATCCTTTCCCATGGCTTTTACACTGACAAGTGCTGCAGGAGGAGCGCTACAAACAACAATGAACCAGTCGTCAGAATACCACCATACTTCAAGAAATGATCGCGCTTAACTCAAGCCGATACCTTCCGTTGCTGTACGTTCCCAAGCGAACTTCTTTCGCGAAGATGAATTCTTTCAGTGGCACTCGGTTCTCCAAGATTTGGATCCAGTATTTCTCCATCCCTTCCTTCACCTTGGATAGGTCGCTAGATGCAAACAGCGTTTCGAGAGAGGCCTGCATTGCGTGCTGAACCACACCACAGGAATCGCGCCGAACAGTCTCAAGCCCTTTTGATTCGACGATGCCAACTTCTTGCGTCGGAGACTCAAACTTGTTGCCCACATAGCGCTTCTTGGAAACGAGAACGCAACCCATGTAGACCTTCTCCAACTTCAGCGTTACTGGTCTGAAAGAATAAAACAATGTGAGAAAATGTATCAAGCCTTACCCAATCAAACAAAAACAAGAAATGTTACCTTGGGTTCGATGCGGTGACTGCGTCAGCGATTTCCTGGCCAATTCGAAAGGCGTGTTGTTTAGATCTTCCCTTGAGCAGCACGAACACGCTATCTGTATCACCATACACAACCCTGGCATTCCAGTCTGATTTTCCTTCTATCAATCGGACAGCAGCTTCAAGCGTGCATCGTCCAGTCTAACCGCGAAAACGAAAGCGATTTAGATCAAGTATGAAATATAGATACCAGGGAGACAAACGAGGTAGTGTGTGAACCTACCTGAACAATGGCATCGGCCAATTGAGCGCACGGCATGCGCCCCGAAAACCCAGCCGCCGTGTACCCGTACGTCACATTCGAGATCATTTTCAGCGCCAACTGTCGAGCATTCAGGACCTTCTCCAGACGCTCCTGACTGGCCCCCTTTGCCGATTTCATCGACTTTTTCACCATAATTCGAGTCGACAAAATTTCGTCCAGGATAAGTGGAAGCACCCCATGACGATAACTCTTGGGGCAGAACAACGTGCCGTTCGGCGCAATTATTACATCGCCTCTGCACCGCAAGAGCCCAGAAGTGCTGGGAGTAAAATCGACGACTCCAAGTGATGTCTCCAGCTCGGGATTCAAGCCGTCCTTCAAGCGACCCAGTAAGCTGGAGTAGCACAAATTATACCCTATCACCAGGGATGGATAGAGAGACTGCAGTCCAAGCCAATGTTGTTAGGTATTAATCTACGCAACACAAAACATGAGTATTATAATAGCGCACCTGAAAATCAAGAACCACGACGGGGTCTGGATAGAAGCTTGAATGTGGTTCCATTACTAGTGGGATGCACTCCATCGGGGCTTGACCAGCTACTTGGTTTCTGCTTGGTGATACCAACAGGAAATTCTTTCTCTTTGTCACACGCAGCATAACAGCCTCGACTCGGTATTGGGACCCCCGAGACAAAACGGAGTAAAAATCAATTCCAAATAGTCGTGCCATCTCGCTGCATCGATTAGCATTAAGAAACTCGCAGGGTTAGATGGTGATACGTGACGAGATCAAATGCAATAAGCGTACCTCGTTTTTGTGATCAACTGCATTTTGGAGATGATTTGGAGATTGAGCGTAGCTCGTTCCAAACAGTATCGGACCACCTTCCAGCGCATTTGTCCGCCTTCCTGGAACCATAACGTCAATTTTTCAGCGGAGTAAACTGGATAAGTCCGTTTTAGAACAGCCCACACAACATCTTCGAGAGCGTAGCGAGACAGTTTGAGCTGAGGCAAGAAGACACGTTAGTGAAAACGATAACCAGTAGCTAGAACGAATAGTGCACTGTACCTCAGATCTCGTCAATCGCCAGAGGTTTAGAATATACCTGCCGTGAAGCCATAACCCCGCTGCCTTGTTCACTCCCCACGTTGTACCGATAGACGCCTCCTTTTGGCTGTCGCCCTCTTGGTCCGGAACTGTGGTTGTATTTCGAGGATCTATCCGTGCTGACGGAAGGCGAGACAGCGACTGGATGAGATTTATCTAACATCCACCCACACAATAGTGTCAGACTTGACCTTGGGACAATAAACAAACCAGAAGGGATACTCACATCTAATTGGGATGCTCGATCGACAAGATATCCGATAGAAGCTTTTTGAACTTCAAAGCCAGCCAAGAAGTCTGGGTCCCACCGCCTTATTAGCGCTTCCAGTGAGTGCAATAGTTCGCGCTCGTCTGAAACAATTAATACCGATATATCCCTGCTGTCCACGCATAAAGCCACACTTTTGGGCGTTGTTTGCTCCATGCCATCCGCTTTTAACATGAGAAAACCGCGTTCTTTTGTCTTGTAATCAGTTGGTCCCTCTTGGGCCTCGACTGCGTAGCATATCACATTGACCGGGTCGTAGAGGGGGTTTGGCAGCATATTGCCACGCGATCCGGCAAAAATTTCAAGCGACAAAATCGTGATGTTTGACAAGATAGTCGACGAGGTCAACTTAATCGAGGGCGACATCGTTGACGTCAGGGACGGTCGAGCACGCTTGTGTCTTGCCTGAAAAGAAATGGCAGTAAAGCATCAGGAATAATATTGGAGGAATCACATACGCGTTCAATCTCGCACCTTGGCTGGAATTCGATGTTGTTCGGCATCGCTGCTTACCCAAGCCTCGACAACAGAAGTGTCTGGAGGTAATCGTACTGGCATCCGTAAATGGCGTACCTGTCAGAGAGAGATGAAAACTGTAAGGCCACTTCATAAGAGAAACTACTCGATACACTGATACCTTTTCACCCCTTTGATGGAGGCCACTGGGTGTTTTCAACAGAGAGAGCTTACACCAGGGTGTGCTGTCCATACTGGCAGTGCTTCCACCGCTGCAAAGTGGATTTAGAAGCTGGCGCGTCGCGGTGGTATCAAACACGGGCAGATTGCTTGTGCTTTGCGGTGTAAAGTCGAATTTCTTCCCACCAAAAACCATTGCTTTGCCAGGGATATCGGCTGCGTTGCTGTAGAAGGCAGGTTGATACTAGAAATAATTTCCATCCGGGCATCAGATAAGTGTTAGAACGACTAGGAAACCACACAAAATGCATGCTCGAACCTGCATTGGGTCCACTCCCTGTGTGTGTGACGATGCAAGGATCTGGGAGTAAGTAGGGGGCTCGGGACTGAAGACCCACAAGCGCTTGTTGCCTGCTGCTGCTTTCGGCGGTTGAACCCTCGGATTTGCTCGGAGTGGCTGCGGATGCGGCGTTAGTGACAGTTGGAGACGATCCACGGGATCCGATTCCTCTTCCGGTGGAGTTAAAGGTATCGGTTCTTGTGGTCGCGGTGGCAATAGGTCTTCAATGTCCCCAACCAAAGGTAAATCCTCCGGAGTGGCCCCAAATCGAATAGACCTAGCAGCATTTAAAGATGACTTTACATACAATGTTTCCGTTAGCACGCAAAAATTCCACAAAGGTTCATTTAGAACGGCCCATACCTTCTTTGATCTCCAATTTGGAGTATGGAGAATCACACGAGGACTTCCAAGTTCGCTAAGCGGACTTGCGATCGGCCGAGATTCGCGCTCAGCAATATCCCACCAACCACTGCCTTTCGGTGAATCAGTTCCTTGACTCGCGTTGTGCTCTTCAACGAGACGCTGTGACGCCAAGATGTCGCCGATTTCATCATCTCGATTGTCCCATTTGCCGATACCTTCGTCGTCGTCATTATCATCGGGTGTGTTGTATCCGTCGTGCTCGTCTTTTACCTGCCACTCATCCTCCTTGTGACCGGGCTCACCCACTTGTTGCATCTCCAGAAGGATATTGACAATTGCTTCGTCCTCTTCAGCTGTCTCCTGCCCGCAAACAGCCATAATTCATAAATACAGATTCTACCCAGACTTAACCAACGAGACAAGTTACCTGATCCGAATCACGCTTGAAATTACTCTCAAGCTCCGCTTGGCTGTAAGAAAACTCGCTCTCAGCGGCAAACGAGTTCCCGCATGATATCACGTCACCTGCAGACAGTGTATCCACATAACCGCCTTTGGTTCGCTGCTCTTCCTCTTGCTTCTCTAATTCTTCCATCACCGCGTCTACCGAATCTTTCATCTTCTTTTGAAAAAATGACTGCGATAGAAGTGATGATGCTGATGCCGCAGGTGAAGCACTCATTGATGAGCCTCTAAGTGCATCGGGGTTGCGTTGCAGGCTTAGTGACATCATCGGTGTTCCCGTCTCTCCGTTCTGGATACGCCGCAGTCTTTCTTCCTATTATTTACAGAAATCATCAGCATATAATCACGAAATGAGGCTGAATTTCTCACAGGGTATCGCTGCAGTAATGCTCGCCGACGTACCTTCCAAATAGCTGCCAACGACGGGACATTACGTAGCTCGCCTGTGCCCTCTGCTGCTTTCTGTTGCGATTCAAACTGCTTGGGGTTCAAGATGCATGCAGCTGCAACGTCAGCCTCTAGTGCACAACTGGATTGACGATCAAACCACCGTTTCGGTGTTTGAGGAACCGGTGCATATCGTCCTTTTAGAGGAGTTGCATTCTTGTCCAAGCCGCTGATCTTCTCTATCGGGGTGGTGGGGAGAAAGATAGCGCGGTATTCGCCCGACTCCTGTGCTTCTGCTAGATGCTCCTGTGTCACTGGAAGAGGAAACCGGAACTAAGAGATGGTGGACGCGGTCAACCTTGCTTACTCCACGCTATCGTAAAAAGCAAGAAAAAAACAGAAATTTGTGTTCTGGCCCGTACCTTGACGTCGCTGAATGCCACGTTGTTCATCCCTTCAATATTGTAATCCGCAAAAACCTGCACGAAAATATCAGTATTTATCGATTAGTAGAAGGAATTTGTGGTCGTGCAATACTAATCCAACTACCTGAAGTAGGAACGGTATGTGCGCTTCATATGGCTGAAATCGCCTTTCGCCAATACCTCCACTTTCCAACAACTGTACAACGGACGCCACCACTCGTGGATTGTACAGAAAGATCTGCACGAACAGCTTCGGCCTCGGATGGTACCCGTAAAACGGTGTTCCTTGCACAATGAGCATCTGCCAGCAACACAGTAAACCACTAAAACCTCATTCCACAATGATCTCCATCGTTTCATCTCCCACCTTGGCAATAATTTTACACGGATTGAACTTTGCCGTCGCGTTTCCATTGTTTTGCTGCCTTTGTTGCTGTTTTGAGGCGTTGGCGGCCTCGATATCCTTGGCCAGTCGAGGTAGAAGGGTCCGCAGACGCTCCGGGTCCTCGAAATCCGGGTCGTCTTCCGCGCGAAAGTAGAAATATGGGAACATCTGATTCATCGGCAATAGTTACGACAATCGACCCGAAAACTTTGGAAATGGAGAAAAACTCACGCCGTGCACATGCACGAGAGCCTTTTGTCCAGCGGGTGTAGCGCCGAAGATACGGACAACCGGGACCTCACGAGCGCGCAAATAGCAAGGAGAGGCAGGAAGCTTCTCGACAGCGCCGGCAGGCAGCGGGCTACTCATGTAATAGTCCACCACCACCGCCTCGACGCGGAGCTCCTCGACGTCCTCGTCGTTCATGAGTTTAAGTTTTGGTGGGCAATCAAAACATAGTATACGGTTCTTTCTAAATCAGTGATCCGTATTTAGCTAATTTACGTATCTAAAAATCAGTACACTTTTTACATCATTTGGTTTAGCATAAAACAGTACTTTAAATGCGTTTTCAAAGGTTGGGTCGGTACAGTGTACCCTAGTCCCGCCCCCTGAGTGCGGGAAGGTCCAACAACGTAAAACGCTCCAAGACCGCCACAGCAGGAGCATGAACCGGCACGCGTTGGCCGAGGCTACGAGTCTGCATGATGGCCCTGTGCCCGTCTATCTCATGGAGGAGATCGCCAGTGCGTACTGATGCAACTCCAGATGCTGCAACTTAATAAGCTCAAAGTCTCACAATGTTCTTGTCTGCAGACTCCACGAAGTCCAGTGACCGCGACGCAGAGAAGACGGCCGACTATATGCTGGGGAGACTCAACAAGAGCAACTTAAACGTCAAACTCAAGGCGCTGCAGATCATCTCGGTGGGTCTAGAGGCAGCAGCTGGTCCTAAAAGAGCTTCTCGAGAAGAATTAACATTGGTATTGTGCTTAGTATTGCATTCGGGAGGGCAGTCCCGCCTTCACTGAGGCCATTAGAGACGAGGAGCAGGAGATCTCGGCTTATTTACGTGAGTTAAGCGCAGTGCACAGAGCTTCGGAGCTCCAGGGACTGACATTGCTGCTGTTGCGACGTTGTGTGCAGAGTTTTCGGGCCCTCCGGATCCCGTGTATGGAGACGAGAAGTACCGCCGCATTCGAGTTGCATCACAGGTCAATTGACTGGTTTTTATCATGTGATGGGTGCAGAGAGCTCACTCGTCGTGTCGTTGGTGGTGTAGGAAGCGCTGGTGTGCTTGAATGACGGATTCCTGTCGCGTCGTAACGAGGGTCCACCTCAGGAGCAGTCTCCGCAGCAGCAACAGTCTCCTCAGGGTCCTCAGGGTGCTACGAACAGTTGGCAGGCGCCGCAGGGGGACAATGCACCGTCCTATGGCAACCCCAATGCAGGTTATAACCAAGGAGGTCAGCCTGAACGACAGCACTCGAATGTTGGAGGATCGTGGGGACAGCCGCAAGCCTCCAACCGTCCTGCTCCGTATCAGGATAACCCGTCAGGAGGCTACAATGGCGCGTCTGGCGGTGGTTACAATGGCCAGGCGGGCAATGCTCCGTCTGGAGGCTACAATGGGCAATCAGGAGGTTACAATGGTCCGTCTGGAGGGTACAATGGCCACTCTGGTAGCAGTGGCTACGGCGGTAATACCAGCTATGGACAAACTGGCGGTAACTCGGGGGGCTACGGCTACAACCAGAACGTTCCACAGGGTGGATATGGCCAGAATGCGCCACAGCAGCAGCAGCAGGCAAGTGGCTTTAATTCGTGGTCATCTTCGTCGGGTACTGGCTTAGCCTCGAAGAGCTCGGGTGCAGGTGTCTGGAGTAGTTCAGGTTATCAGAAGAAGGACGCTGCAATGGAAAACGAGCCGCGCTACAGCTCGTCCACAAGGCGAGACAACCGCCCCACGGTGTTAGTGGGTCATTCTCTTAACTTTCCCAAGCCGGCAGGTGGATTTGGCAGTAGCAATACGGGTGCGACGTCAGGACTAGGAGGATTTAACAGCGGCACGTACAACCCGAACGCTGTCCGAGGTGCTAGCGCTGGAAACTCGTACAATCCGAATGCTATGGGGGGCAATGCGCGAGGCAGCTTCGGTGGTCACCAGTCTGGTGGTGCTCCGTCTTATATGGACAACTCTAACCGCATGCTCAGTGGCAGTACCCACCGCATCGGTAGCATGGGTCTTCCCGTGAACGGACAACCGCTCAGTGATGCACCGACGACGGCTCTGGGTAAGAAGGCTGAAGTATTGAAAAAGATGGGAACGGCTGCACTGGAAAAGTGGGACCGCCGCAATATGGACAAGTCGATGGCTTCGTCCTTGGCTGATAACGACGAACTGCGTGCCGGCCCGCAAGTAATTGACCACGGCTACTACCAACCGAACGCTCAGCAGGGTACCGGCGGAGGCGACACCAGCAGGTACGAACTATGTGAGTCTGGTGATAATTTTGCAAAGTGTCCTCATTTGCCGCTAATTATTGATACAGGGACTATGAGCGCACGATGATCGATAGCTTGTGTGCACCCGCGGGACTCTCGCGCGCGCCGCCAGCAGATGGACTGAAGCGCTTCGTTGACCTTGCGCAGACGCTGGATGCTCAAAGTATTGGCGACATCTTGCTCGACAAGCTGGAGGATGACACCTGGCAGGTTCGCTTGAAAGGTCTGCACGTCGTCCTAGCGTTACTGGATTCCCCAGGTGCTGCCCCGTACCAGGAGTTCTTTGAAGAAAACGTGGAAGTCGTCGAGGAGGTTCGTAATGCAATTCTTCAATTCCTGTTAGAATGCGTCATATTAACAAGAATGTTCGAACATCACAGCTACGGAAGGATGCTAAGCCTAGCGTAGTATCGAAGGCGGTTCAGCTGTTGCGTGCGCTTGGTTACGCAGAAGAAGTGGACCAGGCTTCTCACCCAAGCACCAAACGCTCGGGCTCTGTGCGAGCGCAGCGTGGTAGCCCCACGAAGAAGACACAGCAAGAAGTGGACCTCCTTGGATTTGGCTCGCTTAGTCTTGAGTCATCTACTGGTCCAGTTAGCCAAGGTATTCAGGGTACTGCCGATCTTCTTGGTTCTCCTGTCCGCTCACAGCCCCCACCAGCCCCTGCACCTCCGCAAGAAATCTCGGTACGTCCAGCACTGCTTCGCCTGCAACATGCGCGGATTTACTAACTCTTTGATTTTAAATGCAGCTGCTGGACGGTTTTGACACACTAGGAAGTTCTACGTCATCTAACCCATCCTACGCTCAGCAGCCCCCTCATCAACAGCAATACTACCAGCAGCCACCGCAGGATGAGCACAACAAAGCGCTGGGCCACTTTGGAAAGGATCTCTTCGCAATTGCTAACTCTCCGCGCAATGCAAACATGGCTGCAGGTGCTGTAGCTCCTAGTGTAACTGATGGTGCACGCGTCAGTGGTGGACAGTCGGCATTCAACTTCATGTAGAGTACGAGTGCGATCAATCTTCTGCTCCACAGTGTTCATAGGGGATCAGACAGGAAGAATTCACACTCGAACAATGAAAATGACAAGCGTAGGCATGAAAAGAACCTTGACTATTATAATGCTCTCCGCAGCATGCAACATCTCGCTGGGCCATGGACTCAAAAGTGTCGTTTGATGTGGACTTTGCTCGGTAGTCAATTGGGATCCACCCAGAAGCGCGCTTATGCACGAATACGCTTCCTGGAAGAGCCGTTGACTTCGCCGCCGCCCTTGCGCTTTCCTTGTTTCCCGCAAGCAATGAAGCGGTCAGGGTCCCACAATTCTTGTCGAATGTTGTTGTACGGCCCGTTGAGAATGACCATGACCTTCGTGTCGCGGTGATAAGTAAGCCCAGTGATGAGCTTCGGTGTGATGAGGAAGTACTGCGGCAACTTGCTGCCACATGATGACTTGGTGATCCGCTGGAAGACCTTGCGCTCGTTGTACACATCCATGCCCTGGTTGATTTCATCCACCACTCGGAATGGGCACTTTGTGAGACTTTGGAGAGCCATCAGGTACATGATAGTTCCGACCGATTTTTCCTGCAAGAAAACGATGGTCAGAAAGCTGAGTATGGCAAAAGCTAGCCAAAGATCAACAACGTACTCCTCCAGATTGCTCCTCAGCAGTCATAGTCGAAAGCTTCGTGTTTTTGCGGAACTGAGCGCGGCGTTGGATACCCCATTTTGCAACATCCTGAATATTTAGCAGGGGGTATCAATTAATCACACCACTTCAACATTGCTTTCAGTTCATAGCAGCACACTTACCGGGTCTTCGTCATCCAGCAAAATTTCACCGACACAGCCGATATCCTTGAAGAATTCTCTGAACGAGGTGTCGATATGTTCCACCACTTCTTTGAGGTCGGCGTGCCATTTTACCTGTTATTTAAACGACATAATTGTAACAAGATTTGAGAGATAACCGAAATCTCTTCATTCCATTGTATGAAACCCACCTTGATTCCGTTGATCTTGTCTTCTCCATGGGTGACATAGCTTTCCAGGTCGGCCAGGTGGGCTTCGTCACCCCTAATTTCATTGCACACGCGTTCGTAGAGCTCGCGAATAGTTCTATCACCACGGAAGCATTCCAGAGCTGCCTTGTTGTTTTCAATCTTGCCAAGTAGCTCATCCAAATCGTCTGGAAGTTCGTTAAAGCGCTCTTCGTAATCATCCCACGGAGCCTCTTCCTCTGCCTTGCGCTTCACGTCCATCGCCTTCCTCGCCACTGTCAGCAGGTTGTCTTTTGCAAGCTTAAGGGCTTCCTTGAGGTCCCTAGAAAACAACGTCGAGTCAGAACATACAAAATCTCAATGGCAGCATGAAGAAGATACATTACCGAAGGGTGGTCTCGGTTTGCTTCAAGTGCTTCTGAGTGAAATCCACTCGGACTTGCTGCGTGCCGAGCTGCAGCGCTAGGCATGCCTCACGAGCACTAGCCTTAAACAAATTCCTTGAGAGCTCCAAACAGTGTTTGATCTGCTGGGCTTGCCTAGAGAGTTGCGACACCAAAACGAAGCGTGGTCAATACATACACCCACCATCAGTTCAAAACGTATTGTTCAGCTTACTTGGACGCTTGATTCTTAAGTTTTCGTGTCAGTGCTTCCTCCTTTGCCGAAACATCCTGCAAAACGAAAGTGGAGTAAGTATTTGCGTAAGATAACGATAATGATGCCTTGCAATGTGGTTTGTACTCACTTGTGCCAGCTCACTCTTCAGTGAATAAATCTTGTTATCACCCTCGGTAATCTTATCATCCAAACGAATGATCGCCTTCCGCTGGGAACGAATTTCAGTGATTTGATGTTGGACTTTTCGTTTCTCTTCGGCGTACTGCTTCTCTTGCTCCTTAAGGTCAGTGATCTGAAATTCCATCACAATTTGAGTTAGTACGTTCTGATTTCCCTCTCAGCGCAGCTCTACAGTAACTGTACTGTACCTCTTCTTGGATGCTTCTCTCCCTGAATTTCAAATCGTCCAGAATTTTTTTCATTTCAGTTTTCACGTCTTCGTTCGAAGTTGACGCCGCGAGCAAACGAGGATTCAAAAGATCGTTTGTACGTGTTGTCACGTTACGGTTGCCGTACTTGGAAACTTCGCACGTACCACAGAAAGCGAGTTATGATCCGACTGGGTAAGTGCACACGCATCCCTACGTACCTGAGGTAACGTATTTCTTGTATGGAGTCACGAAGGCTGCCTTGCGTTCTGATGATGCAATGTCAGTGAAGATCTGTCCACCTCTGTTGATGATATCCTCCGTCTGCTGGGAGCCAACCATAACAGTGTGGAGACCGCCGTGGGCTCGAAGAGCCTCGTGAACGATATCAGGCGCAGTCACCAGCTTTAAAACACGAGAAGACAAACAAGACAGTCAGTTTATGGTACATCATCAACTGAAATACGTGACACTACTTTACCTCATCCAAGAAGCCTTTCATGCCATATCTTCCGCGGTAATCGTCCATCTGCCCTTCCGAGTATGGTCGATGAACAGCATGGCACTTGCCATTTTCCACGATCACAATCGAAGCTTTGACGCGGCGATCTGAATTGCCATTATTCACCTCGCGGAGAATTGTGTTGTAATCATCGTAGCACTCTGCAACCAGTGCCCCCAAAAGCCATTTCGGAAGAGTGTCTTCAACATACTTGGCGTGTATCGTTTCGTTGAGTTTCATCTATAGCAACAGCACGCATTAACGATAAATAACGATTTATCAATAAAGGAACACGCAAGTCGCTTACCTCGAGTGCGATAGGACCCCACACTTTCCGCTTGAGCCGATGTTGGTTATTCTTGACCCAATCCGCAGCACGGATGCAGTCAGGATCCGCTCTCTGGAGAGCTAGACGCCGCTGTACATCCTCGTTGTCAAGTTTTTCGAGCTTACTAGTCACCTTCCTGCGCTCACTGTCAACGTAGGATAGCTCACGGGAAAGAGCTTCTCTCTTACTGTGGATTTCCGTTTCCTGCGCAAGACGGCAACGACAGCAAAAGATCAGCAACTTTACCTAATTTGTCTGCCATTATTTGAACGTACCTCCATATCTTTTGCACGCTGCTGCCTTTCCAGTTGTTCTTTTTGCTCTTTAAGGTCAGCATCATTGGGCATCTCCTCGCGCTCCTTGCGCCACTGCACAACATTTGCATCCATCAAACGACAATGAACTTAAATAATACGGATAGAAGAAGTGCAGGCAATACTAACCTCTGCTACATCGCGCTCCAAGCGCTCGAGTTTTCGTCGAGTGGAGTTGTGCTGGTTACGCAGTTCCTTGACATCTGATAACGTTTGGCTTTGGGCGCCTTCCATGTTTTCAATCTGCAGAGTAAAAGAAACAAACGAACAGCGTCAATTCTCCACGAAAACAAGGTATGATGAGTTCAGGTTTCATTCACTTTTTTTTTCTCCTGTCGAATTCTCTCAACAAGCTCCTTCTTCTCACTGTCCACCTCCGTTTTCCTGGTTTTAGCGTGAAAGCATGTGGTTAGCACGCTGATTGTTGCAGCTGCAATGTAAATACACAACATACTCCGTCTTCACGTCCTCCAGTTTAATCTGTTCTTTCTTTAAAAACTCGACAAGAGGATCGATCTTCTCTCTGCGCTCTTTCTGCATTTTATATGCATTCAACCACATCAGCGCAATCCCCAATAGCACATTGAGCAATCCAAAATAAAAAAAGCTCACATTAATCGCTTCCTTGCATCGTAGCTTCTCTTCCTTTAGCTCCTCAACATCGGCTTTCGCCTTCTCAAACTCGAGCCACAAGCACTTCTTCTCCATCACCGCCGTCTGCACACATTACCAACCACGAAGCATGAGTTTCTATAGCCAGTTATCTCAACACACTACCAGCAGCCACTGTACCTCTTCAATACGTGCTTCGTAATCCTCAATCCGCTCCACCTCTTTCTCTCTCTGAGCGTTCTCACTCTTCTTGAGCTCCAACGCTGCACGTGTGTGTTCCAGTTCCTGCAACAGATAAAACTCTCAGCAAACTGCACTGCGCTAAACTCATTTTCAATAGTTGCAGCCTACCCGTCCTTTATCCGACATGCTGTGCTGCAGCTCAATGATCTCCTCGTGCTTAGCAGCCAAGTCACTGTCAGTGATGGCGTTCTCCGTGGCCTTGAGCAGCTGCACGGCGTTCATCCTGGAGAACTCGCCCACTTTGTCCTGCGGAAGGAACTGGCACAAATTGTCGATCTGAATACTGGCGGCCTCCATGATGCCCGCCACATTCTTGAGCGTCGAGTCCTTGCCGTTAACCTGCCACGTGCTCTTGTTGTCCCGGAAGATGTTGCGTCTGATGACTTTATTGCCGCGTTCGAAGAACAGCTCGATCTCCGTGTAGCCGCTCTCCTTCTCGTGGCGTACGAACTGGCCCACCTTGTCGGCTCGGCCTAGCAGCTGCAGGTTTAACATTAAATGTGTTAATATCACTGCTATGCATTAACTGGTAGACTATAGTACACATACCTTCGTGCTGCCGGCCAAGCCGACACAGAGAGCGCATACAATAGAACTCTTGCCTGTACCGTTGGGTCCCAGGATCAGATTCAGACGCGGCCCCGGGTAGAACTCGGCGTCCGAGTAGGTCAAGAAGTTGTGAAGCTTGACGCGGTAGATTGATCCGTCCACGTACTCGTCTGAGGCCTCGGAACTCGAGGCAGTCACGTCGCCCATGACCATCGCTCTGGTTTTCGAGAGTGAAATGGACTTTTTCCCGCGAAAAACGGCAAAAACTAGGCAGTGTCCTAAATTAGGCGCAACTATCCTAGTCGATGATGTTAACTCATGTACATTACACGAATTGCTGTGGTGATGGCGTCGATGGCTCGAGCTCCGTGGCGCTTGGCGCCGCTGATGCGCATCAGCGAGCGCCAGGCGCTGCTCAAGACGGTTCCTATGCGCAGCTGCAATACGCGTTTTGTGACACCGCCGCAGATACCGTTCACAGGTTTCGAACTGCTGTTCCTGGGCACGGGAGCGGGCTCTCCGTCAGTACGGCGCAACCCGACGGGAGTATGTCTTCGTCTGGCGCGCAGTAATTGGATGTTCGACTGCGCCGAGGGCAGTCTGCGCCAGCTCATAAAAAGCGTCGTGCGCGTGCCGCTGACCACCAAGTTTTTCGTGTCGCATTTGCACGGAGATCACGTGTACGGACTGCCTGGAATTCTGTGCACGCTGGACAATCATAACGCCGAGTACAAGGATCCGCAGACGAAGGAGAAAGCACCGAGGCCTATTGATGTTTACGGACCGTTGGGGTTGTTCTCGTACTTGAACACGGCCTTCTCCACGAGCAGCACGTGGCTCGCGAACTTGAAGATTACCGTTCACGAGCTGGTATCTCCCAAGATGCTGAACAAGACATCGGCGCATGAAAAATTCATGCGCAAAGCACCGAAGCATCCTGTGAGTGTTAGTGTGCTAAAGTAGAGTGTGGGAGTGTGGAGCTAACGTGGTTGGTTGGATTGGTTTTGGCATTCTAGAGTCTGACGCGAAAGTGGGTGCATGCGGAGTCGGATGGGAACGGGGACGTGTGGAATGTGCTGGATGACGGAAAGTTCATCGTGAAAGCTGCAACGTTGAAGCATACAGTCACGAGCTTCGGGTATGAATTTTAGTATTTTTAGGGTTTTTTTTCTTGGTGCTTACAAGCGGCTTGTGGTGTTTTGCTGTGAATTTGAAAGTTACGTCGTGGAGGAATACTCGGTGCCTGGGAAATTAAACTTAGACGTGCTGCGCGAGCGAGGGCTGCCGCCTGGGCCAAAATACGGCACACTCAAGCTCGGGGGAAGTGTTGAGCTTCCTAACGGCGAAATTCTTCACGCGTCTGAGGTTCGTGGACAGCCTTGCTACAGTTGTGTGAACTGTGCAGAGCAATTAACGCTGTAAATGGCGATGATTTAGGTAATCGGATTGAAGGCTCGTGGGCGTAAGGTGGCCATCCTGGGCGATTCAGCTGACTCCTCGCGGATGTTTGACATTGCGCAGAACTGCGACGTAACTGATGCCTAAATTTCTACTGATGTAATGTGTGGACGGACTTGCTAACTCTGCGATGATGACCGTGTTTTCCTTCTGACAGGTTTTGGTTCATGAAGCAACACTCAGTCATGACATGGTGAAACAGGTAAGAATCGTTTGACATAAGTATTTCGACCTCAGCCATGACACATTCATCAGACGACCGTGCTCCCTCCTCACGCCAATGCTCTCTCGTGCAGGCAGTGCATCGTGGACACTCTACGGCTCGCATGGCAGGGTACGCAGCCAAGAAGATGAACGCGACATTACTCGCGTTGACCCACTTTAGCCATCGCTTCCGGCACTGGTCGGCTAACGCAAAATCACGCTCAACACTCCATCTCGCGCTGGAGGCCCAAGAATTGTTCGGGCGACGAGCTGTTGTTCCGGCGTCAGACTTCCTCCGCATTCCAATCCCACGCCTACCCCATGAATAGAGTAAAATATTAGATAGAGCATCACTTAGAACATCAGCAGGAACTGTAATTCACCTGACGTTTGATCTGTTCAATCACTCGCAAAAGCCAAATAGTAGTATTTCAGCTTTAACATACTGCACATTTTTCGATTACGTGAAGGGAACGTGGAGTCCACTCAAAAAGCTGTTTTTTGGACTCGAATAGCCTTTCTTGGCCACTTCGATCACCTTCACCACGTTAGTGGACGCTGATATAGTGTCGTCAAGTCCGTGAACCAAGACGACTATTTCACCACTCTTGATCAATCCCCGTTCCTTTGCGTACGCGATAGCTTTCAGCGTAATATCCTCTACTCCTGCCATGGACTCGACTAGCATTGCTGTTACTCCTCTGTGACATTTCCAGTGACAATCTTAGTGCAAGTTTGCTGTTGACTTCCTGTAGAAAATAGGCTTACCTGGAGACCCCAGAGAGCTGTCGAGCGGTTAATATAGAGGATGTGACAGCCAATATGTTGGCTTTTGGACGGTATTTTGCTAGTAACTTGGTACTGGAACCCGTGTCGGTGATCGAAATAATCAGCTTGACGCCCATGTCGAGAGAAATTTCAACAGCCGAGCTGGCGACCGATTCGAACATGCTCACGTGCTTACCGTTCGCTGCCCGATGCAGGCGATATACCTCCGCATAGTCGAGCGCTTGCTCTGCTTCAACACAAATCTTGGCCATAGTTTCAACTGCCTCCTTCGGGTACATGCCCTTGGCAGTTTCTGCTGATAACATCATCGCATCTGTGCCGTCTAGCACTGCGTTTGCCACGTCGGTACATTCCGCGTTAGATGGAATTATCTTCTTCGTCATGGACTGCAGCATTTGTGTGGAGGTGACCACCGGTTTGCCAGCACGATTCGCCTTCCCGATAATCATCTTCTGAGCCAAAAACACTCGTTCAGGCGACAACTCCATACCGAGATCGCCACGACTCACGTGAATGCCGTCAGCCTCCGCAATAATCTCGTCAATATTCTGCAGCGCCTCTTGGCTTTCAATTTTTGCATGCACGCGTATGTGGCGACCAGCTTCACCAAGACATTCACGAATCGCTCGTACATTGGCTGCCGAGCGTACAAACGACCCCGAAACGATGTCCACTCCATTGGGGATTGCAAAGTTCAGCAGATCATCTTCGTCCTTCTCAGTGATGCCTGGTATCTGAATTGCCGCTCCTGAACAACAAAGACAAAATATTCAATTAACTCGGTTCAACCAAAGCATTATTACATTGCAAGTAGCAGACGGACCTGGCAAATTCATGTTCTTCTTCTCCTCGAGGACATGGTCATTGTGTACTCGCACAATGATAGACTCGAGCAAGCATTCCAGTACAGTCATCACCAGGCTTCCATCATCGCACAAAATCTTAGAGCCCACCGACACGGATGTTGGCAACTGCTCATATGTACAAGCAATGCGAGACCTGTCACCTTCCACACCATAATCCGTAGTAATCTCTAGCGTCTGCCCAGCCTATCAACCGCAACATCAATCCTTATTAGCTGCTTAACCCAGCTCAGCCCAACCACGACAGCAGCGCACCTTTAGCTGGACAGGTTTGTGCCCTTTCAGAAAGCCACTGCGAATCTCCGGTCCCTTTGTATCCAGCAGCACAGCGCAATGGCAGCCAGGCCGTGCAGCCATTGCTTCTCTCAAATTCGACAGACTCCTCTGGTGCAGTTCATGATCTCCGTGGGAGAAGTTCAGTCTCGCTACATTCATGCCAGCGTCCAGAAGTTGCCCTACAATAAGCAAAAGCCCACACCATCAGCTTCCTCTACTGCGATTGCATCCACACACCAAGAGTTCCCCACCCAACATATCAACGGACCACGACGCCGGCCCAATGGCGCATATAATCTTCGTTTTGCGTGCACGCGCCGTCGTCGGCATCAAGAGCTGCTTGATCTCAATACCCACGTGGAATTTCTGCATCAATTCACCACCAACCGCAACGAATTAGTCAATCCACGTGCAGCTCCGTTAACGGAGACCTTCGTACCGCAGGCTCGCGCGCGATGGATGAAGAGTCGGGCTTGAAAACGTCGTCGAACTCCTGCGATAGCGAGCGGTAGCGATGCCAACTGCCGAGTTGCACGGGCGGGAAGCCGCTCACGCGCAGCTGGTCGTAGGCCGAGGACGGTGGGCTCATAAGCACCTCATCCTTGGACCAGCGTCGCGGCAGCCCCGGACGCGTCAACGTGCCCGTGCGCGGGTTTCTGCCAATGGCGTGGCGTTCGCTTGCAGTGCGACGCATTGGCGACAAGAGTCTGCAGCGCTCAGAGCCAGCCAATGTCGGATCTCCAGGTCCGTCTTGCGCCTTCCAGCTGAATTATTCGATAATGCATTGCACGTTGCATTTCTTTTAGTTTCTTCAACCCTAGCGATAGTTATGCTTGTTTTAAGTCCTAATACGCACATAAATTGCGATTGTGGTGTGAAACCCTAATGTGCACATAACCTGACTTGCAGGTAGAGGTTGTTGAACGGACGTGTGCAGATCACCAAGAGGTCGCGCAATTGAGCTCCTCGTGTGCATCGGAGACTGCTGCAAATATGAGTGAGCCTGCGGAAGGTGGTGATCGTGCTGTGAAGCCGGCGCGAAAGGTGCCGCCATCGCTGCTGAAGACGCTGCTAAACAAGGGACAGAGCGCCAGGGACTCTCTGACGCACGATGGAAACAACGCCTCCATCATCCTGGACGACAAGGCTCGAGAAACGCCGTGGACGCCCAAGAGCTTGGGGAGAGCCAAGACGGCCATTATATACAAGGTGGGTCCGCTGACTGTGACCCAGTTATTATTGTCGCGAACCTGATGAGTGACAATGTCATCCTGATCGAATAGCAAACCCTGAACGACACGTTGCTGGTGCTGGAACGCAATATCTTCTTCATCAGTGGATGGGTGCCGTACTTTGTGTCGCTGCAAGAGCACAGCATCCTCATGTTCAACAGTCGCGAACGATGGGAGCAGGGGCTAAAGCCCGACAAGGTATGGATACTTCGAGAGCTTCGACTTGGACTAAATTATGGCAATGGCTATTCTAACGGACTTTTCGTATGTGCTGGGTATTGTAGGTAGTTGAGCTGCACCACATGATGCTGCTTGGCGACATGAAAGTCGATGTCGTCGAGGGAAACTCGTCGGTGCACGACCAAGACGGCAATTTGCGCCTGTTCCGTCGCAAGCTACTGGAAACAGACGAGTTGGATGAGGTGAGGCTTGCTTTTTATGCTGTACTTTAAAGTTCCAGCTGGCGCGCCAAAATTTAATACTCCGTGGAAAATGTTGTTTTTCTGGTGCAGTGGCTGAACGAAGAGCTTCGTCAGAGTTTAGTCGTCTCCTCGGGCAGTAAAGTGGACACTGTTGCTGTAAATAATCCGAACGCGAGCGCACACTGCATCCTGGAATTCGGTTCATACAACCAGAGCACATTCGAATTGTGGACGAAAGCGATTCGCCACATCCTAACATCCAAACGAGAAGCGCACGTCGGCAGCTTACGAAGCAATCAGAGCAAAGAACACGCAGATTCAGCCGCCAATGATGGATCTACACCGAATAACTGCTGGGTGTCTCCAGGACAGGATTCCAAGGTGACTCTGCTTCAAAGTGAAATTTGGTGCAACCGCGTACTCTCGGGCGAGAAAGAAAAGGCCGAGTCTGAGATCCGGCGGATAGTAGCGATGGAGAAATTAGTAGCCCAAGTGACCCATCCGCAGATGGCCTTACTGGTCTACGAGAAGGTTAGCCGCGTGCATGAATTGTTTTCGGCCAACTCCAGGCGAGAAATTGAGGGGCTTGATGGAAGAGAAAAGCCGATGCCAACAGACGTTCTCAACTTTTTCGCGGACCATCTCAAGCGGAAGTATTCCGTGTTCTTGATCCTTGCATTGGCATACGGAGTCGAAGAGGAAGAAATTCGGGAAGCGCATGAGCGGATGTGTCAAGAAAATGCCGCCGTGAATGCTGGAGTCGGTGCTGGCAGCGGCGAACAGCAACGAACCGTTGCTTTATACGGTTTTGAAGACCCAGAGAGCCTCGAGTTGTATGAGAAGTACCGCGATGCTGCCTTCAATTACCACAAAATGAACTACGGAGACACTGTTGCCGCAGAAGAAGAAGACGCCATCATGCATCTTCCGGTTATGCTCCAAGTTGCCGTTATTCGAAAAGACCACGAAGAATCAACCGCAATGCTCTCCATTCTGAACACCGTCAAGGCTCGTCTACTGGAGCATTGCGCTCAGGAGAATGATTCCTAGTGCTGTACTATCAGCGTAGCGTGTCAAGGGCTCGACGCGCTATCTGCCATGGTTTCTCAAAATCCTGTGTACCATTTGCATGATACAAAATGAACTTCACAACAAAAATGTAAGAATGAAGCTAAGCACGTTCATCTTTCATTAATTCACCGTCCCGCACGCGCCTCGTAGCCCTCGTAGCTCAACTTTTCACTTGAAAGAGCCGCGTCAATGTGGTCGTGAATTTCGTGCACCACCTGACGAAAATTTGGGTCGTTCACGTAGTAGTTCACGAGTCCTTCCACGCCAATTTCCTCTGACTCGGCTGCCAGCACCTCTGAGTCTTCAACTAGCGGGTCGACGCCTAATACATTATTGCAACATTAATCTGAATGAATGTGGACTCACTCGTCTGTCTATTAGCAACTACAGAAACGCACCCCAGGTCTCCATCATGGCCTCGGCAGCCCGCAGCACCTCCTCCTGGTCGCGTAGACGGACTCTACAGTACCAAGACCAAATCATTCATACCTTCACTCTAGTACTCTAGTTCACACCACCACAAATTACGTAAGAGCGTCGCCGCTGTCCACCACAACCCGCAGCAGCCTTCCTCGAACCCGCACGCTCTTAATGCGGACGTGCGAGATGTTAAGCACCGCAGAAGTGCTTGACCCCGCAGTGACCGTCAAGCATTGACCGCTCACAGCCAAGGAGAAGGGTCGACGCAGCGCCTGCAGCCCACCGCCAGCTTTTCGTTGCCGCACAATCTGCACCTCGAACATGGCGACGGATAATGTGGACTCGTGACCATCACTCTGAAGTTGAAGTTGGTCGATCATCTTTGTGCCTCCCATCCGCATTCCGCAACTTGCAGCGTAGGACGAAGAAGCCTTGGGAGATGAAGGCTCCCACCGCGCTGCTTCGGAAGAAATGGCAAGCTTTCTGGGAACAAGACTGTTAGACCGTCACTTACTCGATATTGTGGACAGGGACGCCATCGTCGTGGGCGGGGGGCACAATGGGCTTGTAGCTGCCGCATATCTGGCAAAGGTGATTGATTCAGTGGTCTGCAACGACCCGCGCGACCACACTCATGCAATTTGATGTTGCCTCTCCAGGCTGGAAAGAGCGTCTGCGTGCTGGAAAAGAGGCACCTAGTCGGTGGTGCGGCGGTGACGGAGGAGATCTTCCCCGGGTTTAAATTCTCGCGGGCGTCGTATGTGTTCTCGCTCTTCCGGCCGCAAATTATCAAGGATCTGGATCTGCATCGGCACGGACTCGAAGGTGGGCGCACAGGTAGACTGGTATACGAGTCTGGCCAAATGCTTATACGGTGTGTGGGCTGCAGTTTTCGTTCGGGACCCGTCGTCATTTACGCCGACTCGTGACGGCCGCAGCCTCATTCTCGGTAGTGATATGCAGCAAACGCAAGCTAGTATTGGTGAGAGGCTGCAGAGGGTTGTTGCTTATTTGTTTTCTGTGTAGTTAAGCTGAAGGTTTTTTTTTGTGGGACTTGATGGTTGACGCAGCTCAATTCTCAACTGCGGATGCGAAGGCGTACCCGGTGTACAACAAGATGTTGGAGGTGATACTGAAGCTGCAGTTGATGCTGAAGTGTGAAGATCTACTTACACGTATTACTTATTTGTGTAGGACATGGTGGATTTCTTCTTGCCAATGCTCGACGAGGTATTGCTTTTGATTTTCGAATGCTTTGTGGTATTTCTTACGTTTTGGCTGTTGCGGTGTTTAGCCTCCGCCAGATCTTCATACTGCTTTTGACTCGACTTCTTCTCTCAGGTAATAATTGATTTTTTGATAACAATATTCGTCGAGGCGATGCATAACAATCGATGAACTAGCCGGCGTGTAGAGGCAGCAAAGGCTATGGCGCACTTAGGCTACCGCTGCGGCAAACTTGGAAGCGAGTTGACTACTTTTGCGGAATTTATGACGGCCCCCGCGACTAAGATCTTGGATAAGTGGTTCGAGTCGGACGTGTTGAAGGCCACGCTTGCTACTGACGCCATTATCGGCGCGAAGGTGGGTGACACACTCTACATGTAGCTAGTTCTTTTTTACTTGTCACTTAACGATCAGTTCCGTTGCGAAGGTTTCTCCTTCGACTCCTGGATCAGCCTACATCCTCTTCCACCACGTCATGGGAGAAGTAAACGGTATCAAGGGCGCTTGGGGGCATGTAAAAGGTGGAATGGGAGGAGTTTCCAAAGCTATCGAGAAAGCTGCGACGGAAGCTGGCGCCGAAATCCATGTTAGCAGTCCTGTCAAGTCCATTAGTGTGCGCGATGGGAAAGCTTGTGGTGTTTGTCTAGAAAGCGGGGGCGTGGTCGAGTCGGACTGCATTCTATCGAACGCTAGTCCAGTTACGACCATGCTTGATCTGCTTGATCAAAGCTACTTACCAGACGAGGTAGTAACGCATTTTAAGCGAAACTGGAACAGCGAGTCGGCTTCAACGAAGGTAAGTCTAGCCCTCACTATTGCCACTCCAAGTGCTTGAATCTTAATTTTCTTTTATTTACGAAATGATTTTCCAGATCAATGTAGCGCTTGACAGACTTCCAAATTTTTCGTGCTTCCCGAACGGAGGAGATGGAAACGTGCCGATGCCAAACCATTATGGCACGATTCATTTCGAGGACTCGCTGGACCAGGTACGGTGCATTTTGATGAATTGAGATGCGCAAATTGTAGAGCACTGCATTAACCGTGAAAGTCTTAGATTGAGGATGCTTTCTTGGACGCCCAAAGTGGAATATGCTCGAAAAGGCCTGTGATCGAGATGAATATCCCGACATCGCTGGACCCAACTGTTGCCCCGCCAGGTATGGTTAAGACTCAGACGTCATATACTTTTTTTTAATCCCTGTATAACAGCCATATTATTCCCAGGAAAGCACATCGCTCTCTTGTTCGTGCAATACACGCCGTACGAGCCAAAGGTAAATATCCACTCACAGTACTGCCGATGACAGGTACTAACAGTAGCATGCACGGCTTCATCATCCCAGGATGGAAAGTGGAGTGAGCCAGGGAAAAAGGAACGCTTCGCGAACCAAGTTTTCTCGGTAATCGATGAGTACGCGCCAGGTTTTACGAAATCAATCATCGACTATGAGTTGCTCACGGTGTGTACAGTAACCCCGTATCCTGTCAGCCTAAATCGCACTTACTCACTGGATCGATGCTTGACGTCATGTAGCCACCAGATCTTGAACAAGTATTCTCGCTTCCGAGAGGAAATATCTTTCACGGTGCCATGGGCTTGGACCAGGTACAACCACTTGATGTTGTTTGAGTTCAAGGGTATCATAACTTACGTGCACGTGGTGTATTCCCACTAGCTCTTCTGGATGAGGCCGATGCCCGGCTACTCAAGCTACCGATCTCCAATCGACGGCCTATACTTCTGCTCCGCAGGCACGCATCCTGGAGGCGGTGTAATGGGAGCCTGCGGGCGTAATGCAGCCATGGTTTGCTTGAAAGACCAGAACCTTCGCAGGTGAGGATCTTCAAAACATTGCTTGAAAACAGGTAAACGCGTAGTCAAAAAATAATTTACCTTTAGTAGTGTTCTACGTGCATCTGCTGGTACAACTACGGCGCAGTCTTTTGTGTTCAGTGGGTTCAGGCTTCACCTGCCAAGGTATGCACTTGGATGCTGCGACGGCCCGTGAATGCGGCGTCAAGCATCTCGTCTTCGTCCACGAGGAACGAGTTGGACGTGTCGCTCACGTAGCTGAACTTGCCGAACGAGTCGTAGTCCATTTCCGATCTTGCTCGGCGGTGACGAGTGCGAGGGTGTTTCCACGGGAAGATGATGCTGAAGATGTTGCCCGTGGAGGCCGTCTTCGAGGCCAGATACTTGTCAAAGTTGATGTCTGGGCTCTTCATGCGTTCCTCCTCCATGGTCATGGGCGCTGGCACCCATGGAGGGGAAATCTTTTTGCGAAGAACTAAGTTCCATCGAATGTCCTGGAAGAATGGGTGCGTCAGGATGTCGCTGGTCTGACGAGCACCTAGACGTTTGTTCGGGTCCTTCTCCAGCAAGCCCAGAATTAGGCTGCGAGCGTCTGGGTGGATACCACACTTGGACGGGAACTTCACGGGCTCCTTCTCGATGAGCTTGTATAGCACCGACACGTTCAGGTGATGGAACGGTCGCTTTGCAAGCAGCATCTCGTACAGCAGGATACCCAGGCACCACCAGTCCACAGCCTTGCCATAGTCACGCGAGCGCTTCGGCTTCAGCAGTTCGGGGGCAGTGTACGCCGGAGATCCGGCCATCGTGCGAGCACCCGACATCTGGTTCACGTTGGTCTTCGAGAGACCGAAATCGACGAGCGCAATGTTGCCGTCAACGTCAATCATGATGTTATCAGGCTTCAGATCACGGTACACAATGTCGCAGGCGTGCAGGTGAGACAGTGCCAGCACGATCTGAGCAGCGTAGAACTTGACGCGACCGAGATCGAGCGGGATCTTCACGCGATGTTCTTTGTTGTTGGAGAAGCGGTTCATGTGAGTGTAAAGACTGCCACCAGGATAGTACTCCATGCCCAAAAACACACGAGACTGGCTCTGGAACGAGAAGCGCAGCGGCGCGATGAACGGATGATGCACATCACGCAGGATCCGCATCTCGGTCTTGGTGCGCAGTTTGTCGTAGTTCGACATGGAGCTCTTTTCCAGAATTTTCACGGCGAAGATCTCGCCCGTGTTTTTGCGTTCGGCCAGCACCACCGTGCCAAAGGTACCCTTACCTAGAACACGGTTCACGTGAAAGTGCTGGATCGACAGGGACAGCACACGCTTCGATGTTGAGGCCTGGAACGCCCGTTCCGCCTTGGCCGCCTTCCGTTCGGCGTCCGACATCTGAAACGCGGCAATGTCAACTTCGATCTGCATCTGGAGGCTGAGTACGCGACCCCCAGGACTCAGCTGAATCTCGTCGCGTGTGGTGAACGTGAACTCGCGCTTGAGCGACTTGTTCCAGATGGTACCAGCAGCCAGCACCTGTAGCACGTTGGGCTGCTTGGTCGTCATGTAGCGAGACACTGCGAATCTCTTGAACAGCACGAAGCGTGAGAAGCCCAGCACTACATCCACTAGACCTTCTCGTCCGTAAAACTTGGTGGAAGGTAGGAACTCGCACGGATAGCTGACCGACACGATCATCTCGGGCGAGCAGATGGGGAAGAGCGAGATGAGGTTCGCCGCTGAGTCGTCCACACCCGTCTGCTCTAGGAACTGCGTCGTCCACATGGAGTAGAACTGCTTGATGGTCGCCAAGTTGCGTGCCTTCCAGTCTCCCGACGACCGGACAGTCTGTGACAAAATACTACTTGCCGAGAAGGGCAGATTCCCACTGGCAGCGGGGTTCCACTGACTGGCACGTCCGCTCTGGAGGTCCGAGTCGCGTCCATTGGAGGCGCCACTGAAGCTCTGACCGGGTTTCTGGTTGCTGGCGTTTTGCACGGCCTGCTGCAACATCTTGACCCAAATCTCGCACTCGATGCTTGAGCGCGTGTACATGGCAAATATCTTGTTAATAGTCGTCGTGATGAGCACCCCATTGGAGCGGTTGGGATCCCGCGAGGCGCCCGTAACGGTGACGCGGCCGCGGAACTTCTCCGTGTCCATCTTGGCCACATCCTTGCTCACGTAGTAGCTGAAGGTCGTACCCGAGAGCACGGCGTAGCGGTAGCGCCACGAGCGCACAACGTGGCCCTGTTTCCAGATGTAGCCCTCCCAGTCCGTCTCAAAGATGTCCTCGAAAGCGCTACTGAGGTCGGGCGACACGCTGAGTCGCGTGCGGTTGGGAGCGAAGCTGCCGGTGCCGCTGCGCTCTGTCACAGACGAGTAACTGGCTGAGCCGTCGAAGTAATCCTCACCTTCGTGGCCGTACACGGTCATACTGGGGCGCATACTGTACGACTGCGCGCGCTTGTCGAAGCGCCCGGGCCCGCGACTGGAGCCCAACACAGTACTGGAGCGCTCGCGGAGAGCCATGGCGTCGGCGTCCTCGGCGGAGAAGAGCGTGATCCGCTGGCGTTGCATCTACAGAAGTGAAGGGGCGAAACAACTGGCGCTTTGTATGGGGAAGCTCCGGCCACTGTCGTCTCGAACACACTCGATCGCGGAATGACCGGCCTTCTGGAGGAATTTTCGGTCTCTGCCGACGGGCAAGAAACGTATGGGGTGTAGCCGGGCCGGGACCTGGGGGTGTCGCGTCGAGCTGCAGTCTTTTTGACACGTTAATATGGAGAACATTATGCTCTCTGAAAATGGAAACCGCCTCGACATGAAAGCCGAGCCCTAGCGGCACTTCTGACAGACTATTTTTGTATATTTAGAGAACAGATTTACAGAAATAGCCACGGTAGCAATAACGGCATCTACAGCCTCTACTGCCTGGTAGAGAAACGGAAAACTAAAAAACTACTTTATAACGCACTGATGAACGTCGTAGCGGTGGTACATGTAACCGCGCGACGGCTTGAAAAGCCTTGCTGGTGCTGATTCCGCACCGCTGGTGGACCACAGAGATCGCAAATAGGCAGCGACTGGCGTGGGTGCTCAAAATCTGCCGCGAGCGGACTATGCATGCCGGTCTTGTCTTACAACCGCGCTGCAGCGACACAGGAAAAGGCAGCACGATGGGTCGGCAGGCATAGCGGTGCTTGCGTCCCAGCGGACTCCCACGCCACGCCAGACACCACCACAAACGCTTGACACTCGGGTTAATCCATTGTTCAGAAGCAGATGACCAGGGTCGTCATCGCCGCCGACGCCATTTTGCAGTGGTCGAAGCCTAAGTCCTCCTGTTCAGCTGCTCGCGGAGACTATCCGGCCCGGATAATCCGGGCTCCATGTGCTGCCGGATCAGGTTGACATCCACTGGCACATGGCGTGGATTTCGACAATGTGGCCATGCAGCGACACTGCGAGTTTGGACACCACAAACCCAGCAGAAAGTCTCTGGATGCTGACCACAAAGAGAGAAGTTATCGCGGCATCGCTCGCGACAAGATTAAATGCATGTATCATCATCGTGCGAACTTGTACTTGCCTGGCTGGACGTGTAATTTACACGTAAACCCGTTCATCTCTTCAACCAAGAAATATCCAAAAAAATATTTGTTCTGTCTGGTTGAAAAAGAAAAAAAAATGAAACCTACCAGGATATCCGGTTGATTGAGCTAAACGAAGGTTGGGTCCTAAGATACACATGCAGCAACCTCGCAGATCCTCGGCTGCAACGCACCAGCGAGGACTTCCTCGCTTGATGCGTTGCGGCCACAACTGTCAGCCTCGTCTCCGATAACTTTGCTCCGTCCTTTTCAGGGAGGGGAGCAAAACTCGTTGGTGGATGACCTACGGGAGCTAGCAAGTTGCCAGTGGCAACGCGCCACAGCTTTGATGGGTCGTGGCGGTGCAGTGCCACGACTGTCCCAAAGATCGAAAGGACATGTTGCGCATGGGATTTGAGACGGAGGAAACGCCGTCATTATGCACACCCAGTCATCTCCGATGCACGACTCCTGTCAAGTTGACTCAATAGGGGGCACTCGCATAGGAAGCTTCAACGAGTGTGTGCTCAACGCGAGTTTTCGGTGCTCTACTTCGTAAACTTTGTACTCCACCGCGGACGGGTACTTGTAGCTACACAATGGGATGCGACGTATTCGCTTTGGCGGTGGGCCCTAAACGACACAGAATCTGCTCGAGCTTGTGGCCCATGTCGTTCATCCTCGACTCCATCTTCTGCTCGACCAGCCGCAATTGCACCTCTAACTGCTGCAGCTGGAGTGGGGAAGGACGTGCCTCGGCGTTGGGGACCAAAGCACGTTGCGATCTTCGATCGGTTAGCCCCATCGTGGATCTGCCATTCCCGGACGCTGGCACACCCGATACCGTGGCGTCCGGTGGTGTTTTCCTCTCGTCGACACCATCTTCCGTTATCGCACCAAGCAGGGACTTGTCTGGTTTATTGCCTGTCGAGGAGTCTACCGTGTCTGTGGAAACCACCGCAGCAGCGGCAGCGGCAGCCGCTACGATTTCATTTTTGGTTAGCCCGCTCCCTTGGTCTCCTCGAACTTCGACTGGTGCAAGGTTTCCAGACGAGCTGAGAATATTCGACAGCCGTGGACGGAAGGTCGCTAGAGCACGAGTTTTGTTGCGAAACTTATCCATATTTTTGTATGTCTGGATGGTTTTCTTCATCTTGGCATCGGCGAGTGCCGTCATCTTCTCCATGCGCTCCGGGCCATCGTCTTTCCACATTTCGCCAACGCGCTTCACGATAAGCTTTTTCATAGCGGTTGCGAACTCTGGGAACTCGACCAGGATTTTGTCAAAGCCTTCTCGAGCGAGAACACAGAGCTCTACCATACATTCAGCTTTCACGCTGCGAGTTCGTTCAACCTCCATAACCACGCCGATCTCACCGAAAAAGTCGCCCTCACTTAGCAAAATGATCGTATCGGATTCTGGTTTCTTGCAGTTGTCCGGTGGCAGCACACGCACGATACCTTTGACGATCATGAACAATTCCTTACCGATTTCACCTTCTTGGATAATGAAATCGTCGGGCATGTAGATGACCTGGTGCAGCTGCATGCAGATCATACCCAGTACAGCGTCGGTGGCTAACTGAAAGAACGGAATCTTTTGCAGGTTGTCCTTAAACAGGTAGATCGCAATTTGTCGGCGCAGTGTCAACGACATTCCCGGGTCATGCAGCAGACTCAATTGCTCGGACAAAGCGCGATTCTGTGGAGCAGTAGAGAACGAATGTTAGTGCAAAAGGCAACTCAAATTGAGCTCTCGCTCAAAACGAACGCACATTTAGCCAGAGGTAGTCGTAATACGCTGTCACGCGAGCCTATCCGGTTTCGAGCACAAGCACGGTCAGTGAATCAGGCCCAGCAACACGTGAGTTTTAAAGATACGACGCACTCGTAATGGTTTTGGCAAACTCAGCGCATCCATCTCGTGGGTGACGTGGTCCATCTTCTTCCGGAACGCGTTTTCAGCTCTGTTCCAGCTACATTGGGGCAAAAGTTATTCACGATTAGTGTTGCTGTGGTGACATTTTCAATGTTGCAAGAATACCTTTGAACTAGCCCGATGATAGTGCCGAAGAGAATGGCTGTCAAGATGGCGCCGTAAACAGATACTGCACTGGACCATAGGTAGATAGCGCTATTCAAGTCGTCACTAGCGATATGGCTGTATCCCCCGCTAAGGAATCGATCGCTGGCTTCTACGTGAGTAGCTGACACACCCAGCAAGGACACTATTCCATGGTGAAAGGCGACCCAGTAGGCATCCATCTCACCGCCATTTTGGCAGTGCGATCGGGTGGCTTCGATAGCGTCGGCGCACGGTTTCAGTATGGCCACCCATATGCAGCCTGCTACATGAGCAGAGAAAATCATAGCGTTGAGTGAGATTGTGAGGCTTGAGTATCGCTTGTACCGCTTCAGATATTTGACGAAACGCCCCAGGCGAAGCAACCGCGGTAATTTGATGTACTTGATCATTTTGATGGTTTTCCTGGTCGACACACTGGCAGTGGTGTCTTTAACGATATACTCGAAAGGGATTGAGGAAGCTAGATCGATGGGAAACCAGACAGAACGGATATAGGCCTGTCGGATTTTGCGTGGGTTCATCACAACAGTGCCATACTCAATGTAACCAGTACGAAATCGCAGCGCGATGTCGACAAACCCCCAGACATCCAGCACTTTCATGAAGGTTTTAGTAGTTGAGGACGGCTCATACCAGTCGAAACACAACATGAACGGGATAATCCACGAGTAGTACACGACGATAACTGCACTGAGAAGGTCCCAGAATGCCTTGAAAGGGGACTGCGGATGCAGCACCCAACGGTAGCTCATCCGATCATGAAGTTCGAACAGTGACATTCGCAGCACGTTAATGGTTGGATTTTCCGACGCCATCCTTAGCAAACTACCCGTTGAGCGAGCCCATGTATTGGTTCGTCGTAGCATATTAGGATGTCCCGGAGTGGTTTGAGTACCTCGTTTGTTGCTATCATTTCTGCTCGATCGATTGAGAAATTTTACGTTACTCGGAGTCGTACCTCCAGGTTCCAGTTGTGCGGGCGCCATCGAATCTAGTTCCGCTTCGTCGACACCCGCTTCCAGGTTCGTAGCCGCATCATCTGCATCCGTGATTGCAGGTAAAACGAGAGGTTTGATCGGCATGCACCGGACCATGGTGGATGCTCAGCCTTCCTATAGACGTGATGGCGGAAGCACGGTAAAGGATGGTTGCAGGTGCAGCAGCGTACACAATTAGACATGAGGCCAAGAAACCAAAGCAGAAATAACGCAAAACTATTTTTTAAAATGCCTATTTTAAAAGGTATTTTACATTTAGGCACTTTTTAGAATTGGCCTTTAGGCACATTGAATTCCTAATTGAACTTTCCTACATAATTCCCAAACATGTCGCTTGGGTTCCTCACGGAGTCGGCGCTGGTGCCGTCTAAGGCGAAGGAGATCAAGGTCGACGCCAAGTCACTCGTGGACCTCAAGGCCGTTGTCTTCCAAAAGGACCACGAGCGAAAACGCCGGCTGCAAGATGCCTTAACAGCCGAGAACGACGGCGAGACTTCTGCTCTCCGTTTAGGCAAATATGCGCATCTGCGAGGCGGCAGCAAGCGCCGTAAGAGGTTGGATGAGGACCGCGTAGGTAAAAAACATCGCAATAAAGGGGTGGAGGCTCGTAGTCGATGCGATGAGGAGGCCAAGGCGAAAGATGCCCCAGACGAAGACGATGACGAGGCGTGGAGCAAAAAGTCGGCCGCGATGCTACGGAAGAAGGCAAAGCTGTACGAGGAGATGGCCAATAATGGAGGCGGCAGGGATTACCTAAAAGGAGAATGTCTGGTGGACTTTGAAGCCAAGAAGAATATGATCGAGGTAACGGGCTTTGGGGAGAAAACGATGTTGGAGATCACGGACGAGTTCGGACGCTCGAGGAATGTCGCGACGGACAGTGACGAGTTCGCGGCGTTCTTGGAGACACAGCAGCCTTCTGAGAGGCTCCGTGATGAAACTAAAGGTGGAGAAGGTCATGCTGACGGCGGCAGCTTTGTGGTGTCGCAGTGGGAGAAGCGGCTGAAAAGCACGGAGAAACGCCACTTGAAGGAAGTCCACGAGAGGGCGACGCTTGCGCAGTCGCTGGTGCACTCTTCATCATCAGGTGCGGTGGACAAGAAGACGAGGAAGCAACTGCGTTTGGAGCGTCTTCGCAAGCAACGAGAGGAAGTAGCGGAGTCGAGTGAAAGCACTGCAGCTACAAATACTGTGGCTGATTCTGTGGCGTCTGAAAAGGCGACGGACTTCTTGAACCAGCTTTCATCGTTCATGTAAATGCACAATAAAGTCTGCGGAAACTCGACTTCTTTCGTAGCAAATGTTGACATTGATATAATGGCTCTAGGTCTATTACTCTACCTGCACAGATGTTCACGAACACGTCGATGGTTCCAGCGGTGCTCGACTTGTCATGGGCGCAAAATGTGGCTCTACAGAATACATACTTGATATGTACTACAGTACTGAAGTACTGCTGCTATCTGCGGGTTTCAACCTCGATGGATCAGCCTCGCGGATCATGGCACGAGCCAGCGCCATCATCGGGTCAATGAGAAGGCACCCAGCAAAATGCGTCTGGCCAGCGAATACAAATGGGATTTCGGTACAACCCAATACAATGACTTCAGCTCCCTGCTCGTGTAGATGCAGGGCGTAGCGATGGAAATTTGCCTCGGAGCGCGTTGACACTGCAGGCGCCGTACTCTTCACTCCCCACTCGCGGTTATAAATCGATTCGTGCAGCGCCTGCTGCATCGCCCCAGCATTCACTTCCACCACGGTGTACCCGCGCGGCTCCAGTAGATCATGATACACACGCGACTTGCGTGTTCCCGTAGTCGACATCAACCCAACACGCTTACACGATGGCAGCTTGCTTGCTATGAACGCCACCGTCTCTTCCAACATGTGCACATGATGCACATAACTCGCATGACTTGTTTGTCGAATGAACTCATCCCAGATTGCCTGAGCATGAAACGTATTGCACGGCACACCAACCACCAGTCGAGCGCTTCCTGCAGTGGATGCAGCGTGCATCATAGCGAACGTGCGAGCCATGCCGCATGCCGGGTTCTCCACCTCCTTCACAGAGTCACAAAGCAGCGCACCATGCGTAGACCCGCTATCTGAGTCGGAATCAGTTGCATCAAAGCTGGAATTAGCAGCGTAGACAAGGTACTCGGTGCGGTCCGTCATGTCCTCGGAGCGCGAGAAGTGGCAGACGTTCAGGTGGCCCTGATCCTTCCCAGCACTGTCGGTGTTCTGTAGTATGAGCTGGTGTAGTAGCAGCCCCGCAGCGGGACCCACCCCTCCGCAGATGCCCAGCATCACCTCCTCGGGCTTCGTGGTCTTAACCTTCTTCACCTTCAAAGCCACGGGTGACTCCATCCCTGGAGCTGGCAGTGCGGACTTGGGCGCGGGACACACCATGGGTTTGATTCGTTTGCTCACTCAGAGGCAGCTCACTGGCGTGGCGCAGGCTCATTCCAACTCGAAGGCACTTGTGCCGTCACGGCAGCGGCGATGATTGGCGGAAGCTCGTCCTCAGATCTGAGAACGCAAATTCTGGTCGTTCATGTGTCCTTTTGCAACCTTTTGCAACCTTTGTTGGTGTACTCTCAAAACAGCGTGATGTATCCTGTGTGGGGTATTCCAGCCCTTTGCTTGTCAAGGACAGCGGCTTCGCCGCTGAGGCACTCAACGAGCATCTGAGACCGTCAACTTCAATGTGCTGCCCATCGCGCGTTAAGAACGCGCCGTTTATACGAACCAATCTTGCTTTACAGCTTGCTCACGACGACTCGAAGTTGATCTTCAATTTACATGTAGTTTTTGCTGCGAGGACGACCTTGCGAGGACGACAATTTATAATCTCAAACAGTGTTTGAGATGTTTGTTTGAAACCACCATGTCGACGCACAGCTCGAGTGACATCGCAGCATCATTATCTCAGTCCGAGTTGCACCCAGTCGCTGCGTAACTCTTCTACTATTGGTTTAGACGGCACCGAGATCCCTTGATTGGCTGAAATTTTGTCCACCACATGGATCCATTCCGAATACCGGTATTAATGCACGTCTGAAGAAATCTGATAAATGCCCAAGGCAAGTGCATGTTCACTTTCTCACCTGCTGACTGGTAGCCGCTCGCCATCGCTCCAAGTCGAGCAGGTCTATTCATTCCCCTTGAACACCAACCTAAACATACCGGCCACTCCGCAGCCTTTGTCGCAAAGCTAAAACGTGAGGTGGAGGAGCTTCCACACCATTTCAACTCTTGGCTACGTACTAGGCAACAATGCAGGCGATTGTGACACCTCCTATCCCCCCAACGGCGTCGGTGGTAGCCGCGCCGCAGCTGGAGCTGAAGCTGACACGCACTGATAGCGAGCGCACGATACCGCTGGTGCTGCAGCCCAAGACCACGTGGAAGGACTCGGAGCGCATCGCGCAGTTCGTAGCGAACTTGACCAGCGCCGTATTGGTGATGACCATTGCTAGCTACTACCTGGTACCCATGGTTGCACTGGCAATGGTGGAGACCCCGCGTTTTACTGCTAAAATCCACACCCGTGCAGTGTGGGCAGCCGGAAACGCCTCCGTCGTACTCACGGATGGATGGAAGGCCATGGAGACGCTCGACATCAAACCGTCCAGCTCGTTTATCTCGATTTTGCAGGCCATATACAACAGTCCACAGGTCACAGCAGCGCTCACGTTGACGATCGCGTGTTTGGTGCTTATCCGCAAGTACAAAGTTATCGGCTGGTTCCTGTATCTGCAGGCGGGTGTGACGCTGCAGTGGGGCATTGCACTGTACCAATTGGCTCGCATTCTCTTCTCAATGTCGTGCTATATCACGGTCAAATTCATTAAGATCGTATTGGCGCTTCTCAGAATCGGATATGCAAGCGTCTTTGACGTACGCAACCGACAGGCTGTGGCACTACGACAGCTTATGAAGACTGCACCGACGCACGCAGTGTGGGCGGAGATGGCTGAATATCTGGATACTTTGGAAGGCAAAGACCACTGGAAAACAACGATTGCGGATGAAGATTTGGAGTACTGCGACTTTATCCAGCTACGAGAGAACTTTACTGCTCTTAAACGAGTTTTGGATGAAGACAAGCCTAACATCCGAGAGCTTCGGTACATGATGGCAGCTTGTGTTATGCGCAACGAACTCGGTGTGGACTCGCCAAGTCTACATCTTGAATGCAAATCTGGCACCAAGACTGTGATTAACGAGTACAACGACGCTGTCGTGCAAGCGCTAGAAGTTCTAGGCAGCGCAAGCGAGGAAGAGTTCCCACGTGAGGAACAAAATCAATTTTTCAAGCATATCAAGCAGTCGTTCGGTTCAACAGCGCTGTGTCTGAGTGGCGGTGGCTCCATCGCCATGTATCACAAAGGGATTATCAAGGCGCTACTCGAAGCTGATTTAATGCCGAACATCGTGTCCGGATCGTCTGGTGGCGCTATCACGGCTGCTATGATTGCCTGCAAGACCAACAAGGAGCTGCTTGACGATATCATTCAGGATGACGTCTCCACGCGGTTCATTCCCCTGGGCATTCGCTGGTTCCCACCCCTGCTTGAACAGATCACACATTGCATCAAGACTGGATTCCTACTTGAGTGCTCAACCTTTGAACGCACTACACAGCACTACTATGGCGAACCGTTGAACGACGTGCAGAAGACGATGTATTACACGTTCCAGGACGCCTACCTCAAGACAGGTCGTCACGTGTGCATCACTGTCTCGGCATCGGACGTCAATAGTGCTCACAAAGGTCCCAAGAAATTGTTACTGGACCACATCAACTCACCTCACGTCTTGCTCTGGAGTGCCGTGGCGTGCACGTGCTCGCTTCCGGGAATTATGAAAAGTAAGCAGCTTATGGCACGTGATTTTGACGGCAACGTTGTTCCGTACAACTCGCTGGGCAAGGAATGGTGCGATGGTAGTATCCAGCACGATTTACCCATGGAGACAATGGCGAGCTGTTTCAACGTGACAAACTTCATCGTTTCACAAGTGAACCCGCACGTTGTGCCTTTCGTGGGCGACGAGATCAACCAGCCTGGTTTCCGCAAGAGCATTTTCCACACACTTGAAAGCGTCATCGCTGCCGATGTGCGTCACCGCCTCAAGATGTTGGCTTTCTTGGGTCTCTTTCCGAAGATCTACGGCCACCAGTTCAGTGCGTACTTCCGGCAGAATTTCTCCGGCAACGTGACTCTCGTTCCCGAATTTTCGTTCCAAGAGGCGATCGGCATCAAGGCTATCCTGAACCCGAGCAAGCAGGACATGCACAACTACATCGAAGGTGGGCAGCGTACAGCGTGGCCGAAACTGGCTTACATCCGCCATCTGTGCAGCATCGAAAAGTGTCTGGACCGCCAGCTCAACCGCTTGCTGGGACCTTCTGTTATTCCGTACAACAACTGGCTGCACCCGGACTCCAAGGAGCAGAAAGAGAGTAGTGGACTAGGAACCCTAGAGTATAGTTTCACGCAATAGAACTTACGTTTGTAGACAAGTGAAACGATACCAACTATAGTTTCTTTTTGGAAGCCATGCTTGAAGTTGCAGAGGATGGTGAAAAATGGCTTCGTCGTACTTTACCGGATACCCTGCAACACCGGAATGAACGAGCGCCTCTCATTGGCTGATCGTCATTGAGCCGTTGGAGAACAACGAACAGTCGCAATGAGAGAACAGTAAGAGGCGTCCAGCACCATGGACATTACGACTTCCGCCATGCCACAGACTTCTTTAGCGATGGATCCGAGCCTTGACGATCCCATTAAGGACATGCGCAAAGTTACAGCGCCGACGGACTTGGCGCAGCTGGTGGAGACGCTGGAGCGCGAATTGGAGCGTGACCCCAACCTCGCCATCAAGCACAAGCCTAAACTCCAGCAACTGCTCGAGTACGGAACATTTTGCTAGCTGTACCGTCGAATAAGGACCTTATTTTGATGATGCGCCGACGTGTTGTATTTGTAGGAACTTCCCCGTGAACATGGAGGAGCTGCAGCGCTTTGCGCATTTCGATCCGTCGCGTAACTACACGAGGAACCTTATCTCCACAGACAACGAGACATACGCACTCATGCTATTGTGCTGGAACCCTGGCAAGTACAGCCCCGTGCACGACCACCCCACGGACGGCTGCTGGGTCAAGATAATTCAAGGCCAGGTGAACGAAGTGCGCTACGAGAAGCAAAACGGCAAACTCGTTGAGACTTCCAATGTGGTATTCACATCAGGCGTCACCTACATGGACGACTCGTTCGGACTCCACAAGGTAGGCAACCCACACGCAGAGATCAACGCCATTTCGATGCACCTGTACTCTCCTCCGTACGAGAAGTGCTGTGTCTGGTTCGATACCGACAACGCCGACAAATCCTCGGTGTCCGTAGCTAACTACTACACGGAGTACGGCGAGAAGGTCGAGTACTCTTAAGCCTTCTTTTTGGCTGTGTTTAAACAAACCAAGGTTCAAAGTCGATGACCCAGTCAGAGGAAGCATCATGGTACATATATTCTATTTTACGTCAAAGTCTTACTAGGAAGCATTTTCTTTCAGCGTCTTGCTCTTGTGTGAATCTGCTGACAGCGTCTCAAGGACAGTGCCCTCGGCGTGTTCAATACGTCCTTTCCACATGGCAATGTTGTTGCGCAACTCGGAGATCACGGTGTCATATTCGTCGATGGAGAAGACTTGGCCGGCTGTCTCGAACAACGGCGTGGCCACCAACGTGAGGAATGTAACCTGGCTGCGTGGCAAATTGGCTTGTTTGCGGTCACACAGCGGGGATATGGGCAAATTGTTGCACTCCTCGGTTTCACCCTGGCGAAAGAATTCCTCGGATATCCTCTCGGCCCACGTTTCGTGGTATGCAAACGGTTTAGCAGTGTGTCCAAGATCAGCAAGCATTAGCATCGTCTCCATCAGCAGCGAGAGCTCGAGTCCTTGCGCCTGTTCTGACATTGCAAACGTTTTGGTCTTGAGCACTGAAATGCGCTGGAAATGTCGTGCTAGGTCGGTTGCGAGGATCATACCAATGATGATCTTACGACACTCGGCACGCTCTGCTGCCCCCATAGTGCTAAATACATCGAACGCATCGTGGGACAAGATGCGGTACAGTTCAGCAATGTGCATGCGCTCCAGGACCGAGTCATCGCTATACGTGATGGCCAAATTGGATTTCGTGGCAATGAGGAATCCGTTTGAGACGCCCGGGTGCGAAATATCGTGCGCTGCTGCTGCTACAAGCCCAAAAAGCAATGTGCTATCATCAACGCTTAGATGCACACGCCGTAGATAAAAGTTGATATCGGCTACAACCGCGGCAGCATGCCTAGCATTTAAAATGACATGAATAAATATCAGTTAGCCAGACACATTCTTTTACATTTGTTAAGAAAAAAGCTCGGACTTACACACGATTGTGGTACGGATTTCGGTTCTGATACCGCTCCTCGACTGCGGCTGCAAAACACACGAGCTTTTTCTCGTCCAGGTCGAGTCGTTCGATCAAGCCATTCGTTTTCACACACGCTAAAAACACAGCCTGAAGCGGGGCAAGACAGTGCTGCTCGAGGTAGAAGATGTCGACGAAAAAATGGTTTTGAAGCCGATCCATCAGCCAGCTGGAGAGATCTCCCTCACGTGGTCGGATCACTGCATCAAATGCGTCATCTAGATTGCTGTAGCTGCGTAACAAGCGGTTAAGGCCATCATCGCTAGCAGGACCGTTTTCGTTGGAAGATTTTTTTGTACTTAAACGTCGAGACGTCGACACGCGGAGGATGTCGTTAGACAAGGAGTAATGCCGAGAACGACGACCATCACTGCCTGGCTTAGTCTGGGATCCAGGATCGTCCCCAGACTGTGCTGGGTGATCTTTGAAGTCCATCATGTGCAGCCAGCCTTGAACTTCCTCTTCAAATTCAGGCATTGCTGAGCTAAGCGTGACCTCAAAGAGATCATGATTCCGAACAAGCGCCGTGATAATCTTGTCGATATCGAGCTTCTCGGCGGCGCTCATCTTGACCTTAATTTGACATAAAATCCGGAGGATATCGCCCATTTCGTAGTGCAGCTCGTAGTTGAGCTTGCCTGAGAGTTCTTCCTTCATTTCGAGGTTGGCGCTGCTTAGACGACGTGCTTCTGTGACCAGATGGAAAGAAGTAAGGAACTCCCGTCGTGTACTGCGTTCCTGTTCTCGTACGATGCGAAGCAGGAAGCCCAACAAGATAATAAAAATAGCCAGAATTACTAATCTTCTGTTGAATACCACGCTTGTTGTACCATGGATACCAGTCGTCACGATCGCAATCAACGAGAGCTCAGCGACCACAATGATGCAGTAGGTAAACTGGAGTCGTAGTAAGCACGTGCACACACACGCTCCAAGTAACTCGAGAAAGAGCAAGCTATCCAAAAAACCCTCACCAAGCAGTACGGACGTTAGCCTTACGTCATCAATATGTACCACAGAGAGCTGCTTCGCCAAGCGAGTCTGTTTCTCAATCCCGGCAAAGACTACCAAGAACAACGGAGCGATTGTACAGTGATAAAAGAGCACCAGAACTAGCTGCACGGGGTCTAATCTCACGCTTGGGAAGCGATACTCGCCTCGTCGACGCCAGATATGAAATATGCAAATCGCTGCAAGTACATATAGAATCGTTGCGATAGCTGCGAATGAACCGTCATCCAGCCAGAGTGCGTGAGAGAAGCTTGTTGTCGAGAGTAATTCTTTGCTGGAGTCCACAATTTCCAGCTCTGCAAAGATCGACGCAGCGTAGGCTTCCGTGATAGCTAACGTCGCAGCATTGGAAGACGCATAACTCCACCCCGCGAATACAAGTAGCACAACAACCATGTTCCCGACGATGCAGGTTTGCCATTCTCGTCGAAAGTATGTCTGGAATTTCTGCTCCACGTCGAGGTCCTCGAAGTAGCACAAAATCGGATGTGTAGGCTGCTGCACCAACACGACGGCGCGTGGCACAGATCTTCGCGGAGCTGCCACGTTGCGCTTGGAGAGATTTGGCTGCAGCGGTGGCACGATTGGCTGCACCAGCGTTAGTGGCATCACGACGGTCATGGCTGCAAGTAGTGCGCGTTACTTTACAGAGGTGGTGACACCAGCTTTCCAGATGACTACTCCTAAATGTAGCGTGCGTTTAAGGAGACAGAAACGGCAGCGAACCACGGTCAACACGTCTCTATTAATACGGACAAACAGGAAACTCCTTGCAATCAAGCCTTCAACACAGTACACGTTACCAAAAAGGGCTACACTTGCAAACAGATCATTCATGTGTTGTACACAACTTTTGTAGAGCAAAAGTCGCTTGAAGGTCGCTCCAGCGGCAGCGAATCTGACGTGGGGTGTAACTAGTCGTCAGTGAGACCGTGGAGCAGTTAAGCGACCATGGCCGAGGTGGACTACTACGAGACGCTGGGCATCCAGAAGACCGCCACGGAGGAAGAGATTAAGCGTGCCTACCGCAAGATGGCCATCCGCTACCATCCA
The DNA here is from genome assembly GCA_016864655.1 of Phytophthora cactorum. Classification (NCBI taxonomy): domain Eukaryota; phylum Oomycota; class Peronosporomycetes; order Peronosporales; family Peronosporaceae; genus Phytophthora; species Phytophthora cactorum. Next base: position 187,145 of record NHQK01000008.1, read on the forward strand.
GGTGCGTCGTTCTCCTCACTGCCTCCCTCTCAACCTATTCTTGACTCTTGTCGCTGTTGCAGACAAGAACCTGAGCAATAAAGAGGAGGCCGAGATCAAGTTTAAGGAGATCGGAGAGGTATTGTAGATATTTTAGCAGATATTGACGCTTGATTACCAGTTGCTGACGCTGTTATTGCTGCTCTTCAGGCGTATTCGGTGCTCTCCGATGCAGATAAGCGACGCCAGTACGACCGCTTCGGCAAGGCTGGCGTGGGCGGCGCTGCAGGAGGCGGTGGCCCCGGCATGCACCCGTTCCAGGGCCAGGATGCCGAGGAAATCTTCCGCACGTTCTTTGGTGGCCAGGACCCGTTCTCCATGTTCTTCCAGGAAGGTATGCGGGGAGGTGGCATGCACAACTTCGGAGGCTCTCGCGTGCACGTGTCGCAGTTTGGACCGGGATTCACGTTCACATCGTTCGGTGGAGCTCCGGGGATGGGAATGGGCATGCCAGGCATGCGTATGCATCGTGTGAACCAGCGACAGCGGTGAGTTAGCGGCGGACTTGGATTATGTGGACGTAGAGTTGTGCTGATGGATTATGTGTTGCTATTGGCAGTGCACCGAACGGACAGAATGTTGCTGGGGACAATCAACCGCAGCCAAACGGACGTTTATCGCAGTACAGGATCGGCGGTGGCAACCTGCTGCTGATCTTTTTCCTGCTGTGGATCATGGGCGTGCCCTTCAGCTACCTGTGGATAGCACTCATGCTCTTCAGCTACCTAGGACTCGTTTAACTGTCTGCTGTCAACGCAGCGTTCGAAGCACACCGTCGACCACAGCTAGTAGTTGAATTAAGCGAACCCGTATATATAATCGCCTTTTCTGAATAGATTTTGCCTCAAAAAAATAACTCGATGTCCTTCAAAACTATACTCGTTGGTTGAATCGGATAATCTGCGATACGGAGACTCAGATCCCCGAACACTATTAGTATCGAGCATTTCTTCAGATACCACCTAGGACGAGTAAGTGACAGTGATCGCAGTGGTGGAACTTAATGGATTGTGCAACTGTGGCGTGGATACTTCTCCGGTCCATATTTTTATGCAGCTCCTGGAGGTCTGTAAAAATCCGTTAAAAATGACATCATTTACTATATTTTTAAATAACCTTTAAAAAGGTTTTCTTCTTACAGTTTAAATTTCTCATGTACCGCCCTTTTTCTAAATGTATCAATTTGCTGAGAAGCGTGCATCATGCCGGACGCGTCACTGGAACGGCGGGCGTTCCTCTCTTCTGCGTCTCCACACTCGGAAGACACGCGCCCCACCTCGGATGTGCAGACGCGTCCCCGCAAGGCCTCCAATGCGTTCCGCCGCTCGCCTCTTCTTTGGCTCGCGACGCTCATTGCCGTCGTGGGAATCGTCCTCGTTGTCTCGCTGCTCTACGCGACCGGCAGCTCGTCCAAGTCGCTGCGTGACGAGCAGAAGGCGTTGGAGGTTCGAGACGCGTACAACACTCCGCGTCGCTTGGCTCGATTCGACGTAAATCAGACCAGTTTGGGCAATTTGGACACTGTGAGCGTCTACTTCGAGTACAAACCACCCCAGCCCGAATTCTACAGCCGAGACAGAGTCGCCGCTTACTGTGTGAGCTCGGCCGACGAACTGAGTAATCGGACGCTTGATGTGCACGAGTTTATGGACACAGTACCCACCAATGGCAAAGGATCGGGCGTGGTGGAAGTTGGACCTTTAGTTAATATACGATGCTCGTGGCTGCTGCGGTTCATCACGGGGGACGATCAGGTGCTGGGGGAGAGCAAATTGCTGAGGTTTAAACACGGACCGACACAGCCATTGCAGGTGCATCTGGCCTTGACGCAGAATGCGGACGAGATGAGGGTCAAGTGGACGAGTGCCAATGTCACAAACCCCGTGGTGACGTTTGGAGAGCAAAAGAGCAAGTTGGACAGAGTTGAACGGGCCACACAGAGCAGCTACAAGGCCGAGGATATGTGCAATGGACCAGCCATTGCGGTGTTCCCTAGACATTTCAGAGACCCGGGACAGATTTTTGATGCTGTCATGACGAAACTGGAAGCTGGGAAGACATACTTTTATCAGGTTGGAGATGAGAACGGAGAGCTGAGTAACGTTCTGGAGTTCCGAATGCCGCCGCCCGCGGGGAGTAATAACGTCCAGACGGACGCACAGGGATCGAGTATGAGTTTCTTTGTTTATGGCGACCTGAACTCGCCGGTTGGAGCGACGGCTAATTTTGCCGAAGATGATGGGAATTGTGGCACGACGATGCAACTGATTCGCGAGGATATAGAACGAGCTGCTGCTGATCCGAGTAAACACAGATACGTCGCTGTCATGCATGTTGGAGACTTAGCCTATGCGATGGGGTCTACCTATATCTGGGATCAATTCGGTCATCTCATTGAATACGCAGCTGCACGTCTGCCGTACATGATCAGCATTGGCAACCACGGTAAGTTATTGTTTGTGGCTTTACAGAATAAATTTTCTGTGCTGATTTTGTATCCTGTTTTATTCGTAGACTATGGATACCTGGAAGGAGTGAAGAAAGATCATATCAAGTGGCCTTCGCATCCGACGTTTGAAAAAGAGGGTACCCATGGCTACGACTCCTATGGCGAGTGTGGCGTACCCTCAGCTAAACGCTTTCACATGCCGGATAATGGCAACGGTGTCTACTGGTACAGTTTCGACACGGGACTTGCACACCACGCGGTTGTGAGCAGTGAACACGAGTTTGCGCGGGGTTCTCCACTTCACAATTGGCTGGTGAATGATCTCAAGTCTGTTAACCGCTCCAAGACGCCGTGGGTCTTCGTATATATCCACCGACCTCTGTACTGTTCCGTTGCCTACTCTGGAGATTACTACCGGTCATTGCTATTCCGTGAGGAGCTCGAACAGGAGCTGGCTGACTACCACGTCGATATCGTGTTTGCGGGTCATTACCACTCGTACGAACGCACGTGTCCCGTGTTTGGCGATCGCTGCATTGAGTCACCGAGCGGTAAGGCGATGGCTCCAGTCCATCTCATGGTAGGCTCGGGCGGATACACAGTGGACGATGCCGGGTTTTACCGTTCACACTGGCATGAGCAGGGCTTTTTGGAACACGGCTACGGTCGCGTGCACATTTACAACTCGACGCACCTGCACTTTGAGTTCGTGTCTAATGTCGAGCGTCGCGTCAAGGACGAGACGTGGATCGTGTCGACACACGACTGGCCCAGCAAGCGCGAGCGGTATCCTCCTGGGTATTTCCCACCACAGGAAATTGCGGGCTTTGGAGCTGCTGTGATTTTGGCTTTACTAGCTTGTTACGCTGTGCTTATACCTGCAATACGCCGAGCTCGGAGCACCAAGTATACGCCTGTACCACCGATTCAGTTTTCTGAATAGAGCAGATAACTCCGTGTGAACTTCACTGGACTCATTGTATGCGCCATTCCTCATTTATCTCAAGCAAGAAGGCGATGAAACGTGAAAGTCATCTAGAATTTGAGTGCCTGAATGGAACAGCCGAATCCTACGACATTTTTGATGGCATGAGGAAGCATCAACTTGCCAGGACATCATGTTCCAGGAACCGGATACTACGACTTGAAAAGCTACTTGCGGCTGCGCCACACGACTATCCCATTCCAGTGGCTGGAGAAATATCGTGCTTACTAAGTATCTTTCAAGGATACCTGTATCCCCCCTTTTTTGTTAGGGCTATTGATAAAAATATCCAATTTCTGAAAGGCATCCAATTTGTATGCCTTCAAAACCCGAAAATACGCTAGACACCAACGCGGTTGTTTTGACTTCTACGGTGAACTATGATATGAATACAAACTCGTGCAAGTCGGCGTATGTGACGACAGCAGTTGGGCCCATTGAGAAATGCGTGCAGTGCAGCGCTGACGTACAAGGATTACGTGGTTGCTGTGGAGAGAGAAATACAATGCCGGACAGTCTTGCGCTGTCGTGGAGCTGTCTGGTATCACGCACGACGTACTTGGCGGACGGTAAGTGTCACAAGTACCAGCACCGTACACTTTGAGTCAGCGGTGCAGGTTTTGCAAGTTCCCTGAGAAGCACTCAATGTCACCATCGTCTCTCCGGGTGCCACACGCCGTGCCCGAGTATATTTTGTTGACCGCCGAATTGTCTGCACTCCGTGTCGCGCGGTAGCTTGCTGACGAACCCGACGCTGCTATACTTGACCTCCACGGTGAACTACGATACGACTGCCAACAAGTGCAAGTCGGAGCTACCGTCCTTTGTGACAAAAACTATGGTCACTGTGGATGTGTGTTCACCCGGTGAACTACAATACGGATGCGAACACTTGCTCGGCATTGGGGGCGATTGCCAACTCATTATTGGTGCCATTATTGGGTACCTTTCAAAACCTGATGAATCTGCCACACGTGACAAAGTGTTGTACTTCGACCGAATGATCCTCTACCGCCCACACGATAAGACTTTTGTTTGCTCGCACTGCGTGGACATCATATATCCGTACGATCAAGGGAGGGTCATGTGGTGCAGGAATACCTGCGACTGCGGCATACATCCGTTTTAAGGTACTAACAGAACACAATATACCTCACTGGAAAAAATAAAATAAAAATACATCCATTCCATACCCTTGGCTCAAGAGTGCCGAACCAAGCTCTTCAAGAAGCTCCGAGGGTACCTGGCCACAGCAATAGCACGTGCACTCAGGCGATGTTATCCAAACTAACAGGTTTCCCCAGTAAGCGACTTTGGCGTGGTTGCAGATTGCTTGGTGATGCGTGTTTTTTTTTTCTTGGGAAAACTAAACCGCCCCGGCACTCGATGTTTTAACCCTGTACTTTCTGACGATGCGTATGATGTTACGGTTGCTCATGGCTGGTTTACTTGTTACCAGGTAGAATGGTAAATGGAATGGACACGTTGAGCATAGGTGAAAAGTCCGGGAAAAAATCAATTATGAAGAAGTGCACTTGAGGAGTTTATTTTCTGGGAGTGCAGACAGCGGACACAACTTCGAGTCGTACCGAAACTAATTTTGCCGAACACCGAGAGAAATGGTAGAAAAAAAAGAAAAAAATGTACATCTTCATCGCAATTTAGTACTTTTATTACTTTGACACGTTACAGCTCGAACTCTTCTTCATGAACATCAAAGTCGTGTGTGCCCAAGTCAGCCATGGCTTCGCCGGTTGCAGCCTTTAGCGCCTCAGGCCCCGAAATGAACACTCCGATCGGTGTTCCACTTGTACACTTGTGCTTCTCGTGTACTTCTCGCATAACCTGCGCCATATTCGGCCGAGTTCCACAAGCAACTCCATACCCCTCCACTAATCCGCGTAATGTCGTTGGACTTGAGTCGTCACCAAAGTCTTGACTAGTTTCGGTTGGTGAGGTTGGTCGAATGCTAGAGTAGTTGCAGCGTGCGACGCCGTGGTCCAGTGACGAATGTTTCACGTTGCTGGTTTGAGAAGATCGTCGCCATCGGTGTATCAGCAACAACGCATACGCCACGATTGGGATAAGGAATACAACCCCAATTTCCACGAAATTCTGCAGGGGCCAATACTGCGTCTTGTTGCCGTGATCCATCAGCACTCCGTTGTCGAATTCGAGCCACAATATCAAGACCGTGACCGGCACGAACATTGTCGTGTACAGCACGATTTTAGCGCCTTTGGATCGAAGCGGTTCAGTAAACGGAGCCGGAGTGCCACGCAGATTCATAAATCCCCCATACTGTACGTTTGCACTTTGGATAATACTAGTTTTGCCTCGTAACCTCTCGTAGTCGATCGGTGTGTCCAACATGGCCTTACTAGGTGTACGAGTCAGATTGAATCGAAGCGTGAAGCGTTCACCACTTGGATCAAAATGCCTGATCTTGCATAATATCGGAGAAACCTCTTCGAGCAACGCAAGCTCACGAATTGCCAACACCAGGAAGACATGCTGATTTGGCAGTGACGAGTCGTGCTTCTCAAGTCGAGCTACCATATCCTCCAAAATGGCGAAGAGTGGTGTAGCACCGATGCCGCCTCCAATGAGACACACTGTGGGATACTCGTCGTATCCAGTGAGTGAGGCCCCGTAGTAGCCGTCCATATACACAACTGGAAGCTTGTCTTTATCGCGGCATTCTTGTGCGTGCTGTACAAGGTTCTGCGTCCAGTCCCCCAGTGACTTAGCGAGGATAGTCAGAGATGCCGCACTTGTACGGGGTGAAGAACTGATTGTGAACGCGTGCCACTGCAGCTTGGAGATAGCAGGCACGTTCAAGTACACGAACTGTCCAATGTCAAAGCCTCCATTAGTAGAATGAGCGAGCACAATTTTGACCAGACCCTCGGGTAGTCGAGTAAACTCGAGCACTTGAACTGGGAAAAGCGCGTTCCAACGTGAAATGGCGCGACTTGACAGGTACAGAACGAGTGTGGGCAATAGCCACCAAACTATCACGTTGAAGTGCAGTACGGCGAAGATCACGGCGGGGATGTACAGGTGATGCACGTAGTAGAAAGTCTCGAAGAGATGACGACGAACCCACGGGTGCGACGTGTAGGTAATGACGAGCATGAAGAAGAGCGAGATCTCCCCAAAGACATTGAACCACTTGGGATACCCAATGTGCCAGTAGTCGAGCTGGCAGTCGAAACACGGCAATGACTGTTTAGCCAACACGCCTTGACGAGCCCACAGCCAGTAGAAAGGGATCGCGTGCAGAATCGCAGCATAGATGGATAACAGCCCAAGCCAGCGATGATACTTGACGCCATTCGCGTACGAAATGTTGAAAACCTCCATCCAAGCGCAGTGGCGCGTACAGGGCAGGAAGAGGAACGCCATGTTGAAGACGGAACTGTAGCCGAACACGACGCCACTGAGTTCAAGCACCGTGCTGAAGTCGTACGCATCTCCCGGACGAGGTAGAACTCGTCGCTGATTGACCCATCCGTACACGAACAAGACGACGTTGCCGATGACTAAGAACGCAATGAATAGTAGTTCACCGTAGCAATAGTCTTTCATCCACTGTAGCCCAGGAATCGACTTGAAACGTGGAGGTTTCCGACGTAGCAACGCTGAAACAGCCAGTACTCGACGTGCTGTGTGACGGTGTACATTGTAGTCCCGAACCAACTCGAAGAAGATCAAACTCGCGAGCAGTGGCAGTACAGTGAACAGCACAAAGAACGTCGGAGCGAGCATTTCATAGTGTCCATAGGCCTTGAGTGATGAACCGGGAGGTGGCGGGGTCAGTGGCACGCTCCAGAACGGACTGATGGCGTTCATGAAGCTCAACTGGATAGACGGTGACAAGTACATGACCTGCCCCCAAATGTAGATAGCGATCGACACCACGAGCATCACGTGGGCCAAAGTGTTCAAGATTCGAGATCCCGAGGAGCTTCTTGGCTTGGACGTCGTCTCCATTCCAAGCGATCTTTTGCTTCCTCCATCGTTTACGTTCAATAGCGGTCGAAGTACTGCAGCTTCTCCACTAATCCCCCGTTCACCCAAAGGTGATAAACGTTGTTCCGTTGGCGGCATGGACGATGAGCTTCGGGATCACCGGAGAAAATCGAAATGATCCATCTCCACTACCGAATCAAGCAGCATCGCACTGCATACTTACGTCACATGAAGTCCATTGACTCAAGGATCAGCGTTGAATCAACGATCAACACCGTCGATCGGTGGATGGCATGATGCGTCAAGCGTCCAGGATTCGCCCGAGGCACGAAGGTGCAGAGGACATCCAGCAGCATGCCTCAAGCCAATCAACAATGATCGCGTTCAACATGAAACACCTTCAGCTTATAAAAGACGCTGGAAAGATCTTGCATATATGTGATAAAAAGCTAAAGCTACTCGACGGTTTGATACAGACAACGTTTATTCCAAATAGGCCTCGAGTTCTCGTCCGGTGTCGAGCCACTTTTGCACTCGCATCGGATGATGGAGAAATTCCTGCAGCTCTTTGAAAAGCTGAGCTCGATACTGCTTCAGCCACGGGTACGGGACGGTGGTGCGTCTCAGATAGAGATATTTGTCCACGTCTTGACGCTGCATCATGGCTTTGCCTTCGTACGGGAACCATGCATCGCGACAGCTTGAGCAGCAGACGCTCTCCTCATAAGTGCGATAGATGAGCATCTGGCCGTTGTACAGCACGTCGTCCAGCGAGAGGAGGCGGCAGCATGGGAAACACTCGGAACCGGGCGACGTCATGGCTTGGAGAGTGCGTTCCCAGTCCTCGACTCTGGCGTGGTCGCAAGTGCTGTGGTGCTCAGCGAGCCCGTCGGGAGTGGGGAACCAGAGTCCACATAAGCAGGTGGCACCGTGCTTCATCTTGTCCATCGCAACACTTGCTGCTTGATCGATGCAGGACCGAATCAGGAATGGTCGGTCTCCGATCAACGGAGCATCTTTCCCAGAGGTACCTTTTCTACTGGTGACCAGCATCGCATTTTATCCTCTCGACTTTAATTCTACTGATAAGAAACAAGAAACAGCTATCAGATATTAATACCATGTACAGCGTGTTGAGATGGTTTAATGATCGATATACTTATTTATCTTTGCTCGTGAGCTCCTTCCAGCTATTCAATACTATTGAATCAATAGTACGCTAATGCTCGGCTTAGAGCTTGACTTGGTCCAGGAGTTGACTGTCGTGTCGTGGGAATCTCTCTTACGACTCACGTGGGCGATGCACTGCCGTCGAGAGGAGAGACGATTCACCCAATGCACCGCACCAGTACGCTAACACAAGCCCGATGAAGTGCATGGCACTTCTTGGGTTGGTTTCGAACTTGGGTTCTGTGTATGGCAACTTACCCAAGGAGTGTTGCTGAGCCTTGGCTTTGGCCTCGAATGATTTGATGTTTTTTTCTTGCATGAGTCTTGAGCGACTTTACGAGTGAGGGTGTTGAAAAGTGAGCGAGTTGGAAGCGCTTGCATAATCGTTCAGAATCAGCCATGGGCGTCAACACTGCATTTATTGGACCGATCCACGCGCTCGCGCGCACGAACCACGTTTTTCTTCTCCTTGTAAACACTACTGGAAGCATTCAAATGGATTTATTGCTGGATGTAGCAAAACGAATACACAAAACAAACGAGCAATTAAACACCAACTGCACTGCTTAGGGCCTACCAGCCAACCTGCTGGTAGACCATGTTCGCGAGCGAAATTGACTGCAGGATGAAGGTGTCTTTACTACACCGTTCACCCAAATTAGTCGTGCAACATAAATAGTCGTGCACCGTAAATGATCACCCCCCCCGGTTTTGAAAAATTCTTTCGTTTCTGCCTCAAATCGCAAAAAGGCAGCGGATTCTGATAGATCTCGACGATGTTTCTCCCCAATTCTCGCTGCTGGTTTGTTTTGGGTTAAATTCCATGATCTACCTGTAGAGCAAGTAAACTCACTGAGCGTCAAATATGATTCCTTTCTCCTGTAAATTAGGCGAGATTCGAAGTTTCAATTCAGCTACTACTCGCTGCAATACGAAATGGCGTAGGCAATAGACTTGAGAGATCAACTTGTTAAAAATTTCCGCCTGTTGCTAGATGGAAAACCTCGAACTACATATACATCCAAGATGTCTTAAAAATGATACCAGCTACTCGAAACCCCAACGCAACTTTAATCGCCCCAACTGGTCCGCATGCATTAGTAAAGCGTCCACCTACAAGTCAAGAGGGCGGTCCGTGACATTCAGCCCCAATTTGGCTGCTGACCTGATCTCATCGACCAGCTCTTCCAGCTCCAATAGCCGTATCTCACCATCCGTATAGCGCACCACCCACTTGGTCGACGAATTTCCCTTAGTCTGCCATCCGATCACCTGACCCGTCATCCACTCCGTCACGACATCTTCACTCTTGTCCTTAATGTACTTAGTTTTCTTGAGGATACTCCAAAACACCGGCCGACCGGGGAGCGCAGCAAAGTCTTTCGTCAACTTCTCCTTATCAAACCGTTCCTCCTCTTCAATATCAGACTCCACAGTGGCAATCTCTTCATGCCGCTTACTTCTGGTACTCTCCTCGACGGCCGAGTTCTCCACCTCCACCTCCATCTCGGACTCGGAACTCTCGTCCCATTCCGCGCGTCGTTTCCGACCCCGGAGGGATAACGCCGTGGTTGTAGCTCCTGGACTCTTCCGGTTGTGTTTTCTAAGCGTAAGAAGTCTGTTCCTCACCTGCCCCTCATCAGGGACCTTCACCAGCATTTCCGGTTGGTCCGCATACTTGTTCTGCAGCGCAAGGAGGCATTTCTTGGGAGTCACGCCTCTAGCGAGCAACCCGTCCACTTCCCCCTTTACAGACAAGTCGATACCCACCCGCTTTCGATTAGTGACTTGGTCTCCGTGCTCCCCGGCGGCAGCCAATTGGAAAGTGACGGGGATTTCTTCCTCGTCTTTCGTGCTCTCGAGGATGCGCAGCCGACGCTCACAATCTTCGTGTGAGATACAGCGGTACACTCTGCCGTTGCCGAAGGCACCGTAGTTGTAGGCTGTCACGTACTCGAACGCGTCGTGCGCATGCAGCGCCAGGATGGCGTCCTCCAGCGTCGTGTGGGTAGACACAGGGCAATATGTGGGCGCGGAGCTTCCGCGCGCCATCGCACGGAAAAAAGGATTGTGTGACACACACAATTTGTGTCGACCACCGATATATCGACCACCGAAGGTGTAATCAGATCCGGTCTGAGTCTGAGAAAAAGCGACCTTTCAGATAAAATCTGAGAATTCTCAGACTATGGAACAACATTACACGGAAGCATACATGCATACTGAGTCTTTTTTAGAGAGGTTGAGGTGCCCATTCACAAGTGGGGATTCTTCTTGCCTTTCTTCGGAAGGGCACAGTCGGTCTTAAAGTTGTAGTCGTTGAGATAGAAGCTCCAGATTTTTTCGAACTTGGACAATTCGCAGTACATCTCGCCATCGCATCCGGGTAGGGGAGCCTCGACTTCTTGGATCCACACCGACACGTAGTATTTCTGGTCCTTCTTGCCACGATATAGGCGGAAGTCGATGTTGGAGGCTGTGGGGGAGAGCACTGAAGTACGGAAGGCTCTTGAGTTGATTTGATCGTCCGTCCACGATGCGAGAAGCTTAGAGCGATCACCATAACCAAGTAGCGTCATGAGGGGTAGCGTCGTCTCCGCGTGGCCAAAGCGTAGGTTACCGACAACGTTGGTTTCGCCCGAAATGAACATTTTCATGTATGAGTGAATATCTTGAAGCAGGACGGCGGCCATTTCATAATTGATCTTGTAACCAGCACCCTGTTCGTAGAAAGCTTCGAGGTCCTCAGCATAGTCGAGTCGGTTCAAGAATGTTAGGTCCATAAGAGAGCACCAATGACTCGTGATACCATATACCATGATATCAAAGCTACAAATCAGCAAGATAATATGTCAGCTCGTATTTCCACACATGGAGATAAAGGGGAAAGTGATTCCTTACGCGCAAGCCGCAAAGGCAGCACGGACGTCAGAGACGCTGAGCGCCACGCTGTCAGGTAGATTCAACTGAGATTTGAGGTCAGCTAGACTCGCATTCATTTGACTCGTACTCCCGTAAGCTTTAAGTTCAGCAGAGGCGTTCGGATTGTGCTTGACCTCAGCAAGGTATCGGTCGCAAACATCGTAGAAACGAAGGAGCGGGTCCTGCAGAGAATTTGAGATTGCTAGCTTGGAAACATCATGGTGGAAGGAATCCTCTAGAACGTACTTTTCCCTTGGCGTACTTGATGTAGTGAACGTCACTTGGGTTGTCGAAGAATGTGCTGGCAAACCTGCCAGGATTCACAACAACGACATTTATCACTCCCTTGACTACGCTTTTTAGACAACCGAAGAACGTACGCTCTGGCACTGTCACCCGTGCGCTCAATAAACGTGTGTGCAAGGATGAACTGTTTTCTTTCAAATGTTGTCGGGATCGCGAAGCCCACCGAATCCCGAGTTCTTTTTCCAAACGCTGCGAGCTCATCAAAGCCACTTGATGATAAGACACCAGCAACTGACATGTTATAAGGCAGCGAATACTCCTTCAACCACTCTGGAAGGACGCTCGAGTAATTTGCCTGCAGCCTATACAACAGATCGGCGATCTCACGCATCGTATTGTCGGTTGGAAATCTACAACCGTAAAAAAAATAACAGTTTTAGCTACGAGAAAATTAGAATCAAATCGTAACTTCAAAACGAGCTGTACCTGCTTCCATGACGACTCACTTGCTGAATCTGCAACAACTCAAGGTCCGAGGCCTGGACCCCAGTCACGCGTACATTATTCTGCACAAGAGCCGTCTGGGCACTACGCTGATCCCAGTACATCGTCATGGTCCCAAAGGAAAGGGGGGTTGTGAAACCAGAATCAGCAGCGTTCAGAATGTCGTCCTCCGCGGCAATACTATTGTCGTCTTCGATGCTACTTGTGGCAACCAGCAAGAAGACGGAGAGAAGGAACGTGACGGCAAGAAATCGACCGATGGTCTTAACTGGCAAAGCCTCGGGAGGGGACACATCGGGCGGGTTTTCCATTTCGAGTGACTCCAAGCCCTTCGCCATCTTCAGCCTTCTTGCTCCTCTACACTCGAACTCAAAGTGGTTTGGTAGTCACAATGCTTTTGATAGACTTGCTGCCTTGCCTTGCGTTCTTATCGGTCGTTTCATTTGAAAACATTTATAGCAAACAAAATTATCACACCTACGGAACACCAACAAATCTATCTCGACGCGCCCAAGACAAAGTGTCGTTTACACAACGCACTCGGTCTCGAAATTGTAGTCGTTGATGTAGTAGCTCCAGATCTCCTCCACCTTTGAGAACTCGCAATAAAGCGCACCATCACATCCGGGCAACGGAGCTCCCACTTCCTGGATCCACACCGACACGTAGTACTTTTGGTCCGATTTGCTGCGGTACAGACGGAAGTCGATGTTAGACGCCGTTGGAGCAAGCGATGACGAACGGAAGCCTCGCGAGTCAATCTGCTTGTCAGTCCATGACGCTAGGAGCTTTGTGCGGTCCCCATAGCCGAGTAAGGTCATGAGCGGTAGAGTGGTTTCAGCATGTGCGAAGCGCAGGTTTCCAACGATGGTAGTGTCTCCCGTAGTGAAGTTTTTCATGTAGGTGTAGACGTCTTGAAGCAATACGGCGGAGATTTCGTAGTTGATCTTGTGCCCAGAACCCTGCTCGTAGAAGGTTTCCAGCTCCTCCGAGTACTCCAGGTGGTTCAGGAAGGCTTGATTGACGAGGGAGCACCACTGAGTGGTGACGTTGTAGAGCATGATGTCGAAACTGAGGCACAAATCCTCATTCGATTAGCACCCCATTGATTCAATCGAATATTCAAGCGATCGCAACGTACGCGCAAGCAGAGAAAGCAGTCGCCGCTTCGCTGGCAGTCAGGTTAGCATCGCTGGGCAGATTCAACTGGGTTTTCAGGAATGCAATGCTCTCGTTCATCGTGGCAGAAGTTTGGAAAGCATCATATTCCGTTAAAGCACTACCGGTAGCGCTGTCCAGGACTTCGGCGTTGTATCGTTCACACTCGTCGAAGAAGCGAAGCAGCGAATCCTATAAAAGCGAACGTAGTGAGTGGTTATTGATCACACCGTACGCAGCGATGCCGAACGTACATTTCCGTCGGGGTATTCAATGTACTCGACGTCGTCCGGGTTGCTGAAAAATGTGCTGGCAAACCTATTGAACCCATGCATTACACAAATGTGAGCATATATGTACTGAGATTCGTTTCAAGCCTGGAGAAGAGAAGAGACGTACGACTTGGCGCTGTCGGCAGTGCGCCTTGTGGTAGTGTGTGCGAGCTTGAACAGACTGGCGTTGTAGGACACTGGGATAGAAGCCTTAACTGAGTTTCGAGACCGCGATCCATAACCTGCCAGCTCCGCAAAGCCAGCAGGCGCCAACCCCCCTGCATCCGTCGTGGTGTACGGCAGCGAGTAGTTCTTGAGCCAGTCAGGGATAACGCTCGAGTAGTTCGTCTGGAGCTTGTCCAACAGATCGATGATTTCTCCCATATTGCCCTTGGTGGGGAATCTACTTCCGTGGCGGCTCACCTGCTGGAGCTGTACTAGCTCCAGATCCGAGTCCTCGACCACCGACTCATTGACACTCGATTGCAATGCAGAAGCGAGTGCCGACTCACGCTGGTCCCAGTACTTGGTCTTGGTCGCGAAGGACTGCAGACTGAAGCTACTACTCCCGGCAGTAACACGGGGCGACGAAGTCAGGAGGGCGAGGAGAACCACGAACTTGTGAACCATTGCGTCTTCTGTGTCAAGAGTGCACTTATGGCGTATCAAATCTTGAAGTGAGCTTTAGGCATCTCTGTCGGGGCGACAGAGATTCCTAAAGCCGACAGTGACGACGGGGCAGTGGTATATTACCCGGCACAGTCACAGTGTCGGGTAATATACCACTGCCCCATCTCATGATCCTCCGGTTCCCTTCTCACGGGCCGTCACGGCGTGGCGTGAGTCACGCCAGGGTTGTTTAAGTTGGACAAGCTTCGACTCAGTCCACGACTGATCGACTCCCCACCACAACAGCAAGCTTGATCATGGGTCATGAATCGTGATTTATGGTCAAGCTATCAAGGATCCTGGCCTTTAGTGGGAGAGTCCGGTCATCTCGAAGTCTGGTCGTCTTGGTATTCGACACAAGGCTGACTTGTCACCAGCAAACTCTTCGTTGAAGGGTGAGGATCAGTGAACTGCTGTGACAGTAGTACTGTAGCACAAACACATCACTAACGTATATTCGGGATGATTGCGAATCTCGCCGAGATTCATTATCGACAACGGCTGGGGGCATCGAGCGGGAGGTCGAACAACGTTGAGGAGTAGTGGCCGATGCAGTAGAAACGTCGTTACCGTACAAAACTTGTACTTGCATGCTAGTTTGGCATGCAAGTGCTACAGGTCGCTTGGTAGTGATAACATTATTATTCATGAGACTGATCCATTCCAAGTCTACTTTTGTCAATACTAAAAGACTTTAGAAAACCTACTAACAAGTTTGCAGACTGTTGATGTCGTCGTTGGCCAGTTTTTAAGCGTGATGTTTACACTAAACTTCTCCGACCTCTTATCCTGTCGAGCATGGTGAACTTGACGTGAACGCGTATCTATCATTGTTTGTTGCGTGTGTGCAAAATTAAAAGCTAAACACCGAAACTGTATTTGCACAACTTACAACTTAGTGTACGTAACGCCACATTCATGTACAAAAACACTCCAAATGTACTCCACACTAAATTGTTTTTAGATCTGGCTGGCCAGTCAGAGAGGAGAAAGCCTGTGGCTGATCGGCATGGGAAGCCACGAGCACCACCGCGAGGGTCACAAGAGCTCGCGCTCGGGCGCGTGGGAAGGCTTTGAGAAGCTGAAGCAGGCGCTGGAGGGGCTCGCCACCGCCAAGGGCGTGTCACAGAGTCGCATCGGCGCCGTCGCCAAGCTGGCGGCGCATTACTCAAAGGTGCGGACGCTGCGTGAAGTGATATGTCCGTGGTCTGAGTCTGACTTGGAGTTTGTATGATGACAGTTCTACAAACATGTGGTGCACGACATCGAGGTGTTTCTGTGGAAGGCTGAGGTCGAGCACCGATTGGCTGGTGAGACTTATTATTTTCTTAGCGACATGGATATACATTCTTACTGTCTTTATTATTTTTACAGGGCTTTATGCAATTGACGCCATCATTAGACAGGTAAATATTCTTTTTATTTATTGTATTATTTGTTGGTGCTGATTGCGTGTTTTATTGTTGCAGTCTCATGCCAAGAATGACCCGAAGGACGCGTACGTAAAGCGGTTCATGATTCGGCTCTCAGACACGATCGCAGCAGTGAAGAAAGTCCCGGAACAGTTCCAGGTTCGAGAGGAAGAAGAGGCTGCTAAATGGGACGAGCTCAGATGGGACTGACTTATTGTGTTTCTATCTGTGGCTGATGCAGCCCAAGGTTCGGCACGTGATCGAGGAGTGGCAGAAGCGCGGTATTTACACGCCCAAGCAGATTGAAGATATTGGCGGACGTGAATATCTGCTCCAGGTACAAGAATGGCCGCCTTTGAGCTTCTGGTTTGCTGTTATTGTCAGCAGCTTACCAATTTTTTTTTTTACTTTTTTAGGAGGAGCGGTCGGGGAATGTCACGCCTCGTGCGTCGCCAGGAAAGTTGGCGTCATTGCTATCTATTATCAAGCAGAAGAAGGAGGAGAAAAACCACACCGGAGATCAACAGGGAGGGCCACCGTATGACGACAGAGACCGACACCGAAGAGACGATAGTGGGGCTTATAACCATCGAAGTTATGACGAGCGACGAGGTGACGATCAGCGCCACGACCGTACAGATGTCAGCGGCATTATGGGCGATGCGCCCGGTGTTCCAGGCGGGAGTCGCATGCGGAGAGACCCGGACGACCGCCCTGGCAACTTGAATGATCGTGACTTAAAGAAGGCTCGCGGGTCCCGATGGGGACCATCTAAGTTGGACAACCCGTCCTCAAACGATAGACCAGCCCCAATAATTACGTCACTCGACAGAGACGGAGATTATCTTCAGGATAGTGGCAGATCTGGTTATGGTTCGCCTCCGGGGGCATCTCGTCAGGCCCCAGTATTAGTCCCACCAAGACACGAAGAGTGGAACATAAACGCGCCGTCCTATCGTGGCTCAGGCGCGGGCTGGCCGCGTGAAAACGTGCGATCACCACAGCCTGGAGGTCTAGGTAGACAGAATGTGAGTCCTTACGAGCAAGGTGGAATGCAACGATCCCCATTTTCTGGGTCGGATGATCGACGGAGCCCTGGCAACCGCGTGCCTGGAACCTCTGGAGAGGTTTGCCGCAACTTTCTAGCCGGCAGATGCACGTTTGGCGACCGTTGCTGGTACGGTGGCCATTTCAAGTTGATCTTTCGACATGGGCTTTATTATTTTTAAAGGTACTAATTACTTGTGTTGTGTTTTTGGATGACTCTAGGCACATGCACGACCTGCAGGCCGCTTCTTCTGGCGGAGGTCGTTCCGAAATGGCTGAGAGTAAGCGCAAAACTGTGCTGTGTAACAACTACCCGCTGGGAATGTGTCGCTTTGGAGATAAATGCAGGTACTATTCGATCAGTAGTGTTGACATCTGCCTGGTCACTAGATTGTCTTGCATTTTTTTTTCTTCAATGGACCGTTCTCTGATGATGGACCCCCTTTGCGGGCCCGTGTGTGTTTGCCGTGTACGTGAATCTCTCTCTATCAGTTTTGCTCACGGAGAAGAAGAGCTGGACAAGTCTGCCCGATACCCGCCAAGACCCCCTGCTCATGGTGATCAAAGTGGAGGCCGCTGGCAACCGTCGCCCAGTTCGCGACAAGGCATGGAGCAGTCACGCGTCCCGCCTTCTGCTAATGCGCCTGCTCCTCCCTCTCAAGCTAGACCTTACGGAGCCCCGCAAGTATATAATGAACCACACGGTGATCGCGGCAGTAGAGGAGGTGATTCATCTGTGTCTTATGCTAATGCTGCTGCGCCATCTCCGAGTGGGCGCCGGCTACCGCCCGACCATCAGACCGTCTCGGTTCCACCCCCACAAGGCTACCAGGGGCCGTACACATCGGCTTCGTCTCCCTACGGCGCTGCAGGTGGCTCGACGTATGCGACTCAAGGCCAAGACCAAAGCCACGTCCCAGGCAATGTCCCCGTTTTACCATCCCCTGCTTCTGGTAGTCAATCGTATGGAGACCGGGCCATTGCGCCGACCCCCAGTGCCAAGATCCTAGCGGACGATGATGAAGCCGATACAGTCGAACCGGAGTTTACTCTGGAGTACGATGACGACGACTAAAATGGAGATAATTGACCAGCGCCATTTGTCAATCACTTTGTGGCTGGTTCATTAGCAAAGTAAAGCAGAGGTCCAGCAGAAGGTACCCAGCTCCAAGAGCTGACCAACCAACGAGTGGTCACACATATCGAGGCTTTTGAATCGCAGGTAGCGTAAGCAGTTGGAGTAATTTCAATACACAATTTGCATTACCTTGTCCAAGTATCAACGAGCATGCTTCAAGTGTAGCCATCTCGTTGACAGCGTATCCGATTGGCTAATTCAGTTTTATAAAATCTTCCCTTTTTTTTGCGAGCTGATAACGACACTATGAGGAGCTCTTCAGCGTTTGCCTCGTCCCCATTCTCTCTACGAGTCATGAATCGCATTCTCCAGGTCTTTACATTGTGTTCGCTAGTCCTTATCGCAGTAGCAACGCAAATACCCAGCTCGTTTCTATTGGACACGCCAAGTATTTTTCGATTTCCGAAAGACTCCACCACGGACAAGTTCGAGCACATGTTTGCCACCAAAACCAAGTACTGGGACCAACGCAATGCGATTGACAGTAACAATGTTCCTGGAATGATGGGGACCCTATTGGCACTCCCTGATATGAATGACCGATCTCCATGTCGACAGGAATTGGAGCTCATTCAGACGCAAATGGTGGCCCGTCATGGAATTCGGTGGGAATAATGTTTTGGAACCCAATAGTAAAATAGTACTGTCAGAATTCTAAGGTTTTCAGTGTTTTTACCGTGCTAGGTACCCAACTGAGGGCAATATTCAGGATATCAATGGTCTTTTGAAGAGACTAAAGCCCTTTGAGGAGTTGCTACCACTTTGGATGAGGAACTACACGCTCCCGTACAATAGGAGCGTGGCGGGAGAGCTTGCGGTAGCGGGGAAATTCGAGTTGTGGGAGCTTGGTGTTCGTAGTCTGGCCAGAAGCGGACATGAAAAACGGGTGATGTTCTTGAAGGATAATTATCGAATTGCGCACACACACGTGAAAAGGACTCGAGATTCGGCTATCGCGTACGGCTTATGGGTCTTAAATATTCGAGTTTTCTTTTTATTACTTAGAAATTTTCCGGTTTGTGTGTGTGTTTTTTTATTGTGTAGGTTTGTCGATTCGTTCTTTGAGAACCCAGAGGATGTGGAGTACATCGAGTACCCGAAGAATACGGTGATTTATTATCAGGATCACAAGTGATTGAACTGCATGCGTGGCTCTGATATAACGATTGTTTGACCAACAGGACTTTCTGCTGCGGTTCTTCGATCAGTGTGCGCGATACCAGCGAGAGGTGAAGAAGAACCAGACTGCGCAGGAACAGCTGCACGAATTTCAAAAGTCACACGTCATGGCTAAGATTGCGTTATGGTTAAAGCATTCGTTTGGGTTAAAGCGAGAAAGCATCGAATTCTCACCTAAGGACCTCATGGCAGTGCAATCAGCTTGCGCGTAAGCTCACCAATAGTTCCCTGTCGTGTTTGGACTATTGTACAAGACTTAACTCGCTTGCTGTATGTACGTACAGATTTGATATCGCACTTTATCACCATAAACACCAGTGGTGCTCGTTGATGTCGATGACTTTCATCCATTCCCTGGACTACCTGGACGACCTTGAGCAGTTCTATTGGATTGGCGCTGGATACAAGATCAACTACGAGATGGCAGCGGTTCTTCTTCGCGAACTGGTCGATACAATGATGGGAAGAGTAAACGGAAGCAACACTCTAGCGGGCAATTTCTTCTTCGCACACGCAGAGACGACACTCCCACTGGTGACGTTAATGGGGTATGGGGATCGCTCACTTCTACTGGCAAACGCTACAAAGGCCGAGATCAACTCACGGGGTTTCCGAACATCAATTCTCTCCCCGTTTGGAGCCAACATCGAATTTCGCTTGTTCAAGAGGAAATCAGGTGCTGAAGAATTCTACGTCCAAATTCTTGTAAATGAAAAAAAAGCCAAGATTCCAGGCTGCGAGCGCGTATTCTGCAAGTTGTCGGAGCTGGAACAGCAGTGGGACTACTACTTGAAGCCGTACGATTTCCAGAAGGACTGTGCGTAAAACTGGATTTAGATGTGACCATTTCGGATCCGTCTTCGCCCCTTCAACTCGACCGCCAACTGGGCAGGAGAATGGACTCCCAATCCTCTGACTCTCGTTCAGCGCCACCACCAACGAATAACTCTGCCGAAGAAGTTCGGAATGCCAACATTCAAGGAGACAAGAAGCCACGAGAGGTCACGGAAGTCTCAGTTACCGGTGCATTTGTATTTACTGTGTCGTGATCTCACATAACAAAACTGTCCATTGCTTGTAGGATGAAATAGCGCAAGTTTTTATGCCTAATGCAGAGTCCTCTGCTGTCTATGAACCTAAAGCTACAGACACGCCGCTGTCGATTCCTCTCGGCAGCGTGGTGGAGCTGAAGTTGGACTACATTTGTGCAACTTCAGCTGCAGAGGTGGAATATCTGAAAGAGTTCGCAATTGCTGGGCAAGTGAGCGTTCGAGGTAAACTTCATCTTTGCGGCGGAATACCTCAGCGTTCAGTGGCAAGCGCTTTCATTAATGCAGAAACAAAACACTGCGATAGCCAGACATGCTTTCACTTGCAAACCGACAAAGGCAACCCAGTCACTCTCCGATTCGAGCTAAGTCCTGACGTTGCGACAACTCCACTACCCCAACTTTCTCTTGAGATTCTCTCGAGAAGATCGCAAAAAAAGAAATTGTCGCTATGGATAGCGTTGGAATACTTGCTGAAGAAACTAACAATCGGTATGGAGTACCAGTCCA
Source organism: Phytophthora cactorum (assembly GCA_016864655.1). Lineage (NCBI taxonomy): Eukaryota > Oomycota > Peronosporomycetes > Peronosporales > Peronosporaceae > Phytophthora > Phytophthora cactorum. The sequence goes on from NHQK01000008.1 coordinate 207,869, forward strand.
GTTTGCAGCTTCTGGATGACCAAGATCAGTTTTGCGGGAGTCTTAACATAACTTTTCGGGGTGGTTTGGAGAATAGTGACCAGACATGGACGACGGTGATGCATCAGCCAGAAGCCTGTATACTGACAGTAAGATTATCTGGTCTACAGGCTGCTGGAACTGAAGGTAAAGATGCTCGTTGTTTGGCGCGACTATGGTCAAGTTTGACAGGAAAAGTGCGTTGTCAAACGATATCACCGCTAATGTGGAAAAATAGTAGAGATACCGAGTGTGACGAAGCCAAAGCTGTGTCTCTACAAGTGACTGATGCGGCTATGGAGGTTATCTTTGTGGGAATTTATCGATATAGCACTCAGGAGAGGAATGAGATGATAGGACTCGGCAGATTTTCGTTGAGTCTCCCAACAGGAGACAGCAATTCTCAAAACCAATTGCTTGAGCAATTCGTGCGCTTGTACGCGGACTCTTCGGGTAAGGAAAGCGAATGTGGATCAGCGGTACTGTCACTGCAGATATCTCGTGTACTTCAAGAAAGCAATGATAATACGAGTGTCTCGCTTGCTGCTACTGCGCTCGGGAGCATAGCATACCCAGTGCAGAATACTGAAATGAAATGTCAATTTGATATTGACATTCTGGAAGTACAAGCGTTGCCGTCAAATGTTTCAGAAGGCGACAGTATTTCTATTCAGCTCCGTATTGCGCAAAGCAATTGGAAAACTGAGCTACCCCCCGCTAAGGTTGCTCTGAGCGGTAGTGACGGTAAAACCCTTGTCCGTGTTGGCGAGAATGCAAGCACTACTGTATGCTGGGCCCCGAAAGATCGATCGTTCCCTGTACTGGAAGTATTTGTGTATATACAACGGCGACAGCAGAATCGAATGAGTATGGCGTCCAGAGCTTCACTAGCTTCTACTTCAAATGTGAAACGGCGACAAATTCCCCAACGGACGAACGAAGGTGTAGCTCCAGCACTGGTGGCGACTGGTAGTCTTAACCTCAACTCTTTCTTCTCACAGCGAAACGTATCAGTACGGGCAGATTTACAACTAGATGTGGAGAAAGCATTCGTGGAAAATGGCCCTACATGCGAAAATGCAACTGAGAAAGTGGCAGTGCTCTCAAGACTACGAGCTTCTTCTTCTTTAGAGAATGGCTCCAAATCACCTGGGCCTCTTGAATCCTCAAATTATACAACACAGTCTGTCAAAGGAGATGTGTGTATCCATCTTCTACAAGCTTGTGGCAGTGTTTTCAGAAAAGCCGATTCTCTTTCGAGCTACTATGTATCGATTTCTTGTGGATCTGAGGAAATACTAAGCAGGTTTGTGGCATCATTGGTCTCAAGCTAATCGATGGTAAACCTTTCGTACTAATGCTGTTGGATGTTTTGCGTAGTTGCTGCCCAATAGACGATGCCAATACAGTGTCATGGAATCAGCAGTTAGCTCTTCCAATTGCCAATACTGGCCCACCGGTTATACGTCTCACACTTTATCATCGCGCAGTTGATTCGATCTCACCACCTCAGCACGATAACGCAAGCCAACAACATAGTGATGATCAAATAGTTGGTTATTTAACGCTTCCTACGTTCCCACCGGTACTTGAAGAAGATCATCTCCTGCAACTCGAAGTCCCTTTTGGAATGCCACCCTCTTCAGATAGCACTGCTACGATGCAAAACAACGACCCTCACTACTACAAACGGGGAATGCTGACGTTGGAGATGCAATTTCTGCCCAGTGAACAACCCAAACTTGCTTCATCAATCTCTTCAGAAGTTTATGAGCTGGTGATTTATCGAGTGCGTGGGAATCTACAAGACTCAAGTACAACACAACGTCCTTCTGGCCTAGCAAAACACGTATTCATTGATGTAAGTATCATGGTCGATCGAGGTGGTACTACTGAGGAACTTGCCGTGGGGACTACAGACGTTATATCCCTCTCACCATCAGGCCAAACAGAAGTGGGTATGACTGTAGACCTCAGTAACCCGATGGTTGCAGCAACTCTATCGACTGGAATAAATAGTGTACTGGTTGGGAGAATTCGTGACTTGGTCGGAAACAACTACGGTCGTGTCCATCTTCCACTACGCAAAGATTGGAAGGAAAGACTGGTGAATCGCAAGAAGCAAGTTTGGTATCCGGTTTGTGTTGAGTCAAATAATGCTGGTGTCAATGCGACGAAGGACGCAGTTCAAATGAGCTTAAAGACTCGTGAACAGAGCTGTCCAATCGGACAATTTAATGTGCGGGGCAAGTTTCATGTCAATATTTGCGAAGCGATCCTGACATCAGGCTTTGAAAGTTCAAATTTGATGAAACTCGGGAAATATGGCGGAGCTAACGTACGATTGTCGTACACGTCGACGAATAATTCTACCAGTGCGATTCGATCCCGTACAAGACAGTCTAGCGACCAAAGCAGCAGTCAGCACTGGCGTTGGGAGAACGAGTGGTTCGTATTTACCCACGCGGATGAATGTCAAGAATTGCACTTTTCTTTGCAGATTGGGATATCAATCCACGCCGATCTTGATGGCAGGGTAATTCTCACTTCCATGATCGAAGATGCAAGTCTTAGGCGCCTTGATTTATGGCTACCGTTGTCGGATGGATCAACAAATGACGACACTACTGCGAATGTACATCTTCACGTTGTAGTTGTCTATATACCTACGATTGTGGGTACAATCAACATGGAATTTAGTGAAAGCTACACATTTTCAGATTCCGAACGCATTCTTCACGTGGAGAACACATTTTACAAATGTATTTTTCAAGATTCCAGCAGCAGCACAGCTATTGTCGGAGAAGGAAACCCCATGGGTGGGAGTGGCCTCAAGCAATTGCGAGTGCCACTTGACACCAGAATATATACGACTGCTGAGATACCACAACTTGTCATTCAACTCATTGGGGTGGCGAAAACGCTGGGAGAAATCTGCTTGGGCGTAGTCTCTCTGGATCTTCTGTCTGTATCTGACCTTTGCTGCTTAGTTCCATCGTCTGGAGAAACTCGAGAACGGTTTTCCTGGTGTAAATTTACCGACAAAAACGACCGAACAAAGACAACGGGAGTCGCAAAACTCCAACTTTCGTTTGATACCACACGAAATATTGCTGAGACGCAAGCTAGTACAATTAAAACGCTAGAGGAACGAGTGGCATCTGCAGAGATGTTTACGATATGGAAGAAGCTGTTCTACCTGTTGGACCAGAACCGAAACGGCTACATCGACCGCAAAGAGTTTACCAATGTCTTCGTGGATCACCTTGAAGGTATATCTGCGTATCAACAAGTTGTTTTAATCGTTCTAACTCGACGTTTTGTAGATATGATGGTCACATCAGATGGCCAAAAGTTGATGCACCTGTTATTTGGAGTCGATAAGAACCAAGACAGCAGTATTTCTCCTGCCCTAGAGCAGATCACGGCACTATTTTCTGTTATGGATACGAATCGCGATAATGTAAGTTACATTTCATCTCGTAAAATATATTTCCTCTAACTTACAAAAAACATTTTTGGTAGGAAATCGAGTGGTCTGAGTATCTGCGCTTTCTCCAGCAAAGACAACAAGAGCTTTTTGCCACAACCGAGGAAATTGATGAAAATCCAGCTATCGATATTCCTGAAGTAAAATATGAACAGAAGCAAGAATTGAGGAGGAAAAATTGCGAAGATGGGCGAACAGCGGCATCCAACTCTGCGGATCACTCCGCGATCGAGTGTAATCAAGATGAAATACCACCAGAAAAAATGAGAGAAGTTATGTCAAGGGGTATCCATTCAAAACAGGAGCCTGCGGCGCCGAAACGACTTGGTAAAATATCATCAAGTGAAGAAAAGTTGCTGAAACTTCAATACTCAAACCAGGAGCAGAATCGTTTGCAACAGCAAATTACGTCTCTGGAGACTATTCTTACCATAGAACGACGCCGATACGCTGAACTGGCTGCGGATCGTCAGGCTTTGATGCGATCATACCAGCAGCTGCATCTGAAACACCAGAACGAAATAATTCAGGAACAAACGAAGACAAAGTGGATGAAGCAGACGATTGAACGTCAGCAGCAACAACTGGAAGAACGCGAGAAAGTCCGTCAGAACCAGAATCAAGCGTCTATAGTGTTACAGTCAACATTTCGATCACGGTTAGAGCAGAAGCGCTATCAGGGGCTGAAGCTTCAGCGAGTAAATGCAGCCATAGCCATCCAGTGTATGGTAAGACGTGTGAAGGCGAAGAAACAATTGCGAGAGCTACAAGAATTAGATCGTGTAGCCAAACAATGTATCCGTGCTGCATCTCAGATGCAGAGGTTCATCCGTTTCCAGCTGTATCGAAAGGAACGAGCTCTGCTTGTAGAAGCACGAGAACTATCGGCGATGATTCTCCAGAAGAATGCACGCAGAATGATTGCTTGTGCTGCTTGGCGGGGTCAAAAATTTGCTGTATTAAAGCTTCAGTGTTGGGTTCGACAGAGGCTTGCGATGAAGAATTTCAAACAAATCCATGGTGCAGTATTGGTTGTCAAAAAGGCGGTTCTGGGATGGTATCCGATGTGGAAGTATGCGAAGATAAAAGCGAGTACTTGCAAGATACAAACATGGTGGAGACGAGCGAGTAAAAAACGATCCGCGTATTTTACGTTGCTCGAGGCTGCGCTTTGCATCCAGTCAGTTTGGAAAAGGAGAAGTGCAAGGAAATGGTTTGAGCGCGAATGGCAGCGACAAGAAAAATATTTAGCGCATCTGGAGGCAGCGATCTGTATTCAAGCTGCATGGAAAGGAAGACAGCAGCACGTGCTCAATATTCGTTCGCAGGAAGGAACCCCATGGCTTGATGACGACAGTACAGTTGAAGCATTGTTGTACAATTTGGTTGCTATGGTTGAAGCGGATGTTGTCATTCCTGCAACAAGTGAACACAGTTTTACTGCTACAGTGACTGGGGACCAGAATGTGTCTCCATTAGCCGAGAGTTTGGAAGTGGAAGAACCGAGTTGTACGGAATATCCGTTTGCTTCGTCTAAACCAGACGACGTACCCGTTGTTGGCGATGGTACAGTCAGTGAAACCAATGTGATCGTAGCTGTCTTGAACGATCTGGTAAATGCCGTGACCAGAGCTACTGATGTTGGTGGTGATGTGGGGGGAGAAAGCAATGGATTGCATGCTTCCAATAGCGACCGAGAGGATGAGATTGGGAATCCAAGCTGTCCTGAGACGGAGCAGAACATCATCATAACTGAGTCTGGTGGATTAGAGATCGATATGGTTTCAGGTGAGGATATCACGGATAATTCGTCGAACCAAGCTGCAAACGGAAGCGACGTCCAAGAAGGAGGTCTTGATGCTCCAGATTGCTCGGATTTCCGCATTATCCATAATCTGATAGAAAATATGAAAGAGTTGGTAGCATTGTCCGCAGTTACTGAGGGCGCTACTACACACACGCAGCCCGAGTCACAAGTACCGGACTCAACTTTAGACGACATAGACGAGAAGGCTGCAGAGTTCGATACTACGTCGCTTTCGATCGCCAGCGAACCTACTGTAAGCGACGTAAAGGCCATTCTCAGGCAGCAGAATGCTGATGAGGGTATGCCGATGCAAGACGTAGTATCTTCCGAAACATCTCGGGATGATACTAGCACTACGATTGATCAGGCTCAGCAACCCCTTGCAGAAGCTTTCAACACCGACGCAGCGGTCGGTGACTTTGCCATCCCGGATGATAGCGATGACGAGTCAAGCATACGACACAGTAGTGACGGCGAAGATTCAGGCGGGAGCAGTGTCGATTCCACCGACTTGATGATGGAAGCCGACGCAATGACAACCATGCAAGATATCCCAGAAAGCGCAGGGTCAAAATCTGCACGTCACACTCGCAAAACCACACGAATGGATAGTTCAGTTTTATTAGCAGACTTAGACCAACTCAACGCTCGCGAGGACCCCACCGCACCTTTAGGCAACTGAGAATACCGACTACTAAAATTAAATACTATAGTACTTCGTTATACATTTCTAGAAGTAGAATTGGAGCTTGGCTCCGAGGAGACGGTGACTGTTCATAAAGCTACTTGGGCAGATTTCAATCTCTGCAAGGCCATTCCTAACGTAGTCGACAATGTCTGTGGACGCTACGGTTCGCCACGTCTTCGGGTATGACGGTAATGCTGGTGATTCGCCTCCTCTGCAACTTGCAGACGAAACCACGTTAGTATACGTTAGTGGCCATACGCTGCACTTCACATGCACGACGAGACCTTGTCAGCACTTCCTGCTTCGTACTCAACCTCGAAAACTCGTGGCTTTCGACTTCAATTGGAAAACTTGTACCTTCGCCATCGCAGCTCGGGAACCAGAAGCGACTATTTCGTTGTACTCGTATCCAGACAAGAAGCTCAAGGATCGGCTGAAAAGTAGTGACGACCACGTTTTCGAGTATTCTTCCCTCAAGTTCTCTCGCTGTGGTCGGCGACTACTGAGTATTCGTCCGGCTCCTCCGGAAGGTACAGAAGGGAGAGACCCAGTACTTTGTGTGTGGGATGTGGAGACACTAGCACCAGTACCAGGGTGTGAACACTCGCGTATATCCGGACCCGCACGTTTCGCCTCTTTCGATCCTGTCAACATCAACCAGTTCATTGTAGGTGGTGACAATGGACTTCAGGTCTGGAAAATATACGCAGGTAAAACGGCAGCGTCGAGTCTATTGAGACCGGAGACGGTGACGCTACCAGCTCCGCTTAAAGATGACGGTGAACAACCTACTGACGTCGAGTGGGAAGAGAAGCGCGTACAGTTTAGCTGCCACGCTTGGCTCCCACGTAGTCGCTTTCTGGTTGCCAATCTGGCAGGTGATCTGCTTCTCGTGGATGCTACTGAAACCAAAGTTTTGCATCATGTCAAGATAGCAACTCGACCGGATCGCTGCTACATTGCAGGTGTTGTGGCGACAGCAGAGACCGTTGTGGTTGCCTATTCTGACGGGGCGTTAGCGTGGCTCCAGATCGATAATTGGGAGTTGCTAACCACTGGGATGCTTCCTGGAGGACTCACAGGTTCGATTGTGACGGTCATGGCACCGACACCATCCTACGCGAAAGCTTACGTGGGCACTCGTAATGGAAAAATCTTCGAAGTTCGTACGAGTGTGTTGCAAGAGGACGAGGAAGATGTTGAGAATGAAGAGGAAGAAGGGAACACGCACCGATCTGCTCAATCAAGTCGTGGAAATGACGAATCGTCTCTAATAGTCCCGTGTGCGAGTTTCCCGACCGGCCCGGCTTGTGATAGCACCGTATTCACTCCATTTGGAGGTACTTTCTCGGCCGACGCATTGATTGCAACTGGAGGCATGAATGGCTTTCTTGCGCTCTGGAGTCTTCGCGATTGTCGCCAAGCTGCAGAGATCAACATTGCTGCGTTATTTTCTCAAGACCCAGCAACAATTGGCGCCTTAACCGATACAAACTCTCGACCAGGAACAAGTACAACGGATCTCAGTACCGAACCAACAATGATTCCGCCTGTCGTCATTACGGCATTGGCGTCGCGACCAGGAGACCCCATAGTAATGATCGGAGATCGTCAAGGAAGACTGCGATCTTTGTGTACCGCAAAAATTATCGGTGGGGGAGGCAAAATTGAAGTTCTTCCGCAACATTCGGTGCAGTTGCTGCCTCCTGATGCGCCTCTCGATCTTCTGGCAATGCACCCGACACATCCAGTGCTTCTGGTGTCTTCAACACACAGTGGACAAGTCTTTTTGTTGTCTTTGGATCACGAAAACCGCTTCCCAGTACAGGCATTTTTCACTCTACAAGAGCCGAACGAGCGTATCGTGGACATTCAATGGAATTCCACGGGGAATAGCAGCAGTAGTTCGCTCACACTCATGTGTTTCTCGTCGCGTGGACGATTCTACAGCGCACGATACCAAGCCCCACCCCAAGAAGATATCTCGGTGGGTAGTGCTGCTTCCGGTCGTCGAGATGTATCTCCAAGAGGAGCTTTGCAGATTGTTCCCAAGGTCATCGCTTTTGGTGAAGCGGTTCTACCCATGTGTTCTCGACTGCGTTTCTTGGCTGGTACTTCAAGCAGTATGATGATTGCAACTTCCCCGGATCGTCCAGAGCTCACGCTCTTGAAATATCGCGACGTACTACGCGAGTCCACGGACGAGATCAGTATTTTATCCAAAGTTCTGATCAAGAGAGCCCATGCTCGTGGAATTTCGGCTATCGCTCTCTTCCCTCGAGTTCTTCACGGAGACGTCGAACTGCTTGTTACCGGCGGAATGGATGGCACAGTCACGCTTTGGACACTCGCAGCTGTAACTGGTCGGTATCAACCCAAGGTTTCTGAAAGCGAGTCGAAGGAATCTGGTACTTCAGATGAACTGCAAGAGATGCAAGCGACTAAAAAGCGCACGTTGGTGCTTCACAACGGTCCAGTGACAACCTTGAGGTTCGTCCTCACTAAAGGAGGAATCCCGTCGGAAAGTGGTGGCCCAGCAAACATCCAATTGGTTTCTACAGGTGTGGACGGTTGTGTCTTCCTCATGGAGGTGCGAATGTCAGCGGAACTACATGGAGAAGCCATGGGTCTGAGTGGCACGCAGAGCTCCGATCCGACTATGAATCCGCTCTACATGAACGTGGTCTCGACTGCCAAATACGACGACCTCTTCCAGCCTGAACGGGAACAAGAGCGGACTTCCTTCCTTGAGGCTCGAACTCGAGCTGAGACGATGGCAGCTCGCGATCGATTCGATCGTGGCAAGGATGCCACGCGGATTAAGCTGCGAGAGCTTGAAGGGCGACTTAAAGGAATGCTAGCCGAAAACGAGCAACTTCCAGAGAGCGAACAGCTCGCACGAGACGAATTCGTGCTCAACGTAGCCTGGCGTGACAGTCTATTAACTCAACATGCAGCCCGAGCTCAACGTGCGCGAGAAGGAATCGCACGCGACCTCGCACGAATGGCAATTGTTCGCGAACGGATGAAGCGTGAGTTCTGGGATGTGGCAGAAGTTCCTGGTGTCCGTCTCAACGCGCTCTCACCTCCCACAACCACTGCAGGACAGCAACAACCACAACAGTTAGCTCCGTTTTTCGTCAACAACTTTCCAATGCGACGACAGACTCCACATGAACAACAAATCGCCAACAAGGTGGCTATGCTTCGACTCGTGGAGTTCTCCCACCATCAACAAGAAGTCCGTGAGGATCATTCATCCGATGTACGCACAAGATTCCAAGAAACAATTCCCAGCGATCTCCAGTGGGTTTTAAACGCTGGGTCTCTGCATCCAAAGCTCCAAATAGGGACTTCTTGTACTGATGCTGAAGTTTCCGAGTACGCCAAACTGCCAAGCTTCCACTCTGTGTATCATCCTGCAGCTGTTCGCACACGCAAACAAGCTCGAGTGCAAATGCACTTGCTTAGTTGCTACGCTCGTGAGCTTCGAAACGTTTTTAACGCTGAATTCCAGGAACTTGTACGCCACAAGGAGAATACTATGGAGCAGATTGAGGCCAAGAACGCTCGTATCATGGAGATTACGGCCGAACTAAACGTCGGAAATGCTGGAGACTTGTTCAAACCGCACTGGGCGTCCGAGGAGAGAGCTGACTCTATCTTGAAGGTTGTACCGGAAGAAATGACCCAGAAGCCGTACGAGACCACTGAACGTCGCAAACAGCGCCAGCGAGAGGCACAGGAAGCAGCTGAAAGGGAGAAAGCTCGTAAGAAAGACGACGTTGGCGGACGTGCTCTAATGGATATGATGGACGGCACACTTGAGGTCAGAAAGGATCCACTAGCAGCTCAAGAATTAGTGAAAGAAGCTTGGATGTTGACTATCCAACCGGAGGAGATGACAGCAGAGCAGAAGAAGCTTGTAGCGCAGTTTGAAGCTGCCCAGGCCAAGTTTGAAGAGGAAAAAGAGAAATACCGCAAGAGTCTGGACTTAGAACTGCGCAAGACTCGAGGAGAGGTGATCGATCTGTGTCGTGCGTTTGATGAAAAGCTACGGGCTTTGCGCGATCGATACACGGCTACACATCGCGCTGTACTGGCTCAAGAACTCTATGCACTTCGATTAGGTGAAGAGCTGATGGCTCGTGAACAAGGGGAACTTGAGACAGAACGACTGGAAGAAGATGCACGGAAAATGCAAGACATTGAAGCGCGAGCTAAAGCGGAGAGCGACCGCTTTGCAGCACAGCTGGAAGCCTGTCGCGAAGCTTTCCATCGTGCTACTGAAGAAGATAAAGTACTCGAAAAGAGCTTCATGCGCGAGCTGGAAGAGATGGTTCAGAGCGGCGGAAGTGCAGGAGGTGGGACGCCAACCGCGAGCACTAGTCAACTCGACTCGCCGGAGTTCACCAAGCATCTCGTTGAGCTTTACCGCAAACGTAAACCGGATGATCTTGTACCAGCTCGAGACGGAGCGTCTGGCCACGATTCCACCAAGCGTACACCTTCAGCTGGGACCGCAGCCCATTCCAAGGGCAGTGCTAAGCAACGTTTACTGGCTGAGAGTCAAAGCGGAGGAGGTGGGTCTTCACGTTCCCTGTTAGTGAAGCAATCATCCAGCAAGAACAACATTGAATCTGAAGCCAATCTAGATCCGTTCCAGCACCTTGACAGCCAACAGCGTGGGAATTCGAGGCGTGGAAGTTTTACGGGTGTTGAAACTGGGAGCGAAAAGCTTGTTGTAGCACCTCTGGACTACGTTGCTGATCGTCCAGAAGGTGTCCTGATTGAAGACCGTATCTGGCGAGCCTTGAATGCTCTGCGTGCCAAGAAAATCCTTGCGGAGCACGCAGTACGTGAGAAAACGGAGCTATTGACACTCGCAAAGGCTGTAAGTGACGAGCTTCGCGCCAATTTGTCGGAATTGCAGCGGCGACGTAGGAAGCAGCAACGAGAACGAGAGTCTTTGACTCAGCGTCGTACAGCGTTGACAGAGAGTGCACCGTTACTTGTACGCATCAAACAGGGCCAAGACGAAAGCCCAGTCGGTAACAGCGGAGACGACACGCTGCTCGTTGCTCGAACGAGTGTCGAAGCTCTGAACGACGTGATTCAACTGCACGGCAAAGACCAAGTCGGTATCCTCGGTCGTATCAAAGATTTTCGCAAGAGTATCAACGTTATGGAATGGGAGCACGCGCTGCTGGAGCTTCAGGCTCGCGATATGGACGAACGATACACAGATATTCAGCTGCTGCGTGTGACCAAAGACTTGCAAGAGCTCTTCCATACTGGAGACACATCGCACAAGCAGAAGCGTGAAGCTGCCATGCTCGAGGCCAAGTTGGCACATCTAGGTCGACACCATCAGGCCACGTTGCTCAAGCTAGAGCGAACGGGTTCCCATCTAGAGCGTCAACTGCGAGAACGCGAACATGAGAACCAGAATTTCCAGCAACAAGTAGCTCGACTTGAGACCCAAGTGCAGATTCGTGAGGATATTTTAGCAAGTCGAACTAGTGCGGCTATGCGCCAGAAAGCAAACGGAGGCGCTCGAGGTGACACCACGAGACTCAAAGCCATTGCTGTGAGACGCAAACTGGTTGACCTGGCTAAAGCCCAGACGGATGAAATCGAGTACTTGCGTCTGGAGCTGGATAAAATGAGACGACGTACGTTCCCAAGCTTCGCACAGGCGCACGCACGTGAATATCACGATGTAGACTGAGACCATGGAGCTTGAGCTACGACAGTCATGTCGATCGTCATGCTGACGTACAAATGATCTCCACCTTCGAGTGCCGCAGACGTAAAGTGCATTTTAGTTTTCGCAATTTAACACATTTTGTTGGAATAAACAAATGCTGTTATCAAGCCAAGAAGTACAAACGCCTTCTCTGACTAACCTTGGGGTATCCGTACCGGTGCAATGTACTAACTGCGAACCGAATCCAGTCGATATACAACTCTCACCCAGGCGCCTCACTCAGACACTCCGACCAGTGGTCGTACATGACATCAATCGAATTGTCGTCCGCCTCCTTGATGGTGCAGGCCTCCCCTCCTTCAAAGACCCACTGCATATCTTCTTGTGGTCCTTCCGCTTTTCGATTCCAAGCGTTCTCGTCAGAGTCCACCAGCATCATGCAGTGCCTAGCAGCTCGCCTCCCATCTGGCAGCTCTGACAGGGCGTTTTGTGCGACCGCTATGTACCGAAGGTGGAACGTTGCACACCAGAACGAACCGCTGAAGTGGCTGGCAATAGAAATGCTGGATCAGTCCGACAAGGATGAATCTATTTCCAGTGGCAGCGAGATCCAATGAAACCTCTCAATGTAGTTATAGATAGACTACGAATTCGAGGACGAGGCTCACGCCAGCGACCACTTCTCAATTTCACTCGTCGCGGTGAACCGACAAGTTTGGCTTTCTCTACCCTCGACTACTGCGTTCGTACCATCCACGACGTCGAACATGAGTTCCAGTATCGAAATAGGTAGCCATGCATTTCTTGGACCCGTTCAGCACGAAGCTTTTACGCGGTTTAAGTACGTCGAAGTAACCCGACTTCAAGATGACACCGCCATAGATAACGTCACCGGTCCGGAGCCGCCAGGCCAGTGAAAGTGCAAACAAATGTGCTCGCCACACGAACTATTACTGATGCCGAAGCAACGTGGTAGCCAGGATCCTACGTCTCAAAGCCCGTCGCCTTCACTATTCGTGACGGCCCTGATGCTGGAACGTGGAGCTGCGGATTAGTAACCTCGTATACCATGCAGGACGAAGACGCCTACGTCGTTGTTCGCACCAAGGAGACATTATGGTGTGTCAAGCTTACGCAACCGTCCGCACTACTCAAGGTTGACCCGCTGAATAACGCGCTACAGCCAGGCACCGGTGTTTCCTCGACAGCTCTGAATGTCCATGAAATCCTACTGCTACAAAACCGCCTCGGTGGCAGTTTCCGCCAATCCCGTTCAATCGCACCAGCCACAGCTCGTGCCCTACATTTCGGTCTGAAGATATGTTGTCATTGGTTGCTCAAAATGATCTCCGTGTTCACTTTGTCCTACGCCAGCACATTGCTAACTGTGAGCTCCAGTAACACCGCCAATGCCGGCTCGAGAAGTAACAACAACTAACCCCTTCCCCGCTGTAGAACTGGGCGCGCAACAGCGACACTTCTACTATCTAAAAGCTTCAAACACATTTTTCTCGGAGTCAAACAACACGACATACGGCTACATCAGTTACCACGGGTCTCGAAAGCGCGAAGAATGATCTGTTTGGCAGAGGTTCGTGGCGTACGATGCACCAGACAGCGGACCCCGTTTTGTGCCCTGTGCTGGCACTACGACACATCATGCAAGCTCGACGTGAGCTACGGCAGCAATCATCGACCTACCTGATGGTGGACCTGCCGGCTGGAGAAATGGCAAAGGAACTGAAGGACACAGCGTGAGCAGTCAAGGTCTGACCTGCGAGATCGTCAACACACTCTATACGCAGCGGTTGAGCAACGGCCCTGATGAACGGAGAATCAGACAGCCTCACGATCAAGTTTTCGGATGATGGATATCCAACTGCTATGAAGAATATTCGATGCTGGCTGCCAAAACCACCATTCACCTAACAATGCACATGATATAAGCGCACACCATCGCGACTTCGACCTGACCACTACAACAGCGTGGCTCGCAATATTATGGGGCAGCTCACCACGCCCCATCGTGGGCACGAAATCGCTAACCAAATCTCGGTGATGCTCCTCCAACTTCATCGACGTCGTCGCTTGGTAATACCACGTTGTTTACGCCCGAAACTTCGACGAGAAATGCCCATTGGCCACTGACTCGTTACTTTCACGAGAGTTTCGTATGCATCATCAAATAAATTGTGAGGAGAAATCGTAAGACAGTCTTACTACTGTCTATAAATGCGTATTGATTGGTTGAAAAACGTTCGAAAAAGATGCTCAAAGTAGATGTTACAAGTCAAGCGCCAGAGGATGCAGCCACCTAATCGTCAAGCTTCTTGCGATACCAGCGCTCTATTCTACCGTCGTATTGTCCGGCTTGGCGCGCTTGCGCTTTCGAAAAGGTACTGACCGTGCGTTTGGATTTGCCGCTTTCTTCGCTTCACGCACAAGACGCAGGAACGTGCTCACCTTTAGCTGTGAACTTCTTCGTGCCCGAATAGTAGGGAGAAGCTTGAGCCTGTTCATGCCTATTGCGAATAGCTTCTCAGCTTCGGCTTCTGTACGTATCTTTGGCATTGTAGACCCAGTCTCACTTTTGATCTCAGTCGTAACGTGGCGAACGAACGTCGCCCATTCTGATAGTGTGTTGGCCTTGTGTCGACTCGACAGATCACGACTCGTTACCCGATGAAGCGGTGGGTATCCATGTGTGCTGTTGCCGAACCACCATAGCATCCAGGCAGTGAGCGGATCAGCACTAGGAAACTCGAAATTAGCTGGCAAGAAGTGAAACTTGCCGCCCCAGAAGTGTACGTTCCTGCTACTTTCTTGTTGATTCTCTGAGTGCTCCTTTGCTGACGCTGTCGTGCCTACGCCAGCTTCTTCAAGTAGTTGACGTATTTTTTGTTCTAACACGTTCCGCGTGATGTTCCCGGCTGCTATGCCTTTTTCATCCAATAGATCACCAACTCCACTAAGTAGCGCATCAGGTTAGCGCTTAATTGCCTCCTTCAGATCCTCCAACTGCTTGTATATCTCAATATGGGGCGGAATACCAGTGATTGGCATCCATGGAGAGTTGCGCGTTTTTATCTGCCGCTTCAAACTAGCTATCACAGAGTCATCTCGAAACAAAAATGTTGAGAGCAGCGTGTGGTTACGGGGTAGTTGCTGCTGGAGAAAATCGGCGTGATAAATTAGTGAAGGCACACACAACTGCAGAGTTTGGCGTAGATTCTCATCATCGGCGAGTGCAGGAAACATGCGTCGAACACACTCACCGACAGCGCTGTTACGAGGATCAGCGAAATGCGGCGACAGAGTGGCAAAGCCACTGCTGTTCAGCGGCAGGCCAGCTACAACACGGCCGAGATACTGGTCGCCAGCGCTTTCATACCTAAAGTACTTGTCTTGAACTCCGCCGAGAGACCAACCGCAGTGAAGACAAGTTTTTTTTTACTTCAAATATAACCAATCACAAGTCTTTTACCCCTGACTTGCGGTTTGTATGTCCAAGTGCTTACCTTTCAAATCTGCATTCTGGTATTCGAGCGATGTTGCTCAAGTGTGTCGAAGTCTCGCTCCCTTCGAGCATGAAGGGCCTAGGGCACGTCAACACCGCCGTGAGTGCCTACCTGATGCCGCTTTCACTGGACGCCGCAGTTCGTAATGGCTGTCTGGGCGTCCTGGAGCGGTTCAAGTCCAAGCCCTGCACCACCAAGGCCAGCATGCCGCGCTAGTCAACAACCACTTTAAAACCCTCAAATGGCTTGTAACTAATAGCAAACGGGTACCCGAGTCCCTCGCAGTGAACGAAGCGCTGAAACTCGCGACCGAGCAGGGAGAGAGCGAGGTAGCAGAGCTTCTGGCAGTCCACTGCAGCGACGACGCTGTCGAGGAGGCGCTCAAGTACGCGGCGCTCAAAGGGAACTGGCAAATCGTCAGTGTTTTATACAGGAAGTGAGCGCCCGGCTGTACTGCCCTTGGCGGTGCGCTTAAGATGGCGGCTTGCACGGGGGAACGAGACGTGGTGGAGCTTCTACGGAGAGTGTGTGACGAGAAAGATGTGGCCCGTTCGTTGGAAGACGCAGCTCAGAAATGTAAATGGGACGTGGTCGAAGTCTTATACCAGCACTGCGACACCGAGTCGAGGGAATTAGGTGCCACGCTAAAGTGCGCGATCGAAAAGGCCAAATGGGACTTGGTTGAGTTGTTTTATCCTCGATGCAAGGAAAAGGACCTAGTGGAAGCGTTGAAAGTGGTCGTGGAACAACGTCAATGAGACGTAGCAAAGCTCTTGTGCGAGAAACGGCAGAAGAGAGAATGTGAAGACGCGCTGCAATTGGTAGACAAAGATGACGGACGCATGCTGCTTGATCGTCTCTATAGGAGGTGCAGGTGCTACGACGCCGAAAAAGCGATCGCGGAAGCGACAAAGTGGCGCAATTGGACTGCGATTACGCTGCTGGCCAACGCGTGTGCTACATAAAGTCTCATAATGTCGGCAAGGCGTTCAAATTGGTGATTGAGATGGATCAATAGAACGTGGTAAAGCACTTATATCCGGAATGAAATAGTGATGACACAATCTTAGAGGCGATCAAGCAGGCTGCTGCCTGTGGCAAACACGAGATTTTCCACATTCTGGAGAACAACTACAGCGCGATTGCTGTGACAGCGGCACTTAGCCGGCTTTCTCGAGGCGGGGATAACGTGAGGGAGATGCCTGAATCACAACCCGAGCACCAAACGCTTCGATTCTTTGCTCCAGGATTTGGTCCGTTTGAGATCGACCTGAGTTCGGTCGATACTGTGAGCGAATTGAAGAGGTTGCTTCGCGCAGAGAGACCAGATTGCTTTGGAGACGTGCCAGCTTTATCGATTTGGCTTTATCTTGCCAAGCGAGGTGATGGATGGCTTTCTGACGACTCAGAAGACATGAAACTCCTGGCGATTATAGATAGTTCACGAGTACGGGACTTGCTGGTGTGGCAGGTGATGTCAACCAGGCACGTGAAGGACGTCTTCAAAGGCGTCCCGCACGGAAGCACGATTCATACAATCGCACTAAAGCCCATGCTTCGCTGTATCCCAGGGAGTCGTCCATTTGGAATAAATCTCGACACGATAATGCAAATTGAATACTTAAAAAAGATGATCAAGGCGGAGATGGCCTGCGACTTTATAAAGGTGGATACTAGCGATATTCAGCTATACCTTACAAAAAAGAACGAGGAGTGGCTGTCCCTTTCGCCGGGCGGAACCAAGGCGTTGATGGTGGGAGAATTAAGTTCCACCTTGGTAATATCCTGGCGAGACAACTCTCGTCGATGACGGAAGTAACAAACCCCTTTGCGGACGTGTTCGCAGTTCACGTGATTATCTTGAGTTCAATCATGAATCTTCGTGCGCTCCGAAAAATTCCAAGTAGGAGACGATTTCGATGGGATGACCTCAACACCACGCTGCACGACATACAGCGGGTCGGGTAATTGAAGGGACCCCCCCCCCTCCCCCCCCTGAATTGATATAAAATCGTACCTACTGAAGGCTTCAGGAATCCGTTTGGCGCGAAACTTGAACTAAAGCTGCGCAATTCTTCTATGGGCTCGCTTTGCGCACCGTGATTGGTTATTCTTCCTTAACGTTCCGCCAATCAGCATCGTTTAAAAACATGGTGGAGTAAAAGTGAAGGCACCCCTTCCAGTCAAAAATAATATTATGATATTTGTATTGATCCAGAAATGTTGCACTAATTAGTATGGCAACGGCAGGGTAGTGCGCTGTCGGCGCGCTCCAGCGGTGGACACCGCAGCATTTCATTCTCTATTTTACCTTCTACCAAGCTCATGGGGCGCCAGGGCCACGAATATTCCCACGACTTGCGCGTGCTTTGCGTGCAGGAGCATTTAGGTGGACTTGGATACACGAAAATCAGCAAGATGCTCGAGATGCCTCGCGGATCAGTGCGCAACATTATAAGTTCTTCAAAAAGAACGGAAACTCGGTTGTGTCGCCTCGCACTGGGCGCAAGAAGATAACGGATGTATGCCAGGACCGTCCGTCGTATTGTCCGTATTGTGGAGAACAATCGATTCATTAGCGCTGCTAAGCTGGCCGCTGAGGTCGAGACTGACATCGGTAGGAAGATTTCGCCTTGGACTATCCGCTCTAGGTTTCATTAAAGTGGTCTAAATGGCCGGTCCGCAAGGAAGAAGCCGTGCCTGTCGAAAAAGCATATCGCTGCCCGATTGGTCTACGCTAAGAAGTACGGTCATCTCAGCCAAGAAGACTGGGATGACGTACTTTTCACTGACGAGGCAAGGGTGGAGCTCCACGGGACAGCCGGCCGTGTGTCCGTCTGGCGCAGGACACACAAAGCCCTCTCTGACAAGCGTGTGCTGCCGACATTCAAGAGTGGCCGTCAGTCCGTCATGGTCTGGGGAACTATTTGTGGCAACGGGTTTGGTACTCTACACATTTGCTCTGAAAGTGTGACGGGGGGGGGGGGGGGGGGGGGTACTAACGTCACATTCTTCGGTCCGATATTCCTATTACTAAGCTGCTAAACGGCCTGTCTGCACAAACTTATTTTGTGCAGGACAATGCCCCTGCACACCGCGCGAAGTTGACGAAAACTTGCATCAAGGAGCTGAACCTGAAGGACCTGGGGCACCCGGCGCAGAGCCCTGATCTAAACCCCATCGAGAATGTATGGGCCGAGATGAAACGAGAGCTGAATCGAAAACCAGCCACTTCGGTGGACGATTTGAAGCTTGTTATGAAGTACTGGTCCTCACCGTTGGTGCCGGATCACGTTGGCGTCTGTCCCAAGGTTTTAGGCTGAAAGCTTTTGTCCTTAACGGTGCGTTTTCGTGACAGCTGATGAGGTAAGTGCAAAGGTGAGGAAAGGAGAGTGAACAACTTTGATGGAAAGTGAACAACGCCGCAGAGAGAGAAACAAAGAGTTAGAGCTTCACTTCACAAAGTACACTCGGCAGCACAAGAGCAGCCTTCCTCACCAACCTCGCGTACTTCTTTGTCTTTGCTGCGGCGCCGACGCTGACCAACAAGTACTGATCACAACTAAGCAAAAGCTAAAGGCTATCTGGCTTGCCCTCGATGATGACATGAGTCGGAAGTTCGTGCGCTCCATGCCTCGCCGCCTAGATACAGTGAAGAAAGCGCGTGGGGGTCATACGAAGTACTAAGGTCGATTTTTATACTTGATTTTAGTAAAGGAGATCAAAAGAAAATGATGGTGCCTTCTTTGCACTTCAACTTGGGTGCCTTCAATTACCCAACCCGCTGTACAGTCATCGGCTAATGGGTCGTTTTCAAGATCGAGCTCCTTTAAAATGGTCGAAATGCAGTGAGCAGTGTCGGTTCGAGCTCGAGAAAATTGCTCATACTGCGTACTTCGAAGTAGTACATGTACAAGGCATATTAATATATATTCTTTTATTAACTTTGGCTTTCTCAACAAACAAAAAACTTACGCCTGTTGGAAGACACCCCGAACAACCCTATTGATAGACTAGCTCTGGAAATATTTTTCAGAGAATAGAGTTATCACCGAATGCAAGGCTTTGTCTATTGAAAAATCGTTGCTGCAACAGTCCGAGGACCTAAAGCAATGCAGGAGCATATGCAATCTGCAGGTCAGCAGTTGAAGACGCCACCACGACCACGAGTTGCTTCAGAGTTGGCAATTGATCCAAAACGGTCTTGAGCTGCTCTAGTGCACGCCTCGCTCGCTGCTGCTGCGCCATGACAGTTGTGGAGTTCCCGTCGACGAGGATGGAAGCCACCTGGCGAAGCAAAGCTGCCCAGTCCGAGAAGCAATGCTTCTGTGCTTCGTGGTGACGCTGCTGCAGCAGCCATCGAGTGAGACTACTGGCCACGATCTCGGCACAGTCAAGAGCACTTCCACCTTGCGTAGATTTCTGAACAACTTCAACAGCCTTGTGCAGCACTTCCAGCGACGACATCGAACCAGCACGACGAACAACCAATGCTGCGACGACAGCGGCCTTGTTTGTGACTGACCGGTCATTGCTTGAACCGGCACGACGCGTTGCAACTGCAGCCTGCATAGCTGTGAAGGCATTTGCTGCCTGCAAAGCTGTCGCGTGCTGCTGCGTAGCGTCGAGCTCGTCCCAAACTCCATCCTGTAGCGCTTTCTCCAACAGCGTCATGAGTGGAAGCAATAGCGCCGACGAAGCCGCTTTCATCGATCCCGACGATTTGGAAGACGTTCCGTATCTCAAGAATTGCGCCGCTAGCCATTCCAGCAGAGCAGCTTTAGTCACCAAGTAGACGCCTCCTGATGGTGTACGAAGTGCTGCCAACAGAATGTTCGTGATCAATGGCTGTGTGTGAGTATCGGCCAGTTCGGAGGTGAAGAAGCTGAACAGCATCGGAAGAACGTGTCGGCGTTCAAGCAGTGCCACGTCGTCATCGCTGCGTACTCCGCGACGAAGCGTGTGGAGAAGCCATGAACGCTCTTGGCGGAAAGTCAGCGGCGCCCGACTGTTAAACAACGAGTAGAACATAGGCACATCCGCCAGATCCATCGCTGGGCGAGCCAACAAGAAGTGGTTCACTTGCGGGTACAGCACGTGCGTCGGACGGGTGAGAACAGCAAGCGCGTCGTTGAGGAACACAGTGATCACCGACGGAACTTGCTCGAGTGGCTCCTCGACGCCACGGCGGAAGACATCCAGCAAGAGATGCACCTGTCGCCCTGCCTTGAACTCGCTTGTTGTCTCTGTAGTAGCCTGCAGAGATTCGTGG
This sequence comes from Phytophthora cactorum, assembly GCA_016864655.1. Taxonomy (NCBI): domain Eukaryota; phylum Oomycota; class Peronosporomycetes; order Peronosporales; family Peronosporaceae; genus Phytophthora; species Phytophthora cactorum. The sequence goes on from NHQK01000008.1 coordinate 228,372, forward strand.
AGATGTGCCAGAATACCAAACGCGTACTCACGAATCTTTTCCACATCCGACGAGGTGGCACGGATAGCTACGCCCAGTAGACCTTGCTGCACAATGCCGCTATCGGACAAGTCTGATGAGGAGATAAAGTGTGACAGCATTGGCAAGAGGAAAGCTGGGTCGTAGGCTTCCGCTTGCTTCTCATCAGTCTCCAAACTCTGCTCCATGTCATCGAGTTCGGTTGCAATTTCTTCGTCAAGCTCCAGCAGTGATGCGTCACTAGCCGTCGAAACTTTACGGTCTAGTGGGAAGTGTTCAATGGTGGCACGAACACGGTTTTGTTCAAGACCTCCACCAAGAACCCAGGCGGAATCGTCGACCAGATCATTGTGGGAGCGCTTTAACGCTGCTGTCGATGGCAATACTGTAGACGACGCACCAAAGCGGAAGCCCATGCTCACCAGCGTAAGTTCTTCTTCTTTGGATCTCTGGGTCTCAAACTCTTCAAACAATACCCGTAGACTGCGATCGAAACGAGAGAGAGACATCGAATAGCAGCTCAGCAGCGTCTGCAAGAGCGAGCGCGTGTACTTGTCCGTGATGCGAGCGAGTCGCGCAACAACGCGAACAACACGAAGACGCACATGGTCATCGTCCACATTCTGGAGCGTAAGAGCAAAGCACGGATGCTGCACGACGGCTTCCAAATGGGCAACAAAATCGAAGTCTACCGCACTGGTATCATTCCCCACGAGACGTAGTAGAGCTGCTGTTAAGCCCACAAAACTCTGGAAGACAAGCTTGTCCGCACTTTCTCGGACGACTCCACGCGCTTCGGTAAGTAGAGAGGCTACCATTTTCAAAGCGGATAGTTGTTTGTCTTGAGCTTGACGCTTCAAAGATCCAACAGCACTCTCCACCAAAAGTATAGTCGCCTCAAACTCTTGGAACCAGCTATCACTGTCACTCGCTGCCGCCAGAGTAAGCAAACCGCTTCGAACAAGGACAAGCAGAAGACTGACGTCCACACTTGCGATGCTGATATTGCTGCGAAGCAACAGAAGTAGTCCCAGCAGCTGCGTAGACGTCAGAGCCTCGTCACGTTCTGCCCTCGCTAGCTTTGTCACGACTGCACTAGCAGCCGTATCCAACGCTTCGGTGTTCTCGCTCGAAGCATCGACAGAAATGTGCTTCAATAATGCAAGTTCAGCCGAGCAACTCTCCTGCGATCCTAACAGCACACGTTCATAGCAGCCTGGAATCAGCCCGTCCACAAATCGGCGTAGAGAGCTCCCAACACGCGTAAACACGTTGTAAATCGCCGTCATCAGCTCACACTTCACTCGCTCATTCTTTTCCCGCCGGAGTAGCATCGACAGTTGGTCTTCAAGCACAACTGGGAACACTGAAGCCTCCTTGTCGCCTTGAATTGCGGCGATAATACCTCGCAGAACCTCGGTACAGCTCGATGCTGTTTGCTCACTTCGCATAACAAGCGGCACAATGAAGTTCTGCATAGACGACACAGCAGTCGCGGCATCGACGCCACCTAAATGGCTGAGAACCGCGAATCCAGTCGTGAAAAACGACAGTTGCCGCTCGCTACTTTGGCTGGCCAATAGCTGCCAGAGCTTCCGCGTGAGCAAAGTGGCGCGCTTATAGTCCGCGACGAAGTTGTATTGTTTGCCCATACCATTTCCTCCTAGAGATTCAAGCACGCGTGCGACAAGCACAACATGTGGGGCATTGATAGTTGCACCGTACTGGTGCAACAGACTGTCGAGCACTGGGAGCCGAACACTGGTAGGAATCCGAGAAGCTAACACAGCAACGAGCGGCACACCAGCCCGTTGAAAGAGACCGCCAATATCGCACAGCGCTGCCAAATCCGTATCTAAGCTCTTGCTGGAATAGACTCGTAGAGCAACGATTTCCACAGCGGAAAGCTGTCGCCACAGCGCAGCGTTTGAAGTGCTGGTAATCACTGCTTGCAGCTTGAAGAAAATGCGCGTCACGATAGAAGTCGAAGCAGTACCGTCAGAGACAAGAACGATTGTCAATAGCTGTAAGAACAGCTCGCAAAGCTGGGTGTGTCCGGTTTCCAAGAAACCAGGACGGCTTGACGAGAAGAAGAACAGGAGTTGTTCGCACATGCGCGCTGCCTCCGTCGCTGCCAACTGCTGAGCCTTGACTCGGCGTTTAATCATGTCTGCCACAGTCGAAATCATCGAATCTTGCTCCTTGGCTTCTTTGCTCGCGATGCTGAAGAGGATATGCTGAAGAACAATACTCACAGGGACTATCTTCGTGAAGGCCTCCGCTGCTGCAGATTTGGGTGTCTGTTTCTTGTTTTTCGCCGCTGGTGGCAGTGTCAGTAGGGACAGGATATCCACGTATGCGCGCGCCGACAGATAATGTAGCACCGGGCCGAAGGAGTCCGCTATGTCAGCGCAGTTGCTGACAATATTCCCCCATGATGAAGTAAACTCTGATGGCGTCATGGCCACCAACGCAGCTGTCAACGAACTCGGGTCGCTGAAGCGGTGCCACTTGTTGCTAGACGCTCGTGCTTTCTTCTTCGGGATGACAGCGTTGCTAGAAGCGGGTTTTCCTGAAACAAGCGCTTCACAGTGATTCTTAAGCCACACGTAAGCATCTTCACGGCCAGGTTCATCGGATCCCACCGACCGTTTCCGCTTTTTGCCGTTGGAATCATCACTCGAGTTCTCATCGTTCTCTTCTTGTTGAGATTTTGACGCAGCCATGTCCAGAGTGAAAGCATCCTTGCTTGCAATTAGATCGACTAATTGCTGTGGGTATTTGCTGGTTTGCTTCAGAGCCAGCAAGATACGCACAGCGTAAGTCACAACGCATGGGTCAGCACGGTACGCTGACAAATCTGGCTTCCCTGCTCCATCGCGCGAATTGAGGAATCCCACCAGTGCGACAGTAATCGGGCTCAACGAGGACGAAGACGACGCTTCTGTCACCACACGACGGCCCACCGCGACATACATGAGTGGATCAGCCATTACAGCACGTGCAAGTCGTTCAGTAAACTCAGCGCAAAATTTGCTCCCACTCTGACGCAAACTCTCGAGCCAGAATGCAACTTCTTCGTTCGCACGACCATCAGCGCGTTGAGTTTCATGTCCGTAGATATCCGAAGCAAGCAACGTCCGCTGAAGTACCTTCCCTGCGAGCTCCTGCACGGCTTGACTCGGGGTTGAAACGTACAATAGTAGCATCTGCTGCAGCTTCGAGCGATTGCCCGAGTTCCCACTTGTAAAGAGGAAACGCAGTCGTGGAGTATCCACTGCGAGCAGGAAGCGCAGCATCTCACCAACGATCAAACTTTGCATGGGTCGGGGCAAAGAATCTTCAGCGCTGTCATTGGCGGCACTGTCCAAGTAACGCCACGTCAGCGTCTTTGTGAAATCAACCTTCACCTCACGCATCGTCTGCGGGAGGCACTCCAGATACAAGCGGAACACCGTAAGAGCGCGCACGTAGATCAGCGCGATCTTTCGCTCCTGAGACGCACACAACTTGAGAAGCAGCGAGACGAGCGCCTCCGGGCTTGGAAGCAGGAAGCGCAGCTCCGATTGCACTTCTGACGCAAGACCCAACGACTCCAGTACCGAGGCTAGCTGCACGTAGCGCTTCAGAGTCGCCTCGATCACGCCTAAGGACGAATAGATGACCAGATTGTTGGTGTGCTGGATACAGCGAGAGAGTTCCTTGCGGTAGTTGCCCGGAGCGATAAGCCGCGACGCTACGGACTGCGCAGAGCACCATGACGATAGAGCGTCTTCGTTCTTGGTCGTGGGTAGTCCAGTAGCCACCGCATCTAACGAGCAGGACAGCAACTTCTGCACCAGTGAAGCGACACAGAACCAGCGATACATTGGCTTGGGCTCGAGCTGAACTGACAACGCAGCGAGATACTCCGACAGGAAACCAGGATACTCTGAGAGAAACTGCATCACGAGCGTATGTGCTTGAGTGCTGCGAAGAAGCTCGTTCACGCCAATTGTACCAACGGCATTACGGATGACCTTGAGAGCGTAAGCCTGTTCCGACGTCGTGGCTTCTTCCTCTCCATGCAAGTTTGAGGCCGATTTGGCCAGAAACAGTCGGAGCGCCTGCTTCTGAGGCACCACATACAGCGCGCTGTCCTCAAAGAACAATGCGTTCAGCACTCCCAGCGCCGTATCACGCACACTCTCGTCATCTTCCACTTGAAGTAGTGCCAATAACTGATGTACACAGGTGGCGTTGAACACCACGAGCTTGCTCTTGTGCTCCACCTCCTTGTTATGCAGCACCAGTTCCCCTAATCTGTTGAAAATTATCGTCAGCATCTCAACAGAGTCTCCATCCATGCTCTTAAACAGTGAGGCCGTGACGCCTCCCTCTTTCATGGCAAAGCGATGAACACTCTTATCCGGACAAGCCGTGAGCGCAAGCACCAGGTCCGCATAGGCCGCTCTGAGCTGGAATGGAGCCTGTTTCACCTCCTCTCCCTCCACTTCGGGCTTCTTCCAGCGTCTCGTGGCCAACTTGACGAAGGCTGGACACTGGAAGTTGAACAGCCGAACCAGCTCTCGGGCGGCGGCTCCACTGACTTTTGCCACTGCTGCGAGCAGCTCCAGGGCTCGGAACTCGATCAGCGGCTTGTCGCTCCAGCTCAGCAGCTTCTCCAGCTGTGAGGTCTTCTCGCGCACCACGCGGAGGGCAAAAGCTTCGGCCTGGGTGGCATCTTGCTGCTGCTGCGTCTGTAGTAGATGCGTCACCACGTGAAGAAACGTTGCGAAGCTCTCGCGTCTCTCCCAGCGATTGCCGGCGCCGTGCTGGTCGGGCCAGACACGCAGTAAGAGCTCACCCTGTGGGTGGACGGTTAGGAACTGGAGACGCAACGAGGACGCGCTTTCAGCAGTGCATTGTGATGCGTCATTGGACTCGTCGGGTGGAGATAGAAGTAGCGAGCGGGAGAAGGACAGGATCGCGTCGTCTAGAGGCTGGAGGTCGCGCTCCGCCGCTAGCAGCAACTCACGCAGCGCCGCCATGGGGTGATTGTTGGTGTCCAGGACGCGTATACTTTACACGAGGAACGTATAGTTCTGGTCACAGATTTTGTGATTTGGTACCTTTAGATACCATTTTGCTTCGTCATGACCACCAATCACAGAGCGTGAATAGTTTTGTCCAATCCAGTTTATTTTCATGAATAGAAACGAAATAGTCCTGTTTGGGTACTCGACACTTCAACTGACAACGATTCTTACACAGTAATGGCGAAGCATGGCACCCGTTTGAGTGTGTTGGGGGTGCTGGGGGTGGCGTTGTCGAGCTATGCAATCCACGTGAAGAAGCAGAAGACGAAGCTGCAGGGCGGGTACACGGCACTCTGTGACTCGGAGGCGTTCTCCTGCTCACAGGTTGGTCGAGAGCTCAACGTGACAGTCGCGGTGTGCTGACATGAAGTTGTGTACCATTTCATTCGTGTTAGGTGTTGACGAGTGAGTACAGCAGTTTACTGTCTCATTTAGGGCTCGTGGAGAATAACTCGACGTTGGACGTGTCGAATGCGCACCTGGGGGTGTTGGCGTACTCGCTGTTCACGCTGTACCCGGTGATACGGACGGTGCCCTACCATGCACAAGTTTACACTGCTGTGTCGAGCTGTATGACGGTAAGTTGGAGGTGAAAGGGGAAACAGTGTCAGGATGGATTATACTCATGGTTTACTGCTACTGCTGCAGGTGGTGATGGTGTACTTGGCCTACATTTTGGTGTTCGTGCTGCGTGACTTCTGTATGGTGTGCGTGGCGACGTACGTCATCACGGCTGCGCTGTTGTGGAGCTCGGTGGTGCTGCTTCGTGCAGAGCGAAGTGTACCACGATTAAGGAAGAGTAACAAGTTGGAGTAATTAACTGGTCCCTCCTTGTTTACGACGAAGCTAATTAGAAAGCAGGTTGGTTTTTATACCTGGTGGACTTAAAGTGTTTTTTACTTAGCTACTCCCAACCAAAATAGGTGGAAAGTTGAAAAGACAGCATTCATCGATGCATTTATCAATTGTCTATGACCCGTTAATCTCAGTACGGCACACTTAGCGAACGCGGAGGCTCACTGTAAACCGGATCGGGGTTCAGAATCAACGAATCTTGGGAATTTGGCTCCGATTTGAAAACGCAAGGGAAATATTCCGGTGACAGCTCGTTCTCACCGGCCTTGGTCCTAAACTCGATCACATTCGTCTCATTCTTCATGTACGCGTGTCGGTACTTGCGCCACCCCCACGGGCGCCGACATAGGAAATGATGGAATGTATCCTGCAGACCCTTTTCAATCAACTCGTAGAACTTGAGCTCTCGAGGTGCGAGTCGTAGAGTGCCAATAATGTCGTCGAGTGGTACAAAACACCACCGAACGGATTTGTACAGGCGAATCACGTCTTTCGCGAGACCATTGTACTTGTGATGTGCTTGATTAGGAGAACTGCCAAGATAGCTAAAGTTCTTGCCGAACACCAGCTTGTTAAGGCATCGTAGCAAGGTTCGCTCTCCCTCGGGAATACGTAGATGATCGCTCCTCAGTACAAGCACGAGTGTCTCCAATGGCAAACGCTGCATCTCGGACACGACCATCAGATCCGACAACTCAGTTGATGAACCATGCGGGGCCGAGTAGAAGAGTGTGGTGTGCAGCAAGAAATGGTACATGCTGCACACAGGATCTCCCCAGATGAAAAACTTGCCACGAAACTGCGATTTCCCTGTAATCTCAGGCTGAAATGCTGCGGTTGAAACAACGGGAGCTAAGCTCGAAGGAGATGCAGGTACGAGATCGCACCACTGACTGTACAGCTTGGGGCAATGCTGGTACTCGAGAACAATCTCATGTAAAACCTCTGCGTGATTTGACTGGGCACGCCAATACTTGACCTTCATCTGGCCACGTATCCAGAACTGAGGATCGTCATCAAACGCTGCATAGTCGTCCGGATCGGTAGTAAGCAGCTGTGGTGATGAAGAACGGATGACCCGCCACAAAATTGGCATTTCATCCGTGATGTCGATGCGAACTTGGAGCTGAAACTTACCAAACTGAAGCAGCGTGAACAAGTTCCCCTCTCCAGGCTTCACTTCGATTTCCACGGGCTCTACTTCCATGTACGGCTTCCACTCTGGTGCAAAGTGACGGTGCATTGCGCAAAGTGAAGGCGGGTGTGGCGCCTGGAACCGATAGCTCAACCACTTACTCAGTGCATCCAGTAAGTTCCTCCAAAACTCCACGAGTTTGATGCTATTGATAAGTCCCACCACTGCTCGAACCAGAATGTCGTGGTGCTTCAGTCGACTGATATACACACACCGCATATCCTTTAAAACATCGCAATACTGTTCAGGTTCTAGCGCTTTCACGAAATCCAGCAAGCGGTCACACAAAATCCGACGCATCACTTTATCCGGCAAGGTCGAAGCGGCTAGCAGCATCTCCATCCACGTAGCCGTGGTGACGTGTCGAATAGCTATCACAAGGCAATAATACAGCATCGTGTGTCTCATCCCCAGCCACTGACCCAGCTTCACTGCCTCCATGGCATTGCTCTCCTCAATCACCCTCACCTTGAACCTGTAGATGTATTCAATCGACGTGACGACAGCGGCAATATTGGTTCCTTCGATCTTCACGTGCATCACTCCTCTTTTCTGCAGTACGTCCACTTCGCTGAACAAACTCCTGGCGCGTCGTGACTTCTGGATGACGCATTGTCCACTAGGTGGTTGGTTTTCGTCCGTCCCTGCAGCAGGATCCTGTCGCAGTCTCTTCCTCCGCTGGGCAATAACAGGACTGTCCTGAGAACTGGAAATCTGTCCTCCACTGTCTCCTCTAATCTGTCCACGGCGACACTTGTGAATGGCACAGCGTACGTAGTCCAAACGTAGAGCTTGATGATCACGAAGTGGACACTTGGAAGCGTCGTCCGGCTGATCCTGGAGCGCGCGCACCTCCTCGTTCTCCATCACCTTGAGGGAGATAGCTCCGTTCTTAGTCTCCGACAGGTGGCGGAGCTGCCGCAACTGCTTGTAGAGCCATGGACAGCGAGTCTGTACAACTGATAGATGGAGAGCAATTGCACATCCGTCCGAGTGCAGCACGACGTCCCGTGGATCCTTCTCGGTGGGTGGAATGGACGACGACTCCGTGGACGTGGTGCGTGGCCTCTGTGGTTCCGGGCGGGACGCTGGAGCGCTGGCTGAAGGATCCTGCTTGATGGAGTCCGTGTCCGTGTCCGCATCGGTGGCTTCGGGCCTGTCCAGCTGGAGCACGCGCCGCTCGCCCTCCGCTACGCGGTACATGTATGCTGGATGTGTGGGAATGGTTGAACAAGTGAAGTGCTTGAGTACGCTTAAGAGTCAAAGTGCTCTGTAGATCGATGGAATTTAGACTGGGTGAGTGTATTTACAGGTGCAAGTTACGATTGAATAGCGAAGTTTCAGTTAAACAGCGCTTTTAAAAGTCTGCGACGTGTGAGCGCACGCTGGCAGCGACTGCTTTGGTATATCGGGTTGTGTGTGTGGACAAGTATTGCGGAGCTGGTCACTTCAACTTACTGCTTCTTGATAGCGAAGTTATAGTGGTGTCGGTTGACTTGGTGCACTTAACATTGTACTCTTCTTGAACCAATGCACACTAAAGAATTCGATTACCAGTGTGAAGAGCTTTTCCCTGGAGAACGAGTTTCAAAATTGCTGATTCGCACCACGCTCCGCGTTCAATCTACGTCTGCAATGCTGATTGATACCTCAGTGTGTACAAATTGCAGAATGCCTAGGCTGACATGCGTCGAGTAAGCCAGCCCAGTGGTCTATAAAGCAAAACATCCATCACAGCAATTAGTTAGACAGCTAAACCACACGTAAACTCGATCAATAGCCGATACTTACGCATCCACTTTCCAGAGAGCTGGAATCTTGGGGAACACAACGTGCGAGTCGTAGTTGACAGTAAATGGTTCGCTTCCAACAAATCCAATCGGCTTTCCTGCAGGAATACGTTGGAAGTTCTCCTCTCCGACACCGTCTGCCCAGCGGAAGCCACTGCTCGTCAGCTTGAATACCTGTGCGATTTCGTATGCATCACGTACAGACACATCCACAACATCTACTACCTCGTTCACCATCACATTTTCGCTGCTGCGGATCTGTCCGTCCGCGTCCACAAACTCAATTGCTTCCATATCGTAGTGAAGTATCTGCAATACACTGCGGGTGATGCTATCAATCTTCGCTTGTGATAAATCACTCGCCAATCCACTCTCGTAGCAAATGCCCATGCCTCCATGAACACCAACAAACTCGTCCGTCAACGCCACGTTTCCGTCTCCAATGAGGTGTTTCGGGTCAAGCAGTAGCATCTTTGTCGGCAGGCGTCCCGAAATCTCCATCAATTGCGACGGCACTTTATCATAGCCCGACAGCCTCACAAAAGGTGGCGACGGCTTATTCGTCGAGTGTAAGTCCACCAACAAGTCGCTAGATGCGAACAACGGCGCCAACTTCTTCGCCCGATGATGTTCATAACTCGAATCGAGTTTCGACTCTGGAATTTCCAGTAGATTCCGTGGGAAGCAGCGGTTCAGATCCGCATGCGGCTCGCTTCCTCTCTTGCCAATGCGTTGCGCCCTTGGGTTGCCGTATACCAGCGTTACCGATCCTCGCGTGATGCGAGGGAAGAGGTTGTTGGCAGTGGACAGAGGAGCCGCACCCAGCAGAGCGAGCCGCAATACGTCCAGTACCTTCACGCCAATGCGTTCGTTGCCGTGCACTACACCCACCAGCGTCACATTGGGTCCATCGCCTGCACCCGCGCGGGAGAAGCGATACACACCGTCGTGGAGCCGCCGGAAGGTGTTGAGCATTCTTATCAGCCTACAATGACTACCCCCCCCCCCCCAATGCTTATAATTATAATGTAACGAAATGATAGCAGAGATTTTTTTGCGATCTGATTCAAATCAAACGAGGAAGATGTCTCGATGCACGGAGTTCGTCAAGCTTCTAGCAGCAGTTTGCTTGGTATTTGACGCTGCTGGGGCAGAGCGGCAGATTTTGCGCAAGCATATGTCCACCAAGACGCTGTACGCTCCGCCTCCGTGGCCGGAATCAGATATCCTAGAGGATACGTGCACCCCCGTACAACTCAACTTTGCCATTCGTCATGGTACCAGGAACCCCACAACGAAGGACATCACACGGATTAATGAAACACACACTAGACTATTGACAGCTCGTAATGGGGCGTCACAAACGTGGGTGGGGAGCTGGAAGAACCCGTATCCGAAGGAAACAGAGGCGTGGCTGGCGGATCCTGGCGTCCGCGAGCTGGTTGAGATTGGCCACCGGCTACGAGCTCGACTCTCACCGTCACCGGTATTTTATGATGCCAGTAAGTTCATTTTCGAGCACACGTGGAAGATCCGCACGAAGCAGAGTGCTGAAGCCTTTGCATTTGGGTTCTTCGACGGATTGCAGCCGGTGTACTACCACAGCCACCCGATCGGACAGGACGAAGTACTGCGGTTCTACGATAATTGTCCGGTATTTGAGACGCAGATTGACTCGAACAAGAGCTCTACTATTGAGCATAGCAAGTATCGCAACAGTGAGCAGATGCACATGAATCTGGCAAAGTTCCAGAGGCGAACAGGGTTTGCCGAGGCAACCCAGAAGGATATGGAGGCTGCGTACGCTGGATGTGCATTTGATGTGGCTGTGCAAGCTGTATTTGATCAGTGGTGTTCATTCTTCGACGACGAAATGCTGCTGTCCATGGATTACTTCCAAGATCTAAAGCACTTCTACAGGAAAAGTCATGGCCATGCGCTCTCTTACGAGATCGCGACGCCTCTGTTGCAGGATATTTTCCGGACAATGAAGGAGCGTGTGGATGGCAAGAGCGAAGTTGAAGGATTATTTCGCTTTGCACATGCTGAGACCATTTTACCATTGGCATCGCTGTTAAATGTTAGCTACTTCGACCGACATGCAAGTGATCGTGAAGGACACTTTCGCGCAGACACACCGCTGGGGCTAGCACTGCAGCGGAAGTTCAAGAGCTCCGAGCTGGCGCCATTTGCCGCCAACATAGGCTTTGTTCTCTATGAGTGCGCAGATGAGAAGGAGAAAAGCCAAGCAGCTACGACGTTCAAAGTGAAAACATTGCTGAACGAGCGCAAGGTGATCTTCAATGAGTGCAAGGGCCAAACACTTTGTCCATTTGACGTCTTGGTGAGCATCTTCCACCGGTGGATTTACGAATTTGACTTCCAAAAACACTGCACGCTTACATAACCAAATGAATTGCACTAGCAGGCAAGCATAAATCGATAGATGGTTTCTTGAATATACTGATTGCTCTCTCTGACAGGTTGTTGTCCTATATTGCCAAGTAGATCTTATCGCTCGTGAGACTAGTCCAGTTCATTGACATCTGTATGAGTCGGCAGCGGGGGAGGTGGCAGGACATGCGTCATTTCCGCAACTTGTTCAGTTGGTCTCACTTCCGATGGAGGAGGCGGAGGAAGGAGATGGAAATTGGATGAGCTATCGAGCGCATGGATATCAGCGGGTTGTGCTTGTTGTTGTGGCATTTCAGATACTTGGATTTCGCTTTCTCCAGATACCATCGCGTTATCATCAGCCGCTCTTGGATCGACCACAATCGGCGTAGGAGGAGGTACCAACATCATTGGAGGAGTTGGAGGAGCACCAACCGGCGTTGTTTTGTTAGTTTGGGCAATGTCCTTAGGCTTGTCTTTGCTGCTGTTGATCGAGGCCACCGCAGCGGGAATTGCTCCAATCCCCCCGTTGCCAGCTTGAGAAATCTCAAACGAAGTGGTGACGAAGGAATCTGTGCCTGACGTACTGGCAGTCCCCACGGTTGCGCATTGATGCAATACTTCCATACGCCGTTCATCGACTGGAACCGCTCCAGTCGCAGCTGTATCGGTTGATGGCGATGAAGAACCATTTTCGGCATTTTGATTGCTCTCGTTGGAGTCATTGTTGCCGCCGAAATCATGTTCATCCGGTGCGTTGACAACGGCTTCCCACCGCTTTTCGCGCTCTTGTTGTAGGAAGGCACAGTCTTGAACAGGGATGATTCTTTCTCCGGAGAACGGATTGATCTCCTCCGTTGTCTGCTCTTCGTCCTCCGGGTTTTCGCCCTTGCGCTTTCGTTCCTCCTCCTCGCGTCTTTTACGCCGACCTTCAATCATCATCTGCTCGAAATACAAAAAGTTCTTTTCATCTCGTTCCTTCTTTTCACGCCGAATTGCCTCCATTTCCTGGCGTTCAGCCTCTTGGGCTGCCTTCATATCGCCATTGGATGCTTCAAGAGCCTTCCCCCACGCTTCAACGCGACGTCGTTCATCGTCGAAGACCGGTCGGTCATCCAAGTACTTCAGTTTGCGGCAGCGGTACACCATCGTCTTACGGTACTGCTTGATGTGCTTCACGACTTCATTGCCCTGCAAATACAGCACCTTGAGATTCGGCAGCTGGGCGAGGATATCCACGATGTCGGTATCATTGATACGATTGCTCTGAACGTCCAACACGGACAGATTTGGCAACTCCAGCACATGCGCGATATCCTTCGCGGTCGTCAAGTAATTGGACTTGAGTGCTAAGCTCTACCGAGCCAAAACAAAGAGCACAATGTGAGTTAGTTTCCAGAAAGTGACAAAGACGAGCACAGTTTTCGACGCACCGTTAGCTGCGTGAGGTGGTCGATGTTCTCGATGCAGGAGATCTGGTTCTGAGAGAGGTTGAGTGTGTCCAGTCGAAGCTGTGACTCCAATCCCTCAATCTTCTGGATCAAGTTCTCATGCAGATAAAGCGTGCGCAGCTCCTTTTGGTGCTCCAGTCCCTCAATTCGAGGAAGCCCGTTGCCTTCGAGCCACAAGACCTTCAATCCCGTGTACTCCTCCAAATTCTTGATGCATCGGAAGCCCTTGTAGTGCAGGTAGAGCTTGTCATTGATGGCCGGTGTCACGTACAGATCATTGTCTCTGCAGAGTTTCTTGAGGAGCTTCTTTTCCATCTCCATGTTTGCGACCTACTCCAGGCCAGACCTCTGGCCAGACGTCAGTGAGTCCTTAACACTGGTGCTTGTTCAGGAATGTGAACTCCAATGCAAAGAATCTTTTGCGTCTCTTCAAGATCTTCGGGTGCAACGAACACCAAACTTCAGTGGGCCACACCGCAAGTGACATTTAAACCGACTCGCCTCCCCATAAAAGTAAACGGGGTTTGCTGTGTTCTTGCTTGGTTTGTGTGGGCTTCCTCGCGGGAAGGAGATTTATTTGCTATTACATGATGGGAGAGAGCGCTGCTGGCCGAGCTAAGCTGCGGCCGCAGCAGATACTAACACCGGGACGACTACTCCGAGCTGCTTACAGCACGTTCACGCAGTTCAGGTCGCGGAAGGCCTCGTGCAGACGAGCGATCATAGTCTCCTCCGACTTGCGCACCCACACACGCGGGTCGTAGTACTTCTTGTTCGGGGCGTCCGGGCCGTCCGGGTTGCCGATCTGGCCCTGCAGGTAGTCCTTCTTCTCCTCGTAGAACTTGCGCAGGCCGTTCCAGTAAGCCCACTGCGTGTCCGTGTCGATGTTCATCTTGACAACACCGTTGCCCACGGCCGTCTGGATCTCCTGCGGCGTCGAACCAGAGCCACCGTGGAACACAAAGAACACAGGCTTCTCCGACGCGATCGACTTCTCCTTGGCGACGTACTTCTGGAAGTCGCCCAGGATCTCAGGGTGGAGCTTCACGTTGCCCGGCTTGTACACGCCGTGCACGTTGCCGAACGCAGCGGCGATCGTGAAGTACGGCGACACAGATCCCAGCTCATTGTACGCGAGCAGGATGTCCTCCGGCTGCGAGTACAGCGAAGCGTTGTCCACATCACTGTTGTCCACACCGTCCTCCTCACCGCCGGTAATGCCCAGCTCGACCTCCAGGATCAGGCTCATCTTGGCCATGCGCTCGAAGTACTTCTTGCTAATGGCCACGTTCTCCTCCATCGGCTCCTCCGACAGGTCAAGCATGTGAGAGCTCCACAGAGGCACGCCGTGCTCGGAAAAGTACTTCTCGTCGGCCTCCAGCATGCCGTCAAACCACGGCAGCAGCTTCTTGGCGCAGTGGTCCGAGTGGAGGATCACAGGCACGCCGTAGTGCTTCGCCATGGCGCGCACGTGGTACGCGGCGGCGATGGCGCCGAGGACCGAAGCGTTCTGGTTCTTGTTGTCAATGCCCTTGCCGGCGTAGAAGGCGGCACCGCCGTTCGACGTCTGGATGATGATGGGCGACTTAATGTCGCGGGCGGCCTGCAGGGCGGCGTTGACCGTCGACGAAGACGTCACGTTCACGGCCGGGATGGCGAAGTTGTGCTCCTGCGCGTACTTGTACACCTTGACCACGTCCTCGCCGTTGAGGACGCCGGGCTGCACGATGTCGAGAAGACCCATCTTGAGTTGTAGTTGGAAGCTTGAGGAGGTTCGAAGCAAGATTCGAAATGAGGATCCTGGGCGTACGTCAGCAAGATCTCCCTCCCTGATTTTTTGTATTATTAATACCTGGTAGAACTTATATTTGTATCTTGCCCAACACATGACGAGGACTCTGCAATCAAGCGGCAGATTTCATAGTTTTTGACCGAAGATAGATTCAATAGCGATAGTGACATCAACTGTGCCACCATTGCAGCGCGTGTTGAACTCACGTTCGTCGCGGCACTTGTCGGGCGTCGCCCCTCGCTGAATTAATCACCTACAGTAATTCATGCGACCCGAGCCGTGTGGGTAGCCTACAGTACTGTATTAATACCTGTGCCTGAGTTCGCCTGTTAAACCCGACGAAAGCGCTGGACGCGAGACAAAGGAAGCGTCTCTGTCTAGTTTGCATGCACATGCCTGCTTTCGGCTCACAAGCGGCTAGTTTTGCAGAAAAACGCGCTGTGATCCGCGTCAATGGATTAAACCCGCTTTCACTATACGCGCACTTTTCTTCAACCCGAATGGCTTCGTGTGACAAAGCCTTGTCAGCTCACTCTAACGGGCCGCAACCCGGCTTGATGCCTCGACCCGTTTCGCCGCACCTCAAATAATCCCGCGTGCCTCACCGTCACTTCCTTGACTTGCCCATTTTCACAGTCATGGTATGTATTTATTCTACTCCTCGCCACCAGGAATCAGCAGAGCAAGGTAGCGTTTCGACAGTATGGGAAAGTGTTGTTTGGCGTAGTACATGCGAGCGCTATGGATTATTAGAGGACTGTTGAGGTGGGCAACTAAAATGTTGTGGGCATCAGAAAAACATCTAAGCTTATCGATCGTTACCGAGGTAATGTCAATGCTGCCCCAAATCCCTGCATTTGCTGATAGTGAATATACTTCCATACTTCGCTGCTGGCTTGTGGGATCAGATACCCATGGACCCCATGACTCCATGATGTAGAGCGCGTCGTGACATGGCTTGCAAGGCAACTTCAGTTGTTCACATGCTGGGTGTGAAGACCGACGGCCCGCCGTCGGCACAATTCCCTTTTATAGGTAAAGCTGCCAGTCATACGCGATCTCGAACCGTGCACCATGTGCTTTGCGAACTTAACAACCTTCGCTACGGGCGGCGCATTGATCAAAAGACACGCACGAATTGCAATCAAGAGTCAAACTGGCCTTTCTCAGCGCACCGCGACTTGTATTGATTGCACACACAAAAACACAAGCGGGTACGGGTCGCAGCAAGATCGGCCTGGATCCCTATCTATGCCCCGCGAGCCACACCAAGCAGCAAGCTTGCTCACCCGTTGCCCACGCCAAGAGTCTCATTTCGAATCTTGCTTCGAACCCCCTCAAGCTTCCAACTACAACTCAAGATGGGTCTTCTCGACATCGTGCAGCCCGGCGTCCTCAACGGCGAGGACGTGGTCAAGGTGTACAAGTACGCGCAGGAGCACAACTTCGCCATCCCGGCCGTGAACGTGACGTCTTCGTCGACGGTCAACGCCGCCCTGCAGGCCGCCCGCGACATTAAGTCGCCCATCATCATCCAGACGTCGAACGGCGGTGCCGCCTTCTACGCCGGCAAGGGCATTGACAACAAGAACCAGAACGCTTCGGTCCTCGGCGCCATCGCCGCCGCGTACCACGTGCGCGCCATGGCGAAGCACTACGGCGTGCCTGTGATCCTCCACTCGGACCACTGCGCCAAGAAGCTGCTGCCGTGGTTTGACGGCATGCTGGAGGCCGACGAGAAGTACTTTTCCGAGCACGGCGTGCCTCTGTGGAGCTCTCACATGCTTGACCTGTCGGAGGAGCCGATGGAGGAGAACGTGGCCATTAGCAAGAAGTACTTCGAGCGCATGGCCAAGATGAGCCTGATCCTGGAGGTCGAGCTGGGCATTACCGGCGGTGAGGAGGACGGTGTGGACAACAGTGATGTGGACAACGCTTCGCTGTACTCGCAGCCGGAGGACATCCTGCTCGCGTACAATGAGCTGGGATCTGTGTCGCCGTACTTCACGATCGCCGCTGCGTTCGGCAACGTGCACGGCGTGTACAAGCCGGGCAACGTGAAGCTCCACCCTGAGATCCTGGGCGACTTCCAGAAGTACGTCGCCAAGGAGAAGTCGATCGCGTCGGAGAAGCCTGTGTTCTTTGTGTTCCACGGTGGCTCTGGTTCGACGCCGCAGGAGATCCAGACGGCCGTGGGCAACGGTGTTGTCAAGATGAACATCGACACGGACACGCAGTGGGCTTACTGGAACGGCCTGCGCAAGTTCTACGAGGAGAAGAAGGACTACCTGCAGGGCCAGATCGGCAACCCGGACGGCCCGGACGCCCCGAACAAGAAGTACTACGACCCGCGTGTGTGGGTGCGCAAGTCGGAGGAGACTATGATCGCTCGTCTGCACGAGGCCTTCCGCGACCTGAACTGCGTGAACGTGCTGTAAGCAGCTCGGAGTAGTCGTCCCGGTGTTAGTATCTGCTGCGGCCGCAGCTTAGCTCGGCCAGCAGCGCTCTCTCCCATCATGTAATAGCAAATAAATCTCCTTCCCGCGAGGAAGCACCACACAAACGAATCGAGAAAGCTAGTTGAAGTATCCTTGTTGCAAGGAGGAACCCTGGGCATACACTGGTGCAGTAAGCAAATTGCGGCTTCGCGATTACCGTTGACATTGAGTGAAGCGCGGAATTCCAAGGAATCGTCGCAGGTGTAGGTGCTGACAGCAACTTGCACTGCGTTGAACACGTCTGTGCGCGTGTTAGATCGCGAGTTTGCTGCCCATCGTGAATGGACCGGGCGGCGCCCGATCTTCGTCTTGCTTTAGATCGCTTGCACAGCGTTCAAGGTACAATAGCAGGTGCGACGTCAACGATGGCCAGACCGCGACACATTCGCCATGATGGGGGGATGACAATGGCGATCTTCCGGGGCCTGCTGGCAAAGTCGTGTCACGCTTGGTTCGAAAAGATTGCATCAGTCCGACTGTCACAAATGATAAAATCTTTTTTAATGACATGTACCGTTATTACCGATTCCTCTCGAATACTGGCCCCTTCATGTGCTGTCTCACATACCTCCACATACAAATTCCAAGTGTACAGTTCGGACGCTCATCATCACATCGCTCCGACTGTCGAACCAAAATCGAGAAGCAAGAGCTCTGTTATACCTTCCCCACTCTCGTATCGCTTCCTGTAGACAGCTCCCCTCATCGTCACTATGCCGCTCCACATGCCGTACCACTCGACGATGGATAAGGAGGTCGTCAAGGCCGCCGGCATCCTGGACTCGTGCTTCAGCTCCACGGTGTCCGCCGACGCGGCCATCCCCGCCGAGATGATCCAGAACGCGGCTGGTCTTGCCTTCCTCACAGTCGTTAAGGCCGGATTGATCTGGACCGGCAAGATGGGCACTGGCGTGGTTGTCGCTCGCCTCGAGGATGGATCGTGGTCGCCTCCATCGGGCATCGGCACGGCCGGTATGGGCTTTGGCGCCGAAATCGGCGGAGAGATCATCGATTTCCTCATTGTGCTGGGCTCCCCCAGCGCCGTCAAGACCTTCAAGAAGGGTACTCAGATCTCCGTGGGTGCAGGTCTGGACTTGGCTGTAGGTCCTGTGGGCCGTACCGCCGGCGCTAGTGTAAACGCTGGTGGAGGCGGTATTAGCGGCAACTACACTTACAGTCACGCCAAGGGCGCGTTCGCGGGCGTGGGTCTGCACGGATCCACGTTCATGGTGCGTGGCGAGATGAACAGCCAGTTCTACGGCCGCAAGGTCACCCCGGCCGAGATTCTCAGCGGCCAGGTAGCCCCACCTCCCGGATCCTGTGACGTGCTGTTTGATGCAATTCGTCGGGCATGCAACCAGCAGGGACTCGGCGTGGAGCCCAACCCGAACTCGTTTGGATCTGGCCGTACTAGCAGTAGCAACAGCTACGGCCGTGGTAACGGAACTCCCGATGCAGCAGACCACAATGCTGCGGCTCGTGCGTCGTTCTCGAGCTCGAACCGAGAGCAGCAGGTATCGTCGTCGTCGGGATCATCTAGATCGCTGCCGGTGCCCACGGCGGTGCAAGCAGACCCGAATGACCCGCGGTTGCGACGATACAGTTCATACAAATCAGAACGTGAGCTCTACGCGCAGTTCGAGCAGCGAAAGAGCGGGGTGGCCCCTCCTGCGCCCACTGAGTCCACACACACTCACCCGACGAATCCGTCGCTGAAGTACAAATCGTACCCGGCTCCGGCGCCCAACGGGTCGTACACATCGCCGCCAGAGGCACAAGCAGTGTATAATTCGTTCGTCGAGCCATCGGCTCCCAAGGCCCCACAGCAGCCTGTGCCACCTCTTCCGCCTTCGGCCAAGGGTGCTGAGATGAAGCAAGTGTACTCGGAGGTGATGAACCTCGTGCAAACCAAGTGTCCGTACGCGAATCTACAGGTGTTCAAGGACAATTGCCGGCTCTTCGGCCAGGACGCCATGTCGCTTGACGCCTACTTCAGCTACTTGCTGTCGATTTGCTCGCACCCACTGATGAAGGAGCTCGTGCCTCAGTTGGTGCGTCTGTTGCCCACGCAGGAGAAACGTGAGCGCCTTTGGGTACGTGTTTTGCTTGATGTTGAAGTTGTTGTGTATCCATGATAACTCACAGGATGACCATGTGTATATCAGACGATGTATGTGCGCGAAGTGCTCCTGATAAAAATCTAGGGAGAGACAGGATTTATCTTCAGGAGACGACGATGATTTAGCATCGACTTCAGGATGGAGAAAGCAGCACGAGGATATGCTACATGTAAATTGCTCTACCAGTGGGTGCGTTGCTCAGCATCATCTTTGAATACTTCTTTCAACACGTTTACTATGAGCTTTCAGGAACTTCAGTGTTTCTACTTCTGTCGCTGGATGAAGCGTCACATTTCGTGTGCATTTGGCTATTACTGCCACACGTTAGATAGCGCTTGCCTGTATGATTCTGACGCAGGAAGAAATCGACGCGTGCCGCGAGTCGTTCGTGCACTTTGACAAGGACGGCAGCGGCACAATCGACAAGTACGAGCTGTCGAAAGTGCTAGAAGCCATGGGTCAGAAGCCCACTGACGAGGAGCTGTTCCAAATGATCGCCGAGGTGGATAATGACCACAGCGGAGAGATTGAGTTCGCCGAATTCCTACAGGTAATTGAGGCGCAGAAGCTTCGTGCCGCGCAGTTTGACGATGAGTCCGACTTCATTGATGCCTTTGTGGCCTGCGGAGGCAACCCCGACAAGACTGGCCATGTAGAGCGTAAAATGCTCGTGCAGCTCATCAAGAAAGACTTTGGCCTGCCTATCGACATCGACCGCATGCTGGACGAGCTGGACACGGACGGAAGCGGAGAAATTGAGTACGATGAGTTCAAGGCGCTGCTCTCGTAGAGCGAATTACAACACCATCGTTATCTCAACTGCTAATGCATTCTCCGTTATAATAGTTTGAGGAACACAAGCAAGCGAGATCAAACTGACGTCTATGACAGAGATATTTTGCTTTGGAAGTGCATCTTCTTGCGCAGACGCTTCTTGGCTGGAGCGGAGACAGGCTCGTAGCCGCATGCTTCGCACTGCTGACATGTTGCTTCGTTGATTAATGTACACCGTGAGCACTGCCAATCGCTGGGTGTCTCATTCGCGTCTTCGACCACTGCAACCGAGTCATCTGCTGTCGAACCGGTACCATCGTTACTCCGAGCGTGCTTCCCTAGACTTTCTCGCTTCTTGTGTCCACCTGGTAGCTCCTCTTCCTCCTCTGCATCCTCATTATCGGAGTTGACAATCTCTTCTGTAGCTCTCTGAAATTCTGAAGTAGCGTCGGGTGAAGCAAATGCCGGTGCAATTGCCCGCTTGGCCCTTGCCTTTGCCTTTAACGGAGTCACCGCCTTGGCCGCACTGCCTTGACCTACTACGGCAGACTCTTTCTCGGCTACAGCACGCGCAACACCATCGAGATCATCATAGCGATTCGCCGGCGACTGCTCTTGGACAAGTGGCGACGGCAACTCAGTTCGAATCTCATGAGTCACCGAGTTCACGTAGAATTCCTGCTTAATGCTCGTGTCCAATGCACAAAAGTGACGCCACACACCCACAGACGATGCATCTCCCTCCGTTGCCTTCTTCTGCGACTTTGCTGGTGTGCTGGTGGACGAGGTATCAGTCGCTGGCGTCGGCGGCTTCTTTCCTGCTTTCCGGTCTGCAATATCCTGTCTGAGTTTCTCAAAGTTAGCACGCATCTGTACCGACACTCCTGGCAACGGAGACGCTGCGTTCCCGCTTCCTGCGTTTTCGCCACCACTGTGGCTGCGCTTGAACGCGTCTGTCTTGGCTTTTTGTTGCATTCTTGCATAATGATTCTTCACCACTTCTTCTCGCAGCTGAGTTGTGCTCTTCGGGTTGACCGAATCCGCCTGTGCGTTCGACAACAGCACGTACTGCACGACAGTACACGGAAAAATACACATCATAACAATTTAACTCAAAACTGTCATCGAGAAGGCAAGAGATATAACAAAACCTGCTCTTCCCACCTCTTTGTGAATTTGAATGATCTCATCTCGGTTCTTAGTCGGCACCCGGACGTTGATCGAGTCCAGCAGCTTCCTCACTTCCTTGTCGCGCATCACGCTATAGGACATGAGCGGCATGCGTTCCGGCTTGTCCTGTTTGGTCTTCCTCTTCTTTCCACTCTCCGTGTTAGGCGTAGAGGTCGCTGAGCTCGGTGCCTTTGTGCCCTGCAGTCTCTTAAGTAGCTCCGGCTTAGATTTCTCGAATAGCAGCGCCACTTGCTCGAGTGCACGGTTCGGTACTAAATCCCGCGACGTGCAGGGCTGTTTGCACGATGGACAGCAGCCGTGCGCCCCTTTGCTCTGCAGGAAGCGACGCACGCAGGCCGAGCAGAATGTGTGCGAGCAGGGCAACAGCACGGGCCCGTGGAAGAAGTCGCCGCAGATCTGGCAGCGTAGGTGGTTCTCCATCTCTCGCTGGGCCTTGCAGTCTGCCGGCCACTCCCATTCGTCCATCATATAGTCACCCCCGAAGTCCATCATCTGCATGGCTATGAATTATATAATGACAGCTAAAAGTTATGAAGAGAAGGGCTATAAGACAGGGGAAGGACTGGGTTGCTGCCACGCAGGACTGAAAGCGGTCAAAGTGTGTAGTTGCTGCACGTTATACCGGTATCAGTGACAACCGATGTGGTGTACACAAATTGTGATGTAATGACTGCAGTATTTGATCTGTTTGGCTGGAAGCAACGTAAGCATTTCAGCGAGCAAGTGATGGCGAGCTTCTTGACGGCGTTCGACGCACAACTGGCCAAGTACCTGGAGCAGCTGGAGCAGCTGAAGGAGAAGAACCAGGGGCAGCGCCTCTTCCAGCCCTCGTTCTGGCTGCAGCAGACGGACTTTGACGTCGCGCGAGAGGTTTTCGTTGCGGTATGCCACGACTTTTGAATGGCTTATGATACATTGCAGTTTCCTTACTGTTGCTTATTGTTGTCAGGCCACGGGAACCATCGGCCACACCGTGACCAAGTTCTCGCTTGTGTACAGCAAGACGCCGAGCAAGGAGGAAGCTTCCAGCATCTGCGAGGCGCTGGGCAAGCCTTGCGAACAGCTGCTAGCCGCCACAAACGTTGCGCTATTCTGTGGCGCCGGACCATCGCTCGCTACGGAAATTATCAACGATGCAATGTACGTGGGGTGTGACTATTGCAGGGTGGTATACTTTACATGTTGAGGTGGAGATTGACACGTTGTTGCTGGTGTCGGTGCAGTCGTCTGATTAAAAGCGTGCACGACCTTGCGAAAGCCATTGAGAAGGGCGACCTGGCCCGCGTACCGCAGCTTACCGGTCGTGTGTGGGAGTACTCTACTTCACGTGTGTCCAAGTCTAACTGCGTGGCATCGAAACGCAGCATGCTACAGGTGCGACTGTGTTGATTCTGCTCTGCTATTATTTTGCTGACAATATTTTCTCTGACGACAGTGCATTACGATGTTGAACTCGACGGTAGACGAGCTCAAGGAGTTCCTCGCTGAGCAGGAGGAGGGTGAGAGCCCAGGCGCGGCCCTTGTCGAAGTGGAGCAGGACGACGAGTTTGGCTTCGACTCGAGCTTGACCAAGGAGGAGCGTACACTGTTTCAGAGCGGGCTCAAGCTGCTGTCGATGTGTGCTGCCATCATGAAGCGTGGCGTGCTAACTATCAAGAAGCTGACGATTACGAACGACCAGGATGCGTTCCTCAAGTGGACAGCAAAGCTGGATGTAAGCTACACGGCCGCGCAGGACGCGATCGTGGACTTTGGCGCGGCACTGTACCCTCCTATCGGGATCGATGAATTGGATGAAGCTGTGAATGAATTGAATTCCTCGGCAACGGTCATTCTGGCGTGTCTGAAGGAGATGCCGGAGCTCGCCTCGACAGAGGAGGATGCTCTAGGTGTCGGCGAAGCTGCCTTCGCCAAGCAGCTTGCCACCGTGAAGAGCCAAATAGAGGCCTCTCAGTAAATTACATTTTTTGTTTTGGCCAATCGCAATAAATAATTTGCTTTGTTCACAATTTGAAGTGTCGAAACATGGCGGACTCGACCGACCTTGTGGCGGTTGGGCTGTGCCGGGGAAACCGTCGGCGCAGGAGCTTGAAGACGTTATCAAGACGTACGCGGAGCGACTGCAGACGCCGCCCTTCCTGCCGCACATGACGGTGCTGTCTGGCGTGAAGGTGCGGGCCAAGGCGACTGGACTTTTATTTTTTGTGTAAAATTTAGCCATTGCCTACTCTCTGGTGGGAACTGTTGAAGGCACTCTCGGCGGAGGAGGTGACGGTCAAGCTATCGGAGCTCGCGGACTCGATGCACGTGCTGGATGTTGAAATTCAAACATTGACGTTCAAGGTTGGTGCCGCCTTGGCGGTGTTGGAAATCGCTGCTTCGTAAGATCACTTAGTGCTGATGCCCTTGTGCTGCTGCCTGCAGGACGAGCTCTACTTCCAGTGCGTTTTTGGGCTGCTGAAACTTACGAGTGAGCTTCGCCAGGCACATGGACGCGCGAAGGAGGTGGGCGACTCTTAGAGCGGGAAGCGATGCTGGCCGCAAGAAATGGCTGACTACATGTACATGTACTACAACGATTGTCCGCTATGCTATATGATGCAGGTCTACGCGGTCGAGAGGAAGGAGGAGTTCATGCCACACGTGAGGTGAGTACATGTAGTGCTCGACCTTGAACCGACCAGATTGGCGAGGCTATCCGCTTCCGCCGTCAAAGAAAATCAGCAAATTAGCTGACATACAGAATGTCACTGGTGGGCTCTTGCGTGTGCAGTTTCATCTACGGCGATCTAGCGAGCGAGGCGCGTGCCGAGTTGGCGAAAGAATTACAGCCGCAACTCGATGGCCGGCTCCAAAAGGTAAATCTGATTATGGTAGGTGCTCTTATAGATGGCTGGTTGTTGAGATTTCCGTCACGGCAGATGGACAAGCTGCAGCTGTGGCGTACTCTCGGTCCCGTTGAGTCATGGGAGCTGGTAGCTGAGCTACCGCTGCGCCCAAATCCATAATGGGGCTAGCGCAGTCATCGTACGTGTGGTGAAGGGCTGCTGTGGCAGGAGAGTGAAGAAATGGCGGACGCAATTCGTGAGTGGTTTTCTGATGAATTTAAAGAGCTCGACTTTGAAGGTGTCAATCCCTGTCGAACTCATTGCGATTCAAGTTATCGTTTGTTGTAGTGAAGCTTGCTACTGTACAGTTGTGGATATTCGTCGCATCACCATAAAGCCAAACATATTTCTCCATTTTCGTTCGAAGCTTGATTGGACGACTCACGATAAAGCAACTTCAGATTTGCAACGTCAAATATGTTTTAACCAATCAGATGATTTTATAAGCTGCAGAATGTTGGTCATGAAGTTGCGCAACTTCAATTCGGGGACGGATGTCATGGCCTATTTGGTTGCAATGCAAGCGCCACCTTGCATGCCTTCCTATTGCCCTGAATCACCCTGAAACCCCTTAAGAAAGGTAGCAGAGCATTAATCTCGGTGAGAGCTGACAATGCTTGGTCCTGAATACAAGTTTGCGAGTTCCGAACGTGGATTATAAACCGTAGGTGTTGTTTTCGGCTTGCCAAGATGGCATCACCCCCTCCCAATGGTAGGGATAGGTGAAAGTTGCTATATTAACGGCTTCCTGATTGGACGGCTGCAAAAAGAGTAAAACTGTTGCTGATGCCCCCATGTCTTTTTGTCTGCGAGAGACACGGAATGAAGACCGCGCGGCTTTACCGGATCGGCGTACGCTAACCCGAAAGCAAATCTCTTCCTGGCCGGGATAGCCGGTTGGTGCGTCCTTTTTGTCCGTCATCTCTGGCAAGGCGTCCATCGTCGGACGATTCGTCCGGATCAAGCTTTGTTTCATAGCGTTCGGCTTGACAGCATTCGGTGCAGTGACATCTTGTTGCCAGCACGTGGAAACAGAGGGAGCTGCCAGATTGATTGCACTGTGACAGCGAATATCTTGTTTTGGGCGATTTGACCTGGTCATTGTATGTCTCTGCCCTGCGTCATTTCATAATCCTTTTAGATCTCTCGCTTTACATGTACTAGGTATATATTTCCAGATGGTACGAGCATTTTAGCATGCCACTTCCGGGTCTTCCGCGTGAAAGGGCACCTCAACGGGTAACTGAAGCATCCCCCGGAAATGTCGAAACGCTGTGCTGTTGCAAGCGAAAGAGAAACGCACACTTTGGCTGGGCATCTCGCATTCCGCGCGTGTCGATGTCCATAAGCTAGCCCACTGTCTATACTGAGCCGCAGTCCTCGCCTCGCAGCCTCCGCTTCCCTCGGTAAGTAACTTTTTAGCCGCCTGCGAAGGTTCCGCGGGCGATAAAGTGGCCTTCCTCCTCCCTCACGGTGCATGGCCCCGAGGCGCCGCTGCACTCTGTAAAAAGCGGCCGTCTCTCGAGTGCACAACCAGCGCCTCTATCACCGAGGCGCCTGTTGTTGCCCCTTCAAGGTGGCTAAGAGGAAGGAAGCGCAGCCTTATCGTCGCTGTGGACGAGGGGAGGAAGTCCCCGTCCCTCAGTATTAATACCATGGCCAAATCTCACACGCTCTCTGCCCCAAACAGCAGCGCCGCAACCCGCGCCGTCCAATCCAAGCACAGCGCGACCGACAGCCCCTCGAGACCAAAGGGCGACGTCGGTAAGCTCGTCTACTGTTTCCTCCGCGAGTACCCGACCCACCACTCGTCCGCGCCCGGAGGCTTCCCTCTAGCAAGAGAGCCACAGCCCGAGCCCCTCACAGAACCGTACGACCCCAGTCACCACTACAACGGTCTCGTCCGGCGCCCCCAGCAGCTCCAGCTCCGTCAAAGACCCAGACACCGCCGCGTTATGCCTCGCCAGAAAGACACAAAGCGCATCGACCCCACGCGGGCGCGTCGCCCGGAAGAACCCGTCACGGACGCAGAGCCGCACAATGTCTTTAAAGTCAGCGGCAGTCCGATAATTAGCCCACGCTCTATCCGCCACTGCCTCGAGGAGCCAGGGTTTGACATCGATGGCAAGCCGAGGAAGCACTCGAATGGCGGCGTGACGCTGCCCCATCCGCCTATTTCCAAGGAAGACGCACTCGTCGCGGCTGCTGCTGCTGCGGTGCAAGCCAAAGAGGCACAGAAGGCGCTGGAGGCGGAACAGGCCGCCAATGCCAAGTTACAGGGACTCTCAGGCGTGCAGCTCGTCGTGCATCAGATGCTGGCGACGCACACGCACACACTGGCCCAGCTCGGGGTAGAGAGAGCCGAGTTCCCCAACACCAGATTGTCGCTTAAACAGGTCGAGACGATGCTGAGCCCCGTGGTGGCTCTGTGCAACGCGCTACGAGCTGATCACTTTGGGATTCATGTGCCCACCCCTCAGATCGCACGCACGATGAACGACGTGCACTACTGGAAAATCTGGGAGTCCGACTCCATTGATATCGGTATCTTCTTCATGCCACCGAATAGTACCATCCCGCTACACAACCACCCAGGCATGAGTGTCGTCACGAGAGTGTAAGTAAGTTGATATTGTGGACAACGAACTCGAGTCTGAATTTGGAGGACTAATATGGTTGTTTATTGTGGACAGTTTGTACGGTGCTGCTACAGTAACGTCGTACGATATCATGTCGGATACGGAAGTCCAGAGGTTGGAAGCCGGGAGCGAGATTGTCTACGAAGATGCCACGTTCAGCTCAGAGTACGCTTGCTTGGCTTTGATTCTTCAGCGGGTATCGTTTGCAAATGCTAATTGCTGCTTGTGCTGTGTTTGTTTTTTTACGCTGCAGTGCCGTCAATCCTGAGAAAGGATCGGTGTCATGGGCCCGTATTAGTCGCCAAGGCCAGTTTGGACAGGAAACTACTACGTGGCTGGACCCTCGTCGGTTTAATCTGCACAACATTCAGGCCAGCTCGGATATTGGCTGTGCCATGTTGGATATTATGGTGCCTCCTTATGACAAGTACGTAACGAAACTGTAAATGAGAAAGCAGAAGGAATAGCGAGGTACTCACTGTGCTATGCTCTTTTCGTTTAACTTACAGTGCGAATCGAGATTGCCATCACTTCCAGGTTTTGGAGGAAAAGATGGTGCAAAACGAGCGAATTTTTAAGATGTTGGAGTCTATCAAGCCTGACAACCACATGGATCCCCCCACCTCGAATGGCACGGCGAATTCGTCGCCACTATCTTCGTGAGCTCAGCTAAGAGCAGTAAGCTCTTGGTGGACTCTGCGGAGAAGTCGTAAGTGTTGGCTGCGTATTCTCCTGTCCGACCGTGCATGTTCTGGCAAGAATTAATGGAGAAGAAGAACCCCAAGTAAAGGACGACGCAATAGAAGTCGAGCAGCAGCAGATCAAAGCGAGGCGGCGCGCGTGAGTCGAACGAACGTCCAAGGCGTATTGGTATTATTATTATTGGGTTATGGTATGGTGGAAATCCCTCGTTTTGTTGTTAATCGCTCCATCCTACGCAACTTTGAAACGACCGACAATGAGCGAGAGTAGACGTGAAAGTGAGCCAAACCGAACCAGTAAAACATGTGAAAAAAGCCTTGAGACGTTTAAACGTTTACTGTTGAAGCTGAAGCCATGTTGAAGTGGAAATATACACTTTCATTTTCTGATTGTGCACTACTGATGTGGTTCTGATGCTAACGAACTTTAGAATGATAAATAGACAGGTAGACTAGAACTGCGTCATCCCGCCACTTTCTTCTGTTTGAGCCGAGTCCATGTTGCCAGTGACAGTTTCAGGTATTGCTGGTCGACAACTCTTGTCTTCCACTAGCGTAGTCTTGGGCGTGTACTTGAATGAACGGAATTTGGTGCGAAGAGGGGCGTCGTCGAGGCCCAGCGCGTTGATCACTTGCAACTGCAGCGTGCTGTCCATGAATCCCAGCAGCTTCCGAACACAATAAATCGCGGAAGCATCGTCATCCCGCTGGCCGATACCCACCCTAGAAACTCCACCAAAGTCGCAGCCGTACCACTCGAACACACGCGGGAACATGATAGTGTTCGAGCCCTCCTTCATCGCTAAACACCCTTGAGCACTACTGCGGTTCAGTAACGACCGCAGAACGGCGTTCAGCTGATCATGCACGTTTTCCGGTTCATATATCGCGATTTCTTCACTGTTCATGTGGTTCATCACCAGCGCCAGACTCAGACGAAAATCTGGATGTGCGATCCCGAGGTCGTTCAGTCGACTAGCTGGTCCGTTTGCTGCTGTTATAACGCTGTTTACGTTTAAATACGACAGCTCTGCGCGGGGTAAGCGAGCCCGTAGGATCACGTGCTCAATTTCCGCCAGCGATAGACTAACCTGCTCTCCATTTGGTCCACGACTCAGTGCGTAGCATGTCCGTGTGAGGAAGTGACTCCACTGACCTTTTCCGCGTGGAAAACCTTGAGCGATCATGGCGTGGGCAAGTATAGTGTGATATAAATTCAGGTAGAAAGCAACTTGCTCTTCGTGTGACCCCGAGTCCTGCAGAAGCTTCAAGTCCACAGCTCGCAACGTACTAGCGTCATCTAAGAACGCCAGCACGTCGGTCACGGACAGCTGCTGTGCGTTGTTCAGAATATGCAATGCACGCGTCAACGTGCGTTTCACAAGCTTCAGCGCGCCAGGAACGGTATCAACTGGAATCATTTCGACGCCCGTTTGGTCCACATCTTGCTGCTTTAGTTGTGGAAAAAGTAGTCGCGAGTTAAGTTCGACGCGGTTTGCAGGTCGGAGCGCAGTGCCGGCCGCGAATCCGATGTACATTTCGCCTTGCTGTGCCCGGTCAAAATTGGTCTTGGGGTTGCAATACTGCAAGATACCTCTCACCCACGCATCTCGAGTGGAACTCGTGCCAACGCACAGTACAATTTCCTCTGCGAACGTGCTGATTTGCAACGCAAAAGCCCCATCGGTACCGCTGGCGCCATCGCGATACGCAGCACCTGAAGGCACCTCGACGGCTCGAGCACCGATGATATCCGAGCACGACACCTGCTTCTCCGCGCTGGAAGCGTACGATCGGTAGAATAGTAGCGCACGCTTAGTGAGCAGCAGAACCTCCTGGCGCAGTAATTCAGCGGCGTAGTAGCGATACACCACTCCTTCGAAGACCACGCCCATGTCTCCACGGTCGCGACGGCTAAGATTCACGCCAATTCGAGACGGAGACAGCTTGGTGCTGGGCATAAACGACTCCTGAAGACGTTGACGCTTCATCAGGCATTTGTAAAGTGCTGCCTGGGCTGCAATTAGGCGATTTTCATCAAGAGTTTTCGTCTCTCCGTTGCCATCACCATCTAACGTCTCGGTGTCACTAGGGCAATCACTGGAGTACGACGAAAGTGTCGACTGGGGAAGTGGCTCGTCAGCGAGCCTTTGGAGATGCATCACAACCTGCTGTGCCTCGGTCGAGATCGTACTGTAGCTGCCAATACGCGAACGACTGTGGAAGCGCAGTTTGGCCAGTTCTTCGGTGGTTTTATCACTTTTCAAAGCGTGACGACCTTGCAGCAAGTTGCGCAGCTCATAACTGCTCACAATAGCAAGTCGGTAGCGATGTTGCGGTTTTGTCAGCTCGTCGTCTGCGTCAATTTCTCCTTCGTCGTACTCGCCTACCTTGTCTTTCACTGCAAACACGTAGTGCACTCGACGTACGTCTGAAGCCACGTCCACTTCCTCCATCCAGCACAAGTAAGAGAACGAGAGCTGTCCGAGGCGTCGAGCGTGTTCAAGTCGAAGGAAAACCGCTTGCTCCTGTGCTAAGACTGGGTCCTCTTCCGTCAGGGAGCTAGCATCGCTCAGCGTCGTGCTCATGGTGCTCATCTCCGAACCCATGAGACTCAATCCCGTTCCAGATACGGTCGATGCTCTGCCAGAACCGCTGCCTCGTCCAACGTCTTCTCTCATCTCCTCGTCATTAAGACGACTGTGCTTGTCGTACTTGACCTCGAACGAGAACAAATAGTCCTTATCGCGCTGTCGATGGCTGTCCGATATCTCAATCTCCGAGGATTTCACTTGATACGCCACCAATCTCAATGGTAGCGAGTCGAAAAAGCTGGCGAGATCCATGGCATTGAGTCCACCGGGTAAGTTGGCCGTCTCCCACCTGGTCAAGTCCACGTACATCGTGTGGAAGTCGAAGGTGTACGTGGGTCCGACTGCATATTTCTCCGCACCAAGAGACGTGTGTCTTCTCTGTCTGCGTAGCTGTTCGCTCTCTCCAAAGTCTCCTGTACCCAATACAGGTGGATCTTGTCCTTCTTGGGTCTCCACGAACTGATCTACTGATTGATACAATGGGAACGCCACGGCAGGCAGTTCATCGGAGTTCTCGCTGTCTGTGGAGCTGCCGAAGCTAAAACTCACTCGACCCACGAGTCTCCTGATGAGTCCCATAATGACCAGCGCTACGCTGCGTGTGAACACCCCGGGGGCGATCGTTGCAGGCAGTTCTCCCCCTAGATAGATGGGTCCTTTCGGTGCCTGTTTGAAACGCCCCTGTACCTGGATCCAGAACATGCGGCGCTTGCCGGCGAAGAGCGCAGCGTAGTGTGGATCCTCGGGCTGCGTGCGCACCAGGAAGAGCGCGTGGCCTTTGAAGAGCTCCGTCTCGAAAGGGATAGGCGTACGCGAGTTCATCTCCATGTCCTCGCGCGGCGCGCCGCTGCCGACATCGCTCACTACGAGGCTGGCTACGCGCTGGTGGCGCTGCATCTCCTCGTCCTGCTCCTCGTCCTGTTGCTCTTCGTCCTGCGGGACTTCGTCGTCTCCTTCGGTGGACGCGTCGTCCTCAAGAGCGGACGGCGTCCGCTCACATTCCACGCTCGTTCCGCGCAGCTTGGCGCCGTGTTCCAGCACGGTGAAGATCAGCAGCGCGCCCAGCAGCCCGTAGAACCCCAACACGTAGTGCACGGCCACGCTGAGCGACGCCAGCGCTGCCAGGTCCGGCAGCCAGTCCGCTTCGTCCGCCATTCGTCCACCTGTGCGTCCGCTGCGTTCTACTTGGAAGTGGCCGAGGCGGAGGGTTTCTTGCGGTAAGGTGAAACACAAGCTTAAAACCGGATGGCAGGAGTGGGTTGTTCGCCAGCTTGTGGGTTGTGCAATAGTGAGTCTGTGTGTTATGATTGCCAAACGTCGAGGCGGTTGAGATGGTAACGCCAAAGGAAACTCACGACGAGAGCTCCTGATATCAAGAAGCCCGATACTGTAAAACGCTGGAAAAGATCCAAAATTTGGATTTCGCAACTGATTTTAGCGCCGTCACGCGTGGGACTATCAGACTCAGTCTAGGATGGTCCCCTTGCTGGTCAAAAATATGGCGGCGTGGAGGTGATGGATGTTGTTGTCCTTGCTGATACTGGTGCTCGTGACTGTCCAGGTTGAAGCCGTTGGAACCAGTCATCGTTGCTGGCTCCACGCCGCTTCACAAAAGATCTCTTCACCACACCAAACTCGGAAGAAACTCGAGGTGGTGCACATCACTACGTACGATACACCATTTATTTTTGTTTCTCCGCTTAGCTCCGATCTCCTTGGCCAGTGCTTGCACTGTTGCCGCTCCGTCTCCACAACACAAAGCCCGAGAGCGAGAGACCTGACGTATTCCCCTCCATCCAAGCCCAGGCAGAGCCACATGAAGCTTCGCGACGCCGCCTTCGTGGTAGACCACCGGCGACAGCTCAGCGAGGCTGTCCACAAGCCATGCAGAGATGACGAAAAGGCCAAGCAGAAGCGCAAAGCCACCGCCCTACAGCGTCCGCCTCCTCCGTCTCCTGCGTCCTCAAAGGCCCCCGTGCCCACCGCTCCACTGCCGACTAAGAAGAAGAACAAGAAGAAGGTAAACAAGATGAAGAAGACGCCACTGCAAGACGCGGCGGATCTCCTACGACAGGAAAGCGTCAAGAGCCGCAACCACAAGCTCGTGTTGGCCCCAACTTCAGGCTCTGGGGCCTCGTCGACGTCCTTCTCAGTGTCTAGCAGCTTCCCCAGCTGGAGATCCAAGCACAAGAAGGAGGAGACAGCGAAAACAACGCTGATGGCAATGCAGGCTGATCGTACAGTGACGGACGCGCTCCATGAGGAGATATTGGCGTATGCAAATTATACCAAGAATACGGTGGACAAGATGGCCGTACACATTGAAGAGATGATCGCCAATGTGCGTGCGAGCGTGCAGTCGCTCTGGCCGCAGTCCAAAGTGGAGACGTTCGGGTCCTACTCGACGGGCATTTGGCTGCCCAGTAGCGACGTGGACCTCGTGATATTGGACGTGGTGGAAGTGAACGACTCGAAGTTGACGGCCAAACACTTGAGACAACTGGCGAAAGTGCTGGAGAAGAAGAAGTGGGTCGAGTCGCTGCTGTGCTTGGACACGGCCAAAGTGCCCGTACTGAAGCTTGTCAGTGCTAAAACGTCAGTGCCCATTGACATCACGTTCGAGTCGGCTGCTACACACAGTGGATTACTCGCGCGCGACCTCATTAAGCGTTACGCGGACAGCATGCCCGAGCTTTATCCTCTGGCGATTGTGTTCAAGCAACTTCTGCGTGAACGCGACTTGAACGACGCATACACAGGAGGTCTTAGCTCATATTCAGTGGTGCTTATGATTATTCACTTCTCGCAGTTGTGGAGGAATGGAGAGCTGTGCTTCGAAGCCGCGTCAATTTATGCGTCGGGATCGCTCCCACCTGCACCGTCCAAGATGCAGGCGCAAAAGGCAGCACGGATACAGGCAGATTCAGCTTCAGCGAACGGTAATAGTAAGATTCGCAGTGACTCTAATGCTATCGAGAGCAAATCACAACGTTCCGGGACGACGACTGCAGGTGCTAAAAGCGCATTGAAGAAGTCAGCGTCGCTGCCGTTACCAGCTCCGACCTCATCTTACGCAGACATTGTGGCCAAGCAACAGGCCGTAGATGATTCCTTGCGAAAAGCCTCTGAGCCGCGCTTCAGCTACGCTGCAGTTGCAGCAGGTATCGCTAAAGTGTCAGAGACGAAAAAGCCAGCCGGGCCGCCTTCCAGCTATGCTGCTGCGGTGTCTGCACCGGCTGGGTCTTCATCCTCGATAGCAAAACGCAAAAGCGTTATTACCATGAAGAAACCGCAGGAAGCTCATTCGCTAGATTCGATCAGTGTATCGAGCAGCAACGCGGACACAGAAGACTCGAGCTCGTCGTGCAGTCATTCTTCCTCAGCAGATAGTGACGACGAGGTGCAGCACCAGCAGAAGCCCCCTGCATCACTTGGCCAGCACCTGTTGATGATCCTTGAGTTCTTCGGCATCATCTTCGACTACCGCAAGAATGGGCTCTCTGTGCGCGATGGAGGATACATCTACAGGCTTGCGGACAACCACCGCTCGCAAATCGGGAAGCCAGCGTTGGTGATTGAGGATCCAATCCATCCGGATCGCAACGTGAGCGCCAGCAGCTTCGCGTTTTCCAAGGTGGTGGCTCTGTTTGAGGACTCGTACTATGCCCTCAAGTACTTCCGCGCGTCCAAGTTCACTCCGTCAGCGCTGAGCTGTTTGCTTAGCACGTCTGGTCATACGAGCCATACCAACCACAGCCACAGCAAAATGCAAGCTGTTCTATCATAGCATCAAGTCCCCAATTCAGTAAAACCTGCATGCGTCTTGATGAAGAGGAGCAAGACGCGGCCATTCATGTTGTACAAGATTTGTGAGTCACGTTGAAGCATGCAAGGAAAAACAAGTACCGGTAGTAGTTTGTAGTCTAGCAAAGCAGGAGAAACGAGTAAATACAACGAGGAAAGCGCGTACATACATGTATACCATTAAATCAATTTCTCTAAAAGTTGTACCGAATTTTTTGTAAAAAAAATTACGGCTGAAGTTGCCGTTCGGTTCTTGTCTTTCAGCCACAAAAGCAGCATCGAGTAAAAAAGACTACTTATAGACTTTTAATACACACAGTCGACTCTCTCTTTTCATTTTTAACCCTTTTGCGAACAGGCCGTATTAGCCTGACTATGTAAAGTATACAAACCTAACATTCTTTCTCACGATTGCCCCCTTTCATAAACCACGGTACATTGCCTTGAGAGTCCATTTGGCTACTGACCCCGCTCGCCAAATTAATACAACCGGTGGAAGACATTCGTATTAAGTACAACAGCACCATTAATTATCATAATGGTTCACAAACCATTTCTGGTACTACGCCGTGAGTAAGATCCCAAGCAAGCCGTAAGCCTCACATTTGGACAATGAATTGGATTCTGAGATTACATGTAGTGTTACGAATCATACACCATTAGCACTCAGAAGCAAAACTGACACCCAGTGAAAGCTCTACCTTGCGAATTACATCAACACAGGGAATTGAAGAAGTAGAGAAACAGTGTTTAAAAGGCTGAGTTTTTTTTAGATGGAGATCACGCCTGTTGTGACATGCTCGGATATACCGTCAACGACTCGTTCCGCTGTCAGTACAGCAAGATGTAGTTGGAGTCGCCGAGTGCGACGATGGTGGGGAAGGTACAGTATAGTAAGCAAGGCCATTTTGCCAAAGCCCATGTCAGTAAAGGCAGTGAGTGCGTGAGACGACCAAGGACGATGGCGGTAATGCGAGGACCAGGACGGACGCAAGGAGCGGCGTGGACGACAGTTGCAGAGGGCGATGACGGACTAGGAGGTGATACTGAGCGCGAGGACAGACGAAGACACGGCGAAGGACGCGTTGATGCCGCCCACGGGCCAGTTCATATGGGTCCCACTCGCTGGAAGAGTATACCAGCGGGTGTGTGGCGACTGGTCGCGCGCACGTGAGGCAGGCACAGACAAGTGAGCGATGGCGGCCAAGGATACAGGAGCAACAGCGAAGGACAGACGAAGCTCACAGAAGGAAGGAGGAGCCCTGACTACGAAGGGGCGAACGAGATGATCAAGACGACGCCAAGTTGAAATCGGCGCACCCAATGCTGGAGGGTCGCCATGAACAAGATCGTGTGGGCAACGACTTTATATTTGTAGGGGGAAAGGTCAGTCTAAGAATTGCGCCCGCGAGAACAAGTCGCTGGAGCAACCGGGTGGCGAACCGCGATGTGAGCCCCATCAGCTAACACAGACACCGGCCTGGTGGACGTGAAGGAGAAGAAGCTAAAGCAACAAATACATTACTTTGGGATTGAGAACGAGTTCGGTTGCGTCAACAAGAGGGGTGTTGTTGTCACGTGTTGGTAAGGCCACTTGTTTGCTGGTAAAAAGTCAACTAATTGATTTTGTGCGAGGTTAGTTTGTTGTTTGAGCTCCTTCCATCCTAGTGCTTCTCCTGGTCTTCCTACGAGTCCTCTTTGCACTACTCTTACTTCAACTTAACGTTCTGCTTGCACTTACCCAGACTTACCCAGTTCCAGTTCTTGATACGCAGGTGGCTCTCGTTCCGATATACGAGAGCCGATCTTGATTGCCATCACGGGTATTCGTAGGACACAGTACGTACTCCTTAGTGATCTTCATGATGTTCTTGTTTACGCTTGCTCATCATCCTTACAGTTGTCAAGAAACCACTATCACCACAAGTCAGACAGAGAGTCGGGTGAGCCAAGCCGACTGACCGTGAGGACGGCCCCGCGGCTATTAGTGCTGCCGGAAGTGGAGCCACGCAGGACTGGAGAGCTCAGAGAACCGACCGACGGGTTGGCGAGCCAAGCGAACCAACCGATGGGAAACCCGTGGACACTCCAAGGCCAGCTCCTCCGCTTGCCTGACGGACCTAGAGAGATGAGGTTACGAAGAGTGGAATGACGTAGCGGGGCAAGGACATTGCTTACTGTATGGCTCCTCGTTCTCACGGAGTGGACCTTAACACATCAATTTTCCACATAAATTCAACCATATTTGATCAGAGGAGAGATAAAATTCGGAGGTTTATTAAACAGGATGTCATACTGTAGCCAGGTATCTCTGGCGGCAAATTAAGACTGGAAGGCTATTAGCCTTCCAGTCAAAGCTCATCAGATATGACCTTTTGACATTCCTTAGCAATACATATCCAGTAAAAAATGGATAAAAACTATTAGATATGAGATTTGACAGCTACGAAGTCTCCATGCATACAAATAAGGGGACCAGTGTCGGTGGATGTCCGATGGTACAGACAACCCTCTCGGTCGTGATAGCTTCGGGAACCACCACATTAACACAAACTGGAGCTTTCACAATCCAGTGTACCAATCCGATGGTACAATCTGATCGCGGCCACAGGAGTCGCCAACTGCTGGAAGAAAACATGGTACACGTGCGAGTATGCAGAGCCGGAGGAGGTCGATGACATTACGGAGGAGCACACGGCGATGTTGTTACGCCTTCACGCGTCCAACACTATGTCAGTAGACGAGCTGCTAAATCCGCCGGAGGAGAACGTCCTTATGGAGGACCCCACGGACGAGGACTTCTGTCCCGTTGAGACCAATTCTGAATACGATTCCAGAAGCCAGTTGAGTAGCGTGGATGCTACCGGAGAGGACGACGAAGATGCAGCTGATTCCACGCCAACACCGGAGAATCTCTCTGCGGAAGGAAGTAGATGGCGCAGCTATTCGTCAGCGCCGATGCGATGGGGATCTCCTTCAGAGAGGTTATTGGGCTTCGGTCAATGCAGCGAGAATTTCGAGAGGAGTTAGGACGCAAGCAGGGCCGCAAGTAGCAAAAGTCAATGCTGTACTTCCTTGCCTTCCTTCTGCATACGGTTCATTTCCATAGTAAATTACCTCTGATTAGTGATAATCCAGATTTTCATATCACTAACCAGTAACGAGAGTATAGAGCTCACATCTGATCAACAATCGCCTCTAATGAACCCCGCGGGGTTTGGTGAGAAGGCTGGCAGAATCCATCAATGCCGTTCGATGCATCCTTTGTGTGGAATTCCTGTCAGCCCTGAAGGGCTCAGCCAAGTTGGGGAAACCATTGCGCTCTCTTGGAAAGAGGATCTTGAGCAAGAGGAATTGTAGTCTGCTGCAGAAGTAGAAAGAAGAAGTTATTGATGGATATCTGGTGAATTCGGAGCTGTTGTATTTGCTAACTTGCACTCTCTTACGTTGGTTCATGACCATCTCCTGGCCAATACGCAGATGAGTGCCTCTAATACGAGTAGCCGCTTCAACATGTACAATACGGGATTTCCAACACGCCTCTACCAGTCCCAGCAGAGCATCCGGTTCCACTCAAAACCCACCTATTGTTGAAAAGTCAGCTGTATAATATGCAACAACAAAGATGTAACAACTTTTTGGAGTTGAAATTTTATACAAACATACCAATTTGCAAAAGTTTGACATTTGTCTATGCTCCTATTAAAAAAAAGGAAATTATTTGTTGTTTTGATGAAATGTTCAAGGAAACAGACTAATTTGCAACTTCGAAATTAGTCTATACAATCTAGGCCCAGACTATTTGGTGTGTGAACGCTGCAAATGTGCTTACACTAAATAGTCTGACGTAGACTAACCTCTGTAGTCTCTGTAGTTGTTTTTTTTATTTAATAAAGAAAGCTACCGAAGAAATTTGCATCTTGCTCGTTAGTTCGTTTCGCATGAAACATACATGTACATCTACAGTCGCGGAGACACCTTCTTTGTTGGCCACCGACACAAAACTACGTTATATTCGAAGAAACTTCTATCTATCTAAGGGTGAAAAAATGTTTTAAGTTGTTTTATCGAATACGTACTGTAAGTAACCTGATAATAATGATACTGTACTCGTTGCTGTTAAAAAGACGAATTGTAGCATCGTAATACTGGTGGAGTAATGAGAGTCATGTTTTTTTTTACCTTCCACTGATAGCGGGGCCAATACCGGAATGAGAGATTGGAGAAGGCATTATAAACGCAAATCAACTTAAACAAGTGTCTCAATCGCTACACCATTTCAACCACAAATTGAGAAAGTGAACAAGAGTACTATTTATAGGGTACATGTAAATTGTTGAATGTCTTTACTGCCTAAAGGACGAATACATGATCAACCTGGCACACCTGATAACACCCATAGACAGCGCCTCGTATCAGGTATAGCCGTATATCAAGTTTGAAAACAGAGCAGTCTGTTTGCAGCTTGTTTTTGCACCCCTTTGTTGTATTATACAACGTACGCTCTCCTGGGGTCCGTTATGTAACGAACGTCTCCTTGGTATCTTAAGCGCAAGGACTTCAAGAGCCTTTCGTCTTAGATAACGCATTTTGCTTCTTCTTTTTTCTTGCCCTATATGGATAATACCACATCCCACTTGATGCTTGTATCATTGCGGGTTGAAGCGGCGGTATCGACACCGACAACTACAACAGGCGCTCGGCAAAGTAGAAGAAGGTCTAACTCGTGATATCTACGGCGTGTATCAGTTACTAGCAATGCGGTGGGTAGAAGCTTGCTGGCGCGACCACACAGGAGAAACTGGATGCAATCCGTAGTGTCATTTTCATGCTTCCAGAGCACCCGGACCTTGATGCATAGCTGTTTAAAGACCTCCAAAGCTACATTTATGGTACGGGACCAACTCCTTTGTGCGCAAGTCGCCAAATCTACACAGACATCGATAACAAGCTTCTTTCAGGCCCGTTAGATGCTATCAGATCTACCGAAACGAGGATCAGATATAGTGCAGCAATTCCCGTAACGGTTAGGATCCTAAACTGATGTCCTTTCTCCTTTCCCTAAACTATTAACACCGTTTCCATCCTTGAAGGTCCTATCTGAAAAAGACACCTAGAGTTGCAACTAAATCTTGAAATCATCTCAACCTCACGAAATTTGCAGCGAAAATCTATGACGTCTTGAAAGTCATGTGCTAAATCTGTGACGCGTACGACGCGCACAATGCCATCACCATCTAACTCACTAGCAAGAGCCTAACGTCTAGTGCGTGTCAATGGCCGCGACTGACTTCAACTTTTTGCCCTATCCCTGAATCAATAGATACATTTCATTGGCAGAAAGCATTTGAACCAGGAGCCAGGACTCTAGACCCCGGATCAATCACGGCGCGCTGCTCCTGCAACGTGAAGGTGTGCCCCGTGCCAACATGCTTTGAATGCCCTCGATGTGGATGTGAGTACGATGGCCTTACGATTGAAGAAAAGCTGTCTCGTCGTCGCGGTCGCCCACCGCGCTCTTTATCAGCTCCGACAACTAAACCTCCACCTGAACAGCTCCGAAAGAGCTCACGTACGTATTCAGATCCAAGCTGGTTCATGAGCCCCCCTCCTCTTACCCCAACACCATCTTATCGCGAGGCCCCTGCATATAAAGACATAATGCAGTTTTTCGGTGAGCCCAGTGATCGAATTGAGTATATTAGGAAGAATATCGGCGCTCGTAAGAAGCGCTGCTCTTCTTCTTAACCTCATATGATCCCCACGAAGTGTCATCAGATGATCTTGGTTTTATTACAGGCGTTCGCATTGTGAAGTCGACTCAGATTCGAAGAAGAGCTAGAAAGTGGAAGCGTGCAGATGTACCAGCTCGCAAAACAAATGTACCAAGCAATTTACCTTCAGAACGTGACATTACTTCGTATGCAAAAACGCTCGCTCATTGCAAGGAAAAACGCTGGGAATATCGAGGTTGTAGAAGCAGCTAGCCTTCCTCGCGAGATGGGCGACATGCATCTGACTATTCCGGATGCTACAACAGACATCCCATCGTTGAAACAAGGCTGGGCAAGACGTCCACCGTGGGGGAAAATGTACGATGCTCGCTATATCAAGCGATACGAGGAAGAAGTAGCTGAACTCTTTCGACAAGGCGAAGATAACAGCTCTTGCAAATTAGGACCAGCTCGCATGCTTGAAGTGTTGATAGAAAAGCATCCTACGAAGTATGACTTACCCAGCGATAATGAAATTCGCTCAGAAATGTCAAAACTCACTCGCTCAAGGAAGAAACGACCACGAGAGAAAGTATCGTCCGTTCATCCGCGTGACGACGTGGATGAGGTTGTGCGACGGCAACCCATGAAAGCGTGTTATGCATATTTTCTGGAAGATATTGTCACGGGTGATCCAGGCATAAAACCCAAGGCAGCACTACAACGATTCCGTGATACATTTTCTTTGAGTGCTTCAGAGTTGACAGATTTCAAGATAACGACAAAGGTATCATCTGTGAAGCAAAATCTAAAGCGAAAACGCCGATTTACAACGCCGACGAAAAAAAGAATTCAAATGGAGATTAATTTGGTCAACGCTCAATGTTTTGATAATAAACGTCGGCTGCGACTACACTGGTATTTTTTTGCAGTCACTTGCAGTTAGATGCAGGATTTCGTTATGCTCGGTCAGTATGACGTCTTTAGTGAGCACCGATCCCGTTCAAATCAGCATTTTGTGAACCTGCGGCTTTTGTTCTCTCCGTATTAGCACGAAGGGCCTAAGCACCAGAAGAAATGGTGGAACGTCGGGACTTGT
Source organism: Phytophthora cactorum (assembly GCA_016864655.1). NCBI lineage: Eukaryota > Oomycota > Peronosporomycetes > Peronosporales > Peronosporaceae > Phytophthora > Phytophthora cactorum. The sequence continues at coordinate 268,967 of NHQK01000008.1, forward strand.
GCGGGTTGGCCACGTCGCGCAGCAACGTCACCACCATCGTCTCAACTTGAGCCATGCCCGTCCACATTGGGCCCAGTTTCTTCAGAATGATCAATGCCGTGATCCAGTATCCGTAGTGATAGTGGTGGTCGTTGTACACGCCGTTTCCAAATTCAACTTTGACGTCGCCGGTAGTAAAAACTTGGCTCGTTACGATGCCCTTGTACGTTGTCTCATATATCAGTGGCTCGCTCAGCGAGTTGCTGATAAAAGGCTCAATGATGTGCTCCAACGCAACTAGCCAGTAAGGTAGTATCATCGTCCACTACCGAGATATCGGCTTCCATCAAGCAGAGCAACGCGTACTTCTGGTACGCATTGTAGTACCAACTACCAGTGTCCAACGCCCCGTCACTGTCAATGTCGTTCTTAGTGTGGCGAGAAGGCCAATCTACAAGACCACGTCTGCAATGCTTGCTCGTGGGGTAAAAATTCACTTCGTCGTCCGCTCTGTCCTTCATCGGCGCCTAGATACCCGTCGTCGTCACCTGACTCACCATCTCACCACGAGCGCTCGAGTGCAAGACGATCGCTCCCCTCGACTGTGTCGTGCTGGCACCACCCATGACATACACTTCCGGCAGTATAAAATACAAAAGACCCGAGTTGTCACAGCCGCTGCCTTCTGTCTTCCACTCCGGCGAGATTGCACCAACATGTCACCACCGCGCACAACATACGACGCGTAGTCGTCGTACACTCCCTGGTCGCTGTTCTCGGAGTGTGAATCGGCACTTGAAGGGTGCCAGTTTAGACGGCTGAAGCCACCAGCACCGACCGCGTGCTGTCGATGGAGAAGGACGCGCTGGTGTCGCTGGCGAAGACCACTCACATCAGCCCATTTGCGAACTGCACGACGACCTTGCCTGGAGTCGAGCCATCCGGCAGCGTCGTAGCGTAGTCCAACTGGATGCTAGTGGTGAGACCGGTGGACGTGGCGGACATGAAGACCATGCCGTGTACGAGCGCCGAGTCCATGCAGCTGGTGATGCTCCCGGACATACACGTCTGAACCGCAACACCCATGTCGATAAAAGAGTATAACTCGTAACCAGGCTTGGTGGCGCCGCTGATAGCGTGAGGTCGTTATATAATACGTGCAGGTAATACCTGACGACCTACCTTGTCGGCCAGTCGGCAATACGTGTACGAGTACCATGTTTGTATTCCGAAGAGCGCTTCCTTGAGCAGCCTGAGCGCCTACAGGTTGGACCACGCGTGGTCGGCAACGGTGTTAATGTCTTTTGTGGTGGTGTGGATGAGTTGGCTCTCCCCTTGTTGGTGGGGATCGGCTGGGCGAGTAGTTCGTCGACGACGTTGATGATGGGCTCACGGCACACCACATCTTCGCGCATGGCCGGTCACCTGCTCACGCACACCCCAAATTATCGGGCCGAAGCTAGGTATCGGTGCTTCGATCTCGCTGGGGTCTGCTGCGACTAACAGCTCCAGGCTGCGATAGGCTAAAATTCAGAACCACCAAACTAAAAATAGAACTTTGGAAAGATGAGTCGCGGCCACTTGAGCTCGAGACCACGGAGTCCTGCATCTAAAGGCGGGTATTGACTTCTCATCCTACATTTTCATGGTGGTGCATGTGCCGAAGGCATAAGGAAGATACAAAACTATATATTGATGCGGGTGGTCCGTGCTGAAATGCAAGTGCGGTATTATTTTTTTGCACTTCGCCATAACAAATGGCCGAATTGTGTGACCGTTATGTACGGAAATGGTGTTAATAGTCTGATTTGGAGTTTGGAAGGGGGTACCCCCCTCTTCCAGATTTCGTTATTTAGGGATGAGAAAGGACAGACCCTAAATAACGAAATCTGACTTTTACTGTATCATCGCTCCTACTATTATTATTAATAGTATAGTATTATCTTCTGGTGTACTTAAGTATGAAGTTATCCGGTAAAAACATCCCGCCTCAATTTTTTAACAAGAAAGGAATTCGTAAGGCCAGTCTTATGTAATCCCAAAATCGAACGGGACCAATCAGCGGCAGAGTTTAATGGATGACGCCGGCTTTTTCTCGCGTCCCCTCGTCCCGCTGGGATGTTGTGTGGCGTGGGGGATACATAAAATACTGATGGGGTGACTTGGACGCAAGTAGAGCTCCAGCGGGGCGGTAAAGTCACGTAGAACAGCACTGTGCATTGTGTAAAGACGGCTAACTATTATGTGATACTAGGTGTATTATTATATTATATCGATAATTGCTGGCTTCACCGTGCTTCATGTTCCAGCGATGCAAGACATGAAGTACGCTACCGTGGAATCGGTGGCACACTTGCGTGTAGGGCTTGGCAGATTTGTAATTTATAGTTACTCCAGCTTATTATGGTCCTCTATTGTGTTATATTAGGCTATAGACTCCTGATTTCGCTTTCTCTGGAGGCTCAATTGTCTGCCCTGTGCTACTGCTGCCTTAGATATCTGATCCTGAAATCGATCCCAAATTTGGAGCCTCTACGGGCTTGGGAATCTGTTTTAACCGCGATGACATCCGTCCGATTTCTTCGGACGGCATTACTACAGTTCGAAAGGTGCCTATTAACAGCTCAGTTTGCACGGGAAGATTGGTAGTCATATAAGGAGCGCCTACACTTACGAAGGTTCAGCTAAATATGTGTGGCTGTACTAGAGGACCGCTTCACCAGCAAAACAGAAATATGTGACTGTGAAAATGTTTCAGTTGTAGTTTGCTCTTAAAAGAAATAAGTCACACAAATAATTCTGATTGTGATTTAGTCAAGCACTCATATACTGTATAACATTTGTGCATCGTGGCAATTTGTACAACGGGACACCTGAATTAACCAATCAGCATAGAGTAGTCATTTTTAGAACCTCAATTTTGAACCATTTGTTCAAAAGGACACACCTATTTTTACACACTACAAATCAACCAGAAGGGGAAATTCACACTCTCTATCACCACCCGTCACCATGGCACGAGGCCGCAAGCGAGCCAAGGCCGACGTTCAGCAGGATACAGTAGAAATTGCGAGACTTTCTCGAAGAAACAAGAAGTAATAAACTTTTAGAAGAAAACGACATGCCCTCAACACTATACAAGTACTACAGCCATCTCAACGCGTCGAAACGCGAGTCTCAGCGCAAGCGCATCTACGCGTGGGAGAAGGACAGAGTACATATTGAAGAGATGGCAGCGTCTGCGTCCACAGCTGTACTCAAGTCGGATATGAAAAAAGGTAGAGCAACCACAATCTCCACTGAGGGAGAAGAAGGGCTTATAGAGTGGGTGAACTCGCTTCGCGGCGAGTGTTCCTGTATCGAGGCCATCGAGGAGACTGTCACCGAATCCGACGACGTCGTCACTCATCTCATAGACGAGTCAACCGAAGAGAAGTAATGCACAAGATACTTGATTTGTATTTTAATACATGCAAAAAATATACTTAGGATTTGAAGCGGTTTTTTTTATTTGTATGTAATTTTGGGGTGTCCGGATGCACAAATGTTATACAGTAAGGGAATCACGGACAACGGTGGGGACATCTGAGTGGATACCCACGCAGATAAGAAAATTCCTCATTATTTTTGCCCCAACTTCGGCCGTCCCGCCACGGACGAAGTTGATGTGGGGGGGGGACTCAAATTGGAATCAGAAGTTTTGATAGGGACCTCCCTTCTTCTAATCGTTTCGGATGATCCTCATTGCAACTTACTCAACAACTACTCCGGTGCACCAGCAAACCCCCTAGCGGTCAGCAGATCGACAAACTTCTAACAGGCGATCACGATGCGGGCGTTTCAATGCAAGAAGTCAATGCTGTACTCTGTGCAGCTGAAAATATGCTTCGTATTGGGATGAAGAGTGGCACGAGGTAGCACGAGAGCATTTTAGATCGTTTCCTAGTGAGAACCGCATGGCCGAATCGTTCTCTTTGTCACTCTAGTGTACCACCAGGAATCCTATAACATATTATGCGCCTGTGAAGTCCGCTACCCCACGCGCACGAAGTGGGTGGTCGTCGAGCGAGCCGATATAACCTGTTTGTAGAAGCATCAGCATTGTGCCCACGCATCGCATGGTGCACGCACCAGCGTAGATGCTTGAGAAGTACTGGCACGCGTGGCAACCTCCAACTGATTCCACCCTCAGAATATGCGATGTGAAATGGGTTTTAGGATAGAAATATGATGAGCATCCAACTGGTTTTGCTGGTATTTTGTTTCTGGGGTAAAAAGCGTAGTTTTCAGGTGACACCCACTGGGTGTCACCTGAAATACTATCCATCCTAATCCTCAATTATGTTCTTCGAAGTCGCGTTGTTGTGCACTTCACAAACCATGTGGTCACAAGGTTTCGAATCGGATTGTTATTCGCTTCTACCGGTACTCTACCAACAGATCCAGAGATCAAAAGCCAGTGGCAGGACATTGTCCGAAATGCATTTGGCAATTTGCTTCCCTCTCCCCAAGATCAATTACTAAAAGAAGCACAACGAATGCGTGCCCATTTCGTCGTTCTCTTTGTTGTGGCTACCCTCGTGGCAAGTACGGGCGCTCTGTCGACTGCCATGGACTCGAGGGGGGCCATTGGTATCACTTCGCCCGGCACTCCAAAATCAAAGGAAAATGGTTCCCCCACCAAGCGCTACCTCCGGAAGAAAAAGTCTGTAGATGAAGGCGATGAGGAGAGGGTGAGCACTTCTCAGTTTTCATCTGTGGAGAAAGTGCTGGAGAAGCTTCCCTCGCTTGAAAAGAAGGAGATTTTGGATGGCGTAAATCAGTTATCTCATGCGGACAAGGCGGCGTTGACGAAGCGGCTGGCGTCTTTGGAGAGGCTGGAGATATCGCTGGATACGGGGAAGGTGCCGGGCATTATCAAGAAGTTTTCTGACAGCAAGTTAGTGAGACTGATGCAATACAACGTGTGGATCCAGTGCAAGAAGACTCCAGAATGGGTCGAGACGAATTACCCCGCGTTCGCCAAAGGTTTTGACACGTTTTACCACAATCGAATGACTCCGGGATACAAGTACGCATAGCGCCAATGTGTTTCTTGGTGCCAATCGTGAGATGAAAGGCAAGACTCGGCCGTACCCGAAATAAGGAACTCAGTACACCCTTGCCTAACGCGGAAGCTACATTATGTGTCCTGGGGAACACAATTCATGAAAACTAATACCTAGCGCTGTTGGATAGTAGTCGTCAAAAGCGCAAAACATAAAATCCTGGATAGCATCCCGTAAGAAGCATCGACGACGAAAAATGCGTGTCAGTTGAACTAGCTTCAATTCAATAACGCTCTACTTAGCTTCCTAGAAAAAACTACTGAAGTACACACTATTCTACTTGTAAATTCTTACGAAGATCACACAAGCGACCTCTAGCTCACTACAAACCGCTGAGCCGCGATGATGTTGTCAGTGGACCAGAGCTAAAGCCGTACTGAGGAGGATATTGCGGCTCCTGCGACGCTGCATAGTACTCGGCGAAGCAGTTGTCACACACGCGTACAGGCTCGTCGTCGAAGCCGATGCCAAAGACCGACACACGTCGACTCGAGTGCTCGTGGCAGAACGAGTTCCCGCACATACGGCAGTGGTGGCGCCGCACAAATAGATTGAATGGTTCCTCACACTCGTAGCAGTTGGTGGAGCGCGCCCACTTGACGATGCGAGGCATCCCACGGCCGCCAAAGTGCGCAGGTGCAGAACGAGGTGGACCTTGGTAGAACGACGACGCGACCGAAGACGTTGGCGTTGGAGGGAGTCCAAGTGAACTGCCATTACTGCGCGGGCCGTTGCCGTGCGATGAACCACCAGCTGAAAGCTGCGACTCGGACAACGGAAGCGACGGTAGACTCGGTGGGGCCTCACCCATGGGCAGGTTCGAGAACGACATGGTCGATGCGGCTGACGAGGACCGTGTCGGCCGAGTGCTGGATGAGAAGGACATGGCATGAGACTTGCGAGATGTCTGGAGAACCTGCTCCTTCACAGCGATCGACTGTCGCAGCATGTTCATCTGACTCTGGATGTTGAAGATGATCGAGTCCACGTCCGAGCCAGCTTCGCTCGGAGGGGTGTCGCCGTACAATGATCCATCCGCAGAGGGGAAGCGCTCCCTGCCGCCAAACGACCCACGACCGTACATGAAGGACTCTCGTGCGGCGTCTTCGTAGTTCTTGCGAGCCACGAGTTGTTCCAGGAACTTGCACTTGGCGTCCAGCTCCTCGATCTTCTGTGACAGCATGGACACGTGATCAGCTTGTTGTGCAGGCATCATACTCCGTGCACGACGCGGTGGCAGCAGCGAAACTTCGTCGTCATTCTCCCCGTCCTCATCTTCGGATAGAGCTCCGTCCACTGAATACCGACGACGACCGGAGCGTGAGCGCGTTATACGGGCGGACTGACTCAAGTCAAGCGGGGCACTCCGAGGCGGGCGAGCAATCGTCGATGACCGGCGCCGTTCGTCCCGCCGAGGACGCACATCGCTACCGTTCTGTTGCTCTACGAGCATCTGTTGCAAGCGCAAGATCTCGTTCTCCAGCAGCGAGTTGCGATCGTCGACGTGGCTGCTGCTTGTACGGCTACGTCGACTGTTTGCGCGACTACGCTGTCTGCTGTTGGTGCGACGATGGGTGGGAGCGGAGATACGAATAGGAGGCTCCATCCGATCATCACCGGTAGAGCTGTCGTCCTGCTCGGAGCTGGACTGAGTCACCGGGAGGCCAATTGATTTTGACATGCGGCACTTCGCTTTGCTGGCCGATGAGTCATCACTCGGGGAAGGCTCGGCCTCCATTTCACCTGCTGCTTGAGACGCTTGACAAGCGCGACGGAACTTGTCGAACGCCACATTCAAGCGAAAACGCTGGAGTTTGGCTGACACCGATCTGTTCTGCTCGAGCCATCGCCTGCTGTGTCCCTGAATGATAGAAGCAGCAGCAAGCTCACGTGTCTGCTGCATCAACTGCTCTCGCTTTCGCTGGGCGAGCCAACGTCTGCACTGAGTTTGGATTCGAACCGCAGTAGATATCTCCAGTTTATGACGTAGCAACTTCTCGCTCTGCCACTGAGCCAACAAACGTCTGCATTGCGCTTGAATGCGCACAGCAGCAACGATCTGGAGCTGTCGCTCGCGAAGTCGAGCAAGTGCCAGCTGTGCCAACCAACAGCGACAATTTCTCTGAATGCAGATAGCAGCAGTAACTCGGAGCTTCTGCTTGCGAAGCCCAGCAAGCGTGCGCTGTGCAAGCCAACGCCGGACGTTCGCTTGAATGCGAATGGCACTAGCACGCTTGCGTTTGTCCCTCAGCATTTCCGCAAGGATTTGCTGCGCCACAAAACGCCTGAAGCATCTTTGAATGATAGTGGCAGCTTCAAGCCGACGCTTGTGCTTCAGCATCTCGGCGAACTTGCGTTGAACCACAAAGCGTCTCCAGCACGCTTGGATATATGTGGCAGCGTGTTCGCGGCGGAGTTGGCGTAACTTGTCCAGTCGTCTCCTTCCAAGAAACCCTCGAACAATCGCCTGCACATGCACCACGAAGCCACGCAGCTCTTGATACAACACCCGACGTCGATATCCTCGATAATGCTTCTGTAGCACTGTCGCGCAATGGGTTCGCAGCTCCACGCGATAACGAGAAAACCGGTTGTAAGTGCTTGACTTGCAAAACACGAGAGTCCTGCCCACCTGCACGTCCATACGGCGAATGTCGTTCTCGAACGCTGTGCCACTGCCGTCATCAGTAGCTGCGGTCAGAGCGCCAGGGTTCTTCTCTTCACGCTCCACACCATCTTCCAGAAGCACCTTATCCATCAAGACAATCACTAGCGCTTGAGCCAAGTCATGGTTATTCATCTTCGTAGCTCGGTCTCGTGTGCTCAAGAAGCACTTAAATCCCGAGAATAACTCGATGAAACTCGCATGTGCTAGACGCACAGAGTACCCATGACGCGCAATGCGGACTGCTTCGAGCACACCAACGGAGCGCATTTGCTCTACCATCCTCTCGCGATCAAAAATACCATGCTTCTTGACCTCGTTGGGCTTGAGGCAACGAACGTAGTGCGCTTCGGTGCGTCCGATCTGAACAATAAGACGGTCTAGCTGACTCTTGAACTGCGCTGACACACTAGGTGCACGCAGCATGGAATAGCGTCTCCTCCCGGCTGTTCCGTTGTCCGCACCTGGCGAGTCTACATTCTCATCAGCCCCGATCGCCACCACCACTTCGTTGCTTGAAGAAGACAGGATGTCGCTCGCGTCAGCGGGCAGAGCGTCGGTGTTCTTCTCAACAAACTGCTCCACATTGTAGCACACATGACCAGCGAAGTGGTGGACCACGAACTGATGGTTCACGCGCTCCATCTTGGACGCTGAAAACGGGTGTTTCTTGGAGTCTTGGTGCACTGGTTCCTCTTGCGATTCAGCTCGATGCAAGTAACGGCTGAAGGAAGACATGAAAGCCAGAGTGCTCTGTTGCTGAAGCACACCAGCCGAATCTTCTCCGCCGTGATAACGATAGAACTTAGTGCTCAAAGCTTGGTTCGAACCTTTAGGCATCAGACACTCCTGGTCCAATAACGAGAACAGACCGTTGCTTTTGTCATCGAAGAGTGCCAGGCACGCTGCGTTGCTCGGGTATGAAATATTCGTCCAGTCGATTCCCTCGGCGATGTACACCTGCTGCTCCCGCACGAAAACGAACTCGTTGAACTGTGCCTGAAGTCTTTCGTTGGCGTAGTTGATGCAGAGCTGCTCGAAGCCATTGCGGTTCAAGCTCTCAAAGCCGAAGATGTCCAGAATACCGATAGTAGCCAACTCCTCGTCTTCGTCCGAGATGGAAATGGCCGAATCAAAGTAGTTGATCTCATCACTCAGACGGCGAACGAGCCACGTAAATAGGCGACCGTAGATGGCCTTGGCCAACGATCCACAGATCTCCTTGGCCTGTTCCGGATTGTGTTTAAGCACCATAACCTCTACGCCAGCCTTGATCTCTCGGCTACTCAGTAGCGTCTCCAGCTTGTTCACATCTACACCCACGAGCTCTGCACACTTTTCCAAGTGAAACCTCGATGCTGCAGTGACAGCAGTAGCATCCTCCTGTCCGTTGTCAGCTGTAAAGTTGACATTTCCCAGATGCAGCAAGGCTGCCAAGATCTTGAAAATATCCAGCCGTTCCAGCTCGCCAACGCCAGTGTCCTCAAACGCACGCACAGTCTCCACATACAACTGCGCGTACTTGTCCGCCACAGCTCGTTTCCGTGCAAAATTGGTTCCGTACGAGTTGAGCAGCTCATATTTGCCTCCTTTCTGGAGTCCCAGGACGCCCAGCAGCTCCTTGTCTGCTCCTTCGAGCAGCTCATAAAAAATGTGGAAGCTGCGTTCCTCCGGGTTCTGGTGCAGCAGTCGCACCTTTTCCAGTAAGTAACTCACGATCTGGGCTCCGACAATCTCGTTCTTCTGTCCGAATTGAATCTTGATGAATTTGCCGAACCGACTCGAGTTGTCGTTCCTGATGGTTTGTGCATTGCCAAAAGATTCCAGAATGGGGTTGGTCTGCAGGATTCTCTTGCCTATTTCCACGGCGTCGCTCCCTTCCTGCTCCGTGCCCGACTGATCGCGTCCCACACTGGTTAAAAACTGCATGAGGAACTTGGTGCTCTCGGTTTTGCCACTGCCGCTCTCTCCGCTGACCAAGATGCTCTGATTGCGTCGCTCAGGCTTCAAGAGTCCGCCGAAAGCTTTGCCGCCGATGGCAAACACGTGAGGTGGCAGCTCGTCTCTCACTGATGTGGGATTGGAATTTGTCATGAACTGCTTGTATGCGTTCAGTTGCGTCTCTGAGTAGAGTTTTGGCAACGGTTTCAGCGGGTTCAGTGCCACGAGGATGTCCCCGATGGAAGTGTAGATCTGGTCGTGGTCGAAGCGCTCGCTCAGGGCCTGCAGCAGCGCGGGCTCATGCAGATGCTCGAGGCTCGTGAGGCTCGACATGGCCGGGAAGTTGGCCGACATGTTGCGCAGACACAACTCGTCGTCGAAGCCCGGGTAGCGACCTGGCAAATGGCAAAAGGTGAGAGTTAGCACTTTTGTTGCCTTTTTGCCAAACATAATGCTAAAGCGACAGGGGCATTTTGCCGCATTGGAAATGAAAAGACGCAACCACTTACGCAACATGATGTCGTCCGTGTCGAGACGCCGCACCTGCACGATGCCGCTGGCGTCCTGGTAGTCGACCACCTCGCCTGGCGCCCAGACGGCAGCGTCCTTGGTCTTGACCCACACGTTGGTGCCCACGTCCATGGCGGCCGAGCCGGGGACCTTCGGGGATAAGTCGCGATCTGGTTCTTTGCGCTGTGTGCGTCTTGCAAATGAGCTATCCACCCGGGCGCCCCGGTTAAACCACGCCGCTGCGCGCCTTCCCTCTTGTTTTGCCTTGTGTGATGGACGGAAGAAGGCAGACGCTCAGTTTTTTTTCCGCCCACAGAAGTGTATATAGAATTTTGTATGTGAACAGAAACGGGCCGCAGTGCAAAGTAAGATTTTGCGACGGCATCGCGTCGTTGAAGCGGCCGAGCCTGCGACGATGTACATGAAGTGCGTGGGCAGTTGTCTGCGATGGCCATGGAGGACTCAACTGCCTGCAGTTAGTTGCAGGAAGCGTTTAGAGCCCATGTAACGAGTGTGCCGAGCCGATCAAGCCAGCGGAGACTTTGCATTTGCTGGCCAAGCTTACAATACATCCGCATGGTCTTATGCGGATGACCCGCAGCAGCTGTGACGCTGTGGTGTTTGGCGCTGCGGGCGAATACCAGCGGTACGAGAGGCAGCAGCCCGGTGGCAGTGTCGATGGTCTCTGGTAGTTACCATGGCAAGAGATCGTCTCACGGCCAGGATGTGTATCAGCTTGATCTTGAAGTGTCGAAGAATTCTCACTAGAACAAGGTCATGGTTAGCGAAACGGACGTGTAACGCCAATATAACTGAAGATACCTTCGGTTCATAACAACAACAACAAAAGCAACCGATGAGGCTGATGTATCTACTGTGGATGGCAGACTTCCGCCTCCATACGGCAGGCAAATTATTGCAAGTCGAGGAGCCGGTGGTCATTTCAGAACGCACTCATAATCCCTTACATCAATCAGTCCCAGGGTGCCCGAACGCCACAAACACGTCATCCACTAGCCCCGTGTATCGCGGAGTGGACGGACGCGAACTGTATCCACGCAAAGCCAAGAATCTTGGCAAGATGTGGCCAATGAGCGCGCTGCCCGCTTTTCTCAGCAAAAAAACAATTGTGAGCTAGTGAGCTATTTTTATCGAACTTTTAACGAGCGGAGCTTGGAGCAGAGCTTACTCACAGTCAACATGGGTACGTGAGCACAAGACCGGGCGCATCATTTGAAATGATTCATTTCGCCAGCGTTCATGTCAGCTATGCCGCATCATGCGGCCCTCCCATCCGGCCCGCATGGCAGCAAGAAGGAAGGGCACACCACCAACGCTGGAGCGAACAAGGATTTCCTCATGATTTATTAGAGTTTAAAAATTCTAGAACTTTTTTCAGAGAAGCAATGCTCCCATATTTTCACACTTCTACACCGTTGCAAATTGCAAGCGGTAGCAGCTTCCATCGCTCGCAAACTGCAACATCCGTGTGCACCACACCAACTCGCTACGACTGGTGTACGTCACTCACTTCATCGCCGCCACCAGCACCATGGTCAAGAAGCGCACGCTGTCGCCGCTGTCAGCCTTCGACCAGAAGGCGCTGCCCGAGTTCCTTCAGACGCATGGCTTCAAGGAGTTGCACGCGCTGACGATCTGGCGCTACCTGGCGCAGCATCCGGACGCCACGTTCGCCGACATCCCCGGCATCCCCAAGACTCTGCGCGCACTATTGGGCGAGCATTTCGCGCACTTCACGACGTCCGTGACGACAGAGCAGCGATCGGCCGATGGCACTGTGAAGCTTCTGCTTAAACTGCAGGACGGACACGAGATCGAGGCCGTGATCATGCGCCACACGGGCCGCAACACGCTCTGCGTCAGCTCCCAGGTGGGCTGTCAAATGGGCTGCACGTTCTGCGCCACTGGCACGCTCGGCATCATCGCCGACCTGTGCAGTGGAGAGATCTTGGAGCAGCTCGCGCATGCCAACCGTGTGGCGCCCATCCGCAACGTGGTGTTCATGGGAATGGGCGAGCCGCTCAACAACTACGACGCTGTGCTGGCCGCCATCCGTGCCATGACTAAAGTCTTCGGCCTTGCACCAAAGTACATCACGCTGTCCACGGTGGGTGTGATCCACCGCATCCGCCAGTTATCGCACGACGCGCCGCTCGTGCGCTTGGCGTTGTCGCTGCACGCCCCCACACAGAAGATGCGCAGTGAGATCGTGCCCACGTCCACGGCGTATCCACTCGACAAGCTCATGGCGGCTATTGACGATCACCTCGCGATGAAGTACGTTGGAAGCTGTGGATTGATAATTAAGTGGTTAGTTGTTCTAATGTGAGTTTTGACGTGCAGGGAAGGACGTTTGGTGATGGTGGAATACTGCATGCTGGCTGGTGTGAACGACTCGATCGAGACTGCGCACATCCTTGGCAAGCTGCTACAGAACCGATCGGTGCACGTGAACCTCATCCCGTACAACACGACGGACGTCGGAGCGCAGTTCCAGTCGCCGTCGCCCGAGGACATCCGTGCTTTCCACGCCGTGTTGCGCGAACCGTACAACCTCAAGGCTACGATCCGCGAGAACCACGGCACAGACATTGACGGCGCGTGTGGACAGTTGGCACTGAAGAACAAACCCGACGGCAGCCGTGATATTGAAGATCTTGGTCCTCGGAGAACCAAGGGTCCGCGGAAGAACAAGAAACCGGCCTCAACCTCGGACAACGAAAGTGTTGACGCTTCTCCCATCGCTACGCCCACCGGATCATGGCTCGCCCGTGTCAATGACTTCATCGATGAGTACCAGCAGGCTATCGGTTTGACCTTGCTGGGAGCATCGGTCGCTGTGCTTGCCATGGGGATTGCCCGTCGCGGACGGACACACCTAAGTTAACCTAGCAGGACGTGGAGTGGAAACGGAAAAGCTCTATCACCATAAAATCGGATGCAGATACGCCGGTGTTCTCATAACGACCTCTATTCGCTGTGATCCAGGAACCGAGCAACACTCCAAACCTGTCAAAACCTCGCTGCTTACATAATGTGTAGCAATTTCTTGATCTCCTTGTCTTCATTCATCCGCTGGCGCCGACCTCCCAGTCGACTGCGCTCTGCCTTGTCAACCTCAGCAGAACGAAGCTGTCGTAACGCCTCCATTTCTCGCTTCTCTAGACGATTCCGCACGAACCAGAAGCTCTTCGCATCTCGGCGACGCTCGAGCGCTTCAGCTTCGCGAACTTTTACAGTTGCAGCAAGACGTTGCTGCTCTTGCTCTTCAGCCTTGAGGCTGCTTGCAACAGCAGCCCGAGCAGCACGTCTCATGAGCGCTCCAGATTGCGCCACAAAACTGGTTTCAAACTTTCGCGTCAACTTGCGACGTCGTGTGGCGTGACGTTGGTGCTCTAGGGCCTCTCGTGCATGAATTTGATCAAGTTCACGCTCAAAGCGGATCCGTTGCAGGTTGACGTCAATGTCCAGCTTAATGTTGGCCACTTCGGTAGCTTTCTGTCGCTGGAGCATGCGGCGATCCACGATAAGCGCCTCCGCTGCTCTCTCACCCTCTTCACGCAAGTCGCGTACAAAGTGCTCGCGAGCTTGCAGTTCTTGGTCTTGTTTATCCTCTACGGACGAGTAGCTCGATTTCCCTAGTCGATTCACCAGTATTTGGTGACGACTGCTTCCCAGAGGTGTCGATAGTGATGGAGAGCGTGATGGAGATTGGGGCTGAGTAGGCTGAGTGGGGATATGAACCTTGATCCGATCGCTTGAATGTCGCTCAGCATCTTTAGGAAGGGTTGACTCCACCACACGCAATGGCACTGGAGCTGCACTACTGCCGGGTTGAGGAGGTTGTGGGAACAAGCGAGGAGGTCCACGAGGCTCGAGTACGGACGGCCGCACAGGTTCCCGAGTCTCAGGCTCTCTCGGTGGTATCTGCTGTATGTGGAAGTCAGGAGGTGGCTTTACTGTCTTCGAGATGGGCGGAGATGCACCATGGACTTTTACCGACGTGTGCAGTGCCTCGAGCTTCTGCTGCGTTTGAATCCACCATCGAGACGGAAACTCGTCTTGCATCCACACGAGAGACTCATCCAAGACAGCTTCGATTTCTTCTCTTGTAGCACCTTGGCATATGGCCCACTAGCATGGCAACAATTACATGTCAGCTTTACTCTTCATCAATAAGATTCCAAGCGCACAATATCAATCCGTACCTGGTGATGGCGAAATGCCGCCCCGAACAGAGCCTCCAACGTAAACATCCGCGCGTAGGTCTTCGTGATCGGGTCGAAAGTCTTGCACAGCAGCAATAAAGCACGTTTCCTAGCTTCGTCGATGGATTCAAACGTGAGGCGCACAAACGACGTGTCGATCCCTAGTTGTGACGACTCCAGCTGCCAATTTCTTGCCGCCTCGTTCCCTGAAAGCCGTCGAGCGATGTCCATAACTCGGGTGGCCGAGTCGACAACGCGCTGACACGTTGGGAACTCTCGGAACGGGTTCATCTGCGCGAACATGTCAGCAATTGGTGGCTGTGTGATGCCCAACATGAGTTCGCGCTCCATGAGTGTAGGCTCGACCTGCACTCCATCGACAAGTAGTAATGCCGCAGCGTCCTCAAACCGCGAGCTCATGCTCTCCGGCTCGGGATCTGGTGTGCCCGGCATCCACACAGGCAGATAAGCGCTGCAACGCTGACTCGACCAGAGCTCAATCTTTGATGAGCTTATATGAGCAGACGGCACAGACGATACTTGATGATACTGGGGCTGAGGAAGTAAAATCGAGCGCTCTTCACGGCTGGCAGTGTGGAGCAGTAGCTGTCCTGGAGTCAACGTAAGCTCTACGTGTGTTCCCGAGACGATTCGGCAGTGAAGACGATGCTCGTGACATCGATGGCGCGCCACAACGGTCTGCACTGCAGGCCACGATTCCACAAGTGTACGGTAAAGGTTGACTTCCATGAACAGAGTGCGAGAATTAATACTTGCTCCAACCAGCAGACACGCACCAAGCACATCCAGTCGACGACGCAGCCCAATACGAAATCTCCACCACCGTTGAATACAGAGGAGTGCGCGTGCAATCGAAACCTCAAGGGCATTTCGACGCGAGTGGCATATTGAGGCTCGCCACGCCGACTGGATCAACAACGCTGCGTCAGCACGCTTGGCTTCCTCGTAGGACAACGCAAAGGCCTTCGCTGGACCCACAGAACACATGGAGACGGCGCGATCGAGACTCGCCACGATGTGCAGATACATGTCAATCGTCCACGGAATAAACACCTTCATCTTCCGGTAGCCACGAGAGTGTTCGAGGGATGAAGACACTACATGTAGTCGCTTCCGCTCCCACCGCGTGGGTGCGTGCCCTCTTGCACGAACTTTTGCCTTGGTCAAGGAGAAATGCGTCACATTATTAAGCTGCTGGCGGCGCTGCTGCTGCTTCACACAAGCGTTGAGGATTTTCCGGTTGCAAATCACCAGACGCTGTCGAATTTCACGCGTAACTTGGTTTAAATGCAGCAACACCACTCGAGATTGACGCTTCGCCATTGTTTGCAGTCTCGTAGGGATGTTGCCGCCACTCACTTCGCTGTTGGCAATTTCCTGTCGATGCTGACTCTGGATGGAGGCGATATGCTCGAGATCTTGCTGCAAGAAACGTTTTTCAGCGACTAGCAACTGATTCTCTACTGCGTTGTCGCTGGGAAACCCACGAATTAGTGCAGGCTGGCCTGGCGAAGTCGAACGTCGCATGGGATGTTGTGAGGATGCATCAAGTGTAGACTGTGCATCTCGTCCCATGCGTAGCAGTCTGTAGCCCTCATCCTCTTCTCGCTGTAGTTGATGTGGTCGCTCTGGAGTCAAAGTTCTCCCGTTTGGGGTTGAAGCCAAGCGCACAACGTTCGAGTTCGGGTTTGGTCCACGAAGAACACTCATCCCAGATTGGGCACAACGTTCTCGAAGGAGCTCGAGGCGGTCTTCACGAGATAACGTCATGAGATAAGGATCACGACGAGCAACACGCGTAGCGAGAGTAAGAAGCTCCTGCTCGAATTCTGGCGTGTAGTATATCCAGATTTCCTGTTGGTCACGTAAAAGCTGCCGGGTGCGCCGTGCATGACGTTGGTACACCATTTGACACCAGAAGCGGATCTTCTTGATGGCCACGGCTCGTTTCTTGGCTTGGAAATGCGTTCGCCATCGACGTATCATCGGCAGCATTCTTTCAAACGATCGACGCGCAAGTGGTGACAAAAGTCCGTGGCCTGCCGCGACGGAGGCCATCAGGAGCTTCGATTCTCCGTTTGCTGCCACAAGCTCGCAGATCTGGCGCTTGATCAGTTGACGCAGAAGAAAGCCACGAATGTGCTTCTGGACGTGAATTATGAGCTCGCGCACATTGCGGAAGCGTGGGAAGTTGGCACGCCGTGACAGATATCCCCTGATAAGTTTCTGAGTGCGAACGCTTGGACTGTTGTCAGCGTATGTACTCGCTATTGCAATCTCCGTTTCTCCCACGTAAAGTAGAGCGCCGTCATCAGTCTCGAACTCGAGCGGCATATGAAGGTGCGCGAGACTTAGACGAGGAGCCAATGCATTGAATCGAGCGCTTGGACGAGCGTGCTGAACAACTTCTTGATCTGTAGTCACGAAATTGTCGAGAGCCTTGAGGAACGGTAGCTTGTTCACCACAAAAATTCGAGCATTCTTCAACGCCATGAGGGGATTATTCGTCAAAGTAAGCCAAAGCAGTGATCTCGCACAGCCTTCAAGCCCTTGCACGTCCGCCCACGTCTTTAGAGCGTTTTCAGAGAGAAAGCACATGCTTAGACATCGGAACTGTGACCAGAAGCCGATGCTTGGCAATGTGGCAATCTCGTTTTGCGATGCATTCAGCACGCGCAGGGTCTGAGCCATTCCCTCGATGGGCCTCAAGTCTCTTAACGCATTATGCTGCACGTTGAGAACCACAACGAAGTCGAATCCACCGGACGTGAACAAGGAGAGATCAAGCATACCCTCGCTCACACGCTGTACAACTCGAAGCTGCCACTCCCACGCATCTCCATCGTCGTCTTCATCTTCTTCTGCATCGATCCCGGCCTCTAGATTCGTCTCGTTGTCACCCCACGGCGCTATCTCCCCGTTCACTTCATCTGCTGCTTCTTCTTTCTCCTCAAAAGTCACTTCACCATTATTCTCAGCTGCCTCCCCTTCCGTCTCCCCCCTCGATGCCTCGCCTTCCCCCTCAACCCATAACTCGCTTTCATCCTTGACATCTACTTGATCGTTCTTGTGACTTAAAGCCGGGCCGTCAATATATTCTAGCTGCTGTCTGTCGTTGTAGATTGCTTCATCCGAGGGCTCTTCCGGTACTGAGGACATAGCCAAAGAGAACGTACAATATCTTCGCACTAGCCCAACATTTTCAGCACGGCGACTTGAACAAGTTTAGTGAACGTAACGGTCCTAGATGAAAACGTTAGTCATCCCACAAGAATGCCCACCTTCCAATAAACCGAAATCACGCTCGCTCTCCAGCCGAAACATTGTTCACAATACGGTTGGATTTGTTGCGCTTCTCAACGTGTCTCGCGCACGAGTCAAGTCTGTCCTTCTCGCTGCACACAGCGGTCTACTTTCTATAAATTGTCAGCCTTTGTACACGACGTCCACCTCACCTCATTCGATGCTGGATGACATGGGGGTCATGTTGAGGTGCTACTACCAGCCTGAGCCGCCCTGGTTATCGACTCTACTGTCGCAGAACCAGAAGCACCTTGTGGTCTCTTCGCCTTTTTAGTAGAGCGAGCGGGGGCTTTATCTTTTCGAGTGTACGCCTTCCTCTTACGCGGCGCCTGCTTTTTCGTCGCACTGGTATTTGAGGCACTCGCAGTAGATGATACCGAAGGAGAAAGCCCAACCATCGCTTCGTCCAGAGTTTTTACAGCGGCCGCTTCTGCTGCTTCAGAGGTGAGCGCTTCATCTTCGTTCTTCACCTTGCTCTTCACTACACCGCCCGTAAACAGCTTCACGTAGACATCCAAAGGTTCTGCGGTTTTCGCGTACGTCAGTGGGAGCTTCGAGTATTCGTTCATCAGCGCCTTCAAGCGGGACAACTGCTGCGTTTTACTCGCACTTTTTGTCATGCATTTGTGAGCACGGGAGACCCACGCGTCCACGCGACCAATCAAGCTGCGGAGCGGTGTCACAGTCTTCTTGTCCTCCCACAGTCCGTACTCCAAGGCATACGCTATAGCATCGCTAATCTCGCAGCGTGATGGCCGCTCCTGCAATAAAGACACCACAACTTGGCACCAAGACACTGTGCGCAGCAATCGGGCGTACATATCCACGCCAGGGAACAGCTTATCGATGCCCAAAGACTCTGGTGCTGCGGTTGGACTCGAGGCTGATGCGGGAGGACGTTCCATTTCAGAGAGCGCTGTGGCATATTCCCGAGGCAGAAATGTCGAGAAGTCGATGTTCGCACGTGATAAGGTTGCCGTTGTGTTCAGTAACGTCACAGCTTGCCTTACCCAGGCTTGAGCATACGGAAGCATACGATGCCGAGCATGGAAGACATCAGACAGTTCACGAAGAGCTTGCTGCGCATTCGCCAGACGCTCGCGACTGAGACGCAACGAACTCTGAAGCTCGAGCACCTGCTTGCTTGCCTCGACGTGCTCGCTCTTCATCTTCGTGAGTTGCTGTTCCACACCGCCTGCAACCACAAGCGCTGCTAGCCGTTCCGTGCTCCCCATCAACGTTGCAGCCATCGGGTTTAATAATTGCGGCGTTGGGATCTGACGCACTCCAGAAGCCGAAGCAGGTGTCGTTGTAGGCGTGCTGCTAGTAGGTCTACTAATAGTAGTCGTGGCTGTAATCGTGGTCGCAGTCGTAGTCGTAGTCGTGGCAGCTGTCGTTTGCTGTTGAGTCGAGCAAGCACTTGCCGGGGCAGCCGATGACGACGATACTGTTGAGGCAGGAGTCGTCGAGGGGGCGTTCGGCAAGTCGCTCGTGCCCTTCACTCCGTTCGCACTTACTGCACCTCCCTCGCGTGCCGTCGTTACTGGCCTAGTGGCGAGCTCTACCTTCGGTGCGCTCTTCAAAATATTGTTGACTACACGCATAGGAGGAATTAGGATGCTTGGGTACTGCGGACGATTCAACGCTGTCGCATGTATACCTGCCAGCGTCGAAGCCGCTACTGCACTCGATGTAGCTGTAGTGACAGTGCTACTTGAAGCAGTTGCAGCAGAGGACGCCGCCGCAGCAGCAGCGAGGAGAAGAGCGTTTGTACCAACTGCATTGGATGGGGCCGCAACGCTGGTAATGGTAGGCGTTCCGGTTTTTACTGGAGCTGTTTCCGGCTTTGCCATCGTCGCGGAGGGCTGGACAGTAGAAGGCTTCACTTGCGCTTGACTCAATGATTGCTGCTGTCCGAGAGCGCCATTTCCTGCAACTGGTTTAATAGACAAACAAGCTTTTGCACGCTCGATGTCGTCAATTCGGGCCCGGAGCTGGTTCATCTGGTTATTGCAGCTGAAAAGCAGCATTTCAGTGCGCTCCACCGTCTTTTCCTCACGTTTAACCTTGCGCAGTGCACTGGCCTGATGCTTCTCGAAAGCTCTGGCATATTCTTGCATATCCCACAAGTTGTTTTGCTTTTCTGCTGCCTTCGTATGTTGAAGCATTGCTCCAAGCTCCTGCAAGATCGTACAAGACGGGCAGGTATAGTGTTCTACCTTCTCAGCCTTTTCCTTGGACATGCCAATGCAGCTGTCGTGGAACCAATCATCGCAGTGATCACACCCGATCATTAACCCGTCAAAAGGTTGGCGACAGATACAATAGCGCTCCGTGGCGGACTTCAGGACATCGCGATGCATGTCGAGGTCAATCACCAGTCGGGCGCACTCGTACTCATTAAGCAACGCCAGCAAGTTCGCAACCCGTGCCTGTCCTGATTCGATTCCGGACGCCAGCACGCGATTCTCCCAATCACTCGCGATCTCCAGGTGCTCCTTCAGGAAGTCAAACACGGGCATGTCAATTGCGATGTCCTCGCCTTCCTCCACCAACGAACGGGCAGCGCTCATGCTCATTCTCCCAACTCCCTTTGTTATCAGAGCTCTCAAGCGCTTCTTTAGTTTGGAAAGCCACACCCTGGCCTTCTTAGCTTCGTCCATCACAACTTTGAAGGCGCCCTGCTCCAGCAGTAGTCCACTTCCATTGTCAAGCAATGTCTGGAGTTCGCTCACACGAGCGTGTTTGTCGGCCACACACTTGTGCACACGCTCTGTCCACTCGAGCACCACCTTCTCGTGGGTTTTCAAGTACGCCAATGGCCAAAGCATCCGCTCTAGTGTCGCCAGAGTGGCTGGTTTTACCACATTGAGTGCCTTGATCTCCCGGAGAGTTTCCATTACGTTGCCACCCTTAGCGACAAGATCTTGGAGAGGAAGAATTTCATCATAGAAAAGAGACCGAGATCCCTGCAGCCACTCCAGCAACGATATGATAAGAGCAATAACCTTCTGCTCCGGGGCTTCCACGCTGAGTACGTCACTTTCCTTTTGCACATGCAAAAGCTGCTGCTTCCATCCATCCAAGACTCGCACCGACTCATCCGTAATGTTCTCCGTAATGTCGCCTTTCTCTCCTGCCAGAACAAGCTCTTCGACTGTCTGACGTGCCTCAGCTTCTTTCAACTCCAAGCTATTCACTGTTTCAAAACTATCCTCCGCCATTGCCAGGACTGGTTCCAACAGATCCCGTCCGTTCTTTGCCATCCATGACGTCTTCGAATCGTCAGAATTCTCTTCCTCCTTCTTTGCAACGGATTTCTGCATGCATCCACTTTCGATTCTGACGTGTGTCATGATTGAATCAGCATGGATCTCTAACGCTTGCATGTTGACAGCCGCAACATCATTCACGTTGGTAGGCTTCGTGTCTGGTGCTACTGCGTCTGCCTGTACTCCATTCTCGGAGCTAGAGAGCTTGTCCTTAGAACCCTCCGGCTTGGAATCTGCTTGGTTACCGAGCTCCATTGGTATCACACTATCCCTCGGACCCTCAGCATCAACATCCATCGCAGAGACATCGCTTTCTTCTTCCTTTTTGATTGCTTTGGATTCATCATTGGGCGGCGCTAATGACATATCCACGTCGGTACCCTCGTTACTCTCTTCATCCGCAGCAGTAGGACCCACATCGCCAATATGGAGTTTCTTTTTTGCCTTCTGTAGTTTTTCGTATACCATGAGGTCGAACGATTGAAGACGCTCGACTACATTTGCCACAGACGCGCTCACTTCACCATTGATCACTTCGTGTGCCTTTGCGCGCCAAGTTGTCAGATCATGAAGCTCTTTCGAAAGAATGCGCAGCTCGTCACGAAACAGAAAGCGCAGTCTCTTTGATTCGTTCAGCAATTCGTGCAGCTGTTCCGTCGTGAACGAGTCATTCGCTAGACGCTTCTTCCTTGATTGCCGCGGGGGGATACACTCGCGAACGCGCGCTGCCCAGTCCTTTTCACCTTCAACGATACTGGCGAGACTAAGTCCCTCTTCAAACGTAAACGGGAACGAATCGATTTTCTCGAGTAATGCCGACGCTTGCGCGAGATCACCCAGTTCTCGAGGCATCGAGTCAATATCCATGCTACTCGACACATCTAGATTACTCGCAATAGTTCCCGATAAGCAACCAATACTCATCAAAATAGCGCTCGCCTCAGCTTGCGCTTCAACTCCCTTCAGAAGCAGATCGTTCAGTGGTGTAGTGTACGAAGACACATCAATCGCAAGCGCCTGCGACTTCTCGATCAACTTACTAATCGCGTCCATCGTCTTCTTCTTTGCTCTATCGACACTTGTCGCCGAGGATGATGATCTGGACGAGTGCGAAGAAGGAACATACGACGACAGCGAGGCAAACAACTTATCAAACGCCGCAACACCGAGATTGTCACGAAGCTCATTGATCCATTTGCGGGACTGGTCCATTGCCGCACCGATATCGCGCTCCACTTGTGGCTTCCAACGTGACTGTTTCTTCGGGTAAATGCGTTCCCGAATGGTTTTCGCCTGCGTAAGCAAATCCTCCATTTCCTCGATAGACGTGCGAGAAGCCAGCTTCGACGCGGCGGTTGTGCACCACTCACGTGCCGCGATTTCAGCCTCCAGGAATTTCTGCTCATCCATGACCACAGGAATATCTTTTGCCTCATCCAGGAGTTCTTTCAGCTGCTCCAGTGTCACGTCAGCACCGCCATCTATCGCCTCCTTCACTTTAACAGCCCACACGTCTGCACACTCCAGTAAATCCTGCATTTCAAACATCTCGGTACTATTTTCACACGGCGCGTCATCCACAAGCGCGCGAATCGCTTCCAGGTCCATTTTCTTTGTGTCTGCACCACCTGCTCGCCGTGTTGGTCGGCGGTTAGGCATGATTTTGCGCGCTTTTGCCAGCCACGTTTGCGCGCTGTGCATTTTGTTCTGAAATTGCTCCACCTCCTGCTCAAAATTCACTGGCACCAGCTCGATCTTTGCCAGCACATCGCGTATTAAAGACAGGCTTACCTTGTCTTCCGCCAGCATTTTATCAATTGTAGACTTGAGCTCCTTCACTTCGTCAACTGTTTCACGGAAGCTGCTTTCCTCTGGGAAGACGAGCTGCGGTGCCATTACTGCCTCAAAGAGAGCAAGCAGCTCTTTCAGCTCCACCCGTTTGCTCTGGTGGCGTTTGCTGCTGTGTTCCAGCGCCTCCTTTAGCTGCATGAGAGCAATATCGAACGCTTGCAGCCTCGATACGACCGCGTTCTTTTCCGGTAAAACAAGCTGCATATCCTCTGCCTGGTGCAGCAATTGCAGTAGCTGAGCACGATCTACTTTCTCCTTGCTAACAGCTTCACACTGCTCTCTCCACGTCAAAATCCGCGTCACAAGTCGCAATAGCACGCCGGCCTCGGTCACCGGAATCATGTCACCACTGGCCTTAGCTTTTTCGTGCAACGCACACATCTGGTCAAGCATTTTCCCATCAATTTCGGTGCATCTCATGCAGCGATAGAAGGCTAGAAGCCATTTCTTGGATTCCTCCGCCGCCGTCGGCTTGGCCGTGCTCTGATTCACGCCCGTAGTCGACCTCGGCAACTCAATACTATGCCTCGCATACAGCGAGCACGCTGCGTCCGTGGTATTATAATCAAAGCGGTGCAGATGCTGCAGCGCCAATGTCGTGACCTGTTCCTGCGTGTCGAACGTGGCTCCATCCCTCAACGATCTCGCTAGCTTCAGATACTTGTCCAGCTCCAGGCCCAGCTCTAATATAACAATATAATTAGAATAATTGCGTCAAAATGAAAACAAAATAATGGCCTCTGCATCACGCACCTTCGGCCTTGTCGGGGCAATATCTGGGCTTCGGTTGCTGCAGCGCCTGCTTCTTGTACAGCAGCTCGGCGATGTCGGCTGGGGACGCCAGCAGCTCGGGGATCACGGCTTGGTATCTCTTGCCGACCCTCGAATGGAGCGCCACAAACTGCGGAGACGCGCTGGGGGCGGCCCCGGAGCTGCCCGCTCCGCTGCTAGTGCTGTCGCTGCGCTCTCGGGGGCTCTGTTCGCCCGCTGCGTCCTCCGAAGCGCCGCCGCGTCGACTCATGGAGCTCTGGACTCGGCTTCCGCGCGCAAGTTGGCAAATGGACCTTCAGTCGCCATTTTGACAGAGTTTCAACCAATGAAATCGAGCATTGAATTGGTCGAGCTTTTTGTATTTTGTGTGTGGATTTGGTCCCTAGGATACATTTTGTAGGGTGCGTGCTGGTCATTTTGTGATCGCAACCAGAAGAAGCTCAGCTCCCTGACCGCGATGCTCGCCGCGAAGCTCCTGGGCGCCGCCCGCCACACGCGTCCGCAGCTGGCGATGATGACTGTTGCGCGTACCGCTAGCTCATTCCTTCAGCCGACGACGACGCGTCTGCTGCACAGCTCGCGCCCCGTATTGGCCCAGTCCTTCGATGACAACGGAATGCCCCGCCTGCAGGATACGCCCGTCAACATCGTGCGCCCAGCTACGCTGCAATAATTGTGCTATGATAATTGCTCACGTAAATATTGATACTGTTGCAGGGCGTGCTGATCGTGCCGCAGCAGCGCGCGTGGGTCGTGGAGCGCTTCGGCAAGTTCCACGACGTGCTGACACCCGGGCTGCACTTTTTGATCCCAATGGTGGACCGCATCGCGTACGTGCACTCGCTCAAGGAGGAGGCCATCAAGATCCCGGGCCAGACGGCCATCACACGTGACAACGTGACTATTAGCATCGACGGCGTGCTGTACGTCAAGATCATTGACCCGTACAACGCCAGCTACGGCGTTGAGGACCCGCTCTACGCTGTCACGCAGCTGGCACAGACCACCATGCGTTCCGAGCTCGGAAAGATCACGCTGGACAAGACTTTCGAGGAGCGCGAGTCGCTCAACCTGAGCATCGTGGAAGCCATCAACCAGGCGTCAGAGGCCTGGGGTATCAAGTGTCTGCGATACGAAATCCGGGACATCGCCCCGCCTCGCAGCGTCAAGGCGGCTATGGACATGCAGGCTGAGGCCGAGCGTCGGAAACGTGCCGAGATCCTGGACTCCGAGGGTGAACGTCAGGCGTACATTAATGTGGCTGAGGGTAAGAAGCGCGCTGCCGTGCTGGAGGCAGAAGGTGCGGCCGCTGCCATTCTTGCCAAGGCTAACGCCTCGGCTGATGCTATTCAGCGACTCTCGAGCGCTATTCAGAAGACAGGTGGACGTGACGCGGTGGCTCTCCAGGTGGCGGAGAAGTACGTGGACGCCTTTGGCAACATCGCCAAGGAAGGCACGACGGTGCTGCTGCCGGCCAACACCAACGATCCTTCTAGCATGGTGGCGTCGGCGCTCTCCATTTTCGGAAACATCCAGAAGCAGAACAACAAGGAGGCGGCTCGTATTGATGGCAAGGCAGACAATCAGGATAGTATGGAGGGTGAGCTTGGCGAGTACACTTTGGACAGTATCGACCCGGACACGACCAAGAACTAACCAGGCAAGTACAGTATATGGGGACCCTTACTTGCCACGAGGGTAGAGGCAGCGTATGACAGGTAGGACACGCAGCAGACTGGCTGTTCGGCTTCGGATGACTTGCAACCTGAGTGTGTGTGTGTCGGGCACATTACAAGAATAAAGCAAACATGAAAACTGTGTTTGATTTGGCACCCTATGAAGCACCGAACTCTACCAACCAGCTATTTGTAGCCGTAATGCAAGCTCTTGACCTATTTCAGTCTCGCTTGTCAACATAAGGGCATGCTTATGATGAAGACGATACCCACTTGGGCCGTGTAAGCCATGTCATAAGGGCATGCTTGATTCACCCAACCAGTTCAACTTCATTCAAGATTGCATCTGATGTCCTCGTTAACCCCTGGACCGAGTAGATGTTGCGACTCGGCGTCGACCACCCTCGTTTTTCCACCATGCGCCTCGTTCGAAAAGCCCTACGACCTGGACATCGTGAGGAAAATCGTTGAGCGCGAGGGCTGCCTTGAGGCGCTACAGCAGCTGCTTGCGAAAGCGATAAAGCCACAACAGCCTCGAATCTCCGGGATATCCAAAGCTCCGATGGTTTTCCAGAGTGTGATCGACCAGCTACGTTCAGTGAGTGTGCAGATTGTCGAGGACATTGATCAGTGGCAGAAAAAGCAGAAAGCTAAAGCGCAGGCCACTACCTTCAAATGGCGTGGTGTTAACTACTTGCTCAAGATGACGTCCGACTTGGACTTCCTGACATCCTTCAGAGGCGTGGCTCTCATGGAGTCGCTACAGGTGCTACGGCTCACACAGAATCCGTTCCTTGCTCTCATGCATTTAGACCATCCGGTACTTCGCGAAATAGACCCGGAATCAGCAGTTCAGGTGTATGGAAATTGGGTCGGCGATGTCAGTATACAACGCGTATTCTCTGCGTCAAAGCTGCTACTCCGTGAACGAGAAGCAGAAGCCCATCGTCGACAGATTCGACTGAAGCAAGCGTCTGAAAGTCCTGATCCATTGAGTATGGACGAAGCTGACAACGACCCCGCTGCTGCTATAGCCCCGATTGACCCACAGCAAAGAACGCCATCGACACGAGCAAAAGTCCATTTTGTCAACCAAGACGGTGATGGAGCTTCACTCGGTACCGCTCCCGCCTCAATTAATTCCCGAGAAGCTGCAATGCGTGAGGATATCGCACTCAGCCGAGAGCTAATTGCCCAAGCAGAGCACGAGCTAGGCGCAATGCGAGACGGCCTTGCTGCACTGCAAGCACGCCTTGACGATACGGTTCTCCCTCACAAGCGTCGACGACTGCAGATTCGGATCGGAAGTCTCGTTAACAACCTCAAGTTCCGTTCAGGAGACGTGTATCAGCGTAGGAACGACCTCAAACGCAAAGAGGCAATTTATCACGCTCTGAAAGACCGCCGGGGATCGGGTGGTGACCGTAAAGGTCCTGCACAATCGCAACCGCAGTCTCCGGTTGCTACAGAACTGGTGCACCGCGAACAAAAGGAGAAAATCTACTCTTCTTATTTCGAGACAACTGTCTTGGAGGACGAACAGGTGCGCAACGATCTCGTATTGCGTGTGAAGGCATCGCTGTCGAATGCGAGAGTAGGTGAGTACAAGCACGGTGTGGGGCTGTCCACCCCAAGTCGACGATTACAGAAATCACCCGAAGAGCTACAGAAGCAGCAGCTTGAAGTTCGACGTGAAGACATGGAGCAGTGGGGAGTTCGCGACGTGCAAAGCTTCCTCGACTCGCTGGGGCTAGACGACGGCAGCTACGGCGTCGACTTCCGAGCTCAGGGTATTGACGGTGCGTTGCTAGCTCAGGCAACTGACCGCGACCTCCAAGAGCTGGGGGTCAGCATTCGACTTCATCGAGTTCGCATCTTAACCGAATGCACCATGAGACGAGGCGGATGTAGTTGAAGTGATCCTGAATTTCCTGGAGGGTTTAGGTATAGAGCACTCTTTTTCCTGGTAGTGGTTCGGTTACGAAGTACGTACAGCCCAACAAAAAGAAAATTATGTGGCGCACACCATTTACGAGGATACAAATTTCGAGTGTAACCCGCTAATAAGTGGTGCCAAGCTCATGTTTTCTAAGGAGCTATAAACACCGGGAGGTTTTCGGTGGAAGTGAAAATGTGTTTAGAGAAGGTATCAAATTATAAAAACTATCATGAGACCCATTAGCATTACATGCACCTCTGTTCCAACAGTATATAGTACTTTTGGGCGCCGCGTTATTGATATTTTGAGGGCTAGCATGGTGTAGAGAGAAAATTGGACGGGTGCAGCGCCGCACTCGAAATGAAAAGAGAGAACGTATATGGAGGAGTTGTCGCGATCCCAACACAACTAATCAGCCGGGGTTGTTCACAGCCATCGAGTCTCGCAAATGTGTTGGCACTGGGCGCGAATGAGAACGTGGCGTAGGCTGGCACGATGCCGTCCATGCGGCGGAACATTGAGTAGAACGCCATGCTGCTCGCGCCCACAGCTAAGATATACTGCGTGAACACCATTACAGGTACAGTCGATGTCAGACTTGTGTATCGGGCGTCACTGATGTTTTCGGTAGTGTGTCGAGATAGCGACGAACTAGACCGACGACTTGAGTCAAATTTTGCATGGGTTCCCACGAGGGCTTGATTGTCGAATCTTGCCATCGAATGAAATATTCAGTTCATCCCTTACGCTTGTGGTGCTTGAGGACAGCAGCAACAAGATGCCCAATAGAACCGTCGGGGGTGAGAAGTGGCTGAACTCGGTTGATGCGGCTCGGAGATGGATCTAGATGGTATGGTCGCAGCCTGGAGACGTGGAATTCAGGAAATAAGCGCAATCCGGGTGGCAACTCGAGTTTATAGCGATCTGGGCCAGTGATAGCGAGTACACGATAAGGTTCGATGAACCGTGCTGCAAACTTTCGTGTTCCGTCGGTGCCGAGGTGGTCCAAGTTGAGGTTTCGCGTATTTAGTAGTACCTCGTCGCCAACCTTGTACGTGATGTGAGTCCTGTTCTTGTCGTAATCACGCTGTCAGTTGACTTGGGCCGCAGCAATAGCAACGCGTGCTTGGTCGAGTAGTATCTGTTGTTATTCGAGAAATGAAGTTGCTGGTTTCTGTTGGGCCTTTGGAGATGGAAGTACACAATCTGCAACCGAACGGGGTTCGTAGCCTAAATCGGCCATGAAGGGTAACATCCCGATCGACTCGTGGCTCAGTGAATTGTAGGCGAATTCCGCAAGTGGTAGCAGCTCGTCCCAATTGGTCTGGTGAGGATCCACAAAGTGTGGAAGGTATTCTGCCAGCACCTTATTGGTGACCTCCGACTGCCCATCGGTGGAGGGTTTAAACGCTGTACTCATGTGAAGTGTGGTGCCTTGTAGGTCCATGAGGGACTGCCGCAACTTCGCAGTAATTTTGGGTCACGATCGGAAATGATCGACTTGGATAGTCCATGAAGACGCTGACAAAAGTCGCGAAAAGTTTTGGTTGTCTCGCTAGCGGTTGCATTTGACGTCGTGGGCAGGAAATGAGCTCTCTTGGTGAGTCGGTCCACAATGACGAGTATCGCGTCAAAGCTGCTGTCTGTCTGGGGTTAATTCGTCATGAAGTCCATGCTGATGTCGGTCCAGCATTGCTCCGGAATTTCCAGAGGATGGAGATGACCTGTTGTCTTGCCGCGGATGTACTTATTGCGCTGGCAGAGCTCGCAACTTTCGGCGTAGGAGCGGACAAATTTCACCATGCCTGGCCAGTAATATGTTGACGCTACCAATAGTTGAGTCTTCGCCTGGCCTGGGTGTCCACGCGTCGGGGTACCGTGTTTCTCATGCACGATAGTATTTCGCAGCGCAGTATTTGTTGGGACGCACACGCGGGCTGGAGCACCAGGGCGAATTCTGAAGTACAGTAGACCCTCCGAGAGGTCAAAACGGTGATATTTGCGTGTCTGAGGAGAGTCGCTCGAGAGTACGCGCCAAATGGACCGAAGTATTTGTCGGAAGCGTACAGGCGAGCGCATTCTGCTGGAATATCCGGTGTTTGAACGGTTGATTGAGCGAACAGCGCCTCACTTTTGACAGGTTCTTGGCTCGTAAGGGACTTCAATAAAGCTGATAGGCTGATTGCTCTACTTGTTCCGTCGTTCCAGTCGTGTTTTCGCAATATAGTGTCTGCGATAATGTTGGTAGGCCCCGGTACTCATTTGAACTGTGGTTAAAACAAGGCCAACTCATTGAGCCATCGTGCGAGCCTTTGAGAGCACGTTTGTTGCTGCAGGATGCCTTCGATTGTCCGATGGTCTGTGTTAATGAAGAAGGGTTTGTCGATCAGGTAAATATTCCAGACTCGCATCGCGTGGAGAGCTGCTAGTAATTCCTGTTCATGCGTCGGATAAATGAGCTCGGCCGGTGATAGTTTTCTCCCGTTGAAAGCAAGAATTTGTTCTTGGCCTGCGTCGTTGTACTGGAACAGATATCCGCCGATTGCGAAGTTCGATGCATCCATACTAACGTGAAATAGCTTCGAAAAATCAGGGTGAGCTAGCACGGATGGGGACGCCAGCTTGGCCTTGAGTTCAGCAAACGCCTTCTTCTCCTTGTCACCGAACACAATCGCGTCTCGACGAGATTTTCCTTTGGTCAGCTCTGTTAACGGAGCGATCAGCTCACCGAACCCATCGCAGAATTTCATGACGTACACGCAAGTCCCGAGGAAGGACTGAAGGTCTTGTTTCGTGCGTGGTGTTGGCCAGTTCCGGATGATGTCAGACTTGCTGGGATCCATCATCACGCCGTCCTTGCCCACAAGATCACCGAGGCACGGGATTTCTGTGGAGCAGAACGTGCATTTCTCGATTTGAATGAAGAGTTGTTGCTCAGCGCACCGAGTGAGCACCTTCTTCAAAGCTGTGAGGTGTTCCTCCACGGAATCGGATGGCGTGAAGACAAATAAATCGTCGAAGTACGTCTGACAACAGTCCTGTAAGTCGGAAAAGACAGCTTGGACAAGACGATTGAAAGATGAGGGACTGCTTGATATCCCCATGGGCGTCTCGAGATACTCGAAAAGCCCGTTTGGTGTCGCGAAGGCGGTAAACGGAATGGATTCTTCGACCAGCTTGACTTGGAAGAATCCGTGGAATTGGATTACCAGGAACTCGAATCTTGGTGTTAAGTCCACGGAAATCGTGGACAATTCTCCATTCGCCGCTGCGCTTCTTGACATAAAACGTCGGAGCGCAATACGGTGAGATCGAGGGCCGGATCATCTTGGCGGCGAGCATTTCTGCTCTCCACGCTCGGATGGCTTCTCGCTGTTCAGCTGATACCGAAAATTGATTCCGGTGGATAGGTTCATCAACGGTGAGTTCAATTTTGGAGTCCATGCCGGCCTGTCGGGTCGGTGGTACGGCAGGGAGATGTGAGCGGAAGACTTTATCACGAAACTTACTCAGGAGGGGATAGGCTGGAGACGATTTAAGGTCCCCCCCAGGCCTGATCAGCCTTGCTGAGCTCACCACTGGGATTTATGAAAAAGCAGAACTCGTTGTCACACTCGCGAAGCAGTCGGCAAAGATGGCGAGTACGAACTAGCCTTGTAGTGCCTAGTGTGGAGTGATGACCGTGGATATTGTAGTAATTCAGAATAGCGTCGTCGTCGGAGACATCCTGTTGGCGAGCGCTACCGCGTCAACGTCCAGCAACGCACCTAGCAGCTCGAACTGGTACACACGGGCGAAATACGATGATCGGTGTCAATTGGTCGCGCGGTCGAACTGTCTTGAGCTTCCAGTTGATGTCGGGGTTGGTGTCTACTAGCTAGGTCATACCAAGGAGGATACCCCCCCCCCCCGGAACATCTAATACGAACGCCTTGGATCGGCAAGGCAAAAAGCCGTCCAGTTGAAACTGGAGATTCACAACTCGCCTTGGGATCACGGTAGTGGAATCGCTCCCCAAGCGAATTATTAGAGGTTTTGAGTACTCTCGTGTCTTCAAATGGAGAGACTCGACGAGACGTGGTGACACCGCGTTGAACGAAGCACCACTGTCGATAAATGCGGAGGCAGCGTGGTCGGCAATGTGACCATGCTGCTCTAGGTAGCCATAGATTTTGGTAGTCGTGGGTTTGATAACTGCTTCATCAGAGCTGTAATTGAAGCTGTGTGAGACGGTCTTAGACGGACAACGGGCTTGACGCGTTGCAGTCGAATGGCAAGCGGCTGCTACGTCAATCTCGGTGGGGCGCCAGCCCACCGAGACACCTAGGTTTTGTTGTTGGCCCCTGCTGTCTATCAGGGAATGCAGGAGCGATGTGACCTACCACGCCGCATGAGTGGCAAGTTGGCACGAAACCTTGCGTTTTCGGTTGGCTGGACCCCGAGGCGGGCATGCCATTTTGGAGTTGGACCGAATTGCACCTTGTGCGTTATCCGGGCGCGGTGGTGGTAATGTTGCACCTTTTTGATTTCTGATTCTGATTCGAGCGAAGCTTGAATGGTTTGCGGGCATCTTCGAAGTGCTTTGCGTGCTCTATCGTCTCTTACAGCGTAGGCAGAACATTTTGCGAGATATGGCTAGACGTATCGCCTCGCAGGTGCTGCTGGTAAAATCAGCGCTTGATCATTTCTAGCAGCTCGAGGGAGGGCTGAGACAGTAGTAGCAGGAATTTAGAGGTGTACTCCTGCTGAGTGCCAGTGACTTGGAGATCGTGCAACTTAGAGAGCAACCTAAACTCGAAATCGCTGTCACGAAATCTGATACGGATTTGCTGTTTGAAGAGAAACCAAGTCCGAGGACGGTCACCTAGGATGATCTCGAACTCTCGGTACCATGACATGGCATCCGGTCCCAAAAACGGTGCAACCATGTCGACGAATCGTGAGTCACAGCTATCACGCCCACGTGCATAGCCACTTAGGTGCTCTTTAATTGCAAACAACCAGAGCTTCAGGTCCTCATCAGCCCGGCCATGAAACTTAGGAAGATCAGCTTTGTACTTCTGGCGGGTCACACGAGATTGTTGCTCGAACATCTCCCGCTGGAATGTTGTCTGCTGTTCCATGAATGCCTGGAATTGCTGCTGCTGCGACGCCATCATCTGCAGCAGCTGGCTAACAGCATTGTCGCCCATGCCAGCCCCAGCCTGGGGCATGGCTCCACTAGGTATTTGCCGTGACAGCGACGGAGTGGGGGTTGCATCCGGCCCTTGTGGAGGTGGCGTGCGAGATATGCTTGGTGCAGGCTGCCCAGAAGCTGACGTTTGGTCCATGCCTTCGTCGTCTGTCTGTGGTTGCTGTCGAGGTCTCAAATTTGGTGAGGTTTCTTCTGTAGGACGGGGAGTCTTGGGTCGTTGCATGCACTTGAAATCGTACTTAACAGTGTATACACGGTACTGCCTCAAAATCGGTCCCACAGAGTTTTCACTCTAATTTCGAAATTGTCACGTGTCCTGTGACGAACGGAGTCTTGATGAGAGGACTTGAGAAGTAGAAGAGAAAATGAAGACTGAGATTGAATTTAAAGAAATGAATGAGCTGTGAGCAGCGTCCGTTACCTTGGGTGTAGGAGGAGTAGTAGTTGTCAGTTGCAAAACGAATAAACTTTGGTTCGCAACGGGCGGTGCTCGTAGTGGTTTCGTGTTGCTGAAGTCGCATGGCGATGCATCATCGTCACACTAAGCCTCATTCATCGATTCCGACACTACTCGTCAAGTGCGAGCAAGTGACCACGGAAACCCCGGTTTAGTGGAATCGCATGCGCTTTCGTTGTTGGTGGTGAATGGAGGGAGTGCTCAAAGATACGGCAGGCATTTCCTAACTTGGTAGCCTGTAACATACAAGAGGTACATGGAAGTGTGAGAAGTGAAGGCCGTGGGCAACATTTTTTTTTTAATGCACAGACGATGGTTCCAGCCAGCAAGGAAGACCCCACGACGTCCCTTGTTGCTGGAAGGCAGCATTGGGATGCCTGCAAATGCTGCGTTATCATCCATGGGCCCCTGATACTGGAACGCAGCATCTGTACACTTTTAATGGGCTCTCCATTGTGCTTAGGTGGCTCAGTTTCTTTCTTGTTGCATTGCTATCTTCGTCCTCCTGGATTCGGCCTACTGGTTTCGGTCACCGCGATCTCGCTTTTTAACGCTTGATATCGTGGGCGCGATAACGCAAAACGTTACCGCAAAAGTCGTAATGGTCGAGTACCCATGGAATCTTATAAACCTTTAATTTTGTGATAATTACTTACACCATATTTAGAAAACCTCGTAATAAATAATAACGTGTCCATTACCAGGGCAGGAAGGTGCACTCTCTTTACGACTACTGTAGTGAACTTGGACTACAATATGCAGCACTACCAGTCCAATTTCTCTTGTTTATACCCCTCTTTACCACTATAGCGATTGGATAAAAAGTCGACGTAGATTTTGATTAAAACCCGCCACCCATAACTTAGAGTAACAGCTTATTGTGACCCGTCAAAGCTGTCATTCTTGGATCAACTATCTTCATTCTTGTATTAAGAATCAAGTACGACAATTAGAATTTGCACAATATTCCGAAAGTTTTGTCTATATGTAAAGGTATCACGGGATGACCTGCCCCTTCAAGCGCAACTGATACAGGGTCACATCGGGTTCTTCACGCCGCTCCCCCTTCCTAGCAGATCCTACCGCCTAGAGTTTCTGCTCTCACTTGTAATAGTGATGTATACCGAGGCGCTCTTTCTTGTTGTCAGCGCTGAAATTAACAGGTGCCGCGACGTTGCGTGATCTCCGACGATGCCTTCATGAGGAAATACTTTGATACGAGTGGCAGAGGTTAGTTCGCATGCGCCACTACGCCATGTTCGATATCCTGATAGATCCGAGGGTTGCACGTGGATGGACACCTGGGAGCGAGGCACAGACGAGAATTTCTTGACCACCACACACTTGACGTGGTATGATGAAGTGTTTTCGATTTTTTTTCCGTTACCGTGATATCTACTGTGTGCGATTACGGTCTGCAGCTATTAGTTTTGCTGTTTGTTGGAACGCTTTGTTCCCTTTCACCGTATTCCTGGCTACAGTCGTAAAGGAGACCGCCCCGCTCGTCTGCAAGAGCACCACCAGGTGTTAGGCTTACTACTACGATTCTACCAGGGGTCGATGCAGAGGGACTCTCTCTGTAATGAATTCGGAGTGCCCCCTTCGACGCTAGCGCGTGTTCTAAAATCGGCTGAGGACGCATTGGGGGCAATTGTTGAGCAGTTTTGCCCTGGCTCGAATTTCCTGGCCTACGCCAGCTCGACAGAAAGCTCTCGCTCGTTTGATAACCCGCCGCCAACCTCTATTGCAGTTCACATGGGGCTACTTGGACGGCAAAAACTACAAACTCTCTGTTTTTTTTCTTCCATACAGCTACTTCTCTTTTTAACTTTGTGTTTCTATCTTACTCTTCGACCAGGTGCAACAGCCTGGTAATTCGGACTTATAGAATACCCAATAATACGGCTGGTTGCAAGTCGTCTTCGTGACCGGGGCGTTGTGCTTCAGCGTAGACGGTCGCATCGTCTGGGCGAAGCACAACTGCCCCGATAGCTGGAATGATGGCGACACGAGCTTAGAGTTTTGTCGCAAGCTTCTTGATGCCACACTCAATCCAGACGCAAGATATGGTGTGATTGCCGACAGCGCTTTTCCGTGCGGGGACGAGCTGACAGGGAAAATTCTAACACCACTCAAGGAAGGAGACACTGCGAGGTTAGTGCCTTCTGTGCGGGCTGCGGCGAAGGTGACGCATAACTTTCATTCGCCAGTCGAAGAATGGGGGCATGGTGTCGGTGGAAAAGGTTTACCACCGACTCCTGCTCCCGTTACCCTACGATGCAAACAAGCGCAAACTAAGACTTGACAATCTCTTTCGCCTCTCCAACTACCGAGTTTGCACTGTTGGGATTATTCAAATAAGAACCACGCACTTCCACGGGCACGTGGACAACTCTTAGCAAAGCTTCTCTTATTTTTAGACAAAAATAAACGCAACTTATTGTAACAGCTTCTAACTCTTGCTACCTTAGATTTGCTTGGTCCCTCAATCGCTTGAAGTAATTCCTAAGCGTTGCTTCCACGTTGAATCGAGCAAAAGCGCAGCATCAATTCTTTGTGGCGCTGCCGCGCCTCGTCACGCTCTTGAGCAAGCCGTTCTTCGCAACGGAGACGGTTCTCCGCGGCAGCGGCGGCGTTTCGACGTATCTGATTATCGCGAAGCTGCTGAGCTGCAGCTACGTTCTCACGTCTCAC
Source organism: Phytophthora cactorum (assembly GCA_016864655.1). Classification (NCBI taxonomy): domain Eukaryota; phylum Oomycota; class Peronosporomycetes; order Peronosporales; family Peronosporaceae; genus Phytophthora; species Phytophthora cactorum. Next base: position 304,577 of record NHQK01000008.1, read on the forward strand.
CTGCTCTCTCTCCTCACACTCAAGCCGTTCCGCTGCTAGGCGTTCTTCCCGATCCTCACGTCGACGGTGATCTTCTGACTCGGTACGGCGGTCAGCCTCTTCTCGTAGAAGCAATAGAATCCGCATCGTTTTAGATTGGCCTCCAGATTTGTCTTCTTCGAGCTCGTCGAGATCTATGTGAAGCTGGTCAACTCTCTCCTTGGCCCTGATGCGCTTATTAGCCGCGTATGTACCTCTAGTCGTGCTTGAGGCACGTCGGTGGAAGGAGCTTCGAAATCGGGGTGGATCTACCGCTTAGTCCCTGTAGATTGTCACGAACGACTCGGTAGTCGCCACCTCCTAGTCGATTACTGCTCGTACTCTTTTTTGCGTGTAGGGAATATTTGCGAGCGTCAGCTTTGGCTCGGCGTGGATTCGCTGTTATTTGTGGGCCGTCTGGGCTCGAGAATGTCGCCCTTGTAGGAGTAGATTGGCACCTACCTCCACGAGGTCGCTCAGCAGCTCGTGGAGTATCACCTGAGGTCGCACCCCCATCTGGTACTTTTAGAAGCGTTGAACGCTGCTCTGCAAGCGAGCCAACCCCAGGCTCCTACTGCTCTTGGAACTGGACGATCCCAGGCGGTCGCCGGTGGCCGTGGCTTCCTCGTTATCCAACCAGATCTCACCCCCGAACGCTACATCAAAGTTCCCGGTACTCGTAAAAATCGTGCCACGACCTTGGACCTGAGGGCTTTCGAACCGGCGGGAGTCATCCCCGCCAACACTGATCCCAACGTCGGTTATCTCTCAACCTTCCGTTGATGCGCTACCACCCTCGTCTCGCCAATGACCGCAGAGACGCCCGCGTCGAGTTCGTCGCGTCCCAGTTCGCCGGCACAAGTCGTTGGAGCCGCTTCGGGCTCCGACACAGCATCACCGACACACCAGAGCCCACAGCAGCGTAAACTTGACACTCCACTCCCCCCCCCCCCCCCCCCCCCCCGACGTCTGCGCCGTCGTCCAGCGCCTGGGCACCTGCGCTCTCCTCTAGCTCGTTGGGTCTCCTGGCGATGGGTCGCAAATGCGGCGGGGCCTCCCCGTTAAACCCGCTCGGTTTTGCTTTCCCGTACAGACTTCTAAATTGCCTCCGTAGCGAGTCGTAGTCGCGTACGAAAGAGGTCCTTTCGTGCTTGGCGTTGTACTGGGACGCCACTTCCTCCCACATGTTGCGGCCCAACGGCTTCGCTTTGTCGACAAAGTAGTTTTGGTAGCCGTTCCGACGCCCTCGCTAGTAATAGAGAACATGAATTAACCGATTAGTAAGTAAAAGCAGTGCAAATGACTTTGAATATTCAGTAGCATTGACGTTTTGCCCTCGCCATTTCCGCTGAGTCTATCTCTTCAGGACCGAGTGAATCTGGTAATGAGCTCTACGGGAGTGACAAGCTTGGTTGAAGGTTAGTGGGTTTACGACTTAGTACAACACGTCGGGTTCCACGGACTATGGTTACACCAGACGCGGTCTGCGCCGAGAAGAGCGGAATTTAGAATGAAAGGAAAAAAAAACTAATGCTGACAACCGCGTGGGTGTTCTATTCATATAATGTAAACATCAAGAAAACAACTCATTTTTGACATTGATCATCAACCACTCATCATGAAGTACCAAAAGAAGATCGCCTGATAGTTCGTACGAATCAGGATACACGCAAGAGCTACAACTAGTACTAGTAGAGTAGCGAAGTCACCAAGGTGCCGTAGTCGGTGGATTCGACAATTGCTGGAGGTGGCGGTGTTGGCAACCGCTCCAGCCACACTTGCACACGAACCACAACCTGTCTCCGTAGGAGACGGTGACTTCTTCCCCGGGAAACACATCCCGGACGGTGACGGCGACCACTGTCAGGGTTTTGACTGTCTGCACCTCGTGAAACCGAGGTGTCGGGTTGCAGGAATGATCCATTAGACGAAGAAGCCCTCCGGCATCCGCTGCATCGACCCCCACGTATTTTCTGCCGTTGGCGCGAGTCTTCAAATGCATCCTGTATCCCTCGTTCGCGCGGCCATTCTTACAGAGAGGGCCAAAGAGCCCCACGTCGCCGAGATATTGACCAATGACCTCCCCAGCGGGGATGTAGTCGATGGCGACGAGCCCACTCATATCCGTTCTGACACTCCGTGCAATTGCGAGTGCCGGGCTTTCGACGAGGAAGTTCCCACAAACACCAGCAAACACACAGTTGAAGTCTGCACAGAACCGGCGTTGCTTTGCGCTTAGGCACGTAAACGCATTGCATCTCGAGGAGCACCCACACCCGGCACCATTTCGAACGCCAGCAAACCTCATCCAGGAGAATAGCGCTGTTCCTTGATGAATTCGACGCCTGGAGACCAGGCGTCTGGCAACCATTCTGCCCAGCGTTAGCACGACTTCATGCCTTGCACATCATTGAGTCCCGGGGAACTGTGGCGTGATTCCACCGACCGACGCCGCGAAGGCGATACCGGACGCATAATGAACATGAGAGCATCGGTGTCATAGTCGTCAGATTCATACGCCTCGACGAACCAATCCGGAATATCGGCTATCAGCTCCCCACCAGGAGGAAGTGTCGTGTCATTTCACTATGGCGTCCACGGAGCCATTGTTGTCGCCTGTGAGCTCGGTGACTCCGGCGACCGTAGGTCTACGATAACATGCGGTGGCGGACGAAGCGTCCGAGCAGGCGACAGCAACCCGAATGCTTCCGTCTCGGTCGTGCTGCCCGACACAGCATTCATGGTTCTCGAGGTTGGGCCTCTCTTCGTCTTGACCTTGTAGGGCTTGATGACCGCAATCTGTATGGTTGTGGCCTCGATCACGATCAGGTGAGGTTAGGCTCGACCAGATCGCAGCCGAGGCATCTCCACTCTGGAGTCGAGTCTTGTTATCGCGGTGCACTCGGTCCGCGCTCGCTTGAATGGGGGCGATCCTCCCGTCAGACGCAGTGTCGCAGTGTAGGCAAGAGCTGCGGCGTTTCGTTTGTTGGGGCATCTCCTATTAACAAGAATATCAAACTGTCTTAGGCTCCGCAGATATAGTGGATTCACTGCTATACTTACACAACAACTGCGCTCTTGGTCAGCCTAGTGAAGACAGAGAAGATGGCAAAACTGTTAGAAGATAATCACCCTCATTTAGGAAGCAGCCACAGCTCTCGAGATGTTCCAGTTTGATTGCGAAGCGTAGATGGCAGCGTGTCTTGAGTACAAGGCGGCAAAATTCGAAATGAAGCGCCGATGAGAAGCGCGCTTGGGTTTCGCGCCCAAAGGCTTTTGAAGATTCGCAACTTCAATTCAATCGCAATATCGCTAGGGGGGGGGGGTAGTTTTGGTTGATAGATAGTTCAAGATATTTTTTTCGAAAGTGCCAAATAAGGGCAGCATTAAAGCGAATAAAACTCGTTTAATATTTTTTTATGAGACCACTTTTTTATCACATCAAATAAATGCTGTTTTATCACAGTATTTTATGACGGGTGTAATCACCCCAAACCTCAGTCATTGAACTCTCTATGTAGGTTATGGAAGGCACCCATTGGGACTTACCATACTAAAGAGAGTGTCAAAAATAATAATGATAAAATTAAGACTGAGTCTATTTTCTCTTTAGAAGTTTCGTACTACAGTGGTAGATCTACACTGTCCGTTGTTGCATTTGTCTTACCTACGACTTCGGTTAGTAAACTACATGTAGTATTGCAAATTCTGGCCAACTTTCCGATCTTGGTTGGTTCTCCAGAGTGGGTTGAAACGTGCAATACAATTCTCAAGTCATTTGACAATCGACACACGCCAAACCATATGGGCAAAGCAAGCTCACTTATGCCCGAAGTCGTACTTCGATATGACAGATAGTGGGTTCAAGTGATTTGGCGAATTCGGCCGATCTTTGGGCAAGTTGATTCAGTCAACAGTTTTCGGAAACTTCGACTACAACCACAATATTGTGCGTTCTACTACTCTGTTGCAATTTTTTTGTACGTTTCTGCCGTGAATGCGCTTCGGACAAAAACCGATTGGCAATAATTTACGTTATGTCAGTCTGTTGATTGGGTGATAATTTAAGTTTCAACCAATGGTTGACTGCTACTGTTTTGGGCACCACCAGACCACCAAAACCAACACGCATGGGCCTCGGACGGTCCAAGGAGCTTACTCAACTGCACCAGGAAAGGGTTGTTCGTTACTATACGCACCCACTAAGGAGGGCAAGTTAGCGCAAAAAGCGGCGGCGAGGGAGTTTAGTGTCGACCAAAAGACTGTTGCAGCTATTTGGAAGAGGCGTGAAGATCTTTCTAGCAGAAAAAAAGGAAGGATGGGTCGGCAGAAAAGTATACCCTCGCTGATGTCGAGAAAAAAAGTGGAAGCTGTGTCACTGCTAAAGCGGCAGTCGCTGCGTGCGACCGCTACCCGTATTGGTCTCACTACGATGACTGCGTGGCGGTCGGTGAAATCAGGCTCCCAACGCAGAGTTACATCGCGCATCAAGCCACTATTGACGCCAACACACATGAAAAACGCTTCGATTGGTCAATGTGTTTCGTCGGCCTTGGTACGTAATATTGTTTTTACCTAGCATCATGTAACACTATCTATTTGGCGTGTTTTAATGCCATAACTTCCTCTGGCATTCCACGACTTCTACGACTACGTCCACATTATGCAAACGAATAAGCCCCTCAGTGAGCGTTTACAAGCAAACGACATTTGCTCAAGGTCATGTTCCTCATTGCCGTCGCACGCCCGCGCTACAGCACAGCCAAGCACCAGTATGGTGACGGCAAATTGATCTGTGGCCATTTGTACAGACCCGAAGTTTCCGAGGTCGGTTTGCCGAATCAACGGGCCCAAACGGACGAGAAATGGGTACCCAGGCCACCAAAGATCTTGAACTCACCAGTTGACTTAGTACCAATTTGGATTTAAAAGAAGGTAAACCTGATAACATATTGCTTTGGCACAAAAACCATACCTTTCGCACTATGCAGGAACTGGCTAAAACACACACCGTCGCGGACATGAGCCTGTCAAAATTCGGCACTAAGAAGAACTACGTCTGTTCTTAATGCACTTCTGCTAAAGCTCACCGTAACCCAATTTTAATAACATACTGCTGGAAGAGCAAAATTCTCTCCTGAAAAATCCATGGTATTACCAGTTCCTACACTTTCAGGATGCGGACACTTCCTTACCTTCATAGATGGCTATTCACGGTTCATGTTTATATACACTATCAAACGCAAGTCTGGCCTGTACGAATGCTACGAATACTTTAGCAAAAAGGCGCAAAGCATATTCCGTGTCGATGTTAGGGAACTCCAATATGTATGATGAAGAAATAAGACAACTTCAGAGTGACAATGCTCGAGAATATGATCCGGGAAAATAATTTCAAATATACATGCGCAAATACGTACATGCTCCAACAAAATGTAGTAGCAGAGAGGCACATGCGCACGCTATTCGAACAAACAAGGGCAGTTCTCATTGGCGGTAACCTACCGCAGGTGCTGTAGGGCAGGACTCGGAAAATACGTATCATTTTGTATGGCCTGCTTCCAACCACCGTAATAAGGCCTTCCATATCCACGCGAACAATAGTCAATCATTGTCAGTTATTAAATGTATTGTCAGTGTTAAGTTCGTCACCGCTTTAAAATAAGACGCAGCAACAGACTCACATGCGCTGGTACACGTCCTGCACCGTGGTCACATACCAGTAGCCTCTGTTAGCACGTAGAAACATCAGCATTTCGAAGTTCACCGGCAACAGTGTAGCTCTCTGCGGTGCCAGCACAAGCTTAGCCTACGAGAAGAGACATTCACAGCGGTTACTGGTAAGCGGAAGATTCTTCTGGAGCTTGGCATAGGCGGAAGTTGTTTGCCCCGTCTGGCTTCTTTGCTCTCACCACAGACGTCGCAAAGTCCACGTTCTCCTTGTCGTCGTCCCGCTGCTTGTGCTTCGACCCTGGCGCCGCGCAACCTCAAAGCGCTTGACCGCCTTGCGCTCACTGGCCGTTAGACGCTCCATTTCCGTTAATTACCTGTGTATCAAAAATAAACTATCAACATTATTAGTACTTTCAAATAATAGTAATGTGTAAATAATAGTTCCTTCACCACTGCAGCTTCAAAAGTAGGAGAATGAACGATAGAAGCTGTCGTGCCCAACTCGATTTCATCGATGGAAAGCGCTGCGCCACGGAGTCAAACAACGCGCGAACGTCAGCAAATGCCAGGTCCTCCGACGGCAACTTTAGAGAAACACTTTGGAAGGTGCGAATATCCACCAGTGGTGCCTAGACGCACCGATACATTGCCGCCTTGGGGATGATGTCTGAGACTGCTGCCCCCTGTTTGACCTCGTTCCGGAACCGGACGTAGCAATCCACCATTTCAAAGGTGGAGCTCCAACGAGTCACGTTCAGCCTCAATGGCGATAGCAGCGTGTATTCATGCAGAACGGCGCGGTTGTTGATCGTGCGCAGCGCCACCATCAGCGTACTTACCTCCTACGGCTCCTGTTTTGTAGCTGCCCAAATAACGAATTCATGACCAGGCTAAAGCGATTCGAGGTGCAGCCAATTAGAGGAACGTCGAAGCGTGTCGCAGTAGCTTGGTTGATAGCGCATTTATCTCCAATCGAAAACGTCATGCTCAAGTCGGAGAGATGGTATATCTCGCTGGTTTTCTTTATGAAATTGCCGCTAGGTCGACTTCCTCCATCGACGCAATAGCGAGCAGCGTTTGCTTTGGCTAACCATCGTGCCAATACACCCCAAAGAGAGCCACGTAGTTCTCCAGGAAGAACATCGACTCGTCAAACATAATGCCGAATTGGCCAGACATGTCGGTGTGAATCGTAGGCTCGCCTGCTGCCACCAACAAAGCTACGTAGCTCTGGTGGCTTCGAGCAGACATACTTTAGCTTGGACATGTTTCTCGTGTGTGGATCGTCGACCTCGCTTAAAGCCCGGTTGCGGGCGACGACCCACTCAATCCACTGGTACTTGTTGGCGGCGGTGGAGTTGACGAACCCGCGAGCCGACCTGTCTGCTCTGGTGGGACCCATAGACGTCGACGTAGTTGGGGTGCTTGTCTTTGAGGTGGCTCACCATTGGCCTAGCCATTTGATGGGAGCTTCTTGCGACGGGACCCACAGTAGCTACATGTGTAGTAGTAATCTGCAGCGGCGAGGAAAAAAGACAGAGGGGTCGAGGTTGTAGGCAGAGCTCATTCTTTGGCGTGTTGCAGTTGCTGGAAGAAGTGAAAGTTGAAGGCATAGAAAATTGAACACTAGTCAGTACCTTGCTATAACAGACTCTACTGTGAACTGGTCTCCGCTATCGGAGAACATAAGCGCTGGTAGAGCTCCGGGATTTCTCGATGCCGGAACCCGTCAGTGGACCCCCCCCCCCCCCCCCCGCACCGCAGATCAGAATGTTGTTAATCCCGCTCCTTCTATTGACATCCGTTCAAGCAGCGTGCAATTCTCATCTTCACGCGATACACGAACACCATCTTCAGCTCCACGTACGAGCTGTCGAGAACGCTCGAGGAAAGTGCCTTCGCTGTTGGAAGAACAGCACCAGGGTTGAGGGTGACTAGCCCCTTCATCAACGAAGAGTGTGCGACCTTGCTAAAGCCATATCGGTGGAATAGTACTACAGCGCAAACTGACGCCGAAATGCGGTCAGTATGTGTGTGTGGGGGGGGGGGGGGCGAAAGCACGCCATGACTGTCTTCGTCACCGGCCGTTTGAAGTATTTGTGGTTGCAAACACGTTAAACATACGTTTCTCCAAGCTGATGGAGAATCATCTCGCATTTTTTTGCACGAGACAGTTTCATCTGTCACGATTACGTAGTTCCAGACGGGATCAATACGCCTTCCGCGCTTAGCCGGCGGAAGAGGATTCGCATAACCACGCCAACGGCTTGCCCTTGCTCACCAGACGAATTCGTATTGGTAGCTTTACTCTCGTTATTAATGGGATCTCGAGTCAGCCGAAGTGACGAGGACTCAGCCTGAGGGTGAGGGTCACTTGAGGGAAAAGGGTCACTATGGGCGATAAGAAACTCATGTCATACTGGAAATGGAAAGGGTAGGGGCTACGGGAGGTCTTTGAAAAGGCCCAAATTGGAGAGTGAGTTGCTACAGAACAAGCTGGCTGGTCCATTCTTGTGTATAGAAGGAATGGAAGAAGACGCAGTCCCTTGTACAGAGGAGCGCCATGCCAGTTTGGAGCTTTTAACAGTGGTTTGGTTGTGTGAGACCACGCGAGACGTTCTGAAATCTGTCATCGGTACCTTGCTTCACGGTGATGTCATATGGGCAAAACCAAATCTAACCTAAACCCACCCACTCACTACAGCTGGCAAAACCAACCGCCAAAACTGAAAGCATGGTTTTTGGCGAACCTGCTGGTGGGGAGGCAAGTGCGCAACTCAAATTGTATTTTTTGTCGTGAAGTTTGGTAAAATGTCAAAACATGTATGGATACACAAACGTTTTGTCTGAAGGTGAAAAGGTCGTCAGAATGTGTATTTTGATATGATCGGTATTGACAGTACGTGGTACTGCGGCAACGCCCGCCAGGACGTTAATGGATGTGTTATTAATTGTCAAAATGTGTATGGTCAAATCCAATGAATGCTGTTCAGAAGCAGGGCATCCAGGGGCGGGTCTGGGTTTTCAAAACCCCGCAAATCCGGTGTGTAGACACACGGTCCAAAGCAAGGGTCCGCCAATACAGTAAAAAAAAATGAATTGTTGTCTCTGTTTCAAAATAATAAAGATTGCACTATAACGTCGAGCAATAATAAATATTGCCGCAATTTTTATTGTATTGCTCACGTCCTCTTTTTCTAAAGCCTTCGATTTTATCCAGCTCTTCTCCTACCACGTTGATCTCTTCCTCGGCTTCCTGTAGTCATCCCCGTTGGGATAAACCCTCTGTAGTCGACAGGCCACCCGGTACCAAGCTCCTCCTCCTCAAATCTGGAGATTGGAGCTTGGGGCAAGTCGACTGCCGGTTACAATGTGGGGCGTGGTAATCCTAACCAGCCCACAAAACAATAGGTGTTACCTTCAATACTTGTTTTCTTGGCGTAAATAAACTCTAATGTGAAGAGATCTGGCCCGTCGAAGTCGGAACTGTCACTTTTCGACGAAGTGCTGTCGTTTAGCGACACAAGTGCAGGAGAACACCAAGGCAAATTGGCACCCCCGACGAGCTCAGCTAGAGTCACCCGGCGCACTGGTTGCTGAGGCTGGTTGTGGGTTGCGCGTCGTGCGTCAGCCAGTCGTTCAGTTTGAGCGAGACGTCTATTGTGCTTTGGCGTCTTCAAATAACGAGGGATTCTTGTACATGAAGCACTTCACCGTAGAAGTTGAACTTCATTGTTGCTGTTTATATTTGCGTTACGATTTGTCTATTTTGAAGTTTCGTTCATTAGCTTTTATATACTATTGGTGGTTCGTTTATTTTTTTCCAATAGCATGCCATCACCACAAATAAAAAACCGATACCCACAATATAATATTTTATGGAGGGGGTACAGGTGATAACTCCGCATGTTTCACGTGAAGTATTTCTTCTTCGGCTATACTGTACGTCGAAGCATGCATCCTCAAGCTGAACGGATTTCCTAGAAAAGTATGATTGGTTTTAATGCTAAACGGTAGTCGTTGCGTTTTAATTAAGGATGACACCAACGCTATAAATAAATGTAGTGTAGTCAAAAGCGATTTCATAAACAAAGACACGTTTATTTCAAAGTGTTTCCTCTGCACTAACACGAGCAACTTTAGTAGCATCCCACATGGTACGGTTGACGCGGCGGAAAGATAGTTGCTCGAAATTGGCGGGGAGCATCGCAGATCGCTGTGGCGTCAACACGAGTTTGCACGTGGAAAACATTAGCTCCACGGTATTGGAGGTCGGCGATATCATTTTCACGAGCGACATGTAGCTGGTGGCGCCGTGAACCTGCTCCTGAGACTTCCCACTACCTTTGAGAAGCATCGACGCGTAGTCCCCCTCTCTATCTTTGCGCTTTCCCCCTCCCCCCCCCAGGTATTGTAGCACCTCAAAACGCTTCAAAGCCGCTGACTCAGCGTATGAGAGAGAGAGAGAGGAACCAGGAATCACCATGACAACACCGGTTTCGAATGGAGTGGGCTTCAGATGTGCAGCCATGACCGGGTACTCCGAGATCAGGGTGTCAAATAGAACGCGCACCTCTGCTATGTCCGGCCCCTCGCGCTGAAGCCGTTAACACATGCTCTCAAACTTCTTCAGATGCTCAAACAAAGCCACCAGCTTTCTGTGTTTCCCACCAGTTGGAGTTTCTCTTCGACTGCGTCCACCTTCTTAATCTCCGGGCGAATGCGGATGTATCTTTCGACCATTTTAAAAATAGAGGACCAGCGCGTGACATTGCGCTTGATAGGGTGTAGATCCGTGTGCTTTTTGAGTTCGGCGAAGTTGTTTTCGTGGCGGCGGTCCACCATGAGGCCGTTCACGGCGGATACCAACTCGTCCTGTGGCTCCAAGAACTTATTCACAGTCAAGTTGAGCCGATGACTGGCACAGCCGACAGCGGATGAGCGTTCCGCTCATCCGCTGTCATCGCGATGGACTGGTTGGTGCTGCAATTGTCTCCCACCAGAAACCCCACCATAGAATTGGTCTTGTTGTATACGTCCAGAATATTCTCGAACACCTGCACGTGGGCATCGGCTGTCTGTGTGCCTTTCGTATGAGGGGATAGGCCTAGAAGTGACACGATTAGCGCCCCATCTGCCTCGTAAACAGCGTTCAATACGACGTAATGGACACCGCAATGAGTCCAGGCGTCGAACACAAGGCCAACGAGTGCTCCAAGCTCCTTCTCTAACTTATGGCCAACCTTGATCGCAATGCCTTCCATGCACTTTTTCACGGCGCGAGTGAGAGTGTCTTCGACCTCGTGGAGAGGCATTTTCCGCATTATTATCCAGTAAATCCACTAGAAGAGATGATTAACTTCCTCAGGGATAAACCCGAACGATTAAAGCAAGCGTTTAGAGCTTCTCTAGGATGACACATACAGGGTCTCGTAGCCATCGTGTTTTCCTGCCAGATGCGCCAGAAGGTCGGAATACCCAGACACGTGCTTACGGTCGTGTCCACAGAGATTGGAGCGGAATAGACCTTGGTCGCGAGAAGTAAAGGAATAGGCAGCGAGTAGTTTGTTGGCGACCATCGTTGTTTAATGAGAAAACGGAAATGAGCCAGCAAATTGGAGCGGTAAAATAGATTGAAAGACGCTGACCGGGTGTTTCCGGCAATTAGATTTTATCGTGGGTACTGTTGTGTGGTAGACTTCATCCATGATGTCACACAAGCTCGTGTATGATGCCATCGGACATTCAGGCCAGTTTTGCCATATTTATTGCCAATATTTGGGTCAATAAAAAGTGTACAGGAATAATAGTTTTTTTAAATTAAAAAAACCAATCATGTATTGAATTGCAATATTTTTCCGGCCCCTAGTCCAAAGCACTATATTATAAAAAGGCGAATCTCGCTAAAGTCTCGATTTTCGCTGCATTCGCCACCCTGCGGGGCAGGGGCGTGCATACTGTGCGAGTGTTGTGTATACGAAGGAAAGCGAACCCATACCGCTGTCTGAGACGTCGCTCATTGAAGAAACAAAATTTGAGCGGATAAAGGTAACAAGACAGGCCAATCTTGTTACGCTCCACATGTACATTTAAACTCGACCAATCCGGCCTGGTGAAACCTTTGTCAGTACGTGTGTTGGTGTCAAACGTTGAACCACCGCAAAGTACACGTTTACAAAACGTTTGTGTACCCATACACGTGTTGACACTTTCCCTCGAAGTTTTCGAATCCGATTTGTACGGTGTCTGTCAATTTTACATCGTAATTCTGGCATAATGCTATACCCTTCTCAGCTTAAATATACCCTGCTACCTAAGTTCATCTTAATTATGGGTTATCTCACACTTCCTCGTAGTTGTTTTCGCCCCTGTCTCTGCCTTTCATGATACAGAAGACAGACAGGGTAGACAGCCATGCTTCTCCCGATCCACGTTGGGATCCCGATGCTTGGCGCGTAGCAGCGCGATATGAGGCAAGCTCGAAGTACCACACTCCCGGTGATAGCCCATCACTTCTTGTGCACAAGTGGCCCTGGCAAGTAACCTAGAAGATCACGGCGAACCGATGTGAGAAGCGGTGAGCTGACAGTGGGTGAGATCTAGCCACGAGTCGTGCAGCGGAGATAGATGCAGGCGGTGATCACACAATGGAAAATTCATCCAGAACGGTGTTCGTTGCCATCCCCAACTTACGAGGCGGCAAGTTCGACACGTGGGAGGCGTTTGTATCCGCGTTTAGTGCAGAGAACCCACCAGGCAAGTACGTCCCTTTGTGTAATACTACAGTAGAATTTGACGTTTCTACACTGATCAGACTTTTGCCAAGCACACATCGACTAAGCGAGAAGCTCGGAACAGCAAGATCAAGGCGAGGTATGCTGAAAAAGAAATGGCTGCACCATATGCTGCTCTATTTCTGGATGAGTCGTTCCCTCATTGCATCATCACGTGCGAGCACGCAAATGGCCACCGGTCTCGAGGAACTGGTAAACGGTCCCGGCGGAATGTCCGATAGGTCGGATGCAGCGCAAAGGTACAGACGTGCAAGTAATGCCTTTACCTCCTAAATGTTTTCTTTAACTTTTTATTTCAAATAGCTGAATGCGTTGCTAAAACGACAAGATGATCGGTATTTTATGGAAGTATCCGTATATGATTCAGTGCACAGCCATAGGCTTGGACGTGAAGAGTTTGCGCAGCTTCCAAAACCCCGAATGCGGTTGGATGGAGATGGAAGCGGTAAAAAGCTTCGCAAAGTCGGTGTCACGCGGAAAAAGCTTTTGAAGTATACCTGGAACAACACAGACTGTGAATCAAACTTAATTGTCGTGCATAATCTCCCTGCCAAGCTGAAAAGAGTAGAGGAGGCGGGGACGAGTTTGTCAGAGCGCGTTTCAGAAACTCTTGATCGTTTCTGCGCGAGTGACCCCTTCGCGGTCTCGCACGTGGACATGGAACGTCAAGGTGATAAGATATGTGTGAGTTTATCTACGAGATATTTGATTAATCTGACTTTAGTATGTGTTGTGGATCTGAGTTTATTGCTAGGTACACCACACTCTAGACATCGCACATGCGATCACGTTTTTCAGCAGTTTCAGAGGTTGTTCTCGTGGACGCCACGCATGACACGAATTTCAGTCGCTACAAACTCTTTATTTTATGGTTCATGATGCATTTGGACATGGCCAACATGTGCATATACGATACGGTTCTCTGTACAGCCACATGCATTATTTTGTAATAGTGGACATCAGGTATTCCAATACTTGCATTGTTGTATAGCAATGCATTGTGGCGGATTGTACCGGATTGTGGAGGATTGTACCAGCTTGTGTGTGATATTGTGCTTTCTTGTGGCAGATTGTTTGACGCATTGTTGGGTTTGTTTTAACAGCATGGTCTCATTTCCGACGAGCGAGCTAATACTCTACGACACGCGATGAAGCAATTCAAGATGTGTAATCCCTCTTGGCGAGATGTTAGATATGTTGTCGTCGATAATGATTTAACTGAAAGTGATGTGTTCACATAGGAATTGCCTGGTATGCTGCTCTGTCAATTTCACGCTATCCAGTATAATTACGAGCGTGTCGGGAAAACGGAGTACGAACTTGACGCAGCGCAGCGCTCACGTTTAAAGCTTATGGTAAGTCTAAGTGTGAGGTCGCAAACGCTCGAAGGATACGAGGAGTATTTCAAATTCGTGAAGGTGACATTGGATGTAAAAGAGTCTGAAAATGGGTAAATCCTAGAAGCGCCACAGTTTTGGGATTATTTCGTGGAGAATTGGCACAGCTGCCGGGAGATGTGGTGCGCCTATCTTCGATACAATGTGGCACATCTCGGAAACAGTACGAACAATAGGTTGGCAAAAGATTAAGTCGTTGGTCAAGGTGAGGTGGAGTTTGATGAAACTATAGCGAGTCTTATTTGGTGGGCTAAAGTAAAGCAAAAAGCTTTCAAAACAGAGATGTCGCGTGTGGGCCAGATTCATGATAGCGTGATGGAGTAAAAGAGGCTGGGGCAGATTGTGAGGAATCTTTGTGAAGGATCAATACGAAGTCGCGGCGCGGGTAGGGACAAATTACGACATCCAATATTAGAGCAACGACGTGTTCGTCCTGTCAAGCTCTTCGTCAACCTGCACTGTTCACATCTCGTCCTGGACATCTCACTGAAAACACAGTCTGATAACTTCAAGGAGGTGATGGAGAGTGCGAAATGACTGGCTGAGATTATTATGAGTACGTAGGACGTAAGCATGATCGACCGTGTTGTGTATGACTTGGGGGAATGTCGACTTGATGACGTCGAGCGGGCTTGTGAAGAACTATCAAGTGCATCCCTGATTCCGATTATGTATGCACAATCTACACAATCTGCTGTAGAATCTACACAACCTGCTGTACAATCCACACAACCTGACGAACAATCTACACAACCGGGAGCTGAACACCAACAATCTGAGGAGCTTCCATCGGAACAAGCTGTTGATCAATCCTCGATGACGAAAGAACTGACGGACACTAGCCATAGAAACACTGGTGAGTTCGTTCGGACTAATACGCACAGTGAACCTGGCTGGGCAACCTCAGCCCCTGCACCATTTTCACAACCCGGGGTCATAGTAGTGGGGGAAGATAGTGCCGCCGAGAGCAAAGGAGACTAAGGTACCAACCACACAGGAACTACTGAGTTAAACCTTCAAACTGATGGTCACCATGTGTCTAATAACGACCCAACAGAAGAAAATACCCGGCGACTTTCTCCAATATGGACGATAAACAGAACTGTGCGACCAATTGGTCGACCCAAGCAGACAGTTCGACAGCATGAAATAGCACGACACAAACGAATTGAAGAAATTAAAGCGCTTTTCCAAGAACGTCATGGAACTCCGTATTCTCCAGCCAACACTCCAGCCGACAATCTATTCGAACTCGACCGTAGTATCCACCAATCTGTGTTGTACAGTGGAAGTTCAGCTTTCATGAACGAGGTTTCAGTGCTATTCAATGTGCCTTCCGTAGAAGTAGTACCCAACATGTGCATCGCGGTACCAGCAGCGAATTCTGGCGAGAGTGACAGAAATGCAGGGCTATGCCGCGCAAATCTCCCGTTTGAGTGGGCTGTTCGGTGCGGAGGTTTGGTGGCTAACTGCAGAGACGCGTACAGCCGTCACAGTCACAAAGTACTCAAAGACGATGAGATACTGCTCAAGTTTGAACTCGATCGGGACACTATGCATCCTAATATCACTGGGAATTGCATTATCACTATGCGGGTTTGGCACGGTATCAAACGAGGTTTTTCAAAAATCAAGGCATGCATAGACTGGATCCGTGAAATCGATATTACCCAAACTCAGATGGATTGCCTATTCGACGTAGACGTCGACTTCGATACGAAAGATGTGCACAGAAGTTTAACACACATTGATATTCTTGACGAAGAATAGCGTGCGCTGTTAAACTACACCTATGGGAAAGAGCTGAATGATGTGTGTATGACTGCTGCGATATCGTGTATCTGCCAAGATGCAGAGAGCAAACCAAACGCATCAGCTACCCGAGTTTTACTCCACATCTAATGACGATTGACACTGATAAAGAGAGAAAAAAAATTGGCTCACAAGGATCAAGATCGTGGATGGAGCTTCGGATAAAATCGTCGGGGCGGTGTGGATCGACCAGAACCATTGGTGCGACCTCGGCATCAGCAAGAGGTCCAACTATTTTACAGTAATTGACCCGCGTAATGACGCGACCACCATTGAAAAGGAGACTGCCTTGTTCAGAAATGTATTTCTGCCATTGCTAAATGAAGGCAAGAGATGTGCTAAATCGTTCATGAGATGAACAAACGAGCGCGCTCAAAGAAATTTGTGTGCCAGTACTCGAGGCTATTTTAGCGTTTTCTAGAATTTAATACTTTTCAAGTCAATTTTTTGTTTAATTAGTCTCAGGAGTGTACTGTGATAAGTGATTTGTTATAGCCAATCAGAAGCCCGGATTTGCGTATCATGACAGACTGACAGACGGACATTCACTTTATTGTTTAGGACTGATTGCACTACATAGCGCATGTAGACGATCACGAATTGTAGTAGCTCGTACTCGAGTACGATTTGTAACTAATTAGTACCCGATAAATCGTATTTCCTCTGTTCACAAAAATTAGGGACATTTGGACAAAAATCACATTAGATTCGCCAATACCTATCTGATTTGCGTCTGGATTGATCCAACCAAAGCTTGAAACGTAGGCATTTCGTACAAACCCTTTTCTAGACAAGAGTCCCCATATTGACACCCAGAAGACCCTCCTACCAGCCACCCCCTTTCATTTGGACCCACCATGCTCGCACAACAGTAGCTACGGCAACCGAAATACTTGCAAGAGCAGTTTAAACGACATGAGAAGGTGTTCCACTTAAGCGCAGCTCTAAAAGGTCAGTATAGACAGAGAACTGCCTCATTGCGCAAAGTTGTTGGCCCTACGTCTATTGTCGGTAAAATGCACTTATGGGTATGATCCGGAGACGCTACAAGGCTGATTACTTGATCAATGGTGTATCTCGCCACTGCAAGGCGAAATCTACCCGCAGAGGGCACGATCGCAATGGTCTCGATGAAATGACCCGTGACCTACCGCCTGGAAGGCAAACTTACTATGGACAAATTGCCTCAACGATTTGATCATCATTCTGAAATGTCCCTGATTTTATTGAACGGAGGAAGTACGAGTTACTGTTGAAAGTGCCAAAAAGTCTGCAAAGCACAATAACACTTCTTCTTAGAATCAGGGTTTTGGAAATATGGTGTCAAATATGGCGTTTGGCAGAATATCAGTTATCTATTAACGCTTGACTGGGAACCAAGACGGTGGACTCGGTCTGTATCAAATATCGCAGGAAATCATCGATGAGATGGATCATTTACACTGTTACATTTTTCCCACTATTTCCTCGTTTTAGACCAGCGATGGTAGTGATGGTGAGGTTGCTTTGAGGCAGAATCAGCAAACCCAGCACGAGTAGGAGGGAAACAATGACGTTTGGGCCACCATTCCGTCTTTAACTGGGTGTATCTCCGTCGATTAGGTGGTCAGCAAATTTGGGTAAGAATTCACAATTCCTGGAAAAAAAAATCCATGATTCGAAAATCAGGTTTCCAAAAATTATTATTATTATAGCATTTTCACTAAATTGCTGGACAAATTTCAGGCGATTTGCTGCTGTTAAAAGACGATTCTGTGTTTATTACCCTCCTTTGATATGTTTTTAGTTGGCTTTTTTTCCCAGAATATGGTAAAAAGACAGTTTTTTGTTTTTGCAATATTTTTTTTCCGATACAAGCAGGCTTGCTGCGCCGCAGGGCAGCGCAGTCCGCTCACCCAGATTAGTGTATCAGTAGCTATGGCCTCCCAAGAATCCGCAGTTTGCCTAGCATATTTCGGGCTGAAAAGGATCCCCCCTCCGGCCTGATAGGGAAATCTTGAACATAAAGTGTAGTAATGTTAATGTATTGAATTGTTTATTCTACGCCAAGGCACAATATCAGTATAACTATTGTTTTGTACTTCAAAAAAGTGGACAACTACTCCAGCTGCTGCTTCCCTGCTCGGCAATATGACTCAGTCGTGCTGAATTAAACATACAGTCGGTATTAATAGGACACACGATGTTCTTGGAGACCGTTTTTTTTCTTTTTTTTCTTACCAATTTGCCCTTGTGGCACAGATGGGGTGACTGGAGTTAATTGTGGATGCGACGATGTTCATTATGTCCATAACTACTATTAGCCCCGCGGACGATCATCCTCTGAGCTTTTCCTCATCAAACAGCTTCGATGGAATGCAGTTGGTCAACCTTGTCGTAATTTACTACGGTCTGGTTTCCAATTTCCCGATATTAATAGTAAACATCATGTATCAGCTGTACTGAGATGAGTTAAATCTTTCATCCAATCAGAAGTCCGGAAATGGAGACGTGACAGACAGACGGAAATCCACTTTATTGTTTGGGACTAGTCAAGCGCCGCCGCTTCGCGGCGGTGATGGCAGGTTTTAGTCCCAGTTCGCTGGGGCGCCTGCCTCCGCTTCGCTCCAGCGGGGTTGAGTTTCCTCTATAAAAAAAACTCTTCTTTTTTTATTTCGAAAATCTTATAAGCTTCATGCCAAAATATGTAAATTGACCAGGATGTGCACTCGATATACCTGTTTTAGAAACGGCTCACAATTGAAGTGCACTTCATAGAATAACGTACTCTTCCGAATAATGTACCCTCCAAATAATGAACCCTTCCGAATGAGACCAAGGTTAATATCGGCTATAATGCCCTGTGCAATACTAATCAAGAGTATTTTAATACTTCGAAGTATAAATATTGGATACTACCCTGTACTTAATTTGACTAAGTGCTTTAGTACGCGAAATCTATTAAGTGAACTTCATTTTAGTCCAATTCTCAATTTTAGACTCAGATTTGTGTGAATATTAGCAACCATGTACTTACTCTGGCTTGCAACAATTTGTGTGATTTACTGTTAAGCCCAAATGTCGCGTTTCGCCGGGCATACTCAGCTATACTCAGCAAATGTTTTAGTAAATTGGTCTAGTCACCAGCATTAGAAGGTGATATGTAAGGGTGATAATTTACGATAGAACCTTAGAATGCAAGTGTTGTGATCAAGTAAGCCGTTTTTTGTTGTTGTTGTTTTAAATCATGCGGGTGCATGGTGTAGATGAAACTATGAAACGAATTTGTTTGGAGTTGTTGAATAATGAGCCTTGCATCCTTGTATTTGCAATAGGGGATCTGTTGTCCTTGGTAAGTGTATTATGCATTCTTGACTCCTATTTAGTCTCTTGGCCTGATACCCGAAGTTCAGTAAGTAATGTAGCGTATGCATAAGCGAGCTTAATTTTTTTAAACGATCTCAGTATGATATGTTATTATCATTTTCTCTCAAAGTCATCATATTCGAGTCAACAGACGTAATTAGCTTCCAAAATGCAATCATCACAGGGCTGCTCAAATATAAGAGTCTGATCATTCGACATTTGTTCCGGCCTCTTGATGGTCTAGACATGGTTTGCCACAACTACTAAAACAATCTTGAGTAATCGATCTACAATTCCATTGGTCATTCAGTGGGTTTCACATTAACCCAGTTTAACTTTTTTTAAGGCGGGCCTGGGGCCTCTATATATGTGATACGATTAATTAGAGATTCTAGTTTTCTCTTGATGCAACGTGCGATCCCAGACAACGCTGCCACAGGATTTGTGTTTACTATTCCACACAATTCTCGGATATTGGCTCGAATGCATTTATAAACCAATATGAGCTCTTCTTAATCTTTTTAAGTTATTTTGACTTGGAAGTGAACGGGTTCTGAAAAAACTGCCTTTGCTCAAGATACAATTTAATGGTAAAAAAAATAGGCAAACAGTTGCTGCCAAAAAGTATAATTTCTCAAAACTGAAGTAGTATTATTCTTGGGGTGCATTGTGATGTATCGGCTGCATTAATAAAAGCCCTTATATGTTAGCAACTATATAATTTATCAAATTATGTATAGTAGGCCATCGCGTTTGCTTCGCTATGGTAGCTGCTGCACTGTAACTTACTTGACGTGGACACCTTAATTGTCAGCACACAGTCTGAAATTCTCTTTTTTATGCTGCGAATTCAATACTCGACGTAGTTTTCTCTTTACCACCGTTCTTATCCACAAATCGGCAAAGCTACCAAAATATTTAATTAATAATTGCAATCTGACTGTGAAGCGTTTATATCGAAGAAACATCCTGTTTTAAAACAAAAAGCCAGTCCCATTATCTTATTTCTACATGTATCGATATTGGCACCCGTTGTTTCGCTTCATACCGAACCTACCATATTATTAATGGCGTGCAATGCCAAAACGTATAGATCATCTGTTTTGCATGAAAACAAAGCTATTAACCCGTTAAAAGCGTGTACCGGGTACTGTATACCCTCCCAGCGTTCTAGGCAGCACGGTATCACGGTAACACATTTATAGTGCCTCAGCAAAGGGCGATAAGATCTCTATTTTAAAAATGTCGCCTCAACAACTGTAAATGTAAATAGTCTGGTGAGATCCTACTATGTTCAATATATGTGCAATGTACTTCACACAATATTGTTGACGTAATCCGTAAATCCGATTTTAGCCAATCGGGGCTGCCTTCGCTTCGCTCGGCAGCAAAAATCTTTTTCGCCAATCAAAAGTCCGGATTTGCGTGACGGACGGACTGGCGGACTGACACCACGTTTCGTTTGATGGGGGAGGACAAAATAGTACACGTCCAAATACAGTAGGCACACATAAAGTCTGTGTGCCACACAGATGTGAAGGGAGGACAAGGCCGGGCAGAGAGAGCCAGGGAGAGGAGGTCGGTACCGTATGTTGGCGATCCATTCCGCGGCCAGCCATTGGCTCCTCACAAATCAAATCGCGGCGAAGCAAGCAACACAACAAGGCGGGTACAACACAGGCGCGACATGCCACGACCACGCCAAGGCTGGCCCGGCGGTGCCCCCACCACTCCCGACGGACACTAGCGCTCAACTTCACGACGGATTCCCATCGAGGGACACTTGCAGCGTAACTTGTGCGCTCCTAGCGATGAAGAGCGACGACCAGGGCAGGTTTGGCTACACAGTGGGTCGCCCAGCTACGTCGCGACGACTCCACCGCTGCAACGTTATTGGGTGTGGATCTGTTGCTGTAAAGCTTGTGCGGGGCGAGTTGATGGGCTGGACCCTGTACCGCCCTAGCTGATGGCTGCGCGGCAATGGAAAGCATCCATGACAGACAAGACCCAGAGCAGCAAGGATTTATGGATTGAATCCGTCTTAAATACAGCTATCATTACGAAGCTACTGTGTTTCTTTGGTCCGCTTAGTCTTCCTTCGCCTCTGCTTCAATGTAAGCACGTTCAACTTTGCGACGCTTACACGGGCGGTACTTCTTTATCTCGCTGGAAGGCAGGTTAGCGGCGGGCTCAAATGTGGGCTCCCATGATGTCAAGAACCCCCCCCCCCCCCATTGACCCGTTGGTCATCCAGAATGGTACACGTCTGGTAAGTAGGAAGGCCACGAAGATCCACACCAGACGGCAAAACCCACTCTTTCTCGCCGGCATCACCTCCTAGGGCGGCCGCCTCACTGAGACGGGCCTTGGTGATACGGGCATGTGGTGCCGCATCAAGCAGCCGCTTAATTGCGCCCTCAATACTTGAGGTATCGTCTCGCTGGATGAAGCCCCAGCTCCTCAGGTAGCGAGGTGCAGCCTCATCTAGACGGCCCCACCCGCGTTGGCGAAGGTGCTGCTGGCACCATTCAAAAAATGCGAAGAATGCGTTGGGAGGGCCCTGGTCGTCGATATTAGAGCTTAGACTTGATCGGAAATGCCATTTAATCATAGAAGATGAAGTAAGTAGTTGGTTTCGTTTATTAATATTTTTAGAACTAATGTAGTAACAATGAAAATGAATGAAACGAACTGCGAAATGCAAGCATCACTGTCCTTTTCTTAGTGATAGCTACGGTTGAGTTACACAGGTCCTCAAGCAGTACTGAGTGCATGGCCATTCGTCCGTGGACGCCCAGCAGGTACTCGTGTACTAGCACCACGCGTTCGCCGTCTCTTCCTTGAGACGGACCGGGTGACAAGTGTTCGCGTTCCGTCTAAACCAGTGTAGAGCTTCACCTGGAGAGCATATAGGACATGAATACAGATAGCGAACTTGAAGTTATACTTACACCCACATGACATGGTCTCCACATTAACGCTCTATACACCCTCTGACTGACCTTCTGTCTCCATCCTCGCTTAGTGTATTCCATCTGGGCTGCTACAGGCGCCACTTCCCGACTGCGACCCAACTCAGGCAGATACACACGGTGGCAGCCACGTGATAACACACGAACAACGTTTGGGTTGGGGGAAGCCAGTAAGAACTCAATACTGGTCCATTAGGAAGTCATATCCAGGAGGAGATCGCGCTGACGAAAGTCTTTAACCGGGCTTTCAGCTGCTGAGAGGCGTCTGGTTGTTCCTTGAACTTTCTTGGAGTAACAGATTGGTGTCCGCAGCAATCCGCAAGCAGTTGTAGAAGGGTTCCTATCTTGTGCTTGGTACGAAGCGTGTAGTCACGCTTGATCAGACGGTTAAACTTCCCCAACGGGTTGTTCGTGGTGGCATACCCACTCGGTGTATGGAAACCTTGCCAGCGCCATAACTCGCTCATCATCCAAATGTTGTTGAAGTAGTTCCGAAACCCGGCCAGCCGCTCTTCGCGTGACCACTTCTATAGCACAATCTTCACTTGTTCGTCATACAGTTCCTTGCTAGCAGCAAAGTGAAGGTCGTAAATGTCAGCGGCCACCCGCTCGCACAAACTGTCCGGTACACCCTTGAGCTTCTCATGAACCTTGGCCATCAGGTGGTAGAAACACGTAAGGTACGTGTAGTCGGAATCCACACCAAAACCTTGATTAACCGCGTTTAGCTGCGCGGCTTCAGCATCTGCCATGACGTACTGGACGAACATCTGTTTGCCTGTAATAGCCGTGAAAACTTTGCGAAGCGACGATAGCGCTCTCACGTACAACCCCTCCAGTCGCTGTGAAGTGACGAACAAAGCCACCAAGTGACAGGACCGACATCTGTCTGACACTCCGCATACAATGGCAGGATACGCCACATGGTTTAGCTTGAAGGTGGTGTTCATATGGAACACGAACAAGGCGGGGTCACGGGCTGCATTGAGCAACAACCGCTTCGTGGGCAAACCCACCAGAAACGGTTTTTCATCAGACCCGTTGCTGACATCTGGCTTCCCACGGACGTCACGTTGGAGAATGGACTGGTGTCGGAAACTTCGGGTCCATACGCCAGCTGTTCGATCTGGTCCAGGATCTCGTGGTCGTCATTCCGGTGAAGCGTCTTCTTGGTGTAGTGACTGATAAACCATTGCACCTGGCGCAGGGTTGGCATCTCAGCCTCCGATAACCCAAACCTCCTAGCCATGCCCACGCGAATTTGAGCTGGTCTCAGGCCTTGCGACGCCATTTCGCGACCGCAGTCTTTCAGTCGAGGAGTCACCTGGGGCTGGCGTGGCTCCTAGAAGAGAGTCTCATGATTGCCAGACTCCGCAATCGTCAATCGGTTGAGCTCTTGACAGGTAAGCACCTTTCCCAACCACTGGCAGGCGTCATAGGGTGCTGCCGCCTTGCATGTTTCCGAGGAACACCTTTACAACTGATACGGCATCTTATGCGGTCGGGTCAGTGCGCATACGGAGCATGGAACCTGCTGACTCTTCACAATGACGAACACCTTCATGTCTTCCATGAGCAGCTGGGAATCGTCGCGAGCCATGTCGTTACAGACCGACTTCCACACGTATCTTGTGGTCATCATAGGTTGAGATGGAAGTAGGGGGCGGGAGGAAAGGGTTCGAAGTGTTGCGTTTTCGAGAATAGATTGGGGATCTCGGGATCTAGTTCAGTGCTGAAGTCAAATAACCTCTTTTCATTGGTAGAAATTCAACTTTGTTCTCCAACACGATTCGCCGGAATCGAGTGGTGTGCATTCGCCCGCATTTGGTGTATCCTTACCAAGTGCTGTGTGCCACGTGTATTATGCGTGTGGCGCTACATTATCTTGGTGTGCCTAACACAGCTTTTATGTGAACAACGGGTGGAATAAATGAGCATCCACCCTTACAACAGTGATTTGTATGGGTATAGTTACTGCAAGATACTCTTGGCCACAGTGACTTCAATATGGATTCAATTGAAGAGAGACGACCATCAATCAATGCGGAAACGTCTCCTTTTTCTCCTGCATGCTCGCGCAGCTCTAATTGGTGGAATGATTAAGATTCCGCCAATCACAATGACATACGCGAAAAGGCAACTTGGTTGCCTTGCCTGGAGCTCGACTATTTCCTCTCACTTCTGCTTTTGCCTTCGACGGCCGTGGCTATGGCTCGGACGTCGACGCCAGTACTCTCAAGACCTTCGCCAACGCGTCATCAAGAAATGGCCGGCGGGTATGACCGAGCGCAAGATCGCCAACCACTTCGACATCCGCGCGCGAGTGTCCAGACCATCATTAGGTTTCAGAAGAAGCATGGCCAAGTCAACCTGAAACCTCGCCCGGGCCGCCCCCCCCGCCCCCCCTGCACTGACCTCCGTCACGATCGCCGTATCGTACGGGAGGTCGAGAAGAACCGCTTCGTGAGTGCGGAATCGATCGCTGCACAGGTGTCAAAAGAGATCAAGCGACCGACCTCATCCGAGACCGCATTCACGAAGCGGGTCTTCACGGCAAGTTAGCTCGAAAGAAGCCCTACTTGAACCCCAAGCACCGTCGTAAGCGTTTTTCCTGCGCCTAGAAGTTCAAGAACCAGACAGCGATGACGGCAGATGGGGTAGGCACCCTGCCGTATTGTTGTGAATCCGTCACTGGGGATTACTACCGGCGGCTGCTTCGTCAGAATGTCCCTATCACGAAGCAGTTTCTTGGGTTGGCTGGGGAACCCTGTTCGTACAGGATAACGCCCCCGCGCACAGCGCGAAACTGACGGGTGGTTGTTTAAGGGAGATTAAGCTGATCACGTTAGGACACCCGCCACAGAGCCCAGACCTCAACCCGATCGAAAATCTATGATTCATCATGAAGCGTGAGCTGAACAAGAACCCTGCCTCCACAATAACGGATTTGAAGGTAAAGCTGCGTGATATTTGGTATAATATAGACGACAATGTAGTGGCGAAGTGCGCCCTCTCAATGCCGAAGCGGCTGAAGGCTGTTCGTAACTGCTTCGGTGGTCACACTAAGTACTGAAGACTAACCCAATTCAACTTCAATTTTGACTTGGCTTTTGTATGGTTGTCTTAATCACTAGGATTGCGGTGGGGGATGCTAATTTATTCCACCCGCTGTACGTTCATATTCTGTGTGTCAAACCTTTTTCTGTGTGATTCTCCGGTCCAATCATGGGGGAGGATGCCTTCGCTTCGCTCGGCAGCAAAAATATTTTTCGCCAATCAAAAGTCCGGATTTGCGTAACGGACGGACTGACGAACTGACCTACTGACACCACGTTTCGTTTGATTGGGGAGGACTAGCCGAGCACCGCCGCTTCGCGGCGGGGGCACATCCGTGTTGCCCATTCATTTTCGTGTATCTTATGGGTAATGCCTCCGTTCCGCTCGCCCCAGGCTCGCTGCACTACTCGCACATTAGGTCATAAATTTGAGCAGAGACGGGCCCTTAGATCCCGCAAGGTTGTACCAGGTGCCGGTTTGGGCCGCCTCGCTTCGCTCGGCAGCAAGTTTTGGCCAATTAGAATTGTTTTTGAACCGCATTGCGGTGACGGACCAACTACGGTCCGTAGTCTACGGACAGCAAACTACGTTAGTTGTTAAGGGTTTGTGGGATTCCAATAATCCGTTATTTAGTCAATACAATTCTACAGTTATTTTACTGTAGTTTTTTTTCGAGCCCTCACAATCTTAGACAGAATTAGCTTTAAATATCGGCTCATCGCCTATTTTTATGAGTCTAATTCCACCTGAATTAAAAGTCAACCCGCCAAAAGAGGTGAAAGGCACAACATTAGAAGGTAGCATTTATTGGGGCTGAATGCTACGAACAGCAGCAAATGCCTCTGCAGGTGTCATTTTGTCAAGAGGGAGAGCTGCAAACGCGGAAAGGAACCCCTTCTCCGAAACAAGTACTTTCGAAGGGGATTCGCTTTGGGTTAGCGACGCCTCCACAGCAGACCTTTTGGCACCGCTGGTTTCTTGACTGCCCACGGCGCGCTCGAATCCCTCGAGTTCCTGGCTTTTTCGCCGAGCGCACTCGATGACTGACTGGGGAAAACCTGCCATTGAGGCCACGTGTACACCAAAACTTTGCATACACGGACCATCCCGCACCTGGTATACCATTGTAATCTCCCGGTCGCTAGCAACGGCAGTAACATGCTTGTTGGCGAAACCATGAGAGTGCTCCAGCTTCAACGCTGTTAACTCGTGGAAGTGCGTTGCAAAGAGACACATGGCGCGTGCCTTGGTGAGTAGGTACTCAGAGATCGCCCAGGCCAAACCAAATCCATCGTAGGTCGACGTGCCTCGACCCAACTCATCAATAATCACAAGTGAGCGCTCTGTGGCCTTGTGCAGAATGGCGGATGCCTCAAGCATTTCCAACATGAACGTTGATACACCTCGCTGCTGCAGGTCACCAGCACCCACGCGAACCAGCAATTTGTCGAACACAGGCAATTGTGCAACCTCAGCTGGAACGAAGCTACCGATTTGTGCCATCACTGCAATAGTGCCCAATTGGCGAATGTAGGTACTTTTACCACCCATGTTTGGCCCGGTCACGAGTTGGAAGCGCGATTTCTCGCGCTCGAAGTTGTAGTCGTTCGGTATGAAATCCACGCCGTCTTGTAGTTCCACACAAGGATGGCGGGCACCGGTCAACACAATACAGTCGCCATCTTGTTCAAGTGTAGGGCGGCAGTATCCTGAACCAGCGTGGCATGCGGCGTGCGCGAATCCAAGAAGCACGTCTAATTCTGCTAGCGTAGCAGTCGCGGTCTCGAGTACAGGTACGTACGTGCTGGCCACATCGACCGCTGCACTAAGTAAATGGGCCTGTCTTTCCTCGTATTCACCACGCACACGCCGATAGTCGGTAGCGAGTGCCTTCAGCTTCGTTGTCGTGAACTGGACGCCGCTCACGAGTACCTGGCAGATGTGTACGTATGGAAGCTTGGACAGCCGTGCCTCTTCTTTCTTGTTCACAACACGGAAAGCAAAACCGCGAACCTTGTCCTTCTCACACTTGATGTCGCCACCGATCGTATCAAGAGCATTGCGGTGCTCTTCCTCGATATCCGCAAGGATGCCGTCCCACTCTTCTCGCAGCGCCTGAAGATTATCGTCGTGCTTAGCGTTCACCACAAGGGTTGGGCGGCTGTCCAGGTCAACAACCTCCTTCACGAGCTCCGTGTAGCCCTGCATATCCGCTAGCACTTTTTCCAACGGAGCGGCAAACTTCTCTTTCACAAGTTTTGCCAGCGTTGCATCTTCACCAGCCTCTGCGACCTTCAAGAGCTTCAACACACGCGGCATGGTACCAACCGCGGCATCATACACACTCACAAGGTCTGTAATCTTGGCATGCTTCTTCTTTTCAAGACTGATCGCCAGTCGACCCAAGTCCGGCAGCGCCTTCATGCACTCGTCCAGCAGCTCCATCCTCAACGACGAGTCGTCCACAAAGAGCTGGACGAGGCTCTGTCTGGTCTCGATCTGCTTGATATCCAGCAATGGCTGTCGGATCCAACGCTCCAGCAGGCGTCGCCCCATGGGCGTCTTGCCTCGATTCAGAATCTCCAGTACGCTGCCTCCAAATCTCGCCACCCCGGTTGTCGTGGAGCTCGGCTCTGGCAACAAGTTGAGCGACCAGACAGCTGCGCTGTCCAACTGCATGGCAGATGCAAGGTTCCCTTCTTTCAGCGTGTAGCATCCGAAGGCGTCGGCGTCAGTCATGACGCCCAGCGCCTCGATCAAGCATGCCAGCGAGCCCGTTGCGATCTTGGAGGCCAGCACGTCCTGATACTCAGCCATTGTATTAGCCCCAAGTAGCCTGGCAACGCTGGTCTCGACACTGCTCACATCGTGGAACAGGTGCTTCTTCATGTAGACGGCGGCCACCTCGTGAGTTTGAAGTAGTGCGTGCAGCTTCTTGCTGTCACCCACGCCCTGTGACTGTTCCAGCTCCGCCGACAGGTAGCACATGGAGGGCGCCAGCTGCACCAATAGAGACTCGAGGTTGGCCAGCTCACTCGAGTCCGAGAAGGAGAAAAGCAGCAGCTCCCACTGCTTTGTGTCCTCGTCGGCATGGCCCTTGACGCACGACGCGCGTGTGCGAGGCCGACGCACTGCCACACCCACCTGCTTCAGGTGCTTCTCATTGCGGATCTGCAGCGCCACCTCTGCCTGCGCTTCCTCCAGCGCTTCGACGGAGGCAGAGTCGTCGTCCTCACGGTCGTGGTCCCTGTCCGCCATTACGTTGATTGCTTGAGTGATTGTCGAAAGCTTGCTATATGCGGACTTCCCGCTCTTTTCTGTGTCCTGATTAAAGTGCCTCATTGACACTATTAGGAAACAAAAGGAGTCTTTTTGACGCGGACATTTCGAAATTGCCGCACTATGGCGCCAGACTGGCGCGCGGAGTATGTGGAGGCAGCGGCGCTGGGGGAGGATGAAGAAAGTTCCACGCTAACTACGGCCTCGCAACAGGCGGCCAAGACACCAGTAGACAAGGTGCTGGCTTTTCTCGACCTGCTCTTGACCCAGGAAGGCGGCAAGTGGTGGGCCAAGCTACAGCATCGAGCCAAGCGTGCTGCCAAGCAGAAGAGTGATGATCAGGAGGCGATGGCACTAAACGAAGAGGACAAGAAACAGCTCAAAACTCTCAAGAAGCGACTGGCGGCGGTGGGAGGTGAGCTGGTGATTGAGCTGCCGGAGATGAACGCGTCCGTGAGCAGCAAGGTGACGCCGCGCTCCGCCAAAGTGCGTGTGCTGCAACTACAGCTCGTGTGCCGCTTGCTGTGCTACGGGGCTCTGACCAAGAAGAAGAAAGAGAAAAAGAAAAGTCTGAAGAAGGAGATCAGAGGGCTGCTGGACCGTGTGGCGCTGATGCTGGACGCGGCAAACCCGCCGTCGTTGGCGGATGAAGACGCGGACGAACGCTCGCCGTTCCAGGAGTTTCTGCAGCAGGAATTGGCCCCAAGATTGCAAATGCTGCTACCAGATCTGGTGCAGTATTTGCTGAGGGTATATGAGCTGGAAGAAGAGGAAGAGGCCAAGGATGATTTGGACAACGACGCTATGAACGCACTGCTGCCAACGGTACGTGACTTTTTTCCTTTTTATTGCTTTATCTATTATTTTACGGACTTGTCTCTTCGATCTTGCTGTTGTGCATTGGCAGCCTGTTGTGAAGCCACCTCATCCTCCTACCCAGCTCCCAAAGGCTGTTGTAACCGGTAAAGGTAGCATTTTATCTGCCCTGCGCCAAGAACGACCAGCAAAGCGTACTCGCCCTGATGCAAGTGGGTTGTTTAAGGAAGTTCAACTACCTCATCAGCTGCAACAGAAGCAGATGCAGGCACGACCTCGAAAGTCGAGGCGGGTGTCGAAAACCCATAGCAGCAGCGCAAGTAAAAGCAACGATGCTGACAACAGTAGAACGGCAAGAAGTAGTCAAGACTCGCTTCTTCGCGCGGTCGCCGGTGCCAAATCGAGAACTCTAGACTTTGCAGGGACAACCCCGACTGGCTTGGGCTTGGTGTCAGGCGTTCGAAAGCCTTGTGAAACCGATTTGCTGCGTCGCGCCGCTGGGAAATCCAGCATGAAAGGACCTGCAGCATCTCTTCTTCACAGAGCGATGTCGGACCGATCCAACTTTGCTGGACGACAACCTGCAACTTCTTCGTCACCAGGCACTGCCGCCCAAGTCGAAGGGCCAGTTGCACTTGGCAAAAATCGCTCACCGTCATTGCGCCGAGCGATGACCACCTCATCAGTGGTCATGCGGACACCCGACAGACCGAAGCGAGTGACAGCACGAACTACCAGAAGGGTCTTGGTAGAAGCATCTCCTCCGCTCCGTAGGCCGAGCGGTGCCGGGGTTGGCCCTCGCCTTCTTCAGCCCAAGTCATTACGGCCCGGTGTCAACCTTCCCTCTCTTTTCGGCAACGATTCAAAATAAAAGTAGAGTGACAGAAGGCCTCTAATTAAATCGGCATTGCCTGGTCTGCACTAGCTTGCATCAGCGTCATCACTGTCACTGTCACTGCCACTGCCGTACGCCGCAAGCCCAAGTGCCGCGGTATTCGAGTGCTTCTTAGTCTCCGGTGACTTATCCACCTTCGGCTTCTTCTTCAGTGGTTCCTGATTTACCTTATCAGCAGACCCCGCTCTCTTGGAGTCAGCCTTATCCTTCCCTGCTTTTCGCTTCGCCTTAACCACCACCACCGCAGTCTTCTTCTTGCTCACTGTGTTCATGGCGTTTTTTTCAGGATACTTATGCAAATGCTGCAAAGTAAGCGGTGCACCAGCAGCAGATTTAGGGGCGCCACGAGCCACCACTTTACAAAATCCAAAATACACCATCGTCAGATCTCAACAGAAACTATCATGCCCTAATCTTACAAAATTGGGCGAGGTCCTCCTCGTGCTGCGCTTGACGCTTCCGCTCAATGTCCTCCTTCTTGCTCTCGAGGTCCTGAATGTAATCGAGTTCCTCCTCATCCAGACCCTTCGGGGGTGCTGTGCAATTGCCGATGACATACCAGAAGCCGATAAGTGTTAGACCCACCCATTCCGTGACAACAACTCAGCCATCATCTACGCCGATCCACACACC
This sequence comes from Phytophthora cactorum, assembly GCA_016864655.1. NCBI lineage: Eukaryota > Oomycota > Peronosporomycetes > Peronosporales > Peronosporaceae > Phytophthora > Phytophthora cactorum. The sequence continues at coordinate 335,268 of NHQK01000008.1, forward strand.
GAAAGGGTTGTTCTTCTCCTTCCACTCGCTGTCCTTCTTCTCTTTACGCTCCTGCAGTTGCTCGTACAACGGCTTGTAGCCTGGAGTGTCCTGCGGTCGTGGGGCAGGCGCCTCCGTCACGCGATTCTCCTCTACGTTGTCGCCGAAGAGCTGCGGACACGAACAATCGACAATTTATCATATAGTTGTAGTGCAAATCCTTCTATTGGGCCAAAACAGAATAACACACCCCATCGGAAGAGGTGAGTATCGACGTCGACACGAAGCCTGCCAGGGACGCTCTCGCAGCGTTGGAATCCATAAAGTTGTGAAATTATGAAATATTGAATTTGAGTGCTAACATAAATTTATGACTACGAATCATCCAGTGTAACTTTTCATATTTCCGACAGTGAAAGTACCCCCGCATGAAATGAAACGGAAAATGTTATCAGAACGTCCAACGTTCTGATAACATTTTATTATTTCTATGACAGCTGATGCGCAGGAGAGGACTCCTCTGAGGAGGGGTTAGAAAAACTGCCAAGCCGGCTAAGGTAACACATCTGGTCTATGAGACAGCTGCAACCATACTATTGGTCTCAGTATTAGTGTTCGAGTGCACTGTAATTGGTCAAATATGCAGCCAATAGAAAAGCTTCAAACATCTTACTTCTTAAGGATACTTAATAAGTGACAAAACACTTTGCCGAGGGAAGTTAATGGAGAGGAGGACGTGTGGCGTGTGCCCGCTTTGGTAAGTCCTCCTCACTTGAAAACTGACGGTCTATTACATATAGAGTATAACAATTAGCGACCAACAGCAATAACAGTTTGCGGATGGTTTCGACACAATTGGTCATTGTTAAGCCATGTGATTGGCTAAATACATGAAGTAAAGTATCATTGGTCAAAATATGACTTAACTGTCACTTATTATGGAAAAGAAGCCAGTGCATACAAAGAGTAAGTATAAGTTGCCGAGGGATGTTAACGAGTGGCTGGGAGGTGGACATGCACTAGGCTCTGTAGCGGTCTCGTCAAGTGTCCTCCTCCGAACAGCTCACTTCTAAACTGACGGCCATTACAACATTTCAAGTACTTCAACACTACACACGTTGACATTCTACCTTGAAGTGTCGATACCCTGGCCGTCAAGTCAAGTAACCCACGTGTCAACACCTACCGCGTGTCGAGACCTACCACGTGTCGAGACTCACGTGCGAAGACCCACAGCGTGTCGAGACGCCCTGCGTGTTGAGACCGTACTGAAGTGTGACTACAGTTACGTCTGTCACAAGCTGTTACACGATGAGTGACAACCAAGCCAAGGCGAGGTCACCACTCGGGCTGGAGAAGTTCAACGGCAACAAAAGCGAGTTCACCATGTGGAAGGACAAGATTCTGACTCATGTCCAGCAACTGGATCATGATCATGAGATTAAGACTTTCGAGAAGGGGCAACCTGAGCCTACAGTCACGATGGTGGACTTCCTCACTGGGACACCGGAAAAGCCAGTGATCTCCGTCAGTGGCCCACCTGACGATGAGGAAGATAAGAAGAACCTCCTTTGGCGCTTGGTGTACTACAACCGAGCTCTAACAGGTATGCGTAACCTCTTCAACCAGACGTTACCGCATTCATTCCTGTCTACACTACCTGAGACGGTTTCGAAGATGGATCCATGTGAAGTGTGGAAACTTCTGGAACAGTCGTACGGTCAAGGAGTTGCTGGTGGTCTGATCCAACTGAAGAATATGTGGACTCGGATGACGAACTCCAACTGGAAGAATCTGCGAACGCTCTTCGCACAACTTAAGAAAGAGCGAAACGACATCAACCGTAAGACACGAACGTTGATCGATCAAGACATGGTCACTGAATCATGGCTATGCATGGAGGTGCTCTCGCAATTACCTAGCGAGTTCTGGGTCAGCTCGATCGCTCTGACTCCGGACGGTTTCACGATTGACAAGGTGGAAGCAGCAGTGGTCCGTGTCTTCGGAGAAAAGTCGAGAAAAGAAATCGGGACTGTTCGTCAGCCAGTGACGATCAACGCTGTTCGTCAGCACAACCCAAAGAAACGAAAAGCACCACCGCGAACGTGTCGTTACCGTGGTCAGCCAGATCACTACAAGGTCGCCTGTCCCACAATGGCTACAGATCGTGAAGAGACTCGTCCTGGAGTACCTTTGTATCGGACTGATATATGGAGCCCACCAAGCAACCAAAAGAACAAGGGCCAAAAGTCAGTGAGAGTCAGAACGGTCAAGAAGGCGAAAAACCAAACTGAAGTGGTATCTCAGATTCCGGTGGCTGCTATGACGAACGGGAAGACTCTGCTTGAACAAAGCATTGAGACGGAGCACGACATCAACGAGCTCCGTTACATTGGTTACGTCAATGAAGATCAAAAGCCCCACTCACGTAGTGGATCGGACGACATGATGGACGTCGAGGATAAGGTAAGACTGAAATACAACTCTACCTGAAGAAGCTGAAATGGCTTGACGTAACTAACAACCTATGGATTGTGGATACAGTAGCAGGACACGCTATAACTCCTGATCGAAGGTGGTTCACTGAACTCAAGAAAGGATCAGTGCATTCGTTTACATACGGGAATGGTGGGACATCGAATAGTGTTTTAACAGGGAAAATACAGCTCAATGTTTTACAGCCAAATGATCAGTGTTGTACAGTTACGTTAGGTGATGTGGCTTTTGACACACAATGTGACAGTAACTTATTAAGCGCCTTTTATTTGGCAAAGCAAGGATACTCGCACATGCAGTCGAGAACAGGCAAATTCTTGTACTTCTTTGGGCCTGGCTTTAAGTTGCTCTTCGCAGCGGTAGCTATAGGAGAGGTTTACTATTTGCCCAGTACTAGGGTCACACGAAGAGAAAAGTCGCTGTCAGTACACAATGTAAAAACTGACGAACGTGAAAGGCTACTAAAAGAATGGCATCTGCGCCTAGGGCATATTGGAAAAGAGCGCCTTAGAAGGCTCATTGCAAGTAGAGCAATGGAAAATGTACCGTATGTGCCTTATAAGGACCTGCAGAAGTTTCCCTTGTTCTGTCGAACGTGTGTTCTGGCTAACTCAAATAGGATGTCTTATAAGGGTATGGTGGGGTCTCGCCCAACTGAACCAATGCATACTCTCCATATGGATACAATGGGGAAATAAAGACATCAGGACTGTATGGAAGCATGGGATATGGATACACACTGGCTGTTGTGGATGATACCACATCTTATAGATGGTCGTTTGTTCTGAAGTCTGTAAAAGAAGTGGCAGGTAAAATTAAAACTTTGATTGCACGGTTAGAGAAACAACTCCCTTATACGGTCAAACGAATTCGAACTGATGGAGGAACTGAGTTCGTCAACTCAGCGGTCTCTACCTACTGTGACAAACAAGGAATAGTATTCCAAAAGTCCAGTGTTGACTCACAGGAAGAGAATGGAAGTGCTGAACGCACTCATCAGCTGCTAATGGAAAAAAGTTCGATGTGTGTTATTAGGTGCTAGTATGCCGGCTAAATGGTGGCTGGAGGCACTTATGTATGCTACAGCTATTGCAAATAGGCTCCCAACAGCAAGATTAGGGAGAAAAAGCCCATATGAAGCTCTATATGGGAAAAAGCCCAGCGGGTTACCACTCCACATATGGGGGAGCATCTGCTATGCCCATATTCCCCACTCAAAAAGAACCGATAAGAAATTGGGTAACCGATCGCTAGATTGCAAACTCCTTGGACTAGCCGACGACTACAAAGGGTATAGGCTTTTGGATATCAAAAATAAGAAATACGTCATTTCTATTCCAAAATCTCTGAAAGCAGTAGTTTCAGGCCCATATGCTAAACAGTGGGAGGCTGTACTCCGAGTTGAGTACAATGCCCTCCTTGAAAATGGGACATGGGAACTGTGTGACTTGCCTCACGGCAGAAAAGCTTTGGGTTGCCATTGGCTATTTGATGTGAAGTACAATACCGACAACACCATTGAGCGATTTAAAGTTCGCCTAGTCGTACAGGGCAATACCCAAAAATATGGGATTGATTATGAGGAAATTTTCTCTCCTGTTGCCCGATATGAGTCATTGCGGCTATTATTGGCAATTGACACAATTAAGGATTACCATCTTGACCAAATGGATGTCTCAACGGCATTTCTTAACGGCGAGTTATTTGTGGAAATTTATATGCACAAGCCGTTAGGATTTCGGCGGGGTTCTGCTAAAACGGTGTGTAAATTACGGAAGAGTCTGTATGGATTAAAACATGCACCCCGAATCTGGTATCGTGTGCTGCATGCGTTTCTAGAATCGTTAGGGTTTTCACGATGCAAAAAGGAATACTGTTTGTATCGGAAAACGTGGGAGGGTAATGGAGTCACACATAAAGTAATAATCTGTGTGTATGTGGATGACCTTACCCTGGCAGGATCACATCTGTCATCTCTAAATGAACTGAAAACTAAATTATCAGTCCGCTTTCGAATGAAGGATTTGGGCGATCTACACTACGTTCTAAAAATGGAGATCAATAGAGACCGTAAATTACTCATCATTTCGCAAAAGAAATACGTTGGCGATCTGCTAACAAAATTTGATATGCTAGATTCTGGAACGGATCCAACACCACAGGCTAAAAGTGTGGTTTTAGAAAAAGAGACAAAGTTGACATCTGAGCAAATATCAGCACAGCCATTTGATTATAGAGAATTAGTTGGCTCACTGATGTATCTGGTAAGAGGTAAAAGACCGGATATTGCTAATGCAGTGCGCGAGTTAAGTAAATTCTTGTCGTGTTACAATAAGACTCACTATAGGGCAGCTCAGAGAGTACTGAAGTACTTGAAAGGAACATCGAATTATGGCTTAGTGTATGACGGTAATTGCGATGAGGTCATCTATGAGCTGTATACAGATGCGAGCTTCGCGAACGCTAATGAAGATAGGAAATCCGTTACTGGATATGTTGCAGTACTTGCTGATGCATGTGTCACTTCGAAGAGTTCACGGCAAGATACCGTAAGTTTGCATACTGCACAAGCCGAGCTAATAGCTTGCAGTGAAGGTGTTAAAGAGTGTGAGTGGTTATGGTTTTTGCTAAAAGAGTTAGGGTTTCAGCAGAAAAAGCCAATTGTGTGCTGGTGTGATAACCAAGCGGCAATAAGTATTATAAGAGATCCCGCTAACCATTCCTCAACAAAGCATATTGAAACTAAGGGTCTCTATTCAAGAGAAATTCATGAAAAAGGAAGAATTGTGGTGAAATACTGCAACACAAAAGATATGGTAGCTGACGCCCTGACCAAAGCACTATCACAATTACAGTTTGAAAAATTACGGGAATTAATGGGAGTGAAAAATCTTGGGATTGATCAAGAAACTTAAGCAGAACGTAAAATTCCCAATAATATTAAGTTCGCCGTAATTTATGTGTTCGTCATTTGGTGAAACTAATATGTTCGTCGAATTTAACGATTGCCAATTGGTTTGAACAAATCATTCAGTGTTGAAGGAACACAACGGCATAATCAGGACGAAAGATCCTTGACCGAGTTCATGCTCAATGGCAAAAGCGTTTTTGAAGTTGAAGTGCCTAAGATAAAATTTGAAGTGCCCAATGTGATATTTGAAAGTGAAGTGTCCAAGGAAATAAAATGAGACTTGAGGTTAAACACATGGGAGCACACATACTTAACGTTATCATATTAATTAAGACATTCCGTTGCATGACAGTGATGGTTAAAGACTAGACTAACGCGGCATGAGATAACTCAATAAACACAGCAAGAGGGCCCGTTTACCACAGCGTTAGGAGGGGAGGGGTAAACCCCAACCATGGTTTAAGAGATATGTGCTCGGCCGCCTCACAATGCCTCTGGATGGTCCTACTGCAGGCATAGCCTAAGCGTTGTAACTGTGCCCGCGCGCTAGCCCCCCCCCCCCCCCCCCCCGAGGGTTTAAAAGAGGCCAAAGGCTCTGAGTCGAACCGAACTGTAGAATGCAAAACAGAATGTGAGCAAGACAAACTTGGAGCACCAGCGATAGTTAAAAAGATCGTTTTTCATGAAAATTTACAAGAAAATACATATCTAAACCTGATGACTGATGGGAAGAGTCATGCGACTCGTCGGAACAGTCATATCTTAAGATCGTGACCTAACAAAAGGTCATATCCAAAACTGGTGACCCTTGAACAGTCACGCGACTAGTCAGATCGAAGATCTGTAGATTTGTCACCAGCTGATTGGGCAGATCCAAAGATACGTCGTTTGGTGTCTTTCTGGATATTTTTGATGGATCTTCTTTCAAAAGATTGCAGAAGCGAAAAGGCACATCTCTCCAGCAAAGGATTAATAAGATGCACTGGTCCACTTTTAGTGGGAGTGTTAAGCCATGTGATTGGCTAAATACATGAAGTAAAGTATCATTGGTCAAAATATGACTTAACTGTCACTTACTATGGAAAAGAAGCCAGTGCATACAAAGAGTAAGTATAAGTTGCCGAGGGATGTTAACGAGTGGCTGGGAGGTGGACATGCACTAGGCTCTGTAGCGGTCTCGTCAAGTGTCCTCCTCCGAACAGCTCACTTCTAAACTGACGGCCATTACAACAGCAATCGGTTCTAAAGGAGAGTATGGTACCATGCAGCACTATGCCAAAATACGCACTTTAACCGTCTTTCATACTCTAATATAGAAGTATGAACTATTTGTTTTTCATTGGCGTAGGCTTCTTAGGGAAGCACAGCACGTTAATCTTTGGTGTTTTCGCTTTAATTTGACTCCTCCCAATGCTAAAAACTCGTAGTACCGAATTTAACATATTTCATGCAAATACACGGAAAAGTGCAAAATACGACGAATCCATTAAAAATTATATATCACCCCTCTTTCAACCGACTCCCATCCCGTAACTGTAATAATAAAACCCGCACCTCTATACCAGAAGCAATAGAATATTTAAAAGACAACTCTTCGAGTTTATTGAGTAGGCAAAACGACCATTGGTCTTACGAGGTCCAAACAGGGACAATGCCCACTCTAATAAAACCTCTGTGGATGGTTTTAGCGGGGGCGTCGGTTAAAGCTCGGACAACGATGCGCATGATGTGGTCGCACCGGCAGGCCGGGTCGGGGGGGGGGGGGCATTGTCGATGTAGAGAGCCATTGTCGATGTTGTGAGTCCCATAAGCTCACGATTTCGCTTCTTCAAAACATGTATTACAGAGACGTCCATCGGTTGTGCCAGGCCTGTTATCCACGTGAGATGAACTCGACTTCGGTGCAGTACTCTTCTTCTTATAGCTTCTGTCTCACAAAATCAATCTTGTGGGTTATTTTGCTGTCTATAAGTAGAAAGCGACTACTCAATACCGTGGGCTTCCAGACATAGATTTTAAAATAATAACCTTTCCGTGGTCAACTGGGGCATTTTGCTTTGGTTTTAGCCAATTTCAATATTTTTCTGTGTTCAGTTTCCATTTTTCGTGCAAATTAATCTGCAATCTTACTAAAACGTTTTTTTATGAGCAACAGGTGCTCGGTAAAACTGCCCATCTTATGCTATCGGGGTTGGACAGACTGCAAAATATGGTTAATCCGTTTTCTCAATAGACACGAAGATTGAATGAAATACAACTCTTCCTTCCTATACTCTTATTCACGTGCTGCATGGTGCTATTACTGAGCCTCTAGCACTTTCATTGTTTATTCTGCAGCAACCTACCATGACCAAACGCGCATAAGACACAAAGCCAGACCAGCAGCAACCGTTCAAGAAGCCCACAGCGACCGACAACTCCGCCGGGAAACGATCGACAACTTGGCGACTCTAAATCGTCATATGTCGTGATGAATATGATCACTTATCCGACCTTACTTAATTTATAAAAGCAAAAACGACCAAACATCTATTTTAATTATAAACGACCAATCAAATGTAATCTATGTAAGCGTTGTGACCAATCATTACGAGAAGGGTTAGGTCAGCCATCTATGCCAGCATTCCGACGTATTGGGTCGGAGGGACACGACAAATATGTATATCTCCTTACAAATTTCATGATGTGGGCGTATCACATGCATATTTTCATTTTATCCGACTTGTCGGACCGGTGCAATCATTACAATACGTGCAACAGTCTCTGCGAGGAGAGGTGCTAAGAATTATTACTATTGTAGTAGATATGATAGAGCAATATATAGCATACGTCAATACAAATGTACATGTATTGCATTATTTAATATTCGCTAGTATACACATGTACTGCGGTCCTAAAGGCCGACCTAAAAAGGCCCGGCCGCCCTGCTGCTTGGCCTCCCGCCACCTCCGCACTCACCGCCACGGCACGCGCCGCCACCGCACTCACCACCCGCCCATCCGTCGCCTCTAGCCGCTTCCTCCTGCCGCCGCCTCCTGTAGCCGCGCCTCCTGGTCACCGCTCTCCTCGCTGCTACTTTTTTTAGAAGTGTAAATTTTCAATGTGGCCCACAACATCTAGTGCATAAATTAATTTTTTTTAGAGTTACCGATTTGTGATGTACCATAGTTGTGGTAGCGGTCCGATAGGTCCTACAGTCGGATATATTTTGGTACGGATGAATATAGTGATTTTTCCCACAGATAAAATTGTAGGATTGTGGTAGATCCTCATGATGAAGTGTTTCATCCAATGCCTTCGCTGGATTTCTCAATTTGAGCCAATGGTAATCAATGTGGGTAGGTATACCTTTCCGACACTTTCCGACAAATATTTGTCGGAACAAGAATCAAAATATGAATATGTGCTTACAAATATCAGGTCTACCAAATATTTAATGATTAGTTTTTAGTTCCGACACCTAGTCATAATCCTAGGCTAGGAAGACGGTGGCCGACGTCCGTAGACAGCCACTAGTTCAAACTACACATTTCAAAAAGACAACAAGAGGACACGGCATGAGTTTAACCGCCTTTGTTCCTACAAACACGCAGAAAGCGCGCACCACTGCAATCGCAGCATTCAAGCGAATGCTGGAGGAGGAGAATGTTAGCATGGAGTTTGTCCAAGCCAGCATTCTCCTCGACAAATCCGGCAAGCGATTGGCAGCGACAATGGATCGCTGTGGTTTCTACCTCGCTACCAACGAAGGTAAGAAAGGTAAGGTTTCCCGTAACACTGCAACATCGTAACACAGAAACGTTGAGTTGTGGCTTTTCGATCAGTATCCACACTTGCGTGTGCCTACTGAGTTGATCCTGCTAAAGCAAGGCAAGACATTAGATAAGCATTGCTTAAAACGAGAGAATGGTGGTTTGATTAATAAGGCTCCTCCTTGTACTAAGGAGGATTTACAGTCTCTTATTCGCTATGTGTACAGCACAGCACGGATGCATGGCGACTATCAAGACGCTGCACTGGCGTGTCTGATGTGACACTGCTTTGGACGGTCTTCGGACCTAGGATACATAAAGAAGCAGCATGTTTCAGTGTCAGGGGACGGCGCTTTTTATCTTCGTCTCTTGCGCGTCAAGACGGCGTAGGAGCAGGGACTTACCTTGATTCCAGACAAGTCCAACTTCTTGACGTGCCCTCTTCATGCACTGGCGATCGCGCTGGCGACCCAGGACGCGCCGTGCTCGGCTCTGCTCAACCAGCTCCCGAACCTTGCACCGAACGAGGCTGCTCCAGTTGACTCTGGCGCTCCTCTGCTTGAGTTGCTGGAAGCTGAGCCTGCGTCGCTTCAAGGTGCCGCTGAGCTTGACATGGCTTACACGGCCCAAGTGGGTAACGTGTTCATCATCTCAAGGTGCCGCTGAGGCTACGTCATCGCCCGACTCCAACGCCTCCTCTGCTGCCGAACCCCGGATCCCGTTGCCTGCAAGTACGGAAACACAAGTGAGACCATCGCAGGAGCACGCCCGTACAGGATACATCAAACGCGGTGAAGACGGCGTGCAGTCATATGTCAACCGGCTTCTCAAACGCGTTGCAGAACCGGCTGGTTCCACCGTCGACTTGACTTCGCACTCCTTCCGACGTGGCGGTGCACAACACGCCAACGGAGACGACCGCCTAGCTGCCCAGTGGATCTTCGATCGCGGCGCGTGGGATATGACGAAGACCAGCAAGGCCTTCGCTTATATCACCAACACAGCGCGGGAAGACAGGAAGGTGGCTCGGGTCTTAAGCGGCTGGAGCGTGGACGACGCACCCAAGATCATCGACATCAAATCGCTGGATCACGCTTCTCAAGAACGGCTTGGGCGCTTGCGTCTTCTACTCTTCAGCTCCTGTACAGGTCTGAAGGAACAACGGCTAAACGTTAGCACCAAGGTCCTCAACGTTCTGACGGCCTACCTCGTCAGATACTACCCGCAGATGAAGGAACTGGCGCCCGCAGCCCCATAGTGACGCGTGTGGAGGACTGCTTGGTGGCGGCTGACATCACCAGCGCTGACTTACGTGCTTCGTTTGTCGCCTTGAACAACGAGGCTGCCCCACCTGCACAAGATCAAGAGCAGACCACCTCGCAAGTAAACACGTTTGCCCAAGCATTGACCACCTTCGTTCTATCATTGAGGAGCTTATCGCCGTGAACAAGACCTTAGCTGCACGCTTAACGATCGTTGAAGCGGCCCTACTCAAGCCTACAGCGAAACAAACAAACACTGAAGTGGAACAAGCCGAAGCTACGTCAGTACAAGAACCCAAGCTCAAGCGCAGAAAGAAGCAAACCACAAACCTTTCGTCCACATGGTACGAGTGGTACACACGGGTGCCACGCGTCTGGGACTCGACCGATCGCCAGAAGAAGTCCGAGGCTCGCCACGTGATTGCGTTCATGAAGCTGTTCCTCGATGGGGGCTTCAAACTTGATAATAGAGCGGAAGACTATAAACACCAAGTCCTCGACGCCGGAAGCCGCGCTCAAGACGCCGTGCTTGCATTTCTGAAGGCCCGTGGCACCAACGCGAAAGGAGCCGGAAGCGTTCTTCGCGCACTGCGTCCTCTGCACAAGACCAGCGTCCTGGATGAGCGCCTCCTCGCCTACAAGCGCCTCCTCGCTATCGGCAGCATCCCGGACCCTGCTCCTGTGGACACCCACGACATTCTTGCCGTAGTAGGACACGTTTAAGACAGCTCAATATCATACACATTTCATATCAGTTAGCACCACACAGTAACCTTGCAAGTAAAGCCGGAAGTAGGGAATCGCCCCCCCCCCCCCACCCCACCCCCACCCGTTACCATCCGAGTGCTGCACCAACAGTACCGGCGAACAGAATTGCGCGCTGTATGCCCCACGCTGCAAGCCATCACGCCATCCCGCTCCACGCCACACGCCACGCGGTACGCACTGACGCCACACACCATCACGCTACACGCCACACCCCACACGCTACACCCCACCCAAAGAACTTGGCGACGGCGGGTATTGGCCCCGCTCCTCAGGGCAAGCCCTGCGCTCAGCCAGTGAGCTTCGTCGTCGGAATATGGGGTTGATGGGGGGGGGGGGGCTGGATATGAGATCTGGGGGTTGAGCTGCAAAAAGTAAGACTGACACCACGCGGCGTCTTGTCAGCAATATCCAAGCTGTTAGGCTGCGCGGCGCTCTCTTATTGGCTCTGACAAACCTCGTTGAGGCTTTATAACGACTGGTCCACGTGGGGGATGTCACTAATTAGATGGTACAGTGTACCTGTCACTGTTTAACGGGAAATAGTTTTAATAGTGGACCCTGCTGCCGGGTTCTCGCCCTCACAAATGAATTTACCCGCTCTGGTGCACATTGCTCCGAGCTCTATTTGCATGCATTTTTAAAAAGTCGATTTTCTCGGCCTACAGGCCTCTAGAATCCATTTCCTCGCGCCTGTGAGCTCGCTTTCGAAAGCTGACAGAGCTTTCGTAGCCAATGCCCGTTTCGAACTTAAATGAAATACAGGTGTATGCTTTATGATGAGCTTTATTATGTTTATAAGGTTTTGCACTGCCTTTCTCCAACATCCCAACTGTCGGAACCGTTGCGATATGGTTGAATATCATCACTTACACTCTGCGCCAGGTTAAATTGGCCACCCACATCGGTGGTCATAACTCAGTTAATATTAGGAGTTATAAGCTGCCATTTAGATATGTTACCTAGCTAATTAGTAGTAGAACGGGGTTTGTGCTAACGCGCGGAAATTTGCAGTCCTTCGAGTGGTTAGTATACAGAGTGCTGCTTTTGGCACTGCGTCACATTAAATCGGCCACCTCAAGCATACAAAACCAAGTGAAGTGTATTGAAAAAATTGTACTATAGGTTATATTGAACAACTGGTTGCTCAAGCAGGAGTGCACGGTATGAGCGCTGCTTCAGTGCGCAAGATGCCAAGAACGAAGACGCCCCCTGAAGCCGCGTCTCACAGACCGTGAGCGCGGCAGGATTGAAGGCCTGCATGAAGCGGGTGTTAGCGCGCGTGATATTGCGCTAGTCACGGAGCACAGCAGGGACACCGTCGCCCGTGTCCCCCCCCCCCCTCGTCCGGACACCAAGACGCCCAGGCCCTCCGCCAGCTCTCACAGACACAGAGACGCGCCGGCTCGTGCGCGAAGCAAGCAAGGGGGAGCTATTGGTGGCAAAGCTCAAGGCAGAGCTTCAGCTCTTCGTCTCGGTGCGAACCATCCAGCGCACCCTTGCAAGGGTGGACTGGTTGGTGTACACCAAGATGGTGAACACGTTGCCCCTCAAGCCAGAAGATATGCTGGCTCGGCAGGCGTGGGCCAGTGCCATACTGGTGCGAAAAGACGCTGGGGCCGTCTGGGACTCCATCGTCTTTTCTGACGAGAAGAAGTGGAACCTGGACGGCCACGACGGCTTTCAGCACTACTGGCGAGACCTGCGCAAGCCGCCGCGCCACACGAAGCGACGCCAGGCGGGTGGTGGGTCAGCCATGGTGTGGGCGGTCTTCAGCTCGCGCGGCAAGTCCCCGCTAGTGGTGCTGTCGGGGAGGCAGAACTCGGAGGATTACATTTATACTGTCTCCGAGTACTCCTCCCCTTTGCGCATCTTAACTATGGAACTGACTACATCTACTAACAGGATAATGCCAGTATCCATGTGTCTTAGCACACAACAGAATTCTTTGCCGAGCTGCAAGTTGACGTACTAGACTGGCCATCAAAATCACCTGATCTAAATCCTATAGAGAGTTTGTGGTTAATTATGAGTAGGAGAGTCTATAATAATGAAAAGCAATTTGATAGCGTGCCACAGTTAGTGGCAGCTTTGCAAGAGGCATGGGAATCAATCCCCATTGCCTTACTAGTGTCTCTTATTGAGTCCATGCCGCGCCGATGTGTTGAAGTTGTTGATAAAAGAGGTAACAAGACACACTACTAGGTAACAATCTTTTCAATACACTTCACTTGGTTTTGTATGCTAAAGGTGGCCGATTTAATGTGACGCAGTGCCAAAAGCAGCACTCTGTATACTAGCCACTCGAAGGACTGCAAATTTCCGCGCGTTAGCACAAACCCCGTTCTACTACTAATTAGCTAGGTAACATATCTAAATGGCAGTCTATAACTCCTAATATTGACTGAGTTATGGCCACCGATGTGGGTGGCCGATTTAACCTGGCGCGGAGTGTATCCGACCTTACTTCAGTTTTGCATGTATTTGAAGTGCTTCATAACAGCCTATTACAGCATTTTGATTAATTTGGACTAATCGTAGTGCAATAAATTTTGGATTTCCACCAATAGCAAGTATTAGGGGTAGGTGGGTCATCTAGGGCCAGCCATTCTGACGTATCAGGTCGGAGGGAGACGAGAAATATGTGTATGCATATTCAAAACTTAATGAACGTATCACTTGCATATTTGCTCTACATCCGACAAGGATGGGGCTAGAAGAGCTGAAGCCTGGAAACACAAGGCGGGCTCAGGCAACCGCCATCCCGGCGTTCAAGCACTTTGCGAAGAGTGAGTCTGTAGATTTTGAGTATGTAAGCAGATGCATTGAGAAAGATGAGAGTGGAAAGTGCTTTGTGTCTATCTTAGATATGTCTGGTATGTATCTTGCCTTTAATAAAGGAAAGAAGGGCAAACAACTTGCCCGGAATATCGCCATGCAATACTATAGGCAGACTAATATGTGGCTTTTTTGGGCTCTTCCCCACGCAACGACACATTGTCGAGGCAAAGTTGCTCAGGATGGGGAAGACGCTTGAAAAAAATTGTATGAAAAGAGATGGCAAGGTCGTAAGCAAGGCGCCACCACGCTCTAAGACAGATTTACGCAAGATGACGCTTTATTTGTTAAAGAATGCGTCTACCTCAAACGACTACCAAGACGCAGCCCTGCTGTGCATGCTGTGGTACCTGTTTGGACGCGCGTCCGACTTCTCGCTGGTCCAGAAGCAGAACCTTACCATCGACGCCGCCGACATCCTGTTCGTGCGCTTGATCCGCCTCAAGACGTCCGAGGAGCTAGGGTTGTCGGTGTTTCCCGATCTGGACTCCGTCACTTGCCCCGTGCACGCCATCGCGCTGGCGCTCATCACACAGGCCGCTCCATGTGTCGACCTGCTGGACAACTTGCCCGCGTTGCCTGTCCAAGCTGCCGTCTCGTTGTCGCCTGCCACGCCGTTGCTTGATGTTCTTGGCCACCCAGCCGAGTATGCCGCCCTTGATGCTGCTGCTGCTGCTGCCGCTACAACGGGCGCTGCTCCTGCTGAGAAGATACCGACCATCTACTCGCACGTCAACAGGGTGCTTGACCGGATCGCAGCCAACGCTGGTGTCGAGGCTGCACTCTCTTCGCACTCCTTTCGCCGGGGCGGAGCGCAGCATGCCAACGGATGTGATGGCCTCACGCATCGCTGGATCTTCGTCCGTGGCGTCTGGAACATGAGTACAACAAACAAGGGCTTCAATTACATCTTCAACACAAGCCGCGAGGATCACAAGGTTAGCAAGGCGCTCAGCGGATACGACACGAAAGTGAAGGTACTTTTGAAGTACTTAAAGTCCTTCAACGCGCAGACGCAGGAGAAGATCACAGTTGACCAGCAGAACCTGTTCGCAACATGCTTCCAGCTAGACCAAGTCAAGTACAATATGAGCCAGCGTGTAGTTGATGTGCTTACAGCGTACCTTCTTCTACATTATCTGCAGCTGAAGGAACTCCACCATCAGTGAGGGGCTAGGAAGCCTGTGTGCAACTGGCAGGGTCGTCGCTTGCGGACTTGCTTGCTTGTTCGACGCATCTAGCCTCCGCTGCCTGCAATACGAAGCCACAGCTGCTAAAGAACACGGAAGAGAGAGACACCCCACCACGCAAGCAACAAAACCAAGGGAACACGATCATCGAGCACCAACGCAGTGAGATTGACCAGTTAGTCCTGCTCGTTGAGCGCCAGAATGAACGCATGGATATCCTAGAAGCTAAAGTTGACGGCAACACACAGCAACACAAACGTGGCAAGCGTCAGCACGATCAAAAGCAAGGACAAGAACAAGACAAGCCACCCAAGCGTCGACGAATTTCCGTCACTCACCTGCACGCGACGTGGTACGCATGGCACAACTCAGGAGCCACGTTGGTTTTCTGGCGCACCGAAGCACCAGCGGTAGAACTCGAAGCAGCCGTCGCGTACATGAAGCTCTTCATCGCTGAAGGCTTCGTGTTGGACCCAAGCGCGGGCGACTTCCGCTAGAAGGCCCTCGCGCTGGGAAAGCAGGCGGAGAAGGAGGTGCTCCACTTCCTACGCAAGCTTGAGATCACGTCGCGGGGGCCCACCGCTGTCCGCAAGCGCCTTCACGATCTTCACGCCGCCGGAGCGCTAAACGACCTGCTCGCGCGCCACCGCAAGCTGCTTCAGGCTGGCGCTATCCAAGACCCGGATCGCTAAGACCTGCTTGAGCCCGTGGCTACTGCCCTGTAGGAAACAAGCAAGCGAACGACATACATATCAAATGCATAAACGTACATAAAGATTAGTTAGCCCACAGCATTCTCTTCAAAGCAAACAGGAGGAGCTTGGGGGCGAACAGCTTCAGTAGGGGGCAGGAGCTCGACGACGACGGGTGCAGCAACGTCCGCAGACACCTCGCCCCGAAACAAAACAATGGCGACGGCTGGAATCGAACCAGCAAGCCTCGAAGGAGTACTCCGTGCTCACCATGAGCTTCGTCGTCGTGGACGGGGGTGGGAGAGGGCCAGCAGACGATTGGGTCACCTGGGCAGGCGCGTAGAACGTCGGAGCCTCTGGAGCTCTGCGTAGTAGGGCTGAAAAAAAAGACGACTGAGTCGCACTGCTTGCTGTCGGCGACGAAGTGTGGCAGTGTGTGGCTAGAATTCGCTGACTGGCTGCGTGTCTGTGTGCTACCAAACGGCAAGCTTTCATTGGCTGATGCTTCTCCAATAATATGCGTCCAGCAGTGACTGGTTATCGATATCCTCTTAGTATCCGGATATAGTCTAATTATCTGGATCAAGGCCAAGTTGGCCCTCAGTTTTGATTTACCGGCTCGAGAGCACATGGCTCTCGAGCATAATTTGCACGTTTTTAGTTTTTTGCCCTTTTCTCAGTCCACAGGCCGCTTCAGGCGATTCTGAGCCGCCTATAAACTTGACACAACACGCTCTCTTTTGCATTTCAAATCGTGCTTCGCATCCTCTGCACGAGAAGGAGCCATGTTTTGTTGATACCTTCAACGACTACTAGGCGGACGATGACAACAATGACGACAACGACAGCTTCATCTGGGGGTTACCTCTTACTTTGCAAAAATATTTAGGGATGAATTATTTTATATTTGATCTTTTATAGATATATATTTTTTAAATTGCTTTATACTTTTACTAAGTGAAAAGTGCGTCGACAATATCCGGTGGGTGCTGAACCAAAACACAACAAGGGGCGCGATCAAAACATGCTCAATAATCAAACTGACAATTAATGATCATAAGAGCATATGTGGACTCCGATCGTATTTAGCTGCATTCACTGAATAACGCCGAAGAACCTGACAAAAGACGAAGGTATGAAACACGCGACCGCAGAAGTGAGTTGAAGGTTGTCATTTGGCAGGGGGCATTGGGCTGATACGTTGCATGCGTCGGTACTTTGACTTGTGACTGTTTGGTACGGGAACCCAGGGGTTAAAATGTTTGTACTATTGTCGGACAAGTCTGAACGCGTGCGGGCTTATTAAGGCGGCCAAGCACAACAGAATGTCACCGGCGCCTCGGTAATGACACGATCCTATCACACAAAATTGAGCTGCGTATTCCATCTCTGCTGTCGATTGCAGAAAAACTAGTGTCTCGACATATTCATCCAGCTCCATTTCACGTTTGAGTATTTCCTTCAGGTCACCCCAAGCCGATTCCAAGCTGCAATAACAACAAAATCGCATAAAAGGCTTGATAATGAACAATAGTTACCAAAACATTACGGGCAAAAGTAGAACTGAAATGGCGTACTGATTGTTGCTGTGGTTGCCTTGGTGAGCAATATACCCACGCTCGTAAACGACCCATGTCTCTTTGCAGGAGTGCCAGTTGCAAACGTGATAATCGAGGAGGGGATGCATCGGATCAGGAAGATTTCTTGGCCGTCAAACCCATCAAGAATATAGTACATGTAGCGCAAACCACAATCGTACTCCCCGCCATCCTTAGATTTGATCATCATGTCTACAGAGTCCTCCACGCGATCCAAATCAGCGGCATTGTGGCCACCATACACCGACTTAGCCATCTCCGTTCGTAAGTACTTCTTCAAGTGGAAGTGGCAAATTAGCACACGAGCCAAAGGGAACTCTCATTTCAAGAGGCTTATTTCACCAAAGTCCTTGTCGATCATAATCGCCCGAATCGCATCCCACGTCGGATTGTTCTCTCTAAAAGCCCCAATAGCATATTTCATGCATGCATGGCGCTAGTTTTCAACCAATGCGTGCTGAACTTGTTGGCCCTACACATGTGTAGTCAAGAATGCAACCAGAAATAAAAAGATGTATAGTTAGTTTTACCAACAACCCAACAAAACCAATTGATCACCACCTACTCCAATGGATCACCAATTGCACAAACTTTCACAAACTGTTTCAATGAGTACGTACATGGCCGAAGACGTCTTCAAACATGAAGCTTATACTTGGATACGTTCGTCCCATGAGTGGAGTCGAGAATGACAACCTCTCGAAAAGCTTCAAAGAAACGATGCATCTGTCGCGTCTGTAGCGTGATATTCAGCGTGGTCTCCATATCGACGAACACAGAGGCAGTGTTACCGCAGAAATCGCAAAACTTCGCAATACGACCTCCAGTCTGTCTTCGATAGTACCAATGCCACGCCGCCTCGCCTTCAAACGCTGCACCAAACTGTGTACGTCCCGCAAGGTAACGCTTTTGCCTAACGAGTTAACACAACACAGAAATAGACATTAGTTATAGCTGCCAATATCCCATTGTTCTAGCGAGAATTCATCACCTGTTGTGTCTTGGAGGTACTTGAGAATCTTCTTCGGCTTTCCGCCTGCCTTGACAAGCTCATAGACGAAGCCGAGAGCATCAGGATCCGCGACTCTCCTATTGACGGGATAGTGGTCGTAGAATTCTTTTTTTTAGCCGATGGTTGTGTTCCCGGGTGTGCTTCGTGGTCTTGATCCGGAAATTGAGGCATTCAGGACAACACGCCACAGTCGCGCAAAGAACAATTGCACAACCCGTGCTACATCCTCGATGTCCGGTCCTGCGGTCGTCTCCTCTGTCACATTTGTCCCACACATGTGTACACAATAGCTTCTTGTAGTAGTCACAAAACAATTGTGGAATTAGCTCAGCTTCTGAGCATTTCTTCTTCGCCTTTATGATTGCATTGCGCGCCTTCGCCTTCCGTAGTGCGGATACTGTATAGCACGTGATTGATACTCCTCCATGCTGTTGAAAAAAGCGCTCTAGACGTCGTTCCAGCTCTCAAAAGGTGGTGATACTACGCGAATTGGTCCTTGTTCACCGTCCGACGAGTCGGATTGGGCCAGATGTAGTGCGGACAGAGAGCCCAGTAGGAGCTTCTCCCAGCGCTAGTGCCCACGGGTTCACTGGTACTTATAGACGGCTTGCTGCCGCTCGCGGAAGGCTCACTGACATCTACGGCGGGTGTGCTGGTGCTTGCTGAGCGCTTGGCCTTGGGCGCTCGGCCCGTCAGGTTGCTTATTCGAAGAGGTGATGCAGCCTGCATGGACGACAGGCACAGGGTCTTGTTCCTTGACGGGCAGGGGCAAGGGAGAAGGCGGTGGCGCGGCAGCCACGGGGGGGGGAGGCTCAGTATGGAAGGCTGACAGGAAGCGTGCAATCATTATTATTGGGGAAAAAATGATTTGTAGAGATAGCTGTAAAGTAATTTATCGACACGGGCAAAGATTTCCGTGTCCCGGTTTTGCAATCTCGTCGGTGGCTATTCAGTTCCTTTTTTAAATATTCTTCTCGCACCACTTTGATCGGGAAAACGACCAACCAGCCTGGTACCAGTAATATTATAATGCCGTGCGTTCTCCGGGAAGTTCTGGATATTAGAGATCTTGAGATCACCAAAGCTCAGACTTAATTCATACAGCAACACGACCATCAGTAGAAACTTATGTACTCCGCAGATATGTTTGCGCTTGCAACTACACCTTTTATTGGTAATAGCTAGGTATTTTGGATCATTTATGTTGATGCCTGCCAATAAGCATGATGGACATCTTTCTTGATATTCTTGTTTAAAGGGTATTCTAAAATCGATGTGATGTTCCGTTTCTACCCTACCTCGTGTGAACCACTAAATCATTGACTGGTTTGGAGACGACACTTTCAAAAGCCGCATTCACTCTTGAACTTCTGACCATGGAGCCCCCGCCGGCCAAGAAGCGGCGCCATCGCTTCCAGAAGGTCGAGGAGCGCGTGAGCAACTTGCAGCATGAGCTCACACTACACGCCAAGACGACAGGCGCCGTGGACGAGTCGTCGCAGCTCTCGTTCAAGGAGGAACTGGGTCTCCAGGCGGAGCTCACGACGCTGGACAGCTTCCAGCTCCTGTTCCGCGCGCTACAGCCGCTAGTGACCACCACCCCGCAGCTTCTACACCACCTCAAGAAGGTGGTCAAGAGACTTCAAACAGAGCTAAAGGATGCGCGAGATGACGCTCAGGACCCCGTCGTACAGCGCCAGCGCCTCGTGCCCGTGCTCAAGCTCGTCACAGCGCTGGCGCGAGAGCTTGGCAAGGAGTTTTATCCTTATTTTGCTGGTACTTTGCCGCTTGTGGTGGCAGTTATCGACACAAAGGACCCAGAGCTCAGTACTCAAGTGTTTAAAACGCTCACTATGCTGTTTAGTTACCTCAGAGTGCAGCTACTGGCCGACATGGAGGCTGTACACAAGTGCTACTTCCCGTTACTTGGCCATCCGAGGGAGTTCGTCCGCAGTTTTGCAGCCCAGACGCTGGCTGTGCTGCTGAGACGACTGGAGTCGCCCAAGGCCATGAGGAAATACCTGCGCGCCTACTTGACGGCGCTGGTGAAGGGATCTGGACGTAGTAATGAGATCCTGAGGGACGGCTCGGCCAAGTTGTTCTTCGCACTGGTGAAGAATGTGAACCATGGATTCCACTCGCGGATGCGCGAAGTGCTACTGTTTTTTCTGGGCTCGTTCCGACCGAAGGAGGAGGAGGAGACGCAGGAATATCTGGAACAGCAGGAAGTGGTGTTTGAGATCGTGTACCAGACCTGCGGACTCATGATGAAGCACACGGACGCAGACCATTCGGGCGAGATGCTCGAGTGCTTGGTGCTGGTGGTGAACAAGGTGGCGAATATTCGGCACGAGAAGGATGAAGTTCCGACGGAGGCGGATGATTTGTACTTGAGCCGCGTGCTTCGTGTTCTGCTTGGGTTCTTGATTTCACGAATGGGTAAGCTGATTACAGGAGCGAGTGATGCCTACGAGGTGCGCGTGCCTAGTGTACACAAGGTTTGCGCAGCGCTGGTGTCGCATGAAAACAAGGTGCTCGTCTCTCAGAGCACTGATCTGTGCGATGCGCTCATGCAGACGTTTGAGGCGGTTTGGCGGCTATTCCCCGCTGAAGATGATGTCATTTCTGCCCAGATGAAAGCCATTTTTGCTGCGGCCGCCAATGGGGAAAAGCAGGAGTATTGGCGTAGCAAGATTCCGGAGTTCGTGAGCCAGGAACTACACAACGCTCACGTTGACGTGGGTTTTGTGATCGAATTCTTGCTGCCCAACGCTCTGGAGTTCGCGCTGAAGACTCTCGTGAAGACAGATGTGGCTGCGTTTAGCTCTCTGTTGTGCCAGCTGGGTGACTACGTTGCAGACAACGCAGGAGAGATCAATGAGGACCAGAGCACGTTTATTGTTCGCTCGAAGACCAACAGTCCATACTGGTTGCTTTCGCTTGATGAAATTGATGCCAGCGCTGAGAAGACGCTGCTTGACGCTGGTCGGAAGCTGTTCAAGGAGAGCGATAGGAAAAAGGACAAGGAGAGTTTGGCTGTGAGCTGGAAGTTCTGCAAGGTGTTGCAGCTTCTGCGATTGAACGATGCCAAACTGAGTAGCTTCACTACGCCTCTTGTCACAAAATGCGACGAGCGCTTGAAGGCCGAACTTTTGGCGTCCACCACTCAACTTGCTGCTTTGCGTGCTGAGCTGTGGCAGCTGCAACAGGTTGCTAAGCACCAGGAGAGCAAGGATTCGGCGATCACGACGAAGTATGTGGAGCAGGCACTGTTGGGGAAAGAGGCTTCGTTCAAGACCCTGTCAACGTTGTTGATGCTGATCGATATGGAACCCGAAGAGAAGCAACATGCAGTGCTGACAGTGGATGCATTGCCCCGTGTAGCAAACGCTCTGCTTGCTACGCTGCGGTCACCTGCGCATGAGCTACGCTTGGTAGCACTAGAGTTTCTGGCTCGATTTAAGCGGTCGAACTTCCTTGATTCCGACAACGGATCGCTCATCGGTCCGTGTGATCTGCCGGATATTTGTGTGAACCTTGAGCTCTCCTGCAAGAATATTTCTGTGGCCACTGAACGCGAAGTGGTGCGTCTGCTGACGCGTGTGAAGATCCTGTGTCGCTCGCCTCAGACCCCTGAACTGTACAAGAAAATTGCTGTGAACCAGTTGCTCGGTCTGTACCACGTCAAGTTTTCCACGATCTGGCCGCACATTGCCGACGCAGTGGAGACTGCTGTTCGGTTGCACTTTAACGAGTTTTGGCCGTGCATCAGCGCTGAGCTATTGATGGCTTCTCTCCGACACGAAGACTCTAATGGGAAGCACGATAGTGAACCCACCAGTTCAAGCGATGTCGTCGTGGAATTTGAACGTGTATGCATGCTGGAACAGGGGGAAGTGCCTGCCTCAAATGCCACAGATGCTGCCACTCACCATTCGCTGCTTTGGAAGGGACTCATGAAGTTCACAGACCTGGTCGAAGCCAAGACGAGGTTCATGGTGCCGCTCTTCCTCACGTTCTTGCGTGACCAGTACAGCGCCATTTACACGGACGAGCTGGACGCCAAGCGTGCTGAGGAAATTGACCAGGCTCTTGTTAAGCTTGAAGAAACCAACAGCAGCAATGACACGGAAACTCCTGATTGGCGCAAACCTGTTGAGTTCCAGGGTCTGACGACTAAGGAAGTGCGTGGCAAGTTTGTGGACCAATTGAAGCTTTTCGCTGCTTTCCACAATATGAAGGGTGCATATGCGCAGCAGCTGCTGCATGCACTCTTCTTCGATCTGCTGATGAAGTCGGATGAAGTGGTCTCGAAGCTGGCTCTGCAGTGCCTGTACGCCTTCGGCAGCAAGGCTATCGTTTCGTACAAGACGCAGCTGAATCGACTGACGGACTCGTCTACTTTCCGTGAAGAACTCGCGAGCTTTAAGGTTGGAGATGGAGATAGTGTCGTCTTGCGTGAACACCGCGCGGAGCTGCTGCCTGTGCTGCTGCGAGTTTTGTACTCCAAGTGTGTCAGTAAGAAAGGTCGTAACAACGGCGACACAGTGGCCGCTCGACGTGCGGCTATTCTAGCGTACTTGGCTGCGTTGGAGGCGCCGGAGCTTGCCAGCTTCGTGGAACTGGTGGTGCGGGCGTTTGATGTGGCGATTGAAGCTCCCGAGAGTATTACCCCAGGTGCTCTTGTCGCAGCTGATAAGGTGAAGCCTGTATCAGCAGTTTCCACCGTGCAACCTTCACGTATCTTAGGTTTCTTGAACTTACTGGAGGACCTTATCGACCAACTTGGAGTAAAGCTGGCTGCATTTGTTCCTCGGATTGCTGATGTGCTGGTAGCTATTCTCCAGATCAGCATTGTTTCCAGTGAAGACGAAGATATGGATGGCTCTGCCGAAGCCGACAATGACGAGGAAGAGAGCACGGTGATCACAGTTGGTTCGAAGCGGAAGGCTGGTGAGAGCTCGTCGACTGTGGACACGCTGGCAACGTCTGCCTCGATGAAGAAGCAGATTCGCATGTTGACCTTCCGCCGACTTGCGGAGATGATTGACACGGTACGAAGGCTCAACCTCTTTTGTTTACATTCGTTGAGAGTATGAGATGCTAACCGCTGATATGTTTTTTTCATGTGTAGTTTGACACCCTCGTGCACCTCCAACCGTGGGTAGTTGCAGTGCTGGAAACTTCTAGCGAAGCGATCACCCACTTGCCTAATGCGGTTGTCGGCGCAGGCAAGGCGTCAGCACTTCTGGAGTTGCTTGTGGCGATGGGCCGTGCTGATAGAGCGCGTCAGTGGATCCCGGAGCCTCTGGTGCTCAACGTTATCTCGTGCTTGTCTGCGGGTCTCACGTCGTCAAGCGCAACGTCTTCAGCTTCTCGTGGCATTTCTCCTGAAATCCTGGACTGCATTCTGCAATTCATGGATTCGCTTCTTGACGGAGATGAACATCTGTTGACTGAGCAAGACCAAGACGAGCCTATGACTTCTTCCAAGAAGGACAAAGTGTTGTTGGTACCCCAGATCCCTTTCGTGTTGGAGCAGTTTGTTCAGCGTTTCCAGGCTAAAGCCGCACGCTATGCGAGCGACCGGTACGCAGGATCGTCACGGAAGGAACTTACGTTCCTCTGCCGTCTGTCGCACCACTTGGAAGCCTCCGACGGAGACATCGCCGTTGCTGCGCACGATTTGTTCCAGTTGCTGTTGCCGTTCTTGCTGCGCAACCACCAGACGTCGTCGAAGGACAAGGAGAATTTGCTGGAGGTGCTGGCGCACATGGTTCCCAAGCTGTCGGAGCCTAAGAAGCATGTGCTTGCCCTTGCGCGGCTATTGGCCCCGGGAGCAAACTGCATCGCTGATCGTGATCCTCGCCTCAAACTTGTGGCCGTGTTTACAGCGCTAGGCGCCCACTCTGCGCTTAAAGAGCTGGCTCCTGTGGCGGAGTTTCTTGTTGAGCTCAACGCATATGATGCCAAGCGTATCGAGGAGACGGACTATGAGCGCCGCCTCATTGCGCTAAACCGCTTGAACTCGTCGCGTTTTGCCGGATTTACGAGCGAGACGCACTTTCTTGCCCCCCTTGTGGCGCAGTGTCTGCAGTCCATGCATGACACGGAGTTTGCAGTGCGTAGCGGTGCACTTGCTGGACTTACGACGTTCCTGGGACTTGCCGCAGAGGTCGCAGTGGGCAAAAACGCGCGTGAAGATGCTGCCAAATCTCCAGTGCTGAATGCGCTCGAGTCGCTAGTGATGCCTTGTGTAAGAGCAAGTCTGCGCTCGACGGAGGAGAACACTCGACGTGGCTTCGTGACGTTGTTGGGGTCGCTAGCGGACCAGCACAAGGCGTTCAAGCAGTTTGCGTTCGTTCCGGCAGATCTGATACTGGCGCGCAACCAGGAGGACCCTGAAGCCGATTTCTTCTACAACATTACGCACATCCAGGCTCACCGTAGACGTCGTGCTCTTCAGCGTCTCAGCGCCCTCATGGACTCTATGGCTGCCAAGGTTAAGGACCAAGTTGAAGGCGAAGAGAGTGAGGAACCCCAGTGCTTCTCGAACTCGACGGTGAATGGTGTGATCTTACCACTGGTGCTGCACTTCGTCTACGAGACACACGCCAAGAGCCAGGAATCTCTGCGTGCTGAAGCCGCTGCCTGCGTTGGAAGTGCTGCTGGGCTTCTGGGTTGGTCGCACTATCTCTCCCTTCTGCGCAGACTGTTAAAGTCCATTGATGGCCACGTTGAGATGGAAGATGCTATCATCATGTCCATTTGCGCTGTGATCGACCACTTCCACTTCGAAGCACCAGGTGCTGCCACTCAATGGCAAACCTCGTCGTCCAATAGCAAGCAGCAAACGGATGGCAAACCAGTCGAAGCTGAGAATGAAGAAGAGGAGGGCACTTCCAAGGTTCAAGGCAACATGGAGACGCAAGTGCTTCCGATGCTATACTCGTACTTGTTCAAGGGTGTGGCTTCGAAGAAGAGCTCCAAGGCGCGGGACGATGATGGTGAGTCCACCTCCCTATCAGCGGAAACGGTGTCGGTGCGTGTCCCTCTGGCGCTTGCGGTCGTGAAGGTTCTACGTCGACTGCGTGCTGAGACATTCCAACGTGAGCTGCCCAAGTTGCTGTTGAAGT
Source organism: Phytophthora cactorum (assembly GCA_016864655.1). Taxonomy (NCBI): domain Eukaryota; phylum Oomycota; class Peronosporomycetes; order Peronosporales; family Peronosporaceae; genus Phytophthora; species Phytophthora cactorum. The sequence continues at coordinate 360,899 of NHQK01000008.1, forward strand.
TCGCGAACTTGCTGAAGAGTAAGGATGAAGCTGTGCGTGTTTCGGCTCGTACGACCCTCGTTCGCATCGCTGTGGAGCTTGGCGCGAACTTCCTATTGCCGATCGTGGAGGAGCTTCGTCACACGCTGCGTGATGGCTACATGGTCCACGTGCTGTCCTTCACTGTACATGCGCTGCTGGAAAAGCTCCCGGAGATCATGCAGGCGGACGGAAAGACTGGTCCACCCAGGAAGCCGCAGTCGTTGCTGCTCACACAAAACAAGGAGCAAGAGACTCAACGGGAGGCTGAGTTTGTATCGCCTCTGGATGCTTGTGTGCCTAGTCTAATGGAGATTCTGGCCGCAGAGTTGTTCCAGGGCATGACGACGATCGGTGAAGCCGCGGAGGCTGCCGCTGGAGGCGTGGAACGCAAGTCTGCCCAGAAGTCCAAGATGAAAGAGGCACGAGCGAGTGGTGGACGTAGTCTGGACTCAATTGAGCTGCTGGCAAGATCGCTTCCCTTCCTGCCCAACCCGAGCATTCACGAAGTCGTGAGTGCGCTTGTGAAGCGATTCCAGGCTACAGACGCTGGCGCTCAAGCCACGGCTGCGTTACAGGAGGCTCTCAAGCGCGTGGCGATCGGACTCGCGAAGAACCCGTCGGTGGAGCCGTCCTACATGTTCCTGTACGTATACAACGTTCTCAATTCGAGCCTCGAGAGTCTGCGACCTGCCACTGAAAGGGAAAAAGAAAAGTACGAAGCTGGCGGTAGCAGTACCGCGCTGGTGACCTCCTGGCTCGTGTCGGAGAAGAGTGCGGCCGCCACAAAGCTGCTGGCAAAGCGCGTGCGTTCTCTGGACACCGTACGCGTCACAATGCAGCAGCAAGTTACCGGTTTCGACAAGATGCGCCAGCAACAGCAACGCAAGACCAAAAAGCAAAAGCGGGAGGAGATTGCCGCTCTTTTGGCCGAGAGCACGGCGCATCTCCGCGAGCTGCTGAACTTTGCTGTCTTCTTGGTCTTCTCTTTCCTTCGCAAGAACGGCAATGCCAAGGACCAGGAAGACGAGGGCAAGAAGAACACCAGTGCCCCGGCTCAGCTTGTGGATCCGCTGGTGCCGCTGCTGATGCGCTGTGCTGGTGAGTCCAAGAACGACCGCGCGGTGATTAACGCGTTGAAGTGCTTGGGTTCGCTGCTTCCCCGTCAGGACGAACTTCCTGCTCTGCGGGTGGCATGTACGCCGCTTCTTGATCGTCTCTTTAAGATCCTGCAGCAGGCTGGAGCTGCTACGCGCAACGAGATGGTGCAGACATGTTACCGCACGCTTACTGCACTTCTCAGACAACAACAGGGATTGGAGCTTGCGCAGGAGAACGGATCTGCTGCCAAGGACTCCAAGAGCGAGAACCTTCGACTTACGGAGCCTCAGCTGCGTGTGCTTCTGAGCTTCCTGCGTGCTGATCTCGACGAGCAAGACCATCAGAATGCCACGTTTGCTCTGCTTAAAGCCATCGTGAACTCTCGTCTCGTGGTGAGCGAAGTGTACGACGTGATGCTACGTGTTGGTGAGCTGTTGGTTCAAAGTGATGCCCCCGGCGCGCGTCTGAACTGTGCGACCATCTACCAGACCTTCCTGCTCGAGTATCCACTTGGCAACAAGCGTCTGTCTCGTCACCTCAAGTTCCTGGTTGACAATTTGAGCTACGGCCACGCCACTGGACGCTCTGCTGTGCTGGAGGCGCTGCGTTCGTTGCTGTCGAAGCTCCCCCAGGACCTCGTGAACGCTCGCTCCCAGTTTTTCTTCTTACCGCTGGTGCTGCGTCTGGCCAACGATGAGGCTTCCGAGTGCCGCGACCTCGCTCGTATTGCTCTGAGTACTCTGGTGCGTCGTCTAGGCAACAAGGAACTGAACGAGAGCATTCTACTGGTAGCCACATGGTGGACACAAGCTTCGAACTCGGATACTGTGGATGCTGTCAAGCTACTGGGAACGGCGGCGCAGGTGACGACGCTAGTGCTGGAGACCCGACCCGAGTTTTTCGAGCGTAGTGCTCTTCAGGTCCTGCTTGCTGCTCGTTCAGCGCTTGAACGTCGTCAGCATGAACTTCATACTGTGGAGGACAGCAACCAGGTGCGTTGGCAGCCGACGTACCACGTCTGTGTGGCTCTCACCGCCTTCAGTGACCATCTTACTGGCCCTTACGAGCTGTGGCTGGAGGAGTCCAAACCAACCAAGAATTTCTTGGACGTCGTGGTGCTTCCACTGCTGCAATTCCCTCACGCGTGGGTGCGTCTTGGTGCAACTCGGCTACTGACGTCGTATCTGCGTCGTCGCCAAGCAAGTACACTCGCTTATGCGGCTCCTGTCAAGCGTATGTCTGGAGATGCTCTCGAACGTCTACGCAATGGTGCTCTGTATCTGCAGCGTCCTGGACGTCTGTTCTCTTGGGCGAGTGCGTTCTGCAAGTTGCTTGAAGCCCCGGCATTGAACGATGACTTGGCGAACGAAGTGCTCGCCGCGTTGCCGTTCTTGTGCGAGGCGCTGGAGACCACGGACGTTCCACAGGATGTGAATGCTGCTGAGGCTCTGGTGGATGAAGTGGATGCTGGAGACGACGTAGCAGACGAAGAGGTTGATGCTGAAAAGGAGAAGACGGATGAGAAGGAAGACGAAGAGGAGCTGCAACGTCGCGAGGAGCAGGAAAAGAACGAAGAGCGTGCCAAGTCGCGTACGCCCATGGGCTGGCTACTCACTCGTCTGTCGTATGTGGCTCGTGGCACGAGCTGCAGCAACGAGGTGCAGTCTGTGGTCTTCAAGCTGTTCGCTGCTCTGCTGCATAGCCACGACGCCGCCTTCGCCGAGAAGTACGTCGTGCAGATCATCAACCCGCTGTACCGCGCGACTAGCAAACTGGAAGAACTCCAGGCTCAGCAGGAGCAAATTATGCTGCACAAACAGCAGAACCGTAACAAGAACCGGAGAAGTGGCTCTGCTCGGGAGCCTGTGACGCCGCCTGAGAGTGTGCTACTGGCTCAGGAAGTGCTGCAGCTTCTCGAGCAGAAGCTGGGAGCCACGCCATTCTTGGAGGCCTACTCGTTCGTACAGAGAAAGATGGCTACACGTCGTGCCGCACGCAAGTTGCAGCGTCGTACCGAAGCCGTGGCGGACCCGCAGCGTGCTGCTCAGCGGCGGATGCAGAAGAACGAGCAGAAACGTCGTACCAAGCAGATGCGCAAGCGCAAACACGCTGTGCTCAAGGGCTCGACCTCTGCTGCAGTGCGTCCCACCAAGGCGCTTCGTCCTGGTGCCGAGTAGATCCCCGCTTAGAGACAAAAACTAGATAGAGATAATGCCATGTTATGTTTGACCTGCTTTATGCCGGCGGTGTATTCCGTCGTGTGCTCAAGTTCCCGTGCTGGATATCGGCGACCCAAGGCTTCAGGAGAACGCTACGATGGACTGGGAATAGTTCAACCACTTAGTGTCCGTTTCGACCGCCGATCAATTTTGAAGCTTGAGAGACACAGGGACCCGACGGCGTCGACAACTAGAGACTAATGACCAACAACAACCACGAGGAGGATCGTCGCTGGTGCCGCACGGCATCTTCTCTTCCTCCAGCTCCAATCCCAAATGTCAAGACTCAAGCTTTGCTACGTCGACGACGACGAGTGCCCCCTCGAGACGTGCAGCAGCATGAACCGTGGTTGTTCCAAAGCGCCAGCATGAGCCCGCTTCCAGTGCCGACATCCTTGCCCAGTCTTTCGCTGTCAGAGAGTGATACCTCGTTTTTCTACTTGGATCTGGACAGTTTGAAAAGCTTGTTACCCCCGTCCGATAGCCGACGTCGTCCGAGAAGTAGCGAGGATAGCTACAACAGCTATCGTGGTGCTCGAGGACCTTCCAGTCGAGGACGACAAGCCCCACCGGCGAGATTGGAGGCGTTGAATCTCAGCACTAGTAAAACGATTGACAAGAAGCATCCACATCGTAAACGAAGGCGACAAATCGGTCTGGCGTCCAAGCAGAAGCTTCGTCGAAAGGCTCTACGCCTTGACTCGGCCAAGGTGCGGCCGTCCACACAAGAGCTACTCGACACGGACGCTGCTGCAGTTTACTTGTCTCCAACTAAGCGCGCTCGAAACAAGGCAAGGAAGAGTAACACACTGCAACCCGTCGGAGAACATCGCCCAGGAACAAGACGAAGACCAGCTATGCACTACGCGTTCGATTACGACTCGGACGGCCACGAAAGAACGGAAAAACCTGCGACTCCGTTTGAAGATCTCGACGAAGAGCAGCGGCAAAAGACTCTTATTGCTACGCACTTGAACTTGACATTGGAAGAGTACGAGCGCTTGGATGCAGCTTTCGGGAATACCTCGCAGCCCAGTCATGCGTCAGAGGACGAACGGTCAATGACAGAGCGGTATCAGCAGGAGTTCCTGGAGTTTGACGTCGATAACAGTGGATCAATATCTCCAGACGAGCTTCGGCAGCTACTACTGGCGTCGGGTGAAGACATGGACGACGCTGAGCTCGCCTCCGTCATCCAGCAAGCTGATACGGACCATGACGGTGAGATCAACTTCCATGAGTTCATCGCTCTCATGCGCGCTCGCAAGAGACTTCTTTGCGTGGCGAACCACATGGGGGTGACTGGTAGTGGACCAACAAGTATGGACAGTACCGCTAGTCCTGGAAATGGTTTTGCAAGAAATGCAGGACAAGTTCTACCTCCTTTGAAGCTCGCAGCACGACAAGCCAAGCGGCATCTGCAGCCTCAACACCGCTCACTCGTTGCTGCTCGCTCCACGCCGTCATGTCTTCGTCCAGGGGCGAAAGTGGACATTGGTGATCTTCGACGAGAGCTCGCACTATCCGAATACGGCATCCAAGAGCTTAACTCGAAAGTGCGCGAGGGATTGCAGTGGGTTCAGCAGCATTGCCCCGTGAGATCGCTCAAGGCTCAGATTTTCTGCCATCGATGGGGTATGGAGAAGGTCCACCAGCTTTTCTTGCGGCTTCAGTCACAGCATATCTCTCGAGCTTTCCGCAAGTGGAACGCATTCCTCATGTTCGAGCGCAACAAGATCAAGGCCAACATGTTCCTGAAATGCAAAGGCAGTCAGAAGATGACGGCAATTATGAACAGGTGGAGACGGAAAGTCACAAGACGCAAGTTCGTCCGCTGGAAGACTGAGTGTATCGTAGAAGCCCGTACCGAGCTCCACTCAGCAGCGATCGAGATACAGCGAGTCGTACGAGGAGACCTCGCGCGTTTACTGAGGCTTCGAATGCAAGAAGAGGTTGCTGTTATCCATATCCAGGCATTCATCCGAGGGCGATTGGCGAGGACATTGGCGAGTCGAAAGCGTCAGGCGAAGTTGGAGCACGAGGCTGCTTGTCTGTTGCAGCGTTGCTACCGTGGATATACTGGCAAACGACTAGCTCGAGCTCTGTTCAAAGCGCAACGGGAGACCCTCGCAGCGTGTCGTATCCAGCGAGCCTTCAGGAATTTCCAGCGACGTGAGCTTCTGCGCGTGATCCAGCAGTCCAAGCTTGAAAACGATAGTGCTATTCTATTGCAGTGCTCTATACGGAGCTATCTCGCACGGCGGGAGCGAAAACGTCGTGCAACTTGTCGACTGCAAGAACGCAGTGCTGAGGTTCTTCAACGGTATATTCGTGGCTATCTCGCACGATGCCGTGTGCTCAGGATGCGGGAGCAGATTCGTGCTGCTTTGACTCTCCAGTGTTTCTTCAGAGGTTGCCACTCGCGCCGCCGAGTCCACATGCTGAGGACGGAAAAGCAGTGCAAGGAACGACAGGCACTTGAACGCTCAGCAGCTATCCGAATCCAGACTCGGTGGCGCTGTTTTATCACTCGAAAGCATTATTTGATAGACAAGCAACGACGAGTGGAGGCCCAGAAGTTGGAGAGGTTCCAACGACTCACCAGTGCTGTGGTTATCCAGTCCTTGTTCCGTGGATATCTTGCTCGCCGCCGCGCACAGCGTGCTCGATATGAAAAGCTGAAATGGATGAACTTCACCCTCATGAACACCAGTGCATTGAAGATCCAGGCGTTCTGGCGTGGTTATCACGGTCGCCTGGCTTCCCATCTTCGACTGCAAGCACAAAAGGCCCAACAACATCAGGAGATCGAAGCAGCAAAGCGTATTCAGGTCATTACAAGAGGCAAACTAGCTCGAGATAAACGCCGACGACTGGAACAAGAACGTGCCAAGCTGGCATCGCAGCAACGTACGCGAGTGAGAGCTGCTCTGCGTATCCAGAAGGTTTTCCGTGGTAAACAGGCTCGGAAAATGGTGCAGGAACTCCAACTGAAGCATCGCGAGGAAGCTCGTGTTGCACTTGAGCGCTTGGTTCACCAGACCAAGACACGCGCTGCAACGAAGGTCCAATGCTGCGCTCGGCGGTTCCTGGCACGTTGTCACTACTTGCATCAAAGACAAGAGATGGAGAAACGCAAGCAGCAAGAAGAGCTCCGAATCACGCAGAACCATGCTGCGCTTGTGATCCAGTGTGCTATACGGCGTGCTGGAGCTCGACGCGTGTTGTTGCAGCGACGTCGCGAGTTTGAGAAGCGAATTTCCATGATGGCTTCCGAGAAGGCTCACGATGAGATCGAGAGACTGCGGCAGGAGCAGGAGGAAGAGCTACTGAAGCTCAAGATGCAGTTGATGTTCCAGGCGAGTAGTGCAAATGAAGAAGCTGCAAAACTGCGCGAGGAGCTGGCTCGACAACGCGAAGAAGAGGAAGCTCGTCGCAAGGAGGAGGCTCAGGAGCTAGCACGTCTCCGACTCGAGACGCTCATGCAGCAGCACGAGATTGACACTCGAGTTGAGCAAGACAAGCAGAAGAAGCTGGAAGCACAACGACTGCGCGAGAGGTTGGAGGCGGAGAAGCAGGCACAGCAAGAGAAGGAAGCGGCTATGCGTACACAAGAGAACGAAGAATTAGCAGTCATGAAGCTCGCTTCGATGCTACCAACTAAGCAAGAAGAACAAGAGAAGATAGACCGAACGCTGCAGCAGGAAGCAGAGCACTTGAAGCAAGCTGCTCTCGCGATCCAGAAGGACCAGGCCCGGATGAAGATTCAAGCTCTATGCTTGAAGCACGTGGCTCGAAAGAGGCTAGCTAAGCTGCAGCAAGCTCAATCGGCAGCTATGGCAAGTATTCAGGATGAGGAGCAGCGCTTGAGACTCCAGGCTGAACAACAGAAGGAGTTAGCTCTAGCGAGATTGAAGGTCATGATGGACGATGAGGCTCGCGCACGAGAGCAGGAGATCAAAGAACTTGAAGTCCAGATGCTGGAGCGTGCGAGAAAGGAGAAAGAACGCATTGCTCTGCGCAACTCGTCGGCGAGGAAGATTCAGTCTCGTGCTCGTGGGTACTTGGCTCGGCAGCGTGTGAAAGCTATTCAACACAAAATCGAGAAGGAACGTGAGGACCGTGCGAAGGCAATGCAAGAGACCATTGAAGCAGCTGAAGCGGAGGTGGCTGAGGCACTTATCGAAGCGGGCGAGGACAAGCCGGATGCTGCTGAAGGTTCTGAGGAGACGAAAGCTGACGAGTGGGTCGAGTACTGGGACGAGAACGCGCAGGCGTCGTATTTCTACAACATCCGCACGCAGGAGGCAAGTTGGACTCGACCGGTGTCGACGCCATCTGCAAAGGTGGTGGAGAGCGTGATGGAGGCTACGGGATTGCCAGAAGAGCGCGAGCAGGATGCAGCCTCTGGATATGTCGACTACGCCGTCACTGGACAGGTGGATGCAAATGGTTTCCCAGTCCCGGCAGCCACTGCCGAAAGCTACGCAGACGAGTACGGCTACTACGATCAATACGGTCAGTACCATTACTACGAGCAGAACAATGCGGCGTACTATGGTGCCCCGGCGTACGGACAGGGTTACCCGCAGATGATGGGTGTGCAGCCGAACTATGCGGCCGCAGCTGCAGCCAACTATGCGTACCAGGCTGCTGCAGCGATGGCATTCGGCCAAGCCATGATGTATGGCGCGCCAGGAATGGGATATGGTAACCCGGCAATGGTTCAACCAGTGCAGCAGTATCCTCAGGCTCCAGCCGACGAGCCACCAGCCGAAACAGAAAACGCTGGAGAAGCAGTCCCGCCGGATCCATGGGAGAAATTCTATGATCAGTACACCGGCGCAGCATATTACTATAACAATATCACAGGAGAGCAGTACTGGGCATAACAAAAGCATAGTACAAATGTTAGTTCAATCTCGATTGTTGCAGTTGTAAGACACTGTTAGACGTCTGATGCCAATTGCGAACTCCAGTCAGTCTTCGTCCACGTTCATCATGGAGCTGTCATCGGAAAAGTTTAGACTTGAGCATGCTGGTGACTGTCGACTGCGTTCGATGCTGCTGTAGGACTGATCCAGACGCCGCGCGTTGCTGTCATTCCCTGTCGAACGACGAGCTCTGAGAGGAGTGAGGCCACTTGTTCTGGGGGCATCTTTCGGGGGAGGTTCCGCAAATTCAGGAAATGAACCAGGGCCGCCAGACAAAGATTCTTCGAATGCAATGGTGATCATGGACCCCGCAAGAGTATCCTCGGGGGCGTAGGCAAGTGCCTGAATCATGCAAAAGGTTAAAACTAACGAACCAAGACGGAATAAAAAAGTGTACGAGATCACTGAGGTCCTTACCGCATGGTAAGATTCAATCGCTTGCTCAAGATTGCCCTTCATATGATAAGTGAAGCCGAGAGCAGCAAGAATGGAGGCCTGGATCCATGAATCACAATGACGCAAATTAGCTCATACTTCGTAGTTCTTCTTTACACACCGTAGCATAAATCAAACGTACGTTTCGAGGTGATAACCGAAGTGCACTTTGGAAGTAGTGAATAGCCTGGTCAAACTTCCTGTTTAAACAAAAAAGGCTGGTCAGTCCCAGTTACGATCCCACTTAGTTCTCTCATTGCTGCACGCACCGCAATTTGCGGTATGAGTATCCGAGATTGAAAAGCGTCGGCTCCCACGCCTCCATGAGTCGCTGAAAGCAAAAGAAAAACGATCAAGATTGAGTCGTGAGCAGACCACACACACTTGACAGCACAATTCTTACCTCTGGGAGGCCCTTGCACAGCTGCAGAGCCTTGGTGAACATCTCGATCGCGTTAGGATAGTCCTTTTGCTTGTAGTATACACTGCCCAACTCGTTGTAAACCAATGGGTCGGTAGCGCAGATGACGCTTGCCTGTCGAATAAACTCCTGAGCTTGGACTAAGTTGTTGGTACGAAGGTACTCCATGCCGATATACAGAGACGGCAAATGAGAACCAGGAAACAGACTTGAGGCCGTCCGATATGATGACATGGCCTGATCACTTTCATCTTGTGCAGCGAAAGAGTTCCCAAATCCGATCCAGGCTGGCGCATAACTCGGCTCTAGAGATGTCGCTTTGCTGCAAAAGACGCATCAAATCGATAAAGAGTAAGTCACCACCCTACTAGATGGTCACGCAGCCCGCACGTACTGGAAATATCTCTGTGCAGCCTCGTATTTCTGAATCAGGAGATAGTAGCAGCCCACAGTATACCAAGCTGAAGCTTTCGTTGGATATACATCTACCTACAGCAAACAATGTCAGCGTTGCACGCTTGTATGATAGCCACCACCTCTGACAAAGCTGCCTACCATTTGGTGTGCATAGTGATAAAGCTCTCGCTTCTTCCCTAGCTCTACTAGTGTACCCACATACACCGAGATTACGCGGAAATTAAACGGGTCCCTCTCACGAACACTGGCGTAGATATAAACGTACGGTTAGTCTACCGAAGTGAACGTACGGCAGCATTTCTCCAACAGCAATCTAGTACCTTTCACAAATTTCGTGTGCCTGCTGAATGTCGTGCTGATAATAGTACGTCTCAGCTCTCGTGATGTTCTGCATAAGCACCATCAAGATACGTCAGCACTATCACTCCGCGAACCAATCACCACTATCCGCACAGTTTTACCAGCTCTAGGTTGTCTGTCAGGCCGAAATCATGCTCCACTTCAGCAAATCTCTCCTCAACCGGCGGCGTTGTGTCATACTGTCAGATCAAGTAAGGCCCACATGTGTGAGTACACAACGTCAACGCCATCACCGACATCACAAACAGAGTCAGTCTCCACCTTCCCCACGTGAGTCTGATACAGCAGCTCCAATAGCTGCATTTCATCCGTCGAAAAGTCCAGCGATGCCACCAGCTCCTTCTCTTCTTGCGCTGACAGCATCTGCTTGTCAAAAAGATGAAAGAACGCCTCCGAGCAGTGCACGTCACACCGCAGTGCCATGCGGAAGAAAACCGTAGCGTTTTCCCGATTACCGATGGCTTCAAACGTCTCGCCCATCAGCAGCGCCAGCGAAGCCACCACATTGATGCCCTCCGTATGTTCATCTCCTGTATTCACCTGCTGCACCTTCTTAGCCAACAGCACCACGCCATGTTCCCTATGGGGTAGCACCGATCCCAGCAGCTCCAGACACTCCTCCTTCTGCTTGATGGCCAGCATACACCTGCCCAGCAGCAGAAAAGCTCTCAGCGTCACGTGACTGGGGACAGTAATCCCCTTGACGCCCTCAAAATCCGTGAGCCTGGCCTTCTTGAGGGCGTGGATAGCTCGGTGGAACTCTCTGTTCAAGTAGCACGCGTCTGCAAAGAGCAGCACGTCGCTCTCGTTTCTGGGGGACATGGTCACCAGTTTGTCCGCGTAGAAGAGCGCGGACGCCGCGTGGTGCTGCGCGCTGCACGTTTTCACCAGTTTTCTCAGTCTGTCCACCGTGGTCTGTCTATTGTCCTTCTGGGCACTTGTGGTCGTCTTTCGAGTAGTCAATGGGGGCTTCATAGCTTGTTTATTGTCCTCCAAATATCCTCCAAAGTGTGTGGGGTGTCGTACAGCGTCCTCACCGCTCTTAAGTGTCCACATTTGTCCTGCGTCTTGGGTCTCTTCGTCCTGCTTTTCGTCCTGCTCCGTGTTCAGCGGCCTCCGGGCCGTGATGAAGGCTGCAGCTTGGTCCACTCTTCGTCGACGCTTCTTGGCTCGGACGCTGGCCTCGTCCGCTGCGCTGGACGCCGCCGAGTCGAAGGCGAGCGTGCGTGTGGTGCAGTCTGGAGTCTGGACAGGCGACGGTTGGCGCCACGAGGAGCCACGAATAGAAGGGGCGGGCGGCGGACACGGCGTTGGCGGCGGTGGCGCCATGAGAGGAGTGAAGGCAGAGTGTTTGTCGCCTGCGAAGGAAGGAAAGGACTGCGGAGCGCGGGCGCTGACAGTGATGCCGGAGGTTGTTGCCTTTCAGAGTGGTGTACACTGAGCTTACATAAGGTTATGTTTGACACTTTAGAAACACACTCCAATGTTAGAAATTACCAAGTTGAAGCGGCTAGCCAATCAGAATGCTTTTAAAAGGGTTAAAAGGCTAAGTAAAGGGTTCAACTTGAACCCTTTAAGTGACCTGCTCAACAGCTACTGTGTTGCTCACTACTGAGAACTTAATTTTAAGTACAACTTTTGCGGTGTTAGCGCGACTTGGTATTTTCCGTTCGCTTGATCTTTCCTGGTGACAAGTTTTTTTATGTAAAGGTTTGTATTCAATGATAGCAAGCTGTAATGCAGGCAAGATGCTCACCCGACTGGCTCGCAGCAGCGGGAAGCAGACTGGTCGCCTCACAACATGGCTGTTGACATGGATCACGACAAACCGTTGACACCGCACCGTAGTGAGCACGGCGTGTTCAACCAGGATAGGTCGCCCTGGGCACGCATGGATCTGCAAGTCGAAGACATCAGCTACGTTCAGTACTTTGCGCCGTACAGTACTGGTACTGTAGTAACCAGCAAATACACTTCGGCTAACTCCCAGAGAATTCCACCGGGTTCCCGAGATATCTTGTTGGCGAATACATGTACTGTACCATCCATTAACATCTTGAATACTTCTTCATTTTATTTGCAATGGTAAACAGCGCTTCGAACTTGTTGTATTTCTCCCAGTGACTATATTTCCTAACAAAAATTGAAAAGGTGAAAAAATACTTAGATTTGAACCGTCAGCAAACTCCATAGACTTTCAGAATCTAAACACCTATCCTACCGCGGGAACTACTGGGCTCACCGTTGTGACTACATGACAGTATTTCCACGGAAATATCTGAGCTGCTCAGTACTTGTATCTCGCAAAATCCCAGCGCTGAGCTCGCGCTCGGATAGAAGCTCTCCTCGCCCACAATATTGTTCCTGACGAGCAGATTTCGGATTCGGGGATTGCCCCAGCGTAAACAACGGTGATGTTGTGATTGCTACAGTACTTTTGTAGGATGAGGAATGCGCTCCGCACCACCGCTGTAACATCAGTAAAGTCCATGACCACATGCTCGGCCGGTACTGTGTCAGGGCTAGTCGCAGGGGTTCCATCTAGGCACTCGATCAACGGCGTCCGGTTTTCATCTGGAGTGAGCAGTAGCACACTTGCATCGCTATAATAGTATGCGCTATCATCGTCACCACCAACAGCAACTAGTGGCTTGCGAACATACACTGCTTTCTGGACACGGTCGAGAATCTGCACCGACGATCCAAAGAACAAGAAGCCGCTCAGCACGAAGTATGCGATAGCATTGCTCATCTGGTCCAGTTATTGGCGTTCATGGAGGGTTCGTGCTGCGTCCGATGAACGAGGTTTCCGATCCACCGCGGGTAGACGCACAAAGCTTAGCAAGAAATTTAAAAATCGCAATGCCAACACCGATTGCTATGCCCATTTCGAGTGAAACAGGGTTCACGGAAATGAACGTCATCCACAGTACCGCGTATTCGCGCAACGACATCTGCTTGCGTGCCAACACGAGCCATTCAACCATGAGATCGTTAGCGATGAAGATAAGTGTCGCTGCAAAGAAGAACCGTGGCACATAGCTCATGACGGACACTGGCGCCACCACAATGGCCGACTCTTACGCACACACCGACGATACGTGAGTTGGTCTTCGACCGGTAGGTAAAGATAGTCTGCGAAAAAATGTAAGAGCCCGTGTATCCACCCAGTAGACCGCTCACCACGTTGGACCAGCCGACGGTGTTCAGTTCCTGATTGAAGTCGAGCTTCTTGTCCATGTCGAGCTCGATAGCAGCGATATCCAGACACGATCCAAATGCCACAATGAACACCATGCCGATCCAGGTGCCAAATTGCTTGGGTAACTCGCTCCAATGCACCAAAGAGAAATCGAAAAGGTTGATCAGATCCGTGACAGTGGCGGGGTCCGTCACGGGTTCGATCCAACCTCCGTCGCGTGCGTCGTCCATTGAGATCCCGCCGAAATGCAACTGTTGATGATATGTTTGGATCGCAAGCACCGCAAACTGAGAGTGGGCCAATACCGATACTACTACTGTAGAAACTAGATAGAGATACATCAAACAGAGGTAAAGCTACATTTAATAGCATTGCTACTCGAGTCTCATCAGCTACTTCGCAAAATATCAATCCCCTTAAGGCAGAGGTCGCCAAACCTTTATAGTAGCCGTACCCGCTCGAGTAAGATTTGGCCGACCACGATTGAATATGGTTCGCCGAATGCTTCTCTCATAGTAATCGGACGGGTACAGATAATCGGTCCCATGGGTCGGTTGGGTACGTTCACCGGGAGGAGGCATGTTGCTTCCGCGGTTAATCATCCGATTCCAAGTGTTTTCTCGATCAGAGATGGCACAACCAATATTTTAATATTTTTATCGCGGATAAAAATATGGAAAATATTTTATATTTTATCCTTTAAAGTGTGGCATCTCAGTTACAGTATGAGCCAAAACCGCTCATAACACAAGGCGGAGGATACTAATTGATAATCTCCCGTAGATCAATGTTCTGGGTCGAGCTGTTGTTCAGCCCGCACCTAGAGACATGGTTGATTCGTTCTGTGCGAGGGCACTCATGCCAAGAGTCAATGCTATCTCATGACGCCCACCACGTACAATCGTTAGTCAGAGTCACAGCAGTCATCAGAGTCACAACACCGGGAGACACAGTAATCGAGATAATGTATACCTAGCTTAGGACAGAGAACGCCGCCTATGGGTGGCAGGCAGTACGGCACGGGGTGGTTGGCAGTTAACTTGATGAACGCTGACCTCGAACCGCCTGAGTGAGGTGCTACATCGGCGAGACTGCCGGCTGATGAAATGGCGTTTGTATTTCATCAGCTCCAGTGCTATCCGATTTAAAAGGGTTTGATCGATAAAAAGATAAAAATAAAAATATTTTAAGTTATATATTTATATTTTTATCCCGATAAAAATCCTTCAAATATGTAATTATAATTCATAAGTTTATGCCATCACTGTCTCGATGCTCTAATGTCCGTCATTATGCTCAAATCTTGGAGTGGATGAAAACTGATTTGCTCTTAGCTCACTACGAGTTCTCAATAACCTACCTGATAGACTACCGGTGCTTTTAGCCAAGTGACCTAAGATGGACCCGTAAACATGATCTCTAACCAGGATATCCGTTATTAATAAAAAGACCTCATTTTTTTTTAAAAAAAGAGAGGCTCTTACTGTAAAAACAACTCTGAAAATACTTATCAATTTATAAGTTGATAACACCTGATCCAAGAGATCGCAATGTAAACGGGAGTGATTTCAGTAAGCTTATAATAACAAATTGGATAGCTAAAAAAATATATCGCTCCGCTCCCACCAACATTCCAAACAACTAAATTCCGTTCTCGTGCGTAGAATAGGAAACCCAACACGATTTCATAATCCTACTCTCAGCCCAGCACTTCCTTTTTCCTCAAGGTGATTGCGTTCCATCTTATCGATACATAGGAAATGAAGATGTGATGTCAGTTGGGAAATGGCGGGTTTCGAGTAATAAAACCCAGTGATCCGAGTAGTGACTTTTTATGCAGAAAAGTTTGGAAACCGAGTAATTATTAAGTTCGCATGCCAGATTGACCAAGTAATTCGGGAGCGCCGGCCCATGTACGAAGGCATATCTAGCGCGGCGCTGTTTATACCATCGGTGGTGAACAGAGCACCGACCAAATCTGATGACGCCACTTCGCGCGATGGTTTCCCGCCAATCCTTGGCGGCACCACAAGAGCTCAACATCTCCAGCCTTCGTTTTTCCGGATCGCTTAGCAAGTGTACTCAAAGTGAAGCTTGTGTCTAAGAAGACGTCCGCCAGGACCAATCCTATTCCCGAAAAACAACAACTCACCCCTGGGACGAGCGTGTGCCAACCCACGAGAGCGAGGAGAGTACGTGCATCGCTGCAGTCATACGATGCGTACGGCTATGTGCACGTTAACAGCAACGGGAGTCAAGGGCGAGCTAAAGTTTATCGTTGCGTCGAGTATCAGGACTGCACGCGTTACTTTCGATAGACTCCGCTACTTTAGACAAAAGAGAATTCGCCATTGAGAAGCACTAAAAGCACGGAGAAGACCCAACACATCGCAAGCAATCTGGAATATACGCAGCCTTCATGACGCTGCACTTAGCGGGAGCGCTGGAACTATCAAGTCGCTTCAGATGGCTAAGCGAAAGTATGCGGCCACACAGTAGATTCTAGCCCTGCATACTTAAGGGTTAGAAGGGGTCCAAACAGACCCCTTCTAAAGCCTATCAGATCAGTGCGTTTTGAAATTTCGAACCAATCAATTAGACGAGGGTAGTGGTTGCCTCCTTTTCAGAATGAGACCCCCCTCAAATTTGTTTTCTCCATTCGTTCATAACGCGCATACAAGAGGGTGCGCGCTTGTGTGGCTGGTGCGGAGCACTAGAGTGCAACTGGGAGCGCTATGGTGGTGAGCTTCAAGAAACGGGGCTGCGCCAGCAGGCCATGCTGTTGCGGAGGCGGAAGCAAAACCGTGCGGTCCGGTTATCCCTGCATCGAAAGTGTCTCTACTTGAAAACCGGAAACATGGTGGTGATGTTCCATTATGCATAGACAGACAGCTACATCAGCTTTGGCCGAACAGTAAGAGGGTAAGTATATTGCTATGATGATGGTAGGGTAGGTGAAACTACGCTAAAGAATGATTTGTTCGCTCGTTTGCGTGCGAAAGCAACATGATCATCCGTCGACGCTCTGCATACCGCGTCTAGTACCTCCCGAAGTTCAGACGGACGCTGCTTGAAGAAGTCTGACGTCCACGTCTGGAGGCTGTGACGAAATGCTGCCGTGACAAAGAGCGCAAACAATCCAAACTCTGCATTGTCTTGGTAGGCTCTGGCGACTTTGACTTTGGCGACAACGTGAAGCCCACTTTGCATGTTTAACGAGTCCATATACGTTTTACCAAACGCACTAGGCGCGTTGATACATCGTATGCTGTTGTTGATCTTCTCGCCTGGTGTACCATGGTCAAGGCAACTAGCCATGGTGGACTGAGCGCCTTCTGTTCTATCGTAGACATCTCAGGGAAGCAGTAACTGCACGCTACGCTGGCCATCGACGTGTCGGTCCGTTCCCTGACTTGCATGACAATGGACCGTACCAGGCACATGCCAATGAGGGGCGATGGAGCTGGGCAACGACAGATCGAGCAGAGCTTGCAGACCATCGTCGTTAGAGCGGAGCTGCACGTCGCAGGCATCACCAAACGGTAAGGCACAAGGGTCACCGAACTGCCCGTCGCCACCGCTGTCGAGCTGCACTTGGCCACCGTTTCCGAACTGATTAGTCGCCACCACCGCCGAGCTGCACGTTGCCACCGCTGTCGAGCTGCAGGACTTCAATCACTAGTTTATCCCAGTCGGCCACGTGCAACTCTACTGCAATGTCCTCGACGCGATACACTTCCTGGTGCACATTCGCCTTCCATTGCCTTCATTGTCGTTGTGCTCGGCGCGCTCTAAAAACCTGAATGAAGTTTATAGTGCCGCTATCGACTTGTTACAAACATAACCCGGTGACCTGGCTACCCGGCAGAGGTCTTTATGGACCTCTACGGCGACCCACGCGGGCCTATCCCGAAACATGCCGACTTTATAGCCAATACGATTCGTGGATTGATGCCTGTTGCGGGTCCCAGTGGACCAGTATATGGACTAGTAGTTAAAGGGTCTACCAATATTCAGATTGATCACTTTATGATCATGTCTCTCATCTTATAAGGGTAGAACTATGGAGGGCCTTCACTCCGGAGTGCCCTCGTAGAAAAAGACCACCAAAAAGGATCGCTCTATCTCGCCTGAATGAATTACAAGTAGTATGTACACGATAGTTATCAACGGATTCAGCAGGGCATGAGACAACAGCTACAAAATCATTGTGCAAAATCGTGCATTATACAGATTTGAAATGCACGTTCTCCTGCTTAGCGTACACCAGCTAATAGAGACCAGCATACCCCAGCTTCGGGCAGGAGCGTAGGCGTCATGGCAGTGATCTTCTTCGTGCTCGGTGCGATCTCCTGAATGAGCCCCGTGAACCAAAAATATCGATGGTAGATCTGGCCATGCTGAAAGGGGGCTTGCTGAGTGATTGCGATCAATTCGCTCACTTATAGTCGGCTCCCTTCTCGTACCGGAGGCACCATCATTAACTCGGCGAGCCGCCGCGGCTACTCTTGTCGGCGCCGACTACCCAAGACTGCTGGCTCTTGAAGTCGGGGCACATGCTCAATCACACCTCTGCGTATCATCCAGTGTCGGTCAAAATCGTTGGGCTCAAGATATTTTACCCCTTTGACTCAATGATTGTTATAATCTCATACAGCTAGGGTCTGCCGTTCGCAAGGCGAAAAGTACCGTCGCACATGCTCCTAGGTCGGTTGTTGTACACGATGTTTGAAGCATCACGCCACAGCTTGTCCGTCTCGGAAAGATCATAGTTAGTGATTATTCTTACAACAGAAGCGTATCGGTTTGCTTGCAGCTTGTGTGGTATTATAGTCATGTTTCGCTGTACTAGCAAGCTGTGGTCACTCTCGTTGGATTCCCACCAAGGCAAGACCTTGGTGAATACTGTGAATAGACCCCTCTACTAGAATCGAGCCAACGCTTAACCTTGGCGTGAGTTCCTTCAACCGACGGGCAAACTTGTCTGTCCAGCAATGCACAATTAGCGACTTGAATCGTCACTTGTGTTTATCCAGATAGTTGGTCATTGTCGGACTCTGGCCGTAAATCTCCACCAACCCCTTCTCAAAACCAGTCTCGGATTTAGCTGTGGAAAGCAGGCATCAATGTATCGGCAGCTACCGAATTTTCGTACATCAGTTGATTTGGTGCTGGGTTTGCCACGGACACTTGTCCTAGTTCGATTCTGGCTTTACTCAATATATTGCGGTTCATGCCAGCGGCATATTAGATGCACCGCGTTTGCGTCAATTCCAGCTTCTGCATAATCTGTCAATATCACCTTCGGTATTGGTGTGTCGTACTCGATCATGAGCAGCTGCAGCATATTGAATGCCCACACGAAGTCACCTTCCGCATCTCCTGATAACAGGCACTGTGCAACAGGAAGAATTGTGCTCATGCCCGTTATAGACACAAAATTGAGCATCGACATGTTGTAGGTGTTTGTTTTGTATGTACTATCAAGTGCAAGCACGTCGGGATGCTGCGCGTGGTGCAATGTGGTACCAGGATGTGGCCAGAACACTGTTTGTCGAAGGGGCTACCGCCAAACGGAAAAAAAAGTAATTCAGGTCCGACATCCGGCGCAATAATGCTTCCGTCGGTGTCATTGTTGACAGACTATTTTGGTGAATTGCATTCCGAGCATTAGTGATGTCTCTTGTGGTGAGAGACGGGATGCAAACTATTTTGCGTATGGAATATCTCCCATGGTCCCAGCACATTGCTCTTGTCTATTGCACGCTTACCGATTTTCATCGGGCACCGGATCCGCTTTGAGCCGCGCTCCGTCCTCAAACCCCTCCCCAAAAAAAAACTAAGGTGACGAGTGTTTTTTTTGGGTTCCTGCTCGGTCGCAATCATAATTTCGAGCCCACTCTGGGCTGTCCGGTCCGTCAAGTCGACGTGCTCTACGCCTTGACACGTTGAAGCCGTGATCCTTGGCCCAAGCGTGAAGTGCTGCCTCTACTTCATCGTGAGAAGGATGAAAATCTCTGGGTGGAGGGGTTAAGACTAGCGCAGTGGCCTTCATCTCGGAGCTCTTTTTGAAAGTGAACGGCAACAGTTCGACATGACTGCAGAATTCCTCCACCATCAAGAACTCTAACCTATCCCTTGGTCACGCTATACCGTAAGCCCAGATGCAGCATAGCTTGATAAGTCGACTAGTCGGGCTAACCTGCACCATAACTTGACTGATCTATTTAGCTACAGTAGTAGTAGGATAGAAATAGTAGCTGCACCGCCATCTTTGTCACTCAGCTCCCACGGGCGCGGTGGGTGGTGCTATCACCGCGGATCTATGTCCACCCAACAAAATCCTTAATGAAACCCAATCGAACCCATGACCATCTAACACAATACAGAACGGTATCCAGCCGGATCCATGACTTTTGGTAGTGGTTTATGACAGGACCCAAAACTGCTACACTATGGTGTCCGGATCAATAACTAGTAATAACGAAGCCTGCACCCACTCCTCGGTGATCGACGCCACAGCTGTCTCCGCAGATTGAAAGTCGCGGTGCAATTGCTCTCCCTTTGTCTTACCAAGAGACCCCACCACAGTTATGCGCTCTGCAACACTCCATGTACTGTGGACGTTTGAAGCCATCTCAATAAAGCGCTCCATAACCAATCGAAATGCGTGTGGGCATAATCAAGCTGATCAATTATTGCCGTGCGACGGGTTGGATTACGAAGTTCCCGTAGCCTTTGACGAGGGTGAAGTCCCTCGATCGCGCTGCGCAGAATCTCTATCTCGTCTGCACTAATAAAGCCATGCACAGTAATATAACTCACATTCTAAAATGTAGCCATATCATTCGTTGACGAGCGACTCCTAGTTCTTGTTCTGTCGTTAGCGGTAGCGACACTTGATGTGATGTCGGTACAGATAACAGGTTCATCAGGAGTAGGGGCTGCCGTCGAGACTACTGTAGCTCGGATAGGGATCGCGGCGGTGCGTGGTGTGCCGTTGGTAGAAGCACCGCCACCTTCTGTGCTCACACTGGCCGCGCTTGACGCCGAACCCGACTCCGTACTAGCCATTTCCTCACGAGACGAAGCCGCTTCGCCGTCGACCGGAGACGCAGGGGATGCCACCGCGAGCGCCGATGAAGCGGATTTAGGCTTCGAAGATAGCTTTTTTTGGTGTAGTGGAGCAACAGATCTGGCCCTCTTTGTGCGTTTCGGTGCCTTGAGACCACTCGACTTCGAGCGGGAAGAAGCAGTCTTAGGTCGAGCGCCGCTGGAGGAGCGAGAAGGAGATGATGTCTGGCAGGGCGTGGTGCTCATGGTCTTGGTGGAGCGGGGATTTCTGGGAAAGATAGAAACTGAACTGTGCGTTCGTCGATCGCACAGGGTACCAATTTCTGCGTATTTTTGTATGCTTCAACTGCCTTGAAATTTGTATTTGCTCAGGCGAAACCAGCCACTCCCGTGACTTGGCTACACCGTG
This sequence comes from Phytophthora cactorum, assembly GCA_016864655.1. Taxonomy (NCBI): domain Eukaryota; phylum Oomycota; class Peronosporomycetes; order Peronosporales; family Peronosporaceae; genus Phytophthora; species Phytophthora cactorum. The sequence goes on from NHQK01000008.1 coordinate 381,489, forward strand.
TGCTGATAGTTTTCTAAGAGGGCCCTCCGGAGTGAGGGCCCTCCATAGTTTCTCACTCTTATACGGTTATCTAAGCCACGCTTCGACGTAGAAATGCGACCGACCGACAACACGAAACATAAAACGGCGAGGCGGATTACTCGGTAATCCAAATCGGAGTTCAGCGGGTGCGAACTTAAGGACCTCGGTCCTCTGACTTTTATTACTCGAAAACCGTCGGTACCCTGTCACTTGTCAAAATGTTTTAAGCTTTAAGCTATGGTTCAGCCGCATCACGTCAGACAGGGTGTGTTTTTAAACGTATCGGACTTATAATAAATGCATATTATGCATTTCTTTTTTACAATGGAGATCAGTTTGAATGAAGACAAGTAATTGTTGGTACAGTTTTTTTTTAAGAAACTATATATTAGAGGGCTTGCAAACAAAACACAACAGTAGAGGGCTTGTAAGCGGTAACATTCATTGACCTTGGTGTCACGCTATCCCCAGCCGTGTCCAGCGTCATGGAATCGTAGCGTGGTGTTCGATGCATGCGTTCTATAGAGATAACTATAGTATTGGCATGTAGCTTAGATGCACACGTTCGCTTTCGTACGATGCGATCTCGCTAAGCTGCCATGCTGTTTAGGAGGGCACCCGTAAATTCCCGGTGGACCTGTAGGGCATTGTGCAGCGTTACCTTAGTCTATGTTCAAGAAGGAACAACGCTAGACTCTTCAATTCAGAAATTCAATGCAACACAAACAATTAAAACAATACCACAAAAAAACGGGTTGCAATTCTCGGTACACATAAAAACCGGTTGCAATTTTTGACCGGCCATGATTGTTCGCACGATTCAGACAGTTGGTCGTGGTTCCGAAACCTGGCCGCAAGGGCTTTCGGACGGGTATGTTTAACCGCCTTGAGGCAAACAGTATCACGGAAACCAAAACCAAATTTGTGATCTTTAACTTAATAGGGTGATGTCTATTTATTGTTTTAAATTATTAACTCGTGTTTTAACCTTAATACCCTGAAAGTTTTCGTATGTCACTAAATCCGTTGTTCCTCTGGCGGCTTGGATGTTTCTTCCGCGATCTTAAATACTTAAAATAATCAGTATTCACACACTCGAACACTTACGCCATAGAGCGATATTGTTAAAGTAAATGAAAACTTACTGGTCTAATAATCCCCTTAATTAATGGACCCTGTTGTTCCTCAGCCTATTGCTATTCTACGGACGTGCTCAGACCGAAGCAAAAGTGAAAGTGAAAAACTAGTCGTCTCTTCCTTCGCTAAGTGCCATGAGTTTTGCCTCTGTAGTAGAAGGAGACACTGAGCCTTGGTTACTGCTACGCCATGATATCCCGCTGCCTGCCAAGGATATGTCGTTTCCTGTAACTGATGTACGTTCTTTGGGTTGATGCACAAAGCTTGCGTCTGTGTACACTTCATATGTCACCGTTCTCGAATATCCATCAAGAAGTAGACCATACGTTGACGTCCCTTTCAAGTATTTCAGCGCTCTCCTAGCTGCCTGTCAGTGTGTTTTCATTGTAGCACGAAAGTACCTTGCTCAGTTTTCTGACTGCATTTGCAGTGGCCGGTCCTGTTCCTCTTGCCAGATATACGCAGTACTCCTTATTGCATCGAACAAAACCAAGCGCTCTGAAAAATCTATGAAGAACCTTGTACCAGATCTTTGGCGCTTGCTTGAGCCCATAGATACTCTTCTTAAGCTCACAAACTAGCCCTTCATGGCCTAGCCCCGGAGGTTGGTGCAAGCACACCTTTTGCTCTCCGTCCATTGACCCATTTAGAAAGGCCGTGTGCACATCCATCTGATGGATATGGCAACCCAATATGACCCTGATTGCGAACACGATGCGAAGTGACTCAACTGGGCTACTGGTACATATACTTCGTCACAATTTATCCGGAATTACTGATGGTTCCCTTGTGCGACCAATCGCGCTTTAAACCTTTCTATTCTGTCATCTACATTGTACTTCACCGCAACTACCCAGTGACGCGGCGGTGCCTTTTGGCCTGGCTGTAATCGTGTGAGCTTTCATGTACCGTTTTCTAATAATGATTGTACTCGAAATTGAGCACTGGCAGCCACTGTTTTCTACGTGGTCCGTTTAGCGAGTCCCTAAGACTTTTGGGAACTTATATCCTGGTGACAATGTTATCCACCGCAATGGCCTTGTCAATGTGCGTTTGGAAACATCTGTAGTACCGATGCGCACCGAACTTTTACGGCTACGTTGGGGCCGTAATGTTTTCTCGCTAGATTTGCGCTTAGCCCCTACCGCTACCGGCATGTTCGTTTGACTGCTGCTGCCCCCGGCAACCCTGCGCCTGTGCGTTTAGCTCCCACTGTCTCCGGCAACACTTTCCCAGCGTTATCCCCGTACGACTCTTGTGGTCTTTTCCGTTGGTTCCGTGGAACTGCCTCTAGCAAGTCTATCTCATCTTTCTCAGCAGCGGTAAACCTATCGGGTAATTTTGTTCCGAATGACCGTGTGATTGTGTTCGCACAGTTGTCTGTATCAAACGTAACCGACCTACATATGTAGGTACTATGTGCCTGTTGATATAGACGTCAAGTAGACGGTACCCTTCCGTATCCTCATTAATACAGAGAAACCTGCACTTAGCGGCTCGAGCCGACATCTTCTTCCCTTCCTGGCAGCTTCGGGTAGGTCCGCAAAGTACGCACAGCCTCAAACCTGTAAGGTCTTTACATTATAACTAACACCCTTTACCCATTTATATGGTGCCTTATTCTTTAGCCTACTCATAGGCGTGCAATTCTGCACGTATGTCATGTACTTTAGTGCTTCTGGCCACCACTTAGCCGGTAAGTTTGCATCTTTTGAGTACACACCGCACTTTAGCCATTTCCATCTGGTGGTCTCTCTTAGCTGCTCCATTTTTTCTGGGGTGTATGGATTCGACGGGAGAATCTAACGAGGGCCCTCTTGCCTAGGGCCCTCGCACAAAAAGTACATGTGGGAGAGGTAGTCAATACCGGTATTAGTCTGTAGACGAAAACCTGTAGACGAATAAAAGGACGTTATATTCAAACTACTCTACCATGAGCAACACCGATTCTCAGCTTGTGGTGATTCCACCCCCGCAAAAAGCCGTCTATGACTCGCACGATGCAGCGGAGGCAGCGCTGCATCAATGGACAAGAGATCACGGTTTCAACCTGTCTAGACGCCGGGTCCGGTACACTGATGGTCCCGACCGTCAAGTCTGGGCTCGCAACTACGAGTGCGACCGCGCTGGTGCACCAAAAAAACACCCAGCATTTAACTGAAGTTAATCGCAAACGTGTGATGAGAGGTTCGAAGCGTTCTGCTTGCCCCATGAGAATAAGGATTCGTGCTGTTAGCAAGACGGATACCTCCGGTCCCTGGAAGATTGTGCATACCGCACGAAGCTCGCATCACAACCATCCTCCGTCTCGTGACGTTCGCGTTCACGCTCAGCATAGACGAAGAGCAGCTCAAGAAGCCAATCAGCCTCCTGTCACGAATCTTCAAGGCCTAGTAGAGCTTCAGACATCAGCAGGTGTAACAAGTTCGACAATCCAAGCAACTATTTTCAGTGCAACTCTCTCGTGGTGGCCAAGGACATTTCCAATTCCAAGGACGTGGTTCGAAGGAGAGACCTTGCTTCCCGGACAGCTATTGAAGCACTCTTTGAAGAGCTCGAGGAGAATAACTTCTTTTACTAGTTCCAAGTAAACCCTGAAACAAACGAGGTCACTCACCTCATCTGGGCCCACCCTGCAACTACAGAGTTGTTCAAGTTTCACCCTGACGTCTTCGTCGCCGACTGTACGTACAAGACAAACAAGCATCGACTCCCGCTTCGCAACATCATCGTGGTAATGGGTGCAAATACCGTACTTCCTGTTGCTCAGTGCAGGCTTCCGGGAGAGAAGGAAGGCGACTACGTGTGGGCGCTCAACATGTTGAGGCTACTAATGATTGAAAACGACATTCCATGTCCTCAAGTGATTTTCACGGATCGCGACTTGGCATGCATGAATACTCTGGACCGGGTCTTTCCAGACACGCCATCGATGGTTTGTCGTTGGCACATGAACAAGAATGTCGAGAGCATGGCGCGAAAGCACCTAGGCCAAGTTGAAGTGGAAAACCCGGCTCCTGGTCAACCCAAAATGGAAAACTCGTGTGAAAAAAACTCTTTCATGGCAAGTTTCTTTGAGGCTGTGGATGCGGAAACCGAGGAAGAGTTTGAAACCAAGCGGAAGGATCTTGCAAGGAAGAGTAAGCCCGTGTCAGACTATCTGGATTTGCATTGGTGGAAGTGCAAGTCTCGTATTGTGAAGCACTGCACAAACAAGTACAGACACTTAGGCATTCGAGACACCTCTACAGTTGAGGGGACTCACGCCAAGATCAAGTGCAAGTTGAAGACAAGTCGAGGGGACCTCAACACTGTTTTCAAGAAGTTGCAATCATGGTGGACTATTTCCGCTAATGAGACGAAGTTTTTGATGGAGCAGAATGCTAAGATTGCGCCTCAACTCCTCCAGAAGAACAGATACACTCGCGTCGTTCGCATCATCACAAGGTTCGCTCTGAAAGAAACTGAGGCACTATGGAAAGACGCCGAGAAGATTGTCAACGGTAACATTGAACGGAGCATGTGCTCAGGCGCGTTTCGTGCTATACACGGACGGCCGTGTTTGCACGAATTGATATCGATCATTGAATCTAACGGACAACGGCACCTAGTACCAGAAGACTTTGACAAGAATTCGTGGATATACCGTGACCAAGAAGGCATTGCTCCGCCTCGAATCCAAGAACCAGCTACGCTAACACAGAACAGGAACAACGGGAGCAAGCGCAGAAGACGTCTACGCAACTATGGAGCTGGAGGGACAGGTCGAGAGCCAACTCTTAATGAAAGGATCGATGCGAACCATCCCGCAACTCCTCCAAGGTCGGCAGCACTACCTCCTACCGACCCACAAGTTTTCGGTACTCAAGATGAAGACGAGGTCTTGCCCTTTCTAGAGCCATTCGTTCCTCCGCGCTTTTGGGGCTACGCTGGGCAACTACCCTTCCCCAACAGGTCAGACAATGCGTAGAGCCCTAGATTTTAATGCATTCAATACATTTATGCTTAAGGAAAAACGTTCAATCCGTACAGGTACAGGAAATTGTAACGGAAACGCTAATTGTAACGGAAACACTTTCGAGATTTGCACTTCAACTACGTATACAGCCATAAGTCCACAGTCATGGAAGTATCCAAATTGGTTTGTATCCTTCATGCATAACCTATTTAAGCTAAGATATCCGAACACCACGGAGAAAAGCCGTGAAATAGAGGAAAACAATTTGCTATCCATCAGATTCTCTGTATTGATGTTAACCTCAAAGCTATCTCAAGGCTGTGTCGAATACTCCCTCAACTTGTGAACACGAAGAGTGCCCTGGAGTTCGAAGACCTTCTTGCACACGTTGCACTTGAACTTGCCAATCTTGGTTTCGCTCGTGCGCTTCAGTCGGTTCTCCGGTCCCTTGGGGTTCTTGTCACAGTAAAAGCGATGAAGACGAAGTCGAGTTCCGTTGAGCATCTTGACACCGCAGTATTGGCACTCGCCGTGTTCCGGAAGCACGTTTTGAACAACGTCAGGCATCCAACTCATTCCCTGGTAGCTCAGGTAGCAATGCAGTCGATGATACTTCAAGGCGTACGGCATTACGTTGTGGATCAGGTCACCTCTGAACAACACGCAGAAACCCACTGGGACCTCCACAACACGTGCCTTGGAATCCACCTTCGCCTTGAAGGAGCCCGTGTAAACGCGGAGCTTGGTGTTCGGCTCGAGCACGAAAATCATGCTCCCTGGAACGCCGTCTGGGAACTCCTTGCGAGCGCGTGCCAAGTCCTTCTCTTGGTAATCTTGATGGGGCTCCTGTTCCGTGACACCGGGCTTCGAGCGCATGAAAGAGAACACGCCTGGCATCCAGCCTGGGTGAATCATCGCGATGACCACCTTTAAGGCCTTCTCCAACTCCTGTAGAGCCGAAGACATTCCCCTGGGATTGACCCTGGACGGCTCTCGAAACTCGTCGTCATCGCCGCCGACTCGGTTAAAGACACAACTGTTTTCGCGATCCTTGGCTTCCTCTAGAAGCTCAGGGACGACAGTGTCCGGTAGTACAAGACCCACAGGCAGAACGCCATGAGGCAGAAGAGGACCAGTCGTCGCTTGGGCCGTTGGAGGTTTTAAAGGAGAATCTGAAAGTGGTTCGTGTAGCGGAAACGCTCTTTGTAACGTAAACGCTCTATGTAACGGAAGCACGATTTGTAACGTAAACGGTTCGAACCGGTTAATATACGGTTTTTCATTGTGTACTTTTTGTGCGAGGGCCCTCGATAGATTGTCCCGGATTCGACGTCTAAAACGTCACCCCCTCCCCTTTTCAGTGCGAAACCCCTTCAGGGTCTTATTCACAAATTCTGTCTCACTGTCTGATCGGACCCTCTGCGTGGTGAACTTTCCGTCCTTTTCTAGTTGTAGTAACAGCTCTTTTACTTTCAGTTGTACCTCCCTTTTCTTGTGGAGGACATAAGTCCAACGCCACGATGTCTGATCATCAATGATACTAAGAAATATCTGATTGATCCCACAGTACCATACACACCAAGTGTCCGCATTGGTCCATTTGCATCCATGTGTATTGTGCTTATTGGCTGGCTGGCTCTGGCCCCAACCATTTTCCTGTAGCTCATTCTGCGCATCTTCATCTCTGTGCATTAATTACAAAATAATGTACTTTACTCAGTGCCGCTCTACTGAAATTGAGCACTCCTGGGATCAGATTACCTCAATGAGCTTATCTTTGTTTAAATGGCCCAATTTAATGTGCCATTCTTTGAACGTGGCCTCCACTCTTGTGTATTCTGGGACATGTATTGCCTTCACTGGCTTTGCCTTTACTGTCGAGCAGTATATTTGCCTGTCCCTAAGTGTGCGAGCCTGTATATAGTACGCACATGTCAAACCCGCCAGTGTGCGTTGCCAAAGGACAAATTTGTACCCTCCTCTGGCACTCTACTATTTAGCACCCACTTTGTTTCAGCCAAAACTCGCTGAGTATAGTGGCCTTCGCCTTTCGTACCAGTGCCATGTTATCAAAATGGAATGATTTGATTCCTTCAGGACCCAAAGAAGCAGAGCTGAACTATGCCAACATGTGTATTAATGATTTTAGCCCCTTCTCTGAAAAAGAAGCTAGCCTCCTTGCTTGTTTGCGCACAAACAGCGATGCGTCTGCCGTTAGACCGTATCCGCAACCTGAGCCTAATACCCTATTATAACGAGTTATATCAGCAACATTTCTCTTCATCAGCTCTGGGTACAAATTCCTTACCGTGTTTTCAACGACCCTCGAGGCCTCTTTGATGTTACCTGAAGCTTCCGTCACATCCGCAGCATGCGCTGGTACACTTCCGTGAGCAAAAGTCTCAATATCGTCCTCATCACCACTCTTGTCGCTTGACAATAATGATGGCGGAGCGAGAGAAACCGGAGGAGAAGTCATTAACTCATCTGTATCCTGTTTGGCCTACTATGTCGTCAGCGTTGAGCTGCCGCGAAAATATTCAGCTTACTGATCGGCTGCAATAAGGCCACATCAGCTGGGATATCCTCTCGTTTTGCTTTGCCTTTCTTTTGCCTTTCTTTCCACCCTTCACATGAGCGTCTTGGACTGGCCATCCACCCTCTTGTCTGCGACAAAGATCGAGCTGCGTACCAATCCTTGGTTTCGATCCTTTGCCCTTTTTGGACATTCGGCTTTGTAGGGATATTCACCATCCCGATTGTACCGACCATCACAATAGAATCACTCGCCCCCCTTATTTATCTTTCGGGCACTTCCCAACGGCTTATTGGACGACACATAACTCACGGGGACCATCTGAGCTCAAGTGATTTGTCGAATTCGGTTACTCAGTCAGCCGTTTTCGGAAACTTCGATTAGAGCCGACAATAAATCCTATCTTTATATCGCGAGCAAAGCGAACCGATACTGGTTATTGGTTTGCAAATGTTTTGGTCATGCTCGGCGTGGTTTAACCCAAAGATTGGTGTGGTAAGGTAAAAATGAGATTTGTAAATTACGGTTATTTGTCCAAATTTGGACAGCTTTAGGGGATATTTATAAATAGGGGCCACAACACAGCAAAAATTTATCAATAGGGGCCACTCCAAAGCAAGAGAGAATCTGATTGGTTAAATATCACACATACCAAACCCTGGAGACAAGGCCTCAAGCCCGCTACGACCTGCACGCGGGCCTCCGCTTGATAGGGAGGCCATACGGGGTCTTGTGTTTGCATCCGCGGGCTGCCAAACCACAGGCATGCTCGCTGCGCTCGCTTCAGTTTATCCTACGCGCTACCTATTTTGACCAATCCGCTTCGTTGTGGCCCCTATTGATAAATTTCCCATGTTTTGGACGCTTGTGGTAAAATACCGTCCGATTTTTGGGACACTAGGAAAACCAATATCGAAATAAATTGCTCGATACGTATTAATAGTAGGTACTTATTTACTGGAGAATCCGTTAAGTATAAGTTCGCCGAAAAACTAACAGTAAGCGATTATTTCAAGTCAGGTTTCAAAGCTCTTGGAGGCTAGAACATCTTCACAAAAACGTGGGCATGTACTATGCACGGATACTCATCGCTATTAATACATGTAGACTCCACAACTTCATGGCATCACTCTCCAAGCTCGCCGTCTCCTGCGTCGTTCACCAAATCGTGTTCACGCCCATGATGGCATAGAACAAGTACAGGATGGCGGCCTCAGCACGATGACTGCAACTCGCTGGGGGACTATGTCGAGCTCGAGACAAACGTGTTGTCACTATCTGATTGCCACGGCGCTGTTTGTTACATTATCTATCTTGTCGTCATGGACAAGATGAAGCTTGCTGAGCGTTTGGCATTACGAAAAACCTATGATAAGCTTAAATCGAACTGTCACTCGCGTGATACTGGTCTGTTCTTGTAGTACCACGGTGTAGCTGACAGTACTTTGTAATAATAATAATTTAACTCGGTGTTAATAAGATCCCAGAGTGCTGACAGTACTTTGGCGTAAGCTTAGAGCGCTCTGCCATCGACTGCGTAAGCCTCCGAGGAAACTTGTATCTCACGCAAAGTGCTGGGCACGTATAGACTTCTCTATAATTATCAAGCATCATGCTTTCTGCTTTACTTGCTGTCCGACACTTTGGAAATATCTTGTCCCCAACCGAACATGCATTGCGCAACTCAATTGCAATTGGCCAGTTGAAAAGCACGCCATGACTCGCTGGAATCTGCTGTTGGTGCGACTACTGCAGCAATCTCGGCAAGACAAGTGCAACACCACCTACTCCTTTGCTCTCTTCTTCCTGTGCCAAAACAGCCAAGGCTGAACAATGCGGCCAAGCCGCCAACTCGTCTCCGCCTCGTGTAAAGTAAGACTGGGATCGTCGTGCAGTGCCTCCCGAGATGCCGTTACAAAGCAACACCGCAGTAACCGACTCTTTGGACTTATTCCGGGCCAACGATTGGCCATAATTCGCCCGCTGTCTGACTATCTGAGTAGGATCCGCGGGTCAAAACACTGCTATAACACATATACTGGTTACGACAAAGTTTGATCTATTTCAATCTCCAGTGATCTTTTTTAAATACCGACTCTGAAATACTATACACTACCTAACAGACTGTAATTGCACTTTAATAGTGCAGGTCGAAAAGAGCCCCGTCTATGGCTATCGCGTTACGACGGGACACGTCTAAATTTAGGGTTGGCCACCATACTGAGCGCCAGTCAGCAGCCGTTTTTCTAGAAATTCGACACGCAGAGGAGCTGCCCAACGACAGACGAAGGTCATCACTTCCTCCGCGCCGCCGCCATCAGCCTATTGCCAGCAGGCGAGTGAGCGAGCGAGCGGAGCGCCGGCCAGCGCCGGATCAGTCCTCGAGACCCCATTCTACACGTGTATATAGTTCCCCTTCCTCTCTGCAGATGCGGAGACGAAGACCGCAGCTGCTGCTGGCGGCGCTAGCTGCACTGCTGGTCCACAGGATACAGGCTCAGAACGCTTTGGTGTCGACTACAGGCTCCGTGACGGCGGACACGACCGAGGCGGATGACTGCTCGGCCTGCTGCGTGGCGTCCACGTCCTCAGCGTCCGCAGCAAGTACGATTTTAGCAGGAGGCGACCCGGACTTGTCGCTGGTCTGTTGTAACGAGCAGCAGCCCCGAGACCTCTTTGGGACGGCCCACGGCGAGTGCAGCGGCCTGCCGTGTTGCGAGTATAGCGGACGTAAAGCCCAGAACCACCAGGCCTGGTACCCGTGCGTGGCCTTCCCAACATGTCAGAACGACACCAACAAACAGGCTTTTTGCAACAGCCAGGACCTCTGGTACTACACGGAAGGCAACGACTGGACATGTACAGACGAATGCTGCAACGGACTCGTGCTCGACTCGAACGTATGGCGCGGCCTGGAGAATAATTTCCCCGGACAGACAAACGGCACGTTCGGAGTCACCGTCACGCCCACGGACTTTTTGGATGTGTTCTACCCCGACGGCATGGGCGGAGAGATCTATACTGTGCACCAGATCATGCTGGCCAGCCCCCCTGGATACAACTTTACGGAGGACTGCTCGTGCTACTTGGAGCGGGTGGCGAACTCGACGCCTAACGCCCAACGTGAGAGCACGACGTGTCAAGTGTCGACCTTTTTGGGAGAAAACAGGACTTACTTGACGGTGGACATCACCGAAAACTATCAGACGAACGATACGTTCGTGTTTCTTTTCGACGGTGTGGTGACTCCGTCGGGTTTGAATGACAGCACCAGTTTCACGTCCAACGTGACGTACACGACCACGTCGAATCTTACGCCAGTGTATTTCATCTTCAACGACTCGGAAAACACCGTATTCGACACGTACGTGCGTGTAACCGACCTGACCAGTGCGACGCTCTCGAGCGGATCCTTCCTCCCGGAAAACATCTATCCGGGCAACTCAGGCAACGCCACGCTCACTTTCTACACGGACGCCAACATCCCGGAGAGTAGTTCGATCAAATTGACGTTCGGCGATAAGTGGGGCTTTACTGCTGATGCTGTGTGGTCCTGGGAAACCTTCCCACTGGAGGTTCCGAGCGAGGACGAATTTTACGTGTTGGCGGCTGCTACCACGACGACGACGACGGTAGATAGCAGTCCAAACAACTTTACGCAAGCGTCTTACTCGTCTTCGGATAATTCCTGGACACTTATCGTGGAGCAGCCGATCTCGATTGGCTGGGTGAGACTCGGCGTGGACACAGTGAAGAATCCGTCGGTCGCATTTTCAGGTCTGGGCGCCACTGCCATTGAAATCCGAAATCCGGAGGATCTTTTGATTATCGACGGCACCTTCTCGGCGATTTCGGTGTATCTGACTTCAGGCGCGACTGCGAGCCCGTACAACTACGTGACTATGGTCGTACTCGTGGGTTCGCTATCATTTTGTAGTGTGGCGATTCGGAAGAACGGGCTGTCGTTTTCGCTGGGCTCCATTTGGACCGACATCACAGCCATCTGCACCGTGTTGGCCTTGGCTACTTCTATTGTCAACAACTTCATTTGGTTCTTCACTCGTGGCAGCACCTACTTCTACATCATGCACGCGTACCTGTGCTTCACGTTCACGATGCTGACAGCTGTGTGCTTCCACTGGGGGACGGTGCTGAGCCTGCGTCTTCGAAAGCTGCCCAAGCGTACGGCGACGGTGGCGTTTGTGGGGCTCAACATGCTCTTTTACGCCTTCCAGATCGGCTATCTGCTCAATTACCAGACTCTGATCGCGCGCGTGTATGACTCGGAGAACGACGTCACAACGCTCGCGTACCAACAGTGCAATGAGGACGCGGACACGTCCGCCACGGTCTTCTCGGAAATCCAGGGCTACCTGTGGGCATGTTACGCCGAAGATGACGACAACTTCTTCCTGGTCTCGACGTCCGTTACGTACGGCATTTTCCTCGTGCTGACGTTCGTTGTCATGGCTCTAGGTGTGATGGTCATGCGACGCGGTAAATTGCTGCTTGGCAACGCCTCGGGTCCTCACCAGGTCGTCCTAGTGAAGGCTTTGCGTCTCTACTACGCTCTCATCGGTATCGTCACGCTAGTGTATCTCCTCTCATGGGTAGTGCAGATCATTTCGCGTACTACTCGTGGGATTGCGTACCCGTGGTTCTACATCTTCACAGTGTGGCTGCCGTGCTCCATTCCTCCGTGCTGTCTGATCTTCTTGCAGTGGAACGCTACGGCCCAATCTCTGCGCGATGCTAACCGTGAAATGTCCAGCGATTGCAGTCCCCTGTCGGAGTCGGGCTACGGTGAGATCCGGACGCCCAGCTTTACGTTCAGTACGACAGATCGATGGACCGAGGGATCTCTGGAGAAGATTGAGGAGATCATGGCGGAGGGCGAAGCAACGGCCGACGCAGTGTCCAGCAGACGCTCGCTGATGAACTCCACTATCTCGCCAACAGATGATTATGTCGGTCTCTCCATGGCGTTGGAGATGAACGAGGACTTCGCTCACGGCTGCTTCATTGCGATCCAACGACTAGAGGTGGAGGATGGAAGAGATAGCGCATCCACTGCGTGGCGACAGATCAGCAACACGGATACAGTGATGGCGAGCGTGAAGGACGTGGCTCCAGTCGTGCTGCCTCACCAGCAGCGATACCTCTACACGTTCTTGTCAGTGCCTCGCATCCCTGTCGGTAGGTCGGCTGAGAAGATTCGTATGGTAGTGTACTCGCTCAACTCCGCTCCTGCATCCATCAACCACGAGGATCACTCGGAGATGACTGCAGCTGAAGTTCTGGCTGCTATGGAGCGCACGCAGAGCAGTCGCGACTATGATGAAGACGATGGCGACGACAGTCAGCACACGCTGGATTCATCCCTGGTGGAACTGGAGGCCTATGGAGGGTTCCAGAGCTCTCAGGTTATCGATGAACTCTTCGAGATGGAATCCCCAGGATCCACTGAAGATGGTCCCACGTCGGGTGTCAGCCGATCCGAATCCAACTCGGGATCGTCCACGGCGCCTCACAGTCTCAGCGTGGTAGCAGAATTCACGGTGTCTACCGGCACTCTGGTGACAGCAGGTGCGCGAACGGAGCAGACTGTGCTAACGGCCACCGAGGATTCATACAAGCACTTCGGCCCCAACGCCGCTCCACCTAAGTTGCTGGTGAACACGGTGATCCCCAAGGCTGCAGGTGCCAAGTACGGCTTCAACGGAGTCGAAGGCGGTCTCCACGCAGCAGCTCCCGCGATTAGCAAGCAATACCACATCCGTGAACAGGGTTTGTTGGTTGTCGAAGACCTCACGGAAAGCCGCTTCAGCAACTGGATCCCGCGACAGATTCTGGAAATTGTTATCCGATACCGCACCAAGGAACTGCTAGTTGCTGAGAACGACCTCGCGCGACTGGAAGCCTATGACCGCCAGCGACAAAAAGGATCGGACCGCGGCATCTACGAGAATTTGATCCAGCAAATTCAGGATGACGGAGACTTAAACCGGTGCCGCGAGTGGATGCTGCAGCGTTGTCACGAACGCAAGGAGTACGTTGGATTGCTTCGGCAACTGCGACGCGTGTATGTCCTTCGAGACCAGCGCAAAATGTACTTCAAGGCCAGTACGGAGAAGAAAAACGCTCAGCTGCGATTCCTCCCGATCAACTTGCACCTCCAAGAGATGTGGGTCGGCAACGCTGATGCAGTGGCACAAACGAGCATGGGGAGCAGTGGAACCTCGGATATTAGCGCTGGTGCGGCCGTGTACGACATCGTCACTGTGGGTGCCATGGCTGCGCACGTCTACAAGTTCAAAAGCGGTGGCATTTTCGGCCTGGAGGAGCAGCACGCGAAGCTCAAGCCGCGGGTGCGTGAGCCGCAGGGATCGACTGCTGCGCACCACCAAGTGCCGCTGTGGACGGAAGACGAGCAGAAGGCCGATGACGTCGAGTGGGTGCTTGGCAAGCGTATGGATGTGTGCTTCCCGCAAGCTGTGGCGGCGCTGGTGACGGCTTTCACGCGTAAAGTCGACTTGGCCTTGCAGCACGCTCGCCCCGAGCAGGGCCAGGCAATGCTGGAGCAGCTCAGCAAGCTAGGCTTCCTGTTCGACGTTGAGAGTTTGGTATCTACGCATGGCAATGAGGCGGGTATGCTGGAGGATATGGCTGGTGCTGTTAACGAGTTGCGCAACGTCCGCTTCGTATTGGTGGACGAGCAAGAGGAAATCGGCGGCGTGGACCAGGAGTCCAGTGGGAACAAGTCGCCTAGATCCGTGTCGTACCGTCTCGAGGAGGAATCCAAGCACAGCCCGTCGTCTTCTGACCCCTCCGAGGCAAGTGGCAGCACTCGCGAGGCGGCAAGCAGCGATGGAGATGAAAAGCGTCGCGAGATGCAAGTGAAGCAGCGTCAGTCAATGCATCTGGAGTCGCTAGAATCTGCAACATCTTCGAACTCCACCAACTCCACCAATTCCACAGGCATCGGCGGTGTGATCGACGTGGATGTGTTTACCAGTATTGACGATGCACTCTCAGAGACAAGCTCAGCTAACGCAGGAGACTCGGAGAGCACGGATGGAACGCCGTTATCCAGAGAGACTCTGATGTCGCAGTCATCTTCATTGAGCGGCGTTGGCCAGCGGTTGCTGAGTACGTTCATCAAGGCCCGAAATCATCGGCTGCTGGGCGGACCGGGCAGCAACTGGGAAAACGCGCAGTCATTGGCGCCAGCTTCTGTGGATAAGCTGTTCCCGTTCACTCACTTGGTCATTCGTGTGAAGCTGCGTTCCGGAAAGGTGAAGCTGACGAAAGCGCTTCGTCACGGCGGGCCTATCAAGGTGTGCCCCGTGCTGTTTACTCAGGGTATCAACGAGAAGCAGACACTGGCAAACAACACAGGCTCTTCAGTGACAAGACTGCAGGACGTGATCAACGCCAACAGCCTCAAGACGCTTCGAAGCTACTGTGATCGCTATTGTAACTACACGTCCGTGAGGCAAATAAAGGCAATGCAGAAGCAGGAGCGACAGCGAGATGATTCTACAGATTCGAACCGTTCACGACCGCCATCGGCGCCGAGTGCAGTTATTACTCCGTCCGGACCGTCACGTGAGGAGGTTTATCGCATCCTTGGCGAGCTGGATAAGCTAATTGGTACAGCTGGAAGACAGGCACGAAAGAAGCGCCCAGAGATCCTACAGCTCAGTTCAGATTTGTGCCGCAGCATATCTGGTGGACGAGTAACGGTATGTAAGTCAGCCAAGGATCGTACGGGTATGTCAGTGACGCTGGAGCAGGGCCGCATTCTCGTACAACATCACGGTCTACGTGAACAGAAGAAGGCAGGTATTGTGTCCGTCATGCGTTCCGAAGGTGTACGTATCGAGAACGCATTGAAGAACACGGGGCGACGTGTGTTCGCGTTCAACGCGTTGCAGCGGTCGCTACTCCCCGAGGAGTACCGGTGTCCACCGCAGACAAGTGGTCGCAATGTGTCGTAGACCTCTTCCATAAGAGGACCGATTTTTTTCAAGCAGGGACGTCTATAGCTGGCTGCGTCGTGGTCGAAGTGGGGATTATTAGTCGCAGCTAGCTTCGGGTGTAGTTAAGTAGTGATTTTTGATGGGGGAACGGGAGCACGAGCCCGCTGAGTTTTGTCGTCTGTCTGCAGGCACCTTCCTTCCTCTACTGCAATTACGTGTACTAATTGAATAGCCAATGAGAATGCTAACTTAACATCGCGCGTGTTCATTCACTCTGCTTGAAGTTAACTCCAACAAGTTGCCATTTGCTGCTACTGCCCGAGGCTGTGGGCGAATGACGATGTCTCCACCGCTTGCTTGATCGGTAGCAGCCACGTCCAGTCGGCGCTCGTCGTGGGTAGCAACCCCATGTTGGAACACTTGTACACGCCCATGGCCGCGCCAACCAAACTGCCAGCCATGTAAACAGCCTTAGGCTGCGTCAAGTCGATCACGCCGTCGTTCACCGACGCGAAAGCTGGCAACAAACACAAAAAAATAGGTGTCAGCTCTAGATCGACAAAACGTTATGTAGCAACTAAAGGGCGGTACCGTTGTTCATGTTGAAGAGGGACTTGGCGGTGTTCATGACGATCATACCAGTGATCATAATGCTGAAGATATTGATGGAGTTGCCGCTCATCCACATCATGAAGCCCGTCTGGAGCAGGCTCTTGAACGGCGCCATGCCGATTTCCATGGCGCGCTGCCATCGTAAAGGCAATCATTTGGTTAAATTTAAATAACTGCCATTCTGTTCTTGCTTTTGTTTTGTGCCATTGGCCGCACCTTCTTCTTGAGCTCAGATGTGTTGGTGGCAGTCTTGGCGACGGCTCCGTTCGAGTCCTGCGGAGAGTTTGGGAAGGCGTTAGAGGATGAGTGAGGGCAGAGGAGGGGCGACCACAGGCGCACCTTGTCGACAGAGACGCCCTTAACGTAGCCTACAGGCTCGAGTCTGTGCGGCAGGTCGCTCTCGCGGCCCTCGTTGAGCTGCATGTGCCACTTGCGCTGCTCCATCGTGTCAGTCGTGTCAAATTGGGGGAGCTTTGCGTCACAGTTGTTGCGCTTGAATTGTAAGTTGCTGATCAGCAACTTTACAGGAGAAAAGCTCTTCGGTAAAAATCTTGACATGCATGTTGCCACTTCCCTGGTTGTACGGATAAGACTTACTACGACGTGCTGACTGTAAAGACAGCAAACATCTACGCAGTGCTCTAGAAGCACGTACACGTTCGCGTTTCAATGGGATCCAGTATGATATGCAACGGATACTCTTCGGCTACTTCGCTTTAATCTTTACCGGTAGTACAGTGTCGTGCTGGATCCACCGGCGAAGGCAGTATAAGGCAGTATCCACGCGGGCGTTTGACAGGCAAAGCCCAAGCAGGGTTGAAGCAGATGTCGAGCGTTCGAGAATTCGTCCGCGAGCCGAAAAAATCCATCTCGACGAGATTATGATACGGCGCCCAGTGCGGCAATGTCATCAGCAGATATTGACATCAAGATTCTTGACATCTTGCTGGCAAAGCATTCGCGTGACCGAAGAGCGTTGCTGCTGCCTTCGCGGCCACTGCTTTGCTGCACTCGAACAGTTAACCCACGGACGGTCTCAGATAGGCGGGCGTGGGTGAATTTCCATTTCACGTCCTTTGGCGAGCACTGAGTCAGTGACTGACGCAATAACGGTTGGCCTAGCAGCGTCTTCCGCAGATAATGGTCATGAATCTTGTCCATTGCGTGTGCGTACAGCAGGCTTATCCCTCTGCGACGATACCTGGCGTGGGTCTGTTTGCAACCGCGCGACGAAGGCAGCCCAGCACTGCGGACGAATGGCTAAAGACGCGGCGAGCGCGAAAGAAAGAAACAATGGCGGCCAGCAGGAAGGCGGCGGCTCTGATCGAGCTCCTCCAGCGCAGCCGCTGGCAATCTCTTTGCTTCTCTAGCCGCCATCCCACTCGGTTCACTCTCCATCTGTCCGTGTGCCTGGCATTCTCCTCGTTCACGAGCAAACGCTCTGAATTTCCATACAAACTCTGAGACAGTGGCTGTCCACAGACGCGGGTAAACAAGCCATTCGGCCATACGCCCAGTCACCCGATCGATCATTCCGCAACCTGCTGAGAATCCCGTACTCCGTCAGACCCTAAAACAAGCAAGTAAACCCTAAACGGGCATGGTGCTCAAGCACAAGTCGCCGCCGGACTCCACCTCTTCTTCTTCCCCCTCCTCCCCGTCCCTCATGGCGGGCTTCGTGCGCGTGGAGGAAGACGGCGAGAAGCAGCGTAAGCGCTCGCTCTCGGCCTCGTCGCCGTGCTCTGTAGCCACGCCCGAGGGTCGCGCGAGCGCCAAAAGTAAAGTCTTCTCCCGCTGGCTCTACGGCGTTCTACGCGGCGACACACTGCTGCTCTACTGGCGCCGCACTGACTACAAGCGCAAGACGCCGCCCCTGGACTCGCTCACGCTGCAGATGCAGCCCGCCGCGCCAAACGAGAGCGTCTTCGGATTTGACCACGAGTGCCTCTATGTGCGCGCCAAGGACTCAGGGCGTATTGTCGCGCTCCGCATCCACCAACGCAAGGAAATCGTGCGCTGGGTCACGGCGCTCTACTACCAGAGTATTGGTAGTGAAAAGATAGAACAGAAGAAGGGCAGCACCACACATAGGCATAGCAGGCACGCCGTTCTACCGGCAGAGACTACCGAGCCAGGGCCAGAGACGCGCAAGAAGAGCGTGTCCTTTCAGGAGGAGCCACAGGTGCGCGTACTGCCAGAAGAGGCCTACGACCCCGCCGACCTCTTCTACTCAGAGGACGACTACGAGCAGTTTTTGATGGAGAGGCCCTCGCACCTGTCTAGCCTCATGAGCACTATTTATTCCAAGACGGCGGCCAAGCTACGTGTGTCCAGAAAGCGGTAAGGCAAGGAGTGAGTGGCTTTTCGCTGCTTCTCTGCTCTTACTATGAATCTAACGCTGCAGTGAGTTTTGCATGAAAATTGTCGCGTTGGTAGGTGAACAAAGGCTTTAAAAAACACGGCTTTAGTTTTCATTTTGGTTGGGGGTTCTGTGGGATTTCAGCTTGATGCCGACCACAATATTAAGCTTTTAAATAGGACTAGACAGGCACATGCTCATGGTTATTGAGCCAGCCAAGGTGATGATGAACACTCGCGACTATAGATACTGCAGGCAACTTCAACTACAGGGCGGAAGGTTGCAAGAAGACATGTAGCCATCCCGGCTAGCTGAAGTTGTATCCAGATATCGCGGGACAAAGAGTTGTTATGCTTGGATAGCGGAACACGGCCGACCAGGTTCCCCTACGCAAGAGCGACAACTTTGACTCCATAGTTTTTATAAAAACTATTGGATTTTCGAGGCGATTTTTACATGTAGACATACGTAGGTTGAGTGAAGACTGACTGAGGGCATGAACGATGGCTTTCATACTAAGTTTCTTCCAGGGACAAAATTATCGTTGCAAGTTTTTTTCCCCCTTTGCCCCATCAAGTCGACAAAACCCCACTAAAAAATGTAACCTAATTTGAAGTACGTTAACTAGTAACTTCGATTGCAATAGTACATGTAGCTACGCACATCAAGCAGATTTTTTTTATCAGTGCTGTTTCGAGTGTTGAGCACTTCGCGATAGATGCCTCACCAAGAAACTAGCAACGGTAGCAAATGGTGGCAGCAGCAGTAAACAACTTGGCAATAACACGAATGCCACGAAAAACTTCAGCGTATGCTTTAAATCGTGAAGTGTGCTGTTTCTGTTGGGGATAGAATCACAATTATGAGAATTTGGTAAATTGAGGAAGGAGGAAAAACTGTCATTTCTGCACAAATCAAGTGGACAGGTAGAAAGAGATACACGGAATGAGTCGTGGTACAACTGTGGCGCGGTGTCTGTACAAGGAATAGATTCGCATATGTGAGCGGATTGAACATTACTCTTTACACTCCTGAACTAATGTTCACTACATTACGAAGTCTAGGACATGTGTGGCTTGTATGCGTCCGACATGCGTACACTCAGAAAAAATGACTATTTGCCCCCCCCCCCCCCCCGAGTGATCAGGTCGCTTCCGTTAGTAGGGGATGCAAGATTCGACGCTACCTATCGCGTTGTACGGTCTGAAAGCCTCCACAAACTGTACTTCGGGCCTGTGTATCCGCGTTAATGATGCATGTACACGTGGCATTGGCGTAACTCAGGCTTGGAGGCGAGGTCGAAGTAAAATCCGAAGGATTAGCGAAATTTTTTTTACTGTTCTGCTTTCAACCGTTAAATGCGGTTATAGTAAGGTACCTTCTACAGTGCGTTGATCGTTCTGGTCGGGACGCCAGATCAGTTAGCGCCAGGGTGGGGCGCTAGGAAAGAGCGCGACGAGACGGGGAGCTACGAGAGGTCAGCGCGACCGGCCTGACTTGTCTTACCTCGGTACCCGCGCAGGCTTGATCGTGTCGTCGGCCGTGAGCAAGAACTTGAGTCGTCCGGGACGGGGGATGCTGGCGAGGGGGGGGGGGGGGGGGGGGGGCGGGAACTTCTTTCTGCAAGACCCGAAGTCGTGAGAACGGAGTGTCTGCCCGATCTAGCGGCTTAGCTTTGATCCAAAGCCTGAGGATTGCCCTAATGAGTGTAGTTTCTTTCCTTTCCGGGTTGCTTGCCGCTTCCAATAGCGGGATCTTAAAATGTGAGGGTCGATGCGATCACCAGCCAAGCACCAAAGTCTGGTGGATCGGGCAAACTTGAACGCGAACGATAGGGAATACAAATGTAGGTAAGTCTGGTCACTATATTAATCCAGATCTTACACTACGTAGCTAGTTCCTTCTACCTGTATCTTGTTAACACTTGATGGGGCCAAAATTATCCCCGCTTCCTTGTGTCAGAAGAACACTTTCGTACTTCCAAGCAAATTCAACTCTGATTTATGCTTACGCTATGTCTACCGTCTTCCCATCCTAGACTGCATTCTGTGACATTCCTATGTTCGCATCTACGTACCTATCGGTTCTTCAAATCTCCAGTACCTTCCCGCCGATCAGCGATCAGTTGATTGGTGATCTCGGTTCGGCAGCCTCCGGCACCCGACCTATATGTCCCGCCGCTCACCGCCGCTTGTATCCTTCTCGTGCGGCACGTCTGGATCTCGACGTCGTCCGTTCAGGTCCATCGTGACCCTTGGCGGTCGACTGCGTCGCTGCACATCGATAGGTCGCCACGCATCCGTCAGTCACCATCCTTCTGTCTGGCGGCTACCGTTTCCGCGTGTCCCACGCCTGGCGTCACATTCCTTCCATCTAGATCGGCCGGTCTGACATTCTCAATCGCCGATCGATTTCGTTCTATCTGGACTGTTCTGAAATATGAGTCGCGCTTTACCACATTGGTACTAGCTGTCGAAACGCACAGGTGATATTGCCGGTGTTGTCGCAAGCTGCGTTCGTGTGCTGCGCGTACCAGCACCACAGAAGTCCAGAACAGGCGTTTTAAGCAAGAGCAGTTCGGAAACTACCGGTTGATATCAGTTAGACTGGTGGTTCCACGTTGGAGAACGGCCGAGTGGCCTTGCATGTTTAATCGAATACATCAGTCCTACGTTTTCCATATCAAGCTCAAGCAACGCTTTCTTACAAATTATGAGCCCAACAAATAACCACCGACAACATTTCGCAGCAACCCAGTCCGACCGGCGGTATCCCGAACACCAACGTACACGGCGTGTTGGAGTCATCCGACCATTTCAAGCTGCTCGAAGGAGCACACTTGATTTCGAGTGTGTCTGATGCTCACGTAAGAAGCAGGAAGCAAGCTCTGAGCGACTAGATCGCCTTGAAGGGTTCCTCGAAGGGAAGCAGGACCAATTTCTGGCCAAACAGATCAAGATCTAAGATGAACTGAACCAACGCGCCGAAGCGCCACCCACGCATCCCTCTGAGCGCTCATTGAGTACGTTCACGGACTTTATCAAGGTGAGAGACCCCTGAATGAGGATGGAATCGCTCGACGAACCAACGCACGCCGCCGCTAAATCAGCCACCGCAACCTACGCGTGGGCCACTACCTCATCCGTCGCGTCAACTTCAGGTGCAGCCACCACCCTCGGCATAGCAGACCGTGCCGGCGGCCGAATTCGTGCTGAAGATACCAAAGCCAGGGACCCAGATTGGCCAGTTTTCCCGAAGTTCTCGGGTAAGGATACCTATGCTGGAGTCGGCGCTGACTTTAAGTCGTGGGGGGGGGGGGGGATTCCTGCAGCGACTTGTCGCCGCACAGCAGATCAACGACGGTGATTGGCCGGAAGAATTCAAAATCCTCGCACTTAATGACAAGTTGGAGGGTACGCCGCTCATTGATTTGGAGAAGATGCAGCCAGGGTGAACAGCAATGTCGCACACGCTCGTGACCGTGATGAACAGCAAGCTCATGATGCGCATGACGCCAATCCCATCTGCAAAGGGATCGAGCTCATGCCCTAGTATAAGTACTAGAGCAAGGCATGACCTTAGCACTCTCAGTACCTGATCTATGCGGCTAAGTGCTCTGGCAATTCGGAGCAGTGCGTTCTACAGTGCTTGTGCAAGTCTGCACCGGCGTAAGCGCAGAAAGCGGTGCTAACGCCTCTCAATCCTCAGCACGTGGGCCATCTTCAGCAAGCCGCTGAGCTCGTCTCGCTTGCAACCGGGTACGAGGCCAACACTACCCGACAAAACGGCAAGAGTGGCGGTCATAGTGGTGGTTGCGGTCGATTTACCAATGACGGCCGAGGTGATCACATTGGGGGATTAGGAGGTGATTTTGTGGCTCGCGTTGGAAATAAAGAGACGCGCACGTGTCACATGTGGGGTGATGAAGGCCATTAAAAAGCAAAATATCCGCAGAAGGATCAGAGAGGTGTTGCGGCACCAAGAAAGGTTCTGATGGCTATCAAGGGTGCGGTTGACGCGGGCCGCGACTCGTGGAGCATGGACAGCGGGTCGAGTGTGCGCCTTGCCAATGACTCAAGGATCCTAAGGAATGCCGTCGACTGTGGCCAGGCGTGTCGAGCTGCAAATGGTGGCGACGTCCATGTGAGCAAGGCGGGGACGGTCATGCCCCGGACAATCGTCGACGGAAGTGAGGTCGCTATTGATGTGGCAGAGGTCTACTACGCCGATAACCCGATGAATAGCATTATCAGTTATGGCAGGTTCGAAGACTTGAGTGCATGTTAGACAGTTTGGGCGAGCTCTACCCGTCAGCCTGATATCTGGCCCTACTGTGTCAGCCCTACGTTCCGCAGTGTCGTACGCAATGGGACCGAGCCGCTCGAGCAGGTCTTTCAACGTCATCTCAGTCGTAACGCGTGCGAGCTCCTCGCCTGCTACGTGCACTGCGGCCTTCACCAGATGAGGCCGTGCCTCCGTTGTTCCCTCGCCAGTGACGTCGACCATCAGAGCGTCGTGTTTTGAGAACTCTCATCTTGTCTGTCTCTCGCACATCACAGCTTCTTCCCTTGGGCCTCTCGAGGCAAACTCCTGCAAGCAGAGCAAGAACCACCAACTCAAGCAGGACTCAGCACGAACGCACCGGTTGATATCAAGGGCCCTATGTAGCCGATATACCGATGAGGCAATCGCTACCTGATTAGCTTTGTCGATTAATCCACGAATTATGGGCGTGTGTTCCTAGCGAAGAACAAAGCGGAAGCGATGAAGAATTTTGAGTAGCTCCTGGCATCCTGCGAGAAGCAATTCAACGGCAAGATGCACATGCTCCGTATTCATGGCGGGAAAGAGTACGCGAATGCCGATCCATTTTGCAAAGAGTCGGGTGCAAGGCGCCAGATTAGCAAAGCAGAGAATCAGACGTCCAACGACAAGGCAGAAAGAATGCACCTGACGGTCCTCAACATGACGCGGTGCATGCTGGCCGTGAGCGGTACTTCTGGGGTGATGCTGTAAAGTACGCTGCCTATGTGCTGAACAGGAGCTCATGAAGCGCAAGCCCGATGGGTATGGCTTCGCTAGAGATGCTGACAGGCACAGTGCCTAACATGGAGGACGTTGTGACGTTCGGCCACCCGTGCACGGTTTTCCGGGAGCCAGGGAAGGAAGTGTCGAAGCCACGCGCTCAAGTTGGCAAAAACGACAAAACCAAAGGATTTAAAGTGTATCTGTCAAAGGACAGGATCGTCATTACGACACGACAAATAAGGAACGTCGAAACACTCGACAGTAAGCAGAATGCGCAGCAGCAGGCGCAGATCGAGCGCGAGGATCCGGAACTGCAGCGCTAAGCGGTGGGACGCGAGGAGGCCGCGGGGCGGAAGGAGCAGGTGGGTAACCCGCCATGGAGCCGGTGATATTGGCTGAAAAATCGTCCTCACCTACGTCAAGGAAGCGTTTAACCATGAAGATCAAGAAGACAAAATAGAAGGCCAAGAAGACTAGTCGATGGCGCTGCGGGGTTGGAATAAGCTAAAGACGAGGCACTTCCTGCTGGAGACGAAAGCGTCCACGCGTGCGTACGAGGTTTATGGGTGCCAGTGGTCATAGTGGATGTAGCTGTGCTCAAGGACCCAAAAACCTATCGCGAAGCAAATGAAGGATCCCCAAGATGAGAAGCGGAAGCAAGAAATTCCCGTAGAGATTGAGGCTTTGGAGCAAAACGACACGTGGCGGCTGGTGAAGAAGCCGAGGGATGCTATGCTGCTGCACATTAAGCAAAATAAACAAACGTTAGGCTCTCGCCATCGGTACCCATAATCTGTTTTATGGTACCGGTACTACAGCGACAATGTGAGTGCTGCTTCTTTGGTGGGTACCCGCCAAAGCATAGCAGCCTCACGCTTTCAATAGAAACTAAACATTTTGTTTTTTTAAGAAACGTAGCAGTGCAGTAGGTTTCAGGAAACACAGAACGGAAATGAAATATAACATGTTGTTTACCTTCACCTCCAGCAGCTTAGGAAAGGTGATCCTCATGTTTGAAGCAGTGTTGTAAAGGCCTGGCGACGCGGCCGTAAAACCGACAAACCATTCGCAAAACACATAAGCTCAGTAGAATAACTCACATTTCTTGTGGAGGAGTACATGCAGGCTTTTGGATAAGCACACAACAGTGTAGTAAGATTTAAAAAAACACGGAATGAGGACGAAAAAACTAATATATTATATTCCTTTAGCAGCTTCTTACAAAAGCATGGCAAAAAAGAAAATGGCACCAAATCTGCCGAGTGATCATTTAGTGATGGGCGGATTCACTTTTGCTTTGCACTATTTATTCTTATTGATGTAATTGCGAACCTTTCACCAGCGACTGATGCAAGCGGATTCTGTATCCTAAAATTCTACCTTTCATTGTGGAACATTTCGGTTAACGAGGATAAATGATGCTCGATAGTCGTAGGAAGACTGGCATTTGTGTAATCCACACAACTTATCGACACAGGTAACATTCAACAACAAAAATCTCCTTGGTCAAGTGTTCTGTATTTCACTATACACGTGCTTGTAGACACAGTGGGCGCACAACATGCAACTTTTTATTGGTTGGGAGCCATCGCCAACTTTGAGAGGCCATATCGCCTTGTGCACTCTCCCGATTTGTTTAGTTTGAGTAGCGGAGAATACGGTTGTTTTCTATGGAACGCATGTGTTTTTACAGCGCGCGTAAACTGCCGCTCACAACTAACTTCTGCAACTTTAACATCAGTACCACGCGTGGTAGACGTGGGGGTGTTTACTTTGTTGTTTGAAGGAATTGGAGTCTCTATAGTGCTATCTCAGATGACGAAGTCAGAGTAGAATACGAGCTTGTATACGCTTTTGGCCGTCCCCATGCAAGTGCCGATCGACCGTGGCGAGCGCGAGACATTTCACTTTGGTAGGTTAAGTTGTCGACCTGTCTTCGCTCGGTGCTACGGTGTCGTTCCTATGACTCTACAACGCTACAAGAAACGCATCCGTGGGGGGCATATTGCCCGCACGGATGCGATCAAGAACCCTAGAAACAAGCTCAACAAGAACGCGTCGCAAATAGACGTGGTTTTGCTAGTTTAATGGCTAACCAAATTTGCTGAAGAGGTGAGGGGAGGTGGTTCCAGCGTTCGTTCGGATGCAAAAAAAAAAGATTGGCGGCATTACTCAGAGATAATACAGCAGTGACAAGTACACACTGATACTATCTCACTTCACTTGCGACACGATTAGGATGAGATGCACAAGTTTGTGGAGTATGGTTTCACGGTGCGTGAGCCCGCTGGAGCTGCAATGAGGAAGCTGCTTTCGCTGCACTGCCCTACGATACATATTTAATCTCCGCGCAGCAATATCTGCGATATTTGCGCAATTTACAACGCTGGAATACGGGGTGGTGTCACTGCCGAGAAGACGGAGGCATTGGCCGCCATACTGGCACATGCCGAAAGTTTTGTGTGGGGACATAAGTAACATTTTGATTACCAATGTATTTATTAACATGGAGTTTGCTAACATTGTGTTTGGCATGTAGACGAGAATACAAGCGCGATCTCGAGTGACCACGCGGTTATATTCATGGACTACTCACAGAATCTGAGTATCCCCAGCGTAGCCAATACGCCCTCTAGTGGTCTTTTTTTCTCTCTAGTGGCAGTGAGCTGTTTCGGTATTTACTACGAAAACGATGGTGTTCAGACGAACTACGTCTACAATGAGAGCACTAGTGGGAAATGGAGCGATCAAATCAACTCGATGCGGGACCATGTCATCAAGACGAGACTCGTGCCGTCTGGCACGAAAAGACTGACTGTGAATGCGGACAATTGCTCGGGACAAAACAAGAACTATTACGTACAAAAGTTCCTGTTGGCGCATGTAGACTTGGGCATTTTCGAGCACGTGGACTACAAGTTCTTCGTGAAAAGACACACGAATAACTCGTGCAACTGTGGCTTCGGCCGCATTCGTAACTACATGGCCACCACTGAGTGCTAGACCATGAAGCATGTCGTCGACACTGTCAACGCAGCTGCGTCGAGCTCAATTACGACGCACGCTCCTCGGGGTAGTGATCTATTCATGGCGTACACGCTGGTGCTGATCAAGCTAAACAAGCGAATGGGTGGAGTGCAGCAGTTGCAGTGAACAAGGGCCTTAGACGAAAGATCGATGACATACTGACTGCAAAGGAGAAGGTGGTGCGAATCAAGATTGGTCACGTGTAGATCCTGCTACCGCCTCCCCCAAATACCGAGAAAAAGAGTAAGATGTACACCCGTACGTACCGGAGGATTTACAGAGCGATCCTCCGTACGCAAAGTCGACTTAACAACAAGGAGAGTCTGTGAAAGCAACGAAATAGGCTCGACTGGCTCATCGTGCTGCTATGGCGACGGCTACGAAGAAGAACCAAGAACAACGTGGAATGGTTGAGAGACAAACCACCGGAAAATGCTTTGAAGAAGCCAACGCAGAAGAAGCGAGCGGCCACAACTAAGAAGGCGCCCGCAACAGCAAAGAAGCAGAAGACCCCACCTGATGCTAATGATGAGTCTTAGTCCATAGTGACCAGGCATTCATTTTGTTACTACTGTCCATGTGCCTATTCAAAATTTTGATTTCTGACATATCTAAAATTAAAAAAATCAAAATACAACCCCACGAGATTTGAAGTCGCAAACTAAACACTGTTTTTCGTCATGATAGCCTACGAGTCAGCTAAATCGGAGACCACCACTGGGGCCCTCGCCTGATTTTACCCATAACCAGGGAATATATATATATTTTTTTTAGATTTCGGGTCGACGGTGAGGATTATTATTTTCACAGACCTCGTTCTCGACTTCATTTGCACCAATTTGGTTGTAGGTGGACACAACGGAAAGCTAAGACGTCGCTCTTTTGAACGGTTTACCTAAATCGCGATTCGTACTTTGGTTGATTAGTATATAATTTTTGTCATTGTCTCATATGCTCACCCTGCTCATTCGTGCAAATGCAGATATACATGTATTGTCCTTTT
Source organism: Phytophthora cactorum (assembly GCA_016864655.1). NCBI lineage: Eukaryota > Oomycota > Peronosporomycetes > Peronosporales > Peronosporaceae > Phytophthora > Phytophthora cactorum. The sequence continues at coordinate 409,152 of NHQK01000008.1, forward strand.
CACTTGGCTGGATCCTCGATTTATAATAAATTGAGGTTGTTTATTACTTTAAAAGTGCAAATTAAAAGCGAGCTACGGCAGCCAAATCGACCGCTTGGGATCGATTTCCCGACAGACCCACATCGATATCCTGTGCAGAATTTTCCCTGAAGCACTGAAGTGATCAAGCGTCGAGGTAAGCACCTTCACTTAGTAGCTTTACAGAGTATGCCTACCAGCGAACAGCGACCTTCGTGAAGTTAGCGTTCGTTACTGGTCAGGTCAAGAGACTGTTAGAGAGTGTGTGTTTGGTTTGTTCCCTATTTGAGGGAAGTTTGGTCAGGTCAGTCCCGATATTAGTGGTTAGAGTATTGACTGTATACTCTGAACGACTTCCAGCCTGAGTTATTCTCGGGCACCCCCGTAAAAGAGTCACAAGGACTAGACTACCTTCCGCTGTTGGGGCCACGGGATATTAGAGAGAGAGAGAGAGAGAGAGAGGATAGTCGTACAGGCGAAGCTCGTGTCTGTGACGTTTGTGTATTAAGCCTACGGAGGTAGATAGTGAGAGAGGGAAGCGCCGGCTCAGGGTGCTGGGTCGGACTTGGTTCCTTCAGGTACGCCCAACTATCGCAGACCCCTGTGGAAGGCGTATTGTTGTGTGCAAAGGATCACTACGTGTCTAGCTACATTTCAATTGATTTCCTACATCACAGCTGATGCCGCGACCCGGGATCGGTGTGACCTTCACTAACTGTTTGCGTTTGTGGCGCTAAATGCGAGCAATGAGCCGAAGAAGATTGGAGTCGGTGGTACCAGCGACTCCGATGAAGACGACCAGAGGACGCGCGATGGGAAAGAGGGCGGCGAAGACGACAAAGCTGGTGGCGACGGTTGGACGCTCGGTTGATTTTGAAGGTTCGGAGGATGACGACTCTGAGGCCGAGGACAAAAATTTGGGCTACTACGGCGATTGGAGTGAAGAAGTGGCAGAGAGCGAATCGTCGGTGAAGGCTGTGCGAGTGTCAGGGGCACTCTGTGCAGCTTGACCATCACTCCGCGTCGATTCACTGGCGATGAATGAGGCTCTCGCACGATGCCTTGCGTGGATGGAGACAAACGACTGGATAGGGTTATTCGACACTTGCCTGGGTGACAAACCACTCGGGGAAACTCTGGGCCGGGCTGATTCATCCGACGAAGGCTGGTAGTACCGCTCAAGCTGTAGAAGAGACCGTGTCGCTCCTGCTGGCGATGGGTCTCAATATACTCAAAAGAAAAAGAGCACGTTGGTGAATATAAGTCAGTAAGATCGAACGAATCGATATCTTACGTATCCCACCCCGGAGTGACAAACCGTAGTCGTGAAGTTAACATCGTGAACTTTTCGTGTACATGCTATCACTTCGACCAAATGAGGATGGCGTGTCGCCACATTTTTGTAGCGTTTCGCGAGCGCAACCTCCAAGCACATGCACTGCACGCGTTTCATCCAGCGTATTTGGTGTCCAACTACAAAGCTACATTTTCCGATAAGAGTATATATCTACCTGTCCGAGATGCCCCCCGGCTGTACGACTGTACGGCCTTCTCCGTACTATAAACAAGCTGGCCGTCGCATTACCCGACGAATTGCAAGCACCGGAGAGAGTAACAACAGCTCAACTTATGTTTGTCGGACATGTAGAGAAAGTGGTCACAACCGTCGGACGTGTCGACGTCATGCAAACGATGCTGACGAAGCCAACCCCGATCTTATAACTTCAATATTTCACCTCCCGTCCGTACAAGCGGATAATTATTCTGCGTCGAGAAATACTGAGGTTGAAATAACGATCCAAGTGCAGATCGAAAGTCAGAATGCGTGCGAGTTTGAAGTTCGACCCGACAATCAGCAGACAAACGAAGCCTCTGATCGAAGAAGCCGAATGTCACTGGGATTCCTTTTAGATAATCAAGTCATTCATAAATTCCATTCTAGATTGTTTTTTTATTCTCATTAAAGTTTTGCGTATAATCTAATGCGCGGTGATTTGAATATTTAATGGGGGTATTTGCTAGGTAGGCTGACGCTAGACGGGGCCGTCCACTGTTTCGAAGTAGAATGGCGTATATACGAGGAGGGTCGGCTTTGAGGGAAGCGCACTTCTACTGTTATTAGTCTCTTGATTATGAATGATGCTGCACCAGCGATGGCTTATCCATTGATACAGCATCCAGCAGCAGCGACCAATACTATGGCGGGCGCACCCTGCGTTTCACGAGGAACAATTGGTGCTCATCACAGTTGGGGTATCACTGTTCCGTGCGCAGCTCCATCCGGCGGTTTCGGTACTTCTTCCGAGACGATTGGGGCAAATCGGTACTGCTTTTGGGAAAAGCTCTAAATTTCAGAGAACATTTCCGTAAATATAACTACATCTCGCATGAATTCCAAAGTAACTGTTAAGTAGTCCTTATTGAAGGTGATGGGTCCATTATGTCTGACAAAGAGGTCCAGCAGGTGCTGCATTCGTACCAGGTCCGAGGTCCCGGTCTCATTTCCTCTCCTCCGTCTCTATCGAAACTTCTAACCATGTACTCGCCTGCGCTCTCGGGCGCAGTCAAGCGACGCAGCAACTCGACGCCGCACGGTCCAGCAGCTGAACGAGCAGCTCAACGCGCGGCCGAAACCGCCCCGAATGACTCTTCCCAGCACCACCGTCGCCACCGCAGCTGGGTGGACCACGAGAGTTCGCCCTACAATGGAGAGTCCATGGCTCTACTGGTCGGCAATGAATCGGCTCTAGATAGTGGCAATGGCAGTAGTTCCGGAGGCGTATGCAGCCCCCACCAAGTGGCCAAGTTCACGAACGCTTTGATGTACGGTGTCATTAACTCCATCCTGACGATCCCGTGCATGTACGGCTACGCAGCCATCATCTTCAGCCACCCGGACTTCGCCAGCTTCATGCCAGCGCTATCCAAGCTCGTCATGTTCTCCAGCGTCGTGCACCAGGTCATGTTTACGCTGCTGAGCTCGCTGCCCTTCGCCATCGGACAGGTGCAGGACGCAGGGCTCATCTTCCTCAGTGCCATTGCAACGTCCATCTGCAAATCATTGGGCGAGGAGGTCTCATTGGAGGCCAAGGTGACGACCACAGTCGTGACGATTGGGTTGGCCACGGCGTCACTCGGTGTGGTGCTGGTACTGCTGGGCAAGTTCAAACTGGCGGGACTCGTGTCGTACCTGCCGATGCCCGTGGTGGGGGGCTATTTGGCCTTTATTGGTCTGTTCTGTATGTATGCGGGTCTGTCGTTGTGTACAGGACTGGTGGTCAATGATTTCACGTCGATGATGCAGCTCTGGGACCCACACTACATGCTTCTCTGTATCCCGGGTGTCTTGGGCGGTGTGATCCTGTTGCTGGTATCGCAGCGCTGTGAAAACTCGTTCGCTCTGCCAGCTGCAATTCTGTTGATGCCACTGCTGTTCTTCGTTGTTTTGGCGCTGTGTGGCGTCTCTTTGGATGAAGCTCGGGACTACGGATGGGTCTCGCCGGCCTCGGACCCCGCTGGCTTCGTGCAGATGTTCGACCTGTTTGACTTCTCGCAGATGCACTGGAACCAGGTGCCCAGACAGCTCACGACGTGGCTTGGCATGACGTTCGTCGTGGCCTTCTCGTCTTGCCTAGATGTGGCAGCTATCGAGATGGATATGGGCAGCCAACTCAACATCAACCACGAGCTCAAGTCTGTGGGATGGTCGAATGTCGTGAGTGGACTGCTGGGCGGATACACTGGCTCGTACATTTTCTCACAGACCATCTTCACGTACCGTTCCAAGTCCAACTCGCGTATTGTCGGCGTGTGCGTCATTCTCTCTGAGTTCGCCATCGTGCTGGTGCCGCTGTCGGTAATGAGTCTCGTGCCGCGGTTCTTCTTCGCCGCCACGCTCATCTTCATCGCTATCGACCTCATGATGGAGTGGCTAGTGCACGTGTACCACAAGATCCTGCCGCGAGAGTACGTGGTGTTGTGGCTGTCTTTCATCGCCATCAACATGGTTTCACTCGAGCTGGGGATGATTCTTGGCATCGGCTTTGCCATCATCAACTTCTTGCTGGGTTATGCGCAAGTTCGAGTTGTGAGCCGTAAGTGCCGCTCATCTGCTGCTGTGCGCAAACTCGCGGCACGCACGTTTCTCGGTCAGAAACGCGATGCTATTGTCTACTTGGAGCTGTACGGCTATCTGTTCTTCGGCTCGTCAGTGCAGATTCTCGAAGACGTGCAGAAGGCTGTACACATTCGCAAATCTCGTGCTGCTATGAAGCAGAAATCGAGCAAGGGAATGGACTTGGAGCCGCACTATGCCGACGACTCCGGTATCCCGCTCACACCCGTGTCTAAGCGTGATGTCCCGATTGAGTGTTTAGATGGAAGCCCTGCGTCCCACTCGGACGGTCTGCCTACTGAGTATGTCGTCATGGACTTCAGTCGCGTTTCTGGCATGGATGCAACGGCAGCCCGTAGCGCCTTCATGATCTTGCAGCAACATTGCAAGCGCTATGAGATCACCGTCATTTTTGCAGATGCGCTTCCAGAGATCCGCAGGCTGCTACTTAAGAACGAGATCGCAGAGGAAGAGAACTTCTTCCTAAACGCTGATTCCGCCTTGGAGTTCTGCGAGAATCAATTGCTGGTTAACACAAGTCATGCCCAGGATCTGACCCACAACCACGAGTCCATGAATGTACTGCTGCACCGCTTTATGGGCGAGCCTGATGACTCCCAACTCTTCCGTGGTGTCGACCAGTTTTTCCGCAAGTACGAGGTGCCTCAAGGCTACGAGTTCTACCGTGTTGCGTCCTACCCGGACCGCTTCTACTTCCTCGCTAGTGGCCGCGTCGCGCTCTTTATGAACGATGATGGCAGCGTGGTTCCAGGGAAACCTTTGACTCTGCTGGAGAATGTGATGCCCGGTGCCATGTTCGGTGAGGTTGACTTCTTCGGCCGCCAATACCGATACATGGCTGCCAGAGCGATGGAGCCATGCACGGTGTTCGAAATGACCCGCGAGACTTACGAGTCCATGGACGAGTTGGCGCCTGCTCTCTGGAACCGCCTCCGCGACGTTGTCATGCAGTCCATGGCCTTGTCGATCACCAACACCACCTCCATCAACACCCTTAACAACGCCAATGGCAACCTTCCAGGAATTAACTAACTAAATAGCAGCAATCAATCTACAATCAATTGCACACATAGAAATCCAGCTGCATGTATTCCAGCGGGGGCCTATCTTCTTCACAAGCGGATAGTACGTGCGAGGTCACGAAGAGCGTTTTGCTCAGCCCATTCAGACTTGAGCACTACGCTTTCAGCGCTGGGATCGAACACGACGAGCTGGAAAATAGAGACACGAAGTTCAATTAGTTCATATATATGTGCCCTCAAGAACGGCGTGCTATTACACGTACCATAGGAGCAGTGGCTACGTAGAACAAGCCCGCGCGTTCTTCGTGACACAGAGAATTGCCAAACAAGTCCATGAACTCTTCTTGCTCGATCGTGTGGCGCACAGGGTCCTGCGAGTGAAATGCCGCCGATGTGTAGAATGCAAAATCGTGCGCCATACGGAAAAGCTTCATGAAGGCGAGACGCCGCACTCCGTCACACGCCACTTCCAGCTCCGGTTTGCCTGTGCTGTCGCGACTCATACGACCGACTTGTCGAAGCTTCGTCCGGAACATCCCAACCACAGAATCCAACACACGCTGCGCGTCAACAGCAGCGATGCGGCATTCCGCACGGTAACGCGTAGTAAGTAGCCCTGTCCGATCTGCCTCAGCCTTCTTTAGACGTTCCACTTGTGCCTTGAATGTATCACGCTCGTTGGCCATTGCATCTCTTAGCCCCACATCAGGTCCGCGTTCCTGAAGTCGTAGCTGTGCCCGCACAACTGCCAGTTGGTTCTGTGCTTCGGCAAGTTCGCGCTGAGCCTTCTCCTGAGCAGCTACCACCTTGTTCTTTGCCTTGACACGCACTTCATCATTCTCAATCAGCATCCCTTGGAGCCGCTTCCGCAGTCCTGTGTTCTTTTCTTCAAGTGCTGCTTTCTCAGCGCGCTCCTTCTTTAAATCAGCAAGAAGAGCTGTAACATTCACAGGCTGTCCGTTGTCGTCCAACATGGTCACTGCGCGCTGAGCACTACTTATAAGGGTACACAAAATTAACGATAGCAGCACAATATCAATCTACCAAAACGACAATATACTCACGGTCGCGCTCGTTTCCTCGGTTGCTGCGCGCCATTCATCGTAGTAGTCGACGTCACCGGAATCGATGGAGGCGGGAATCCTGTCTGAGGCACCGTTGCAGTCGGCGGGAAGCCAGTTAGCGTTGTTCCAGCACCTACTGTCGGTTGTCCACCCGGACTGGTCCCTTTCTGGGGCCTACATGTTTGCCCTGATCCACTAGTAGCCACTGAAGCAGCAACTTTAGCAGTACTCCATGGATTTACAGAAGATGTTGTCGCAATATGAGCTGATTTTGACCTCGAGTCCACCGCCAAGTGTCCATTAAGCTGGTGTACCCTCTCGATCTCGAACACAAGTTCTCCCGGTCGCGTGGCCTTCAGTAGTTGAATAACCGTTAAGAACTCGTGGCCCGTGAGCTCCTGGTCGTTGACGGACAGCAGCGTGTCCCCCACTTGCAACGTTGAGTCGCCGCCCTGTAGTGTGGACACCTGCAGTCGCTTGTACCGGTCGTGACGCACCCCAAATCCCAATTTGTCCCCGTGTTTCATCACGCGCACGGTCATCTGCCGCACGCCGTCAGCCCGCGGCGCCTCCACACGGAATTTCTTGAGTTGCGGTTGTGTCTCGTGTCTAGCTAATATTGCGGCAGCCTGTCGGGACGCGGCGGAAGAAACAACGGGCGATGATGTGCCTGCCACCAAGCTCGACTGGCGAGATGGCGCTTTAGTGTGCGAAAACACGACGGTTTCGCTGGTAAGTGTGGCCGGCGGATGATCTGCTAGACGGCTTGAGAAGGACGGAGAGCCCGTGGAAGAAACTGCAGCGGAGGACGCGACGATGCGCGGCGGAAGGTGCGCCATACTCCACGGCTCGGCTGGATGTTACAACCCGCGGAAAGTATTTGGATGGACTATTTTTTGACGCACTAGTAAAAAAAAGTCGAGTGCCAAGCATGAGCAAATATAAACTCATATCTTAAAATAGACCACTCATTTCTGAAAACGTATTGCCCAACTTCATAAATGGTGAATGTTTGGACGGCGGCGAGTGACGGCGACGTAGAGAGTGTCAAGGCCTTTCTGGCCAGCGGGGGAGATGTCAATGCCAAAGACGAGAATGGTTACACGCCACTGTAGGTTGATGACTGGATTTTGGTGTGCTGGGACTGGTACTGATGTCGTTGGTGTTGACAGGCAGGCGGCGGTGAGCTACAATCACATGGAGCTTGTGGTGTTCCTGCTGGCGAGCGGTGCGGACGTTAAACTGGGTAAGTAGCTGGCTGTCTGAGTACAAGGCTAAATGTTTAAGAGACTGATGGGCTGGCGCAGGAGATAACGACATGGACACATCACTGCACCGGTGCGAGACGGTTGAGTGCGCCAAGTTGCTGCTCGACCACGGCGCGGATCTGAACGCGCGCAACTCCGAGGGACAAACGGTGCGCTGGCCGTGAATTGATGCGGCTCTGAGTGTTGAGATAGTTTTTGTTTGTTGTCTAACTGGGGCGTTAATGCAGCCGTATGATATTGCTATCGAGGATGAGCACAAAGAGCTCAAGACGCTGTACGAAAACCTAGGAGCCGATAAGTCGGACACTATCCCGGAAGAGCAGGAAGAGGGCTTCTCGAACGGCGTCAACCTGGAAGGATAGCACGGCTTGCTGATAGCGCGGTTATATTTTGAACATGAGAATAGCCTTCTTTCTTCCTGAGCGATTGCTCGGTAGCTTCGAGCTCTACCGCAAGTGGGCCAACATCCAACATTAATGTTGCTAGAGCATAGCAATCTCCTACATTTTCTAACGCAGTCTACCACTACAACTTGATTGATCGTGTTCACTCAGCAAGAGAGTGTCAACATGACCCGCTGTCAAACGGTTCAGGCTCATTATATCATTTTTAGTATCATTGTGAACACCTACGAGCCCAACATGCAAAATGTACGAGGGTTTAGTCTTCTTCCTCCACTTTCTTTTTCAAGTGCGCTTGACAAGGCAAATTGCCGACTGAACTGCCAGTCGACTGACGTCCCTCCACCTGTCGGCAGTTTCTGTCCACCCGTTTCTTTTTCTAGCCCAGCATGGCTACATTGGTGTTAAAAACACCATTTCTGACCGCGTGACGGTTCTCCACCACCACGCAAGCTTTGCGCACAATGGACACCAGTTCATCTTGCGACAAGCTCGCCTCGCAGATATCCATCAATGTGCCGACGTATTTGAGACTGTAGCTGGTGATCCCGCCAGTAAAAGAGCAGGATGTCTCGAAAGTGCGGGTGATTTCTTCATGGCACTCGAAGTTCTTGGGCTCTTCAACTTGAAGTAGAGGAGCTGCAGTCTGCTGCTCGAATAAAGCCTTGATCGTCTCGAACACCTCGTCAGCAGCTTCACGAGCTTGAATCGTTGCAATGAGCTCGTCTGCAAGACCACGTCGATCCTTACTTGGGGCAGCACGCAAATAGCGGTAGAATTCAACGACCAGGTCCACATCACGAGCGTCTACAGCGCTTTCGACCGTATCATGCGTTGCAGTAGTCGATAGCGGCTCAGTGTCATCACTGTCAGACTCGTCGCCATTGGCGCTCTTGTCGTATGTAGACTGGTAGTTGCCAACGATTTCGTGACTGAGCTTCGACAACCCGAACGACTTGACGTGGCTCTTGGTCGTCGCATTCTTGACGCGGTGGAACTGCGTCTTGAGTGTTTCCCCTGACAAGTCCGTCAGATCACTATCTTCCATCCAGTTTATGGAGTACAGATCTCCAAGACATGAGCCTATGCGTTCACCGTTCACTTCGTCCAAAGGAGGGCAGTACGCACCCCACGAAGACTCGAAGCCGTTCGCAGCCGTCGTCACGTACGCGTTGATGCTCTTCATGAAGCTGTCCGAGAACATCGAGCCCGACTCGCAGGCCTCCAAGTAGAACACGAGTTCCTTGTACATTTTCTTGTCGTGCATGGTCTGCATGGCCTGTTTCAGTCTCGAAGCTGTTAGCGGCTTCATGTCCGGGAAGTAAATGTTGCCGCGTGACCCGTGGTCAATGAAGTTGATGAACACTCGGTCGTCCGAAGTGCTGTTGAGCACCTTCTTGTTGAAAGCTCCGGAGCTATTGCCCGTCAGTACATTCAAGAAGGTCTCGGGGGTCACTTCAACCCCACGGAAGTCGATGTTGCAGCCCTTGTACACGTCCACGGGCTGCACATCCGCGTGCGATGCGTTCTTGGTCGTGGGCTTGTTAAAGAGCTGGCCCCGGTAAGGATTACTCGCGTGCCATGCCACATCGTCGTACATCATGAGCACCACATTCTCGGCCGGGATGCCGTGGCGTCGCACGACGTGGTAGGCGTGACAGGCGTCCGATTGGTGGCGGTAGTTGCTGTATCCGTTGGAACCGGCCACGATGACCGCCCAGTGCTCGGCGTCGACGGGGGCGAGCGTCAACAGAGCGCCGAGTACCGCCACTGACAAAGCAGCTAGAGAAGAAACCATGTTGATAGGAAGCAAATGGCAAATGGGTTGCGACACTCCAGATTTGTGTTCTTCTTCAACGAAGTGTAGCCATGTCGTATCAGAATAGAGAGGGGAGCTTGAAGATTGGCCAAACGGCAAGGAAATTCCATGTATTAATAGTCTCCAATTCCGATGTGGTGGTCGATGTATCACAGCGCATTTTATTTTCTCGGATGCGTCATATCCGTCGGCCTCAATTTTGGATTATCGATAAAAAAACTTTTCTGGAAGTACATTTTTTTTCTCAACCGTTTTCCGGGAGTGTTCAAAGTAGAAAAGCTTTTTCTCAGTACTACGTAGTAGTTAGAACGACTTGCTGGGATCGTTCCAAGGATGAATTGAGAGCAGACGACGTAGACTCCAATTATGAATTTCAACTTCGCCGCTGGTTTTTACTTCCTAATTTTAACTTCTACTTCAAGTAACAGTTTGCAGTGTCCTGATCACAGACCGACGGCCTTACCACCAGAACGAGCACATAAAGTTAGATCAAAGTCGACAGCCAAACGCAGCGAGACTTCTCGCTGCAAAGTTGGACGCTGGCCGCTTTAGCTCATTCTTGACTTGGTATCGCAGGCAGCCACAGCTGCGTCTTTTCAGCACAGACGGTGCGTCGCATACAAACTCTCATACAATAGCCGTTACTCCCTCTTACTCCCGAATTCGCCAAAAGACTGACAAACAACAAGCCCATGGCGCCGCGCTCCAGTGCCTGTCGCCGTGTACTGGCCGTGCCACGCGCGCTCGTGTCCCAGAACAAGCGCCGCTTCCAGCAGGATGGCTTCGATTTGGATCTGGGCTACGTGCACCCGCGCGTCATCGTCATGGGTCCGTGAAGAAGAAAAATTAACAGCTACCTTCTCGTATTTTTCTTCTTCTTACAATTATGTGATGTGGCTATCTAGGCTACCCCGCTGTTGGAGTCGAGTTCTTGTTCCGGAACCCGCGGTCTGAGGTGCAGCAGTTCCTAGAAGAGCGCCATGCCGGCGACTATTTCGTCTACAACTTCTGCGACGAGCCCAAACGGAGGTGGATCGTCGCAATCGCTGTGTACGCAGTGTTAAGAAGGGTAGTGCTGACTCTTGTGTTGTTTGCTGTTTCGTGGCTGATCAGCTACCCGCCGAGTATCTTTGACGGGCGTGTTAAGAACTTTCCCATTGAGGACCACAATGTCCCGACGTTCCAGATGATGTACGCAGCTTCAGCTAAGCTTACAAGATCGCTCCAGTAGAAGTATTGAACAGCGTTATTTGTTGCTATAGGATGGCGTTCTGTGACGAAGCTGCAGCTTGGCTGGATGCGAACGAGAAACATGTCGTGGCGCTCCATTGCAAGGTACTGAAGTTATGTGAGACGTCGCGTTTTCTGTGGGATATTTGACGCTAAAGGAAATGGGCATTTCGTTGCCAGGCCGGGAAAGGAAGAGCTGGTATGATGGCTTGTATGCTTCTCTTACGAATGGGCTTTGCAGCCTCTGCGACCGACGCGATTGATCGCTACAATCGTGAGCGCGTGCACGATCGCCGCGGTCTTACAGTCGTGAGTCAGAAGAAGTGGGTCAACTACTACGCTGCACTGCAAGCGCAGACTTCTGTGCCAGGAGAACCAATTCTAGAACCGACCTTTACGATTCAGAAATTGAAACTGATCAACACGCTGACGGCAGCTAAGCCACCGAAGTTGCGACTGCGTATCTTCGCGCTACGCCCTGACGGGTCTCCCAAGACGTTGATCCACCAACAAATCGGCTCCAGCGAGTTCGAGTTGCACGAAGTAGTCCGTGGATGCGTCATGCTCGAGTTCTATCGTGAGTGCGTGAACGGATGCATGCGAGTCAAGCACTTCAAGATCTGGTTCAACACATACTGTCTCAATCCTGGTACGTGGCGCTGTACAACTTAAAGCCAAATTGTGAGAGGAATTCCTAACTTTGTATATTTGACCAGACAACGAGACTGGAAGTGTGGTCTTCTCTCGCTCAGAAATGGACTGGGCGGCCCGAGACAAAAAGTACCGTCGATTGCCTGCCGCTTTTGAGCTGGAAATGATCGTTTCACGCTCGGACGACTTGTAGAAAGTCAAACAAAGGCACATCTTCCTCATGATTCACTATCATTTATTCATTCTGCTTATTATCGTACTGGTGCTGAGTTTGGTCTACTTAGGCTTAAAGGGCACCGCGGTGAAAGTATCGCTGAAGCGTTTGAACTCTGGATGGTAGTCGAAGTTCTCCATGAGCACAACGATGCCCTGGGCATGGCGGAGTTTGGCCTCGTTATACTGTCCTTGCATACCGTCCGTCGTCTCCGTGTATTTGCCCGCAAGAGGTTTGATCTTGCTTTCAAAGAGAGCGCTCCATTCTCGACACTCCTTCAATTTGGACTCCAAGTCCTTTCGTCGCTCATTTAGTCGAAAGAGCTGCTCGTCGTAGTCCTTCTTGCCCTTCTCATCGGCCTTGATCTCGCGAGTCAGTGTCTCGATTCTCATTTGAGCCCCCTCCAACGCTCCACCGATGCCACTTGTTACTCGGTTCATCTTCGCTGCATCCTTGGTTAACGCGAGCTGTTGCGAAGCTGCAGGCGTGTACTTGAGGCGTGGCAAACCTCTTCCCGACGGCACCGTCGTCATGGCGATAGAATGCCCTCAAAGGTGATGTGACACTACACAAGCAAAAACGCAGTCTTTATTAGCTCTAAAATTGGCTATACACAGGTATTTCGTTGACCTCAACCCCCTATGATCCTATAACCTATAATAGGATTGAATCGTCCGTGTAGTGCTAATGGGTTTTCGATTAAGAAATATGCGCGAAACATCTTGCTGTCTAGTTCACTTTCCTCGATCATCAGTGCGCGATTGAGTTTGGACGTCTGATGCTCTCGTAGTACTGGCCGTCCTCGCAGAATGTCACTGAGCGCCGCGTGTCGGATCCGGTTTCTTTTTCTTTGCTGAAGGAGCTTGAAACAGCATTTTCTCCAGTCTTGGTGAGTTTGGTGAAGAAATCGAGCAGACCAGGGGAAGACACAAAGCCACTGTCTTCCGTGTCAATACTACTCGCCACAAACTGTTGCTCCTGCAGGTCTAGATCAAGGCCAAGTCGGTAGCACACATGCTTTATGTCACTCGCTCGACATGTTGCCTCGAACTCGCCATTGTCAATAGGCACAACCATGTCACGGGGAGCAAGACCCTTGAAAGCGTGTCTTACCAGTACAGCAGCGCTCTGGAGACCGTAGTCGGAGTCCAGAAGGCTCTTCAGTCTGCTTTCCTGCAGCAGTTTGCGCCTAACTGTTGACGCACTACCGGCAAACGATTCTCCGTTAGGGGCCGAGGCGAGTTTTGTGAAGGAACTCATCGCCGTAGGCAGCACTGAGCTGTGCATATCGAGACTATTATTCAGTCTCCGCCCAGTTGGCCGCTGAGGATTCTGATACGGATTCGTTGAGAAAGTAGACGGACGGACATTACCCGGATGTGCTGGTGGTACCAACGATAACTCCTTCGTGACTTCACCGAGAAGGTCGCTAATACGCCGCAAGACATCCAGGAACCCGAGACCGCTCTCCGGACGCAGTGAAGGATACAATTCATCCACGAGTTCTTGAGCTGCTGAGGCCCCGGCAGGGAAATGCAGGTTTAATCGTGAGGTCAGCAAGATTTCGACGAGGTCCTTCTTAGTGACATGACCGCGAGCATCTGCACGACGATGCAAGTCGAGCGCGGTCTTTAAATCACTGCGTCGCTCGAGTAAATCCTGTAATACGCTCACCAACGCTATGCGGTGTCGTCGTTCCTGGCGGGACTTGGCATCTTCCAGATCAGTAGAACTTCTGGGCGGTTGGACGGGGCTAAATTCACCATTGGGGCTGTTGAGCTCGTCTGCGATTCGAATAGAAGACCTTGCTGCACGATGATCCTGAACCAAACGTCGCCGTGGACAGTTCCAAAGCAAGTCGTTGACGCGAGGGTCGTGGTTGTACGAAGATGCTACCTCCGTAGGCTGCTCTTCGTGTGGAGCTAACAGCACCGACGTCGTGGAAAGGTGCTTCTTGCGCTTTCTCGGTGATAGCAGATCGCTGCACAGTGCTCCGAGACGATCTTCAAGCGAATGATACGGTATTTGATCAGCTTGCTGCTGGGATTGATCACGGCTGAGAGCCTCAATAGCAGCCTGTTTATCCGCTATTGACGCCATGATACCGAGTTCGTGAATAGCCTGCAGCATTTCCGTCGTAGAGACTGAGCCGGTCTGGTTGGTATCCATGCGTTCACAGATTGCTACGACGCGTGGCAGCTCCACCAGCATTTTCTCAAAAATCTTTTGGACGGAACGGGGAAGACGCGCACGTTGTGTCGAGCCATCAAGTGAAAGTACTGGGAGTTGCTTTGAGGACTCAGTAGTTTTTTCCCGAGTGGCGAAGTTATTCAGGTGATCGTAGAAGTCTTGAGCTGTGATGTATCCACGCCCTTGAGTGTCTAATGTCCAGAAAAGTGCCTCGACATCGGCATACCGAACCAACAGGTTCAAGTGCGACAGACTCTGGCGGAATTGGCCTCTGGAAATGTGGCCAAAGCGATCGCCAGGGAAAACGCTTTGGGGCGAAGAGCCTGACAATTGTCCGAGCTGTTTCAACTGTTGCAATTTGGACAGAATGCGAGCTTCCAGAGCTGGTGGGGGTTTTCCCGTCGAGAAGAAGGGATCCTGACGCCGATGTTGGTGTTCCAGATACGCTTCACTTTCTCCACTGTTAACAGCTCTTGGACTTGTAGTCGCTGTGGGGAAGTGGAGCTCACTCTCTCTACGCCGTTCGTCACAGATTTTGACGATTGTACGACTTGCCTCAGCATTTCTAGAGCAACAAGAAGAACTTGATGAGGTGCCAACTTGTGGATTAAATAGGAGAAAATGCGGTACATACCTCTCTTGCGTCGATTTTCCTGCTGGATAAGGTTCACTTTCACTAATCACGGGACTGTAGGCGGTTGGTTGTACTGTTTTCCTACCAAGACGAATAGGAGAACGATTGACGTAGCCTACTGAGGTCCCAGGGACTCCAGGAGATGCCTTCGACTTCATGGTTGTGCGGTCAGCTGCTTTCAGTGCGTCTAGAAGCGGACTAACCCCAATGGATCCAGAAGCAGAATCTCTACATGCTCAGACAGTTAGTCTCCATCAAGGATCAGGATGAGGTAAATTACTTACGAGAATGGCAATAAACGAACGCGTAGAGCTGCAAAGTCTGCGTTGCTCAGGGTAATTCCGCAGCGTAGCAGGCAGTCTCGAAATGTCTCCGGTGGTAGATAGTATTGTCCAATGCGTTGAAACTGGTGGAAAAGCGATTGCAGCTTGTCGAACGCAGCCACGAGCAAGTCCCAAAGGCGCGCGCTGCCGACTCCCACAACAGGAGGAGACACTTGTTTTGAATTGGATGGCATAGTCTGCGTTCGGTGGTCGATCCCATCTTTCTCTTGAAACAGAGCGAGGAACTTGGCGTACTTGATGGTAAAAGCTTTCCCATTGCCACCCCGACCGCGCCATCTTCCATTGGTGGCACCGTCTCGTGTATACTCCTTCACGTCCTCACCGAGTGACATGTATAGCTTTTCGTACTCGCGTGTGGTGAGAAATACGCCGATATGACTCAACGCCAGCTCGAGTTCCTCCGGACTGACCTTGCCGGAGCTCATGACGTCCATCTTGAAGAAGATCTGGCGGAGTTTTTCACTACTTTGTGTGATAGATGTCGCAAGTCGCTGCCACAGTGTTTCGCCCTCCGTGAGGTGGGTGCTACGACCATTTGAATCGTTATCGCCCTCGTTCCCTGTAATAATGCGCTTCGCGTTGAGAGTGGCCTGGGTGGCGTAGGGGGTTGCCAGAGGTGCGCGGGGTGACGAGAACTGAACACGTTTGTTCATCGAAAGTGAGGACACGGAGGACGTCAACTGCGATGTCGAATCGTGCTGGTAACTTGCTCTCATTAGCTGCAAAGACCACTCCGTCATGATACGGCAAAAGAGATCGATGTCTGACCAGCAGTATAACTCTCACGTTAGTGTTCATGTGCTCAGGAGTAGTTCTTAGATCGGGTACCCACCTAATTTGCGTGTTTGCGTCGGACAAAACACCAAGTAAAGCTCCTTTGCCCTCTCTAGATCTCGATCGGGATGCGGGTCTTGGCCATACCCATCAGTCTGCTGTGAAGATGATGCCACAATCTCCAGACGAGTCACTGCTAGCTGAAACTCGCGGAGATCTAGGTGGCCATCACCATTCAAGCTAAATCGGCGCAGCACGTCGTCGGGTTTCATGGGACATCGTGAGAAGCGATGTACCTCATCGGCAAAGTACTTCATGAGCTGCTGATTGGACAACAAGTGATGATACTGTTGCCAGTCTGCCATTACAAAGGTTAGCCTAGTTATCGTCTGAATCTACATGTAGAGACTGTAGCTTGGAGAGTACCAGCAGTGCTCATCTGGTCGATCTTGTTCCTTGCCTTGGACATTCTGGTCTTTGATGAAGATCAATACGCACAAGAAGGTGGAAGACAAGAAACAATACGCAGGCTGGAGCGACGCGTCGAAGTGCGTCTCCAGCGCAACCAACCTGTTCAGCATTTTGGGCCGCTAATTATACAGGTGAAACTCCTGGGAAGGCACGCTAGTAGCGTATTGCCAGTGTGTCATGGTCAGCACTGCTCGCGCATCGTAAGAGTTCAATACCTGGTACTACGAGCTTCAAAAGCTAAATTGTAAATGCGATTCGGAAAAGTCGGAGTATTTCAAAACTAATAAAACAGTTTGGCGATTGCCCCCCCCCCCCCCCCCCCCCCCCGCATATAAATCGGAAGCTATGGTTGTCAGAAGAAATTAGCAATAACAACAAATCGTATTCTAAATGTACAGTATCATCCGAAGAAATTTTGCGGATACAATTGCTGGTTTGCGGCCTTGCTTCCTGTCCAGTTGCTCGCGGAGAGTTAGCATCTCTCGTAGTCCGCTCGCTGGTATTGAGTGTGATTTGCAGATGGAATGTCACTCCGTTTTATGGCCTAGATCGAGCATGGTTGGAGCATAAAAATGAGATGTGAAAAGGCAGAAATCAAATTATATATCTGTGATTGGTTTACCTTTTCAAAACGGCAAGAAGGGTCGATTTACTCTCATTATAGGGCCAATTGGCCCTTATTCTTTCTAATCCTATGCTTCCCACTGTTTCTATACAAATATCAAGTGAACTCAGTCCGGATCCGGCGCGCCGTGTCCCATCCTGATGCTTACGGTCAGATGACTATCCGGTCTCGTGTGGTCCACACTGCTGTGACGCCGAGCAAGCATATGAACCGTCGCAATGGGTACCGATGGGTCTAAAAGACCACAGGGATTCCTTGGAAGACCCTGGCGATGGTTCGTGATTTTATCCGCGGTCGGCAGACAATCTTCAATACCACAGATTCCCGTTTTATCGTAAAATGCTTCACTGCTCCTATTATTTTCCACGATCACAAAACACTGAACGATTTTCCAGTCGAATCCCAGAATTGTGACACTGCTCCAGAAACCACTATATATTTGTTTCGATCTCCACCATCACCAAAGCGGTAGCCAACGTTATATTTTGATTGTTTCCGTCGCGACCGAGCAGGGTTAAAACTATACCATTGTACATTGGGTGTTTGGAATAAGCACCATAAAGCCAAGTAAAAGCAGTAAACCGTCTTGACAAGCCATGTTTGCTCCAAATGCAACGAAACAGCGCAAACAGCGTTGGTATTAATCCACGTTTAAGGAGATCGTGTTTCCTTCGTTACTATCTTGAAGGTCAGCTAGCATGAAGGGTAGACGATTAAACGAAGCCCCCCACTCTCCATTCGCGCTCTGTAGAATGCTGTCCTTCGCACGGTAAAGCATTGAACGGCTAAACTGCATGTTAATGGCATCTATGGACTGCAACATAGAGACCAAAGCCTTGCGCTCAATTCTTCGATCCCCGAGCACGGCCGCACGGAGGGTTGCAAGGTGTACAAGCTGTCACTGAGTTGGTTTTGCAGTAGATGAGCAAAAATCACTGTGCTCGTCGTTTACTGATGAGACCGAGAAGTACGGAGTGTTGTCGCGTTTCTTCTTACACGACACTCTGATCTCCCAGTTGCAGCCATCTTCGGCACCGTCTGTGTTTTCGTCGCATTTGTATTTCTTCATCTTGCCGCTTCTTTTAACCACGCAGTGTGTATTCGAATTGAATGTGTAGTCGGGCATGAAGTACGTAGATTTTTGCCAGAACTAAACGAACGTCCGATGACCAACTCTGAATTCCCGTACTCGGCGTCAAGATCCATACGAGCCCGCTTTGAGGAAGCCATCGATGAGGCAGAGGTGTCTGAACTGAAAGCAAAGCGATTGTCTCAAGATTGCAATTAGATTGTATTTTTAGCACTCCTTTAAAAGTATAATTGGCACTTAAAATATAATGAGATGAATGTGTACGCTGCCCAGATAGCGACGGTGAACGAATAGAAGCAAACGAACTCGGGGAGAGAACTGTGACCACGAAGTATGCGACCACAGACGAGTACTTGAGGTTCGCGAACACGGATGATGTGTTGGAGTACGCGACCACGGATGCTGGTTGGAGTTTGCATCGATGCGCTCTCTATAGTGGCTCGCTTCGTTGCTGCTGTATGGCCGTCATGACTCCTGACGCCACAGTTAGCGGTGCTCGTCACAGTTGGGGGACATCGCTGTTCCTCCATCCGGCGGTTTTCAATGTGGTCGGTACTGCTTTTGAAGCATATACTGCTTCCGAGACGATTGGGGCGAATCGGTACTGCTTTTGGGAAAAGCTCCTGAAATTTATTTCAGAGTTTTACCAGCCATCTGAATATAATAAATCTTATTCCCTTGACAAATTGATTTTCCTTGTGAATGTTGCCTATGTCGGCCAGGAGCAAGGTCCGTGCAACATCGGGCTGAATGCCACCTTTTAGTGTGAAAATTGCTCTGTAGCATCAAGTCGCGATGGATAGATTTACAGTCGAGGCATCCATCTCGTCGACCCCCCCCCCCCCTAAATTGAGACTGATGAGTCGAGATGATGCTGTATTCTGATAATAGTTCGATATAATCTCCAGTATAGAATATTGTTTCAACTCGATCGAGTCGACCATTCCTCTCATTTTTAATCTCGCCTTCTGCCTGGCACTCGACAACTCAAACGACTAGCCCCAGATGCACTTCTAGATACTTGCGCTGGGGCCTGTGGGCTATCCCCATCATTTGACAGGTAGTTGATGCCTGTACTCTAACGAGGAATGGTCCAACGTCGCCAACTTGGCTTCTACAAGGGCTCACGACAAGGACCACGCACACTACCGTCGTCGCCTACAAGGCAAGAGGGCCAAGGCCACCGCTCGGACTACGAATACCGTAAGACGACGGTGGTCATGACTACCGTCGTATGCTTACAAGAACGTGTGGTACGGTCCGCATAGTTGAATTTGTTGAAGCGTAGGTATGTAGGAACACGAGGCAGAGCAAGTGGCGATCCTGCTGGAAACTTGTAGCCTAGTGTATTAGATGTCAGCTTGAGTGGAAGCTGACAGATTAAGTGAGAGGTTAGACTATGAGATCACAGCCTATCCGTTTCAAAGTGTAAGATATGTAAGATATACAGTTCCTTGCTGGTTGCAGCAAGGAAAACAAACATGAAAGGAAACCAAGAGTCCTTTGTAAACCTATTGGTGGCCAGAGCGGCTGGCACCAACGTCACCATGAAGTGAGCTGACTGGTTGCACCAGGTCAGGCACACTTCACCATGGCTGCTGCAGCTGAGCACGTCAGTTGGACAGTGGTTGAAATGGATGCACCATGTCGTCCACGTCCATCAACGCCCGGGGTTTTCGTCTACTGGTGGTGGACACGTGGCTTTAGATCCAGAATACACCACAGAGCCCCCGAAGCCAGGTTTCCACCGCCTTGTAGGTGTCACCACCATGGCAGTCAGATCTTGGCTGGACACGTTCGATCTGGGTCAGGCTCCTTCGCGTTTGGTGTCCTGTAGATCTTGCATCCTGCTATTCGCGTATGCCACGGCGGCACCTAGCTGTCTGCGAACGCGTCAGGCGTCTCACATCTCCGTCAGCTTGAACCACACAGCGACCATCGGATGGGGGGTGGGTGGGGGGGGGGCGCCTAGGAGCGTTCGATCGTCGGTCTCGAACTGTAATGGGCCAACTCTGTGCCCACTACTTCGGCTTACACGTTAGCGCACGTGTACGAGGAAGTGTAGTTTGCTTAAACTTAGGTTAACTATACTTTCGTCCGAAAGTATAGATTTACTAAAATAATAAAAGCTAAAAGCCGTTTTGGGTTAAAATGAGAACTGTTATTTATGATTTATGTCTGGACTGGGTTTCCTCCTAAAACTGATATCCTATATGAAAGGTATTCTGCCATCCGATGGCGGTCAGAACCCTGCTAATCTAATTGGTAGAAATAAATGCTTATCTACCAATAGAAAGCCTAAACGCATACAGACCAGCTGTCTGCAAAGTGTAACCATTGGTGTGTCTTACACCAACGTTCGAGAACCCTCCATGCAACCAAGTGGCTACGTGTAACCACTTGCGTGTAACCCCGTTTCAGCACTTGTAGTCAATCCACGCCTACACGGGCAGACTACCTGAACCTCTGGGTCCTAGCAAAATGGACCCGAATGAATTCCCTCATCTGAACGACGCGCAGCTCGAGTCGATTCGAAAGGTGGCAGGTATCTTCGGCATGAATGCCTTGCAGAGCTTGGCGGCCGCGACGCCGGCCGAGCAAGTCGAGCGTGTGAATGCGTTTGACGCCTACGAGCGGGGGCTGATCGCCCATGTGCGGGGAAACCTGCAGTCCGCTGCGGTGGAGCCGAAGCCGCCCACCCGAAGCTTTTGAGGCTGAAGGCGAACCCGTACGAAGAGAAGGAAGGTGAGAGCCTCCACTTCTGGGTTCAGGAGGTTGAGCTCGCCATGGAGGCTGCTCTCATAACCTCCGAGTCGCTCCGAGTGGAGTTTGCCCTCTCCAACCTTAGCGGTCGTGCTAAGAGCTGGGCATACACGCGGGAAGCGACGTCGCCGGGATGCTTCGCATCTTGGGCTCATCTGTGTGAACAGCTTCGAGCCGCGTTCCTACCGGCGAACTATGAGTACCGTCAGCGGTCACGCTTCCTGTCATGTAAGCACGTAAGGCGTGAGCTGCACGAGTACATTCAAGTGATGCGGGTGCTCACTGCATCCCTTGTGGGAAATCCACTCCCTGAAAACTTCAAGATGACGATGTTCATTGACGGCCTGAAGGTAGGCCTGGCCCGCACCCAGCTATTCCGAGTACAGGCGAGCACGCTTGAAGAGGTGATTCAAGTCGCTCTTCAGGAGGAGTACAGCCACCTCCAGGCGCGCACGCCGGCCGCAGCGTGGCCAAGACGCGCGACTCTATTAAGTCGCGGGGCCTCTAGTGGGCCAGTTCCTATGCAACGTGGGCTCGCCTAGCAGCAAGACATTCGCTGCTTCAGCTGTGACAAGCTTAGACAAATGACACGCGCCTGTCCTGGAGGGGGGGCAAGAAACGGTTCCCTCCGAAGCCCGTTGCGCCCAAGGGTCGCTGGAAGAAGCCGCGACCTCGGAGCCAGGGGAACTCTGGCAACCAGTGGGGACGGGACGCCTTACTGGGGAAGTTCTAAATCTTCATGAGCGGTGCGCGGGTGACACGCACCATGGAAACGTAGCCCCTGAGAGTCTTTGTACTCTCGAATCGGAGAAGGGCAGCGTTGAGCTGTCTGTAGTACATAGCAATGTACGGGGATATGATAATACTTTTCAAAGCCTGATCGACTCTGGGGCGTCGAAGAACTTCGCGCGCCGCCAGACAGTCGCTGGTAGTAGCGACAAGTTGACCGAAGCTCTGCGAGAAAGCAAAGGCAACGGATCGGTCTCGGTACAGCTGGCGGACGGTAAGATGATCATCGTGCCTAAGGTCCACTTAGACCTTGCTGTGAGGTTCGAGGACTTCAACAGCACGGAACGGTTCACCGTCCTTGCCATGGACTAGTATGACTTGATCCTGAGCATGCACTGGCTCGAGAAGCACGATCCTCGGATTGATTGGCGCGGCAAAGCAATCGGAGCTAGCCGGTCCTCAGTGTCTGACAGAGCATTGGTGAGTCATGCTCCCACCTCTGCCAGAAACTGGGGCGCCCGCAAGGAGTGCCGGGACGCAGGAGCGTCAGAAGAGTTTTTGGGAGTCGCCTACGTATTGTGCAACTCTCTAGGAACGGGTACAGCAGGTGCTGTGCCCGGCCGCGTGCGGCAGTCCTCCCCTGGTCTTCGCTGGAGTCTAGGCCAGCGAACAAGACTCCGATTGTTGCGGCGCTGGGTGGCACCGACAAGGTGGGTAACCTAGGTCCACGTGCGGTCACCCAGACCATAACTGAAGTGGATAACACTGGAGGTGCATCCTGTGTGGGTAATCAAGTTCCACACGAAGTCAGTGAGGCTTCCGATGTCGCCACTGAGACATCCAACGGCGTGGGTAATGATGCCCCACGCAACAGTACCAGTCGCCGTCGACGACTCCGTCGCCGCCGCAATTGGTCTGAAGTCACTTCAGACTGACGTCGATTCAAGCGACTCGGAGCCTAGGGACCGGGTTCCTTCGCTACGGCCGACCGAAGAGCGATATCATGTCTTCGTTGGCGAGACTGATCGCCGAGTAAAGGCAACCGGCGTCCAATTGAAGCCGCTCCCCAAGGTGGCAGAACTCCTAAACCTTGAAGGGCTGAAGGCGGAATACTTCTTGGCGGAGTTAATGGCCAGAGAGATCACGGAGATGGTTCTCCTAAGGCGGGTGACTACCGTGGAAGAGTTGAACTCCTCCTCTGTCACGGACTAAGACGTCCTGGGGGCTTCAAGCAGCAGCCAGTATTGCGCTTGGGGTCCGAGATCCTTAAGGACCCTACGGATCCGGTGTACCCGTTGATGAAGGAGTTTGTGGAAGTGGTGTCAAAGGACCCACCGGATCGGGGATCCAGCACGAGATTGACCTCGTGTCTGGTACAAAGTACTGTGTTTCTAGACGTGGCCACTGCCTCGCGAGCAGTGCGACGTCATTGACGCCTTCTTTGCTGCCAAGGTGAAGGCGGGCATGGTGCGGGAGTCGAAGTCTCCGCACTCGACACCTACTTTCTGTGTCCGGAAGCCGAACGGAAAGTGGCGTCTGGTTCACGCTTTTAACAAACTGAACAGCGTAACGGCGCTGGCCCAGGCACCTATCCCACGAAAGGATGTGTTGATAAACAACATAGCCGGGTGCGAGTTGTACAGGGCCCTCGATCGGATACTATCAGATCCTGTCAGTCATTCAGTTCCCATGTATACGTCTCATATAGCATGGGCGGATGCCGTAATTGCAGTCGCTGCGGCCCTCCTACTTGTTCTAACGTTAACTCGCGGCCGGCGAAGTTAGTAAAATTGTGACCAGCCATCTCTGCATCTTTGCTACAGTATGCCCCCGGTCGAATCCAGAATTCGTAGATACCCGACACGTGTAGACGGCGGGTTCTGTTTTCATGATGTTCAATTGCTGGATACTCGTCACCTGGATTCGGATTAGCTTCCTGCGCGGTAAACACTGTGCTGTCACGTTGGGGATCCCTGGATTCTCGGGCCACAAGAATTTACCCCAAACACTGTTATTTCTTCTGGAAGGGATGGAGGCCCTGGTATGGTCTCCAAGTCGACGTTCACACTCTCCAGCTCATTCGAGGCAGGTTGATACGTTGTATTGGACAAGGAACGGACCGCGTCCGCTGCAAGTTGTAGAAGTTTATTCTTCACTAGGCATTGTCGAGCATGCGCCTCTTCTGAAGTCGGGCGCAGGATCTCACCGACCGCCGCCTGCAATTGTCCTCTGTGATCTTTCTCAGTAACCCGTGGGTGGCCACGCTGTTTAGGTATTGGAGATAGGAGGGGATCCTCGCTACCGTTGCCCTTCCTACCAATCCAAGTCAGTCATGCCTCCGTGTAGATATCCTTCCTTCCGAGTAACCACGTAACCGCATCTTTGACTCTTTACGCCTGAATAGCTACGGAAATGTCTGCTAACCCCTCCCACCGGCTTCACGCGGTGTGAAAATGAGCAATGACGACATCTTGTGTCTACTTGGATCATCTGTCATTTGCCTTTTCCACAAGAACTGCTACTGGAGGTTGATGAGCTGGCAAAGAATTGCCGACGATGGCGGAAATACCTTGGCCGTAAAAAGCACCGATGGGAGAACGATCGCGTTATGATGATCCTCGCGGTCTCGAATTGAAGTTCTAACCCGTTCTGCTGTTGCTATCTGCCTCTTCACATTTCGGATCCGTTTGACCCAATTCCAATGTTGAAGGTTGGCGTGACCTACAGCTTAGCCTAGGTACCGTTCGGTGTCGTTCATTGCTAGGACCGGTATGCCATACCAGCTCACTTCGTTGACAGCTTTGATCAGAAAGACATACTTACTTTTTGCCGGCTGCAGTGTCAGTCCCGATATCACTCTATGGAAGGTGCTCTTGGGAGCTGGCTGCTCTGCTGTAGAAATAATATCGAGTCGTCTACAAATGCAGAAAATTGGTGTTCCTGGACTGAGTCTGAACCTGGTACTGGAACCCCTTTGAGCTCTGCATCTTGCGCAATAGCTAATCCCAGCCGTTCCGTCGCCAGAATGAACAACAAGGGAGCCAAGGGGCATCCCTGACGTATCCCGGGCTTTACTTCCAGTGGCCTCGACAGCTCTCCGTTCACCAAGAACTGCACTATTGTGTTGTTGTGCAATCTATTAATAAGGTCCACAAACTCTGCTGCAAAGCCGAAATGGCGCAGCACCTCCAGTCAGAGGTCCGAAAATATAATATAAAATTGAACTGGTTTTCCAAAACAAAATAATACGTGATTGCAATACTATCGATTGCAATAATAATAATTGCACAATTTGCTTTAAATTGTTAGGGTCAGAACAGTGTAGTGGGTTGGGAACGACCCTACCAATCCACTACGCGAGGGTTCGAATCCCACACCTGTTGATAAGCTGGTGGCTATCACTAGGACTTATGTTCCTGGCTAGGGTCCCCCGCCAATCCAAATGAGCCGGCGACTGCAATAGATAGTCCACCAGCGGATATGGGTTTTGGACTGCACACCAATAAACCTTCCATATTTTATATGGGGCTCAGGATTTTGTTATATTAATTATAACAGATATCGTGATGGAGCATGCCAGACTGAGATCTACTCTGCGACCTGTGCATCTGTGTCGTCGTAACCCAAGAGAGTGGTGAAGTTCCAAAGCTCGCGGTTTGCGCGTAGGAACACCAGCATCTCGAAGTTCGCAGGCAGCAGACTTGAACGGAGAGAACTCAGCACCAACTTGCACTGGGAAAAGGGGGGCTCACAGCGGTTGCTGGTGGGCGGTATCATTCGAAGAATATCGATATACTTGATCCCAGAAGAGTGTCGAGACCGCTTCGCCTGACGCAGACTTTCAGTCGCAAAGTCCACTCGTCGTGGTGCCTCGTTTGACGTCGAATCGGCAACAGCAAAGCGGGCAACAGACTCTTCTTCTTCAGCAGTCAGCGCTCGGTCCGACAGCAGTTTCACGACGGCGCTCTCAAACACTGGCGAGTGAACAATCCGAGCAGAGGCGCTGAGATGATGAGAAGTCGCTGGATACTTCGCCATGACAGCGTCGAAAAGGAGTCTCACATCAGCAAGCGTTCTCTCCTCGGATTGAAGTTTGACACAGACGCTGTCCAAAGCTTCGAGCTTGTTGACGAGCTGCACAACCTGGCGATGGATGCTGGGCCGGGGAAGCAGGTCTTTCACAGCTGCAACCATGTTAATAGCGTCACGGATCTTCACGTAGCGAGCCAACATCTGGTAAGTCGACGACCACCGAGTGGCGTTGGATTTCAGCGGCTTGTAGTGCGTGTGGCGGGCGAGCTCCGCTGCGTTGTTGGGGTAACGCAGCTGAATGCAGAGCGTCTGCACCTCATCAATGAGCGGCTTGTAGTCTTCGAGGTACCGGCAGACCGCAAGGTTGAAGCGATGGCTAGCGCAGCCAATGAGAGGAACCCCCAGCCGAGTCGCAATGACTTGGTTCGTCGCGCAGTTGTCCGCAATGATGAACATGATCACTGCGCTGTCCTTGTTGTAGAGCTCAAGGACTGCATCGATCATTTCGAGGTACGCCTCGGCACTTTGGCCATACTCCGCCGGTGAGATGGAGAGCAGTACTTGGCTAAGTATTCCATCTTTAGTAAAGATGCCGTAGATAGTAACGAAGTGCGTCGTACCAGACGTCCACCCGTCAAACATGAGTCCAAATTGGCCGTTCATGTCCACCGCGATTCTCGCCCCAACCTTGGCGACCACGTGGCGCATGTACCGCATCAACGTCTTCGACGAGATGGGTTTCACCGCAGCCAGCGAGCGGGTCAGCGGGTTGTCCACCTCACTCAGCGCATGGTTCCGGGCAACGATCCACTCCATCCACTTGAAGATCTCCATCGTGCGCTGGTCCACGAAGCCATGAGCTTCAAGAGACTGCCCGTGAGTGTGCTGGCTCTCGTCGTACGTCTCGGTGTAGCCGGGGTGCTTCGCCGCGAGGTGGCTGATGAGGTTGGTGTAGCCCGTTCCAGGCGTCTGCTTGCGAACCTTGCCGCACTGCTTGCAGGAGAACTGACCGTCGCTACAGTCTGTGAAGAAGAAGCTTGACATAGCGCGGGAGTTGGACATAGCACTTGTCGAAATCAAGAATGAGCATGTTGAGATGACCGTGCGAGGAGTTTGGTCGCGCTCACTCGAGCCAGTCGTTTGATCTGGGCTTTGTGGTCCACCAGCTCGTGTTCATCGCTTTTTACGGTGGGATAAAAACTCAATATACTTATTACGGGGCCAATTGCATATTTTACGGAAATCTGTACTTCCCAATAATACGTAACTCCGTCAATATAATGCTAAAATTATTATATTGTAATTATTTTTTCCGAGCTATGCCTCCAGTAGGTGGACACGATCAATTGTGTCGTACGCCTTAGCGAAGTCTAACAACAAGATCCCGGCGCTATCTCCCGCGGAGGTGAAGTCATCAATAATCGCCGCTTCCAACTGAGCCATCATCATGATAACGGACTTGTTCATTTGCCTTCCATGAAGAAATCCTTGTTGAGTTTCGCCAATGATTGTTCCGAGATAACCATGTAGACGTGTAGCAAGCACTTTTTGCAAAGAGCTTGTAACTCATTTGCAACAAAGAGATTGGTCTGTAGTCTCGTGCATTGGGAGAGTCTGTGATATTTTCCCTCGTAACAGATCATTTCACACCACGACAAGCCTTGGCACAATTGCTTCCGGCACATCACAGTAGAAATCATTCCCCAGTCCGTCTTCTCCTACAGCATTGTGCCTCTCTAACACTTTGATAGCCGCGTAAGTATAGGTCTCTGTGATATCCTCCATTAGCTGCTTGTTTTCCCCTGCGCTCACTTTTCTCTCCGTTGGAAAGGTAACAAAACTCTCCAAGGCTTGCTTCATTTCACTTGGAGACACTCGACTGTGCCTTTCTCCCATAATTTGCTTCCATACGGTAGAGAAACGTTCCTGAATCGGTAGATCCGGATCAAATTTCATGTTGGCTGGGGGCAAAAAAATCGGGAAACCATTTGATCACGTTCCCAACTTGCTGTCTTCCTAAAGAGCCATCGAACCTAGTCCGGAGTACGATGTAGTTGGTCCCCTGCTCGTTTCAGACTCCGTTCACGCAGATCCTCAAGAAGCGCCGTCACCAATTGCGCTCGGGTCCTGTTTTTTTTTCTTCTCGTAGCTGACGTTGTAACCTCTTTGCTACTTTATTCCGCCGTTTTTTTTATCGCGGCTGGCAATTTTCTTGGTCGCATTCCGGCAGACCTTTATCCGGCAATCCCAGCTTAGATGTCCCGGGCCGTTTTGCGGTGCATGTCCAAGTAAATCCTCTAGAAGCTCGGAATGAGCTCCACGGAAAGGGTAGGATGGTCTTGAGGAAATGACTTTTGACGGTCTCCTGTTTGTTGGATCGTGTAGGTGCAGCATGACTTCGTCGTGATCTGACTTCATTGGCGGCGGCGTCACTTCTAACCATTGCACCTATGTACTAGTTGCCGTTGCTAGATAAAATCGGTCCAAGCGGCTCACTGAGTCTCCTTGCCAATGGGTGAAATTTTCGTGTTGTGGAAGCTCAAGTTCTTCCAAAGCGGAACCTGGTAACACTCGCGCGTCCTCCATATCACATTGCTTCTCGAGTCTCAATAGGACGTCGCTCTCTGTCTTCTCAGACCGGACTTCCCCCAGCCTGTTTAGCGGTAGAGCTTCGACACAATTGAAGTCCCCGACCAAACTTGGACGCTCGACACTCTGCAACTTCCAGTCGTGTAGCCCGACGAAGAATTTCTCGCGCAGCCTTTTGTCGATGGACACATAACCAGTAACGATATGAGAGTGATCTACCTGCACTCTCATTGTCGTTGCTGTTCATAGCCTCTCATTCCACGGTTTGACTTTATCCGCAGACTCCGGAAAAACTAATATTCCAACTCCGCCTTGCTTGTATGTATCCACACTCCAGTATGAAAATGGCTCTTCCGTGTCCGGTCGGCCTCATATCCAGTTCCTTCGGCGCATGAGGTCACCGCTTTCCTGCTCGGTCTGCACATGGGTTTCCTGGAGCAGGATAACCGCTTGCCTACGATGAACCGGAATATTCCTCCACGCTGCTAACCATTCCCATCGATCTTTTGCTCGAAAACCGCGCAGGTTTTGCGTAATTACACGCATATCATGCCGATGCAAAGCTGGACGCAGGTCTGCCTCTTCCTCCGTGTGATAGTCGAGCTCTTCGAAGTGCGCACTCTAGCTATATACATCCATGGGCTGTTCGTCACTTTGATCCGGTTCTTTCCTCTCAGCTGGACTTGAGGTGCCCTTAGTACTGATCAGAATGAGCGAGGTGTCCCGTCACCACCGCCGTCCCCATGAAATCATCAATAGCTTCCCAGTGAATCTCATTGTTGCTGGTGTAGAAACTCTCGCGATACACGCTACTGGAGTGTAGCGCCCTGCAATGCCTGATCAGGATAATCCACAACGAATCGTCAGGCAACAGTGTTTTCCCCAGCATCCCTGTTTTTTTTACCGCGTAGAGTTGAGCACAGATAATGTGATTATCCAACCGTTCATCCTTTCCTAGTGCACACAATTTTCGAATCGAGTCCCCACCGTATTTTTCTGCTTCGAGTATTACCCAGTTTTCGGCCCTGTTCACTTTAGCTCTTCGAATGCTGGAGCTGGAGCTTCGCTGCACCCCCGCCATACAAATCTAACAACTTTCGCGCTCGCCTGGGATTCTGCAGCTGTTCACGTTGCTGCTGATTCCAAGCTCGCATTGACTCAATCCAACACCATTCACGCCAGGCCGCCGTCCACAAGGTGATGACTTCTGGTGCAATCAATTGCATCACTTTGTAGAGAAACTTGAACGCTTTGAGCATCTCCAATACGAGCTGAGGTCCGTTGCGGACCGCCGTCTTCCATGTATCTACAGATGTATCGTCCACAGGAAATGGAATTCGCGTTCGCGACCTCCACAAATTGGTCACAGCGTTCCAGTATATCGGCCAGCTTGGCAAGGTTTGCTCCTTCTCCCGGTCTCCAGTGCTTGTCGACGAGTCTTCACTCGCAACCTCTTCAAATTGGACGAGCAGGATTTTGGTCGGGTCGTCGCTGATTCCTTTCTTGAGAGGCACTGCTTCATGGTGGACATTGACAACCGTTCCTCTCTCCTCCATGCGTTCATCCGGTGTGGCGTCATGTAGACGCTTAAGCGGCGCCTGTGACCGGGCTGCACTCCTCTGAGGAAATGAAAGCAAACCGCCTGCGATGAGAAATATACGATGCCGGAGAGCCAACCATTGCTATGCTGGTCTTGCTGTCGGCGTGGGTTCACTTTTGGTAACGTTACACTGCTTAATGTGAAGTTGGTGTATCATTTCATTTCACCAGCACAATAAACTTTATCATAAAGAATGACAGCTGCTGTGCACTACTTAATTGTTACTAATATGTATTAATACTTCCTCTGTCCGAAAATATAAGGCCGCCTCCAATACGTATTTAAGTGCGACGTGGCCGGACAAAGGAAGTATTTTAATATTAAAATAGTATTTATATTTTTTTAAATAGACCGGAATCTGGAAAGAATGAGCTGCGAGGCTCGATATGAATGAATTTTCATAGCGGACGCCTTAAATTGTTGGTACACTGTGGAGATAGTCGAGCACCTGAAGACTTCCCTGCTTGTCCAACACATGATTGTACTCGGAGCATCCAGAGGATTGAATACATGCCGGGCAGCCATCGGGGCACGAGCACTCGCTTGCAATCGTCCAAGCCTTTTCAATCAGCTATTATATCCCAGCAAATGGCGATGAACAGCTGTGTACAAAATAATAGCAGAAAATGGAAACGTACCTTTGGCAACACTCTGACGATTTCAGGAACTAATCCGCTTCCTCCTTCTCGTCGCTCGAAAATTGTGACACGGTTAGGTCTGACATGATATACCAAAACATGTTAGATATGGTGTTTGTCGCTTGAAAGCTAAAGTACCATCCCCGTACTTAACGCGCTGCTCGAACTCATTCACGTGCTCAGTGCCAACATCTTCTGAGTCGCAAAGTATGAACAGACGGATGAGCGCGACAAACAGGTGACCAACTCCATGCAACGCTGCAGTCCACGACCTTCCACCCTTTTCTTCGACGTGGTTTCGTAGTTCGCCTGGGAATTCGAGCCATACAGCTTCTCCGAACGATTGCATGTGAGGCAGTGAGAACTCGTTTGTTCCTAACCATCTCATTGTACGCTTTTCCAGCATCGTCGATCCAATAACTCGGGTCAGAATGGAGACAGTGCCAACACAAACTAGTACAGACTCGCTCTTCTCACTGCTGCATCCAAGTTGCGTGGTGCTGTGTATACGCACAACCTCCAAATCTGTGAAATCACGGCAAGTTGTGAAGTACGTGAGTGGCTGAAGACACTTTTTCGCGAATGCGGTGCGCTGGATATTGTCCAGACGGGTTATCAAGTATTCCTGCGCTTGATGAAGATAGACAGCTGTGGGGTACACTTGAAAGAAAGCCTTGTCTCCCGGAATTTCATCCAAAACTTCCCCACCGGCCACATCATTAACGGCAGTGTTGCTTGTAGCCACTACCGTGTAGTTTTCGTCACAGATACTGCGTAAACTCACAGCACGAAACTTTTTCGGCATACATGAATGAACACGATAGCTCAGATGTCCACCGGCTTCGGAGTATTTCATCAGTTTTTTCTCCTTCACAAGCGGGAGGAGCACTTTATTGACCTCAGACGCCGCCGGTTCATCATCTTCAGTGATCCTTGTGTTGTCATTTAATCCCCCGAAAACGAGCGAGTCGATGTAAGCTGTTCCAGATTGTGAAGAATAAAGCGCTGACTCACGAGCAGCACACAACAAGTGCTGTCCGAGAACTCGCTGGTTCATCGGGTTCAAACTAACGGCTTCTGGTTCAAGCTGGAAGAGTTCCATGGCGTGTTGTTTCTGTGCAAAATATTGGTCCAGAGGCGCATCGAAGCACACGATAACTGCGACGGATTGTGTTTGCTTGGATTGCTGCTGTCGACGACCTGCACGACCCGCTTGTTGCCACAAGGACGCAATACTGGATGGGAGACCAAGGTGTATCGTGCAATCCAACTCACCAATATCGATACCAAGCTCCAGAGCGTTCGTCGCCACCACACCCAGCAAATCTCCACTAAATAACCGCTGCTCGATCCGTCGCCTGGCTTCCAGCGTATACCCACCACGATAGGAGCTAACTCGACGAAGCAGATTCTGAGTCTTGGGATCAGCTTTCAGAATCGAGTGAACGTTCATCAGCATCAGTTCGGTCAGTTTCCTGCCACGGCAGAAGAGGAGCGTCGCAACTTCTGCTTCCACTAAGCGAGCGAGAATTCGAGATCCTTGGTAGATCGCACTGGTGCTGGAGTTTACCTCATGTTTCTGCTCTTCCTCGCCAGGGTTCTGTCTACTCGCTGTATCCTCTATACGCTTGCGTTTTCTGGGTGTTAGCACTGCTGAAGATGACTTCGAGACATCAGCAGGCTGCGATGATACTTGGAGACTACTCCTCGTCTTTGCCACCTCTGGGTTCCAGACGCAGAATAGCTTTTCTACGGATGGAGCGCCGTCTTCAGTGATCACCCTCAATGGCCGTTGCCGAAAGAAGTCCAAGTTGGGTGGCACCATATCTTCCTCTGTATTGGCTTCTGCATCGGCATCAACACGCATGGATTGCCGTGGAAGAGCTGGTAACAGTTGGCGGAAGTGTGCTTCCGGGTTCCGAATTGTGGCCGAGCAGCAGACCACCTGCGGATTGGAACCGTAAAGCGCACACAAACGAAATAGTCGGCGGAACACGCAGGAAACGTGTGACCCAAACACACCACGGTACATGTGTGCTTCATCCACAACCAGCACCCTACGAAGAGTTAGAAAGTGGAGTCAAGCGCTACAAGCAGGTGCGTACCTGAGGCTTGAAAGCACCTTCTTCCATTGCTGATGCTGCGGAAGAATTGTCAAATGCAGCATGTCTGGATTGGTGAGGAATATCCGTGTCTCGCGGATCACCATCGACCGGCTTTTCATAGGTGTGTCTCCGTCCTGCAGAGTAGCATTTTTAAAGAACGGTCAATAGCAAAAAGCAAATAACTATAGGTGATCACTTACAAACGTCGCTCCGAGGTGAAGCGGGAGATCTGCAGCCTCCAAGAACCGTCTCAGCGACTTCAGTTGGTCCTGTGCCAACGCTTTCGTCGGGAACAAGTACATGAACGTAGCGTTTGGGTCTTCAAGCAGCATATCCAGCATCGGAACATTATATGCGAGCGATTTTCCGCTCGCTGTAGCAGTCGACAGTACGGCGTTCTCTCCGCGACGGATCGCTTCAATCGCCTCGAACTGGTGCGAATATAGCTGCTTGATGCTGTAGCATTTGTTCAGTGCTTTACATACTTGTTTACACAACTGCAATGGCTCAAGGTCTCGATACTGAGCTTGTCGGGCGCTGCAGCGCTCCACGTGAACAATCTGATTCTTGTACAAATCCATTTGCTGCAGCATCGTCAGCACCGACGACCCCCAATCAGTTTGAAATGGAGCCTGCTCGTTCGGAGTAAAGCTTGTTGTGGTCTTCTTGGGATCAGTAGAGGCCGGTTCACTGTCCTTGTTGCCAGTAGAGACCTGATGCTCCTTGGTCTGCTCTCGACCTTCCACGACGTCATTATTTTTCTTTAAAGCCGCATCGAATAAACTTTTCCTCTTGGTACTTGCTCGTTGACTGGTCTGCGGTGCCAGCGGGAACGTCACGACTTCCAGATCCTCTTCACTAACTGGCGTTGGACTGAAAACATCATCTGCAAGTGAATGGTGAATGTTTATGTGTCAATCATTTTCAAACAATAATAGTTATAATTGTAGACAACCTACCTGATCGAGACTGGAAAGTTGTTTTAGGAAGTTCTAGAATTAGAAGGTCTGGGGCGATGGCGGCTAACTCCACGAGGTTCTGTCGTGTGAGCTGCGAGCTGCCGAAGCTGTTCGCCACACGCAGCACACTGCGCACGGTCGGAGCAGCACGGTACTTCGCCACGAAGCAGAAGCTTGCATCCACCAGCGCGAAATGGCGGCGAAGATATTCGTCCATACTACACGTTCGTGCTTCAGTATTTTACTGCTTGATGGTAATTATTGGAGTGGATTTTACCCAATAAGCAATTTCCATTTAGACCAATCGAAAGGACGCACCAAAATTGCACCAGTTTTACTGTATCCGTCCACGTAGTTTGCGCATCAGCAAGCGTAGAGGAGAACAACGAGGACAACTACTGTAGTTCATGAGATCAGACGTTGTGTCATTGCTGCACGATGCACAGTGATATCGCGAACAACAACTTTTCCTACATTCCGACAGCAATTTTCAATCTCAGTGCACTCCGACTACTCGGATCTGCGATGACAGACATCACAGATACAACTGCAAAGTTCAGTTTCTCCAAGAGGAATTCGATGCAGATTCGTTTGGTGGCGTCGTGTGCAACACGACAGAGAAGCTTCAACCCAGTTACAACACACTAAACGTGTGCGTTTTAATCTACTGAATCGGCAGAAGAGAATTCATCGAACAGCCGCTGGGGTCATGGCTGCAGCACTCGTAGGTTTTTTTTATTGTGAATCCCGCGGTTTCGAACTGTACGATATAATTCTCAAAACCATCCGGTTGTCTAAACTCTCATTGATCAGTTTAATTGGTAATCTATTTAAAACTACAAAGTCGGTTGAATGTGCCATCAAAACGGTTGCTGAAACGCGACCTTCTGGTACACATGTAGTGAAGTTCAGGCATGTGTTGAATCACGTTGCTAGTTAAAAGTCGGATTAGAATGTTTGATGAGACCAAAAAGTGGTCTCACCAAACAATTCACCGTGATTAAACGACCTTTGGTTAGGGTTTTGGAAGGCACCCAGTGGGTCAAACCGTTTTATATGGGGTTTGGAACGCACCCACTGGGTTTCGCACTACCTACACCTAAAAACCCTCACTGAAGCGACATGAACCCTACCACACTAAATGTGGCATGAAGTCTTCATGCGGAGATCGGCTCGCTTATTAAGAGTATTGCGCTTCGCGCGGTAGTCACTGTTTTAATGACTGGCCGGATAAAATTATACATCTGTACCCTCTATAGTCTGGAGCAGCAAGTTGCTGCCAGCAACCAATCCCACCTCTCTCATACTAAGCATGGATGCTGCGTCACTTTCGAAACTCTTTTTCGTATTCATTGTTTTATGCCAATCAATCATCAGATCCATAATATCCCGCATTGGTCTACCCACGACCATAATTTCAGGAGCCTAAGCGTTGGCAACGTCAACCGGTCCGTGGATCTTGAAATCCCCAATTTGATTTTCCTTGCCCACATCAGCGTAGTTACCCTTCCCAGTCCGTCCCGCGTCGCCTTTGAGTACGCCGTCCTTCTCCAGTTCTCTGAGCCCGCCACGTGCGCGCACTCCACGTCCGTCCAGCCAGCTCCATCGTCGCCGACGACCTTCATTGTCGCCGCGCCCTCTTTTCTCTGGGGAGAAGTCCAGCCACGCATTGTCACACGTCACTACCTGTCGGCACCCCATTGGTCCATCGAGGCCTATCACACAACCCTTCCTCGCGCGCTTTTGTCGACTTGCATTCAGTCGGCGTTTGCTCTGCCCAGGAGTACCAGGTACCCCGCACCCGGACTTCCTAGTTGGCGTCGTCGGAAGCAGCGCTACAGGGAGTGTCTGCGACTTCGTTCAACACTTTGATTGATTTGGTTGAGGAGCTTGCACGCCCCAGCCATCTAGTGTCGACGTGTCAGCGTAGGCGCAAACATGGACGAAGCAGCGATGCAGCATGCGGACAGCGTGCAGCAAATGTTCGCCTCTCTCGCGGCGATGATGCGCGAGCAGCAGCAGTTCATGGCGCAGACCGCAGAGCTACAACGCCAGATGGCAGCAACCTTGCAGCAGCAGCAACAAGTGCCAGCCCCGCAGCAACAGCAACAGCAACAGCAGTCAAGCGAGTCCTCGGCTCTCGACGCGCGGGAGTATCGAGCTGAAGGCATCACCATTCCCAGGTTTTCCGGGACCAAGGAAGACGACGTCGGTGACTACATGTTCAGCGCCAAGCTCTACTTCGAGTCCAAGAACATCAAGTACGGATCGGATGCGCCACAGCAACGGCCGCTTTCTCTCTTGGTGGCAAACCTGTAGAGGCCCGCGGCTGCGTGGTATCGCGAGTACGTCTCGCATGATGGAAACTTCCTGCACTCGGTTACGCAGTTTGAGGAACTGTTGACCAGCGAGTTCACAGCGCCGGATCGCCAAGAACATCTACGCGACCAGCTGCTTCGACAGCGCCAGAAGAACTTCTCATGTCTAGAGGACTATGTCGCGGCCTTCCGAGGTATCATCTGCAAGGTAGAAGACATGTCTGACATCGACAAGGCGATGCATTTCCAGAAGGGGCTGCTGAACGACATCAAACAAGAAGTCAAGTTGAGGCAGTTCCGGACCACAACCGACGCCATCTCATTCGCGTTGATGTACGATTGCACGCATTTTGTTTCTTCGCGGCACCATGGCAGACCAGGACACCAGGCAGCGCAACGTCGCTCGTATCAACAACCGCGACAGCGAATGGACGAGCAACCAACACCGATGGAGATCGGCAATGCTCGCATCATCTCGCGTGAAGAGTGTATGCGGCGCAACCTGTGTCTCTACTGTAAGGAATCTGGCCACCGCCTAGTTGACTGCCGCAAGCGACAGGCCCGCAACAACTCCCGAGGTCCTTCTCGTCCACCACACGGACGCAACTCGTTCCGTGCTAACTAGAGCTCATTCCGCTCCATTGTCGACGACGGTGACGTCTCCGAGGACGAGGATGATGATTATGTTGACGACGGTGACGACCACGTAGAGGTCATCGACAGCTTACAACTGAACATGGTGACTGTTGGCGTCGGGGCATCGTCCAAACGTGAGCTGTTGCGCTTCGAAGGGGTGATGAACGGTCAAGCAGTGCGTGTCTTGATCGACAGCGGTGCAGAACGGAACATCGTTCGCCCTGGCCTCGCTCAACATTACGTTGATGCGGCCAAGGTTACCACAGAGCGCTTCGATGGTACGACAACACCTGCTCGCACGGCACAACACTGTCGGGAGACACTGATCTTTGAAGGCAGGGACTTCAATGATGTCTCGCTCATAGAGTGGGAGGTATCGGCGAACCAGGACGTGATTCTCGGCCACCCTGGGCTAGTCCAGTTCAACCCGATCATCAACTGGCAAACAGGAGTGATGAGATTCCCAAGACCGCGTCTCGTGCAAGATTTCCGCTCAGTGAACAACAGCCTCGAAGTGGCAGCGCCGACAGTGGCTACAGTGGAAGTGATGTCTGAATTTCTTCAACATCCACTGCCCTCGAACTTGCGCCAGCAGCTCGACGATCACGTCAAGGCAGGATACTTTCACATGCCGTTGGGTCCAAGCGCGATAGCAGCACTGGGTTGTCAGCCATTTCCGCGAGTCTCCGACAGAGGGGGCGATGATGATGCGGATACCTCGCTATGTGTAGTGTCAGCCCCGCAGTTTGAGACGAAGGTAAAGGCTGAAGAGTACGCAGAACTCTATCATGTCACGGTCAAGACATCGCCCAAGGAGAAAACCGTTCCGCCTCAACTTCAAGCAGTGGTCGAAGAGTTCGCAGATGTCTTTCCTGTCGAGCTGCCACCCGGATTGCCACCGAGCCGCTCGATCGAGCATGAAGTAGTCTTGAAACCAGGTGCGAAGCCTAGTAACCGAGCACCCTTTCGTCACTAGACATTTTTGTGGTAGAGCTGCTGAAGAAGAACTAGATCGAAGTGTCAGATTCACCATGGGTATCAAACATCTTCGGTGTGCCCAAGAAGGATCCAACTACCGGCAAGTTCCCATCACGACTGGAGTGGTTGCGTTCGACCAACCCGCACATGCCGATTCGATGGGTCATTGACTGCCGGCTAGTGAACGCCGCCTCGGAAGTTGCCAAAATACCGCTGCCGCACATCGAGCAGCTCTTCGATCGTATGGTAGGAGCAGTGGTATTTACGATTCTCGACCTCGCGAGTGGCTACCATCAGATGCGCATGGCCCCTACGTCGAAGCAGTATACGGCGTTCAGGACGAACCAAGAGATCTATCACTGGAACGTGGCACCCATGGGTCTAGCCGGCATGCCTGGCATGTCGACGCGTCTGATGCGCAAGGTGCTGAGCCACTTATCGTTTGTTGTCGTCTATCTCGATGGCATCTGCATCTTCTCGCGATCGATGGCTGACCATGTCAAGCATTTACGCCAGGTGTGTGAAGTCCTTCGTGAACACAAGCTGTACACCAGTCCAGACAAGTGTGATTTCGGCCAACGCTCTGTTGACTTTCTGGGCCACACGATCTCTGTTGACGGCTTACACGTTGATGCTCGCAAAACCCGAGCCATCGCTGAGTGGACGGAGCCTCGCAATATCAAGGACCTCCAGCGGTTCTTAGGCCTCGCCGGTTACTATCGTCGGTTCATTCACCGTTTTGCGACGTTAGTACTGCCGCTGAGCGCACTGGTTAAAAAGGATGTGACTTGGGTGTGGGAGGAACCGCAGCGCCGGGCCTTCAATGCCATCGAGCTCGCACTCCAGCACGCGCCAGTACTTCGGCTCCCTGACTTTGACAAGCCGTTTATCGTGACAACGGACGCCAGTCATGCTTGCATCGGTGGAGTGCTCTCTCAGTTGCACGATGGCAATGATCTGCCGGTGGCTTTTTTCAGCAAGAAGCTTGGCCCTCATGAGCTGAACTGGCCTGTCCACGAGAAAGAATTGTTTGCCATCAAGCAAGCTCTCACACGTTGGCGTCACTACCTACATGGAGTTGCGTTCGAAGTCTACACAGATAACTCGGCGTGCAAGTGGTTTCTGCAACATCCGCGCTTGTCCGGTCGACTGGCTCGTTGGCTCGACTTCTTCGCGTCCTTCCAGTTTACCCTGCATCATCGTCCAGGCGCTCTGAACGTCGTCGTCGACGCCCTATCGCGCCCACCTGGGTCTTCCTCAAGTCCGGGGGAGGGACAAGATGATAGCGAGTCTAAGCCAGAGAAGGTTGAGCTGTGTGCGGCGTGTCTGTCGTCTTCGACATGCATGGATATTCGTCAAGCGGCCATTCGACGGACCAAGGCAACGGAGAAGCTCAGAAGCATATCGACGCGTGACCAAGCAGTGATGCTTGCCGTCAAAC
Source organism: Phytophthora cactorum (assembly GCA_016864655.1). Taxonomy (NCBI): domain Eukaryota; phylum Oomycota; class Peronosporomycetes; order Peronosporales; family Peronosporaceae; genus Phytophthora; species Phytophthora cactorum. The sequence continues at coordinate 447,890 of NHQK01000008.1, forward strand.
AGCCGGCCTCAGAATCGCACGGTGTGGGTACGGCTCAGTGGCGTATGCGATTGCACGCAGTATCGATGGCGGACAGCACGGTGATAAGCTCACTTCAACTGGATACCCAAACGAAGAGGGCGTTTCAGAAGGCATACGGCCGAGACTCAGTCTTCAAGCAACTGTGGAAGTCCGGCCGCACGTCGGAAGAGTACGAAGTCATCCACGGGTTGGTCTAGTTGAAGAGTAACGACAGCTTACGTCATCTTTGCGTCCCGAATAGCCGGAAGCTACGACTCGATGTGATCCACAACGCGCATGATGCCGCTATCATGGCGCATCCAGGAATCCGTCGAGCGCAACTTGCTGCAGCGCAGTGGTACTTCTGGCCGAACATGGACCTGGGCATCAAAGCCTACGTTCAGAGTTGCGAGTCGTGTATGAGGTACAAATCGAGTACGGGGCGCAAGACCGGAAAGCTTCAGCCGATTCCGTTACCAGCTACTTGCTGGGATGTTGTCTCGACCGACTTCATCACTCATTTGCCCGTGTCCGACGGCTTTGATGCGATCATGGTTGTGGACGACAAGTTGTCGAAGCGCCCAGTCTACATCCCGACGCATACCACGGCGACCGCTGAAGATACCGCCAAGCTGTTCTTCAACAACGTCATTCGGTACTATGGAATCCCGTCGACCATCATCTCTGACCGGGACCCAAAGTTCACGTCGAAGTTCTGGACAGCCCTGGTGAACCTGATGAAGGTCAAAACAGCGATGACAACTGCCCACCGAGCTCAGGCCGACGGCCAAACCGAACGTCAGAATCGGACCCTTGAAGACTCGTTGCGGTGCTGTATCTCGTACCATGGAAACGATTAGAACGAACACTTGCCGATGATTGAGTACGCGCACGCAACCTTAGTGTCAAGTTCATTAAAGCTGTCACCGTTCTTCGTCGATACGGGTAGGAAGTCCAAGAATCCGTTGGACACTGGTACGGACGCTGCGCCTGTGGTGCAGTCTCGTGTGGAGCACGCTTTTCGCTTTGTGCAGCATCGCCAAGAAGTGATTGAGCGTGCACGCAAGAATCTTTTAGATGCCCAAGCAGCACAGAAGAAGTTCTACGACAAGCGCCGTGCCGAGAATCCGTTTAAGGTCGGAGACCTCGCGTTACTCTCGACCCAGGACCTGAATATCTCACACGCGACCGCAGAAACGACGCTGCGCTCTCGGAAGTTCATTCCGCGATTCATCGGCCCGTACGCGATCTTGGCGATTCAAGGCAACGTCGTGCTGCTGGACCTACCAGCCAATCTCAAACACTTGAGTCTGTGCTTCAACATCGACAAGCTCAAGGTGTACACCAGTAACCCGGATCGCTTCGAGGGACGCGTGATTCCCAAGTCGACTCCGGTGATCTTCGATGACGACGGTGCGCCGCTGCATGTTGTCGAGGCCCTGATCAAGAAGCGCATTTTCAACCGTCAACCTGAGTACCTGGTCAAGTGGCACGGTCTTCCGCATCATGAGAACACGTGGGAGCGAGAACGTGACGTCAAGCATGTCAAGTCACTGGCGAGCACTGCTCAAGGATCTTCGTCATCGCGCTCAAGTGGCACGGGCCTAGTGGAATTCTCTTCATTAGAGGTTTCATGGTACTGTTCCTTACAACAAGGTACTACGGTACTAACAACTTCCACTTCGTCGATTTCAACGTTCAAGGTACCGGGACTCACTCAAGTCGGGGGGGGGGGGGGGGGAGTGTAATGATCTGCACGCACAAAAGCAGAACAACGCGCCATCATCAGTTGAGTCCGCACAGAGAGCACGAGGTCGACGCCGGCATACTCACGACGGTTGTGCCTGCGGCGAGCCGCAGCCAACCACTGCATGCTCTAGAACGCGCCCACCAGAGCGCCCTCAGGTAGACAGATAGCACAGCAAACAGATAAGCAAGATCAGTTTCCGATTTACCTCCAACCAACCACATCCAGAGCAAACCTTACATTGATAGAGTACGTGCCCTTGCGGGGCGGGACATTGACCCACGTCTGCGAATCACGGTGCAGCACTTGCAGCGATGCCACTTCACCATCCTGCAGCAAGATTGTTAGCGCGCCGAAGTCGGTGTGGTGGTAGACTCCCATCGTCTTCTCCGGTTCAGGCGCCATGGGATAGTGATTAAGTCTCAATATACTCGAATGATTCCCGTCGTAGAACTTATCGAAAACCGCAGGTTTCTCGCCCAACGCCACGGCGAACACCTTCAACAAGCGACGAGCAATGCGCTCCATTTTCTTGTAGTACAACTGCATCTCGTTGCGGAATCCGGGCAACGTGACTTCATCTAACCATTGGTTTTGGTCTTCATCCAAGCGTTCGATCTTGTCCGTAGGAGGACTATCTTCATCCGCTCCAGCAAAGTCGAAGCACTCCTTCCAGTCGGTTTGCTTTTGGTGAGCTCATCCACGACGTACCCGCGGCTGTTTTCGGCAGTACGAAGAATGGTGCGCTTTGTTTCCACAGGCAGACGAAAGAAGGAGCGCATAGCCTACTGGAAGTCATCCACTTCCTGCTCCGGGACACCGTGATTGGCGACGTAAAAGAAACCCCACTCACTTGCAGTGCTGCACACGTTGGCGATCATTTCGATGCAGCAGTTCTTGCTTGGCACCACGCAGGGCGTCATCGACCTCAGCGTCGCTGGAGAGCCCCATAAGAGCACCGATGCCAATAACAGGAACTTGGCGGACGTCCATCTTGAGCTTGAGCTGGGGAATTGCAGAATGAGATTTGAGGCATGCAGATCAACGATTTCAACGACGGTCAGAGGCAGTTTGGAAACCTTGCTTGCTCGCAAGTAAATAGCGCCAAAGCCTTGACGTTGCTATTATTTAACTGTTGATTGGTCAGCTCGAGGTATGCGAGCGATGCAGGTACCGTTCAGGCATGTACGCTTACGTTATCGAACTGTTATAATCGGGATATCGAGATAGCGTTTGGAATGATCATTATTATATTGACGATGAAGACGCGTTCAAATCTGATATGTACTTTCAACCAAAAATGCATTCGAGCGTCAATTACTCCCATTCTCTAAATTTTATAACACAAAGTCGTGCCTCCGACTCTTCAATTTCATTTTTTTTTAGATTTCGCTACAAATTGACGATTCACGTCATGCCTACCCTTCCTTTTTGTACCAGGCGTGTGACCATTGCAAGATGAATGTTATGATCCAATTGTCAAAATGCAATCGCTAGGGGAAGTGATGTTTTGGTCGGTGGTCTGCATCAGTGGTCCAGTTTAGTTCGCACGGACACTGGCACACGGCTTGTAGACATCAACCTCCACAGATAACATAACTTGTATGTATACAATAAAACTTGTAAAATAGGAATCGAGAATGTATCTAAATCGAGTTGAGCAAGATATAATAATAAAAGCATTCTGACCTCGTTACAATCCCGGGTAGTACTCTGAATATAAAATCCAGAGAATTGCTGCTCGATTCATGTAGTGACACCCAACCTAATGCATGCAAGCAGCGCAAACGACTGAAATATAGCTTCTCCGACTTGGTGAAACGATTGCAGTACATCGGCGGGCGAGTCCAGTTTATCAAATATGCACAGGTCTTCGCAAGTGTCAATATCGATATAACAATAACTTTCAAAAGCCCACGGCAATTAGTAAATGATATACCTGGTACAGTGGCAAAAGTCATTAGTCTGACCTCATTGTCAGACTAATTCATGTCGCTGCAAAATCTCTCAATTCAGAATTAGTCTGACATCAAAATGTTCATAATTAGTCTGGCTTAACTGACAGTGATCTGATTTCGATTACTGGCGACTTCATCATTACCCTTACAACAAGAAACAAGCTTTTATTATTAATAACCATTCTGAAGACAGAGTCGCATAACATTCAGAGCGAAAGCGCGGCTTTGTCTTTTGAATTTACATTCAATCATGGGACATAGCTAGCCTTTGACCGTACATAAGCAGACTCATCTAACATGTTTAGGTCAATCAAATAAAACGCTATTAACCCCCCAATGACCAAGGTTGTATAAAACAACATGAATTCACGTTGTAGGTACAACATGTTTTAATAGGGATTGGCTCGAAAAATGGTCAAAATATAGTGAAATCAAGTATAAGCAAATCCCTCATAAAAAGTTCGATGGACAGGGGTAGGTCAGGGTTTTGCAATAAAATGAACGGAAATAGCCATACGGAAACCACTCATCAAAGGCCTGTCTATGGGTTAGCTTTTGAGTGGTGGGGAGAGAAAACCAACCTCAGTTGATATTTTGCCGGATCCCAGACAAGCCGAGAAGAATGGTCGTTAGGCGCGAAACTCGCGCACAGAGACAAGCATTCCAGGATCGCATCGCGGGTGTGTACGCTGAAGACCGTCCTCGCCTAATGAAGGAGCACCGTGACTTCTTGAACGGCACGCGAGTGGAGGATGCGAACTTTACTTCAGCGAGACCACAATCACAAGTATTCCTGACCCAAGGCGGCCTCCGATGGGAAAAGATGATGCCTACCTGCTCGCAAACAAGCAACATGCGGCTGACACAGGCCGCGCAGTAGCCGACAAGACCGTTGCCGGATCGGGAAAGAAGAAGCTCGTCCAGAAGAAACAAGTCGACAATGACTTATGGTCTGATGACGACGGAGACGAAGACTACGTAGAAGAGGACGTCGTTGAGGAGGAAGACGATGAGGACGAAGCCATTGCGGAACAAGCTGTCGCTGCCAAAAAGCCGATACCTCGAAAAGGTATGTACAACATGAAGAATGTCTAACCTTTTTGGCGTATTTATTCTCGACACTAGCCTCAGCAACGAAGACAACAGTGACCCGGACGAAGCGGGTCGTGACGAAACCTCGTAAGAAGAGCTCGCGGACACTTGCAAAAGAGGCCAGAGAGGCGAGTGCAGCTGCGAAGAAGGTCGTTGCAGCAACTCGGCGTCAGAGTGAAGCCAGTGCGTCTCAACGAGCTGGCAAGGAGGCAAAACAAGCTGCTCGAAAACGTTTGGAAGAGGCTGGAGACAAGAACTCTAACGGGGAGAAGGGCAGCAACAAACAAAAATCGGCGCCGTGCGCGATGCCAAACACGACTAAAAAATCCGCTCGAGCCCCGATAATGCCCTGGCTTCAGACAATCCGGATAGGTGGGTGATTGCAAGTACTTGCTGATTTCTGCTGTACTAATCTTACGTGTGTTATGAGGAGTTTGAATAGCTCGATGCCCGAGCGCGATCAAGATGAATCGGATTCAAGGTACATACAATATGATGTTATCCAACATGTTTACGTACTCTCGAGGCTCACAAATCGCTCATTACACTCGCTACGGTAGACCTACATCTTCAGAAAGTCCTATTTGCACTGCGAACATGACGGCCTCACAAGGACGTATACCGCCATCGGCAACGCAGGAGGCGCCATCTGCTATAACGGACTTGTCGGCGTCGGTAGAGCATGATAGGTATGTACAACATGAACGATGTTGTCTTATACAGCATGTGACTAATGTTGTATTTACACAGTTCTGTACCAGACTGGTCTTTGGATTCTGATTGTGTTGAAGATGATGAAGAGCTTGTTTTTCTTGATGGCGTGGAAATACAAGCTGATCCTTGACTTCCTCCTGAGATCCCGGTGCTTGGCGATACCAACGTTGACGCTGCCGAGTCTGATGTCGTGGTTGTAGATCCTGAGGACGTGCAAATTGAAGGTGAAGCCGATTGCGACTGGTCCGTACTGAGTCGAGAGTAGTTGCTGGACTTTACTAAGGATGAAGCAGCGCTGGCGAAAATGTGAAAGAGCGGGTGGGAGCTGGGTGCGTATATTTATTATTTTTGTTACAGTGACTATTTGTGAACTTATCTATTTCTATAAATGTATGCTGTCGCAGCCAGGACAAATTCCCGCCGGACCGAAACTACCCTGGGCTCCGTATGGGCCATCTGAAGATGTGATGGCGATAGCGGACTCTCCTTTGGATATTTTCCTGTATTTTATGCCAAGATCGCTATGGACAAAGATTGCGGAAGAATCTACAGTATACATCTTGTGGAGCGTGTTGACCGAATGTACGCCAAACAAAACGTTCCGGGAGCGAAGTCGAAAGAAGAATTCATGGAGCGTGAGGCGAGGAATGGAGACATCAAAACGCACGAGATTATTGTTTTGTTGGGGCTCTTGATTGCGCGGATGATCAATCCCCACTGACGCCACTTCTATGACCACTGGTCTACTACGTCTATTGGAGCTGTGGCGGCTGGTACGTTTGGAAAGTTTATGAAACGGAATCGATTCACGTACATTTTTTTCAATCTATACTTCACCAACAACGCTGATGAACGCGCGGGAAGGGACAGAGCTTGGAAAGTCAGATCGGTTGTGGACGGCCTGCAAACTACTTTTCGAGATGGCTACACTACACCTCCAGTCATTTCGTTCGACGAAGCTATGATCCCGCTGCACAATCGCCACAATCCCACACGCCAGTACGTCGCCAACAAGCCCCATAAATGGGGAACAAAGTTGTTCATGACGTGCTGCGCCACCTCGTCATACTGTCTTCGGTACGTAAAAAGCTGTGGGCTCTGAGAGCCCACAGCTTTTTTGTGTGGTCTAACATAACATGTTGGATACTAACATGTTGTGTTCTACACCATGATTTGATGTTGTATGCCATTAGGCTCGAGGTATACTGTGGCAAGGCTCAACATACTCAAGAGATTGGTAATGTGCCCGAATCAGTACAATCGGTTGATCACAACACGGAGCCTGCTGCTGTAATGCGCAATCTGGAGGCCGTTCTTCCTCCTGTTACCAGCGACGTAAACCATTTGATCGTGACCGATCGTTTCTACATGTAGGTGCAGCTCGCTTACCAGCTACTGAAAAGAAACGTCTACTGCGTGGGGACTATACAAGACGATCGAAAAGGATTCTGCAATGCTGTCGTGGAAAAAACCGGGATCGTCCCAAGAGTGTTAGTCATGGAACTACTCGGATGGCTGTGGCCAAAAACCGTTCCAGTATGACAATTCTCGTTTGGTGGGATCGAAGGCCAGTTCTCCTTCTAGGCACCGGGGAAGCCGAGCTATGGGCTCCTGTCATAAGTGTGTGTGTGTGTTTCTCCACATTTTCGTGGTGCTAATGCCTATTTATATTGTATTTGCGTTTGCTATGCTATAGTTCGGTGGACACCAGGAAGTGTGCGTGTGGAAATACCCTGCCCGTCCTTGATGCGTGATTACCATCGCTGGATGGGCGGGGTAGACGTGCATGATCAACTGAGGCTTCAACGTTACTCGCTTCAGCAGCAGACAAAAGCAAGAAGTACTACAAAGCTGTCTTCCTGGGGCTTGTCAACATGGCGGTGGTCAACGCCTACATTGTGTACCGTGAAGCACGGAAGAAAAGAGGAGCCAACTCAATGATACATGCTGAATTCCTTACACATCGTCAAGCGCAGATGCTGGAGCTCACCGAAGAAGACTTTGCTCAGGTAAGAAGCATACAACATCATGACCTACAACATGTATACAACATGCTTACCTACAACATGTTGACTTGTGTTGGTTTAGCGGCAGCCTCAGGCCGACGCATAGAATGTTCTCGCTAGAACGCTTCCTGCAGAACACGTGCTACGTGAGAAACCTGACTACCAAATTTTCAACGGGCAGCGAAAGCGCCACCAGCGCCAATGCAAAGTTTGCTCCAACCGAAAGCGAAGCGTGGGTAAACGACAAGCTACAAAGTACTATTGCCCAGGATGCAGTCCGTCCGACAGAGCACGGTACGTTACGAATGCTCGCGCATCATGTATGCCAGACGAAGCTAACTCTGTCTCTAGAACCTACTTGTGCAACAAGATCTGGCCACACTACAAGAAGAAACCCTTACTTGCCATCAAATATGGCACTTCTTATGGAATAATGGCAAAGATCGCCCACGCCCTCGTTGTGGGCGAGACATACAGAATCGTGAAGCCGGGATAGGTGCGGGGAAGCGGAAACGGCACCGTCGACGTCAAGATGGCGTTGATGCTGAATCCGCAGACGACAATCTGCGGAAGACGATGCACATAGTGACGTGGCTGACGGTGAAAGCGATGAGGGCGAGGCGGAGGGCGAGATGGAGGCGAAGATAATGACCAGAGTGCGAATTCGCGGTGTGAGGAATGAGCATCGGGCTGTCAACAATTGATGAGTGTGCGCCTAGCTACCCTAAATTGAACTATGCACTTAAGTTACGTTGATTGCTTGAGGTTCTCCATTCAAAAAAAGGAGATGTCTTTTCTCTTGATAAAAAGGACACCAACGCGGTTGCAGTGAGGTCCATTTTATGCCGCTCACGTTGTATGATACTGTATTAAGCCACCAGCGTGGTTGTATATGGCAACGTGTACGAAGTGCAGTCAAAGTGGCATGTCGCGTTTTTCAGAATAAGTACTCGCACTTATTCGGGACCATAGAAATATTAAGTATAGCCTGGCATTAACATGCTATATCCTACAACATGAATCATTTTTCTTTAAAGTACGAAAATTGATTTGGTCGTTGAGGGGTACGAAGCACTACTTGAGATCTCCATGACCTTTATTACGATCGAAGACGCCAATGCGTCTTTCAACCTTTTATGCTGTGTCTACGGTATTGGCACCCTAAGCATGCCTGGCAACTTCTCCCGCGCCAGACCCGTTCTTGGTATCATCGGGATGGCCTTTATGGCTTTCGCCAACTTCTACGGCGCTGTGTCTATCTGCCGAGTGATGCTACTTGCGCCAACGTCTGTCTGGACATACGGAGACCTAGGCGAGTGGGTCCTGGGTGAACCTGGCCGCTACCTCACGGTCGTCGTTCAAGTAACAGGCTGCTTGATCATACCGTGTGCGTTCTTGGTCTCGGCAGAACGGTACTGGATGGCTACTTCCCAGGCGCTTTCACTACGACGACGTGGTCCATTCTCATGGCTCTCACAGTCTTGCCTGCGTGCCTCGTGCCTACTCTCAAGGAAGGAGCTTGCGCTGCGTTTGTAGGTGCATGGGCACGTTATTTGCTGATGCCCTCGGTATCGGTATCCTGATGTACGCGCCTGTGCTACTGTTGCTTAGCCGTGAGCGCGGGGCGATCTACTTAATGCTCTACCCTTGAGCGGCCGCGTGCTAGACCACGTCCATAGCGGCGCTCAGCGCCAACACTGTTGGCCCGTTTGATTATTAATGCAAGTAATGAGTAAGATCGGGGTCGTCGACGCATTTGTAATATAATAGTACTCTCACCAGCATACAAATATATTTCTCACCTTTGTCACTATTTTGCCAGGGAATTGGCTACACCTATATCCAAAACCTTAACAGGTCCCTGCATCTCACGATGGTTTTTATAGTTTGATACCCCCACCAAGTATAATCATATTTCCACCGAAAACCCTCCCGGTATTAATAGCCCTTCAGAAAATATGCGCATGGCATCACATATTAACGGGTTACACCTGAATTTTGTATGCCCACGAATGATGTGCGCCACATACGCTAAGCTCGCGAATTAATCCTTATTGGGTTGTACGTACTTCGTAACCGAACCACTACCAGGATAAATATCCTCAGTGAAAAGCACTGAGATGTGTCAAATTGATTGTGACGCACAAAGCACTGAGCCAGTGCTTTGTGCAAGTATTACTACAGAATACTTCAGACGCCTCCAGGTACATGTAGCTCGTAACGAAGGACATTGCAACATCCATCTGTATTATATACGTCATTATCCAGATTTTATCCAGAGTGTCGATGTTCCAAAGCTTGACCAATGTGCGGCCTTAGCAACGAACGAAATGTCACGGGTCGCGCTGGGACAGCCAACTGACAGGGCTATCTGAGCGAGTGCCTCACAACGGAGAGGGCGAAGCTGAGCGAATAGCGTCACTGCTGCCCTTCCCGGCTGGTACCGAGTACCAGGCCTGAAGAGGTGGGCAGTCACCGCGCGAAATAGGTTTAAGAGGAGGAGCCGCTAGGCTCAATGACGACAAGGACGGAGGACGCGAGCGTCTCCAGCTCCTCGGAGGACCAACTTTTCGGCGGAGTGTCGCCAAGGACTGCGAGGATGCGTGCGGCACGGAAGAAGGCATGCCGACACGATCGCTGCCGACAGCTAAAGGTAAGTACTCAGTCGTGAACTTTCCAAGTCCTGAAGAAGGCAAACAACTACAACAACAAAGCTTACTTTTACATTTCTCGAACCCTTCTACCCGCTCCCCTTCCGTCTAGCTTTGCTGAAGTACTCACGACCCCGTAGACTTGGGAGAACCGCGACAGAAACTAACCACCAGGCCGCTCTGATTGGGGGATTTTCGGAAATTCAGCTTCAATGGGGGACGCCAAACCCAGTTAAAAAGGGGGATAGAGGGGGACCTTAGTAAAAGTAAGATATTTAGAAAGAGCAAACAGATAATCTGTCGCCAACGCTGCCAAAAGCAACTCCACCTGGTGAGAACTGCGAGCCCATGGCGCACCAGTAGCATCCATTAAGGAACTCACAGTGTAGTAACCTTTTCTAATTAGAATTGAGGTATTGATACGAAGTGTAGATGCCCACAAATACTATGAAACGCATACGAATGGTTGTACCCTGGACTCTGCCCACGATCAAGCTCCACTAGCTCGATTATGGCGTGATTGTGATAAGCGTAAACGCTTTTCCGGCCTTCACTTAGTACGGATCCGATAGTTTCTGATGGCATGTAGATTGTGCGGTCAGAGCCTCTCGGAGAGGGTAGGCGATACTGCCTATTCGTTGCTTGGCTTCGCGTCTTGTTGCTTCAACCCGAACGTGATACAAGCAACTTGCACGCTATAGCCACTGTACAGCAGACGTTTTGCGTTAGGCTCGGCACCATATCTCATATCGTGACCTTACTGCAACAAAGTAGCCCACTACAAAATCTAATACTTCGTAGTACGCTGTAGCAGGCTGCATATTTTAGCATGATATCGGTTTCCTTACGGCACAGATCCGCGTTGGTAATATCTACTTTATCTTCTCGAAGTCCTTAGAACGGGAGATTGGTCTGTGAATGGCTGGTAATACATCGTAGTAGATATAAATATGACCAAAATTATCCATATAATGCGGGGGACGACCAGCTACCTTAATTGGGGGGATTGCGATAATATATCATATTCAGATCGCTTTAGTGTTTTTATATCGAGCTGGCTTGCGCATGCACGACGTACTGATTGAACTACCCAGGTACCCATCAGCAAAAGGACTTCAGTAGCTGCAGTTAATGCTACAGTGCACGCACGCGTACGATAGTTACTTTTACAGCCGTTTCCTGTCATTGAGAACCACTAATTGAATATCTTGCCAGCTTTAATTCAAATCATTCTTACGTTGCGCGTATCCGCCAAAGCAAATTGAGCAACATTAATCAATGTAGCGGCAGTTCTTACGAACTGCGAATACAAATCACAGTATACCTACTCCGAATAGTATACCCGCAACAAACCTCATGCTGAGTACTACCAGTTCTCATTTGTCCTTCAACGGCACACGCTCCTCCTCCCACACCAAGAACCAAGTACCAGTTCCATGCCTCCATCTTGACTCGCCAAATCTATGCCCGATAAGAAAGAAGTCATCACCTGAATTGAGGCTCTGGCCACTTCCAGAACGAGCGTGGCTGGAAAGTATCTGCGGCCCAGATTTTCTAATGGTGGAAGCAGAGAGGCTATCAAGAACGCCCTTGTCTCCAACTTACGTTGATGCGATGCCTCGTTGGCTGACGTGGATAACATTATCTTTGTTCGAGTTCTCTTCCTCAGGTCCGTGAAGAAGAATGTCTCAAGGGCTTTGATAGCTGAGATGGGCAAAGAACTCGCTCAATTTGAGCTACGCTTTATTGTGATTCTGACTCCAACGAAGTCGCAGAAGATCTACTGGACCTTGATGAGTTCAGAATTTGTGAGATTTCGACATAACACGAGCAAACTATCCCACCAAAGCAGGGCGTTTTAGCCTTAAAACCGCCTTCTGTTCCCTCTAAAACCGGGTGACCCGCATTCATAAGACAGAGGGGAAGCGCCAAATACAATTCTGACCTTTCAACTCGTAATATTGAGTGAATTACGGTGCGAAACGTGGCTAGCCTCAGAAATTCGTGTCAGACTCGCCATGTTATCTTCTACCCAGCTTCCGCACAAATCGGTTAAATAGAGCACTATTTCCCTCCAACAATGATAAAGTTGCTACAAATCCTAAGATTTAGAATTGATTACACTATGATTTAAGCTAAGAGCAATCAAGCTGCGAAAAGCCGTAATCTACAGCAAATTCTTCAAATGACAGCGACCGTGGCATCGGCGATCCGCAAATGTGCTCTTTGCTAACCCGTGGTAGCTTGTAGTTGTTGTCACCTCCGTGTGAAATGATGGTTTGCATCACGTTTTGAAGCGTAACAAAGCATTTGTCAATTCTTGCAGAAGGAAGTCGATCAAAGGCTCGCTTCACTGCAAGAATCAAGTCGTTTAGGTTTGTAGACGCTCGTTTCAGCTGTAGGGACTGAATAGAATGAAAAATACCCAGATCTCAACCGTTTTATCATTTTTAGTTGAAATAATTATTAATAAGCATTACCATTGTCTTGTAATCGCCACCCGTGTTGTCCTATTTGAATTCTAAATGACCGTTATTACGGGATTTAGGCTCTATTTACCCCAAGTTAGCATATAAATCCCTCTGCATACCCCGTTTTAGACCAAGCACGTTGACGGCTGCATCCCTGTCAAAATCAACCAGCTGAGGTATTTAGCTGCATTCTCATGAATATAATTATCATTTGAAGGCGTTGATTGACCATTCGGCTAGAGCTGGTAGATTTATATGTAATTCGACCGGAATGCCCAGGTAGAAGAAGGCATTATGAGGGATTTATACATAAATCGACCGCGATTTGGTGATGGCAAATCCCTTGAGAGTGAGTTAATCCGAAAGCACAAAAGAGCTGGTTTTCACAATACATGTACTAATACTACTTATAATACTAGTATTTGAATACCGGTACAAGCTTGTAGCGAGGCGAGCACCCTGTAGTTGAGAGCGATACAAACTTGCTTGGGCTTAGGATGGAAACTTGTTTTATTCTCAGAGTTGTTTCAACGATCTGAACGGATGGCCTGCATTTTTAAATAATAGCACCAGATGACAGCTATATTTGTACCAATACGTTGCAATCATTCAGTTCGGAAGGATGTTGCACGTAACTCAATACACATTCAACAAAGTCGTGCTTCGCCCAAAGAAGCTCTGAAATTTGGCAAAATATTTGCCCCAAGTCCTTTGAGTTTAAAGTTATCCTGCTTTGTTTGCACACTTGAAGCTACATGATCTTGGATTCAGATTTGTCCTTAATAATAACACATTGATTCCAAATCATCACGATATTAGTTTTAAATTTTATCAGGGCGGTTATGCTCTTACGGTACTAATGTTTTTCTTCCGTAGCTGGGGTACAGGCCGCAGAAGTTTGAGCTGAAATGGCTGTGTCACATGTGCTTCCCCAATGGTTATGACAAAATATGTGGTGAAGAACGTCTAATGTGACAGCGGATAAAACGAATCGGTCCTTTTTTACTATCGAACTGCGAACCCGGCGGACCAACAGTCCGCAAACCATACTCAACTCTCCCATCCACCTTTGAAATGGGTATTCTATTTGGCACGGGTACCACTACTGTATTTGGCGTTATCCGTTAACTTTAATTCAAAATACAACTCTAACTACCAAAAACTACACACTACTCTACTTGTAAATTCTTACGAAGATCACACAAGTGACCTCTAGCTTACTACAAACCGCTGAGCCGCAAAAATGTGGATAGTGAACCGGAGCTAAAGCCGTACTGAGGAGGATATTGCGGCTCCTGCGACGCTGCATATTATCCCGGCCACCAAACCTCGGCGGACTTTGCGCTAAAAATATGGTATTTTCCCGTTACAAAACGTATATCGACATTTAGATATATAGGGTAAAATTGGGCTCTGAGTCCGAATCTGAGGTCCTTTTTTGCAAATTCGAAGTCCTTCCCCTCCATTTTGGCCTCCAAAAGACCCATGATATGTTGCAGAATTCTTTGCAATTGAGAGCCAGCCACGTAGACGACAATCGATACAATGATTGGCACATTTTTCCCCCATCTGGAATATCACAATCATTTAATATTTTTCCATCATCGGATGGTGAGTCCGTAATAAAAACTGAATGTGAATGGAGTTTTATTGTGTTTGAAAAAACTTATGAACGGAATATCTAATGCGCAAAGAAAGGTCCCAGTCAGTCTTCGTCGTTGACATCCGAGCCGTCGTGCTCCGTGTTGTCGCCTTCCTCTGCATCTCTAACACCACCATCAACGTTGTCGACTGCATTGGCTGCAAGCTCGCACGCATCTGCCTGCTGCATGTATTTCTCTTCAAATTCTTGTACGTGCTCGTACGCATTGATCCAAGTGTCGGAGACGACAGTATCAAATTCTGCATCAATTTTGGCTTTTAGCTCTGGCATGGAGGAAGCAGGATCATCAGCAACCTGGTTCTTTGCGTGAGCCCATATGAGCTCAACTGGCTGTAGCTCTGGGTGGTACAGCGGGGTGAAATAGACCAGGTGATCGTACGCTGTGGCAATCTTAGTAGCCTGATATACAGGCTTAGGCTTGTTCGCTCGGACAAGCAGCAGCAATTCTGCTTTTGTGTAGCTTGGGTCATTCCAAATCTCTAAAAGCACAACCGTTTAGGTACACATTGCTCAAAGTGATTAAAAAATAATGATTACCCTCGGATACTAGCCACTCTTGGATATCTGCATTGCGAGTCCGCGTGGTTGGTGCTGGGTTAATTTGGTTTTTGTGGTAGCTGGCCCCATCATGGTGGATTTTGCAGGGCCCGTACTTTGTTGCCAAGGTTTCACATAGCTTCGAAAACCACGTCTCGAAGAGCTCCGTGGTAAAATTGCCGTGGTAATCGTGACCATGTTTCCTTTTCAGATTCGACTGCCATATTTTGTAGGAATTCTCAATAATTTCACTCCCTATTCCGTTTCTTTCACGTCGAATTATGCCTGCAGCAACAATACAAAATCTAAAAATTGTTTTTAGAGTCTGAAATAAAAAGATAGTGAGTAAAAGTTTCGTTTTACCTTGGACCTCGACCGCTCTTACTATACCTTACCTTATTTTCATCGACCCAAGAGCGCTGGGCGGCACGATGAAGCTTGCAGTATGTTTCGTCTAGAAACACCGCTGGCCTAACCGGAAATTGTCTTCTGTTAAGGTTGGACAATTTTTCGCGCATGTATTGCGCACGAAAAGCAACATTTGCAGCCGACTCAGCCAGAATATTGCGTGACACCCCTTTACTAAAGCGCATTCCCATACGCCGAAGCACCCGCCGGATGGAGCGAACTGAAATGTCGATTCCATTGTCTTCTTTAAAACGCTTGGCTACGGCAGGTGCAGCAACAGGTTTTGCGCTTTGATTCATCTCAGTCACAATGTCTCTGACGAAGGGATAAATACACTCGCCAAATTTCCGTGGGCGTCCTGGTTGTACTCCAGCATCTGATGGCTTTAAAACTGTGGTCTAGAATATATCATTTTACGACCACTGAAATGTTAAAATGGGTATTTAACTGCAATAATAAGTGAACCACTGACCTCCGCAAATTCTGGGTCATGATGTTTCTCCCAGTGGCCCCAGACGGCTGAAATAGTACTCTTCGCGATGCCCAGACTTTCATGAACATGATTCCGCACTTCACCTTTCCATAGTTTTGGCGCCTCCTTCTTCTTGTTGCGGATGCACTCGTAGGTCCGAGCCACAAGGTATTTCTCCGCCGGAGAGAGTTTCTTACCGGCCACCATTTCTGCTGTGATCGCAACGCTTGCTGAGTTGAAAGACCACAGCAGTAAATATAGATACAGCTAAGTCTATTATGGGCAGCGGCGGTATCAGTGACCCATTGCGGGCCGAGATATTTTGGGCTAAGTTTAGATGACCTTGTTTTAGATTTTCCGTCCGAGGTTTTATGGCCGGGATAATAGTACTCGGCAAAGCAGTTGTCACACCCGCGTACAGGCTCGTCGTCGAAGCCGATGCCAAAGACCGACATACGTCGCCTCGAGTGCTCGTGGCAGAACGAGTTCCCGCACATACGGCAGTGGTGGCGCCGCACAAATAGATTGAATGGTTCCTCACACTCGTAGCAGTTGGTGGAGCGCGCCCACTTGACGATGCGAGGCATCCCACGGCCGCCAAAGTGCGCAGGTGCAGAACGAGGTGGACCTTGGTAGAACGACGACGCGACCGAAGACGTTGGCGTTGGAGGGAGTCCAAGTGAACTGCCATTACTGCGCGGGCCGTTGCCGTGCGATGAACCACCAGCTGAAAGCTGCGACTCGGACAACGGAAGCGACGGTAGACTCGGTGGGGCCTCACCCATGGGCAGGTTCGAGAACGACATGGTCGATGCGGCTGACGAGGACCGTGTCGGCCGAGTGCTGGATGAGAAGGACATGGCATGAGACTTGCGAGATGTCTGGAGAACCTGCTCCTTCACAGCGATCGACTGTCGCAGCATGTTCATCTGACTCTGGATGTTGAAGATGATCGAGTCCACGTCCGAGCCAGCTTCGCTCGGAGGGGTGTCGCCGTACAATGATCCATCCGCAGAGGGGAAGCGCTCCCTGCCGCCAAACGACCCACGACCGTACATGAAGGACTCTCGTGCGGCGTCTTCGTAGTTCTTGCGAGCCACGAGTTGTTCCAGGAACTTGCACTTGGCGTCCAGCTCCTCGATCTTCTGTGACAGCATGGACACGTGATCAGCTTGTTGTGCAGGCATCACACTCCGTGCACGACGCGGTGGCAGCAGCGAAACTTTGTCGTCATTCTCCCCGTCCTCATCTTCGGATAGAGCTCCGTCCACTGAATACCGACGACGACCGGAGCGTGAGCGCGTTATACGGGCGGACTGACTCAAGTCAAGCGGGGCACTCCGAGGCGGGCGAGCAATCGTCGATGACCGGCGCCGTTCGTCCCGCCGAGGACGCACATCGCTACCGTTCTGTTGCTCTACGAGCATCTGTTGCAAGCGCAAGATCTCGTTCTCCAGCAGCGAGTTGCGATCGTCGACGTGGCTGCTGCTTGTACGGCTACGTCGACTGTTTGCGCGACTACGCTGTCTGCTGTTGGTGCGACGATGGGTGGGAGCGGAGATACGAATAGGAGGATCCATTCGATCATCACCGGTAGAGCTGTCGTCCTGCTCGGAGCTGGACTGAGTCACCGGAAGGCCAATTGATTTTGACATGCGGCACTTCGCTTTGCTGGCCGATGAGTCATCACTCGGGGAAGGCTCGGCCTCCATTTCACCTGCTGCTTGACAAGCGCGACGGAACTTGTCGAACGCCACATTCAAGCGAAAACGCTGGAGTTTGGCTGACACCGATCTGTTCTGCTCGAGCCATCGCCTGCTGTGTCTCTGAAGGATAGAAGCAGCAGCAAGCTCACGTGTCTGCTGCATCAACTGCTCTCGCTTTCGCTGGGCGAGCCAACGTCTGCACTGAGTTTGGATTCGAACCGCAGTAGATATTTCCAGTTTATGACGTAGCAACTTCTCGCGTTGCCGCTGAGCCAACAAACGTCTGCATTGCGCTTGAAGGGGCACAGCAACAACGATCTGGAGCTGTCGCTCGCGAAGTCGAGCAAGTTCCAGCTGTGCCAGCCAACGGCGACAATTCTTCTCAATGCAGATAGCAGCAGCAACTCGGAGCTTCTGCTTGCGAAGCCCAGCAAGCGTGCGCTGTGCAAGCCAACGCCGGACGTTCGCTTGAATGCGAATGGCACTAGCACGCTTGCGTTTGTCCATCAGCATTTCCGCAAGGATTCGCTGTGCCACAAAACGCCTGAAGCATTTTTGAATGATAGTGGCAGCTTCAAGCCGACGCTTGTGCTTCAGCATCTCGGCGAACTTGCGTTGGACCACAAAGCGTCTCAAGCACACTTGGATATATGTGGCAGCGTGTTCGCGGCGGAGTTGGCGTAACTTATCCACTCGTCTCCTTCCAAGAAATCCTCGAACAATCGCCTGCATATGCACCACGAAGCCACGCCTCTTGGTACAACACCCGACGTCGATATCCTCGATAATGCTTCTGTAGCACTGTCGTGCAATGGGTTCGCAGCTCCACGCGATAACGAGAAAACCGGTTGTAAGTGCTTGACTTGCAAAACACAAGAGTCATGCCCACCTTCACGTGCTTACGGCGAATGCCGTTCTCGAACGCTGTGCCACTGCCGTCATAAGTAGCTGCGGTCAGAGCGCCAGGGTTCTTCTCCTCACGCTCCACGCTATTCCAGAAGCACCTTGTCCATCAGGACAGACACTATAATAGTGTTTGTGCCAAGTCGTGGCTATTCATCTGATATAGCCCTTTTTAGCTAAAAGGTAGATCAGGTCAAACTAATTCAATTACATAAAATTAACTAAACGTGTCTCAAAAATTTACGATCGTGCGTACGAACAACAAGGGAGCTGCCAGCCATTCATATGGCTAGCTCGAAAAGCCGATTTCTTCTACAGCAGGTCATTCCGCAATTGGCAAAGTCAAGCAGCATACACTACCAAAACCCGGAGCGCGGACCACACCAACTCGACTACAGGACCCTGAAGACCCGCCGGAGCTGCACGAAGTGTGACCCGCGCCTCATCGAAGCAAGCTAGTAAGTGATGCTGTGTTCGAGCTGTTTTATTTCAATACGTTTATTAACTGACCCTTTGTTTTCTTTACTGTTTGTCGTTTATAGATAGCTAGTCAAGCTGTGCCAATACACGCCAATATTTTGCGAATCTCACGTTGTTTTGTTAATTTTCTTTATTGCATTCCGCAAATATGGTTTCGATGTTGGGTAATTTATCGAACGCCTAGACTGGGTATTGCAAGCATAATTATTCAATATTGTGTTGGGCAAGCTGCACCTAAAGACGTCTTGCACAGCGCTGCCTGCGCAAATCGCGCTGAAGCGCGGCTAGATCTCCTTGGTCGAAATGGTCGACCGGCTCCCAAGTGGGCTCCCACTGAACTTGGACCTCCTGCTCTCCTTCTACGAACCGCTGGTCCAGCAAAGCCTTGTAAGAATACGATGCTTCCGCTTCAACTGAAAAAAAAAGAGGTCGGTTGGGAGTTTCGGCCCTGTGGGCTGGTCCCTGGAGACGGGTTATTGGAGCGGGAGGAGAAGTCGTGGCTTGAGTCGGGAGATCAGGTTCTTGGACTGTCGCGATAGTAGACGGCTCACCAGCAAATTGGACTTCATTGTTTCCTCGCAGAATTTGCGGGTTTAAAAGCTTTCGAGGTCCTTTTTCGAGATCATTTTACGAGGTATTTGATCTAAAATTGCAGTAGCCGAACCCACCAGCTCATCAAGGCTGCCTGAGGTTTCGAGCTCGCAAATAAGACGGCTGCAAAGGTAGCGACTTGCCTCGTCGGACATGTAGCGAGTCTGCGTGCGTAGGTGCAGCACACAAGCACTTCTAAAGCTTTACGATAGACATCAGCAGATAAGGCAGAGTTGTAAAAGGCGAATGCAAAGCTGCGGCGAACAGCAAAATAGGGAGGCTACCTATTTGGTTGGTGTAGGCTCGCTATAAAATCACTTGTTTTTAATATACATGTCCGTGACTCATCCCTATTGGCGCAATTGCTAAAAGCTACATAAACTATGTTATATAACAATCAAGTAAATAGCTACTTTTGATTTCATAAGACATCAAAACCGCATAAAGTTGGTCCACTTGCTGATATTCCAGGGAATAGGAAGTAAGTTGGGATATTGGAATATGGTGCAATATATGTAATCGACAACAAGTAAAATATTGAAGCAGTACTCAGTTGTTGTTTGTCCATTTGCGGCTATAGTATGATGTGACAGCAAAACATGATGCAAAAGATCTATCATACATTGGAGTGCTATAACGACATAACAAGTATGTTAGTGGTAGCTTTACGATGTGTACGATTAATATTTATATGTAGTAGGGTCATTTACTGGTACATCAATATATGTGACAGCAAAATCTGCATACTGCAACGAGGCTTAAGGATACAGCTAGTATAGTCGTGAGCTTGCAGAGATACTAGTGGTAACGATAAGATTTGTAGGAGCATTATATATTTATTGCCTGGCAAAGTGCTGTCATCTCTAGCAAAACGTCCACAGATGTGGGGTACAAAGTTTGTGTACTGCTGAAGCCGCTCCACAAAATCACACTTTCCCTTGCATCCGGTGCGATAATGGCTGCATCTGTAAGACAATTTGTTCATGACTTGTTCGCTCGAGTATACTTGTATTAACCAATCCATATAGTTGTTCGGCCGGTCCGACGTCGGACATTTGCAGTGTCAGCGTCTTCATGGATTTCGTCAGGATCAGGCTGGGGCTCACCAGAAGCACCCCCATCGTCAATTTCTCCAAATCTGAACTCAAAATTGTTGTCGAAATCGCCCATGTTTTTACCAGAAGAAGATTCACTTATCGAGTCATCCGAACTAGACAGGGTTTAGCGGGAAATCCATTGATACACGCGCCGGCCTGGTCGATACGAGGCCTTCTGTAGGCGCTGTGATGGGATACGGGGGATTGCCGCTCGGTGAATCTGACAATGAATATGTTAAGCTTGGGCGGTCCATAATCGAGACTTTACACAATGTAACTTACTGTTTACAACACCAACGACTTGATCTTGAAGAGGTGGGGTTGCTATGACTGCTTTTTGTGCATCTGACGAGCGCGCTTGGAGTCGAGTTGATCGACGCAGGCTCCGTGACATTATGACCCAGCCGAAGAGTGCGGCAACACTGCGGCCTACACTATAAAACTCCTATTGAAGCAAATTGTGTCACTAAGGGCCATCCGTTTCAATCGTCGTTTAAGGGCGTTTGTTACTAGCTATAAATAACAAAAGGAAGCCCCTTGTACTTCACGCAGATCCAGACTTAGCAATGTCAGTTTTAAATGTTTAAAAATGTAGAGTGCAGGTTTGTGATTAAGTTATCTCCGCTGATGCTAAAAGCTCACTGAGAATTCCTAAGTACCATCTGTTGATAAATGCCATTTGACCAAACAGGACCTGATCTGCCATTGACCTGTTTTGCGCTCTTCCGCTGGCATACTGTAATGTACGCATTCAAACTGATCGTAAACGGGAACACTTAGTCTGGTCCAGACTAAATTAGCATAGTTGCATGTGAACATAATTGCATGTGAACTATTTTTAACATAGCTATTTCGAAGCAGGTCTAAGTCAATAAGCATTAGTAGGAGATTTCCAAGAACGATACAGAAAAAACTAAATAAATTGTACAATACTAAAGAGTAGTGCACAATCCTGGCTACAAGGTCAGAAAGTAGTGACGACCAAAACAATGAAGCGTTTGTTTTAAAAATTAGGGCAGACTAGCACTTACAAGCATCACATGTTATTCGTAAGTGTGTAGTTCAGCACATATTATGCCTATGGACTACACTGGTCAACCTGGAGTCCAAGTATATAGAGATTGTTTAAAGTAATCAGTGCTTTATACCCTGGTCAAAGAAAAAGAGAAACAAATACTACGTAGAAGGTGTTTAAAACTGGGGTACATGTATTGAAGCGAAGCGGAGGCGGAAAAGACCTTAACAAGTGGGGTCAAACATAAATTACCCGCCGCGTAGCAGCGGCGCTCGGTTAGTCAATGATAATGCATGATTAGATGTGAACCCCTGTGCCCATATGATAGTAATTCTCAGTCAAACAGATCCGCCTACGTTTTGACGAAAAACTCCATATATTACATCATGTAATTTACATGTATGAATATTCTGCTAAACGGTCATTTTTGTATTTATGTTATCTTTATTTACAAACTAGAGCGGTCTAATGAATTTTTGCAAGCACGGACAGGAGCAACAATGGAGCTGGGGTGGGAGAACTCGTGTACGTCTGTCTATCTACCTACTCCCACACTAACCCCCATGTGCTGCGAACCACCCCCTCTTCTTCCCGAGACGTTGGTCTTCCGTCACCTCTTCTTCTACGCTCTGACGTGCTCTTGTAATGTCGCTATCTTCATTTGACTAGACTCGGAAGGATATGGCCTGAACCAAGGGTACGTCTCGCCCTTTTCGGGGGCAATGCTGTGCTAATCTAGGCGCTGACGTGCCTATTTGTGCTGCTAACCAGCTACGGCGATGAGGCGACAGCTCTGACGGGCGAAAACAAGCCCCGCATCCTACTCATGGGTCTGCGCAGGTAGCATTGGCCCTATGTATTCAGCTGGGCCCCTCACTCTACTAATATTACGAGTGGTGTACCTCTTTTAACAGGAGTGGCAAGTCAAGCATCCAGCGTGTGGTGTTCCACAAGATGTCGCCCCATGAGACGCTCTTTCTGGAGGGCACCAACAGCCTGGACATCAAATACATCGCCAACAATTCGTTCGTGCAGTTCCAGATCTGGGACTTCCCCGGAGACTACGACTTCAAAGGTGGGTCAATAATAGAGGAAGGGGAGAGCGAGGGAGGGATTTATAGCCAGCAACTTACAGGGGGGTGCTGCTTGTTGATGCAGAGGACCTGGTGTATGGCGGTCAGCTCGTGAACGAGGAGATGATCTTCAGCAACTGCGGCTCCATCGTGTTCGTCATTGACGCGCAGGACGAGCCGTATGCGGAGGCATTGGCGCGTCTGCACGACACAGTTACACGTGCGCACAGGTACAATCCGGACATTCTGTTCGAGGTGTTCATCCACAAGGTGGACGGCGACCTCTTCCTCTCGGATGACCACAAGATCGGTACGGATAGTAGACAGTATGAAGGCTTTTTGGTGGAAAAAGTTCTTATCAGATGAATTTCTGGTTGTATGACAGACTGCCAGCGCGAGATTCAGCAGCAGATCATGGACGAAATCAACGACGGAGAGCTGGACATCCACATGAGCTTCTACCTGACCAGTATCTACGACCACTCGATCTTTGAAGCGTTCAGTAAGGTCGTGCAGAAGCTGATCCCGCAGCTGCCGACACTTGAAAATCTTCTCAACATCCTCATCACGGTTGGTAACAGCTCGATCGTCCGCCCATAGATGTTGCTGACAGAGTCATTTGAATGTACTTGTTGTGTACAGAGCTGCAACATGGAGAAGTCGTTCCTGTTCGACGTCGTGAGCAAAGTTTACATCGCGACGGACAGTAACCCTGTCGACATGCAGTCGTATGAGTTGTGCAGCGATATGATCGATGTCGTCATCGACGTCTCCTGTATCTACGGGTAAGTGATTGTAAACGGTATGTCACAATGTACTCCCCTGCTGATACTTCTGTATTGCTTCATGAACTATAGAATGAAAGACGACGGGGAGGGCGACGGCCTGGCGTACGATGCCAAGTCTTCGTCGGTGATCAAGCTCAACAACGGAATGGTTCTGTACCTCCGTGAAGTGAACAAGTATGGCACACCTGGTCACTTTGCACGCAATATTTTATGCTAATCTGATGCTGTGATTGGTGGTTTGCCTCGACAGCTATCTAGCTCTGGTGTGTTTGCTGCGCGCCGAGAACTTTATGAAGCAAGGAATTATCGACTACAACATCGACTGCTTCAAATCAGCCATTGGCGACGTGTTCAAGGCACCGAAGGTGATCGAGTAAATCGATTTCCCGCGAAACGCCAGCTTTGGGTGCCCATATCAACTTGGGTAGGCACAAAGCGAAGCACTATTGCTGTTTTTTCTGCTAAAATCGAAACTTTGACTGTTGGTTTGCGCTGAGTTGAGTGTCGTGTAATTAGACAAGAGAAAAAAAGCAGACCACGCTTGCCTGGTAGTCGAGGTTCCTTCGCATGTCCTTGACATCATTGAAGAATGCCTTCATGAACTTTACGGCAAACACGTTAGCAAAGTCAACATTGCGGATAGTGTTATGGCTAAAATAGGTTTGAGACTCAAACTTTGAGTTTACTACGAACGAAGTACTACTACGTCGTTTATTACGTAGTATATGCCAAAAGCAACGGAAGCTTACCTCGAAATTGGACTTGTGACTTCGTCGGCAGGTGGGGCCACGCCCTTAACTTTTGCAGGACGAGTTCAGAACATGTAATCTAGAGTTGTGTCCAGCACTCTATCGATCAATAGGTTGTGCCTATTTATTTTTCTACATACATGTAATAGTAATAATACTAATAGTTCCACATGTAATACTGTAGAAGGTTCCTTTGATTGACCGCACGCGGTCTATTAATACTGCTTGAGCCTCCACTTCCACTTGAATCTATATTTCTTTATTAATTAAACTGCTGTCTTGTAAAGCTGGGCTTTATCTACTCTACCCGGATAGCGACGTCGTTCGCCTTTATAGTATTCTGGTTCGTGGCATTGCTGAGTGACGTTGCCATGGACTGCATCACCACGTCGCGGATCCGCGTGTACAGCGCCGGATTCTGCTCCTGCATGGCCTCGTACGTCTCACGACGCATTTCAAACACCACACACGATTCCGTCGCGGTTGCCATCGCTTGCCTCTGCTGACGACCGAAGAAGTCCACGTCGCCGAAAAGAGACCCCGACAATACATTAACTACGTTGGACTCGACGGACCTACTGTGGTCAAGGGCGATACAACCAGTTGCGAGGAAGTAGAAGCGGTCTGCCTGTTGTCCAAAGCTGTAGAATTCATGACCCGCAGGCACCTCAAGCTTCTGGAAAAACTGGTCAGCAGTGCTCAGAACCTGCGAGTCGTCCAACTCCAAAGTGAAGTATTGCAGCAGCTCACTAACGCCCTCGTCGTGGTGGATACTGCTGCGACCTGCCGTCGCCTTCGCGTTGCTGGCACTGGCCAAAAGCTGACCCTCGCACAGCTCGAGAGCGGACTCTGCGCTCGAGTAGAAGCTCTCCTCACTCGAGATTTCGTTCTTGACCAGCACCTTTCGGACAGAGGGAAGCGCACCGGCGTACACGACGGCGATGTCGTGGTTGCTGCAATACTTCTGCAGGATCAGGAACGCGCTGCGTGCGGCAGTCGCGTCCATCGCCGTGACATTCGTGAAGTCCATGACGACGTACTCGGTCGGGACTGCGTCGGGGGTTTTAGCGGGAGTTCCATCCAGACACTCGACCAAGGGTATCCGGTGCTCGTGAGGCGTCAAGGGCATGTCCGCGTCGCCGAGATAGTTTGCTCCAGCATCGCCAGCTTCGACACCCGGTAGTTTTTTACGCACGTAAACTGCCTTCTGCACAATGTCAAGGATCTGCACTGACGACCCGAAGAAGAGGAAGCCGCTTAGCTCGAAGTACGCGATCGCATCTTGCTTCTGGTCCAATACCCTGCGCTCCGAGAGAGTGCGTGCCGCTCCTGACGCACGAGGCTTCCGACTCACGACAGGCAGACGAATGTAGCCCAGCAGGAAGTTGACAATGGCAATGCCCACACCAATCAGCATTCCTTCATCCAGCGCCACGAGATTCACGGCCACGAACGTCATCCACAGCACCGCATACTCGCGCAACGACATTTTCTTGTACGTGAGCAAAAGCCACTCGATCATGAGGTCGATGGCGATGAAGATCAACGTGGCAGCGAAGAAGAAGCGAGGCACGTAGCTCATGACGGACACGGGCGCCAATACGATAGCGAACTCGGAGATGATCACGCACACACCGACGATGCGCGAGTTGGTCTTGGAACGGTAGGTGAAGATGGTCTGCGAGAAGATGTAGGAGCCCGTGTATCCTCCCAACAGGCCGCTCACGACGTTGGACCAGCCGACGGTCTTTAGTTCGTGGTTGAAGTCGAGTTTGCTGCCCATGTCGAGTTCAATAGCGGCGATATCCAAACAGGACGAGAACGCAACGATGAAGACCATGCCGATCCACGTTCCAAATTGCTTAGACAGCTGGTCCCAGTGCACCTCGTTGAAGTCGAAAAGCTCGAGCAGCTCGGAGACTGTGGCGGGGTCCTTGGCCGGGTCGATCCAGCCGCCGTCGCGTGCGTCGTCCATGGAGATACCGCCCACTAGCATGATGAAGAAGAATACAACGGGCATGATCAAGATAGCCCCAGACAGGATGAACGAGTTGTCGTAACGTTGCGAGACAACCAGCAGGAAAGCGCCGCCAAGAACGCCCGGTACACACAGCAGAACGTCGTGTGCGTTGTCGAAGACACCGATCATGGACTCGACGTCGTTCACGACGAGACCCGTACACAAGGCGAGGCCAGCGTAGAAACAGAAAATACCGATGAAGGCCAGGTAGCCACCGATCACGGGCATTGGCAGGTACGACGCGAGTGCAGCCAGCTTCAGCTTCCCCATGACCACGAGACAGACACCGAGTGATGCCGTGGCGATACCGATGACGATGATAGAAGTGGTCACTTTGGCCTCCAGCGGCACGTCGTTGCCCAGTGAGTCACAGATTGAAGTGGCCATGGTACTGAGAAAGATGAGACCGGCATCTTGCACCTGTCCGATGGAGAACGGCAGCGAGCTCATGAGAGTGAACATGACCTGGTGCACGACACTAGAGAAGATGACGAGCTTGGACAGCGCTGGCATGAAGTCTTCGAAATCTTTGTGGCTGAAGAGGATCACGGCGTATCCGTACATGGTTGGAATGGTCAGGATGGAGTTGATAATGCCGTACATGATCGCGTTCGTGATGTGGGCCAGATTCTGCGAGTCGCCCTTGCGTGGATCTGATGACATTTTGCCATTGCTGTGAAGCAACACGTGCGACGGAGACTCAAGGTTTGTTTTTCGGGTCTTCTCACGCGTAATAGAGACCACGGACAGCTGGGATAGTCGGGAGATTCGACTGTTGCCATGGTTTAGTGAGTCCATGGCTATTTGAATCAGGAGAGCAGCAGCGACACTGTCGTATACGATTCTCCGGAGTGGGTGGCAAAAAGCAGAATGAACAGCAGTTTAAAGAGACAAGCTCTCGATGGCCACGTCGATTTGGCGGGGACCCGTACTTCCAGTCTGATTCGTCGTCGATTAATCGACCAAAGCGTGTACAGATTCAGTCTGTACAGTTCATTAGCGTAGAGGCCATCCGGTTGAAGCCAGCCTTCAGTGGAGATCAAACTTTGATTCCAACAACATGCAGTACCGGTAATCTGGAACAGTGCAAGCAGAGCCAGTGACTCGAGAGCTTCAGGCTGGAGTCCAGCTGATATGTGAGCAAAATGCATCGTCCAGAGTGGAGGAAAAGCATCCCCCTGCGTCAAAGCGTCATTTTGCATCTTGCTCCGTCTCGCGCGTGTTTTACTTGAAGTACATATTTTCCTGTTTAGAAACAGGCGATATCTTTTGAACACGCCAAAATTTTAATGCTTTCCTGATTACTACATGTAACGTTTGTAGGGCATCTACTTTGTAGTACCGTATAACGGTTATTCTAGAACCTTAATACTACATGACGTACATGTACTTTTCGCTAAAGTGCATTGAGTTGTCATGAGTTGCTTCAATATAATATATGGATACATGTACATATATTAAATTAAAATATAATACTTATTTATAAATGTTACATTTCAATTGAAAAGCTCTAATTCAGAGCCAGCGCATATTATCGTTTGTTTACGCCTTTCCAACAGTTGTTCAGTGCCGCAGTGATCTCAAGCGTAAACACATCGCGAAATTTAATAGTGTGCAATGTTCAGTGCCGCTATGATCTCAAGTGTAAACACATTGCGGAATTTAATCTCACAGTGCATGAAAAGCAGAGCAGAGCAAACAAAACATTGTTTTTTTTTACCACAATCTGAAGTTGTAGGAAGATCTGCCTCGTCACTGACGGTGGCGTGCGGGGCTGTACAGCAACTGGTTCTAGAGATCTCGTCGTACATGTCTTGTAGCGTACCGTAATCCTCTCACTACGTTTTACCGTATTTACCTCGCAGCTCGTTGCATTGGAGACATTCTTGCAGCCGGTACTTGGAGAGATTAGAAGCAAGCCAATGGGTGCAGGAACGGGCAGCGGATATACGATCTTGGCACGATTTTTTTTATCTCGGGAAATTGGATCAAATTACCTAACCACCCGAAGTGAAGTTTGCCTCATTGCGATAATTTTGAGGTAATCTAATTTGGTACTCGGATGTTTTTCCAAGTTTAATTCTTTGTGCATAAATATCTTAACTCTTCAGACCCCAGAGTATTTATCGAAGGTCGGGGAACCTTTGTGATCGATAAGCTTGAGCAACTACCTTGACAAAGTGAGGAAAAGCTGTGGCAAGATTGTTCGCCGGGCTAACTTTGGGGATAGCGAACATTGTGCAACCCACAATTCTCAAAACATGGCGCAAAAGATGCGAAACTACCACACCAGTTGGCAAACACGCGTACAGGTGCACTTTGCGCGTTCATTAAGTACCGCAAGCCACGACTTCATGCTGCAGGATGGACATTTGATGAAACTGAGAACGACCTCCAAGATCTAACTGGGTGTCCTAGCGACTGTGTTCTTACACACAGCATGGTCGGGTCATATTATCGGGTGGGGAAGCAGCATCTCGATACAGTTTCGGTCTTTGCCACTCCTTTTTGAAGTACAAAACAAAAGCCAGCCTTCATATGGAATAATCACTTCAGTACATCTTTGATACGGTATATTATTTTCACTACATGTAAATGTTCAGGATTCCCTATCCGTCCCGAAAGTAAAGATCACCTTTCAGCCCGAAATAAACTTTACTTCGGAATTCTCCGAAATACTGTAAAGGAGGCTTGACAAACCAGTCAATCCAGTCAATCCTTCCTGTAGTGCCTGCGCATCCCCATGCGGGTACGAGGCAAGATCAGAACTCTTCGTCCACCAGCATCAGTGCATTGATGCATTGAATGTACCGGAACTGGCACAAACGGAACAGGTGTAAGTAAACCAAGAGAGGTTGTTTATATTTATACAATCAGCCTCTCCAAAATGGAGGGAAAACCTATGGACATCGAGGTTAAACATGATACTCAGCCTCGCTTCGCTTCGCTCGCGATATAAAGGTAGGATGTCCTGGAGAGTGAAACACGCGTCTCGCTGAGGAGATCGACGCTGGGCCCGCCTACATGTACGTGTATTAATACACTCGTTGGATGGAGTGCGATACTCTTAAAATGTGTATTGGCGAAATACACTGGTTGGCCAATTATCATGTAGCGTACACGATAGTTTATTCAGAGCAACTCAAAGTTTGACTCAAATCATCCTGTCCAACAAACCGTGTTGGCATTGGTTTTCTCCGTATCCCCAAAAATACACATGACGAGGTATAATATCTGAATTGATGTTACCTTACTTACCGCAGTTACATACAGACGAACCCTTCCGTAGCCATAGCGCCGGGAACCCAATGTTTATTCCTATCTAAGGGTATTCTTGTCACGGTGTGGCACAACCAGCAGTACCATCAAAATGATACACTTATGGGTGCCCGTGATCGGTGTCCAACGACGAAGCCTTCTGTGGGGTCGAAGTGGAAGACTGTCCGGCAAGCGATATCCCGTTCGAGGAGACTGACGTGAAGCAGAGGACGACGAGGTGGGGCTTGATACTAAAAGATACTAGAGAACTGTAGTTTCTGGGGTTGGAGTAAGGAATATCTGAACAAAATCCGGAAATGCTAGACATAGATTTCTTTGTGGATATTTTGGGATGCTCCAATACTTAACTTCAGTGGAGTTACATGTATCAGGAGTCGATAACTCCAAAGGAGTATTTTTGGAGCAACCGTCGAATACCTTCAGAAACTACAGTTCTCTACTGAAGATATTAAGGAGCATCTCAATTGAATGCCTATTCGAGGAGATTCAACGGGCGTGGCAGATCGATATGTGCGGGGGCTTAGGACGATGTAGAGAGAGCTGCGAGAGGAATTAGGCGAGATGGAAGGGCGCGAGCAGCGAAGTCCTTGCTTGACTACTTCGGACGTGCTGCACAACCCATAGTCAAGCACCTCAGAATATAATTTTTGAGGTGATTTTGTATTCCATATTACAAGTGAGGGGTGAGAGGGAATATTTACTTAGGCTTGTAAACTGCTTGACTTCGGGATCCGCTTTCATATTCCTGTCAGCGGGTATTCCAAATATAAGGATTACTACCGAGGGGTTCATTGTATCTAGAAAAAGTGGCTACAGTACATGTAGATGATGGTGTGCGCTAATTGCGACGAAGCAGACCGTCTACTCTGACGAGCAAATTGGGTACCAGTACCGGGTACGTGTACACTGTACACGTCAGCAATTCACAATGGAGATGGTGTGTTCGCTTTGCTTTTCTATTGTACTGTTTTAATATAATACAAGCACTGTATTTGAAGACAAATCCTCTCATGAGTGATATCCCCAGTGCTGATTCCCTCTTGACAAGTGTAGCTTCTGTTTATTTTTACGAGCCTTGTTTTTTTAAATTTATAAATACGTAGTGCTAGGCTGGCAATACCCGGTGCCAGTACATGTATTAGAAGTAGGCAATCTGAGGAGGCTGTAGAAAAAGTAACCTGGTTACTATTCGTATAAAAGTACGTTACCATATATGTAAGTAAGTACTCAACGATTTACGAAGTTGCTAGACTACCTTGGAAAAGAGCAGCCAGAAGGGAGGGCAGAATCACAGACAGTTGGCGACGATGATGACACATGCATGCAAGGAACTTTATGTAAAAGTGATGTAATACGAACGCGCCAACACAAAGAAGTTGCCGCTGGTGGGTATGATGAGATCGAAGACTACCCGTCATATAGCCACATGGGGATACCGGTACTGGCACTATGACCACATACTCTGATCTTCAGCACGGATATCAAAGTTACTCAAAGGACAGCAAACCAAATCATCAGTGCTGGCGCTTTGCCTGTTCCATCATGAACACTTGTTACTCGTACGATGCCAGAGAAGAATTGTGCATGAACTGTCGACGTGAGTAGCGTATTCTTGAAAAAAATGGGTAAAGGGGATGGTTATCCGGATAATATTAACCCCTCAAAGCAATAACTTTTGTTTTGATAAAATACGGCTTTACTGTAGTCATGTGTATCAAAATATAGGTACAACTATTCTTCTAGATAGCGATAACAAGAACCGTAATGTATTACTATCTAGAGGATTGCTGTATCGCTTGGTTGACAATCAAATCCCCGTTGATGGAGAGAGCTGGCACCGGGCAATACATCTCCTCCATGTTTTCCGGATGGCACTCGTTACTGCACCCAACTGAGGTCATAGCATCGACTTTTATACATGTATAGAGAGTATATCCCAATTTAATTTGGAGTAAAGGTAGAACACTAACGCATTTGCACTCCTCTGGAGGTGGGCCCGCCCCTCTCTTCGCTTGCTGAGCTGCGCTCGGGGGGCGCCGCTTCGTGGCCTACCCCACCCCGGCCTCTAAATCCTCGACTCGGCAAGGCGATGTGTCTGGGATTAGATATCAATCCCGAGATAGTGTTGCCAAGACCCTCGGCAAAGTCCACTTTATGCATGCTATTGGGTATACATCGTATAGTCGGATTCCCAGTTGGGCGCACTACTCACTCTTTCCGGATTTTCGGACTCGCCGTGTGCGCACTGTTCTCGTTCGCATCAGGGTACCCGATGGTCAGTTTACATAGGAGATGACCATCAAGGCCGAATACTATCCGCATTGGCCGTAATCCAGTTCGATACAGTTCTGTAAATTAATACTGTACTGTAAGTTTTACACTTTACAGTAAAGAAAATTAATTAAAAGGCTTGTCAGATTCGACCCAAACTTTACGCGGATACTGACGTCGCTAGGCTTCTTTGATCCACCCTCTACTGCAATTGTAACGTAGCCATTTTTGGTGGTTAAAATGGCCTTCTACAGAATCAGAAATACCCTACCGTAGTAACCTAGGAAAAGGTAGGTTGATCGTAGCGTTTCAACATTTAATTCAGTGTTATCACACAACTATACGTCTTCCACACCACTTTCGATCAGCCAATCAAAAAGCTCCAACCTCCGCTCCAGTCAAATTGGCCAGTCAGTTGACATTTCTGACGTACCAAGTTTCCATCGTCACCGTCATGCCTCAGCCAGCAGCAGCAGCCCCTTCCCAGGCCCCGGCCGACGTCAGCAATGAGGCTTCCGAGGGATTCAGCGGCTCCAAATCCTTCGCAGAGCTTGGCGTGGACTCGGCCATCTGCGAGGCCATCGAGGCCGTGGGCTGGTCGGCGCCCAGCAAGATCCAGCAGCAGGCAATTCCGCACGGTCTGGCGGGCAAGGACATCATAGGCCTGGCCGAGACGGGCTCTGGTAAGACCGGTGCATTCGTGATTCCAATCCTACAGAGTCTACTGCAGAACCCACAGCGTCTGTACGCCCTAGTCCTGGCCCCGACGCGAGAATTGGCGTATCAGATCGGCGAACAGTTCGAGGCGCTGGGCGCGTCCATTGGCCTTAAATGCGCCTGCGTTGTGGGCGGCATCGACATGATGCAGCAGCAGGTAGCACTGGCCCGCAAGCCCCACGTTGTGATTGCCACGCCCGGCCGCCTGGTGGACCATTTGGAGAACACTAAAGGCTTCAGTCTGCGCACTATGAAGTTCCTCGTTCTGGACGAGGCCGATAGAATGCTCAGTATGGATTTTGAAGAGGAAATCAACCAGATCGTTCAGCTCATGCCGGCCGACCGCAACACCTATCTCTTCAGTGCCACCATGACGTCCAAAGTTCGCAAGCTGCAGCGTGCGTCGCTCAAGGACCCGGTCAAGGTGGAGATCACCCACAAGTTCGCCACGCCCGAGACGCTGAAGCAGCACTACCTGTTCATTCCGGCCAAGTTCAAGGACTGCTATCTGGCCTACGTACTGAACGAGGTGGCCGGCCAATCCGTGCTGATCTTTGCCAGTACGTGCAATGGAACGCAGAAGGTGACGCTCATGTTGAGGAATTTGGGCTTCCAGGCCATCTGTCTGCATGGCCAAATGCCCCAGCCCAGTCGGCTCGGGGCACTGAACAAATTCAAGGCCAAGGCCAGGAATGTGCTCGTGTGTACCGACGTGGCCTCGCGTGGCCTGGATATTCCGAGCGTCGATGTGGTCATCAACTACGATATCCCGACACACGGCAAGGACTATATTCACCGTGTCGGCCGAACGGCCCGAGCTGGCCGAGCTGGTGTGGCCATCTCGTTTGTGACGCAGTACGATGTGGAGTTGTACCAACGTATTGAGCACCTGCTGGGCACAAAGTTGGACACTTACCCGTGCGAAGAGGAGACGGTTCTAGTCATGTCAGAGCGTGTGAACGAGGCGCAGCGTATTGCCACCATCGAGATGAAGGAGGCCGTTGCGAACGGCACACATACCAAGCGTGGACGGTACTCGCGTGATGGCGATGATGAGGGCGACGACGAAGACGGAGGCGAGAAGAGATACAAATCCGCTGGCCGAGTGCAAAAGGGAGGCCGAGGCGGTGGAGGTGGCCGTGGTGGTGGAGGTGGTCGTGGTGGTCGTGGTGGCCGAGGTGGTCGTGGTGGCCGTGGTGGCCGAGGTGGCCGAGGCAAGCGAAATTAGAAAACGAAGAAGAAAAGAAAATGTTTAGATATTTGTCCTCATCATCTCGGCGGTGCAAGTGCGTCGTCTGTGTTCAAGGTCTTGCTTGATCTCCTATAAATTTTACGTCCTGACTTTTATCGGATCTCGCTGCCGACGCTCAAGGGCAGCATCAAGTCGGTTCCAAGGCGACTGCCACGTTGCGCTTTTGTGCTTGGGAAGGCATTCCAGAAGCGCAGAGTTTCGTCTCCTGCTCCAGTGACGATCGTCTGGCCGTCCGGTGACATCGCAAGATACAACACGCGGAACGTGTGGCCCGTGAGAGTTGCCAGCTTCGTCATAGTCGGATACTTCCACACGATGATCTGGTTCAGCGAGTAGCCGTGTGTACTCACGACTTCATTGGCATTCTTGGACCACATGAGGTTGCACACCTGCGAGCCTGTGTCTACAAAGGGCAAAGCCGTCAACGTCTGCGTGTTCCAGAATCGGATACATCTGTCTGCTGTGCCACCACCAGAAGCCAAGAGGCCGTGCTGGTGTGGTGACCACGCAATAGCCTTCACTGCCGCCGAGTGCTCGTTGAAGCGTGCAAGTGGCGTCGTGGCATCGCCTTGTAGACTGGAAGACATTGACTGCACGTTCCAGATGAGCAGTTTGTTGTCATTGCCCCCAGAGGCCAGCTGCCGACCGTCGAAAGACCACTTGAGTCCGCAAACTTCTTGCTTGTGGCCTGCCAGTTTGCTCTGGAATGGCTCCTGCGTTCGCATGTCGTGCATGAGAATGGTGCGATCTCGACTACCCGATGCCAGTGACTGGCCACTCCAGCCCAATGTCCCCACGCGAGCTAAATGCCCACTGTTCAAAGAGCAAATACACATAAGATCAGTTTCCGAACGGGATATTTTGTCAAGCAAGAAGCACTGTTTCGTACGTCATGGTGCGGATCTTTTTGCCAGCGCTGACGTCCCAGATCTGCACTTCCCCGCTGTTGGTTCCCACTGACAGGTGTGTACCCTGCAAAGATCAATGGCGAATAACGATAAGAACGGCGAATATCTACACGGTAAGGATGTGATGAAGGCAGACGTACCCGCTGACTCCAGCTGACGGACGTGACGGAATCGCTCGGTCCAAGGTCGCAGAGCATTGTCACCTTACTGGTGCAGGCACTCCAGAGATAGACACACGAGCTGAGACCAACAGCTACGATATTTGTAGCGGACCAGTCCACGAGATTCAGGTAGAAATCATCCTGCAGCGACGGCGCATCCAGCACCTTGAAAGGTGTGCGTGCAATCCGTCGACGGCCATTCTCTCCGTCCTGCAGACCGGTACCAAGAAAACGATGCGTGGAGTCTGTTAGCCCCGAGAGAGGAATGAAGGCTTTCACGTCTCCATACAGCGATTGCCGCGGGGCTTTAAAGCGTAAAATGTTGCTGGATGAACTGCCGCTCGGTCGTATGCACGTCGTGCTGCCATTGTACGTTCGTACGCACGAAGAGGATCGTGGGTCATAAATTGCACTCACACTGTCGTGACTAGACGCACTCAACGCAGCTGAGGATTGCCTGCCGCCGAAATTCGTACGCGTGGGTGAGTTCATTCCTAGCAACTCTCGCTTCAGCATCATTGAATACGGCGAGGACGTTCCAGCCTGTGCTCCCTGGTTTTTCGAATTGCTATCGACAGTACCACCAACAGGCGCCGGTGTTGGCACCGAGCCACCCTGAAGTCTATTTGCTTCGTTGTCACGGTTCTGGTTGCTGCACTGACGTGGTGAATCTGCTGTAAGCCCGAATCCAGTGTCTAGCTTCGTGGTAAGCCGCGACGGGATGAACCGATCACTGTAGATGTTCTTGGATCTGCATTGGCAAATGGTAGAGAAGAGAGTTTAGTTGTCAATCTTTGCCACTGCAGCGAGAAGCACGCATACGCCTTACCGTTTGATAGTTCGATGAGGGAGCGTCTTGCCATTTTCATCCGAAAACCCAGACAAGCGCGACTCGTACTGGTGGTGGAGTGGCTGAGCAGTCGTACCCGGGAGAACGACGCAATCCCGACCCATCGTACCGACGTGGCCGCTTCCGCTCAGCCGCCTCTTCCTGCTCGAAATGCAGGCGGAGTTGACACGAAGGCTGGCTAGCTTTACGCTGCCTACCGATGGGCTGATCACGAAGTGTGAGGCATTTTTCTCGATGCAGACCATGCCGAAAATATCGCTTTGGGATTGGGCTTGGCCGGTCAATTTGGATCTGGAGAATGAGCCCAAAGCTGCAATGCTCAGACAGCACGCAGTTCGAGGTAGGTGCCACACAACGGCTCCACACCGGTCAATCGTCCTCTCAACTGCTCTGAAAACCAAAAAACCAAAAAAGAGCAAGTGGGGCACAGTTCGTCTCAATCAACGAAAATGGGATCCCGTGGGCTACTTTAGCTGTGTCTTAATTGCCGGTGGAGGCGTGCGTCTCTGAAAATAAAAGCCGTGAAACAGCCTTTGTAACCGAAGTCTGCCTTTTCATCCTTGCCATGTTGAAGACGAGAAGGTCCGTGACTCATAGCAGGCGGTCCTCATTCTACGACTTCGTGGCGCCCTACACGAGCCATAAGCTGTCTGTCAGACAGATATACGAACTGGACAGTTGGGTAGAAGAGGATTGATCGCACGTGCTCCATTTCCTCTCATATCATGAGGACGAAAGAGCGAACATTCTTGCGAGCTTTTTGTGCACACACCAAGCTACGGGTTCATGATTTCGACTTGTCTAGCGATGGATCGGCCACGCGTCGTTTCGCTATAAACTGTCGAAAGATATATTAATTGTCAAAGGCAAGTTGAAGGTGACCCTCCTCGACTTCACGCAACACAAAGTTCATCGCCTCCTATCCGTCGAAGCTAACGCCATGCGCTTCTAGCTGCAGCTGCAGCTGCTTGCGGAAGGACGTGATGGCCTGCTGGTCGATCTCGTCGTTTATCTCCTCGCCACTCAGTCCGCGCCCGCACTTGTCCGCGTACAACAGACACGCCACGCCACAGTCGAACCCGCTGATCTGCTGCTTGTCCGTGATGGCGCTTACTGTGCGCTCCAGCCAGCATTTGTATTGCGGGTAGCACACATCCAGCCACTCGATCACCGCACGAGGTACCGACCGGTACGAGATCCCGGACCTCGAGGCCAATCTCCCCATTGGTTCAAAGAGCTGCAGCTTCGGCGTGGGGCTCAACTGTACCCGGAACAAGTTCCAGTGGATCTGCCCGACGTTCACAATGAACACCAAGGGAGTATCCCTATCGTAGTCCACGACGCGTCCAAGCACGTCTCTCACTTGGTAGTCTCTCTTGGTTCTATGACTCCGACATCTCCGTCGCCACGGAGACCCCGCGGCTTTCACTGCAGCTTCCAGATGGAAGTGGTAAAAGGCTGTAGGCATAAAATGCACCGCTGGATACAAGCTGGCGAATTTCCAGAGCATCAGGTCGATGAACGTGCCCGTGATCCAACTGGACTCGTCCACGCGATCTTCTGGCCCGAAAGCGGACTGCAGCAGTCGGAATCGCCGTCTTTTGAACTCCTCAGGGTCCTCTTCACCGCTCGAAAGTCGGCGTTTCTTGGTAGCAATCGAACTGCGAGGAGTGCGCAACGGAGTGCGGTCTCGACGACCGGAAGGACATTGACGCTGCAGCGAGAGCTCCAAAGTACCCGCTCTTGGATCGCCCTGCAGTGGGGAAGTTGCACGTAGCGTTGAATTTTCCACTGCACTCGCAGTTGGCGACGATGCAATTGGAGACTGGCTCATAGCGGGGCTGGACACGAGTCGGGAGCGGAGCTGCATAGTGGTTAACGCGACGTGGTGCGAAAATGGAAAAGTTGCATGATATTTTCTGCAGGATGGTAGGTGGTGTAACCCACACCATGTCGCATTTAACAGAATTGACCAATCAGATTTTCGCAAGGGTGCATAAACGGCAGAGGTCTTGCTGGTCGCCTTTCATTCCTCCACCATCGCTGCGAAGTGCCACGCCTTGCCACGCCCGTGCGTATCTTCTCTCTGCGTGATCGTTTGATCACCGCTCAACGACCATCTCATAGTTCGCTGTCTTGCGCACACCCCGCACTCCTGTTTTCATTCCGACGGTGCTGCAGTCCAATCCCAGACGCTAAACGCCGAAAGATGTCCAACGCCACGTACGAACCGGATTCGGCCGTCGAAGCCTCACAGATTCACGCGCTCAAACAGCGTGTGCGCCACCGCAGCATAGGCGACGGCAAGTCCACGTACTTCGGCAAGTACGTGTCGCAGGAGGGCTCCGAGAAGCTGCGTACGTACGAGTATCACGGAGCCGACAACTCGCTGGTGTACAAACACGTACTGACCCCAATGAATAACTTCCTGGTGGAACTTCTGCCTCTCTGGTTGGCGCCCAACCTCATCACCCTCATTGGTCTCATACTCGTGGGCGGTTCGCACACGCTGTTCGTGTTCCTGTGCCCGTTTCTGGAGGGAGACGCTCCCTGGTGGGCCATGGTGGTCGCGGCCGCTGCGCTCTTCGCGTATCAGACGCTCGACAATTTAGACGGCAAACAGGCACGGCGCACCAAGTCGTCGTCGCCTCTGGGGTTGCTGTTCGACCACGGCTGTGATGCTCTGAATGTGTCGGTGGGCACCATGACTATGGCCAGTATTCTGCAGATGGGAACGACGTGGAGGACGCTGGGGTTCGTCTTGAGTGGCCATTTTGTCTTCATCTTTGCCACGTGGGAAGAGTGAGTGGATGAATGTTTTAGGGTGGTTTTTTATTTTCATGTTGAAGCTGACAATTGTTGGCTGGTATAGGTACTACTCTGGATCTCTGGAGCTTCCGCTCATTAACGGGCCGACGGAAGGAATTCTCATTGGGATCATGTTGAAGTTGTTCACTGCGGTGGTTGGCGTCGACTTCTGGAATCAGGAACTGGTTGAAGGCGTGCAGAACAACTCGCTCTTTGTCATCGTGACGATGATCAGCTCGTGCTGTACGCTTCTGTTCAAGTACGTGCGGCTCATTGCAAGCTCTTTTGATGTGCTTTTTTTGCTAACGCTTACGTGTATTTTTTAAAATTGGTAGTGTGAGGAATGCGCTGCATGCCGTGCGCTTGAACCAGGACTCAAATCTTGTGGCCTTCACGCGCCTCCTGCCGTTCATTATTCTCAACACGCTCGCTGGCCTTTGGGCTTTGTACTCGCCCTCGGACATTTTTTCGACGCACCCGCGCATGTTCCTGTGGATGCTCGGACTGCTGAACAGCAAGCTGGTGGTGCGTTTTGCGTTTTACGACTGATGAATGTGTTTTCTCAAATCATTTAGTTGTGCTAATCTGTTCGTGTTGCTTGGTGCTGATAGCTACACTTGATGTTGGCTCATTTGTGCGGTGAGGAGTACCACCCGTTCCGCAAGACGCTCGTGCCGATCTTCTATGTTGCCGGACACTGCGCCTTCTGCATGTTGGAAGGCATTTACGACGCCATCAACGAAGGCCTAATTGTGCGTGAGTTCTTCTTCCTCTCCCTTGCCGCGTACGTGCACATCGTCATCACCGTCGTGTGGGAGGTCAAGAACGTACTGGGCGTCTCGGTATTTACGATCCCGCACAGCGCGAAACCCAAGTCCAAGGCCAGCAGCAAGCCAGCAGCAAAGTCATCGTAATTTGTGGCCTATGCTGTTAATACAACGCTTGTATTCCTACCCACCCAGTAGAGCTCAGATGAACACGAGGGGCATGTTTGGAGGTCTCTAATTCAGTTTGAACCAAACATTCTTGGAATACGGGATTTGGCGAAATCTCTTTTTTTTCTTCTTGAAAGAATAGCGATATTCATGACAGTTCTTTAATCATACTTTCCCCCCGGCGTCATTCTGTTGTGATAGAAATCCCAGTAGCCTTGGTAGCGAGGATCTGAGATCTCTTGTGGTTTTTTGCCTGTAAAAATCCACCAGTTGTACTTCGCCAGTCTCTTTATCTTGCCGCCAATTTCTTAGCCAAAGCTAACCCCGAAAATGCCCTCTCCTCGTTATCTTCATCAGTTGTGCTTGCTATTTTCAAAAGGCGGTTAACTGGAGCGTCCTTTGCGTTAAAGGAGAGCGAACGATCCCATTGTGGAGTGACGTGAGAAGTGGCCTTGAAGGTCGAAACAGCCCCGATGCCAGCGGCGAACAGGATGGCCACAACTGCCGGTAGCAGGACAACGCTACATAGGCGCACGGTCAGTCTTAATCTTGACTGTAAGAGAGCGAGTCGCAGAGTGAACAGCTCCTGGACCAGGACCTGATCGCATACGGTATGCAGGGGAGTGGAACAAATCTCATTTGGGGAGAACTAGAGTGATAGAACGGAAAAATAACTCGTCTCTGTCATTCGATACGAATGTCCAAAATGCTGCTTAATCTCAGCGGCTAATTCTTCGATATGCTACTGTATTCTAGTATGGTAGCGCAGGACATTGTGTCCTGGTGTGACAATCGGTTATTATACTGTCACGAATCCGTTCTCTTCGTTTCCATTTGGATATTAATAATTTCGGACATTATGTCCTGCACTATTAAAGGGTAAAAACGACCAAAAACGTGGTATCCAAGGGGTTAATAAACTCCCCATAGGTTCAATTTCCTACGAAATCTGGAAAATGAAGGCTGTAAAGGAAGTATCTTCAAACCGTCCCGTAAACTTATCCTTAGATGTACCGGCGTGTACCGTAATCCGCCCCGTCATTGAGACCGACACAGATTCACAGCGCACGATAGTTTGAAATTCGCTACCAGCTCCCGAAGCCCCAAAGAAGAACCAAAACTAAAGAGTTGTTGCCGAGATGCGAGGGAAGGCTGCTGCTACGTCAAGTCCTGTTGAAGCAGCAACAGGAGGAAAAGCAAGACTAACCATGCCTCCTAAAAACTATTGTCTGATTAGTTTATGCCGATGAGGGATGCAATTGACAGAATCTACACAACGGCCTCGGTGATCTAGACTCCAATTGTGGGGCCCGGACTTATGGTCCGGGGGGGGGGGTCGCAGTTCTCAGTTGGTAAATATCCTGTAAACATAATGTTTTCGATATCCAGGCTCAACCACTCACTTCTGGAAAACATGATTTTCATTTTTAAAAACAGGATGGTGCAGCACATCGTGTACTCGAAGTTATGAAATGCTGATGGCCGAACTTGGCATCAGGGCTACGCACTATACAACATACATGTAATGCATGGCCAGTTAATAATGAAGTTATTGCATTTTTTTACATTATACTTCGAAATATGGTGATACATCTCGCCATCTTCGTTAATGGGCCATAGCGAAGGGTAAATACTAAAATATAGGTGTGGCATGAGGCTTACTATCATCGATTGATCTCCGAGACTGCTTAGCGGTTTACTCCGACGTTTTTTTCGTACTGGAGGACTCGTGATAGGTTTGCTAGTAAAACGGATATTGAAACTAGTGAATCCTTACTTGACAACCAGGCGTGAGTGTCTGTTGCTTTCTGACTTAGCCTGGTTTTACCTTTTTAAAAGGAAATCATGATAGCACCTTTTTAAAGAAAAAAAAAGCTATCTCAGCACCCGCGAAGATCTAGTTTTGTAAAACCCGTTCAATTGACAAGTCGTAAGACCTGTGCTTGGCTCGCCGTAACACTGTAACTCCTACTTAATAATACTGGGTATCAATTTGACCGAAATCGGGTACTGAAGCTTTTTGGAAACGTTTTGAAACTTTGAAAAAATATAAAAATTCCGAATATGGGTTTTGAGCTGCTCCCTAAGATACTAATTGTAGTAATTGGTCTTTTTGACATTATAAACATTTTCCTGAGCGTGCTTACGGTTTGACATTAAAAAAATAATATTAAAAAAATAATGCGCCAGCTAACTTCAACAGTTGAAGATTTCGCCTGTTCTCATTCTTAATGTGACGGTAATAATTGAATATCCGTCACGGTAACATTTGAACTAACACGTTAAGTATAACGTCTTGGATCGAAGTGAACAGCTATCAAATAACGCATTCTACAGTAGACAAAATGAATGCATGAAGTCTTGAAGCTTCATTTAAATCCGCTAAACCACTGACAGCGGCACGCTTCGGAGTACTTTGAAACTTACCGTGGGTAATCAGCGTGTAGAGATTGCGCACTCCTTCCTGTAGCTCATCCATAGATAACACTAGCAAATACATTGAATTTCTGGCTACGATCGTTCGGTCTTCATTTAAGCCTGAACAATCTGATCTAACATGTAAACTCATGCATGCCGAAATACGACCATCGAAAAAATCCTCCCAACTATTTTTTCTATTACGAAGTACAAAAGTTTCTTGAACAGCAAATTGAGGTCCCTGGATGATACCATATTGGAAGACGAAAAAGATGTCTACCAGAAATTGTTGCTGGGATAATTGCAACGAGAAATTATCAAATTGAGGCAATCGATCGGGGCATCACCAAAGTTTCTGATTCCCGATTCAAGAAAAGTGCAATTTGTCTGGTGTCTCTGTACGAACTCGTTGCAGTCCAATTGCAGATCATATCTTATTTGATGAAGTTCCATCACGAAGTGATGCGAGACGAACTACACTCGACTTATTTCGACTATTTCTGGCACAACTACGCATGGCCATACTCGCCCAGTATTGCGCCTACTTAAATTAACCCTTGTTATAATACGGACTGTTATTGACTTCTAAAATATTAAACAACGTCGATGCATTGTTTTTAGTAGTTCCCGACCTGTGTTTTCTCCCGGAGCAAGCGCTCAGGGTAACCTATCTTAATTGTTGACTTATACTGTAAAACTAATGTGAGGAGGGCCAGTCAGAATTTTAGAATTGTGAGAGGGTCAAAGCTTCGTTTGGGCCCATTTTCCCGAATCACCCTGGCCCCAAAGCCGCTTTGGTAAAGCGAGGGTCTAACACTGTTCTTCGAACTGCGAATATGAATTTTACCGAATAGGCCTAGACTTCCAGTTGAGTATAGTGTAGGTACTTAAGTAGTATTTTATGCATCTTGGTGGAGAGTATTGGGCCATAGCATCCAAAATGTGCACTTAATGCATGTTTCTCGAAGTAGCAGAACTACTGAAAGGCTTGCTTCCTTACATCTATGTATAAATTGACAGAGTATGTGGATTACCGATCTAATCTATCATGGAGTGTACTGTAGTTGCTGTTACCGTCAATGCATCTTACACGACGTTACCCGCCACAACAGATGCAAACATGAGCGCTCCGAACCATTTGTTCGAAGCAAATCGTGCCTGAAGATTAATAGGATCGTCAAGCTTGGCAGTATTCACCTGCCAAGCCAAGTGGGCGGCTCCCCCAGTAAGTCCCACGAAAAATGGCCAGTCCAGGCCAGCCATGTACCCCGCAGTGCCAAAGCCCGCGATAGCAGCAGCCGAGAAGAAATTCAGCACTGGCTTCGTCTTGTCACCAAAAAGTAGCGCCGTTGAGCGTACGCCAATCTTGATGTCGTCCTTCTTGTCCTGGTGGGCGTACAGTGTATCATACACCAACGTCCAAGCCACACCGCCCGCGTACAGCGGCAGCACCACCGGCCACTCGCACGACCCGTGAACCGCGGCCCACCCCAGCAATGCTCCGTAGTTAAACGTCAGTCCCAAGACTGCTTGCGGCCAATAGGTAAACCTCTTCATCGTCGGATATGAAGCAACAAGTGCGAGCGAGGAAGCACCCATCGCGACACTGTACCAGTTAAGCTGCAGCAGCACCGCCAAACCCGCTGACAATTGGCCCGCCAGAAACCCCCACGCCTGTGGGTATGTGAGCTTTCCCGCAGCCATCGGTCGCTTGTTGGTGCGCTCCACCTGCTTGTCAAAGTCCTTGTCCCACATGTCGTTGATGGTACATCCAGCACTGCGCATAATGAGGGATCCAGTGCCAAAGAGCGCCAAGAGCTTCAGATCCGGCAGTTGACCAGCAGGGGCGGCCATGGCGATGCTCCAGAAACAGGGCCATAACAGCATAAATGTTGGTCCCGGGCGGTTAATGCGGGCAATCTGGATGTATGGCAGCATCCACTCGGGAACATGGCGCTCGGCCCACGTGTCCTTTTCAATGCTGAACGCGTCCTCCTTGGGCAGCAAAACTTCAGATTTATCCTGTTCATTGCCCTGCTTGACGTGGGGCAACGAGGGCGACGGGGGCGTACCGGTACTGAACCACGATCTCTGGGTTCCAGTGGACGTGAATGACACACGACGAGTGGACGGATACAGCGCGAAGGGGGGTGAAGTGGCTAAACGTGCAATGCCAGAACGAGATACAGATGGGAAAGCGAGCTGGAGAGCCGTTGGGGTGGCACGGGGACGCCCTGCAGCGCGAGCGAGCAGGAGGCGGGCAGCCATGGCAACTGATCCGCACAAATTCAGTTGTGAGGATAGAAAACATGAAATTAGCGAACTGAAATATGACAGTAGGGGTAAAATGCCATTTTTTGCATGTTTCATTTTTGAGTCGATGTTGACGATATGATGGTGCTTACTGCAAACATCTTGCCCTTTGAGGAGATCTGAATCACGCAACCCAAATTACATGTGCCGGAGTTATCGTAATTTCTTCTGTAAGCAATACATGTACATTAAGTACCTACTGAGATTACTAAGCGCAATTTCCAAAAGCTCGTGGCAAGTGGATCTACATTGGCGAATATTCCGTCATTATATGTATGGTGCGGGACTTATATGTCGATGTAGAAAAATACTATTTGCTTGTTCGGCGATGCTATGCATTCCACATTTGTGGGACAGGTATTTGACCGCCCTGAATTGAGAGCGATTTCACGTCAAAGTTTGAACAGAGGGTTGGTCGCGGAATTCTCCGCCCCCTTCCCGTTGGCAGTCATTTTAGCGGATCAAGTCAACGCGGGTTCTAGTTCCGTCACGTCAACTGAAATCTGGGAACAGTGCTGCTTGCGATGGAGTGGAATCACTCTCGCTATCAACCCCCGAGAGGCCATTCAACGTTTCTGCATCAATCGCTTCGGCCTCGATGCTGGTATTACGACAATGAAGACGAAGACACTCATCACGTCTGGCAGCGTGATGCATCACCGCAGCCTAACCGATACACAAATAATAACGAGTTAGCGTCACCCCCGCCAATCCCCTCGCTCAAGATTGAGTCTTCTGGTACGAATGGCAACAATGGGAACGGCGGCATGCTGCTTCAGTCGTTCAGCTCGCTGGGTATGCCTCAGCTTGAAGACTCGACCGAGATCCAGTCATTCTTTTTGCCCCAGAACCCTGCGTTTACGG
The DNA here is from genome assembly GCA_016864655.1 of Phytophthora cactorum. NCBI lineage: Eukaryota > Oomycota > Peronosporomycetes > Peronosporales > Peronosporaceae > Phytophthora > Phytophthora cactorum. The sequence goes on from NHQK01000008.1 coordinate 492,807, forward strand.
TCAATCAAGCTCTATCGCCAAACTTGCCGCCACTGCCTCCCCAATTGCAGCAGCAGCCAGAACAGCAATATGGTGCGCACCTCCCAGTTCAGCTATCTTCGCAGTTTTCGGAGTTTACAGAAGAACCTGCAAGCTATTACCCGCCAGCGATGCCGATTCCTGCGATGCCAACGCCTCAGGCCGCTACTAGGTCATCCGTGGACTACTTTCCTGAAGGTAAGATCGGCATTGAAGTATAATTATCGCGAAGAGTATTCATTAACTTGGTGCATGTGTCTCTGTTTCTGTGGTTGCAGGCATTCCAACCCTCCACAGCATGCACGGTTCAGTACCGACGTTGCCACCGAGTTTCGGCTCACTGGAGCAAGCGCAACAACAGCAACAACAGCAACAACCAGTTGCATTGGAAGATCAAGATGACAGTGTCGTCCAGGATACGGGTCATACCATGTTTCACCCTCCGCTGCTAATGACCCCCACCGACGAGGACAACTCGCTGCAAACGACACTGACGCTTCCAACGGTTAACTTCCCGGCCCGACCCAGTTCCAGCATCAGCGATGACACACCACCAGATTATTCCCCAGTGATTGCTCCGATCGGTCGAGCCAAGCGAGGATGTGGATTAAGCGAACCGTTCACCCAAATGACCACCGCTCAGGAGCCGAAGTTCTCGCCGGACAAACGCAAGTTGTGCTGTGTGGAAGGGTGCAAGAGTCAAGCTCGAGCCTTTAACCGTTGCAAGCGCCACGGCGGGTCGAAGCGTTGCTCAAGTCCAGGCTGTACCAAGAGTGTGCAGAGTCGCGGGCTCTGCATCCGCCACGGCGGTGGCTCTCGTTGTCAGGAGCCTGGTTGCACTCGAGCGTCGCAGAGCCACGGTCGCTGCAAAATGCACGGCGGTGGGCGTCCATGTGTTGTGGCAGGCTGCGAGAAGAAAGCTCATTTGAAGAGGTTGTGCCGTCGACACGGTGGTGGTGCCAAGTGTTGTGTGACGGGGTGCGAGAAGTGGGCTCAGCGTCAGGGCATGTGCATGACGCACTCTAAAGTGGTGGCAACGCAGCCTACCGCCACTAGCGTCGTTGGTGAGACGTTTGTTTACCGATCGCCGCCGCCTCCGTCCGCTCCAGACTCGCCCCTACCTCCGTCACTGCAAATGTTCACCGAGGAATTGTAAGGCAGCGTGTGTTTTGGTACGTTTTTTTAATTTGCTGATAATTTTTTCTGTGATTAATTGGTTCGACGGGTTTGAAAAAAAAACGCGGGTAAAACGTGCCCGTTCAAAAATTACCCGCCAACCCATTTCACTGAGATAAACTATGGCAGGGCTGATCCGTGGAAGGGCACTAAAGTGGGGCAGCTCGTTGTTCACATTTCCCTCCCCAAATTCAAACTCGACACGAAGGAGACCTTCAAGCATAATTCCTCGAGCTACAACGGGCGTGACAGGCAGCGACAAGCGTGTCAGTAGCCGATAGATCCCCTTCTTGCAGTTGCAAACTCAAGCGCCACGGCCTGCAGCGTGTCGGTCAACGTAGAGAACATGTTCGACACCAGCAGCAGCGGCTCGAGACCCCTTCGACACGACGCCGAGACGTTCCGAGTGGCGGAAGAGCTCATCATGCTGAGCAGTCGCGCGGCCTCGGCGTCCTCGATGGACAGGAAACCTAACGACTCGCCTTCCAACATTTCGGGCTTCTTCGAACACGTACGAGGGACCTACTTAGTAGGACAATTAGGAAGACGAAAATGTTGGCTTAAAAGAGGGATGTTCATTTATTTGTTTTGCTATTTAGACGGCAAAGACAGAGAAGCGAGTGCCAAAAGTAAAAGCGAAGAAGGGGCGCTCACAAAGGTGCGGAAATCTTATGGATGGATCGAGTAAGTTGCTGTGAAGTCTGACGAGATGGTTTGTATGTACATGTGTGTGTTATATGTTCTTAAGCCACCACCCATCGATTCCATTAGTGAAACAAGTATGCCATAGTGCTACAGTTGTTGGTCATGCTGAATGGTACTTAACTTGTGTGTCGCTGGTGTCGAAGGCAAAGACAAATGCGTCTTCGTCTCGTGGAGCTGCGCATAAGAGCAGCGATCGTGACGGTGTTAAGCAAGAGCTTGATCCAGTAGCATCAGCTGTACGTCGTCCGACTGGTTGCATTCTGTTGCCTTCAGTAGTTTTAATTTCTGTGTCGCTTTTTCTGGCAGCAGGAAATTATTAACTCACGCTGTGATCTTTCCCACTCGGAGCTTTTGAAGGAACATCGCGTCCGCTTTCGCCGCGTTCGTCGACGGTAATACGTGTAGCAGAAGTGGCAATGGCACGAGTCAAGCTCATGTTTTGTATTTGATGTTTCTGCTGTTGTGCCCGCAGGTGGAACATCGAACAACGCAACAAGAAGCAAGAATATCTGGCCCGCTTCCACGTGCAGGGCATCCCTCTCGTGCAGCACCTCGAGGCGCTCACGCACTGGCGGTAGTCGAGCGCAGGAGTGTCTTCCTCCCTCCCCAAATTAAGCCCAAAGCGCTTCATGCCAAAGGACTATGGCGAAACATACTTCAATATGATCTGGTCGAGGCGTGCACATTCAAGTAATCTAGAACAGCAAAACCATCGATTTTGGCAAGTTTTGTGGCTCGGTTTGACGCCTTATCTTCGTAGGCACCCTAGGTAACCTCGTATCCTTGTCTGCTTGGTGCCATGATAGGACAATAAAAGAGGCTGCTGTGAAAAGGTGCTGCTTGGAGGGCTTGTATATGCTTGTCAATGACAGTTGTGAACCTAAAATGCCTGCTAAAGGGGTTGAGGATGTGCTCAACAATCGTCCTGAGCCGGGCCAGCGAGCCATTGGCAATACATCTGCAGTACCGTGAATTCTGCAGTCACACTACTCTGAAACCGCTTTTGCGGTGATGTAGCTGTGATGAAGATGATACAGTACGTGCTATCACTTCAGTTCGAGTTTCCAAGCATGTACAGTACAGTATCGACAATTAAGGGGGCGGCCATTCCGACCTTTAATGGTTCACAGTGCAGCCTGCAATTTGCTTAAGCCGGCTGGCAGACACCACGGCGGAAGACTGCAATTTGCAGTCGGTGTGACTACTTCAACATGCACTCTGTTGGTCACCTTTTCATTGGGCTCAGCGACGAGCTTAATGAGCAATGACTCAGAAGGTGGCGTCGAGGTTCTCGACTTGAACCTGAAGCTCAAACCGTGGTTGTCAGAAGTACTGTAGTCTTTGTCAACTTGTACGATTTCTTTATATTTTATACCCTGCAAAATGAGATTCTGGAATAAAGAAATAATTTACCAGTATTAAGCTTCCAAAATGAAATCCTCTATAACTGAATATAAAATTACCATAGTGCACTCCGCCGATCGCCGCATGTCTATTGCGAGATGAGGTACGTACCGTCTCTGACGCCCAAATAAAAGCGCCATAATCTCAGTTCTTCTTCCCCCTATTTTGCATCAGAAGAAGAGAAGACAGGTGGTTAAAGCAGAGCTCTCTATCGAGCGGGACTCCGCGGCACTACGAGGCGCGGCGCGCACCACGAAACCCAGAGACAGCAGGCGCAGGCGAAGGACAAGACGGCGCTCAAAATCGCAGCTAACGAGGCGCTCTTCGGTCAGACCGGAGGCAGCGCGGACGAACCGTGGGCACTAGGACTGTCGTCCACGAGCAGCACCAGCGGGGGCGGTAGTGGAAGCGGCGGCCTGTGGGGCTCAGCCGACGCCACTTGGTTCGGCGCCAGCCCTGCGCAGACAGTAACAGCAACCGAAAACGTTTTCACTCGGAGTGGCAACCACAACCCAGCCCGCAGTGGCAGAAGTGTCGGCAACAGTGTGCGTAAAGCGACAGGGGGCGGGGACTCGTTGCCACTGGCAAGCGCGGACGCCCCTTCAATGGGCAACTACGACCGCGACGCCCACTTGCGCATGCCAATGGCGCAACGAATAACAGGTCACCCACAGGTTTCACAGGTTGCGGCAACATCAACAATTTCGCACCATTTGCCACACAGAATGAAGAATGCCCCACCCACGAATACGACCGGAAACAGCAACAACTCTTCGAGTACGGTGCCCTACTTCCACCACTTTCTGGACCGCAGCAACAACAGCAGCAGCAGCAGCTCCACGAACTCGTTGCCCTTTAACCAGACGAGCAGTTTCGCAGACAGTGTGCCAGTGTCAACAGGGAAAAGGCCCCGCCCAAGTTCCAGCAACAGCTTTTTGACACCTTTGGGCTTTCTGTCTCCTCTATTCGAGACGGATCACCCATTGCCAGATTTCAGCACCAATTGGGGCTTTAACAGTCGAAACGTGTCGAGGTCCAGCAGTTCGACGTCAAATGCTCCGATGTCCACTAGCGCAACCATGACAACGACCAGCCACAGTATCAGCAATGTCACTACCACGTCCAATTTAGCAGGAATTGGGTCGGGTTTCTCGTCGCCAAATGGGGCGTCGATGTTTGCAGGTGTGGACTCCTTTTTGCCAGATTATGATTCGACGTTGTATTCGCTCTGGAATGCTCCTGGTGGCGGCAGTGTCATGGGTTACGAGACGGAGAATGACGCAGCTCAGGGGCAGCAGCAACAAGTTCAACCGCCGTTGTACATGACGTCGGATGACGAGCTAAAGATGGACTATCCGCAGCTTCCGGAGTTTAATCAGGATTTGGATTCGTATCTGAACGATGCCATGGATTCAGGTGCATCACCCACGACACCACTTGGCACTTCGAATAGTGTGATGAAGATGGATCATCTAGTGACGACTGACAGGAGGACAGGCGCTGGGGTAGCACTGAGTGGGGCAAATTTAACGACGTTGAGTACGAGAGAGCCTGTGTTGGAGAGACTGCTCGCTCCGGCGGCTGCAACGGCTACAGCGGAATTTCTAGTAAAACGGGACCGTGGTTTGATTGGGCTGGATAGTACATCTGCACGGACCACAAAGAGACTTCGTGGGGCTTTCGACGATGCGTATGCAGCTGCACCGGTCAGTAGTGCCGCATTGGCCGGCTCTACCCCGAGTAGCAGCGCTACCTCTTTCCGGAGTTTGTCAAAGAACCCAACCATTGAGCCGAAGCGGGCAGTGATGCCTTCGCTGGGATCATATCATAGTGGACAATCACTGTTAATACTCACTCCCACGTCGACGACGAGCGCGACACTTGTGGTCTCAACCGGTACCGCGGCATCTACGACACCTACGACTATAGTCACGTCAACATCAACTACATCTGCTGTGGGTAGCGCCAAGTCTGCGAAGCGTCCGCGCAGCCGGCAATGCGAGTTTCCGGGCTGTCCAAACAGAGCCCGATCGCACCAAAAATGCAAGAAGCACGGCGGCGCGCACCAGTGCGTCTTTGAAGGATGCACGAAGAACAGTCAGAGCCGTGGATTGTGCATCGCGCATGGCGGTGGCTCTCGCTGTAAGAGGGAAGGCTGTGTGCGTGCGGCTCAGTCAAAGGGTTTGTGCAAATCTCATGGTGGCGGTGAGTACTGTGCCGTAGAAGGTTGCAACAAGAAGGCACATCTGAAACACTTGTGTCGAACGCACGGAGGGGGCGTCCGGTGTAAGTTTGATAAATGTTCCAAGTGGGCACAACGCAAAGGATGGTGTATGGCACACGCGAAGGAGTTTGTGGCAACTTGACGAAAAGACGATGGATAGCTTATTGTCTGAAGGGAGGCATTCTTACGTGGTGGGGCTTACAGATTGGCTGGTTTCTCTTCGGCTTAATTTCTTATTGGGAGAGGATGAATGATCTATTATGGACAGGATATTACAGAGGGCACCTGAAAGTCTTCGCTTTCCAGTCTCTACTATAATATAGCGAGTTTTGTTGCTTTGCGGGTATTCTTGTTCCGTTTGACCTGCGTTATAAGCGCTAGAAAACGATACTTAAGTATGTCGTTCACCCTAATTAGTCGTGCTACCTAAATAGTCGTGCACCGTAAATAATCTCCCCACAGGTTGATAAAAACTCTCATTTCTGCCTCAAATCGCAAAAAGATAGCAGAGCTGATTTGCGCTGTGTCTTTTGATTTCAGTATTGACTATACGAGTATCTGCAGCATTCAGCGATACTCGCTAAAGGGGCAATGCTGAAAAAAAGCATATGTCAAATCATATTTTTCAGCACCGCCCCCCAAATCCGTACGCACATGAGTATCAAGTTCAAGAGGATAGCGCCCTTCGAAGCTCATCAAATCCTTCAGGTTCAGTGTCGCCAACAAAAAGGGAGAGAAGCCGAAGCTACACCGTCGAAGAGAGCTCGGGAGTACATGCCAGGTGCGTCCCTGTGTGTACCTGTTAGATGTGACACTGCTCCCCTCCCCCTAACGTTTGTGCTGTGAATAGCCACGAACCCCTTGCGACCAGAGAGTACTGCGCGAACTGGGTGCATCTACTCTCGTAGTTGCAAAGCAGAACTGGCCGTGAAGGAGGATGGAACTACACTATCAATGTGCGAGGAGCACAAAACCTATCAGGCTGCGAAGCTCCGAGAACGTCGCGCCAAGATGCCTTCACGCCAATTTGATCCGCTTCAATGTCAATACCCCGGGGGTTGCAAGAAGGAGAGATTAATCAAGTTGAATGGAGACCATCACTGGTTGTGTGAGAACCATCGTGAGCGTCAAAACGCTTCAGCGCGCGCGCGTTATAGGCGTTCGACATCCAAGAAAAAAGCAGAAAAGCAATACCTCATGCGTGTCACCAAGTGACGGTGGATGCTCTCCTAGATGAAATCGAAGAACTGCAGAGAGAACGTCGCCAGATAAATGAAGAGGAACACGAAGACGTACAGCAAACAGTAGACAGTGTGGATACGGATGCTACTCAACGTACGATAGGTTCTAGATGTGAAGATACTAGTATGCCGCAGTACGACAATGAAACACAAGATACAGTGCCAATGCGTGAAACGGAAGAGCGTGCTTCATGTAGTGAATTGGAGCAAGAGACTACAACACAATTGGATTATTCGCAAGACGTGCGTGAAGAACCTAGTGAGCAAGACATAATGAGTAGTATGACAGAGGCTTTCGAGCTGGAAGGAAATCAATGCGGCAAGCAAAGTGAGTTAGAGCGGATCATGGGAGCAGTTAGGATAGAACCAGCTGTAGACTGCGCGATAGGAGAGCTTCGCTGTCCAGGAGGTCCGATAAACGAGTACTACACAAAACACTTGATGCAAAATTGTTTTCCTAGACGGGCATGGCGGATACAACCCACTAAATGACACTGAGGGCAGGATTCATGAATATAGTCTGACTGAGTATTGTGCTCACTTGATGAAATGGCACGACAGAAGATTTATCATTCATGGCAATTTCAAGTTTTTTTTTGTATGAATCTCATACAACGCAGACAGATAGACGGCCTCGTCCGAAGAGTGAGTGTTTTGGAAACTTGCAGCGCTGCTATCAAAACCGCTGGTAGACCCCGTGATCTTGACCAATCGTCAACATCTAATCACCCAACTAAGCGAAAAGATGAACAGGAGGAGTTAAATGCAGCAATGCAAGTACTTGACTCTCTGAAACCATATTTCCGTGTTGTTAGAGGTAGTGGTCTGTATTGGGCCAATGCTAGGGACGATCTGATGTCTATGATAGGGAACCGGTCCCTTCCAAATCGTTGGCCAACATTTTTCCTTACTCTAAGCGCTGCCGATACTATTTGGCCCGATTTCATAAGGGCTTGCAATCCTGCTTTGAGCTTGGATGAATGTCGGCGTCTATCGTATAGCGAAAGGAGAAAGTATTTGAGCGAAAATCCAGAGATTAGTGCGAGGCATTTCCACCGTCGTTTCAAAGCATTTTTTGAAAATGTTTTGTGCGGGAAAGCGAAACCGCTGGGTGAAATAATTGACTATTTCTGGCGAGTTGAGTTTCAACAACGTGGCTCGCCACATGTGCATTGCCTACTATGGATTTGCGATGCACCAAATGTGATCAAACTATCTGAGACTTAAGAGGGACAGCGCCAGCTTGCTAAGTTTGTAGATGATATAATCTCCGTCTTATCCAACACTCTAAGTGAGCTAGAGATTTGCCAGTGCTCTACATGTACTGCTGATCGCGTAGATGAGATTGATATTCTAGCATAAAGGCCACCACAGCTTGGCAGCAGCGAATGGCAGTGCGATCTATCAAGACTGGTGCATCGCGTGCAGCAGCACATATGCTACGCTAATTCGTCATGTAGAAAGAAGGGCACCACATGCCGCTTTGATCCGAAAGAACTACATAAGCAAACAGAAATTAAGATGACTTTCGCTTCTGATGGAACTCCATCCATGAAGGTGCTCTTAAAGCGATCGGTACCAACAATAAATAACTATTCGCGAATCCACTGCGAGTCTGCCATCAACTCATTTTCGTCTGAGGCACCGTCATCATTTAAATTCGGATACCGATACTGTGAGCAGTTTGTTTCATTAGCGCAAGATGTACGACTGAGCCGAACACAATTTTTCTTTTCATCTAGCCATGGCTTTAAACACCCCTTCTAATATTACTTGCTTTCTCAATAACCTCGGGTGTGTGATTGTGTTTAGCTTTCCACTCTCCACTAGTAGAATGACTGTTGGGATTGACTGTGGTGTCGGGTTCCGAAACCAGTGCACCATTACCAGGATCGGTAACGAACACGTATTCAGACGAAGGCAGCGAGGTGAGGAAAGAAGAGTCATGAGAATTCTTTAGAAGATCTAACTTCTCCTGACGAGCTATTTTGGCGTTAGATTCTTCGAGTAGTTCGCTATCTAGATGCAATTGCTGTTCCTCAAGAAATTTGGAGACGCATTCTTCATCGCTTTGTGGCAGTTCGTCCAATACAAAGACGTGCATCTGGTCATAATAGATGAACTTAGCATGGTATCATGCGGCATGTTGTATTGGATTGATAGACGAATGCGCGAAATATGGCCAGACCACGCTGATGAACTCTTTGGAGGCCGAGATGGCTACTTCACCGGAGATTCAGCTCAGTTGGACCCCGTCGTTCCAAGTTCGCTATCAACGCCGATATCAAAAATATCAAACGATGTACAACGTCGTAGAAGATAGATTTGGAATAGCATAGAGAATGTCTGTACGCTCACCAGCCAAAATCGAGGTAAGGAGGACCCTGAATGGTTTGCAGCTCTAGGTTGACTACGAAGAGAGCTCCGACCGCTGATGGCATCGCGTTGTTTAACTCAAGAAGCTTGCAGTTCGTTGATGAACCGGACTGGGTATCTAAAGCAAAGCACATTGCCTACAAAAACGTCGATGTTGATGATGCAAACGATACGATAATTAGGGCAGCAAACACACCAATAGTGAACATTAAGTCACAACACTTTGTGCACCAGAAACGTCTTACGGCAAAACGGGATATCCCAACAGGGACTGTGAAAGCTTTACTGAAAGAAGCAGAAGTTCCTCATCCAGATCACGACCGGGTAGTTTCGAATAAGTTAAAGCTGTGCGTTGGAGCTCCTGTAACCCTTTCATTCAACATGGCCCAAATGGCAGGATTATGCAATGGTACCAACGGCATAGTTTACGATTTTTTGTTCGCCAGCGGCAATGAGTTACCGATAGTGCTCGTCCAAATCACGTACTTATATTTGGGACCCTCTCTTCTTGATGATGTACCAAATATTGTGCCGATTGTGGCAAAAGAAGTATCATGGGGTAAGGCTTCAAGTTACCTTCGCGTTGTGCGAAGAGGAATTTCTCTCCGATTGGCCTATGTTATGACGGTTCACAAAGACCAAGGTTTGACGTGCGCATATGCAGTTTTCTATTCAAATTCGATCCCGAATATTGCATTCGCAAATGTCGCTTTATCGCGCATCCGCAGTCGGTATTCAATCGTCATCACACAGCGACTTAGCTTAGAAAAGCTAACAGCAACGCCAGAGCAGGCATTAGCCTTTGAGCGCGAGGAAACCCGAGTATCGGCCGCGGTGACAAGAACCACTAACGCAGCGACTTCCGTGGTCGTCAACATGAAAGAAGTTGCGCGGCTCCACAACGCAGGAAGTACGCCCCAGTGAATTCCTATGGTAGACATCACCCATATCGCGTGGTGGTGATTGCAACAATCGCAAGCAGCTACAACAGACTGGTTGTGCAAAAACTTGTGGTGGCCATGCTGTGGGTGCAAAGTGGTGAGTTGCCTTTGTACGGGAACTGATGCTAGATTTATGTAACGGGGTTACACGCAAGTGGCTACACGTAGCCACTTGGTTACATGGAGGGTTCTCGAACGTTGGTGTAAGACACACCAATGGTTACACTTTTGCAGACCGCTGGTCTGTGTGCATTTAGGCTTCCTATTGGTAAATAAGCATTTCTTTCTACCAATTAGATTAGCAGGGTTCTGCCATCTGATGGCTAGCAGAATACCTTTCATATAGGATATCAGTTTTAGGAGGAAACCCAGTCCAGACATAAATCATAAATAACAGTTCTCATTTTAACCCAAAACGGCTTTTAGCTTTTCTTATTTTAGTAAATCTATACTTTCGGACGAAAGTATAGTTAACCTAAGTTTAAGCAAACTACGCTTCCTCGTACACGTGCGCTAACGTGTAAGCCGAAGTAGTGGGCACAGAGTTGGCCCATTTCAATTTGTCTGACCTGAAAGGTGTTGATTAGGCATGGCGCGAGGATCACAAAAGGAACGACAGCTGCAGAGTCAACACACACGACCAAGCATCAAGGGCGGTACTTCCGCCACTGCCGAATGTACGGGCATCGTAGACATTTGACCAGCGCTTCCCATGTACAATGCAGTTCCACAATGGTTCTCATTTGCTGTAGCATTAACTTCAACCAATAGCTAACCTGTCGTAGTCTGGTGCATTTCCCATAACTCTACGCATATGCTCAAGTAGCGTGGGTCTTGATCCATCCGCTTAAGGATTTCCAAACGCTCCGTATCCGCTAACCGACGCCACATGCCACTACGTAGTGTGCGGTTCCGTTCCCGCGACGTTGCACTAGAAGGTGCAGCCGATCCTTCAATGTGAGCCGGAGCCGAAGTTACCACTGGAACAGCAACAGATTGAACTTGAATTGCTGTACCGGAAGCTTGGTTTTCATGCACGGCCAGCGTTGGGAGCTGTCGAGAGCCTTCAATCGCCACAGGCACCAACATGTAAAGCGTCCGTGGCAAAATGTTGCAGTGTGACACCTCGGGGGGAAGTCTTTCTGATCCATTGCTGTCCTCAGCAGCTTGACTCACCTCCGCATTAACTGTTGTGTATCGTGGCTCTCGGTGCGGCAGCGCAGGAACCTCTTCAGTCTGACGAGCATCGCTTGGGCCTCCGTTGGTTCCTGACGCGTCGCCATAATGTCGGCGCTTGATCGATCCATCCTCGGCAAATACAGGACCACGTTGTGCCAAAGGTTGTCGATTTCTTTTTGAACGTACGTGGCTAGATGACTCCTGCAAAGTTCCTTGCTTTACCGCTCTCTGCATAAGTTTTCGTTTGTTTTCCTCTCCAGCAGGTGCGCGCCTTGCTTTCGCATCCATATTCTCCATCTTAGCGCTCGCGGGGTTCAGATTAGTGCTGGTTCCGTTATTGGAATCGTTGGGACGTCACGATTGGCATCAATATTTTCCAACTCTTTGAGATTGTCCTCCGAAACCGTGATGTGCTTGTAAAGAGGGTTGTTGGCTACCAGCCAGTGGAGTGCACGTCTCAACAGATCCGGGCGTACCCGAAATTATTTTGTTGTTGTAGCCAATTTAGATATAAGAAAGACAACGCCGCATTCTTTTAAAGGGCGAGGTAATTCTCGAACAATCTCAGCAGGTTCAATCCAGTAGTTAATGGCATTGCCTTTGGTAAACTCTTGGCCGTCACGATAGAGATTTACACAAGTTGTAAAGCAAATACCAAGCCCAATCAATCGTGCTTCGATTCGCTTTAGCTCGGCAAGCACTTCTGGAATGGCAGCAATTCGGAACCCGCTGCAGCGAGAGAACGTTGGTGTCTTCTTTACACGAAGCGCTATGTTATATCTACTACAAGTCCAAATAGACTGTGATGTCTTTGAAGATGTTTGTACGAGGCCTTCATCGATAATTTCAACAACACCAATATCGTTTTGGAGTGGAGAGAAAAATTCAAACTTTGGATCGTATAGTTTTAGTACAGCTTTAGCAGCATTTGCCAGCTCCCCGCAGCTGCCGCATACTCGATAGAATGGCTCATCAATCGAAGCGAAGAATGCTGTCACAATCAGGATGTTTAGTAAAATGTTTATCGAAAATTTCACGCATAATTTCAACTTCCTACCGTTTCTGTCGGCATCAAAATGGTTTGTATCGCTCAGTCCAACTTGAGATCCGGTTTTTCGGCGCTTGATATGTTCACCAATTTCCTGTGCCGCCGCATTTCGTTTCTTGGTCACCGCATGGCATGCCGCACTTACCGTTGCGAGTTCGCGTTCGGTTTCGCATTAACATGCTTCCCACCTCTGGTTGTTTGTCGCGTTGTAAGAGCCTTTAGGGCTCTACCTGCCGTCTTAGCACGACGTGGCTTTTTCTTCGTCGTTCCCATGATGCTACAGGAACGACGTCAAATGCAAAAATGCGTCTCACCCGAAGCCGACAAATTGTGAAGGAGGATGGAATCCATGGAAGCCAAACAGTGTCTACTCGTTCAGTCAATGCAACACTTCACTTCAACTTGAAGTCGATCGAAGTTTGCACGCAATGTGAGGGGAGGAGCGACTGCACAGATTGAAGCAGTCTGCCGAGTTGTCTGTTACAAGATCCACGAGCTTTGCATGTGCTCGTTTTCGCCTCTTGACCTTCTTGCACTACCTCACGGTCACAACACCGCTCAAAATATATTCAAGCTGCCTCTGCTCATTTAATTTAGCCTGTTTGGTTGATCTTTAAATGCATTCAGTACATCCTCGAAGCCTACAAAGCATCGTTACTAAAGCAATCGATCATATGTAGTGCTCACATTAAACCTACTTCTCCTGCACAAACCCTCTGCAGTTTGCTGACTCGCACAAGCAACGCTGAATGTTTAAAATGAGAAGCTTGTCAGTTTATAGCCACCATCGTCTTGGGTATGAAAACTTACCGTTCTGCTTGTTGGTGCGCGTGGATCCTTTCCATAGTAGATAGTAAGTTCATCACCCGGATGAATGTCACGCTTCGCAAATATTCCGCAACAAGTTTCCCTAGCGACCTCCCAGCGCTCGACGACGCAGTTAGGACTGCACGAATGGTTAGCGAATCTCGCTATACCACCAACATTGCGCGCGTCAATGACTTCAGTATCTGACACAGCCATACCATAGAACCGATTCAAATGACCACCTCCCTGTATGCACGAGTCACGTACTTCAGTATTGTACTTCACAAATAGCAACATTCACCAACTACGAACCTCTTCTCGCGTTTGACGTACTGCGAGAGGCTGACAACCTCTCCCACGTATTGTGTAACAAGCTCGTCCCTGTTGATCACTTGGTCTGCAACGAGAGCGATACCCTTTCCCCCAATATTTTGCATGCGAGCATAGCTTGCTGGCCATCCTGCATCCTCTGGTTCCCGCACTTCATCCCAGTAGCACAGTGGCCTTGGATGCACTCCGTTTGTGTCTAAAAAAGAGGTTTTGTTAGCATTAGTCACGTTCACCTCATTATTCTTTCGGTTCCAGTAGATCTACTGCACGATTTTCGCAATCCCAGCCACATGTTTCACTGTAGCCCGCACGAGGTTCGCATCGACACATCAGGATATCAGCCTAGTAGATACTACAACATATTAATCGACGTGATGGCTATTCCATAGCCTACCAAGCAAGACGTACTTCTGCAAGTGGATGTTTTGGCCTACCAACATATACATTTTGCTTTACATCGCTGTACTCTGCAAATGCCTGCAAAATAGTACGCGTTTGCTCTCGCTGCAGTAACAGTGTTAGATATCTCTAAAGAAGAGATTGACTTAGCAACCATTCATAGCTTACACGAATTGGATTCCAATCCAAACAATGCTTGGCGGCATCACCTCGTGCAGCGGGGCTGCCGTAACTTTAGCGTCAGAGGAAGACGTACGACTCCACGAGTCACTCTTATTAAGTACCTTAATAAGGAGTCTTAATATGGTCCGATAACTGGGACCCAAGAGTAAACACAGCCTTAACCCAAGGCAACAACTCTTTCTGCTTCTAAATCCGAAGTGTTTATTTATCTTTATTGCGACCAAGCCGCCTACGGTGTAAATGTATGTGTTTAACTATCTAGCATAGTCAAACCTAGTCAACTACATATCCAATGGCTTTCAGCCTATGTACTGAGAGTCTGTTAACTCTCCGGGTAGGGCGTACCCATTGTGTGTCACACACACCTGGTGTAACCACCAGCTCGCGTAACCCCGTTACACTCTCCCCCACTAAGATGTGGACTCACCAGTCCACGAAACTTCCTCAGCGAGGTCTATATTTCCAAGACGTTGGAGGTCATGGCGCCTCACGACACAGCTCCCCAGAGCTTCGACTCGACGAGCCCGTTGTTGACTGCGCATCTTCGATGCTTCAGTTGCCTTAATCCCAAGGCCACACGCGGCTGCGAAGGTCGGAAGACCAAACTCAGCTGACAACGTGCCGCCTCACAGGGCATGAGCACGTATGCGGTCTCAGACCCAAACACCATCGAGGTGCGTGCGCCAAGCGCTGTCCACACGCTCTCCGTGATCGAACACCACGTCGCCGTCGCGACTCTCACACCACGAGCAGCAAAGCTGCTGAGAGCAAGGCTCTGGACTCGTCCGAGCCACAGGCTCCGCCCGAATTCCTCAGTGGTCGAGCACTTGCTTCGTAAGCGACAGGTCGGTGGTTCGATATCACCTTCGTGGGCAAGACCACTTACTAAGGAGCACAGTTTCAGACTCACACGAGTTACGGGCGTAGCCCATATAGCTCAGTGGTAGAGCACTCGCTTTCTAAGCGATAGGTCGGTGGTTCAATCCCACCCGGGCACAGCCCACGTACCATGAGCAAGGCTCCGTACGCAGCCAAGCTTACGGGGATCGCCCTTATAGCTCAATGATAGAGCCTTGGCTTTGGAGGCCAAAGGTCGGTGGTTCGATCCCGTCTGGGATACACCACCTTCACCACCTTCGCTATTACAGCGCAAATCCAAACTTGGATAGCTGTCTGAGCAAGTTTCTCCGAAACAAATACGCGTCTGTCTGGACGCTTGCGCTTGGACCTTGTCCAGCAAAACACGAAGCGTCTGCTTCCTTCGCGACCGCGTCCCCAACACCACGCGGCTCCTCTGTCTCCTGCTCCCGCTGCGAGCACCGCTGCTCATACCTCGATCCGGCTGCTCCAGCCACTGGTCAGTACCTTAGCTCAGCTACCGACCTGTAGCCGCCCCGCTCTAGCGGCGGGAAGCGCTCGGCGCCTGGCGACGACGTCGCACGCCGTGGTGGCGCTTTGGCAGCGGATGTGCCAGGTCATACGCGTCAACGACGTCTGGGCAATCTTGCCGGAGGGGATCCTCACTCCCATGAGTTATGTGAATGAGGGTAACCTCGCCACTTCACAAGATATTGGGTACGACCCTGGCGACGACGCCGCGCCACAAGGCGTTCCACGTGATGGTGGAGCTCACCATGCTCGTCGAGCAGAGCCGGCGGAGGACGTGCCTCGCCTGGACCCTCGCGCAGCGAGTCACCACGATGGGATCGTGCTGGATCAGCGTGTTCGCTCGCTGAGCTCCGTCGTTCACGACTCGAACGCCTCACACGCCCGCTTGGCGGGAGATCTCGAAGTGATGCACCGTCGGGTGGACTGGTTCGAGACACCGAGTGCCCTTCAGAACCGGGTCGTCGACCTTGAGCACCAGGTTGCTCAGCTGCAGGGTCAGCTCGATCTGTTGCTGCGACCACTCGCTGTCGCCCAGCACCCGCCGGTCCGGCGCCAGCGCCTCTACGCTCACCTGAGGAGGGTCCTGGTAGCTTGAGTAAGCCCACGTAGAATACCGGATGCTTGCGCATCTTCTTGGGAAGATTAAGCGTATACGCCAGGCCCTTCTTGACCAAGATCTTGAATGGACCACGATACCAGTGTTGCCCGCCTTATCCTTCGGAAGGCCAAACAGAAAGTCCATACTGATGGACTGCCAACATCCCATATGGACTGGCAAACTAGCCAACGGTGCTGCCGCATGCGGCGAGGACTTCGTCCGTTGACACGTCTCACATATGTGCCGACCCATTTGTACAGCTTCGGCCACCAGTACATCGTGCTCACGGAGCCATAGGTCTTAACACCACCCAAGTGTCCACCGACAGGCGTATCATGGACCTCATAGAGGATTCGATACTTGAGATCCTCATCATGAGGAACGACCACACGAGGCGCGTCCTCGGGGTCGGTGCAGTAGTACAATAGCCCACCATCGAGCGTGTATCGATGTATGCTCGCGCGTAAGCGCCTTGACAATGCTTTGTCAGCGTTCTTAAACTCCTCGCTCCCAAGAGCACGTAGCAGAGTTACACACATGTCGTCGTGTGCGTACACAGCGCGTATAAAGTCGAACACCGACGACGTCACTGGTGTGACATGGGCTAGCTCGTAGTCCGGCCTGCACGACAGCGCGTCAGCCACTACATGAAGCCGCCCCGGCTTGTACTTCACCTCGAAGTTATATTCGGGGAAGAATGAAAGCCATCTTGCCATTCTCTGAGAGAGATGTGGCGACTGCGTCGCAGTGCGTAACGACGCATGATCAGTGTAGATCACAAAAGGCTTGGAGCCTAACAGGTGTACCCTGAACGTGACAAGAGCGCACTTCATTGCGAGTAGTTATTTGTCATGAACTGGATAGTTCTTCTCTGCAGCCTTGAGCTGGCGAGACTCAAACGCGATAACGCATTCACGCCCGTCGGCGTCTGCTTGTAGTAAAGCACAACCGATTGCGAAATCGGAGGTGTCGCAGACGACGCTGAACGGACGATTCGGGTCCGGTAGCGCAAGTATCAGCGCTCGGAGAAGACTCTCCTTAACAGCCTGAAAGGCTCCGTCGTGTCCGAATTCCCAGCACCAAGGTGCGTCCTTCTTAAGAAGATTCGACAATGGCCGAGCCATTTCCGCGTAGCTCGCGCTGTACTTGTGCAAGTAATTGGCTAAGCCTAGCCACTTGCATAAGTACTTTTGGTTCTTCGAAACCGGCCACTCCACAATGGCCTTGGCCTTGGCAGGATCTGCCCGCAGGCCTCGCTTCCCAATGAAGCAACTGAGGAAAGGGATTTCCTTCGCGCCAAAGACGCACTTGTCCAAGTTGCCATACAACATATTAGTGCGCATGCACTCGAGTACCGCTCGTAAGTGTTCCACGTGGTTCTCCACGTCGGACTTCCCGTGCTCTGCACGACTGTGGACGAAAATATCGTCAAAGTACGTCTGTGCGTACACCCGATGGGGCCTGAACAACTGCGTCACAAGACGATTGAACGTTGCTGGTGCGTTCGACAGCCCCTGGGGCATCACCAGCCACTCCCAGAGCATACAAACATTAGAAAGAAAAAAAACACATAAAAACGGCTCGGAGTGCTCACCGCTGTAAGTGGTACATCACACGCTCTCATGAGCAGTTGGTAGTAACCATCGACTAAGTCGAGTGCACTGTACAGCGTACAGCCTACCATGTTGTTCTGTAGAACATCCTTGCGAGGAATCGGCGTCTGCGCTGGAATGGTAGCAGCATTCAGCTAATTGAAAGCATGCACAATGCGCCACTTGCCATTTGGCTTTCTGACACAGAAAGTAGGCGTGGAGTGCGGAGACTTGCTCTCACGCACTAACCCTGCCTCGTGCTTCGCACGGAAGAACGCGTCAATGACGTCACACTGTTCCTTTGGTAAGGGCCACTGTCGAGTGACACAGTATTTGGTTCCCGGAACCAGGTCAATCTCATGATGCACGCCTCGATCAGAGGCAAACCCATCGGCGGGTTCTCGGACACAACGTCCGTATACTCCTGCAACACAGGATAAAATGGATCTTTAAAGATCGCCGATCCACTTTTCGCGCTCAGCGCTTTCTTGGTGTCCTCCAGGACCGCTTCGTCCACGACAGACGAGGAGTTCAACTCCTCCTCAGGTCGTATCACGACCACTTCGTCCAAGTCGCCCGCCTTCAAGGCCTCGCCAAACTCGGCGATGGACATCTCGTCCAGCTCTAACAGAGCATTCACAGCGGGGAGGGAGTCAAGGCTGATGTCGCCATCGACACCCCCCGTCACTCCGTTGACGAGTGCGTATAACCGCTCACTGCAGTCACGTGGAGCTTCACTGCTCGTCACGTTGGACACCTCGTCCAACGTCCTCGACGTCACAGACGCCCTGCGTCTCATCTTCCTCTCCCACCGCGAACGCGACCGGCCGGATGAGGTCGGCGTGGTGACATCACCGTCGCCGCGCCCAGGTGCCACAGCACCGTCAGTCCTCAATGAGGAGTCCGTGTCTCTCGAGCCACGCAGCTCAGATCCATGCGGTCCATGACCCTCGCTCAGTGGTATCGGTGCCACTCCACCTGCATCTCCCGGTCTCCGCCCATGATGCCTCGACCTACGGTCGACCGTGCCCCTCGGGCCACGCAGCGGTGAGTCATTGACCTAACTCACACCGCTCGGCGGATTACGTGCCACCCCACGTCTGCTCTCTAGAGCTTTTAGCTGGTAGGTCATTGACCAGATCCGTACCGCTCAGCGGATTACGCGCCACTCCGCGTTTGTCCTCATCAGGACACAGCAGTGGGTCACTGACCAGACCTGCACCGCTCCGCGGATAACGTGCCGCTCCACGTACGTCCTGTGAGCCTCGCTCATGGACAACAGCAACCTCGTTGCTCACCAACTCGGACATTCCAATGTCCGGCACCATGGCCGATTCGGCCTCGTGCCCGCGCCAAAAGCGCTTCTGTTTCCTAACAGAGGTGGGTTTATGACTCACCAAAGCTCCACTAGGAGCGAAGTGCGTGGCACCTAAGGTCTTCGATCTTCAGTCGATCCATGGTTCATGGCGTTCCAGCCATGCCATACCAAGGATGAGATCATATCTCGAATCCAGGTCTAAGACCAAACACCGTTCCACGTTATCGAAGTCTAAGAACTTCACACCAAGGTCCACATAGACCTTCGACACAGTAACCAGTGTCCCCGTCGCTAGTCGTTTGCACTTCCAGTGCCGCATCATACTGCTGACTCCCTTCCAGGGTAGAACGACGGGCGTAATTGCCCGAGGCTCCCGAGTCTATCAAGACTCCCCACGGCTTCTCAAAGCCCTTCACGTTCGCCTGAACGACCAGCAAGCCCGGCTTGCACACACTCTTCTCATAAGAGAGCCCAGATCTCTTTGGGGCTGGGTCCTGTTGCCCTCTGCCTCCCGGAGGCCCAACAGAACTCAGTTCTTCCCCAGTGGGGCGCCCCGCGCCGACTGGGAGTAGCCTTTTCCCCGCGACGAGCCAGAGGCTTGGATCGGCGGAGCCTTACGCTGGTTGCGCACTGGTCAACTCGCCCACAGATGGCGGGTACTCCCGCACGTGAAGCATCGACGGATGCTGGTGCGCTGCTCCGCAGCGAGAAGCTCTGCCTCTTCGTCTTCAGCATAGCTGAGGTCCATCGGTTCCGGACCGCTCGATGGGCCTGCGCTCCCAGCGTACCAACCAGGTCTAGCCGACCTGAAGTTATGTTCGGCATTCAATGCCACACTCACCGCTACCTCAAACGAGGATGGGTGCACACGGAATACTTCCGTTCGAGCCGCGCTCGTGCGGAGTCCCTCCATGAACACGGTCAACGTGACTGCTTCCGGGAGAGGGTCCGCCGCCGTCCCGGCGATCAGAGTTCTCAACTCTTGGACGTAGTCCAATAATTCTTTCTTACCCTGTCGGGTAGCAAGGAAGCGCGACCGGATACGGTACGCCGGATTAGGCGGCGCAAACATGCGCGATAGTTGTTGTTTAAGCTGAGCCCAAGTTGGGAACGCAGCGTCGACTGACGTACCGCACGTCAGTGCCCATTCGCGAGCGCGACCTCCAAACTTGGAGATAGCAAGCGCCACGCGCTGTTGCTCATTCTGGAGCAGGGCCGACCCCATGGCCATCTCGACCTCACGGGTCCGGAGAAGGAGATTCTCTCCATCCTTCCCTCCGAAGGTCTTCACGCTCACTAAGAGCGGTTTCGGTCTAGTAGACCCCTCGCGCATCGACGACGCCGCCGCCGACGCGGCTCTCATCCTCTCTTGGACATGCTCCAAGAGCGCGTTCTCGTAGCGAGAGAACGATTCCAGTCGGGCGTTGACCGCCTCTGGACCTTGCGACGCAAGATGGGAGACGACCTCAGGGCCAAGCAGGGACATGAGCTTGTTAAGCGCGTCCTGCTGTGCCGGGGGCAAATTCGTGAACACCGGGTGTTCCATCCTCACAGAGGGTACAGTTGTAAGCCTCAGGTGTAGAATTGACTACAAGTGCTACCAAGTGCAGCGGGGCTGCCGTAACTTTAGCGTCAGAGGAAGACGTACGACTCCACGAGTCACTCTTATTAAGTACCTTAATAAGGAGTCTTAATATGGTCCGATAACTGGGACCCAAGAGTAAACACAGCCTTAACCCAAGGCAACAACTCTTTCTGCTTCTAAATCCGAAGTGTTTATTTATCTTTATTGCGACCAAGCCGCCTACGGTGTAAATGTATGTGTTTAACTATCTAGCATAGTCAAACCTAGTCAACTACATATCCAATGGCTTTCAGCCTATGTACTGAGAGTCTGTTAACTCTCCGGGTAGGGCGTACCCATTGTGTGTCACACACACACCTGGTGTAACCACCAGCTCGCGTAACCCCGTTACACCTCGAGCCAAGAATGGCTCGAGTTTTAACTGCATGCTGATGCGAGTTCACGTCCTCCAGCTAAATCGAAACTACTTGGTACTTCTGCCATATTTCTTTCTGGACCACTATAGTGAGGCATTCTTCTCCACCAAGTTCAATCTGCTACATTCTAGGTATCGGAAGCTTTTCCGCAGCTGCTCACTCGACAGAGCTATCCTGCCAACCTTTCTGCTCGGTGAATTCAGTTTTTGTTTTTTTTCCGGCTTTTTGATATGTTTTACATCAGCTCGAGATAGAGTATTTGCTTATTTCTTTTTGTTCTTTTTGATACCAAAGAGCGTACTTGATTCAACTTTTCTCCTCTCTCCCTTTCCTACTTTCCTACATATGCAAGGATTCTCTCACTCCACGCACTATCGCTCCCGGGTGTAAAATCGACACAGCGTACTAATCATGGACAATCTGTCGTGGAAATCAAATACAGTGGATAAACATGCATTCTCTTTGACGTGCCCACCGACCGAATTACGGTGGCGTTGGGATGTTGCTGCGTGTGCGCGCTCCACCAGCAGCATCAGGTTCATTGTTGTCGGCCTCTATGACAATGTCACCTTCGCCTTCCTTTTCAGGCTCCGAAGTCAGGCTTGTCGCCACGTGCTGTGTCTTGGCCATGGCTTTCTTCTTGCTGGCCACACGTGGGGCTTTGCGCTTCGCAATAGGAGCAGCAACCTCGACAATCTTTTCCGCATTTCCGACCTCGAATTGAACGCTCCCCTTGGCAATGTCCGCGTAGAACCCAACACCATCCACTTGGAGAAACACGTACACGGCACCCGGACGAAACACCATGCCCGGCTTGCTACCGAAACCACTGACTCCCTTGTTCGCCTTGGCATCCCACACCATAATTTGAGCGATGTAAGGCTTCCGCTTCACGACAGTGAGTTCACCCAACGCTTCCACGGTCAAATTAAAGAACGCACGTTGATTTGCGTCAATGAGAGTAACGCGAGTTCCATGGTCGCCATTGACCCTCTCCGACATCCAGCACGTCATCTTGACCGTGACGCTCACATCCGTAGCGGTATTCGCAGTGGTGATGAACTCGCAAAAATCACCGACAGTCGAGAAAAAGTTTAGCGCTTCCTCCTCCTTTTGCTTCAGCACCTCCTTGCGTATGGCTTCAAGTAGATCCATACCGTGGCAACATCAATTGAGTTCTGGGGCTTCTACGACAGCCGGAGTAAGAGACTTCAAAACGAAAAATGAATCTAGCAGAACACCTCGAGAGCGTTAGCCAAGTTGAAGCAATGAGCCGAAGGCTTTCGCCATATCCTTACAACCACTTGAACAGATCCATCTACAAAATACACAACTTCAACGTCACTGACTGGCCTGCCGTGGGTACCAGCAAAAAGTGGTTTGGTAACTCTAAACTTCAACGTGCCAGCATTCGATATCGTGCCAGTGCTTGTGTTTGCCGCGGCCTATCTTACCTTGCGCTGAAATATACATTCCATTAGACGTATGGAAGAGCGAATCCTCAGTATTATTGTGCCAACAAGCCCTGCATCAGTATAGGTAGATAGGTAGATATCCAGACAGCGGAATAGCCAAACAAAGTGCACAACGAAAATGCACGCTCCGTGCTACTACTCTGTGAAACAAATTCTACCGAGCTTTAACAATACCCAATTCCAGTTCGGCATTGCAGGAAGTGCATCGAAGCCACGCCATTAGCAGATCTTTCTACAAATCATCTGAATGATGAGCACCAACCACTGTGGTGGAATCACAGCTACTCACCAATCCACAGCGTGCCCAACTGCAATGTCTCTGAGTGGTCTCCCTTAGATACCAGCAAAAGTGGCTCGGTCAGGCTCAGCTCTAATGCGCCACCGTCCTACCAGTGATAGTGTTTGCTGCGACTTCTGGTGAAATGGTCGTCTGTGAGAGCGACTGCTTAGCATTATTGTGCACACAAGCCCTGCATGAGTCCGGTATACCCTCATCACAGAGAAATAGGCAAGCAAATTGCACAACCAAAACGCACATTGGATCTGTCGGATTCACGCCAAACGACCGCTTCGGTATATCTTTCATACTACTAATCTGCAATCCAAAGCGAGCGGAACCTTACCAATGCCCAATCAGAACTGAGCACGCACGTGTGCAGCTCAATATTGTAGGAAACGCATCCAAGGCACGCCATTAGCAGGTCTTTCTGCAACCCACCTGAATGCGAAGCGCCAGCCACCATAGCAAAATCACAGCTACTCACCCATCCACAGCGAGCCCAAGCCCACTTCCAATGTCTCTAACAAATGTCCTGGCTCGGATATCAACAAAAGCGGGTCAAATAGGCTATACTCTACTGCACTGCTATCGAACCCGTGAAGGCGTTTGCTGCAGCTTAAACGCACCCAATCACACCATAGCGAGAGCAAATGCTTAGTATCTTGTCCGTGATAGCGTTCGCGGCAGCTCAAACGTACCAAATCACACGATATTAGACGCTGCGAGAGCGATCCTGCTCTTGATAGCGTTCACTGCAGCTCAAACATGCCAACACGCACCATATTAGACGCTGCAGCTTTCAATGCGCCCGTCACCTTGTATCTGTAGCCTGTAGCCCGGGCGGCGCGTCCGCAAGTTCCGCCTAAGTCAAACGCTGATATCAGTACATTCCGGGGGCTTTTTACGCGGCCATTGTACTGCACAAAACTAATATTGTATAAAGTTCCATGGGACGTTGGCCCTGATTTACGATAAATCAGACTGGACTCACTCTTATTGAGGGGTGGCTACTTTTTACGGTGTCAGATTCCGACCGAATCAGGCCGTCATAACCCTTAGCTAAACAGTCGTGATTACGCTAATCCCGCACTGTCCCACACAAACGTGCCCCTCACTAACTTAAAAAAAAGTAAATACATTTCATTATAGGGGGCTTTGCCCCAAATAGCGACGTTTACAAAAATCGACCTTCAAAACACGCATACACGGTAAATAGTCGTGGCACGACAAATTAGGGTGAACGGTGTAGTATCCAGAGATCGGTATTAAAAATATATATTAATATATATATTAAAATTGTATTTACAGAATATTAGCTACTTCTTTAATATTGATACCAATAATGTACTTCAGATGTCGGTATGCTGATATTTGTAAATTTCACAAATATCACAAAATAGTAAGAGTAAATACCCAAAAACTTCGTGGTATTACCTTTTATTTAAAATTTCCCCCTAAATAATATCGCTGCGATCTATTGCCCTACGTTGGGTGGGGTTCACCGTGGTGGCAAGGAAAGCAAAAGGGCCAAGCGCAATTTCGAAGAGCACGCTGACGCCATTTCAATATGGTACAGCCCGTGGTACAAAATGCGCGAAATATCTAATGATCGAAATCAATGAGGTATAGCCTCAGGATTCCAAAAAATATGTTAACACAAATAGAGGATCTCTGAACCACCTGAATCTTGTACAAGCGTTTAGTAGCTTGGCTAATGCAAATTTAGTGAGGGGGGGGAGGGGGGCTAACGTCAACCACACAAAAAGCCACTACTACATGTACATTTCACATGACCACGTCAATAGAACACTGCTCTGGTTCTTGTGCTCGCTACCATGGAACCATGAAAAGAAAATAAGTAGTTATGTTTAAATACGTACATTATCGATGATATATAAGCAGATAGATCACCGTACTATAGCGTCGGTAGGCAAGCGCATTTAAAAAAGAATTGCTAAGGAGTTTCCCATTTCGCCGACACATCCGCCAAAAACGCTGGCCGTTGGTTCTTCCTGGAGGACCACCGCATCTCCTGGCCGTGATGATCGCCTAGCAGGTGCACCAAGGTAGGGCATCCAGAGGATCGTTAGAACAAGAAATACAGTCGTTGGTTGACAGCATCAAATTGGATTTGCCGAAGTACTTGTAGTAAATAGTACTACTGGTAGTAATATGTATTAATATTATACTATATCAAATTTTGAAATGGATATTAGGTAGTAATATTAGCCAACGTCGCCTTCTCAATATAGTACTATCATACCCAAAAACCGAAATTGAGGTTACTATCAACCTCTGGTGGTATCACTTGGAAAAATACCACCGATCCTTGTTAGTTGCTGCTGTCTTACTCTCTTTTTGAGGTTCTTGAGCATGCGCCTTGTGCATATTCCACGTCACTACTCAACATGCTCAACGCCCACACACTAAACAGCTAAAGAGCATACACCAAAAATATGAGCGCTTCAACTGCTGTAGCTTTGCAACTGAGGAATGTTGCGCTCTGACCTTCCTCTTGCACTTTTGCTTCTTCTCCCTGGCGCCGTGGAGACCCCTCCGTCTTCTTTTCCCGCCCACCCCTGAACTTTGTTATAAGTAATTCAAAACGGTCTGCTGTGTTAGCGGAGAAGCCATCCCCGAGCTGGCAACAGAAGAAGGCCCCGGGCTGCCTCCAGGGCTCGGTAAACTCTCCTCGTCGTGATCTGGATCATCATCAGTACTAGACGGCGACAGAGGCGTGGGGTCAAACAGATTGTACAGCTCTGACCACGGTAGCTCCTCCGTCGAAACCACTCGTCGAGCTGGCTGCTCCTCCTGGAACAGTGAGTGACTCTGGAGTCCTCCGGGAACGTGCAGATGATTCACATGTAACTGTTGTTGCTGCTGGCGCTGCTGCTGCTGCTGGCTGATCATCATTTGCTCTGCAAGTCGCTGAATAAGTTGCTGCTGGTGCCGCAGTAACTCTTGCTGCTCGCGTTGGTGTCGCTGGAGCTGTTGATTCTGCTGATCAATTAGCAACTGCTGCTGTTGGTGACTAAGTTGTTGTTGCTGCTGCTGTTGTAAACTTTGATTCTGTAGCATGCCGCCACCACACATCAAGTTGTCAAGACCACGGTAGTCAAAGCCCGACGATGCGCTGTCCACAAGTACAGAAGACACTGGAGGGCAAACCGCCATAGGCGAGGACACCGAGCCGAAAATATTCTCCATCTTGAACGGCGGCACATCAGTCATGGGCGACGTGATGTCCACAAAACCCGTGGACGTCGGAGGTGCCGTCATGCGCATCCCGGAAGAAACGCTAGGACGGCGTCCATTCGTCATGTCTTCCTTGGAAGGAGAAAAGATCGGGGAATCGGAAGGACAGCTTGAAACAACAGTCGACGCCGGTGATGCTGGAGTCTGGGACATCAGTGTGTGCGCTGATGGCGACGCCGCCTCCGTGCGGGTCGCGCGCTTTCGCTTGAGCATTCTGTCGTCCGCGGTCTCCTGGTTCTCGAAAGCTTCGGCCTCGGGCTTGACAGCGGCGTGACTAGCTCTCCGGCTCGAGTAGATAGAGAAGCCGTCTGAGCGCAGACGCTCGAGACAGTACATGTATGATCCCATGGGCTTCATGAATAGCACCTCCAATACGTGTTGCGCATCGCTACCAGAAAGTCCCTGGCCACGAGGAGCGGTCCAGCCGTAATGCCATGCTTTGCACTCGGCGTTAAACTCGAAAATTGCTGACTGGGACGAGGTCTCCATAGCGGCACCTCGTAAAATTCCCGGGAACAGCGGGTTCATCGGGTGCTGCTTATCACGCACCCAAGCGAGCACGTCCGTCTTCTCAATAGTCTGTCCAGGAAAGACCTCAGGTCCCGAAACTGTATGATCAAAAGTGCCCTCAAGGTTCAGGAAACGTGCGAAGGCCAACACAGCCGGACGCGTCGTCTGAATGGGGCAAATCTTGACTCCACCTGACTCCGTTACACGACTGACAGCCACGTGCACTCGGATCGAATCTCCGCAGAACCCCGAGCTCACGTGGCGACCATTACGGCAGCACGGGAAGCAGCGCAAGTTCTTCTGTCCTCCTTTCTTGTTGTTGCGTTGGTAACGTGGTCGGAAGAGCTGGAAATCCTTGGTAGGCGCCACAAAAGACGCGCGTACGTTCAGTCCGTGTGGGTTCTCACATGAATCATTGCAGCACGGACCGGGGACGCTCTGGTACACGAGATTTTCGTCTTCTTCAGGGTCGTCGCCTCTCATGGGTTTAGTATTGCCGTCCGACTCGATCCAAGTGCCGAAACCTGCTTCTATCTGGTACGTGGGTGGCTCCAGCAGCAACGAATCACGTGCTGCCAATAATTTGTAAAAGTCCACACCGCTCTCGACTGTCGACGGGTAGATCTGGCGCATAGCCTGCAGTCCCGAGTATTTGACCTGGAATAAAGAGAAAAAGTTATATACCTAAATAAGGCAAATTTCCTTCAAATAGGCACGTACGATCGACGTGTAAGTGAACTCTCCGGGCGGCGGACGCACCACGCACGTGGACACGTGGCCCACGGTATGTGTGGTTTTGAGGATCATGCGCAGTAGGCGCTCGAACTCTTCCACGTGGCGTGGGTCCACGCACATGCGCGTGACCATTACAGCCTAAGTTAGGGACGTTTATACAGTTAGATATTACTAAGAGTTAATCCTCTAACGCCCATAAAGTGTCCGAGGAGCATCGTAGAGAGGTATAGGCACGCACCTCCTCCTCGTCCTTGATGTTCGTGGACTGCAGCACCTCCTTGAGCATGCGGAAAGACAAGAAACTGCGCGTGAGCTCGGCGCTCTTGGCCTCTTGATCCCCCATCGCGGTGAGCTGGTACTGGGTGCTTGGGCGGAAGATCAGGGGCTCTCTTCTTCTTGCCTTTGAGTCCTGTGTGTTGTCTGTGCGCGCTTCGTTCTTCGTGTATGGGGTGAGTGGTGCAACGAGGGACCATCACTCTGGGTGGTCCAATCCGCGATATATGATACATGATGCCACGCAAAACCTGTGATAGTGGGTATTAGGGAGTGAAATTAAAGAAAGCTCTTG
The DNA here is from genome assembly GCA_016864655.1 of Phytophthora cactorum. Classification (NCBI taxonomy): domain Eukaryota; phylum Oomycota; class Peronosporomycetes; order Peronosporales; family Peronosporaceae; genus Phytophthora; species Phytophthora cactorum. The sequence continues at coordinate 520,562 of NHQK01000008.1, forward strand.
AAAAATTAAACTTGGAATTTGTAGCAATAGGGAAATAATTGATAGGTAACCTGTGATATCGAATTATTTGGAGTGGCCTTGTGAAATGCTCTGAAGGAGACGTAGAGATTGCAGTTGATTACGGAATCCTGATTGACGAGATCGATCCAAAAATAGCTACATCTACCAGTCCTAACGCACATGCCGTGCCAGGCGAGTCTAAAAGCGACGCAGTAGGCGCCAAGTTGTCGCAACTGGGGCTGCTGTCCGCCTGCCGCTCTTGATGCTCCTGCAGGGCCTTGCGCATCGCAGCGCACAGCCCGAGCGTCGGCAGTGGCGAGATGGTCGGCTTCTCTGATGCCGCAATTTGGTTGGAGTCGGCGGAGTCCGCATTGTTCTGCCTATGTGAGGTCACTGATCTGGCAAATGAAGGCACGAGGCAAACCAGATTCAGTCAGACATATTTCAGCAAAAAGCAGATGCAACGCAGGAGGTGCTTACCTCGAGGTCTTCTTCGCGTTCGACTTCTTTCGCGAGTTGTTAGATTTATTGCGCGCGGGAGTAGGAGCTGTGCCGTCGTCGCGCACGGGTGATTCCAAGAGAGTCTCCGGGCAATCACTGGGCGAACTCTTTCGAAGTTCTAGCAACTGGGCAATCGAGTACTCAAGCTTGTCAGGGATTGCATCTGCTGTATCTTCAGCTTCAATAAGGACCAGTGCTTCTTCTACGTCCTCATCCAACGTTGCCGCGGCATCGGCAACAGATCCCTCGCTAAGCTCTTCCTTTCCGCCTGTGTCTGTAGATACTTTTGTCAAAGACATTCCTGCATCACTTGAGCCATCATTCTGCTGGGTCTCGAGCTGCTGCGCTTCATTTTCCAAGTGGAGCTTTCCTGCCAGAAAATCTGCCAGCGATCCCAGCTCCACACGCTCATATCGAACGCGATCCTGCATCACTTTCTCAGTAATATTTTCGTGAGCTCCCGTAAGCGTTATTTCCTCGGTATTCTCCTGGACAACTTGGTCGATCTGTTTGTCCTTGCTTACTGGTACAACTTCACCTGCTTCAACTAAGTCACTTGTCGGATCCGACTCAGGCACAACAACCTCAACACAACCATCGTCTTGCCCATCAGGACGAGCTGCCCACTGGTCGTCTTTGGCTCTGTCATTCGTATTCAGGCCATCTGCATCAACCTTTTCCTCTTCAACATTAGCCAAGTCTTCTGGAGTCCCAGCAACTGTTTCAGCAGCGTAGTACTCATCGTAGCATCTCTTGCAGTAGTTGCAACCATCGTTCTCATCCAGCACAATATCCTCTCCAATCTCTCCACACGTCGTACATGTCAGCACCTCCTCCTTCACCTTCACATCAACCTCTTTATCTACCCACTGCAGTTTGTCCATCAACTTCTGCGCCTTCTTCCTCAGCGTCTCTGCCCGCCTCACCCCCTGATACAGCACTCGATATCCACCAAGAATCTCCCGTAGCGAACACTTCTCCACTATCTGCAACGCGTAGTCCAGATTCTCCACGGCCTCCTGCAGCAGCTGTAAAGCCCTGGAACTCTCCTTTGATTGCATCGCAACACGCACACAAGCCTCGCCGACGTTCCCGGAAAGGACAAACATTCCGGCATAGTCCTGCAAAGCATACGCGCCACTCAGTGCCGTCTTCCACGTCTCCACTGCGTGCTCATAGAGCCCTTCATCGGCCAAAATGCGCCCCTGGCGGATGGCATGACGAGTGTCTTCCATTGGTCAAAAGGTCAAGTAATCTTGTAGAGAGATAGTTATTCTATGTGTTCGTTTAGAGGAAGATCTCCCCACTTAAAGTTTATTTTCCAATCATTTGTGACGATGGCGTGGAAGGACCCAGTTGAGAGGTTCCTGGAGCTCTTGCGTCTGCGCACTGTCAGCGCCGAAGGACCAAGTGGCAGCTACAATGAGGTAGACACGACGTTGTTCTGGTGCAATCGCTGTGGAGGAGCTGATTAGTGTGGTATTGTGGCGGGCGTTAGTGCGCGCAATGGCTTCGTGCATACCTGGAAGAGCGTGCGTCGAATGGACAATTACAATGGAAATGGAGGAGTTGCCTTACTACTTTGTGTTGCTTTTATTTTGTTAGTTGGTCTCCCGGTGCAGGTTTTCTCGCCGGTCGAGAACAAACCGGTCGTTCTGGTACGTTCATCACAATTCCAGAGGTTAGTATCTTTTTCTTTTTTTTTACGACTTAGAGGTGTTGGTTGATGAAGGCGACATGGGAAGGCGAAGACCCGACGCTTCCAGGGATAATACTGAACTCTCATTATGACGTGGTACCGGCGATGGCCGAGCACTGGCAGTACGACCCTTTCGATGTGCGTTTTTGGCTGTTCGTGGATGCTGAAAACTGTAAATTGACTAATTCGTGATGGTTTGTCGTGAGACTAGGCGAAAGTGCTCGAGGACGGGCGCATTTACGGACGAGGAGCTCAGGATATGAAGAGTGTGTGCATTCAATACGTGGAAGCAGTGCACTCTCTCATGTCTTTGGGATTTAAGCCCAAGCGCAACATTTACGTGCTATTTGTCCCCGACGAGGAAATTGGGGGTGCCGGGGGAATGACCAAATTTCTGGAAACTGAGCAATTCAAGGCGATCATGCCCGTCGCATTCGCATTTGATGAGGGATTGGCTAACCCGGGCGATGCATTCACCGTCTTTTACGGGGAACGGTCTCCGTGGTGGGTGTACGTTAAGGCTGAGGGCCCGACTGGCCACGGCAGTCGATTTATCAAAAACACGGCCACCATGAAGATCATTGACATTTGCAACAAGGCACTGGCTTTCCGTGACGAGCAAGAGAAGGCTCTTGGGGCGGACAACGGGTGTAAACACGGTGATATGAAGAAGAAAAAGCTTGGAGACGTCACAACGATCAACATTACGGCGCTACAGAGTGGAGTTTCCCAGGATGGTGGGATAACGCACGCACTTAATGTGATCCCGACGGAAGCCATCGCTGGTTTTGACATTCGCGTGTCGCCTGAGATGGATATGAAGGCGATGAAGGCCAAGCTGGACGAATGGTGTGCTGCCGAGGGGGTTTCCTGGGAGTTTGCCCCGTGGACGGACCCGCTGCACGACCACTACGTCACTTCCCTTGACGCTGACAACGTGTGGTGGCAGCTTTTCCAAAAAGCCTGTGCTCACATTGAAGAAGCGTTGGAGACGGAGATTTTCCCAGCGGCTACTGATAGTCGCTTTCTGCGCAAGGTTGGCGTCCCAGCAATCGGCTTTTCACCTATGAAGCGAACCGAGATTCTGCTACACGAACACAATGAGAGCCTCTCTAAGGATACGTTTCTGCACGGCATTAGCGTTTACGTGAGTGTGTTCCAAGAGATGTTCGCGTACAGGTAATGAGGGACTGTTGGATTGAAGTAGCGCCATACCTTCGTGACAATCATCATGTTTCGGGAAATTAATCTTGATTTTGTCCTGGGTTGGCATGGGCTATTGATTTTTTTGGGATAAAAGAATTGGGCTGGCAGTGGCGATTTTTCGAAGGTTACTACAAATACTGGTTCTTTTATTCGTAGCTCGTACTGTACATGCAAAAATGTGGGTAGCCGGCTTAATTTGGTCATCCCAATCATGGCATGGGGTTCTCAATTATTTTTTTTATGAAATCATAAATATATTTATTTTCTGGATTACCCGAATGGTATTGATAATTTATTTGATTAAAGAATCATCTCCCATAATTTATGTAAAATACCTCTTTAACATTATGTGTCTCTCACAACCAACCATGGCATCTCCACTTGCTTAAACTCACAACCACCAACAGCTCTCTGAGCCGGCTACGCGTCATAGTTTGCTGGACTCCTCATTCTTCTATTTGAGCATCTCAAGCCACCCGCCCCTTCGCTAAGCTACCATGGTCCTCGCCCCGCGCCCCCGCCACGCCACCTTCACGCCAGCCCAGGTAACCGGGTTCTACTTCCGACCGTGCCATGACGCCAACGACGAGATCGTCTCGGAGTACTTCCGCTGTCGTTGCAGCACGGTTCAGAAACAGACACGCCGAAATGGCTACTCGAGCTTAATGCAACACGTGCGTCGGGAGCACCCAGACTACGAGGTTGTGATGCTGACCGCATCTACAGCAGAGACTGGCTCGGTGTTAAACTACGTTCGTCGGTCAGCACTGAACGTGTTCGGCTGGCTCGACTGGATCATCAAAACCGCCTCCCGCTCCACTTCTGCGAGAATCCTGCTGCAAGAAGGTAAGCCTATTTTGAGCTGGGTTTAGCTATGGGGTTTGGTTTTAGTCAGACTAAAATTTTATGCTATTTAGATATTCAAATTTGGACCCGATTTGTGTCGAAACACTTCAGCGGGCCTGGAAAGCCTCACTCGGATTGTGGAGCGCTACATCGCTGCCGAAATGCCGGAGCGAGTTGGGCTCATCCTCGACGGATGGAACCACGCCTCGGAGCATTTCGTCGCCGTCTTTGCTTACTACGAAGTCAACGGCGTCATGGAGACCCCGCTACTCTGCATGGCACCCCTGCTGAATCGGCGCGCGGGCACTATGAGTTCCTGGCTGGGATGCTGCCCCGTGACTACGGTAAGCAGCTGAGTGACTGTAGTATTGCTGTAGGTGATAATTGCGCCGTCAACCGGCTGCTGGCCACGTTCATGGGCGTCCCTCTCGTTGGATATACCAGCCATCGGCTGAACAGAGCAGTTCAAGTTGATATGGAACAATATGAAGACGATCTGGCCTGTGTCCAAGCCCTGATGATGCGCCTACGCACTCTTAAGCAGTCCGCTAAGTTCAGGTATTTGCTGTTAGATTGTGGTATTAGTTTATTAAATATTGTACTAACGTCGTACTTTTTATTTCTATATGGCTATATTTGTAGGTTGAAGACCTCACTCCTTCCTGTAATCCGACAGGAAACACGCTGGAGCTCAACGTTCAGCATGGTACAGCGCAATTTCAAGCTTCTGGAGCACCTCGACCCAACGGACGACGCCATCGTGGACGTCCTTCCAGCACCGCCCTGCAACAAGCGTCTTCTTTCACTGCTGAAGGACCTGAAAAAAGGTAGAGTCGGTGTCCAAGGCACTTCAAGGTGCAAGTGTGACATTGCTGGATGTGCGTGTGTGGTTCGAAGGTCTAATTGCCGTGAAGCCACATTACGCCAGGCTTCTTAGTGAGTTTATTATTATTATTATTATTTACGGTATTAACGCGCAGATTTATTAACTTTTTTATTTGTGTGACACAGGACCTCGTGCTGACATCGTGCACAGCCCCGACTTTGAGTCGGGGTGCGTACGTGTCCTCGGAGGGAGCCACCGGTTGACGCGGGCCGAGAAGGTGGCGCTGCAGCCCTTTTGCTGCGTGGAAGAAGAACCATCACGCACAACAGAGGACGCTTCCTCAACCGACAGCGAAGACGAAGGTTTTTTCGTGGAGAATCTTCAGAAACGGCGCCGTTTAGCAGCGGTCGAGCCACGGTACGACCTGCTTCGCTGCATTCCACCCACCTCTAACCTGTTGAAAGGTTCTTTAGCGTTACCCGGACGACGTACGGGCAAGAGCGCCACAGTTTGCAGCCTATCACACTGGAATTGGTGCTATTCTTGCGCCAAAATGGTGAGTATTGGACATCACAGACTGTCGATGAGGCCACTCGATAATAATTAACATCGTGTTGCTTCGCTCTACATTATACTCTCATTTATTTTTTGCTCATTGTAGATGTCATTATGTATGGCTTGGCACTAGCTGCCCATTGCCATTATTTATGCCAAGACAAGGCTCCCGATAAATATCAATGCCATAATCGGGAGCCCTGCTCAGGAGTGTTCATGTATAGTGTGGGCGAGTTGTCCGAACCCCTGGGCGAACCACGGGAAAAGTCTACATGTACGTTTTTACCGAGAGGGATACGGAGTATCCTGTAGGTCATCACAGACTTTATATCGTTCCGAAATGTCGACTGAGTTACATGTACAGGTAACATTGAGAGACCACAGAGTATGCTAACCGAACACAACCATGTCTGTAAATCTGATGACTAGCGGTCGCTTGAAGAAGCGATGTATTGCACACTAAAATCTCATTTGTTTTAGATGTTTGATGATCTCTTTTTTAGATTTTGGGACTCTCAACTTCCTTTTTAATGGGGGGGCAGAGCCTCTATTATGTTAACTTCCTAAATTTCCAGGCAAGACTATTTTTTATCAAGGGATTAAAAAATATTCGTTCTAGTGTCCGGCGCCAGTTCAATCTAGTCAATAGTTGGCTTCTGTATGTTTCTCTACAAAATAAACCTGGCGAACGATCATTCAGCAGGTATTAGATTACGCTAGATATTCACTCAACATCTTATTCTGACGCTCGTGAGCTCCTTCCGTGCTTCGCATTAAAAGCCAATCAAAAGGTTTAAAATCTCAAACCTGAAAATCTTGACCCAAGCACGGTCCCTACTGATCAATAGCCTCACCGCTTGTGGCCCACTGCTAGATTTGCCGCTAGATCGGAGTTAATCAGACCCTCCGCTCTAGAACGAATACTCGGGTGCCAAGACGGTCAAGTATCCGCTAGTTGAACGGCTTTGGATCCCCGAGAGAGCAAATGCAGCCCGCCGACGGGTACACAAGGTGAGACCAAGTTAGCTGATCACGGACCATCGGGAAACCCCCTCCATTAATCGGTGTCTTGGCGCAGTGTTTGAGTGGCGATTGACCTCAACCAGATTTTGGCTGATTCCGCTACACCACATTGAAAAGAGCAGTTGCTGCAGCCTAAGCGACCTCAACCTCAGCCAACCCTCGCACTCCCACTTCACTTGGGGTGCACAGCACAAACTCATCGTGAATGTGCGCTCAGGTGGAAGAGCCTACATGCAATTAATAGATTCACACGCACATCAATGCATCCTGAAATCCCGGCAGGGGCTTCAGGCTGTCCTTGGGTCAAGTTTCTTGTCACTCATCTCGACATCTTCCACGTTATTCTTAGCGCTCATCTTGACCGCATGGGTATCTTTAAGATTGAGCTGGTCACGCAGACGCTCAAAGACACATAGCCCCAACGCTGTTGTGAATATGTCGGCGACATTATCTGCACTTGGTACATACACCAATTTCAGATTGCCAAGTCCCACCTATTCAGCGATGAAACGTGTCTTCTTGACCAAGTGTTTATTATTCTGAGAATTACCATTGTTTTCCACTTCGTGAATAGTGCTCTGGTTATCACAAGATATCGTTTCTTCCTTCTGCTGCGGTACATGCAGATCTTTTAGCAACTTTTGAGCTCACTTGACCTCCTTAGTGCATTTATGCACCGCAATAATCTCCGCTGCACAAGTATCATTCGCAACACTGCCGTGCTTCCTGCTTTGCCAGTGCCAGACATTTCCGTTCAGCCTCAGTAACCAACCACTAACCGATTTGCTTGTATCCGGACATCCTGCGCGGTCAACGCCTGCGAACGCATCAATGACCGCCCCGTCTTGTGCAGGAACAACAAAGTGGTAGACTAATCCAATGTTCTTCGTGCCTCGCAAATATCGCATAGTCCTTTGAGCTAATCGGAAATTGCCTTGGTATAAGCATTTCCGTATCTTCCAAGTGTTCGCACTACATTCGCCAAATCAGGGCAAGTGCAGTGCACCAAGCATTGTAACGATCCTACGATTTCTCGATAGGGTAGGTTAGGATCATTAATGAACGCAAGATTCTTTTCCACTGGCAACGTAGCTCATTTTGCATTTGTGGGGACCGCACAGGTCGCACATTGGCCGATTCAAATTTATCCAGTACACGTTCTACGTAGGCAGTCTGTGATATACATAGCATCTTCCGTGGCCCATAGCTAATCTGCATACCAAGCAAAAATCGGACACGCCCTAAGTCCTTCAGTGAAAACTTTGCACCCAATTGTTGCACCACTTGGTCAATATCTGCTGGCTCTCCCACTGTTGCTAGGTTATCGACGTACACCGTGCTGTAGATAATATCATTGGGCCCTATTTTCCAGTAGATGCCTGCGTCAAGTGTACACTTGTGGAAACCTAGAGACTCCAAATGCTTGTGTAGCGTCTGATTTCATATTCGAGATGCTTGTTATAGACCGTACAGTCCTGTCAACAGCGTGCACACTCTAGCGGTTCCGTCGTCATAACCTTCCGGTTGCTCCATGTAAATCGTAACACCGCTCAACACACCATTAAGAATAACAGTCACGAAGTCAACTTGACGGACATCAAGTCCAAGAAGCAATGCCAACGACAAAATCAGCCGCACTGACTCGATGCGGACCACAGGCGAATAAGTTTTCAAATAGTCTATTCCGTATTTCTGCCGGTACCCCTGAATTGCCAGTCTTGCCTTGAATCGCTCCACCAATCCTTGAGCGTTTAATTTCTTCACCAGTACCCAGAGACAGCTGAGTATATCACCGGTTTGTCACGAGTGGGCTTGGGTCTGGGGGCTAGAACCCACATCTTGTTACGCACCAGTGAATTGTATTCGACATCCATTGCAATTTGCAACTTTGGTGCAGGTTCAGAAGCCAGTGCTTCTTGAACGGACGTGAGATTCAATAAGTTGCTCACGACGACAATCATCATACCCTGAATCAGTGTAGTAGTCATACTCCAGTTGCTCGGGCTATAATGCTGAGGCGTTCGTCGAACTCGTACCGAATAGCGGGTATTAGTTGAAAACTCACTATCATCGGTCATTTTGTGAGTACTAGAACAAGGTGGGCTTCCACCAGTACTAACAACATTGTGATCAATGTCGATAACTGTATCATTGTCGTCAGGTTTCTGTTCATTTCCAGTATCGACTTCCATAGCGTTCCAAAAATCACTGTCATCATCGTCATCATCGCTGTACTGCAATCATCTCCCGAATCACCTCACTACCGTTTCTGGTATCGTCAAGCTGATCGTCATCGTTGTCCATAGTATCAGAATCAGGCGGCGAGACTAGTGGCTTCACTCAGCTCACTGGAAACTTGACGAAATCAATAGTGGATGGCAACTCGACTTTTTCCTCAAAGTAAGTCCTGTCTATCAAGTCCTTAACATATTTGGGATCCGTAGTAATGTCCTCACGAAAACTGATATCGCGACGTTCAATCAAATTTCCCGTACATAAGTCGAGAATTCGATATCCGAGTGATGTCTTCGCGTATCCGAGAATTAGTCCAGGGTCTGCTTGCATATACTGTTTATTGCGCTGTTTTTGCTTCGGAATATGGTGAAACACCACACATCCACACACGTGTAAATCACTAACCACTGGTTTTCCGCATGCAGTCTTTCAAAAGGAGTCATACTTTGAGGGCTTTATTTTACACTAATGTTATCAACCTCGACCACATAGCTCATCACTTCACCCCACAAACACGATGGAAGACTCGCTGACTCTATAATTGCCTTCACTTTGCTTAGAAGAACTCCATTCAACTTCTCCACTAAGAAATTTTCTTTGGGGGGTGTACGCATTTGTAGTCAGAAGTTGAGCACCATGATCAACTAAAAATCTAGCCAAGGTAGTGCTCACAAATTCATGTCCTTGATCACAAGAAAAATATCTGATCACATGGGCTTTCTCGATCTGTAAAATCAAGTCCATCACATTTCTGGACGCTTCGTCTTTCATTTTCAGAAGATAACACTTCTTATAGCGTGAAGCTTCGTCTCGGATTGGTTGGAAATATGATTGCAGCCAGTCGATGATTGTACTGACCTGACGTATTGCTCTACGCTGGCATTTCCAAAGAATGAGGAGGGGCCCAGCACTTTCAGACGAGGAAAAGGGGAGAACCAAGGGGCTGCACGAAGGAGGTTTCAGCTTGCGAGAGATAGAACGTCGATTCACGCGCTCACGTGGAGCCATTAGCCGGGTTCTTTTCGATGAGGAGAAGCCGCGCAAAAAGCCCGGCCCGGCTGCTGCAATGACTGAGCGTGAAACGCTCTTGTAGCTGCGCAAAGCGGCCAAGGGTGACCACTCTGCCCGGCAGCTCAAGAACGAGCTGAGTCTGTCGGCATCGGTGCGTACTATTCAACGCGTGCTAGCCGGTGTCGACTGGCTCATCTACACTAAAATGGATAACGCGTTGTCGCTGTCGGCGGAGGACAAGAAGGCGAGGGAGGAATGGGCGTGGGCAAGGATCTTCAACACGGATGCCGCGGGGCCCTGGGATTCCATCGTCTTCTCCGATGAGAAGAAATGGAATCTCTATGGGCCCGACGGCTTCCAGAATTACTGGAGGGACATTCGTCGGCCGCCTAGGCAGACAAAACGCCGCCAAGCTGGTGGCGGGTCGGTGATGGTCTGGGCGGGTTTTAGCACCGCCGGCAAGACGAAGCTGGCGGTGCTGCACGGCAAGCAGAACTCGGACGACTACGTCTATACCGTGTCCGAGTATCTGCTGCCGTTTGCCCACCTGCACTACGGCACCGATTACGTCTACCAACAGGATGGTGTATCCATCCACCGTTCTAAGAGAACTATGGAGCTCTCAGTGAACAGGGCATTCATGTGCTTGACTGGCCAGCTAGATCTCCGGATCTAAATCCTATTGAGAATCTCTGGTCCATCATGAGTCGGCGTGTCTACGCCAATGGCAAGCAATGCTCCAGTGTTGCGGAGCTAACTGCAGCTTTATATGAAGCCTGGGATTCTATCGGAGAAGCTCTCTTAGTCTCGTTGGTTGAGTCCATGCCACGCCGTTGCAAGGAGTTCATCAAGGAACATGGTAACAAGACACACTTCTAATGTAGCCATTTCGCCATCCTTCGTTTTGACTTGTTTTTTTGTATGGGTATGGGGGGTCATAATAATGGGCGCATCGACCAAATCGATCCCTTGTATATTAGCGTCTCTCTAAACTGCGATATCCCACTCGTTAAAACATGCCCCGCCCAGCTATTTGCTACAGCTACAACATATCGAAATAGCATCGCTCAACTCGTAAAAATGAGTGAGCTACGCGCCAAAATGTAGGTGGTCATAACAACCTGGCGCGCAGTGTATATATCAATTATTTAATATTGTAACGGATGGGGTCTCGGTGTGGACCACAACGGAGCCGATCCAGATGATGATGGGATGAACGAGTGGCACTTGCCGTGCAAGACGATCACAAACGACGTAGGGGAAGATATCGGGTTGTGTGAGGCGACATGTGATGCTGAGCGATGCCCACATAAAAATTGTGGCATTGAAGTGCGGCGCGTGTTGCTGGCGCACCACGATGAACCCAGTGAGCGAGGTGCGGCGAGCGGTCAGAGACGCTCAGTCTCGAATCTTCTCAGTTGTGAACAGGAGAGTTGAGAATCTACTCAGTTGTAAGCAAGCGAGTCAGTCGAAAGTTGCTCGGCGGCTAGTTGGAGTGGGTGAGTTCGAAGGTGGCGTGCGTGGGAATCCGTTGAGCGCGTGGTCCAAGGACAAGCCTTGGTTGAGGACGAGACTAGGTTGCATTAGCAGTTGGCTAAGACAGTCTAGTTGGTAATAAAGTAGGAGCGGACATGTTCCGGGGCGGCCAGTACTGTATTGTTGAGGCGGGGCCGCAGAAGCTCTCGTGAAAGCGGGCTCCATAGTGCAGCACTGTGGAGCTCGACATGCCCCACGGCCGGACGAGATAATTGGCCCGTTATAATACCAGTTTAAATCTACGCTAACATATCAAATGATGTACTTTGATATGTAATTTGGCCCAGCTACTTACTCGCCGGCTCACAGTCAGCTAACAGGCGAGTTACAGTTAGTTAGTGTAAAGTTTTTTTTAATGAACAGCAAAACGCCCCACACTATCCGCATTTTGAGGATCAGATCCCTCATCTCTAGTGACAACGTCCCAACAATCACGTTGGCGAAGATAGGATTCCAATCGCGCGCGATACAGCTCAAATCCACCTTCTTCATCATACTTAGGTGCCTTGCCCCCACAGGCAACTTTCCTTACTGCCGGTTGACGGACCTCATCACGCGGACGAGGTACTGGATCACCTCCACAGGCTTCGTACGCGTCAAACTGTCTTCTTCTCTTCGTTTACAGCTCGATTCACAGCGAAAACCCCTTGGGCTCATAACCAAATAGCTTTTATAGTATTGTATGCACGCAGTACTTGTGAACTTCTACGAAGGCAGGACACCGAGTCAGCGTAGCATCACTTTTTACGTAAGTAGAAGAATAAAAACAAAAAAAGTAGGCCAACTGAGTAGTTCAGGAGAAAATCGAGAATGAACGTGTTTATCAAGTGTTGTTGTGTAATAGGGGAAAGCTTCTCAAGCAGTAAACCCCCGTTGACCTAGTTTTACTATACTGGTCTTCCCAGGGTGCACGCATGCATGAGATATTCCGGAAAGTCCACAGACTTATCTTAGGACATCTCCCTTGAAATACCATCACTCACAATCACCACTTCAATGTGTCCGTTGCTGCAGACTTGACGATAATGACCTCAGTCAATGTCTCGTAGGACTTTTAGAAATTTAGAGCTTCTGAGGGCACGAGTTTATCATTTCCTGTAGTTTCTAACGATTTTGAAGATATTATAAGTTATAGCAGCAGAGGCATACAAAACCATAGCTATTCCGTGTGAAAGGGCGGCTTGTTGGGCACATTTAAACAGGTCAAAGACGTAACAAAAAAAGTCGTAACCAGTTCAGGTTACCAACAAGCGCCTCAAAACTCGATCGAAAACAGTTGCTGTCAGAATACAATTTACGGAAATTTAACGCATTTGTGGTATTCATCCGGGGGTTGAAGAAGGCCGTGTACAAAATCCGAACAAATCAATTTATGGGGATTTGGCGCCATTATTTATGGGTCAGGCAATCAAAGATCATGTATTTTTCTTATGGGTCAGGTTTGCTATGGTTCATGCTTGGACAGTTCATACGTGTAAATGGCATACGTCATCTACTACATTAACAATATGGGAACACTCAGCCGCGAGGGAATCACAGAGCGCGTGCCACCCAGACATGTTCCCAACGTATGAGGTCTACCCAGCAGTGGGCCCTCGCTGACGTATCCACCCGTCTTGCATTTCAGAGCCCACAATTCAAAAGTCTCTTCAAGACACAAGCAAGTCAACCGACCACTTCAACCACCCCCACTACTGTATCAGTCATGTCTGTCTACACCAAGTTCGCTATCATCGGAGCCGGCAGCATCGGCGGCGCTGTCGCGGATGAGCTGCCCAAAAAGGGTGCCACCGTTTCCATCCTCACGCGTGATGACACCCAGCACACTCTGCAGGCCTTCTTCCCAGATTGGAACCCGGCCAAGTACGAGACTTTCCTGGCGTAAGTGAAAGTTGTTGGGCTGAGATTGTGAAGGGAAGTTGGTACTTCGCCTGTCTGCCAATTCAACGCTTTGAAATCTATGAATACTTCGAAGTCGTCGCATCCAAAACGAAAGTTTCACTTCGAAATGATAAAATGGCATTACAGCCGAAAACCAGTAGCAGTTTTTTCTCGTGGTTGTGCAACCAGCCCCAACAAAAAATGTCGTACTGTACACCTGATACGAATGTGCTATACTACACTGCATTGTAGTATGGTGCCTGCACTGACACCGTCTACGATTCAAAAGAGCGGTCTTGTCTGCAAAACAGTCAATACACAGCTGAAGCTATAGACCTCGGAGTCTTGAGCAGGGTCGGGGCCGCTCTCGTCAAGCCACTACCCACAATTGCCTCAGACCACATATACTCCAAATAGTCAGCTGCTGTCCAGTGCTTGCCGTCGTGGACAACTTGATTAAGAATTGGCCATAGCAACGCGATGCAAATGCTACAGAGACTAGTTCTATCGTTCCTTGAAGGTCGATATCGGCGTTGCCGTGTCGATTGGATCAGTTTTTGATCGAATTGAGGCTTCACCTCCAGTTCCTGTACCTGACCCTTGTAATTTCATAGTTTTACCAGTGACTGAGATTCTGACTCCAGAATGTTTGACATTGGAGCCTCTTGACGCGCCCATACAGTGTGACTGAGCGAAATTCTTGGTAATTGGCCTCTTAAACCACCCATCCCCGGTATAGTTCATGTCCACTTCGTCAAGACCTTCTCGGATGCGGACAGGTTTGTAGACGTAATCCCTTCTTAGGTTACTGCTTCAAGTACTGTAGCACCTTCTGGTTGGTCTTCTTCTGCGGTACTGCCCCGAAACTAGTATTCTACATAACTTGATACCTCGTGGCATCGCTGCATAGACAATCTACTGATTTATTTCTCCTAAGGCACTGAAGCTATCGTAGTGGTTTGCTGTCGCCCCCATTGGCTTAGGGGCTCGTATTTTAAGACTGGGACATGCTTCAGAGCAGGTGAAGTGCAATGTGGGAATGATCATAGAGCTATTAATACGTGGTCACCAACTACGAAGCGAAAACCATTCGTTTTTGTGTCGCCCCTAGAGATATCGTGGTATTTGGGGGCCAAGGACCATATGATACACATCCGCTTGGTATACGTTTTGAAAGCGCACAGTGAAATTGATAAATTGACAAAAGCACAATCATTATAATATAATAACCATATTATGGTCTTCCTCGTGCAAACGCACTGATTTGTTGGATAAAATTCTACTACATGTACATACCGGTAGTATTACGCTTTTAAGCTACTAAAATAGCAAAATGATTTCGCGATTTCGTGAATTCAAGTTTTTTGTGCTCAAAGTTGTGACAGCTCAATGAAAGAAAATCATAATACATTCTCTAGCGTGTTATGTAGGTGTAAAGTGGACCAGTTCGACTGTTGGTGAGATTCTACCACTACTTAAAGGCTAAAACCATGATGCCTTAATTGCCGGATTGGAGAAGGTTTGATGGGACTATTCGCTCCGACCACCGACAAACATATTGCGCCCACTGGATAAAGAGCATTTGCCCATGACGCTCGTCTTCGCAACTTGTCGAATGGTCGTAGCTCACGTCAACCGCTGAATCGTCTACCTCGGTGAAAGTGAGGAAAGTGCCTCCTTCACGTACCCAATGAACGCCGTTCTGTGGCCCCTCGGCGGCACGGCTGAGCGCGTTGGCTTCCGTGTCTGCAATAATCATCATGTAGTAGTCCACACGCTTTTCGTGTGATTTTTTTCGAGACAACCTTCGCAGTACAAAGAAAAATCGATATTGGATCGGACCAGGGATGTTGCAAACCATCACGTACGCGTCCTTTCAAACTCCTGTAGGACTTCCATGTAGGCCTCATCACGTTGAATACGACTCCAATCCGGCGGTGTAGATATTAATGGTCATGCACTTAGCCCCAATGTTGGCAATATGTCGTTTATGTCATCGAGTGAGCAGGAGAATCGAGTCGTGAATCTTGCGTAGATCACGGGCGACTCCTCGTCTTGTCTTCGAGTAAGCGGAGCACAATGCATGTTCCAACCGAATGGTGTTCCCACGGGTTTGGTGTACGGCGGATCTTGACCAAGTACGCTATCGCACGTCTTGATAACATTGTCGAAGTGGTCGCGCGTAAACGGCTGAAAGTGGAAGGAAGGTTCACCATGGGGGAAATGTACGCGCCAGCCTGAATCCATGAAGCAAGGACGCGATGTCCACGGTGACCTCTCACTCGCTTCGTACACGTTTCCAAGGCGGTTCTCTTGAGGCTGAAATCCGTTGGAGTCGGCCAACCCTTCTTGGGCTAGTGATGCCATGCGTCCATGAAGTTGGAGTTTAGAGTGCAGCTCGGTGTTTTCGGTTCGAAGCGATTCACTCTCGAGAGCAAGACGAAGCACAGCTTGACAGTGTTTGCCTTCATCGGAAACTGAAACAGTGCAATTCAGGAGCGCCAGTTAAGTAACTCTCGAGAGCTTGCAGCACGTCTTGCATGTGTCGGATCTTCTTCTTCTTTCGTAAAGTCGCCATTTCTTTTCTTCGCAGGGAACGTTTCCACTCGACGGAAGCTTTTGCGGTCCATTCTGTGGTGGTCTTTTCGGCCCAGAAATGAAGTTCTACCCACTGACGGTCATCCGTTGCCGAAGCACAAGCGCTGGTGGTAGAGGGGGCCACTACTTGATGTGATTTCCGTTAGCCACGAAATTGTAGAATGACAACTTGGGTGAATCAGCAATGGTGGCTGTAACCAATTGAGTGATCCCATCTGTCGAGGCCGTTGAAAACTGTAGCTTTGAAAGAGAGCGATAAGAAAAAGACGCAGTGTTTGCGCCATGACCGCATTCCTTCGATACTTACAAGCACTTTCCATTGGCTATGGTTCCCGTTCATGGTGTGGTCAACTTAGGCCATAAAATAAAGGGTTACAGTAACGCCTCACACAATTGAATGGCAAGATAATTATTATTTAAATTAACCCCGAACGTCAGTGGCGTCGTACAACGATATTGTAGATGTCCGGCAACCGGATGTCTACCCACAGCATGTGGCCAGTTGGTCAGCATCAACAGCAACAGTAAACTACTAGTTGCCAAACAAAAGAAAAGAATTCTACATAGAACTTCATCACATGCATCGTCCATGTCATGATCGATTAACGCATAACTTTCGATTAATTTACTGTACTAGACTTAAATGACTTCTGGTTTCTGTTAGGCACGTGTTGGAGAGCCCGACTGAGGGATTTGAGACGGGGCAACAGCTCCCGACCAGCGCCAGACTGCACCGACTGGTCAAAAGCCAGAATCCTCACCCCGTCTCTTCACAACGTATACCCGGATAAAATTTTACTTGATTTTTGTGTTGCGCATATACAAGCAATGTACCAGTGCCGACTTTTAAGTTAACAGTGTACGCCATTATATGAATCATGTCAATCCTATATTCAATGTAAACACAAGCTTAGGTATCGGTAGCGTAGATACATGATCAACTTCTTGTCCATTCGCCCGACCGATGGTGCACCTGTGAAGTGCTCAAAAGCAAGAAGGACAAACACGCCACAGTTGTAGTTGTCCAACTGGACTCCCAAGTCCGAATCGTACGTCTGTACGCGAAATCTTTCCCCCGTTTTAGTCGCTACCATCTGGTTAGCTTTTCCGCTACCACTCGGACGGTCCTTAGGTAGCTCGATTGCATTGAGTCGTAGATGTAGACTGTTCGCTTAGCGATATCAATCATGATGGAGCACCAATAATTCGAATCGCAGCTAATCGGGATGAGGACACACTATCCAGCTGCTGTCGTTAGAGTGGCCTCGACTGCTTCAGCATCCATAGTAATCTTCCTACACCACGCAGCCAAACACATCGGGGGTGACGACTACCACTCGAAGGTTTTTAGCGTAGAGTTATGCCATGATGCGGCCTATCCTTGAATCACTGAGATTGCCGCGTCCGACAATATCTAGTATCTCGATCTAAACAGCCAAAGCGAGAATTAGAGTCATTATTTATAGGATGGAGATCACACAGACTCTTACCTCATTAGTAATTGAAAAATCAATCGTGGCTACCAAACAATTGCTTTGTCGATAGCAGCAATTGCATCGATTGCCCGATGATAATTTGGCATAGTTCTCAGCGTTTCTACCGAGAAAACGCCAATATTCGGAATTTCGAGGGATATATCCACCTCCTTGAGGAGCTGCTCAGCCGCCATCTGTGGAGCAACCGGACTATCCGGATCCGCAAGGAATAATGACGCGGCCTCTACAAGACTCGCAGAACAACCCAGCTGATCGATTAACCTGTGCAGTACGCTGGGAGATGATCTTGGAAGAGCGTGAGCGATTCGAGGCCTGTCAAGACTCACGGGTGACGATAGGGGACCCTGTAATGGTCCAATTTTCTGGTTGTTCCTCAGCCGGGTGAGACATCGGCCTCGCGGGTGGTCAATACCGCGATTGAAGATCCGTACGCACGCTCGCACGAGCCCTTGAACCCTTTGAAGATGATGAACACCGTAGCGTGCATTCGTCAGAACACTATATCATGTGGGAAACGCGCCGGAAGACAAATGAACGAAAGACGAGGCGTCGGCTTTGAGTTAGGCGACTATTGTGAATGAAGATTCGGTGATCGACCACAAGCTGCCCGATAATGCAGTGAAGGTGGGTAACTCAGTACCGAGTTTTCATTCAGAGCATTACATTACTGCCGAAAGTTGAGTATTGGTTACGTTCTTAAGCCTCCTTCGCCTCCACTGCCACCGCTGGCTCTTCTCTCACATATTCCAACTCGGCCCTCTGGTCTACACTCGTAGCAAGTGGTCCACCTGGGGTTGCCTTCTCGTCGTCATACTTGTTCTCAGGCTCGACCGGAGTCACTCATGGGACACGATGCACATGCCCGACGCCCGTGCCTTCTTTTCCATCTACACAGTATCCTTTTGATTTGTAACTTGAACCATACTCCTCCCCGCTCATGCTCGTAGGATAATACGCCATCAATGGGGACATAACACCATGGCCCACCACACCGTTGTTATCAAAACGCGGTGCTCCATATATCTCACCATACGTCATCGCATTCACACCGTACTCAGTCGCTTCACTAATCACTGGAGCGTTTAATGCAGCGCCACTACTATCTGGGAACACTACGATTTCACTCGCTGCACCAGACGCAGCATTCAGAGTGTTCCATTCTGTGCCGCTCCATTGACAAGAGGAAGGAGCGACGCTCCCTTCCTTTTCATCCTGTCCCCATCAGCGCTGTGCCGCAACGGGCGCCGTTCCGGCAGCGTTCTGATCGGCCATTCTTATCATAGCACTCTGCACTGGATAACCCGCGATACGGCGGTCATGCTGGTCGCAGAAGAAATCACCTGTCTGCAGATAATCATTCCCACCCTGGCACTGGCCATTGTAGCCACTCGCGTTTGGCTGGTACCGACTGTTCCCCCCACTGTTCTGCTGCTTAGGGAGTCAACATGCGAACGCCACGTACCCTCGCTGCTTGCCCTTTTTGCAGGTCATGCTATTGTATCGACAAACCTCGCGACTACAACCCAGCAAGCTGCAACGTCCGCATACGGTTTTTCCGTCTTGCGTGTGCTTGTCCGGGCACATGCGCCTACCTGCTCCAGTAGTAGTTGTAGAGTTCTCTGTCACCACTGAGAAGTGCGGGGTCGGATTCTCGTATGCTGTAGCCGTATAGTCCGGTCTCGGACCACGGTTCCAAGGAGGCCTGAAGTGCTGTCCCATCTGCTGTTTCCGCTGCTGCACCAACAGGTTCTGCGTCTGAGCAATCATTGCCATCATCTGCTGCATCATAATATTATTGCTCTCTGAACCAGGCTTTGCCTTAACCCCGTCAGCAAACTCAGAGCCCTCCTCCACCGGGATGTGCGTGTTTGTACAAAAGTAGCATGACAGCCTGTGGAATAGTGTTCGCCATCGACGTCGCCAGCGCCGTCTTCTACTCTTTGTTTCGAAGACCAGCGAGGAAATACTGATACCGGATCTGCGGATCCGTAACTGGAGCCGCGTCACAAAACTCGAGACGAAGTCTACCCAAAATTCAGCTGTCATTCCTTTCTCGCGCTTAGCGTTCTTCAACCTCTCGATCATCTGCAGAGGCGTCTGGCACATGAACTGGTTGTGGAAGCGCCTGCGCAGAGTTTCGAAGTCGTAAATATGTGAGTACATCTGCCAGTTCTTGCCTGTCTTGCCCACAAGGCACCCCCGGAACGCACTCAGCCGCACTGAGTCACTCAAACCGGTAGTAGCCCTCTCGAAGGCGCTCCAAAAATACACAGCTTTCTTCACCTAGACTTGTCAGAGTAGAAAGGTTGAATCATTTTCACCGCATTCTTGGCACTCGACGGCATGCCATATGTGAAAGGCTGAGGAAGCGTATCTCCCAAAGGAGTAGGAGCCACTCCAGCCATCGTAGCCACCGTACCACTTAGATACGGATTCAACGAGAAGCTTTTAACTGCTCTGGCAACTTACGCTGTTGTTGAGCAGCTTGGGACCAATTCATCGACTGAAACACCAGATTTCCGAAGCCACCACCCGATCGTCCAGGCACATCGTTCAACGCGTACCCACCGTATGCTGCTATTGCCGTCAAGGGCGGCTTCGGACGCGACACGGGCGGCATAGGCTGCGTAGCGTCCAAAGGTGTACGGTAGCATAGGTTACTCGCAACTTCCTGAGGCGGTTGCATACCTGGGACCGGACCGATCGGAGTCAGCACTCCGTACGCCACGTTCTGACTGGGCTGGTACGGCATTGCCTGGGTTCTGTACGCCGTCGGAGCGTTCACACCACCCGAACCGTGACCACTATCGGTCTGGCTGGCATTCGGCAGCACTAGCTGGTTCGCCAGCACCGAGTACGCCTGGCCTGGCACGCTCAACAGCTGCTGTATCGTCATCGGTTGCTGGTACTGACCTGCCCAGAACCCTCGCAGTATTCGCTGGTCCTATTAATAGTGGAGGCTGCCAACCGGGCTCTCCACCCCTATTCCCTGACACTGCCAACCTGACACACCCCCACCACTCGTAGACGCCAATTGTTGATATCCCCCCGCAACACCACTACCGACAAAGAGCGTCTGATGCGGATGCACCATCGTCGCACTGTCCGTGGTCGCTGTCGAAGGGGGATGATACCATCCCGGGGCACTACCTCCAGCTATAGGCACCTACGGCAGGTACGGACCCGAGATCCTTCCCCTGGCCGTCGTCATCTGCGATGACTGCTGTCCGATGACACCGCTACTAGTCACTGTCGCAAACTGCGGTTGAAAACCCGAAACAATGCCACCAACCATCGACGCCACCGGTAGGCCAAGTCCGTAAGTACTGGCACCCGTCGTCGCGGTCTGCAAATGATGTAACCCTAGGACGCTAACGATAGCCTTCGGCACTTGAGCTTGCACGTGAACACCACCCGTCGCTGTAGACACCACCGGCGGATACGCACTAGCCACACTACTGATGGCCGAGGGCATCCCCTGCTGGTACTGGTCAGCAATACCACATCCACTCGGTATTAACGGTGCAGCTGTCGAACCGGTCGATTCCACGGGAACAAGAGCATGGGGCGGTTGAATCACAGGCTGCACCGTACCGCTGTTCACTACACCTTGTACCAGATGAACCATGGGCACTTGCGCGGCCTTCCCGAGGGAGGGAACCTGTTTCGTTGGAGAATGACCACTGTCAACCGTAGGAATTCTCGGACGCTGCAGACGCGGGAACGGTTGGTCCGCAGAATGGCTCATCACTGGTTGACCACCGGCAGGCTGTTTTGCGACCGGCTGCATCACTGCAGGCAATTTCACGACGGGCGGGTTCACGACGGACTGCATCATCGCAGGCTGGGTCGTGGCAAGCTGTATCATCGACGACTGGGGCACCGTAGTCTGCATCAGCGCAGGCTGAGGCACCAACCGTTGCATCACCGCCTGTACCGTACTCGTCGTAACTGCACTCGACGAGTGACAGCGGGTTGCTGAACTAGCGGAACCTGGGGAATAGTCATCCCAGGGACCACCGCACCTAGCTGGAACCGTTGTCCCACAGCACTCGAACCTTGACCTTGCACAGCTGAAGGAGCTACAGGCGCATTACTCACGCCACTCACCACCGAAGCTGCTCCCGAACCACTCGAAGGGCCCGTCGTCGACACACTGAACACCGTCGGAGCACTTGCAGTTGGTGCCGTACTCTAACCTCCACTGTTCCCATCGCCGGAAACACCAAGCGCTCGCTGTAGACGAGCGTGGACGTCACTCAATCCTGGGGGAGTCGTCACATCAGGCCGCTCGGGGTTGTTGGTCTGCGAACTCGACTCGCTGAACCAACCCAACGTTTGATCTGCCGCAGAATCTTTCGAGTCCGACTCCTCGTCCAGAGGAGCGATTCGTTGTTGATTCAGTTCTAGCTCGATTACAATCACCTCGCTGACGTAGTTCCCATTCTCCTCGGAACTGCCGTCTTCATCCATGACCGCTTCTTCTCCTTGGGTCCTGTATGCTTACGCAAAAACCGCCCACGCCTAGTCCCTAACGAGTCTTCCTTGACAAGCAGCTATCCTGTTCCTCCACCAAATGTCGCGCACCCTCCCTAATTACAAAGGCGGTCGTTAATGGCAGCCGCGGGCCGTTGGTAGGATAAACTGAGCTTGGGTGAAACCTGAGATGTAGATCAAATTCACACTATAGTAAGATAAATGAAGAAGAAAAAAACTGTTCCTACTCTTAGCGTATCTTACTCTGAACGTTATCGGGAAGGTTTACGGCTGCAAAACAAACTCGAGCGTCGGTCATCTGCCTCGCTCGTTTCAATATGCACGACACCTCATCTTGAGCACTACCCTGGCTCGCTTCACCGTGTCACCCGTCCTTCTGAGTGACTCTCCTGTCTTCTTAGCAACCACTGTCGCTCGGCCCCACGCCGCGACCTCCATGCTTTGCATCGCATCGCCTCAGCTACCGTTCATTGTCCACCTTGCATAGTACGTCACCACTCTTGTCGTGCCGCCAGCTCGCGAAGCACTCATCGAGTCATCTCGCAGTGGCTCATCACAAACTGGCACTAGGCCATGTGGTCCACACTGTATGTAACTATACTCGGTACTGCCGCACATGAAGCTAGGACCCAGCACCCGGCCACTTCCCACCCGGACTCAGGACAGTGAAGCTGCTATTCTTCGGTGGGCCTGCCAATCTGAAGATGCATCCCCCTAACTTTCACGCTATTTCGATATAAGCACTACGACTTGAGAAAAGCTATCTGCTTGTGCGAAGCCCGAGTTTGTTCACCGTCCATAAAGTCTAACCGGGATCGGTTAGGAATCCAGTACCGGTAGAGGGGTTTTGGGCTTTGGAGCAACTCAACTTGGGGTGGGGGCGTCGCGTGCATAGCCTAGAAGACCAGAAGAAGATAAAAGAGCAATCGGAATCTTCAATCCGCTTTATCCAACAAATACCGCATCTCCGGGATATAAGAACATATCATAGCAATGATTCTAAAAACATTGATGAGGTCCGAACAAAATTTTAACTTGGAGAAAGGAATTTATTTCTTTGTAGCATGAAAACAGTTATTCATATTTTTAATCTAACATTGACGTTTTGCGGCCGCGCAAAACAAAATGATGCCAGTTAACCATTTCATGTTTTCGAAATAAAGTTTTCGGGTAACTTAGTGCATTTTCTCAGGATAGGGAATTTTCCAAGTCACTAAATTTAGAGGTCTATCGACGGTAGGAGCTGGCACTATTCTCTACTTCGACAATTAAAACACGCCCCCCCCCTCCTCCCCTCGCCCCGCACCATCACCACTGACAGAAGCGCATACTTTCGTGTTCGTACAATGGCTGACACAGTGAAGAAAGGCGATGGCAGTGGTTCAGACAGAACTAGAGTAGTCTGCAAGCATCGTTTTGGTGACGATGACTTCTGACTCGCCATATCCTTGTTATAGGAAGGCAATGTGAAAGCGCAATGAATGGCAAGGAACACGTACAACTACTAAAGACGCAGATACACGCAGCAATTAATAGGGCTGGTGGTGACCACATTGGATGCAGCAAAATCAAATGATGCTTCGGTTATTATAGGATCCGCCCCAACAAAAAATCTAAAATTCTAAAAACACATCGATTGTTGAAATTCCCAACATTCCCCAACGAAGAGAGCCCTATTTGACAATGAAGGAAGGCTATATGGCCTACCGGCAACCGCTTCATAGCCCAATTTTACGTAGGAAGCACCAATAAAAAATGACACGTGTTGCTGCTCCAGACTGGGAACCACCTCAGGTCCTTGATAAGGGTTTAGAGGTCCTTAATAAAGGTCTAAGTAGGGCTGTTATTGTACATAGCGTCAACGTAGCGCAAACTTGAAAACACAACAGCGATACCCTCTTCTCCGTTATGCTATTGTTGTGCGGTTTGGAGTACGTGCCAACGCTTGCCAAAAGCAGCAATTTGGCTCTTTTACGAACCCAGTCTGGAGCAGGAACCACTCTCATAAAAAAATCGAGTTGCTGACCATTTTTAGGAGACGACTTGTTTGGGGCGACGTTGCTCAAAAATGGCTGAATGAAAAAAATCCCACCGGGGCTATGGAAAGAGGTGATCTCCCTCTTTACAACGATGTGCCTATATCACACTTCAACAATTGGTTAACTATTAATAGCATCACTTTGTTTTGCGCCGTCTCTAACTGTAATTAAAAAAATTCAGAGCGATTGAGCCTGAAACCTAGCAATCAGCTACCGGTAAACCGGTTAAAACAATCACTAAAGAGATTATGTACGCCGCGGTTTACGAGCACCACCACATAATCGCGTCTCTCGCAATCACAACACAGACAACGCGTGATCTGACCGCACTTTTACCGCAAGCAGTATTTAAGTAAATACATAGGGTATACAAACTCCGAGCTACGCTTATTGAGGGGGACTTCTGTATTAATATGAAGCCTACATGAATGGCGTACACGCCATACATGTAACTGTATGTGATGTAGGCAGCTCAATCTTGTTCATGTATCTGATAAAGAAACTCAAATGCAATCGTCCTCGCGATCATCTTTGATGCCTTTGACCGCGCGCATGCCTCCATGATTGCATGCCAAGACACAAGCCGAGCAATCTTCTTGTCGTCAAGCCTCACGGACTTCTCCAACCTCACGACCTGCTTCCACCTTTAGTGTAATTTAGCTACAACTGTAGCTGCTCCTGGCACAAAACTAGTCAACAGAGACCTCAATGTATACCGAAAATTTGGTTCTATTTGTATACTTAGTCACGACAGATAAGTATTTGTTCAAACGACCACAATGTATTAATCTTTATTAAAAATTGTATTTTTAGCAGTCCTTACCGGTTTGCAACTTTGAGAATGCAAATTGTTTGCTGGTATCCCGTCCCGAGTGTTTACGACCTCCAAATCCCTGGGTCTGCTGCCATTCCCACGCTCAGGGACCCAGCTCTATCTCAACGCCACGTGATACTTCAGAACGGAATTTGCCTGCTGGTTCACAAGTCGCCACCAAGGATCGATGAGCCGCTACCATTTCGCACCAAGCCCGCTGAGCGACAGCCTCGTGGGCGTCATACACCCCCGAGCATCTACAGGCCGCTACCACGCCGACGTTGAGGGGCCCACGACACCTTTTGAGGCCGCAGTAAGTCCGTACGATGCGCTAGAAAGAACCGAGAACCCATTCGTCCCACGTCCGCCGTTGCGGGACGAACTCAAAGCCAAAGGCGAGACCTCGAACGCGCTGTTGTCTCTAACTGGTGTGCCGGGCGGTAAACCAACGCAGTTACGTGCCCGAGCTTCGGCGATAATGACGCTGGAGGACATGAACCCAAGTCCAGACAGACTCAAGGAAAACAAGCACAAACGGGAGGACGCCAACAAGTTGCGTCGCAGGGAACAATGTCGGGCCAACCAGGCGCGATACCGAGACAAGCAGAAGAACGCCCAGCTGCAGCTTGAGCAGAGAGTCGAGCAGCTGCACAAGGAGTTGGACACTCTGAAGCGTCGATATCGGGACTTGAACTCTCGTGAGAGGAGCAACCAGAGCCCGTGGAGTACTGTGGTTGAGGTCTTCCGACTGCTCGAGACCAGTTTCCGATCACCGTGGCGCGTAGCCAGCACTCAGGAGATGAAGAACCACGCGGAGATGCGCCAGATTTTGGCCATTCTGGAGAGATCGTTCGCCCACGATGCGGCGATGGGAGAGCTGCGAGGTGTCGAGGCGCTGATAGAGCAGCTGCTGCTGTTCTCGCAGTACTCTGGAACGCCGCTCCTGAAGCTCCAGCGGATTGAATCTGTGGCTCCTGGTGTCATGGCTGCCCGAGCAAAACTCAGCATGACGGTGACAGAGCTCACGCTGCGTCATGCCTTCCCTCATTTGGAAAAACCAGCGAGCGACGACCGTGGAGGTGGCCGCGGACTACTCTACCAGCGTCTTTTGGGTCAGCGCGTGGAGTGCAACTGCTCGTTGACTTTCCTATTTGACGAAGACAGCGATCGCGTTGTGCGTCTGGAGACCAGCATCGACTTGACGACGGCTTTGCTTGAGCTGTTTTGCAGTCTGAAGGACGTAGCGAAGGTGCTCGAGCATGCTCGAATTTAGTCGGAGTGTACCATTGGTGTTGGAGAATAAGATGTTTTTGAAGGTAGCCGTAGCAACGACTCCACTAGCTTGTGAAGAGTTTATTTAATCGTTGCCAGAAGCTGCTACTAGTACACTTTATCAATTCAGTTAAGTCAATGCGTTGTTGGCTAAAGGACGACTTTACATGACAATATAAAATCATTTGCTTTAATTTTCCAGGACTGCGGAAGCCAATGGATTTGATGGGCCCATGAGGACGCAGCAGAGAAAAACAGCATACTGTTGTTCGTAAACTTTGTGTTAATCATGTTGTTTGTATGAACCGGTACATCCAGCGGACCCGGTTTACATGCAATGTTCAAGGCGAGTTCTGGTAAACCAGAGGTTGTGTTAACGACTTTTTGGGATTATGTATAATATACTTTTACGAAGCCCTACACTATCAGGAAAAGGATACCCATAATATGGATATCCTTTTCCTGGTGTTAAGGTGGTATTATAGTGCTCTATATATCCATAATATAATATCCATAATATGGATGTCATTTTCCTGGTATAGTGCTTAGCAGCCCAATTAATTCGAAATTGCAGATGTGTGGCGCACACCAAGCAAAGTCATATTTTTTCAAGTGAAATGATCTCGTAAATCCCATGTTTTCTCGAACATATAAAAATATAAAGGGTTTATTGGTAAAAATCGATATTGTCTTAATCAGATTATCGGTATACAGCGTTTCAGTTTGAAAGGAGTTGACGCAAGCATTTCACCTTGCTTGATGGTTTGTTCTTTATGATCCAGCCATTTGTTCGCGACCTGTTGTGCTCCCTCCCCAGCAACTTCTTCCGTTCTGGAAGCCCTGGTAGATGTGCCAATATCCTAAATGCATAGTGATTCATATTTGCTTTTCTGCTGGCTCAAACATCTTTGTACTTCCTCTAGATCTCAAACAGGACCCAGAAGAAGCTCGTACACCCGAAAAACCGAGTCTACAGTCGTAGAGTAGGCTTACTTGCAGCTTCGTGCGTGCTACATTACAAGTCGGCAACACTAGCAAATACTGCGTCTGCGAAGCAGGCGCAGGAGATGCGTTGATGAAGTTGTATTGCTCAAGACGAGTATGGGTTCGTGATACAGGTCGGCGACATGTGTTCCAGCAGACTGATGTTGTGTAACGAAGTTTGATTTGAGCGCTTGTAAGATGCATCGCGTTCTCAAATACGTCTCCTATGAAACGGATTTGATCACTTCCTTTAAGATAGTCGTTAGCACTTTCGAAGCCAGAAATTTCCGGTGGTCGGTGCAATGTGAGTGCTGTGATGGTGCTAGAAAGACTGCGGATGCCGAGTTGCACGCGTGTCGAGCCTCGAGGCCAGTAAGGAGCCTTGAGTAAAAACGTGGTGGATCGCTGAAGGCTTGTTGACGCAGACGCCACATTCACGGCCACATAGGGTACAGCGAATACTGTTCAAGGTGCGTAGGTGCTTAGCATGGTAATGATAGAGTATGTAGTCTTGCAGCTCACACAAGCACAACAGCGAAGTATATCTCTAAAAGAGGAGGCAGCAACGAAGCCCGCATCCCCCATTGACTGTTGATCGGTAGATGCGTAGATTGGTAGTGATAAATAATGTAGCCACGACAGCAAAGTATATCCCAGGACCGTGGCCGCAGCAACAAAACTCGCGCGCCTGATTCGCTGGCTGTACAGTGCGCGTCGAAACTATAGCCGCACTCGAAATTCGATTTTCTTGGACTGTGTTGCTTTTCTTTGAGCAAACCGGCACTGCAAATACGTCTAAAGCTACTAGAAAACGAATGCCACAAGCAGAACTGAAAAAGCAAACTTCGTTTTTTCACAAGAGGCAAAAACGTCACTTTGGGTCGGGTCAAAATTATAGCCGCACTTCAACTTCGCAACTCTAGTATCCTGTTTTCGATCCTTTCAGCAGCCGCGTCGCCTCTAAACGCTTTGGGATGCTTCGAACTAGCTTGGGAAGGTATTCTAGATTGATTTTCTTCCACTCAGCTTTAATTTGCCTCATCAAATCGGTCTTGGTGTCAAATTGGCGTCCATTTGCGTACACCCGGCATGCTAGGGCACCCCATACGTTCTCAATGATGTTGAGATCGGGGCTTTTAGCAGGCCAGGGCAACGTCTCGACGTTATTAATCTCGAGAAAGGTCTTAGTAAACCTTGCGGAGTGTATAGAGGTATTATCTTGCTGAAAAATGGGCCTCAAATTGCCTATTTTCAGGCGAAGTTCTCCAAGGTAAGGAAGCAGACCCTTGCTTAGCGTCTCAGTGTACTTGACAGCATTCTGCTTCCCGTTTAAGAAGATCAGCTCAGTTTTCCCGTACCAATTGATCCCTGCCCATATCATTACGCTTCCTCCACCATTCACCCGCTTCGATATGAACTTGGGCTCCGCTCGCATGTCATACCAGTAGAATCTAAAGTCGTCAGGCCCGTCCAAATTGAACTTCTTTTCGTCTGTAAACACTACAGCCCGCCAAAACTTCCTTTTGCTTGCATATTTCTCCGCAAAGGCTACTCTCTTCTTCTTGTGGTGAGGCTTCAGAGCCGGGGTAGGTTTGCGCTTCGCGTACCTCATGTAGCTGCGGCTACACAGCGTACGAAGGACGGTGGACGTGCTAGGAAGAGATGACAACTTGTTTCGTACCTGGTTAGCCGATAACCCGTTCGCAATAGCCAGCCGAAAGACCCTCCTGACCTCCCGCTCTGTTAATTTGCGCTTTCTGCCAGTCCTCTTGGTCGCTGAGGATGCCTTCCCACGCCGTAGATAGTTGCGAATAGCCTTCTCGTCACGTCCAAGTAGCTTAGCGATGGCTCGGTTGCTCCTACGTTCGCGCACTTGCATATCAATCTTGCGGCACTCCTCCACACTTAACTGCTTTCCGCGTGGCATCTTGAGAGCTTCCTGATAACAACCAACGATGTGATCTGAGGCTATTTTTAGCGCGCTTTTCGACTGCGCCATTTATTACCACTAAATCAGCTTATCTTTTGTTTACTACATATCTGACCGATAAATTACACCATGCGGCTATAATTTTGACCCAACCCAAAGTGACGTTTTTGCCTCTTGTGAAAAAACGAAGTTTGCTTTTTCAGTTCTGCTTGTGGCATTGTTTTCTAGTAGCTTTAGACGTATTTGAAGTGCCGGTTTGCTCAAAGAAAAGCAACACAGAGCCCAAGAAAATCGAATTTCGAGTGCGGCTATAATTTCGACGCGCACTATAGTAGATGTTTCTGCAAGAATTGGTCGCTTCCTCTTAAGTACTTTTCTCATGAGACATTTGATCGCTTCGTTTTAGTATCATAGTAGAGGGTCTGCTAATACATTAACCCCATCGTTACCAGAAAATCCGTGTTAGAACCAGAGTTGGAAACAGTAAATAAAATAAAAATATTATCAAGTAAAAATACTGAAATCATTTACTGATGACGACCCACTTACTGCAGTAAGTTATCCAATTTTCTTTTAGAGCATGAGACGTTCTAAAGCGTTCGGATACTTTCTTCAGAGCCCCGGGGTCCTCATTTTTGCCAGTTTCCATTTTACCATGGCGCCAACACCTAGCAAACTCACCCGCGTCCTCTTCACCAACGCCCCTAGTGGACGTTACAAGTGCTGCCTCTGCAACACGACTCACAAGTTGGCAGCGAGTGTTGGCTACACCAACACTGTTGAGCATCTTCGTCATGGTCCCGGCAGCTTCGCACTACCTGGGACCCAAAGCGAGCGTTGTCAAGGCACCAGATTTTGAAAGCGGATTCGTCAAAGTGCTCAGTGGCAAAGAAAAAAAGTTGATCCAAGCTGAACAGCGCGCGTCGAGTCGTCTCCTCTGTTTCGAAGCCCACCCCACCAACAGCTCGAGCACAGCTAAGTTGTCGTTCGCCAATCGACTGCTGCAGAGTGACAGCAAAACAGCATCACCGTTTATCGACCTGCGCTGGATCCCATCCACGTCTAATGACGTGGAGCGCTTATTCTTGACAGCTGGGTTAGTACTGACGGATAGACGACATCGCATGCACCCCACAACTCTCGAGACCTTGATTTTACTGGAGTTTAATCGGAAGCTATGAGATGCAGAGTTGGTTGCAAATGCAACTGCAGTAACCATGAACAGGGGGCGGCAGGGCGTGATTTTATAGATTACTGAAAAAGAGTAATAAATTAACCAGTTATTTACTAATAAAATATTTACTATACTTTTCCGAACTCTGGTTGGAACTACCTAATTAGCGTCGCAACTTACGACTTCTTTTTA
This sequence comes from Phytophthora cactorum, assembly GCA_016864655.1. Lineage (NCBI taxonomy): Eukaryota > Oomycota > Peronosporomycetes > Peronosporales > Peronosporaceae > Phytophthora > Phytophthora cactorum. The sequence goes on from NHQK01000008.1 coordinate 550,877, forward strand.
CTATAAAAGTTTGTAAGGTATACCCCAAGATGCATGGGGTTAGGGACATAGGTTGTCGAAGGTTTTCCGCATTTAAGTTGTATATTATACAGCATAATGACATTGCTGTGAGGTTTAAATTATATTGTAATCACCACCCGTTTTGTCCTCTTTGAATTCTAAATCGACCGTTATTACGGGATTTATGCTCTATTGTGAGGCTTAAATACGTCAGTTACGACTTTCCGTAAAATCCTGCATTATAAATACTTGCCCGTCCAGATAACATATTATGAAACCCAAGTAAGCCAGAGTAAAAAGTAGGGGGGGAAACGCACTTGTTCACTTATTTTCTCTCTCAAACGACTGCTTGCTGCTCTTGCTCATCTTCATTGTCAGCTTCATTACCTGCCACATCTTGAAGCAGCTCGAGACGCGTGGGCTTGCGAGCGCCCACCTTACCAGAACGACGTAGAGCAACTGGCTTACCCAACGACTCTAGGATTACCGCACCGCCGTCGAAATCTTCGTGCCAGATGTGATAGCAGGTTTTAGACAGGCCAGCGCACATCCACCGAACCTTCGGGTACAGGAAGCACTTCGCACCAGGTTTCGAGCACTCGTCACAGTAGTACGTAGTCTGGAAAGCCTTCTTGGGATCTCCACGTAGCAGCGCACAAACCTTACCGGAACGCTGGCGGCGCTTTTGGACGTCACCCAGTCATCAAACTGGACATGGGCGTGACCGGTAAGGCTGCGTCGCTTCCGCGAGAGTGCAGCACGCGTTCCAACCGGAGTCCCCACCTCCTCGAAATCCTCAGCCTTCAGATGAAGATACTGCTTGTGAAGAAGAACTTACCAGTCCACGCGATGCTTTGGTACGCGACGCTTGATCGTACAGGTCTGCTTGTATGTTGTGTAGGCGTTTTCCAACGCCATATCCACCACTCCCACGAAGAGCGACTTATAGTACTTCTGGAAGCGAAACGACGTTTGAATCGAATACCACTGAAGGCGGAGTTGATCGTGAACATCAACTCCGCCCATCCAGTATTGATATTCAGTCACAAGCTTCGGGCACTTGAAGGAAACGTTGCCACCTCCCTTGAGGTGGCAAGGTTGATAGTATGCACTGATAGAGTCGCACACCATAAACATCTTCGAGCCGTATCGATGGGGCTTGTCCGACACGAACACGCGAGTAGTGTTCCACTTTGATTTCGCTGGTAGAACACCCTCGTCGAACGAAAACGTACTCGGCAGCGACCAGCCGAATAGAAAACGCTTCTGCAGCACTTCGACGACCGGACGTAGTTTCCACAACTTGTCTCGAGCTCGCGGGGCCTTGTTGTTCACGAAGTGCAGGTGTCGCAGTATGGATGAGCAGCGCTTGCGTGCCATATACTTATCAAACGCTCCGGTAGGCAACGCGCCATTTTCTGACAATACCGTGAGAACCGACTCATACTCGGTTTCAGCATATTGGCTACACGCAACCCCATCACGCGCAGCAGTTCTTGCACCTCGTACGCTGGCTCTGCCCGCAATCGTCGCTCAATTTGCTTCACACTCTCGAATGTTGTAGGCTGATGCAGTTTTTGTCTGCCCTTGAAACGCGTGGCTCGGCTATTCAGTGTCTGCTTCCTGTATCGGTTCGTCTCTCCTGTGATATGTACCCACAGCAACTTCAGTAGGAAATAAAATAAAAAACATCACAGGTGCGTCAGCGATATCGTGCAGCTCACGTGTAGGCACCGCAATATCGGTAGACAGGTTACTCCTCTCGACCGAGCTCACAGTCAGAAGGCGGAGGGGCCCACGCAAAAGCTCAAAGCGCGTTCTTGTCCATCACTTCGAGTGTGAGTGTCCCGCCCAACGCCTTGATAAACTCTTCATCCATGAGTTCCACTTCTTCACGCGAAAGAACGTCTTCATCATGAAATTATCTGCTCTCGATTACACCCTCCACGGCATTACCACTGTCCTTGCTACCGCTCGAATCAACGGTTTCGTACGCATTCAAAAACACCTCACTCGCTAGCAAGTTCACGTCGGCTGCTGGCACAGAAATTGGGTCATCAATCGCTATAGCCTCTCGTTCACTATGCCCACCACTACTAGTACCATCCACGTCCCGGTTGGACTTTGCACCCGACAGCAAAAGCTGGAATGCACCAATCACATGCTGATGGGATGAGCTCGTGTCTGTGTCGCTCTCCGAGCCGAACAATTGCGCAATGATATTCTGGGACAGCGCGGTGGACGTGTCAATCTGGCTCGCTGTCACACCTGTGTCCAACGCGCTGCCCGTCGTGACTTCCACGCACTACCTGTCCTGCGGGATTTTCTCGCACGCCTTGTCCGTCACTGCCGCCACCTCCGTATCGCTGTCCTTGTCCGATCCACTATCATTAGCTCCCACTGTACCACGACTGAGAACATACGCTACCACAGCGCCTTCGCCTACAGTAATCATATAATATAATGTTAGATCCTCACATGATAGTTGTATCTAAATTAACGCACGTACCAACAAAATATATTCCCTCTGGGGACGTATACGTCCACTCGTTAGACAGGTTCCCCGTGGGCCGCTTCGTCGTCCATTCCGCTATGAGTAGCTGCCGCCATAAGTACTTGAAGTCCACGTCACGTACGGCTTGGGCGACCGCAGAGTCCATCGACGCCACGCTTGAGCGGATGCGCGCCATTCAGGCAAAATTTGGAAATGAAGTCTTGACCACTCGTTTCGAACAATCACCCATCATTTTCTTCAAACCCATCCGCACCCTTTCTTTAGCCTATCTGTCATGTTTGTGACCCGTTCAAAGAAACCTCTCCCAGATTATAGTTCGTTGCCTGTAATTTTGACCTGATTAAAGTATCGTGTCCGTTTTTTCAAGCCATTTTCTATATTAAGTCGATTTTAACGTCGTAACTTACGACTTATGCCCTCCTCCAAGTCGTAACTTACGCCGTTGGTAACGGAGGGGTTAATTAAATTTATATTGAACATTTTTAATATAATTTAAAGATCGTCTTGCTTGAAACGTATTCTCAGAATAAAATATCATTCAACTGCTACTTTGGATGCCTTGGAATGCTACTGTAGTACTTGCTGACTCGGGTACAACAAGGGAGCGCAAAGTGCAGAGCCCAGTAACATCAAAAAGTACATACTGCGTGCACTGAATTCGAATCTGTCAACCTTGCCATAGTGAAGACTCACCTCCCTAGAAGAGCAAAGATTAGGGCGAACGAGAAGCAGCTGGTAGCGGTAGTAGAATTGTACAACAACACCCTATACGCTATGCATAGCTGTACGACATGACGCACTATGGACCATCTCTAGCACATTGTGATTAACAGTAGTGATCAACGCCCAAATTCGAGCCCGCGAGATGTACATTTGACAATATGCATCATGAAGAACGTTCTTCATCTTCATCAGCGACTATTTGACATCTGCTGCTGCTGAAAGATATGTTGAAAGAAACGATAGTGTTTAATTTTTGTTGTTGTTTGGTAGCTTCCACCCGAGCACCCGGAATACATTTAATACGGTAAGATGGGTAGGTACTATTATTTTCAATCCCACGCGGTTCTCCTATCACTATTTTTACATGCAAGTTTATTTCTGCGATAATTCTACTAAAGCACTGCCAGCCCAACTCTCTAGTTAATGCATAACGCGACGTGGTTCCGGGCGCCTGATACACTCGCTCAATCGCCCAGGGCCGAGATGACGAAATGAAACCAGGAAATTTCCAGAGACGAATGCTAGCAATTATCGCCGGGATGTGGCGAGGTGCTGGTACCATATTATTAAATGCGTGTTGAAGAGGTTTTTTGTTGGTGTGAGTCAGTGAGCTTGGTTCCCGCTCGTTACTAGCGAATGTGGGCTGGTAGCGCCAAGGGGGGGGGGGGGTCAAACGAATAACAACGTCGTGCCTTCGACCCTTGGAAACTCTGACATTATTTGAATTTGCTGAGTTTTCTCTATAGCTTGTGAAAGGCAAATCATTTCTCTGAACCTATATGTCTGTGGCAGCCACCCCGCCCTTTTTAGGGACATGCCCCGTCACGTAGTACACGCCAGGCCGCCACAGCAGCCAACCCATTAAGGTTCATATCTCGTTGCTATGGTGGCTGTCACAACTTGAAATAAGTAAACAGCGTATCTGTTTAACGTATTATCGTTATAACGCATCCAACCGGCGCCGGTGTTATCTAGTTACCCAAATATCGCTTGAGCGATTCAGTCGTGTGCTTCGCCTTACCGCCACAACAGCCACCTCGCCCACCCTTTCGGGGTGATACTTTGCTGTAGTGGTGGCGAGTATTGTAGGATTTTGACTTCGTGGCAATGTATCAGTGCGAAACAACTTTTTCGCTCGGCGCTCCTCACTACTGCGGTGGCGTGGAGAGCTGCCACTGGTCAGTAGTGTTTTGACTGCAGTTTCAACTGAATTTCGTGGACGAAAGTGAATTTCGTTCGGTTACAAAAGCAAAAGAAATTCACGGGCTTTCACACGGAGCTATTCTCCTACAGAAGCACCCTCGAAGACGTTATGCACTTGAGAAGAGGGTCTATATGAGACGGCGTTAAACAAAAAATTACTAATGAACCTAGGTCCGAATCGCGATTTAAGGGCGCCATTCGTGAGAGCAGTGTCGCCTTTATCGTTTAAGCCATCGTACGTCCCATTTGGTGTCGATGGTGCTGAGAACGCGGTCGGCAAAAAAATTACCTCCATGTCCGACTCGGGAACTCGAAAAAAAAATTATTGTTGTTCTAGGAGTAAAATTGAGCGAGGAATCCATTGGTAGTGTCTATTTTAGCTAATTCGCAAGAGAACATGATGAAAAAAAAAAGTTTTTTTTAGATTGAAGGTTCGAATCCTGGGGGTATATTTTGACTTTTTCTGATTTTTTTTACCTGCTTATAAGTAACATTTTGATTATCCACTGGACATAAGTATCAAAGGGTTAAGCTATTAGCACCTGGGCTGGATTCCACTTCCCTCATTGCGTCGGGTTACAAGTCGGTGATTTGTCGGTTTGCAGTCTTTCGTTTCTTCGCCTGTGAGGGCGCCTTCTTCGCTGAAGCCTTGTTCTGCACTCCATTCGCTCTCTTTGCCCCTGTTGTACGCTTCTTCTTGCCGGACACGTAGGAATTTTGAGGTGATTCTTCAGCCTCGTTAGCGTTCTCCATCCTGCCACGTTGGTCTTGATTCTCTTTTAGCTGCAGCCGCCATTGTAGCATGATGAGCTCGACGCGCCTGCTTTGTGGCTTTAGCATTAGCGTTCTCTTCGACGCTCGGCTTGGCGTGCAGCGGGTCGTTCTGGGCCTCAGCAGGAACGTAAAGCCGAATCGACTAGTACCTCTGAGCAATCGTCTCGAAATTCGGTGTTGGAGCTGGCAGAACGTCAACGTGCTCGATCATCATACGCACCACTTTTTCCTTAGGAGTCCAGATACCGTCGATCTTGCGACGCAATTCCTTCTCCTCAACCTCGGAGTTGGGTCCCTTTCGGCACGATACAACACCTGGGCTTACTGCTGTCCACCGAGAAAATCTGACATTGCTGAATTCCATGAGTCGCTTGTAGAGCTCTGTCAGAACTTCCTTGTACGTCTTAGATATGTTGCTGCCTTGTGGCACATGAACTGTGATGTTGTTGCTCGCTGCCGCTTTCGACTTCATCCACCAGGTGCTCCATTGTCCAAATATCTACAGTGCCGATGTGCTTACGAATGTGCCCGAAGCCTCGGCCACACGAGTTCTTTGTGTGGCCCTTGACAAAAAAAAACTTATGGTCAACATGCTCCAGTCGGCCCATGTCGACCTACGCCACCAGAAATTTGATCACGTAGTTGTTTTACCATTTTTGTTTTTAGAGTTATCTATTTATTGATTTTAAGTACATTTTTTTGTTTAGACACGGATTTACATCGCAGAAACCTCAAGGTGCCAAAATACCACATGAAGAGCTCCAAGTGGTTCGCGCTGAGTTCGCGCTCAAGTTTTGGGGGCAGTATGGCCAGTATCAGAGCGGTGGCATTCTCAACGTTGATGAGACAGGTATCAACTTTGAGATGCCGCCGCACCGCGCCTGGGCCTTAAAGGGCCGCCAGGACCCTGCCCACATCGTCGGGCTAAAGAAGCACCCGGGAAGGCTTACAGCGGTGCTAACGACTCGCGCCGACGGTACGTTTTGGTGTTTTATGCTGTTTTTTCTCATAATAATTATTTGTTATTATTCTGTTATAAAGGTGGAAAACTTCCAATACTCTTCATCAATCGAGGAAGACCGGGAGGTAGACTGGAGAAGACGGAAATTCAGACTTTCCCACCCGGTCACTTCTACGTTGTGCAGGAAAATGCGTGGATGGACGACGTTGGATGGAAGTTTTACGTTGAGCGAATGTTATAATACGAAATTGTAGAACCTTCCGTCCTCCTCCTGGACAATTTTGAGTCTCACGTATCGGAGGAGGGTCAGCGTCTGGTTGCCGAGGTAGCGAACGCTACAACGGTTCCGTTAGCTGCTAACAGGACGGCTATATGCCAACCGCTTGACGTAGGTGTAATGGGTCCGCTGAAAGCGTCCATTCGGGCGCCTTCTGGTAGCGCAGCTCCTGCTGCAGCTGATTGAACTCCTCGCTCTGGAACTGTTCCAGAGCGGCTACACGATCGTGTAGAGCACGGGAGTCACGGTCAACCTGGGGTTGACCATACGAGGGGTATCTTCCCGCCCCCACCGCCACCACTGCGCGATGCGCGCGGCTCGACTCGCTGGATAGTCAAGCGAATCGTGGGCTATGAACCCCCGAAGACGAACCGAGATCAGGCTCGTCTTCGTATTCGTTGGAGAGGATTTCCTCCCCACCGAGATACATGGGAACCTCGGAACGTTCTGATGGAGGACGTTCCGGAAATGGTGAGGGCGTACCAAGCCCAGAACGGAGTGCAGGCGTAACGCCTGCACGAGCACTGCGATCACCGCTGACACTCGGAGTGTCACGACGTTCATCACGAGGTTCAAGTTGAGCGCGGAGATCACGCAGCTGAATAGGTACACGCACAGTTGTGTACCCGGTGACGTCTCGCTCAGTGAGACGCTCAGCCCCAGGGGGGCAGTGCGAACACGCAGTTCCAAAGGGAACTGCGCACGGAATACCCGCCTCCATAGCTTCATTATGGAGACGATCGATCATGTGACGTCTCGAGAAAGTCTCGAAACGCTGTTGCGCCGCAGTGATGCGAGCAATCTCGGATGCACTTGGCATCCACGGAGCGCGTTCTGTAAGGGCAGAACGCGGAGAAGAAGGCGTAACCAGCGTTGGTGCCTTATCTTCATCATCATTACGCGAGCGCTTCGAACTTGAAGCGCTCGGATCATCTTCACGGGGCCGACGCGACCCTGTGACCGGCTCATGCGCTACTGCGGCCGACTCGGAGTCGGCTGCTGAGGATGGGACTTCCTCATCCTCCATGGGGACATCACTGATGTCCGACCCATAGTCGGTAGGCATGCTACCGTCGGTGTTCCACACCAACGAACCCTCGAGAATCGTCTCGGGGGCAGCAGCCTTATCTTCCACGCGCTGCTTGTACTGTAGCGCGTGGTATCCGTCGACAATGAGTGTATACTCTGTCGTGGAGGTGCTTGCTTGCGGAGGCACCGAGGTGTTGGTGCCTGCTGATGCAGATACGGACGTAGCAGGGTCTGCAGAAGCAGACTCTAGCGCTGGCGTCTTCATTAGCGAGCTCATTGCGGAATGAGCTCGAATTTCCGGGAGAGTTGACGGTCTCGTCAATTCTTTGATTGACGTGTTAAGACTGGCACGTCTTATCTTAACCGGGGGGGGAGGGGTTACGGGGTTACACGCAAGTTGGCTATACATAGCCACTTGGTTACATGGAGGGTTCTCGAACGTTGGTGTGAGACACACCAATGGTTACACTTTGCAGACCGCTGGTCTGTATGCATTTAGGCTTCCTATTGGTAGATCAGCATTTATTTCTACCAATTAGATTAGCAGGGTTCTGACAGCCATCGGATGGCAGAATACCTTTCATATAGGATATCAGTTTTAGGAGGAAGCCCAGTCCAGACATAAATCATAAATAACAGTTCTCATTTTTACCCAAAACGGCTTTTAGCTTTTCTTATTTTAGTAAATCTATACTTTCGGACGAAAGTATAGTTAACCTAAGTTTAAGCAAACTACGCTTCCTCGTACACGTGCGCTAACGTGTAAGCCGAAGTAGTGGGCACAGAGTTGGCCCATTACATCTGCGCACATGCGAGTTGCAAAAGGTCGAAGCGAGTACATGGCAGTTTGATAGAAGGATCGTGCTGCCGGAAAGCAAGTGGAAATGTAGCGGAGGCTTCCGACGAGTTTGTTAATTGCTGAAAGGGACCATGCTGCTGCCGACATGAACTCATCGATCCGAGATCGCGCTTTGTCGATCTTTTGAGTGGGAACTGAGACTGTACCATCTTCTGTGTTCCACAGCAGCACGAGCTCTTTCGTTTTTGCCGACCACTGTGTAAACTTGTCTTCATTAAGTGCTCGTGGTCTGAGTACGTGGTCATGGCCTTTCGTAGAGCAATATTGACTTGCATGCACCTTGATCCCGTGGTAATTTCAACCCAAGTGTGATCGTCACACCACACGTTCCCGGCAAACAGACCGCTATCGAGTGGTGTGAGACTAGCATTCGGTCGCTGGGCTTCATACAAGTCGTTAATGAGGGCGCCGGCTACGGAGTAGAAGGCCGGTGAGCCGCATCAGCCGAATCCACAGGACAGGTCAATGACAACGTAGCCGTAGATCTGGAAGGAAAACATGTACACGTGGTCAACGTTGATTGGGATATGTCGGAAGGCTCCCGCGACGTCTCCTATCATCATAAGCAAATCGGGATCGAAGCTCCCATATACGACGCGCTATATCCTTCGGAGGGTTGTAGCTGATATCGGGGAAATTACGACGATCGGTGAAGTCATTCACGGCAGCACCTGGCGGGCAAGATTAGTCGTTAATCACTCGAATGTTGGGGTGGGGGTCCTGCTTTGTCGACGGCTCCAATTGGGCTTATGTAGATATCAGTCCAAACGTCCAACAAATCGGCTTCCACGACTAGATAGCGCCGTCCCAATGTCCTTTGGCGATCTTTGTACACAGAAATTTGCCGAGGACCAGCGCTTGGCAGCAAACCGACCATTTCCACAACTGCGCGGTGTAACTCGTCGTCTATCGAGTTTGTGCCGATACAAAGTCCCATATGTGAGCCAGTCCAGAAACCAACCCGTGCTGCTACCAGTGCAGATGTGGCACCTCCTCCAGATGCAAAAGATGAAGACGACGATTTAAGTATGAGAAGCCAGCGACAAACACGACATTGGTGCAACTAGGACAAACTGCGGCAAGAGGCAACGCTCCCGCTGAGTCGAGTAGCAACCAGCATTCACGAGCAGCTACGAGGAAGCGGGCACTATCTAATGATTCACCTCGAACACTGGACGGCTTCCTGCTCTTGGACTGGTGTCGAGGTTGGTTATTTTTTGCCATTTCGTTTGGATTTACGTCATTGCTGATTGCGAATTGGATGACTTCGTATTGTTTCTTGTAGTGGAAGTTCGTAACGAAGTCATTTATGCAGTCTTGAGTGATATGCACATCACAGGCGTCGTGGCTGAGGATATGCTCTTCTTTTTTTTACAAACTTGGCACAGCTAGACATGAGCGACAACAAAGTTTGAGATCGTGCCAAAACCTTTTTGTTGAAAGCCTCGCGAAGCGTGAATGTGCAAAACTGATTGTTAATTTTTGTTCGACACGGAAATTTGTTCAAGCTCCATTAGAACGGTTTGGCTGTCTACCAGCTCTCGTCAAGTTGGATTTCCAGTGTAACGCGCTTGAACAGGTCACACTCAGCAATGGATCCCAGAGTCTCGAGGTACGAAGGACATGCATGTGGTTTCTTTGAGTAGGTTTATGCCGTCGGAACTCATCCAAAATGTTTCTGGAAGATGCTGAATTTGTCCTTTAGCTGTTTGGGGTCAAAAGACCTTGAAGAGCTTTCAAATCTGCTGCGTATTCGTGAGTTATATCTCGGCAGCAACCGAATTCGATCCATACGACCGGAATGGGTAGTTCCAGTTGTTTTTGCGAACTCGTGGGTGCGTTACTGTCTACTGAGTTTGAAAAGGCGTGCGGACTCAAGTTTTTCAATCTTATGCACGATATCTGAACTACCTGCGGATAGGATAGTATCGTTGGTGTGTGAGTAGCATATATCAACAGTTTGTGGAGATTTCGGTTCGTCACAATGCTCGCTATGGCGAAGAACGAAGGTCACAACGCTCCTCTCGTCGCGAAAGTGATTGAAAATGGATTAAAAACCAAGTATGACATCGAAATTCACGAGATGACCGATTCATGATGTCGGATACGACGCCGTCCGCGAAGAATGTAGCTGATCATATTGACTCAGAAAAGGAAGACTGTTTCATGTGTGTGCGTCGGCTACAGCATCTGGCTAAAGGATAATATACAGACGGTCACTGCTTGGAATGAGTCAACAGACTCCTGGGATAAATTAGTAATGACAGTCACTCCGGGAGGTGCGCTCGATGAAGTTGGTGCGGTCATCCAGAAGCCTCGCAATTTAAACAACCACTTCAAGTCACCCAAGCAGCGCAACGCTTTCAAGAGCGTGCACATAGGCGGGACATTGGGGTACCAGTGGGTGTTCCTATAGGCACTCGACTGCCTCCAGTAAATCCAAGAAGCGCTCTCATATCCTGAACTCGAGCCGACGACCGACAAGGACGTACGGGACGCCTACACCTGCAAACCTATTCCTCTAACAACGATCTAAAATCAAATTAGCAACTGATTGGTTAAACACCGACTAGTACAACCAGTGCTCGGAACAAAATATTATAATAAATAACATTGATATTTTCTTACCACATTTGTTATTATTGCTTTCGGGCAACCTGGCATATTATTGATATTCACCGATATTTACTGTTTCCATTGTTAAGTCAAGTTAATTCTTGAGCAGCACACTTTATTCAAGTCGGAGTCGTAAACATCTTGCTTTTTTTATCGAATAGTGAGGCTAAGTCTTATCTTTTGCGCTTATGCTGTCCAGTGATCTCTAAAAACCACCCGTACCCCGATCAACAGCTAGGTCGCTAGCACTTCACTTTTCAATTTGACTTCAAGCAAAAACTACCCGCACTTCTACCCTTCGCAATACCCAAGAACGCCGACATCTGCCACGTGATCTTTGCAGCCCTACCTGACCACTGCTTCAAGTGAAACTACTGCAACAAAGTGCGCCGCCAGCTCCCTTCCAGTGGCTACGGTAACCTGATCAGCCACTTGTGAGATAAGCATCGACTACGAGGCCCACACCAGCTCTTTGGCGGGCAACCTACACTCGTTTGGCTTTGTAAGCGACAAGGTTGCCAATATCTACCACTGACTAGAGTGGGTGGTCGACCGACACATGGGTCTATCTGAGGTGGACCACCCAACTACTTGCTCCATGTCCCGTCTGAAGCTCATTTCCTCGAAAACGCTCAAGAATTAAATAGCAGCAACTACGCGAACCGTCGAGAAGGAGATTGCCAAAGCGATCCTTCCCCTTTTTGGTGTCATGTACGACGGCTGAAGCTGCTTTTCGGAGCATTATGTTCCGCTGAACATCGTCTTTTGGAAAGACGGCCAGTTGATCTACATACTACTGACCGTAGCACCCCTCGATGAGGCGGACCTCACTGCCGCCTCGCATTGTGCCTACATTCGGAACTTTTTGGTGATTTTTGGCCAATCAGAAGAGTCACTGAAGTTTCTAGTTGGATATAATTGTCCCACCAATCAGCTGACGGCAACCCTCCTTGGCGTCCCATTGATCGGCTCGCGTCTCACCGTTTCGACCTAGCAACCAAAAGCTTTTTGGCTGAGCACGAGGACCTGGTTGGCGCGCTGAGCGCGCTGATGGTGGCACTACGGACTATCAAGAACTGCGCGGAGCTCCGGCGCCATACCAGCTTGGCGCCATTGTGTGCGAAAGCTACGCGGTGGAGCTCCACCTTCATGATGCTGGAGCGGTACGTGCGTATCCGCGATGCGTCGATGCGGTCTACAACCTAATCCCTGAGCAAGCTGCGCACAGAAGCATCGTTGCTCTCGTTGAGAGCCTGAAGATGTTCAACAGCGTGTGCAAGAAGCTGCAAGAGGATTCGATATCGATGAAGGCTGTGCGGCTTTTATTTGACAAGATGGTTGAAATTTTCTCTGTTGCGGGTGACTACCTACGCACTGGACGCCGCCATAGCCCACTCTCCGGGTGTTTGAGAGCGCTGTCGTGAAGGTAAGTTGCTATCATGTTGCGCTTATGTTGCTGAAAGTTGCGCTAAACGACTTATGTTGCTAAATGTCTTACTAGGTTCTCGAGGTACGGAAGCTGACTTGACGCCAGAAGAGTTACGGGTTCTCCATCCGTTCGAGCTGGAAGCTGCTGCTGCTGAGCCCACCCTATGGTCGAATGGTTCAGGTGCTCGGACGCGCGCACGAAGTGATGCTGAGGACTTCGCAACGGCGCTGCTACAATCGCGTCCGATCTCCGAGCAGGTGACGCCGCGGTACAACCCGATCGTCGCCGCCATACCTCCAACCAGCAACCACTGCGAGAGGCTGTTATCGCAATGCAGGCTGGTCATGACGCCACAGCATGCATCTCTGCTCCCGATGAACTTTGAGATGATCGTGTTTCTGCGTGCTAACCGTATGTTTTGGGATGCAAATATGCTGATGAGTCTTGATGTCGATGACACTGACGAAAACTAGTGTCAATGTCTGCGTTGAAGGACAATACAATAAATATTCCTCACTTATTTATTATCGTTCGCTTTCATATGCATTTAATTCATATTGTTGTGAAGAACAACTAATACATTTCTTTATTGCAATGACTGAGCCCTGAGTACAACCTCACAACTAGTGATGGAGCCCCCATTTCGTCTCTACCTCTTTGAGGTAGAGAAGGAGACGGACCTGGAGACGCGAGGCTCACTACAACTCGATGGAGGACTCCGAGAAGGTGGTGCTTGCTGTATGTGTTGCAGTTGGCCAGGTGGTTACGCTGCTAGCTGAAGACAATGAACCCAAGCATAAAACAAATTCTGGCTGTTACAGTACTTGACTTTGAGCCCATGTTGCATTCAGCCGCCTGTTCGAGCTGGCTCGACGACAACCTTCGCTGCATCAAATACACGTTTTTGAAGATAGCAAGCTTTCTAAAGACTCAGAGTATTCGGTTTGCAGCAGCAAAAGTCAAACAGCACTCGTTCAACAAGAAAGTAGCCGTAGCGATATATTTTGTGGGGTCTTCGGGTGGTTATCGTGAGTTGGGCACCGCGATGGGGATGTCGAGGAGCTACGGCATGGCGATTACCACCGAAGTAGTGTGTGTACTGAATGGGCAGCATCTCAATTTTTTTACTTTCCCCATGGATCGACCTGGGTGGAGTGCTATCGAGACTTGGGTTGAATCTCGGCACCATTACCTGGGTATTGTTGGTGCAGTTGATGGATCTCTGCTTCCAATTGAGCGTCCTAATGCCTTCGATGGATTTTACGGCCGAAAGGCGTATCCTGCCCTCCTTGTACAAGTAATTGTGACAACGGACAGTGTATTTCTAATGGTGGAAGTACGTCCTGGCTCATGGTCGGATCGGAAATGCTGGCAGCACAGCACTATCGAACGATCGATCGATCGATCGACACCATTATTCCAACGGGCACCGACTTCATCGGCGACGGCAGTTATGCTTTACTTCTTGGTCTAATAGTACCGCCCTGCGAGTGCTAGAGTGTAACAAGTTAAACTGCTTCTGAAGAAACGATAGCAAGTCACCTTCACCACGCGCAGTACCTCACGCGCAGTACCTCACGCGCAGTACCTCACGCGCAGTATCTCACGTGAGGAAGGTGACTTGCTATCGTCTCTTCAGAAGCAGTTTAACTTTTTACACACTCAGGATATGGAAGGGAAGATTTCGGGTGCTACAAAGTGTATTGAGTCAGGAGACCTCTAATGGTGCAGCAAACTTTGTGGTTGCTTCGATTGTCCGCCACAATCTTATGAAGTGTTATCGGGATGGTGCGCATTTCCGTTATTCGTCGAGGATGACGTTGAAGATGCTCAAGTTGCAGATGAGGAAGCTTCTTCAATTAGCCTGTGCGAGATTGGAGTCTGGTCAGACGATGCTTGGTCAGCCCAACTAGCGATGATCACGGAGCTTGGCTGCTCTTCAGCATGCTTACTGGTGGGTTCACGTCTGGCTTGGCGGACTTTGCCTAGCAGGGTGCCAATTGAATTGTGATCCTGCAAAACCCAACTGCTTTTTTCGAACCGCAACAATACGTTTCAGCGGCTGTCTTCGTTTTGAAAACGAGATGAACTTGCCCGATACCATCCTGTTTCTCAAACGGAGCATTGTAGTCAGGATGCATATCTAGAATTCCCCAACGAAGTGAACGTTACTCGTTATAGTCATGATGCATTTATCGGTTTTGCTCAGTGAAGTGAACGCTATCCGTTGTCGTCAGGATGAATATCTGGAATATGATCGTTCATGACAGCTGTATAAATGTGAAATTTAATTTGGGGGGGGGGGGGGGGGGGGGGGGGGGGGGGGGGCAACTGCACCGTCGTGTTAATAACACGGTGCTATACGAACCCAATACCAGTTGGGCCTTAAAGAGGAATACTATTGTCATTTTAATTTGTCACTAGTAATAAATCCTTCGAAAAGCTGCCTAGTTGTTTGCTGCGAGATCCTGCATGTTGCCGTTGCTCGATGCTAGAAATTGCAGCGAATTATTAACTGCTTGCTTCTGAGCATGTACGGTTTGAGTCAGCTCTCGGATTGAGCTTACCATATCATGACTTTGATTGGCATCACGTCACACTTTTGATGTCTTGAATATCACTCAGCCAGTACCGATAGATCTCATGCCTTCAGCAGTTTCTGTCTTTTCACGGTTTCGCTTGCCAGAGTACTGTCTCCACCCACTGGTACCTTGTCCGCTTTCATCGAGACTCTTGTCCACAACTGATCCCACGGTCTTCTTCGTGATTGCGCTGATGCGCTCCATTCGCTGCACAATTCTCCGTTCGCTGCGCGGGAGTATCACTCGAAACGAACGCCTCGGTACCCATTCAATCAAGATCCCTCCACACGTCGCACATTACCGCATAGCGCGGGGATCACTCAATGGTACCTCGGTGTCGTTGCCAGTGTCTCGGAACGGGACACGATATACCGTGTACTGCTTGAGCATGTGCTTTAACTAGTAGTAAATGCATTAGCATTAGAACTATAATTAGTTCCACAAACAACATCGCATATCACCTTTACCGCCTTCTGTCCGCCAATGCGATAAGTCTCTGCTACAAGATAATCCCACGCAGTACTGAGTTGCTTCGAATTCTTGGACCAATCAAACATATCTTTTACCACGTCGTAGCGCAACCTCAGCAGCGCCTCGGCTGTCTTCGTGGTCTAGGGAATGGTAGACTTGGGTTATCGACCGTCGTTTTGGAGCGCTTCCCACGACGTGCTGATCGTTGGGCACTGGACGCAGAACCTGATGTACAAGAAGATCTTGCGCCTGCCGCAGGTGCTTGTGGGGTGATGACATGAGGGAAATAGGTGTAGTAGGAAGCTCCATCGTAGACTGAGCAGGTAGGATGTAAGTGGGTGAATCATCGGTGTTATCTGCTGAGAGCGGCGACGGGCTGTGTGTATGGATGTACGAGACTCGTTGTTGCACCTATCTCGGCCTCCTGACGGGAGGTTTCCGGCGTCCTGCGCAGGTGAGAACGGAGGTGGCGTATGGGGGGGGTTGTATGGCGATTTAACTGACCACACGTGGTACATACATCTTATTGGCTTAAATCGACACTAGACATGTATATGTAGTAAACACAACTGGGGATGGAAACGAATTGAATCTGTGACAGGTTCTTAGAGCAATGGGATTCAGTTATTTTTACGGCCTTAAACTCCGGTTATATGGTGTTCATGTCTCATACACGGCTATTATCCGGGTATGGTAGCGGGTATATTCCAAATACCTAATTTTACCATAAAAGGGACTAGAAGATATCGTAATTTATGATGGATTGCCAAAGCAGGTGCTATCCAGGATTTATATCGGGAAAATTAAATGTGGGGGATTTGGCAAAAGAGAGTGAGTAGCGCGCCCAACTAGGAATCCGACTATACAATGTATACCCAATAGCATCCATAAAATGGGCTTTGCCGAAGTTCTTGGCAACACTGTTTCGGGATTAATATCTAATCCCAGACACATCGCCTTGCCAAGTCGAGGACTTAGAGGCCGTGGACCCGCCCTTGCTGCGCTAGAGGCCGGGCACCCCGGCCTCTAAGTCCGCAGACAAGTGCAAACGCGCTATCCTACCTTTACTTCAATTTAACCAGGATATACTCTGTATACACGCATAAACGTCGATGTTATGTGATCTTAGTTGGGTGCAGCAACGAGTGCCTTAGCAAAAAGCAAGAATGGAACGGCCGTCAGTCTATCGGAGGTCGAAGAGAAATGTCACTTATGCTGCCGTCCAATCAGTACCCGCCTTGAGATCGATGTAGGCAGGATGGACCCATACAGGTTAAACCAGGAAATTATCAGGTATTAAACGGGTACTGAACATGCATTAGCCAAAGTGACTTTAGCTACAAGTTCTCAGGCTACTCTACGACAGATCGTGTCTTCAACACTGCGAGTAGCATCCTCCAGCGTAACCTCTCGATGCCCGTAGGTGCCAAGTCCGTTGCAACCTCACTGGAGGCACACGACTAGAAGAATCGTCACACAAAGATTCTGCTGCTGTTGCTATCCTTCTGAGTCGGCGTCTTGATCATTTGCTTCGTGTACTGGTCCTTTAGCACCTTGTCCATTAGCAAGACCGACCATCATCTTTGTGATCTTGTTGCTCTTCATGCGTTCGTAGACATGAATCTTCTTTGCGTACAGGGCAATAACCAGGCAGATCATGCGGTTTGTGTCGATGTTGCCCGGCAGAAATACGTACCTCACCTTTTCTTCGTCCAGGTATGCCCGAATGTGAGCCGCACCAGCTGGCATGAAGAAACCCGAAGTAGTATCACATCCTTCGAAATACATCGTTGAAACTGGATCGAGGAACACAGTGACATTATTCTCGTACGTGGCTGGAGATACACAGAGAAGGTCGTATTGCTCCGTCGTTCAGCCAGGTTCCACCTCGGAATCGGAACAGTTCTGCAAATATAATGTCAAATCTAAAGTCTGATAGAACAGATAGAGACCACGGAGTCAGGAATTTCTCGATCACCGAACCTGCATCGCCCTTCGCATCAACTACGGGTGCGACGATAGAGTTTACCCATGAGCTGCACCGATAGCCCTCAGAGCATATTTGCTGCCAAACCCACACATCTTTCATCGTTTCGATATGCTCTCGCGAAAATCCTGCTTGTTTTTTTTTCGATTGTAGCGACTGCCACATCCTCACTGTCATTCTCGACATCGATAGAAATAGTTTCTGGTAACGGCTTCCTGCCGTCCAGGAGGTCTTTCATCATACACACCGTCTCAAGGGCATCGTCTACCGAGTCCTCTGTCAATCTGAACCGCTCGCAATGGGGAACAAACTCGGTGGTAATCCTCCACTTAGTGTCAGGTATCGGCTCTTGGTCATGCACTTGAAAAGTCTACAGAAATAATCGTAGCTCTCGTAACTGTGGGCGAATACCAATAATAGATGACACAACCTCGCAAACGTCACTCTCATGAAAAGGAGCACGCAAGTGCACTTCTTGATTGCATTCTTTCAGCGCTGCAGGCGCTTTTGCACGCTGTTCTGTTCGGTACAGTGTGGGCCGTCCTACGTTGGGACCCGAAGCGCTGAGGCGGATCACTTTGGTGCTGCTCCTAGCTTGGCGATGACACTTGAGTGGTAATACCTGCACATTCACTGGTTACCTGGCAAAAACCTGGTAAAGCCATGTACATACCTAGGAGATATCGAGAAAACGAGATGATGAAACTATCGCCAAGGAACTTCTTGTGCCCCATGGCATGGCGACATGGAAATTTTATTGTAACTGCACACTCGCAGTCGCACTATAGGCCCTCCTTCACCAACAGGAATTCGTTCTGCCTGCTACGAAATGTAATGGTGTCGCCATTGTCTACAAAATAATACTCAGATGCCGATTTCGGGTCCACTGCTACCTGGTACTGAGCGTGCAGTGCTGCAGCCACCCAGTAAGTAGCCATGCCTAACACAATGTTCATTTCTTCCGGATATTTTTGTATCACGAAGTGTTCCTGGCATCTCCACCTTCAAGCGATATTCGCTCTCTATCCTGCGCTGCCAAGCAGCAGAGAGCTCAGCGCAGCTCGCATTGTCAGAGGATTATTTAGGTATCATTTTTACTTCCCAAACATGCTCTCGACCCGGTTGTTAGTGTGATTGGTGAAGTGTGACAACTCGGATCGGAAAGGCATCACCCACATATCCGTTCATGAATCCCAATTCGAAACGAAATAGCCCCACGGTCCTCCTCCACGGCCACAGAGACTTTCAAACTCGCCACGATGTGACACATGGTAGAGTGAGACCATTCTTTGCATACGTCATGTTGGTGATGACATGGCTCATTTGTGTCAGCACGTCCTCTGAATAGGATCTAAATTTCATGGACTTGCGTATTGTCTCGTGCAATCATTTCATCACGTGGAATGGCATAAAAACACGCGCGCCTCGGGCAACATCTTGCGGATCACTTCGACTTCTGGCATATCCTTACCCACAACCACAATGCAAACAAAGTGCCATTGTTCGTTTGGCCAGTTGAAATTGTCAAGGCACTTTGCCATATGCCAATCAGAAGTTGTCTCTATAAGAGCGTACTGCACAGGTTGCCCGTGGCCAAATTTATCCATCACAACCGTGGAGAACAACTGATAGTTTTATTTGCATAACGGAAATATACAGAGAAAACCTGGTTAAAAACTGGCAATACCTGTTGCTATAAGATATAAGAAACACATATTCAGCTTACAACGTACTTATTCGTTTTGTGAGTGCAGTCCATCTGGAGAACCCAGGGAAAGCCTTCGTACATCGCACGCATGTGACCAGTCGAGAATGAGGAGACACCGGTATCGCCTCAAAAACTTTGGTTCACTGTGGACACACTCTTAGAAGACTCCAGATTGAAACTCACTACTACCTCAGCCACGGCATCGTCATCACTGAGCTGCTCTTCTACAGGTCGCTTTACAAAGTCATATTGTTAACCATGAAGGAACAATCTAAACTTCACCAAAATGAAACATGCACTTGAGGCATGCTACTTACGACTCTGCCATAGAGGCGCAATTAAATTGCGCACATCGTTCATTGTCACTCTGTGCTTTGAATTGGTGCTAATGTTACTGTAGATGCTGGTAGGAGCTGCACGTGTTTCACCAGGAGCTCAATGTCGGGCATTAGCACAGACTTGGATGGTACCTGGCGAATACCTGGGTACTTCATGTAAACCTCCTTGGACACGGGATAGTTGTGCATGTAGTTCTCAACCTTCCATACAGCCACCCATGTATCACCGCGCTGTTGCAACTGCGCCAGAAACTGGAAAGGACTCGCCGTCCCGCGCAGGTTATGTGTTGTTCGCTTGCCGGATGTTCGTTCGCGCGGGGGGGCACCATCCATGCGTGCATATGTACTTACGCCGGTACATCTCGTCACTTCTACCGTAACAACGCTGATCGGTTTGCGGTGGCACAGATCGTACCAGTCGAAGATGAAGCTGATGCCTTCAACGCCTTCCTCTTCAGCAAGATTCTCCAGGTTCATGAGCTAGTTTTTAAAGAGTGCTAATCAAAGTACCGATGAACCCCTCGGTAGTAATCCCTAGCATTGGAATACCCGCTGACAGGAATACGAAAGTGGATCCCGAAGACAAGCATTTTACAAGGCTAAGTAAATATTCCCTCTCACCCCTCACTTGCAATATGGAATAAAAACTCACCTAAAAATGTCTATTCTGAGGGGCTTAACTGTGGGAAAGAAACTGTTGGGCAGCACGTCCAATGTAGTCAAGCAAGGACTTCGCTGCTTGCGCCCTTCCATATCACCTAATTCTTCTCGCAGCTCTCTCTACATCGTCATAAGCCCCCCAAATGTGTCGGTCATCACTGACGTCTGAATATGTTTTATCATTCTCCCAAATTTGCTGGGCTCCTACAGGTCTCACGGGCGTACATCTGGGCTGGATATCTCGACGAGATTCCAACGCATCCGGTATGATAGTGAGTTTTATTAATTTGGTGCTGTCCTCTGGGATGTTCCTGGTCCTGTAGCCGCTCGCTGCAGTTTTGCGCTAAAATGAAGAAATCTACGTCATTGTGCGCACAATGGTCTCCCTGCAACATAATTATTATACAATCTTGGTGCGTGTCAAAGTGGTCAAACGTACAGAAGTGCATATTCGTCTGCAGTGTCGATTTGCCAAAACAAGCAGGTCATCATGGGCATTGTCGACGTACTCGACAAAGCACTACATGTACAGTACGCGTCCGATCTGCAAAACCAAGGACGTGATCGATGTTGGCAAAAGCAGTATCGCGGTATAAAAAGGCACGTGAATCTGGGATTCATGATGCTTTTGCTCGCGACAAGGGTAATGTATAACTATCCATGGATATGTATATCTGGACAACTCCAGACCAGGGCGAACTTGTATTAATAGTGCGTTACAACTGGAAGGTCCTGGAAGTATAATAAATGTAGTATCTAACTACTGTAAATAGACTAGGAGGCCCGACTGCGTGAGTCGGTAGAGCGAGTTATCAAGATGAAGCTACAACATGGACTGTATGACAACCCGGTGCCTGGTTAGCAATATGTGTCCCTGGCTGGCAACGCAAAGGATGAAGAGACCGCGCTGGAGCTGGCGCGTGAATCTATTGTGCTCCTGAAAAATGAAGACAACCTGTTGCCGCTGTCGAAAAACGCGTCTGTGTTTCTGACAGGTCACTCTGCGGATAACGTTGGGTTTCAATGCGGTGGCTGGACTTTGACCTGGGAAGGATATTCGGGTAACGAGATGTTCCAACACGGAATCTCCGTTCGGAAGGGGCTGGAGAACCTGGTCGGCAACAGCTCTTTCTCACAATTTAATGGACAGCATGCAAATGGCTCCATTTCGGACGCCGATCTCACAACGTCAGTCGAGCTCGCCAGCCAACACGACCACACTATCGTTGCTATCGGCGAGTTCAATTATACAGAGAAACCCGGAGATATCGACGATCCTGCATTGCCAGAGGGCCAAGAGAAGTACGTAGAAGAGCTCGCTGCGACGGGGACTAAAACTATCGTGGTCCTCTTTGGAGGTCGTCCGCGTTTGTTTGGTTCAATTCCGGACCACGCTGCTGCCATCATTAACGGTATGCTACCGTGTGAACTCGGCGGCCAAGCCGTGGCTGAAATTCTCTATGGTGACGTTTACCCCAGCGGTAAGATGCCAATCACCTATCCGAAGGACCCGGCCAACATCGCCATCCCCTACAATCACCGCGTCACAACGCGTTGCAAGTGGGACAACTGCTGGATGCAATGGGACTTTGGTGCTGGTCTCAGTTACACGCAGTTTATCTTTTCCCGCCGTCACACTCGATAAAACCACCATTGCTGGTAGCGGTGATACGCTCGCTGCCACCGTCACCGTCACGAACACTGGTACGCGAGCTGGGAAGGAGACGGTTATGTTGTTCTTGATCGAACCATTCCGCAAGATCTCGGTGCCGGAGATGAAGCTACTCAAGAAATTCAAGAAGATTGATCTACAGGCCGGCGAATCCGTGGATGTGTCATTCTCGCTGTCGGCTGAGGATTGGGGGGTGTACAAGCCGCAAATTAGCAACGGGTTGAATCGCATCGTGGAGGACAGCAAGTATGTTGTGGCTGTGAAGCCGGACACGTGGTGCAATGTGTACTAGGGCAACATCACGAACCCGTTGTGCGCGGAATTTACTATTGACACGAGCAGTGGTGCAGGTACTATCAGCGCTGGTGTCGTGCTGTAAAATCTTAAAGCCGTCGGTACCAGAATACCAGCTTGCATATGAAATGCGACTACTACAGAAACTTGTTTTTTAACTACTGGTAGTACGTGTAATAGATCGTCTTCGACTTAGCTAGGAATACGTTTTTCTCACGTAAGGTAAGCTGCCAGTTTAGTTGAACGTGCCAGTTTAGTCGAACCAAATGTAGATTTGCCATAGTCGCATTTGATTGGGTATAAATGATAGTCAGCATATGTCTTTCCAATACAAAATCCAACATAAAATCTCTACTATACTGATTCGAGCGTCAAAATTACTTGTCATTTTTAGCAAGCTCTCCTCGGTCGTTCACCGACCAAATCGGTCGCAAACAAAGTGGCGAAATAAATCAAATCGCGAAGTGGATAAGTAGTTTTAGAGATTTAGAGGTCTAAAGTGAAAGTATTCGTAATCTCTACTAAACTGGCAGCATTCACTGTTTTGCTAGTGCAGTGAGCCCGCGGCGAGTGGGACGAATTTTGCGGTAGCCTCGTGGTGCCCTGAGTGTCAATGTTTGCTTCGCAGGCTTCAACGGCTCCCTGTGCAATACAATCTGTACAGTAAGAGTAAATTTGGGTTAAAACGACGGCAAAAATGTTTTTAGAAGCAGGCTCCACTAAAACGTTTTTTTTTACCTGCTGGTTTTTCTCCAAGTACTTGTTTTTGGGGAGCTCGATACTACCGCATGTAAGCTGCCTTCCGGTCTAGCTATACGGCCGACTTCGTGGGCGGTTCGTCGCCAACTGAATGAGCAAATTATGTGAAGCGACAGGGCCGTTGTAAAATGAGTATTGTATCGAACAGATACCTTTCTTCTTCAGTTCACGAGACGCTCTCGTGTTTTCCGTTTGCCGCAGCTTACATCAACATGTAAGCTGAATGTTGAGCGAGATGACATCGACCGAGGTACGCAGTACCGTGAAGCTAATCCGTTAAGGGCTGCCCATACCTGAAGGTATTCCCAGTATTGAAGGTATTCCCAGTATTAAACAGGCTAATAGTAGAATTGAAAAATCCGTGTTCTTCCCATGATTCGTTAAATATTCTACGAATTGTATTTCTGATCGAAATATTCCTTTATGACGAAGCGAGCACTTTTTTAATGCCGTAAGAAAAAAAAAACCTGCGCGACTTGTTCTTCTCCTCGTTAAGAAAACTATTGCCG
Organism: Phytophthora cactorum; assembly: GCA_016864655.1. Classification (NCBI taxonomy): domain Eukaryota; phylum Oomycota; class Peronosporomycetes; order Peronosporales; family Peronosporaceae; genus Phytophthora; species Phytophthora cactorum. Next base: position 574,243 of record NHQK01000008.1, read on the forward strand.
TGTCTTGCACAGGGAAGCTCTGGATTTTACTGGAGTGGGAGCTGAACTGATAGAAAGCGTCTCTTATTCACGCTGGTAGTATTTTTGCTGTCAAGAAACGAGTATAAACAAGGAAATACATTTTTAATCATTTTAGTTGCGCTAAAATGAAAATAATCTGTCTGCTCGTAAACGAAATGCCATGCATGTCTTCAGCTTGATATAATGTTTGTATGGTCCCTCGCCTCGACGCATCTCCTACGCCTGCTTCATAGCCGCAGCATCTGCTACAAATATTGTGATCACTCGTGAAGCAGCCTGAAATCTATGATACTTTTCGATTGCAACGACTACAACTATGGCGATTTCGGCTACGGGCTATGGGGGCCCGCCTCGCCCTATAGTTACGAGTGTCAGCCCTATGGGTATGGTGACAGCTGCGACAGCTATTGTTACGGTCATGATCGCTGTAAGAATGGCTACGGAAAGAATTGAATTGAATTGATAGCGATTTTTGTCGGCTGTAGTACACCCGGCGCCGACGGTGCCGCATACAGTCGATTCACTAAGCGAATCCTGTGGTACTAGCCATACTCACGGAAAGAAGTAAAGAAAACGTCGGCCAACCACTCGCTTGTCATTCCCAGGAATTGATTCATCTACTCGCTGTTGACGATGTTGATGGCGCGCGTCACGTGTTCGTCCTCCTTACGTCTTTGATATCGAGTAAATGAATCCAGGCACTGCGTCATATTCCTGGAGCTGTCCAGATCCGCCTTCGACTTGCCGAAGAATTTCCCCAGTTTGTTGTTAGTGTTATTGCGGAAGTGAGGTAGATTCGCCCTATACAATGTCACCCACATCTCCTCGGACCACATCCAGTTTGTTTCAAAATATTTTCACAACTCCATGTGTCCTCCACGACACGCAAGCGCCTTGAACTCATCAGCTTGGTCTTGATGTTCACTCTCGGGATGTTGAATTCACCATGCCTGGTACACAATAATCCATCTGCTTAAAAACTTCGCTGCTGTAGGCACCATACTTTTTGTCATCATTCACGGCTTTCCGCAGCTACTTCAACACATGGAGATGGCACAAGAGGATGCGTGCGTCAGAAAACATACTCCGCAACACCTCGATCTCATTGAGATCTTTATCCACCATGATCAACTTGGTGCGCTCCCAATCATTAACCCTCTGGAACTGATCGACGACCTCCATCATATGCCAGTCAGCATCCCGCTCAATAACGGAGTGCTGCACAGCCTGACCATTCCCGAACTGATCCACTATCATAAGCGCACATAGCTGATATTTGTATCTGTTATTCAAAAAGCAACCAAATCAAAAACATGGACGAAACATCGTAGCATGACCACGATAAACAATGTTAGAAACATGATCTAAACATGAAAAGCATGGTACAAACCTGTTCGTTTTGTGCATGCAATCGACGAGCAGAATTTCTGGTAATCGCTTGTACAATTTACCCATGTGCTCCGAACTGATAGTGACAACAGCTGTGTCCCCATGGGTATCTTCACCTGCCGCGGACACGATACCAGGAGCGGCCAGGTCGAACTTCACTAGCAGTTCAGCTACTTGGTTCTCGTCACTAAGCGAAGCGCCTTACACCAGTTAAGACAAAATATCAGCGTCGATAATCAACTAAATAAATAGAAGAAACACTCACCTGTCCTTGATCTTGGCAATCTTGTTGAACACATCTGTCAGCTAGGAGGGTTGGCTCGAATGTAGTCGTAAATTCTGCTTGCTTTGCTACCACTCGCTACCGTAAGCTCCACGTCACTCATAATCGGAGACCCAGAAGGAGTTTGATGAACGGAGAGATCCCGCTGATAAACCTCCTCAGAAACTTTGTGGCAGTGCCTGTAGAATGAGTTCTTGATATGAATGCGCCATTCACCACTCGAAAGCTGTATGCACTAAGCTTGAAAACGCATGTCACAGCCAACACCTCTCACCTTGTGCGACGGGTATGCTCCTTTGGAGCGAACACGCGGTTTTCACCCATGCACACAGATGTAAAACCGCTCGTAATGGTCTAAATCTTCAGGAACAAGAGGTATTTGGGATTATGGTTTCCAGCATGGACCTTCATAGCAGAAATCCGGCGGTTTCTCAGCCGAACGTTCAAAGTTTCGCTGGTCACTAGCACCGTGCGATTGTCCCCCCTAATAGTTCTTGAGGTAAACGTCAAATTCTTCCCAATACGTCTGGTACGTCTTCAATTTGGGGACAGTACAGTTCGTTATCACAAGCAGCTAGCGCACGTTTTTGGCTGTCACGGGATCCTTGCGACGTATGCTCTCTTGCCGCGTCATCGTTCTCGTTGTCATCGTTCTCAGCGTCATCAAATGTCGGTGCCCTTGCTTGTTGTGCCTTCATATCTTTTTATCGCCCTCCAGCCTGCTCGTCCTCATGCTGATCATGCTGATCGATACTGTTTGTGGGTTGAGCGTTATGGTATGCTATCTTGCCCGAAATCGCTATTTTTTTTTATTTTCAGCTGAGTTGCCCGTGTTGTGTACGTCACGAGAACCATTTTCGCTGATGCTGGAACTGTCTTGGAGTCCAAGCTCTCTCAGGATCCGTGCGGTGTTTTTTTTGCGAGCAATCTCGAGCTTTGGGTGGTCTAAAACACATGACACGAAAGTAGTCGCAACATGGCCAACACATAGTCACAATCATGGTCCAGCCATGACCGGAAACATGACCACAAACATAGGGTAAACATGGAATAGAGCATGGTTAGAACGTGACGCGACACTAGCACTTAATATAGAATGGATAATACTAGTAGTGTGCCAACATACGTACGTGGTACGCAGTGGCTACCTCGACGACAGGGAGATAAGCTAGCCGCTAGCAAATACCCACAGAACGTTAGGTCGAGGATGGTCAGTGGCATCGCTGCGCATACCATGCCATACTATACACCACACAGCTGGGCAACATGCCGCCTCTTACGCAGCAGTGACTTTGTTGTCAGTACCGAGCACTTCTCGCGTCGCCTTCTACTAGCATAGCCACGGAGAACTAGATAAGTTGCATGTCCTCACAATCATAGTAGCCGTAACTTACGTACAGGTGGGTGCAGGTGGCACGACACGGCTTCTCACCAATCATCCGAAGTGAGGGGGCAATCTGAAGGGGGGGGGGGGCGGATTCAGACACCAAGTATTGATAATAACGACCTTAGGAAAGTACAGCACATACAACCCATAAAACCGCTGCATTACCTTCTGCAATACGAAGGTGGAATGGAGTGGAGAGGAGACACCAATGCTGGGGGTCCAGACGTGTCACAGGCGGTGTGCGCGTGGGGAGAGCAGGAGCTGGCTTCTCGAGACGCGTGGCAGATTCGAAATTGATTTATAAAAAAACATAATGTATTTTATAAATTACAAACATAGTAGAAACATGTTTAAAATATGCAATTCATAGCATGGCTCTAGGTTTTCCGTTTTTTTATCGTGAATGCCGATTGATCAGCGTCGATACGAGCGCGGACCTGGACAGCAAGACTTTGGGAGGTAAAAATGAATACAGTAGCGAGATAGAACGCTGCTTTTGGAAGACGCAAATGAAACGCTCAGTTTTCCCTGTTTCTTTCCTTACAATTCTGAGGCGTGTGTCGTCGTGGACTCAAATCATCCGCCGATTGCATTCTGTAGCCTACTTCTTCTTAAGAGAAGCGAGGTATACTCCCAACGATTTCTGCACCTTGTCCGTCTGCGCAAAGTCAGTAAAAGCCTCCAGATCTTTTTCACGGATGGCAATCAGTCGGTCCGCCGTCTCTTGACGCATCAGCAACTTGGTCTTCACACGCGCCATATCTAAGCGTCAATAGCAGCAACGAATTAGCAGACCATACTTCTTTTTCTTCGAGATCTCCGCAAAACCAGTGTAACATACCCGGAATGGTGAGCCATCTGGCCATTGCTGCCTCAGCACGCGGGAACACTTCCTCCAAAGCCACAGCCTCGTCCACCAAGCCGATCGCCTTCGCCTTGGTCGCATCCACCTGCAGTCCAAGTCCCAGCATCTTCTCGGCCTCACGGTGGCCAACAGTGTTGACAAACGTGTCACGGAACCACGTGGGGGCCACAATGCCCAACTGAGTCTCGTTGAGGCCGATCATGGGCTTGCCACTCGTCATGATGCGGTAGTCGCAGCACATGGCCAGCAGACAACCCCCTGCCGGACTATGGCCCTCAATGGCAGCGACTGCAGCGAGACGCGTGGTGTACAGACGCAGATATAGATCCTGAAGAGAAGTCCAGAATTTGGTGATCGTCGCTGGCTGTGCAATGTTATAGTTGTGGTTAGAATACAATTAGACACGCTTAGGGATCGGTCCACTGCAGTTCTACCTGTGGTTGATACATCTCCATGATGTCCAGGCCAGCTGAGAAGACTTTCTGGTTGGAAGACGCCAGGATGATGCCCCTGGATAAAATATACATCGTCAAAATAACTTCATAGTAGGTTTACCGCTGCCATGGACGGTATCGTACCGCACACTCTTGTCGTCCTCGAGCTTCTTGATGATCGCGTCCAGCTCACGGATCAGCTAAGGAAGTACACCATGTATACTATCAGTTATAACACATCTTAGTACAGCACGACAGTCCGACGTACCGCCGTGTTGAGCGAGTTGACGGGCGGACGATTCATGCGCACGACCGCGTACTTGTCCTTCTTCTCCACCAGCACCAGGGGATCGCCTGATGAGGAGAAGGTGCGCATTGCCAGCGCCCCTAGACGCGGCGTACGCACCAGCGCAGGCTTCATGGCAGTAGGCAACATCGTCGGTAGCTCAGGGTCTTCGGCAGTGGAAGGATCTTGGGATTCCGACGTGTGCCGTGTAAGGGCAACTTCAATTCTATCATACAGCATACGATATGATCAATAGCAGACTTTAAAAAATATGGCTTCAAATGTCTGGCACGTCACACCACAAGCTTGTTTGAGCGACGTCCATCGATCCGTGGCCCCCCTCATAATTGCATTCCTGCGCAAGGGCACGCAGCGCTTTACTCGACTATGACGACGCCCAACGGAAAGACGATCGGTATCTGCGGCGCCACGGGCGCTGTGGGCATCGAGATCATCTCGGTGCTGGCCGCGCACAAGTTTCCGGTCAAGCAGCTGGTGTTGTTCGCGTCCTCGCGCTCGGCCGGTAAGAAGGTGGACACGGCATTCGGAGAGGTGGCCATCTCGCTCTTCTCGGTTGAGAAGGCAGCTAAGCTGGACTACGTCTTCCTGGCCGTGTCGGGCGACTTCTCGCTGCAATACGCCAAGGAACTGGCCGCCGTGCCGAATGGACCCGTGGTCATTGACAACTCGTCGGCTTTCCGCCGCCACCCGGAGATCCCTCTCGTGATCCCGGAGATCAACGGCCACGTGCTCATCCAGAAGGACGGAAAGCCGCAGCCCAAGCTTATCGCTAACCCCAACTGCACCACAGCCATTGCCGCCATGGCGCTCTGGCCGCTGCACTGCGAGTTCGGCATCAAGAAGCTCATCGTGTCCACGTATCAGGCGGCCAGCGGTGCCGGAGCTGCCGGCATGGAGGAGCTGGCTGACGGTGCCAAGGCCTTCCTGGCCGACGAGCCCGTGACCTACAAGGTATTCTCGTACCCTCTTCCGTTCAACCTCATCCCGCACATTGACAAGTTCCAGGAGAATGGCTACACCAAGGAGGAGATGAAGGTCACGTGGGAGACACGCAAGATCTTTGGCGAGCCCAACCTCGCCGTGAGCTGCACGGCTGCCCGCATCCCCATCATGCGTGCGCACTCCGAGGCTCTCTCTATCGAGACGGTCAAGCCCGTGAACATCGCCCGCGCCCGCGAGATTCTGGCCAAGGCGGACGGTGTGGACCTCGTGGACGAGCCGGAGAAGCTGCTGTACCCCATGCCCAAGAACGCCACTAAGAAGTTCAACATCGAAGCCGGCCGGCTGCGCAAGAGCCTGGTCTTCGGCGACCACGGCCTGGAGCTGTTCGTATCTGGCGACCAGCTCCTGCGCGGTGCGGCGTTGAACGCCGTGCTGATCGCCGAGTTCCTCGAGAACCCGCGCTCGACTCCGCAGTTCACCAAGAAGCCGACCACGTGCTCACTCTCGAAGGACCAGCAGCAGGTTGTGCTGGGCCTCGTGGCAGGCGTCGCTGTGAGTGCGGCCTCTGTTCTGGCCTACGGGCTGGTCAAGAAGAACTAAGTCAACTAAAGACACGTGGTTGCTCTCTTTTTGTCTTATTGTACGACAAACGCCTCAGTTGTACTTGTTGTTGTTGGATGCTTTCACTATCGCTGTGCTGTTAGGACTGTATGACGCACCTGCAATCCCTAGACCATCGCTTTCACATTGGAACTTTGACTGGGTCGATGTGAACTGCATGCTACGAAGCTGGTGCACAGTTGCGCCATGTTTCAATCGTCGTGTTGATTCGCTTGGCCCGCTGCTCAGATCCCTCCGTCTTCCTTCGCTCGAAGACGGATTTTGACGACGAGAACTTGGTCCAAGACGCTTCCTGTACTTGTGCGCAAGGTGAGACTGCATCATACGTCGCTGGTTCGGATCGACATCCTTCTTGTCCAGCAACGCTGTAAGGATCAAGGCAGCAAAGTAAGCAGATTTCTCACGAACCCATCCACAAAAGCGACCTACCTAAGCGTGCGGAGGAGAAGGTGATAGTTTTCTCGCGATACTTTGCTGTTGCAGTGACCTCATTGCCTCGAAGATCTAGCTCTATGAGCGACGTGACTCCACCAACCAGCGCAAAAATCTCTTCCAAGTCGCTGATGAGGTTCTTGGAGAGATCGAGCTGCTCCAAGCAGCGAAGCAAGGTAAGCGGCTTAGTGGAGACCACGCGACAGTTGGATAAATCCAATATTCGCAGAGAGCCCTGCATGGGTAGAGCAAAACAACGCGCAGAAGGTCAGCAAACGCACAGACACCTAGCATTGGATAACAGCAAGGGGGTCTACCGCCAAGGTTCGCATCGTGTCCTCTTCGAAAGAAAAGTACGTATCAATAGGCACATTTTGGTTCGCCAAGTACAGTTCTTGCAACCGAGAGCAGCCCGTCAACCCCTCGAGCCGCACGATGCTATTTTTTTCAAGATACAGCTTCTCCAGTAGCCTTAGTGGCTCCAGATTCTCGATTCTTCGCAGGCAGTTGCCTTGCAGATGGAGGTGGGTGAGCTGTGGCACTGCATCGAGGTTCTCGATGGCCCCTACCTCGTTGTCGTAGAGGTAGAGCACCTTCAGGTTGGGGCAGTGGTGCAGGTTCTGAATCTTACGGATGGCTTCAGTGTCGCTGCCGCCTTGCATCAAGGCTTTGCTGGCGTCTCCGTTTAACGCCAGGTGCGTGATCCGCTTGAGGTAGTGGGAGAGGTGCTCCTTCTTGCCGACACTAAGCTTGGTGGCGTTCAGCAGCACCTCCATGGTGATCTCTCGCCCACCACCAGCTCTCTGCGTCTCGGTGTCATGCTGGTTGCTGTCGGCGTCCAGGCTCTGCATGGTTCACTTCAACTCGCGAGCTTTGGAATGGACCAACGGAACAGCACCTTCAACTTGTCGGTGGTAACCCCTGAGGGTGGTGCCTATTGATAGGCAGACAGACAGGTGGTTTCATGATACAGCGTCCAGCGTGGCGTCTTCAAATGGTGGCGGGGAGAGAAGCTCAACAGCAGAATTGGCATCCACCCAATGTCAAAAGGGAGAGAGGAAGGTATCAGTTGCCACGCACTTGTGTTGTCAGATGGTTCTGTGTCATGCTGTCGCGTTGTTATACCGTCCGGTGGCAGTAGCACGCGATGTATGCGACATGAAAATTTTGGATTGGTCAATATTCTTTTTCTCGAATCACTTAACACCCAAAACAACATATTTTGACCAATCATCAGCATTAATATGGATCTTTTTGGCTAATCGGAACTCGCCACAGAACCTTTGTGGAATTGAATGGCGCGCAGGCGATAGCGACCCCCCATTCGCTTTTGAGAGCAAGAAGCCCCAAGGAAGAAGAAAGGAGCAACAATTATGGCGGAAGGAGGTGCGTCTCTGCGCAATACCCAGCACCAAACGTCGCGCGCCGTCACGCCAGCAAGAAAGTCCATTCACTGGGCCATCTTCTTGTGGCGCGCGCGTGGCTCTGCGTGCAGTCTAACCCCTTTACCATGAGAAACTGCTTGACTGACGTGGCCTCTACCTCTCTCATTTGTTATTTAAACTTGCAGGAAGATCTACATACGTGCCGCCGCATATGCGCGGCGGCGGCGGCGGAGGTGACCGCGGCCGTGGCGATGACGACCGTCGCGGAGGTTTTGAGGACCGTCGCGGCGGCTACGGCGGCAATGACCGTCGTGGTGGCTCGCGTGAACGCGGCTACGGGAACCGCAGCGGCTCCCGCGAGCGTGGTGATGGCCCGCCTCGTGCCACGAACTCGCGCTGGTCTGGCTTTGAGTCGGACCGTCGCGACGACCGCCGTGGAGGCTACGGCGACGACCGTCGTGGCGGTTACGGAGGCGGTGGTGGCTATGGCCGTGGTGGCGGCGGCGGCGGTGGTGCCCGCGTGAACGAGCTGGGCTACCACGGCGACCTGCGCCGCAACGAGCGCCTGGAGCACGAGCTATTCGGCGACGCCAAGTCGTCCGGTATTAACTTTGACAAGTACGACGATATCCCCGTCGAGACGAGCGGCGAGAACGTGCCCGATCCGGTGACGGAATTTGCAGAGGAACAGCTCGGCCCCGAGGTTATCCGCAACCTGGAGCTGTGCAAGTACTCGAAGCCCACCCCCGTGCAGAAATACTCGATCCCGATCGGTCTGGCCGGTCGTGACATGATGGCCTGTGCCCAGACGGGTTCCGGTAAGACGGGCGGTTTCCTGTTCCCCACACTGGCGGCCATGCTGCGTGTGGGCGGCACGCCTCCGCCTGATGTCGGCCACGGCCGCTCGCGCAAGATTTTCCCGGCCGGATTGATCCTGTCGCCCACGCGTGAGCTGGCGTCGCAGATCCACGAAGAAGCCAAGAAGTTCTGCTACTGCACGGGTATCGCCCCCGTTGTTATCTACGGTGGTGCTGAAGTCGGCCGTCAGCTGCGTGAGCTGGAACGCGGCTGCGACCTGTTGGTGGCCACTCCCGGCCGTCTCGTGGACCTGATGGAGCGTGGGCGCATCTCTCTGTCATGCATCCGCTTCCTGATTCTGGACGAGGCCGATCGCATGCTGGACATGGGTTTCGAGCCCCAGATTCGCCGCATTGTCGAGCAGGAGGACATGCCCCGTGAGCGCCAGACGTTCATGTTCAGTGCCACGTTCCCGCGCGAGATCCAGCGTCTCGCGTCCGACTTCCTGCGTGACTACATTTTCCTGACGGTCGGCCGTGTGGGTTCGGCCTCGAAGGATGTGAAGCAGACGGTGGAGTACATTGAACAGTACGACAAGGAGGACTACCTGGTGCGTTTCCTGAACCAGGTGCAGGACGGTCTGATCCTGGTCTTCGTGGAGACCAAGCGTGGCGCTGACTTCCTGGAGGACATGCTTTGCCGTGAGGGCTTCCCGGCCACGTCGATCCACGGTGACCGGTCGCAGCGTGAGCGTGAAGCCGCCCTGGCCAGCTTCAAGTCGGGCCGTACGCCCGTGCTGGTGGCTACGGATGTGGCTGCCCGTGGTCTCGATATCGATGGTGTGACCCAGGTTATCAACTTCGACCTGCCCAACAACATCGACGACTACGTCCACCGTATCGGCCGTACTGGTCGTGTGGGTAATGTTGGTTACGCTCTCTCGATGATGAACGAGAAGAACCGCAACATTGCTCGCGAGATGTACGAGCTGATGGCGGAGAACGGCCAGGAGATCCCGGCCTTCCTGGACCAGATGGCCAACAGCGGGTTCCGTGGTGGAAGTCGTGGTGGCCGTGGCGGTCGTGGCGGCCGCGGCAGCTCTCGCTTCGGTGCTAGAGATTTCCGTAGCGAGGATCGTGGTGGTGGCGGCAGCCGTGGTAGCAGTGGAGGTTTCGGTGGCGGTGGTGGCGGCGGTTATGGTGGCGGCTATGGCGGTGGCTACGGCGGCGGTGGCGGCGGCGGCGGCGGCTACAGCGGTGGCGGCAGTCGCAGTGGTGGCTCCCGCGGTGGAGGCGACGACAACAGCGCCTGGTAAATTACAGGCGGTAGAAGATGGCAAGCAGTTGTCCGCCATTAGAAGACTTGGAGCAACGGTGTCGTGACGTCGGCCCCGTGGAGTTCCTCTATTTTTCGTAGCGCGGAGAGTCGGAAGAAAGCTTCCTTCGATGTACAAGTAACGTCGGGTGCCCTCACAAGCCTTGCCCGCCGCTGCCCCTTGTCTGTGGGGCGCTGCGAGCCGGGATATTAGGATACTTGATGACCATTTTGCTAGCGTGTATTATAAGGCAGCGTTCTTCTTAGAAAATATACCATCTTACCTCAGTGAATGCAACCAAAAGCGTAAGATACCCTATACATGTATTTTACCGGGAGGGATACGTATCCTGTACTGTAGGACACCCGCAGAAACTTTAATTCGTCACCAAATGTATTCCCAGTTACAGGTAGCTTTCAGGTTACATCGTGAGACCAGTGAATACCGGTTGCCTGGTGTGCACTCTTTGAAACTGTGAGTAGAGCGCATCACGTCTTTTATCAGCAGCTTATTACAAGGCTTACCATTGCTTTATGTACGGCCTTTGTAGAACCCATTTTTCGTCAAAGCACTCGATGCGGTAGATACAGTTTGCCCACACGAGAACATACTAGAATCTATCGTTCCTAAATGTCGACCGAGTTAAAGGTAACATTAGGAGACCTGCAAGTAACCTTCAAGCTACCGTCACTTCAAACGACTCGTTTACTTGGACACCCGGTCTACGTAAGCATTGGGGCATACAGTACACACTCGTGGCAGCTTGGCAGGCTTTAGGTGCACTGGGCTCGGTCTCAACTGGCGTTGGTCACAACAGATCAGTGAGTCTGTCGCCATATCAGCGTGATAATCCAGCCACTTGTTCTTCAGCGCAATGAAGCAAACGATTTTTTTAGGTAGTGTTGGGTGAAAATACTACCGAGTTAATACTTAGAAGTACCAATTACCGATAATCCCTTCCTAATAACAGTTATTAGAGGTATTGCCAATTATGTAAAGTTGACGTAGTGGGTGTGTTGACCTACAAAACTTCTGGTAGTGTTAGGCCAGCTACACTAGTTATGGATCTATTGACCCGCTTCCGTGTAAAAGCAATAGACTCACCTGTCGTCGACCGGCAGACAGCATCAAGAGCCTCGCGGAGAGCTGGATATCGCACTATGAAAACGTATTGGTAGTGGAATGCACTAAAACACTCCACGTGGAAGCCCCGCTCGCACTTAGCGCATCCGTACTTTGACTTCTTGATTTTTCCACGCATACTACAAAAATAGCATGTTAGCTTTCCGTTGCTGTACTTGGTAGAGTTGGGCGTAATTATGTGAAACGAAGTGTCTGCTCCAACCACTTCGTCAAGCGCTTCACACGGACGCTTCTTTTCACGCTGCAAGCGCTGCTGTCTCAGGTTCTTCTCATTGCTCGTCAGAGTGTCCGCAATTCGTCGTTTGAATTCTCGCAGTGTAGAAATAGATGACGTAGTTGGTTTCAGCAATGCGAAAGCATTGATAATAAATAGCCAGATCAATAAACCACGTAAAAGTGTCATTTCTAAGCGTTTCTCGCGACGTCGTGTGATCGCAGTTGATCAACGCGATCAATACCGTTCATGAAATGGTTATAGACTGCAATCACGGTATGCACCATGAATATCTTTCGGTGTAATACACGGTCGTCAGTCCAACGCTGAATTGGATAGAGACCATGGCAGCATGCCACAGCCTCTTTTGATGGTCTGCTTAGCGTTCGAGTCGAAGGAGTTGCGCTTAGATCATTGGAATAGGATACAACCACCTTGCGATCCTTGAAGATGATGTAACCAGCGTGTTTTGCATGTACAGTGTCTGGTTCGTACTCTCGTCGTAATGCTTTTGGTAGACGCTTCTGTGCTTTCTTGTGTTCAGCCTCCTTCTTCTTCCAGTCAGGTGCAAGGTCAACCGCAGCAACTAATTCCCAACCACCACGCTCCAATTCCACCACTCCCTTCACTGATTCTTCAACTTCCATTTTGTTCCATTTGTCGATAAGGTTCAAACGCACCGTCCCGATAGTTCTCATTTCACCATCGGTGAAAGCAAGAATTGCCTTGGCAAAAGTATGGCGTGTGTAGAAATTGTCGGAAACAGTTAGTCTATAGCCGGTTGGAGAGCGTAGGATCTTAGACTGATTGCCCACCATACTAAGCCACAGAGTCATAGCTGAATTACCGCTGATTTCAGTCTCGTCACGTGCTAATGTATTGTGGAGGCATGTACGGAGCACCGGAAACTGGTCGGTGTAACGCTGGCCAGGTGTCGATCGCATCGTGTTGCCCGATGCGTTGTCCTACAGTGAATGCACGTACAGTGATTTCTAGCCGACAACGGCGTAGAAACGAACAACGTACTTATCAGGTTTGGACGGCATGTATGATCATGCTCTCGAGCGTGCTTTGGTTGGTACGGTCATGTCGTCGATGCTGCTGACTCCAGCTGGAACGGCTATCTCAGAAAACTGTTTCTGAAAGTGAGAGAGTAGTGTCCGACTGTGCCACAATGGGTCGCACACCTTGTCAATCGATGTGTCTCCGTTCGCGTAAAAATTCAACGTAGCTCGTATGCTCTGAAATCCAGTTCTTGGCATCGTCTCAGAGAAGGCAGGTTGGCCGAGAAAACGTTTTTCCGACCAATATCCAGATATATCGTTCAGTGCACATATGCTCATAGCGATTTCTAGCCTACAGTAAGCGGTGAACTCGCTCTCAGTTGGCGCCACTTGCCCACGAGCAACCATGACTTGAGGTGTTCACGAAAGTAAACTGCGGCGAAATGATGTCGTAAAAAAACAGCGAAAATAAGCCGTATTCTGCATTATCACGATAGGCTTTTACTATCTTCGCTTCTGCCACAACATATAAACTGCTCTGCATACTCAACGACTTCATATACGCCGCTCCGATAGCGTTTGGTGCGCTGTTGCTCACGGTAGCACTGACCGGAGCCTCACTTGTGACACTGTATACAGGTGACACTGTATACAGGTACGCCGTCTGCGTCGACCTCCAGTACACTGGCACTAAGCTGCAGACAGTTAGCACTTAACAGCAGATCGTCTGCGTCAGGAGGAACGTCGCTGGCACTGAGCTGCACATGAATACCGAGGCTCTGTACTTCATCGCCGCTTGAATGGCTGGCATGGGCAGGGAGCTGACTTCCGCCACCGCATATCTACCCAGCATCCGGCTCTAGCTCCAGATCGCCATTAGCCCGTAGGGTACCTTCACTTAGCTGCTCGACAGCTTCCCGTAACTGATCTACGCCACGTAGCCACTCCTTACCGCTGCTTAGGTCTCGACTGATCTGTACGTCGCTGCTATCAACCCAAGCTTCACCACCGTCAGCTGTTTCGTCGTCCGTCTCACCACTAACGAGCCCCTCTCAGTCCTCAACGAGATCTTCCACTGCTATGGCTTCAATACGGTATACATGTCGCGACTCCAGCGCCGTCCAGCCCTACACGTTCTCGGTTGCCATCGCGATCCAGCACGTCGGGTGTGAGGGAGAACGCAAAAACCTGAATGGCATTTATAACGGTGTTACGAACAGTATTTAGTGGCCTGGCTAGCCGCCCGATTTGCTGAGCAGCTCCGATATAGCCAAAAGGGTTGAGGGAAGCCAGCTATCTCGGGCCAGTTTGCTGCTATGTGGTCACAATTGTAAAGCAGATGCCATAATTGCCAGTTTCACCGGTAAAAAGGATCGGTCCAAAATCATTCGTGAGGGCATCTCCTATCAACCAGATGCCGTATCGTGAAAGAAAGTAGCTGTCATAGACGACTGTGATTTCGTTTTACTTGGCAATAGAGCTACTGTTTGTAAACTTCATGTGGGTATTTACCTGTTCACTCTCCCTGCCCTTCGTAGTAGAAAGTGTGGTCAGCTCGGAATGATAGTCCGCTGATCCTTAAGTCCCTAAATCTGATCATATTTAGTTATATCGGACCTACTTACCCTAGTCTCTGTCGGCTTTATTTAAATCGGGCTCCGAGATAGGCCGGCAAATCGGGCGGCAAAATTGGTGAAAGCCACAATAACCATTATACACGGCAATTAATTGAAGCATCCGTAAACTGCTACATCGACTGTTTTCTGTTGTGTAGGCTTCCCCACCATCTCGGTCCATACCAGGCTGAGGGTTTGGTGCATGTTGCGGCCGCCATCGACACGGAACCTTTGGCCGCGAGTTTGTTCCCATCGGCCAGTGGCCGTCCACGCTAGTAGTAGATATACGCTTTACAATCATCGCGGGATTTTATCCTTTTGGAATAAATTTGCACATTGTGGGAACTTTCAATTCAACAGGTAAAGTGAAGAGAAAAGACCGATTGCATTCGCTTTGAAAATAAAGTCGCGCTTCGCCCGAAGAAGCTCTGAAATCAAGCTAATTATTTGCTTCTAATTTTTCGTTCGAGTTTTAATTTTCCTGCGCTAAGGCATCTCCTGCGCCTGCAGTGTATGCACGGTCGAAGGTGCTTGATGTAGCGGTGTGTCCGCCATCCCAGACCCAAGCTACATGTTCTGTAATTTTGTAATACATCTCGATTACACCAAGAACGCCACCACGCCGCACTCGATATTATGCTGGCATCATGGTAGGTTCAAAACAATACAAACGCAACTATACCAAGCCTCGAGGCATCAATTGATGATAAAAGGTGGCCTTCTATTTGTTTCTTACTTTAATTTTTCTATAGAAGCCTTGTATGCATAAATCTCGAGACTATGTCCTGAGCCTTCCGATGAGTAAACACAAGACCCGGTGAGGTATGTGGTTCCGTTTTACTGATGTAGTTTTGTATGACACTTGGCACTTGGTGCTGCAGGTCGAATATTTGGTTGGTCTCTCTGGATGCTAAGAATTTCGCTGCTTGCAGCCTCGCTTGCGTGAACTTTTCCCAGAGAATTGCGAAAGTGTTGTGTAGAGTTTGCCTTAATGGTTCGAGCCGAGTATCGCACGGCGTTGGTCGGGACTTGATTCTTCGTACTTCATCTACTGTGATTCGCTTTTTCAATCTTGAGTCCAAAGTTACCACTCGTAAAAAGGTTTGTTGTAGTGGTGTCGTTGTCGCTAGTGCCTATACTCCTTGATGAATTAGGTAGGCTTCATCACCAATCTGAGTGCCTCGTGTTTGCGGGCATGTACATCCCGCAAGCATTGATTTCCAGCTTTCCCGAGGCATCGATTGTAATGTGAAACTTTAGTTGAGCACCAATGTTGCCTGTGACTTTACATTTAAAAGTTCCAAATTCAGTTTTAATCAAGGCTGATCGAAGTGCCTCTCGGTCTCCTATCTCTTCCTGGTAGTGAGAAGAAATCTGCGCGGCCGAGTACGGTGCTCTTAGTCCTTACTCCAGTTGTGGTTGATTCCAATTTATTTATTTCGTACGAAGCACTTACAGTTGACATCTCAAACTGCTGTATTATTCTTACAGCACTCTGAAGAAAACGAAATGACCGGACTCCTCTGGCTTGTTGGAGGCGGAGAAGAGCGGCGGCAGCGCATCAGGTTTTAGTCGGCGCTGTGGGGCATCCACACGCATTAATAAATTTGGCATATCCTGTTATTTCTGGTAAATGCGCCAAATCCTATCCTATGAATTTGCCAAGAATAATAGACAACTTGTAAGGCGATTTATCTGAAAATCCTTGTGTCATCGCGCGTTTAGCTCACTGTTCCGGCGTGGATTTCTGAAGGTGATTTGTTGTGGTGTTGTGATCAAGGTGAGGGGGGCTTTGGGTACATTTTCTACATGTACAGTTAACGTACTCCGCAGACATGTTTGGAATTCTTACTACACACTAATTAACTGTTAGCGAGGTTTGCAAACGTGTTTGCCAGTGTGCTTCTAAAATTCTAAGCGACTTGCTTAAAGATTGAACCTTCACCGATTGACGGGCAGATTTGCTGGATGACGATGGCGACGACGAATTGGCATCGAACAAGCTAAGCGCACAAACTTGATCTTAAGTGAGTCGAGGTCTTACTACTTGCTGGTAGTTAGAATTATCACTTTTGAAATGGAGAAACCACCGTCTAATAGCAGACTATCTAATTTATCCCTCGAAGAGGCTGGCAACTCAGTACCCTCAAAAGCATCCATGTCTGCTACACGAACGAGGCGGGCTTACAAACACACTTCTCGGACCCTGCTCCACTTTATCGCGTAGTTTGTATGTTGCCAAATCAATGCCAATTCCTATTCCTTCAAAATGCCAAATATTGACTAAATTAGTAGAACTTGACATGTGCCAAGTTTATATATGCCTGGGCATCCAGGATCTTGACACTGCCGCGACAGCTGAGCCACACACGATGCAGCGGGCATATCATGGCGTGACTTTGAAGCAAGCCGCATGCCTTCGCTTCGGTGCTCACATTGTTGTGGTTGCATTTCGCTGTCTATTCACTTGGATGTCTACCGCTAGGCACACAGCATACGCGTGCCTGGTGCGTGCTGCAGTTGAAGTGACACGAATGGTGCGATCTGATTGGCAGATCATTTGGGATCCTGGATTGTGTTTGAGAACTTCAATTTGGACTATCGTGGGATCGGCAGCGGGAAGATAATCGTGACGTGGCGGTTCCGTTGCATATACCGGTTTCGTTGCATATAGCGGTTCAGTCTCAAAGGTATGATTTGTAAACATTTTTCAGGTGATCTACAGGAGGGATAGTAGAAGCGATGCATGTAGGAGGTAGGAAACTGCTAAGATCTAACCCAATCAATGTCACTGTCAAATTCTCATTCATCTACTCATATCGATTACAAGCCTCGTTCGCATACTCTCAATTCACACGTGCTCGCTGATACTACCTTTCTTTTTTGCCGGCACATCAAAATCGTTTTAGGCACCTTGACTCGGATCCTGAAATAAATTTCAGAGAATTAACCCCGAAACCTCCTTTTGCGTCTAAATGGATACCGGTAGTGAGATCGCATGTATTCCAGTGCCTGAGCACGAATTCAACCGACGATAAGGTAAATGTAATAAACAGTGGACATTCTCTTTTAATTCTGGTTCAGATGAAACTCATAACCGCTTTTAATCTTATCGTACTTTTTTTCGTTTCAAGGTGAGCTTCATTACCGTCATTTACACAAGATAACGACAAAGAAAATGCCCTTCATCCGATGCATACAGATCATCCGACGGTCTTCAGGAACTTTCCCCTATTCTTGGGGTCCGCGACTTTCAAGAAATCGTCGACGTCTTGTATGATATACTGCATCGCTTCCCACAACTAATATGTATCATCGGCTTTTACAACGTCTTCCAGGATTGCCTTGGTCCTTAAGCCCGCCAAACCCTCAGCCTGGTATGGTCCGAGATGGCGGGGAAGCCTATACAACATAAAACAGTCGATGTAGCAGTTTACAGATTCTTCAATTAATTGCCTTGTATCTTGGGTGAGTGGCTTACCCGAAAAAATCGTTGCTTCATGGCGCTGAAGAACAAGTGGCTGGTCTATCACGCTGAGATGGCGACAGCGGGGGGCTGAGATAGCAGGCAATGCTTTTTCATTTTTTTTAGAAGTAGTGTGGCACCCAGGGTTTCCTAGAAAAATGTATGGTGTCCTCCTGCGCCTGCTTCGCAGCCGCAGCCTCTGCACGGGCAAAGCTGTTTGGCATACCAGTAGTTTCACCAGGTGAAAAAATAAATACTATCTGCGGTCAGACATTGTTTCCTGCCACGCATCTTGGATTTCGCTTTGTGAAAATCTGCGAATGTTGTTGATTGATCACATTTCTCGGTTTGATATTTTTTACTCGAGCGTTCAACGCCTTTTCCTCACTTAATATTCGTTTCCACAACAGCCAGTATCATTTTGGACGGGCATTCGCTCCCGTGAATTCTTCTCGCAACATCCAATACAATAATACACACACTTAACCGGGAGGGCGACGACACAGGTAACATTTGTTTGGTTTATAAACCTATCACAGGTATGTCGCGAAGCCCAGGGTGTTTCCAAGCAAGAAAGTTTATTTATGAGCAAAGAAGTAAGAAATGCAAAGCTGGTCTTTGAACTAACTCACACAGGTCCCTAGCGTTCTTCGCCAGCTTCGTAATCATGCAGTTGCTGGCGCGCACCTGCACCCTGTGAAGATTCGTGCCGTGCGCTCGCAGCCCAATATGCGACCATGCCGTATGGTCCTCCGCCTATGGTTGGTATCTTGACGTGTGCCTTGTTGCTCGTCGTCACCGCATTGGTCCTAATTTTGGACACATCGCACGCAGGCGTGGCGAGCTCACGCTTGACCATCAGCCGTAATCAGGCGAGTGTACCCCTCAAAGCTTGACAATGTTGAAGTTGCATCTCGCTAGTCGACTTGGGAACGGAGTTCGTCATCTTCCGTTGTAGCGACGTAGTCACGAACTTTAGCAGGGACATCTTGCAGTGGAGTAAGCAGCGGCCCCCACGAGTTCTCAATTGCTTGAAGACCTGGTCACGATACAAAGAGCTCCCAGCGGCCTAGCTCATGGTTAAAGCGGTGATCCAGAAATCCCTCGACGCCAAGCACCATTCCTTGGCTCGAGACCAATTTCATCAGTTCTGAAGATGTGTTCAGCTCAGAGTCGGCGTAGCATTTTAGGCGAGACGCATGGACTCCATATTCTCGGCCAGTCACCAAGTGCTGGACCTTGAACGAGTGGGCCAGATCATCAGTGACCTTGAATGGGCTGCCCAAAAACTTGCGATTCGGTAGTCGCTGGTCAATTCTTGACCACATAACAAAATCGCCAATGTCGAAATTTACAGGAGTCCCCTTGTGCGTTACCATGTCCTGGAGCCTCTTGCGTTCCTTTGTGTCTGCAACTTCTCGATGTATTTCGTGCAGTAAGTGACGTAGCCGTTCGAGCTACTCGTCCATGTTCCTGATCTCGATAACGCGTTTATCGCCCCTTTCACCAGTAGGAACTACGATTGCATCCAACGCTGATGACCCTGGCAGTGCAGTGAGCACTTCAACCGGGGCGTGGCCAGCAAGTGAGTGCACAGGAGTGTGGTTCAGGCTTGCCTGTACAGCGGGGAGTAAATATGTCCATTCGGACTCATCCAAAGCAAACCCCATCAACAGTGCCCGAACTACCTGCAGGACGACCTTGTTGAGTCTCTCCACAGTCCCTCTGAGTCACGGAGAGTAAACAGGAGTAAAGAGCTGCTGAACTGTCAGTCGGGCCGCCAAGTTGTTCAGCATTTCGTTCCTCTTCGAGGTCATCCGGTCACCAGCTGGGACTATGCTGCTCTGATTGAGTGGTATCACGAATGGGAACGCTAGGTCGAGAAGATTCGCCATCGCTGCATCACGACTGGTGAGACGTTTGAGAACGTCGTGGCCACTGTGAAGGGATCTATTAGTCGGAAGACGTTGAAGAACCTGGCTAGGTACGTGTTGAAGAAGCCTGTGGCTTCTGTGACCGACTCGGACATCTTGGGCGCGGTTGAAGCTCGATGCCGCAAGCTCAAGAACGAGTTCGTTCCTGATGTCTCTGTTCCGTCAGAAGCTAAAGATGGACCTGTCAATTGACAACTGTGGTGCGCGGGTGTTCCGCTATTACGAGGACTTCAATGGCATCATTGAGGATAATGGCTTACAAGGGCTTCTTGGGACTGACAATGCGTCGAACTCAGGCTACAAGAGTCGAATGAAAGCTCGCTGTCGCCTCTTGGTTGAAATCCTACAACCACCAGTGTTGAAATCCCAGATTACCCGATTGATCGACTTAGAGAGGCGAGAGTGCAAGCGTCGCTCGCTTCGATTTGTGCAGCAGCGCTTTCATCGACTATCCAAGGCTTATGCTACAAAGAGTCTGGATCGAAAGTTTCAAAGGATGCGGGAACAAGGACAGCAAAGACCACCTTCAAACCACCAGTGGCTGTTTCGTCGGCTGGTGGGTCTACAGCGGTGTCATCGGCCACAGACTCCTCGAGGAGTAGCCGTGCAGCTCGTCCGCCCCGAGCACCACCTTCGGAAGGATGCCTAATCTGCAAGGGACCGCATTGGCTCAACGACTGTCCTGTCGTCACCGACGCTCAGCGGGATGAAACTCGACGGAAGTATCGTGAAGCCAAGGAGCAACGCTCGAATACGGTGCAGTCGAAGTCTGCTAGGTACGCAGCCTCTGCGGCCTCTGTCATAGTTAATGGTTTTATCGAGATGACCTACTCCCCGGACACTGGTGCTGATCAGCGTGTTGTGCCCCGCAGTAATATCGACTCCCTGTGCTTTATGCAACCTCTGCTTCAAGTAATTACTCTTCCTACTGCAGTGGAAGCCATTATGGCAGATGGACGTGTACAGATGTGTGAGCACGAAATATTGCTTGACCTGGAACTGAGCACTCTGGCTGGTCAAGTCTCGTTGCGGTCTGTACCATGTCTAGTTATGGAAGGTGATGAATTTTTGCTCGGACGCGACGTTCTGAAAGGTCTAGGAATCGACGTTGAGCAACAACTCGCTCAACTGGCTGGCTCGTCACTTCTAGACGCCGAAACGGACGATCGATTTTCCTGTTGTTGACGAGATTGCTGAGTTGCCAGCTGCCCCTACTGCTACATTTGACCTGCTTCTAGATCGGGCTGCATCGAATGGGCTACCGGAGGAGTATGTCGGGGAACTCCGTGGAATACTGGAATCCTATCCTGATGTTTGGCGGGTGTCGGTTGGAGAAGACCCGCCGGTAAACGCTACGGCCTGATGCTATGCCGTACCGTAGTCCACTGCGGAAGTATGCACCACTGTAAGCTCAGTTTATCCGAGAATATGTGCAGTCGCTAGTGGACAATGGCCTGGTAGAGCAGAGCAACTCGTCACGATGGGCAAGCGCCGTCGTCCCGGTACGCAAGCCGGGGACACAAGACCAGTTCAGACTGACGATTGACTTTCGACCTATCAATGACATGACTGTCCCGATCGCAGGCACTATGCGTACCGTTGCCACGACGGTTGATGCTTTAAGTGGCAAGGAGGTGTTCGGGCGATTCGACTTTACCCAAGATTTCTGGCAGCTGCCACTGCATCAAGCTAGTCCTGAAATGTTTTATTTCGTGATACCGGATGGCGTGTTCACGCCAACTCGGGTCCCCCAGGGCGCTATGGATTCCCCTTTGCATTCCCAGAGCCAAGTCCAGACGACTCCCGCCCCGTTAATCCCACATTCGGCACAGATATGGGTCAATGATGTGATCCTGTTCGCGCCTACGCTGGAAGAATTCCTGCAGACACTCAGGTGGTTCTTCGAGATTGTAACCAGGGCCAACTTCAAGCTGAACGTGGCCAAGAGCTCGTTATACGAGCTGGAAATATTGTGGTGCGGTCTTAGTTCTGGTGCTGGGATTCGACATGATCCTGCACGTGTCGGTGCTCTTGCGTCGCTGCCTCTACCAGGAACGGTAGCTGATTTTCAATACTACGTGTGTGCTACATATTGGCTACATGATTCCCTTTCGGACTACCCACGTGTGATCGCTCCACTACAAGCTAATTGAATTCGGAGCGCCAATGCATTGGCAGGCGCAATCGCAATGCACTGAATGTACCTGGTCTCTCGATGAAGAAGCTGCATACAAGGCCGTGGTCGGATTGGTTCAGGGCTCGGCGCTGATGGTGACACCAGATCCCGGGGCAGAGCTGTTGCTGTTCACTGATGCGTTGGCTAATGGCTACAGTATCATTGTCACCCAGGACAAACATTGGGACGTGTCACTACCACTGGAAGAGCCGAACGACGAGATGGTTGTATGCAAGGGCGGTATGTTCAAGCACTCGGAGCTGAACTGGACGGTGATCGAGAAAGAGGCCATTCCGATCGTTAAGGCGTGTCACGACCTGGGGTACCTCCTTCTTCGTCGTAATGGCTTCCGGCTATACTGTGATCACGCGAACTTGACATACATTTTTGCGCCAAGTGTTGAGCTGAAAAAACACGTCCACGATCGCCTTCAACGCTGGGCGATGCGACCCTGCGGTCTTCAATATATAATTGAGCATATCCCAGGGGAGAAAACGGGGTGGGAGACTTCATTACCCGCTGGCACACGCGCGGCACGTGGCGACCGTGAGGACGCGTAGTCACCGGATTACGCGCGTGGAAGGCCTATCCCCGTTCCGGCCGCTAAATGACGCCGACTTTGTATTCCCTACGCTAGATGACATTCGGCGGCACAGCAGGCTGCTAAGCGTGAGCGTACCAGGCTACAAGTCGATATTTTGGAGGAGAGTGAAGTGCTGTGTGCTAACGGTCGACCATGGATCCCGACCAGAGCAAAGGACCGCCTTTCACGCATTTTTGTGGTAGCTCATTGCGGTTATCAGAGCCACCGTGGGTAGGAAGCGATGGTTTTACGTTGAAGGCACGATTCTACATCACGCGGGTGAAGGAAAAGGTGGCCGCGTTTGTTCGTCAATGCTTACTGTGTAAGCACTTGAAAGGACCTCGAGAAATTCCGCGTCCGTACGGACTCTTGACACCAACTCAGCGGAACGAAGTCGTGCATTGGGACTTTTTGATTCTCGGAGACGGATTTGGAGACTCAGCGTATCTTCTGGTCATCAAAGATGGTCTTTCACCTTTTTTGTGAATTATTTCCGTGTGTTACACCAACGGTGTACGTGGCGGCAGAATCATTGACGATGTGGTCTTCGCGGTGTGGAGCTCCGAAGACGCTGCTTTTGGATCAAGGAACCCATTTTCCTGTCGCTTCACATAATTTGCTCATTCAGTTGGCGACGAACCGCCCACGAAGTCGGCCGTATAGCTAGACCGGAAGGCAGCTTACATGCGGTAGTATCGAGCTCCCCAAAAACAAGTACTTGGAGAAAAACCAGCAGGTAAAAAAAAAACGTTTTAGTGGAGCCTGCTTCTAAAAACATTTTTGCCGTCGTTTTAACCCAAATTTACTCTTACTGTACAGATTGTATTGCACAGGGAGCCGTTGAAGCCTGCGAAGCAAACATTGACACTCAGGGCACCACGAGGCTACCGCAAAATTCGTCCCACTCGCCGCGGGCTCACTGCACTAGCAAAACAGTGAATGCTGCCAGTTTAGTAGAGATTACGAATACTTTCACTTTAGACCTCTAAATCTCTAAA
This sequence comes from Phytophthora cactorum, assembly GCA_016864655.1. Taxonomy (NCBI): domain Eukaryota; phylum Oomycota; class Peronosporomycetes; order Peronosporales; family Peronosporaceae; genus Phytophthora; species Phytophthora cactorum. The sequence goes on from NHQK01000008.1 coordinate 597,556, forward strand.
ACTACTTATCCACTTCGCGATTTGATTTATTTCGCCACTTTGTTTGCGACCGATTTGGTCGGTGAACGACCGAGGAGAGCTTGCTAAAAATGACAAGTATTTTGACGCTCGAATCAGTATAGTAGAGATTTTATGTTGGATTTTGTATTGGAAAGACATATGCTGACTATCATTTATACCCAATCAAATGCGACTATGGCAAATCTACATTTGGTTCGACTAAACTGGCACGTTCAACTAAACTGGCAGCTTACCTTACGTGAGAAAAACGTATTCCTAGCTAAGTCGAAGACGATCTATTACACGTACTACCAGTAGTTAAAAAACAAGTTTCTGTAGTAGTCGCATTTCATATGCAAGCTGGTATTCTGGTACCGACGGCTTTAAGATTTTACAGCACGACACCAGCGCTGATAGTACCTGCACCACTGCTCGTGTCAATAGTAAATTCCGCGCACAACGGGTTCGTGATGTTGCCCTAGTACACATTGCACCACGTGTCCGGCTTCACAGCCACAACATACTTGCTGTCCTCCACGATGCGATTCAACCCGTTGCTAATTTGCGGCTTGTACACCCCCCAATCCTCAGCCGACAGCGAGAATGACACATCCACGGATTCGCCGGCCTGTAGATCAATCTTCTTGAATTTCTTGAGTAGCTTCATCTCCGGCACCGAGATCTTGCGGAATGGTTCGATCAAGAACAACATAACCGTCTCCTTCCCAGCTCGCGTACCAGTGTTCGTGACGGTGACGGTGGCAGCGAGCGTATCACCGCTACCAGCAATGGTGGTTTTATCGAGTGTGACGGCGGGAAAAGATAAACTGCGTGTAACTGAGACCAGCACCAAAGTCCCCATTGCATCCAGCAGTTGTCCCACTTGCAACGCGTTGTGACGCGGTGATTGTAGGGGATGGCGATGTTGGCCGGGTCCTTCGGATAGGTGATTGGCATCTTACCGCTGGGGTAAACGTCACCATAGAGAATTTCAGCCACGGCTTGGCCGCCGAGTTCACACGGTAGCATACCGTTAATGATGGCAGCAGCGTGGTCCGGAATTGAACCAAACAAACGCGGACGACCTCCAAAGAGGACCACGATAGTTTTAGTCCCCGTCGCAGCGAGCTCTTCTACGTACTTCTCTTGGCCCTCTGGCAATGCAGGATCGTCGATATCTCCGGGTTTCTCTGTATAATTGAACTCGCCGATAGCAACGATAGTGTGGTCGTGTTGGCTGGCGAGCTCGACTGACGTTGTGAGATCGGCGTCCGAAATGGAGCCATTTGCATGCTGTCCATTAAATTGTGAGAAAGAGCTGTTGCCGACCAGGTTCTCCAGCCCCTTCCGAACGGAGATTCCGTGTTGGAACATCTCGTTACCCGAATATCCTTCCCAGGTCAAAGTCCAGCCACCGCATTGAAACCCAACGTTATCCGCAGAGTGACCTGTCAGAAACACAGACGCGTTTTTCGACAGCGGCAACAGGTTGTCTTCATTTTTCAGGAGCACAATAGATTCACGCGCCAGCTCCAGCGCGGTCTCTTCATCCTTTGCGTTGCCAGCCAGGGACACATATTGCTAACCAGGCACCGGGTTGTCATACAGTCCATGTTGTAGCTTCATCTTGATAACTCGCTCTACCGACTCACGCAGTCGGGTTTCCTAGTCGGGGTTCTCCTTGAGCATGTTCAGACCGTATTCGATAAAGTCCGTGTCCGCCAGAACCATACTCATGTCCACAGAAGTCTGCATCAACGACGTGGCGACAGCTTCTTCACGGGTGGCCGACACGCGGTGAAAGTCGTGGAGGTTGTAGATCTCGCCCCAATCCGACACCAACACACCGTTGAACTCGAGATCTGATCGAAGAAGACCGTCTAGCATCCTCGAGCTGGCGATCACTGGCTCACCGTTAATGGAGGTGTAGCTCTCCATTGTAGTCATCGCACCTGCCTCTAAAGCAGCCTTGAATGATGGTATGAAGTAGTTTAACAGGTCAAAGTCCGGGATGTTCACGTTGTCTTTGTCGTGGTCCGTGGGGGTCTTTGAGTATCCGATGAAGTGTTTCAAGCACACGGCCGTCTGGTTGTAGCTTTGCAGACCGCGGACAACAGCAGCCCCCATGACAGATGCCAGGTACGGATCTTCGCCAAAAGTCTCGTACGTGCGCGCCCACAGCAAGTTTTGTGAGATATCCAAGATGGGACCGAATATCCAACTAATCCTTGCGGCCTCTTTATAGCGAGCAGTGATACGAGCCGCCTCGTAGACCAGGTCGGGGTTGAAAGTAGCTCCAAAGTTGACTTGGTGGGGCATAAGTACAGACCCGTCAACGTAGTTAGCACCGTGGACCGAGTTGATGCCGTAAATGATAGGGTGGCCTCCGTTTTCCTCCATGGAGATCTCCTGGATACGCTGTATAATAGAGCGGAACTCAGAGGCATTGTAGCTGTATCTGTTGTCAATAGGCTTGTCCCAGAACGTGTTGAAATACGACCCGACGTGCTGCTTGGCAAACAAACGCACCGTAGTCTCGTTCAGCTCACGGGTAGTATCATTCATGACTGCCCTGAGAGTAAGCTGAGTCATCTGGCCCAGCATTTGCGCCGTCGAGAAGCCATTGACGATTGCTTGGGCTGGTGCATCGTAGACATCAGCCGTGTCAACTGCAGACGTAAGTGCCGCCGCAGAACAAACGACTGCGAACAAGGACGGGAGCATTGACTTGACTCGGACGAACTGCTTTGGTGGGGAAATAGTGTGTACGGTAGGTAGTAAATCGAAGAGTGAGAGCACGACGTGAGTTTCTGAAAAAGACAGCTTGCCTATCGCCTCACTTCCGTCCACACTGAGCATATGATGGAACGTACTGCCCTTAGCCAATTCCCAACAGACAACGGCATATCTCGTCTTGTGTTTATGTTCTAGGTAACAATCATTTTATCGAAATTTAGAGGAAAATCCCATTTATAATATATTGATAATGCTCCTTGAAGTCGGTAGCGATAAGAGTGTCTGTACGCACACATCGAGCTCACATGTCAATTGATTCTCCCGTAAAATACTTCGAAATAGGATTGCAATTTCCAATCACTTGGCACCACGAATACTCAAATCGTAGATTCATCTGATTATGGCACACCGAAAATATGTATATTCTTATATATTAAACTATTAAGATATTAATTAAATAATCCATCGAATTTGAGAGTTTTCACGACCTCTGCCCCCCCCCCACACACACACATACACACACACATACGAGAGGGTTCTCTGTGCGCAAGGACAGACAGACAAAACAGCGGAATAGTATTATCGAAAAACTGTAAGGCGTCCGTGGTAACCCTGGATAAATCGACTGTATTAATATTTGCTAGCATAAGATACAAAATCTGCCGCGAAAGGAACTAGCTAGAAATGCAGCTTAGAACCACTACTTTTGTCCTATTCAAAAGCTGCATATCTTTGATTCTCCTCCGTTTATGAATTTAGAACGGCGGTGTACGCTGAAACCCCTCATCCAACGTTCATGTGACATTACTGTACCCTATTGAGCACAATATATATATACGAATTTTAACAAAAAGATGATTCAACTACAATGATTTCGTGGACCATCTATGCAAACTATATATAAGTGTACGGATCTATTAATACGTAATATGTTTTACTACAATAAATTCATAAATGCCATTGTTACTCTTCGCACGTTACCTATTAATAGCCAGCTAATTATTTGTTCGCTATTTTAGAATGTACTTTACTACTATTTTATTGTTTTAGCTGAGAATATTATGGCTACCGTACCTCACGAAAGAAATGTTTTGGCACCATGATCAACTTTATGTTTAAATATCAAAATATTCGATGAACTGCTCGTTTTGTGTTAAGATTTGGTAGCGAATTTTTTTTTAGCATTGGTCAAAAATCAATTGGCCAACACGAGAGGTCAGCACTAAAGCCGTCCTGCGATGACTGAAAGTGGGACCCTGATGCAAACTGCTGTTGCTACTAGCATATCAGCAAATGGCGTTGATTGTGAGTTCGGGGGCAGAAAAACAAGCCGAAATCGGCAGACTGTTTTGTAGTGTTTTAAAGATATATTTTTTTGTGTTTCGTGATATCCTCGATCGCTACAAGGTAACTCGTTGGGGCCGTAACCTCCTTACATAAAAATGAGTGCGGCGTTGTATATCCAAGATTCAGAAGATCTCCCGAAAGTCAAAAGTTAGCAGCATACGTTAAAGCAGTGGGAACGCCCATATCAAAACACTACAAAACAATCTGCCCATTTCGGCTTCTTTTTCTGCCCCCCCCACTGAACTCACAATCAACACCACCTCCAGGCGAATTTGGGCATGAACACGACTTTCTCGTCCGCGTTTCTTGTACTTTTAGCCGTCGCTCGTTCGACTTGTCCTGGAGCAAAACCGTTTTCATGAAGACCGTAGAGCCTTATTTACTTGGTTCTATTTTCAAGCTAAAATGAGTTTTATAGTCACTGTGAAGAAAATCGAAACATAAAATACAGTTTTCCTCTAACATTTATTTTGTGAAGTACGGTAATATAAACCTTTGATTTATAGAAAAAAACAAAATTGTAGTTTTGATCTAACATGAAAAATGAATCGTTACATAATTTCAGTTGAGGGAAGTCGTCAAATTAAGAAGCAAAATGAGAGAACATCTGCCCCCCCCCCCTCAGGCACCGTATGGTTGTCCGGAAGATGAACCAGATAGTGTATTTAGTTTTCGCCATCACTGATGGTTTGGGTCATCCTGCGTATTCATCCTGTGGCTTCGACGAACTGCATTTGTAAATAGTATTATCGTATCTCCACGTTCCGCTAGCCTCCCCGCAGCGTATGATGACGAACGTGTGACATCGCACACCTGTTTTCTTGGTTAACAAGTAAGTATTGTGAATTCCGGCCAAATCTCCGTCGTCGTGTCCCCGGTACATTCACTCGTTGAACTGAAGTTCAACGTCATCGTCGCTTCTCTCGTGTGCGATGCTTTAAGTATTCCAACACGGTACTGCGTTCCCTGCGACCAAAACTTGCGAGGCCTTGGCTATTAATACGAATGGCAAGACAATGGAATTAAACGGGTGGTGGACGGTTTTTGGGTTGAGTTGAGAAGGATGCAGCGGGAGACGACGAAGAAGAACGGTTCCTGAATAAGCTCGGTGAAGAAGCTGATACCGGGGACAAAAGCCTGGCGTAAAGCTAGAACGGCGAGAAAGGCTAGAGAGCAGGCAGAACGGACGCCGTGAAACTATTATCGCGACGGGAGGGGATCCTCTTAGTACACAGGATGGTAGATATCAATTTCATCATCAGCATACCAGCAGCGGGATAAATCACACGAATGGATAATATGCGTCCTCTTCTCTTAAAATATACTAACGGTGTAGTAGGTTTTGGAGCACTACGAAGGAAGCTGGCGCTTCCAGGCAAGCCAAAGCTCTGTTATTGGCTCTAGGTTTTTATGTCTAAGTGATCTCAGCGGCCGCTCTGTTGGCCGTGGTGTTTCGTAATTTATGTCTTATTGTTACTGTCATTTACCAGCTTGGCGATGTCTATGTGTCGACATCGCCCGGTGAATGGGCTAGGCTTGATCTGTTTGCCCAATTATTGTCTGTTTTGTACTTATTAGACGCCAATTGAGCACCTAATTTTTTTTTACTAAAACGCAATAGTATTCGGGAAAGGCCTTCTCATCATCGCACCGATGATCCTCCTCATGCAGAAGCGCTTGTAGCCCAGAGCATCGTTCATCTCGGTCGTGTTGAACACGGCAGCATCGACGTCAGCCTTGCTCGATTATTTATTTCTCCAGGACCGGCTTTCCGCTCACATCGGGGCGGGCAATGAACTAGTCCAAGAGAAGCCAGCAGCTGCTCGCCACTGAGGGCTCGGAAAATACAGAAACTCATTTTAATTTTCAGTGGATTCACTGAGGGCTCGGAAAATACAGAAACTCATTTTAATTTCCACATAGGCAATAACACTGTTAACTATTTGCTGCAAATATGTCTTCGTGAAATCTGTGTTTCACTTGGTTTTTGTATCCAACAAACCCGGCATTCCCCAATAATAACTATTTCAATAGCGCTGCGTCCAATAAAACATACCATCAGAGATTGACAGTACTTTGAAACGATAATACAAAACAGTAAGATAGTAGCAGTAGAAATACTATAGTAACCATTACTTTTCAGGAAATTCCAGTTACTCGTACTACGGTGCTTCCTATTCCAGTATATCTAAAGATTACATTTGTAGCCAACGACATACGAATTCAAAGGGTTTTAAAAGGGTAAAAAGGGTTAATAGTAGGGTTAATCCTTTAACTACCAGACGTGAATTGTGTAATTTACCCTGAGAGAAATCGACTGAGGTCAACTATCTGTCGCTAATATGCTGCAAATACTGGTGGTGATTATGATTAGTAGTGGTGGTTGTGAGGGACAATGACTTGATCAGAAAAGTTCTGGATGAGAAGTTTGAGAACTTCTTGGTATTTTCCGTGCACGAGTGCACCCCTCTTAGGTCTACGGGGGTTTTACCGCTTGAGAAGCTTTCCCCTACACAACAACACCAACTCATTCTCGATTTTTATTCGAACTGCGCAGCTTCGCTGATTCCTTGCAAAGGAGCTCACAAGGCTAAAGTGCTGCGGTTCTCTCATACCCTTTAACCCTTTCACTACCACATTTAACCCTTTCTTTAAAGAGTTAGTAATTGAGGAATGTGGCTTTCATCGATTTTGCCGCCCGATTTGCCATCTTATCTCGGAGGGCGATTTAAATAAAACGGGTCCGATTTATCTATATCTGATTAGATTTAGGAACTTAAGGGTCAGAGGGATGTCATTCCGAGCTGGCCACACCTTCAATGCCTAAGGACAAGTGAAGCCGTTGGAGCAGCACTACCCACTACATACATATTTACATACAGCTTTGCTCGAACTTAACGTATGTACTTATAAATAGCCAGATATGTTGGCTCAAATAAGTGAAAATTCACTTAAAAAGGTATTGTGGTTTTCATCTATTTTGGCAAAACGGATGGTCCGATATCCGATATATCGGACCCGATTTGCTGAACTCCTCCGATATAGCAAGTACGGTTGAGGGAAGATAGCTATATCGGGCCAGATTTGACGCTGGATGCTCACAGTTGTGAGGCCCGGGTCATAATTGCCGGTTTACTTCGGCAAAAGTGACCACCCTATCTGAGGGCCTCTCCAAACAGCCATTTGACTTACTTAGTACTATGATAAATCCTCGGTCGTAGGTGATCATACATGCATTTCATTTGGCAATCTGTATGAAAAAGTACACAATGTCAAAATTTATGTCATGTTGTGTCTGGCCACCGCAAAAACGCTAAAACTATTTAGCACGAAACTCAAAGCTTGGTCTTTAGGGTGTACTTTCGGAAAAGAGAGGAGCACGCTAAAAAAATAACTGCGGTGCAGGATACGCTCTGCATCCTACTGACCCGGATAAGTTCTAGAGCAGCGAGACCTATAGATGACTGCCAAGCGCACAGTCAATTCTGACATGTAGCAACTAGGAGCTCTTGCGACGGACGGGCCCAAATGTCGAACTATCCTAGGCTATTTTTTCAGAACCACATGGTGCAAACCTCAGGACTTAGCAAAAGTCGGTGCCCCACGACGTTCTGGGGTGGAGAAAAAGATAGTGGTGCTGGCAAGGACACTTGTTTGGAGCCCATATATTGCTTTTTCTTTGAACTGGGCCCCGATCATTCAGCTATATTCGTATTTTTAGTATTTTTTTTATAAAATGATTCTGCGCAGTGTATTTCGTGCGCCACGAGAGTACTTCATGCAATGCACGAAGCGACTCTTCCTCGCTGCTGTTGGGAGCAAGTGTAGTGGTGGTGGTAAGCGGCTTCATTTCTAGACACCACCACTACAGTGTTTATTATACCAGTTGTTGTCCAATATGAAGGACTAATTTTGGAGAAATCAAATCTACTAAGTTGGCGAACCTAAGAGAATCGGAGTTAAGGAATACGTTGGTCGTTCACGACATTTAAAAACAACAACAACATCTAAGCGAAAATTCACTTAAAAATGAGGTAAATCCTCGTTAGAAGGGCTAACCCTTTCACTACATGTACCAGACGTGAATTGCGTGTAACCCAAATGACCTAGTGATTGCGATAAGCTGCCACATTTCTAGGCGTCTTGTCGTAAATGAGGTTGCATTAGGTTGTTGTAACGCCATTCACGTGTCGTGAATCACGACACAGTTATTAATACATGCAAACATAAACACAATTTGGTTCAACAACAAAACTAAAGTGGTATTTCACTGTTTTTCGTTCGCCAATTGTTCATCAGGTGGATACTAGGCCGACGCACTACTGAACGGCCAAGTTGCATTGAGCAAACCATTGAACACTTCATCTTTCAATGGTACAATCCCCATCTCTCCTACGTACGGGTAAAATTCGTAGGTGTTCAATGTGTTCCGGGCCTCCTCTGTCAGCTGGCCCCAAGTTATGAGATCTTGAGATTCACCGGTTTCCTCGACGCATGACAATCCTTGTCTTCCTTGAGCAAAGTCCAAGACGAACGCATCAAAATTTAGCTTCAACGACGAACCTTCTAGGAACTTCGGCTCGACTGGAGCTAAAATATTGTAGGTGCCCTGCCCAGACATGGACGCCCCCAGAATTTGAGCATTCTCAAGTGCAGGATTGTCGATCCAGACAGTGGCGTGTCCCCAGAAATGACGATGCCCTCCGACTGCCGAGCGTGCGTCGACCCTTTCGTATCCTTTTGGCAAGTACCATGCGTACATGATTGCCCAAATACCCCTGTGCCACGTAGAACGAGCGTATATCTGAGAGCCCAACTTTGAGCCCTTGCAACCTCCACGAGGCTTGCCGCTGTAATTGAGTCCACCGCTAACAGCCCCGTCCGCTTGAACGGCGGATACGGATGGCATCCAAATGCGAACGAAACTTGAGGCTTGAACTTGACTGCAGCTTTATCCGAAACTGTAACAGGGTCAGGCTGAGGAAATGGCTGCACCTTATCGTGATCAATTGTGGCAGGTTGCGCGAGGGCCGTTCCGAGTAGAACGATTGTGGCAAATGCGAAACGTAGGAGTGCCATATTCAACGTTCTCAACTCCCAGCAAAAGTAGAAATGAGTCGAGTGTGTATACCATGTCGACGTGGGCTACATGTACTGTATTACTATGTATCAATGTAGCGACCCTCATGTCTCGCAAATCGCAATAAAGATACTTTTACCAGTGTTTACAGATCAACAGTAACACTAACACACATGGATCGTGTGATCGTTCTCACCGCCATCAGTAAAGGCGTTGGTTACGAAACATTGGGATGACGAAGCTATTTTACACAATCGAACTTATCTTTCGGATATAGGTACGGTGTGTCGATCCCCTAGTACCACTGTGGACGTGTCAAATGAAGAGTAAAGGACGTCAGTAGACAATGATGTGGCCATTAATAGACACACGAATTGGCCACCAGTGTACACGCATAGCAAATCCAATATTTATAGATACAGTTTCGATGTACTGTACTGCACAGCTCCGGCATAAGTAGGACCTGTATTATTGAGCGTTACAACACAAGCACCGCCTCATCACGATGACCTGCTGCGCTTGTTGGCTTCTGTTGCTGCGTCTTCAATTCTGCTATAGTACTCTAGCCTAAATTTAGAAGCCTCTTTGCGTTGAAGCCACTTGTCGTCCACGGTCAGCCATTCACCAGGCAAGATACGTTTTAGGTCGTCAGGAAAAATGCAAATGGAAGCACCTTCTTTTCTCCACTGAAGCACCGATTCATTTTTTGGAGTATCGCTTTCTAAAAAAGCGCTGTGCCGCGGTCAGATTGACAGGCCCTTTAGACTTTGTAACAGGAACATCATCTTCAAAGAGACTTCCTTCTGAGGCATCTGTATCACTGCTAGACTCATCACTTTCTCCAATGCTGACGGCAGAATTATCACTGCCATTTCCACAGCTCACACCACCAACACTACAGCTTGACCCACCAACATGAGAGCTTGCACCGCCACCAGAGCTTGCACCGCCGCCAGAGCTTGCACCACCAACATGAGAGCTTGCACCGCCACCAGAGCTTGCACCGCCGCCAGAGCTTGCACCACCAACACTACAGCTTGCACCTCGAACACTACAGTCTGTACTTCCATCACTAGAGCTTGTACCACTAACACTGGAGTTTGTACCGCCATCACTAGGGCTTGCACTATCGGCACCGGAAATAACGCCATCGCTACCTGAAATATTATTTTCTCCACCACTGTGTAGCGTGAGGTAGAGTTCATCAAGCCTTGCTCACCTACATGAAGTCTAGTACAGCCGTGCCTGTGCAGATTCCTAGCTGGTACTGAATGAAGAGCCGGCATGCATGGAGTCCACGCATATCCGACGTGTTGGTAACAAGAGTAATAGTACAATCCAGGGGAGCGGAATGTAGTTTTAGATTGGAGGCAGGAGAAGCAGAGGGCGATGCATCTAGCCAGCTTTACCTTCCTCACTGTTGAATTTACTCGGCAACAAACACAATAGGAAGTGCCAGCTTCCTCATTACGGCGTTTCAAGTTTTCTTACCGGAACGCGTTAGAACTGGAATTTGTACCCTCTTCGTCCGAGATATTATCACCGCCACTGGAATTGGTACCCCTCCACCCGTGATATCATTACATTCATCCAGAATATCGCCGTCTCCATTGGAAATCTCCGCACTATCTCCATCACCACGGGAACGGCTAGAGTAGTCACCAGGGGCACGGCTAGAGTAGTACGCGATAAAGCGCTCCACCCATGTTTCTTGTGTGTGAGGGTTTGTCTAGCACAAATTCTTCCAAACCGCGGCAATACGCTAACAACTCTGAAAATCTGCACACACGTTTTCCACGTAAGCAGACATGATAGTACCTCAGCACTTTATCTTCGTATGGTGTCATCTTCCGTGACGGCCCAGCACCTTTGCGGCGGATGCGATATGAGTCAGTAATAGTGTCCAACTTTGACCAATATCGATTCTTCCAGTCTCGCAGAGTTGACGGCCGAACTTTTAGCTGCCGCGCAGCTTCCTCGAGGCTCCACTCAGGATGCTCCCTCCACTTTTTCAGGAGCTCGATTCTCTCCTTCTCCATCCTCTGCACATTCACCCGTTTCCCCATTTTTGTGCCCCCCCCCCTCTTTCGCCAAATCCAAAATGGGCTAGCTCTCTTCCACTCATATCGAGTATCAGATTTTTCAGAATCAGACTTGTCTGAGACCACGACCTAACGTGAGACCACGAGTTATAGTGAGTGTGAGTCCGCGACTAAAGTGAGACTACGAGTTAAAGTGAGTGTGGTACCACGAGCTCAGGCGAGACCACGAGTTAAAGTGAGAGTACGAGTTAAAGTGAGTGTACGAGTTAAAGTGAGTGTAGGAACACGACACTAGCTAAAGCGAGTCTTCATTGCGATTGCGCTAACCGTATACCACAACGCTAAGGTTATATAGATTTCTTCTCGTACTTGCTGGTTGTAAGTTCATATAGTAGCAGGTAGTTATTGAAGTTGAATTTAAAGTATCGAGGTGATATAGCCATTCTGTATTTGGCGACTGCATCCACACGCCAGACCGGATACCAAAGCGTCTTCAAAGCCGCCCCTCACCGCTTGGGATTGTCCTTTTCAGTCCTTATCTCTCTAAAGCATTCATCGTCACCCTCCAGCGTGAAGCCTTCCCCCCATTCTCGTCACACTGTCCAAAGGCAAGACGCCACCCGCAATCGAAATCATCCTAGGCACCGCACCGAGGGCGTTTTACTGATGCATGCATTGAGCAGCAGCACGCTTGTGGACTTAGCTTCATGAGAAGAAGGCCAACTCGGCAACAAACGAGCTGCTTCAATGGCATTCTCTGCATCAAGTGCATTTCATCGCAGAAAATATGCGTGACCTCAAGACGCAACAAGAACTCATGATGCGAGCTCAAGAGACGCACCCGTTAGCAACTATCAAAGTAGGAGAAGGCTAGTTAGTACTTGATCCTCGTTGTGTACGTGGCATAGACAGCATGGATACCAGATCAATTATACTACCTCTCAAGGTGACCACTTGAGAATCATGATTAACTAGATTATAAAATGAGTATACAATTCCTGTACTTCAGTAGGTCGGAGCGGTTTTACACTATTCTGTCTCGTGTTTGTAGATCTTAAACAGTACCGCGTAATGCCATCGATTATCTCCCAATTACCGTAGTAAATACTGAACGTCTAAGGCAGAGGATGCGAGCGGTGGGTGACCGATCTCTCTTCGAATGGGAACTTGCTCTCCTAGTACCGAACAGTGACCGGATTCAGACTGTGTCTCTGGAGACAGAATAGATGCAATACGCATCCTCTCCAATTCCAAAGTGTCACTGGGTCGCGAATTTAGCTGGTTTCCAGGTAGTAAACCACCGTCGCTAGACTCTATTGCGTCCGGGATACTACCTGTTGTGGCATCTCCCTCATCGTAGGACTCCAAAGTGCTACTTGGACACGCACACGTGCCAGATTCTAGAGCTCCACTTATAGATACAGCATTGTAATAGTCGTCACTTTGAAAGCCCCCACGCCAGACCTGCGGCGTGCGGCCGTATTCTCTTCCAAGTCCATGCTATTTACCGAAAAGTCCTGTAGAAATGTATCAATCGATGCGTTCAAGACTTCCAAACTGAGAAATGGTTTCTTGACCAGACTCTGGCGCGAATGGACTGCTCAATTGCGAGTGAAAATCGGCCTCAGTGTCGCCGCGGACTATCGAACGCATCGCTGATGTTGGTCTAGCGGCGCGATTGCGCCGAATTCGTCGATCCTTGAATTTCATGTGCTATCTGCCAACGCCAGGAACACTCAAGCCAAACGCCATGCGTCCACATATCACATGAGCAATCTCTGTTTTACGCTCAGATTTGCTGTGAATATTGGCTTGCTACCAACTAATGTGATTTACTTTTAAGCTGAAATATCGCCTTTCGCCGTGCTTACTCAGCTACACTCAGAGAAATTTAGTCGGCCGGTCACCACCATTATTATAAGGTGCGATGTATGGGTAATACTTGTAATACGCAATACAAATACTCAATAGAAGCTTGGAATGCATAATTGAAACTTGTTATAGTATGCACACGCACACTCAAGAGTGTCATTGCGAACTAGCCACCCACCTTGTGGCATGCCTACGTGATGCGCTCGTCGAATTTACCATTTGACCGCTGAACGATAGAAAGCCGATGATGAATTTTCTTCGTCGTCCGTCGAGCATTCTGCTGAGCCGACTATATCTCTTTCTTGCCCTGCATCAGTAACCCGAGAATTGCCAATATGGAAACATTCTGGATGTCTTGATCATCGCGTTCCCGGTCACCAAGATAACGAACTCGAACAACTGATTCATCACTTGTTCAAAATACTGCAAAACGCTGCGTAGTTTTAATGCCGTAATTCCCAAAATCAACGGCTGCTCGTCCTCTCCATTTCCTACGAATGGAAACCCATCTTCTTCTTCTAGATTTCCAAAGCCGAAAGCAGATTCGGAGTCAATGTCCGCCACAAATGCTTTCGATTGCACTAGCTCCTTCACTCGTTGAATCGAATTTTTTACCCTTGAAGCCAGCGAATATACCTAACACTGCGCTGGACCAAGGGTAGCCCAGCACTGGTTTCGGAACGTCAGGGGCTCGGAGGGGATTGCTCCAGATTAGGCGAGGCGGCACTGCATTTTCATCCATTCGATGAATGTAGGCATTCATTTCAGGTGTGACCTTAGGACGCGGTGGAACAGCGCACTCAATATCACAGCGACGATGCGCCTCCCCGTTGCTGACAACGACCCATAGGGATCCAGAAGGACAGTGGCGAACTTTCCAGCGAACAGGGTACTTTTATAGCCTGTACAGCGCCTTCACAGGTTATACTCTTGCAGTGGAGGTGTCGCTCGATCATTTCATGGTCCCCCGGACAAATTGAGCAGGCAATCGGCCGTACACCGCGCACGACCGAGCAACACAAAACATGCCAGCGGTATTTAACAAATTCATCTTCAGTTCGGAACTCTCTCAACTTTGACCAGGTTTGGGACGGAGGCATCGTAGTGGCGAGGTGAGGATCGCTGGCGGGACTGCCGACTCGGGAATTGTGGCGTCTAAAAACGTATGGGTGCAGGCGGCAAAGCAGAGGATGTGACGCGCATGCGTCATAGTAGTCCCTGTTATGCACATGTGTCTACTGACGGCCAGTAATGTGTATACCGATGGATCATCTGGCCCCTTTGTGTCCACTGTTGTCGATTCGTGTCTACTGGTGTCCTCAAAAATGTCTAATGGCGGCCTAGACTCTCAAATGAAATGGTTGTGAATTTCAAATAGTACGTAAGTGGTACTCTTTTTCAGCATCTACAGCTCAGGGAGAGTTACCGACGGCACTAACTACTACTACAATGCAAGAGTTTGGCGTTCATGCTAAAATCCGACTGCTAACTTGTGAGTCTAAGGCCATGTTAGACTGCAGATCCGTTTGACTGGATTTGAGATAATTGCTTGTTTGTATTGCGGATAATAGATTTTCTTTTTAGCATTAGGTCGGTTCGGATTTTACTCGGTAACAAATTGGATTCAAGCGCTTTACATAATTTATCCGTGCATTGTATTGCAGTTAGTTGTATCTGTCATAAACAACCATACGCCGTCCCTAACACAGGGGGCCTTAAATTTCAGGACGTAAATTTAGTGCCAAGCATTTGTGTTTTGCGTGTCCTCACTGGCCTCTGATTTATCGTTGAGCACAGCGAGATATATATTTAGAAGGCCACAGATATACCGTTGGCCCCAGTACAATTTACAAATGTCACGGCCGGGATCGATTGCCAATGATTTCAGAATTGTTTTAATTTGGTTTTGTGATTTTGCCAGATTTGGCGCAATAGGTGTATATGGATAGTAGCCATCAACGATATAAGATAATAAGTAATATTGTAGTTGGAAATTTACCGGATTTTAAGTGTTAGATCCACAGTGGGCCACTACATGTACAGTGCGGTAATATACAGACAACGACTAAAAAAGTCGGCAGTGCTTAACCCCATCCTGCATAGTATAGTTCGACTACTGCACCCGACAAAAAAAATCGGCACTGACAAAAATTAGAATTTGATTGGACGAAATGATATCAAGAGGACAACGAAACTACAATAAAACATCCAGTCGGACAACAAAAGGACTGACTTGTTAGATCATTACCTCTGGGTATCGAGGAATAGCCTTCTCAAAGCTACGTTTAATGACCTCTGTATTTAAAGCCTCCCACGCCGCAACTGTGGCTTTAATAGCACGCAGACGTCTCGTTTTCAGATTGCCCTTCCTGATGCCCTTAAATATACCCCGAATGGACGCTTTCAGCGGACCCATTACACCTACGTCAAGCGGTTGGCATACAGCCGTCCTGTTAGCAGCTAACGGAACCGTTGTAGCGTTTGCTACCTCGGCAACCAGACGCTGACCCTCCTCCGATACGTGAGACTCAAAATTGTCCAAGAGGAGGACGGAAGGTTCTACAATTTCGTATTTTAACATTCGCTCAACGTAAAACTTCCATCCAACGTCGTCCATCCACGCATTTTCCTGCACAACGTAGAAGTGACCGGGTGGGAAAGTCTGAATTTCCGTCTTCTCCAGTCTACCTCCCGGTCTTCCTCGATTGATGAAGAATATTGGAAGTTTTCCACCTTTATAACAGAATAATAACAAATAATTATTATGAGAAAAAAAAACAGCATAAAACACCAAAACGTACCGTCGGCGCGAGTCGTTAGCACCGCTGTAAGCCTTCCCGGGTGCTTCTTTAGCCCGACGATGTGGGCAGGGTCCTGGCGGTCCTTTAAGGCCCAGGCGCGGTGCGGCGGCATCTCAAAGTTGATACCTGTCTCATCAACGTTGAGAATGCCACCGCTCTGATATTGGCCATACTGCCCACAAAACTTGAGCGCGAACTCAGCGCGAACCACTTGGAGCTCTTCATGTGGTATTTTGGCACCTTGAGGTTTCTGCGATGTAAATCCGTGTCTAAACAAAAAAATGTACTTAAAATCAATAAATAGACAACTCTAAAAACAAAAATGGTGTACCGATTTGCTAATCGCTGGCAGAGACATTCCAGTGCCAACACGCCACTCTTCCGACTGGATATGTTTTCAGCAACCCATTGTGGATTCTCCGCCCACATCCGATCGATGATAGCAATCGTTGATAGCAACTGCATGTCAAATACTTGTAAGAATGACATAAATTATAATGAAATACAACAGCAAATATTACCTTCTCGTCGCGCCTAACATCCTTCATGTACGTAACGATGGCCGCAACGCCAGGAAACAACTCCTTCCGCCCTTGGCCCTTGAGCGTCTTGGACGTTTTGGGCCCCTTGAACTCTAGCAGCTTCTCCGCCTGCTTGGACCAGCTGGACACGCTGCTGCGAGGATACCCCAGGATCCTCGCAGCTTCCTCCACGCTTACATCTTGAACGAGTAGGACGGCGACTTGCTTCTCCTTCATTGTGTACGGCGTTGCTTGCGTCGACTGTGCATAATACAGAATGTGTGGTTTTACTGGCGGCTAGCTGTCATTTTACCGTGACCACTCAGTAAATATCGTTGTTTGATTGGTTTAAAAAATGTGAATTCCGGAATTCTATTGGCTACTTAAAGGAACCGAGTTCACTATGGGAGCTGAAAACATGGATTGGCAGACTGGCGAGTTTCTCGTTGCCGGCTTTTTTAGTCGTTGTCTGTAGTTTAATTTAAAATATGTATAGCCTTAACGTATGTAAACAAAATACTATTTAAATAGTTTTTTTGTTTACATACTTAGTACGTTGGTAACCCAACCGACACATCCCATCTGTTAAAAATACACATTACTGCGAATACACATTACTTGTCTACTAAGTACTGTACCGTTTTCCCTGTAGCCATCTAAACTGCCATTCGTGGCTGGTCACCTCGCAACGCTGCGTGCCAACAATACCCATCGGAACTCGGCACCGTTGTATATTTACAGTAGCTAGATACTACATTTATCATACTTCCAGGACCTTCCAGTTGTAACGCACTATTGATACAAGTTCGCCCTGGTCTGGAGTTGTCCAGATATACATATCCATGGATAGTTATACATTACCCTTGTCGCGAGCAAAAGCATCATGAATCCCAGATTCACGTGCCTTTTTATACCGCGATACTGCTTTTGCCAACATCGATCACGTCCTTGGTTTTGCAGATCGGACGCGTACTGTACATGTAGTGCTTTGTCGAGTACGTCGACAATGCCCATGATGACCTGCTTGTTTTGGCAAATCGACACTGCAGACGAATATGCACTTCTGTACGTTTGACCACTTTGACACGCACCAAGATTGTATAATAATTATGTTGCAGGGAGACCATTGTGCGCACAATGACGTAGATTTCTTCATTTTAGCGCAAAACTGCAGCGAGCGGCTACAGGACCAGGAACATCCCAGAGGACAGCACCAAATTAATAAAACTCACTATCATACCGGATGCGTTGGAATCTCGTCGAGATATCCAGCCCAGATGTACGCCCGTGAGACCTGTAGGAGCCCAGCAAATTTGGGAGAATGATAAAACATATTCAGACGTCAGTGATGACCGACACATTTGGGGGGCTTATGACGATGTAGAGAGAGCTGCGAGAAGAATTAGGTGATATGGAAGGGCGCAAGCAGCGAAGTCCTTGCTTGACTACATTGGACGTGCTGCCCAACAGTTTCTTTCCCACAGTTAAGCCCCCTCAGAATAGACATTTTTAGGTGAGTTTTTATTCCATATTGCAAGTGAGGGGTGAGAGGGAATATTTACTTAGCCTTGTAAAATGCTTGTCTTCGGGATCCACTTTCGTATTCCTGTCAGCGGGTATTCCAATGCTAGGGATTACTACCGAGGGGTTCATCGGTACTTTGATTAGCACTCTTTAAAAACTAGCTCATGAACCTGGAGAATCTTGCTGAAGAGGAAGGCGTTGAAGGCATCAGCTTCATCTTCGACTGGTACGATCTGTGCCACCGCAAACCGATCAGCGTTGTTACGGTAGAAGTGACGAGATGTACCGGCGTAAGTACATATGCACGCATGGATGGTGCCCCCCCGCGCGAACGAACATCCGGCAAGCGAACAACACATAACCTGCGCGGGACGGCGAGTCCTTTCCAGTTTCTGGCGCAGTTGCAACAGCGCGGTGATACATGGGTGGCTGTATGGAAGGTTGAGAACTACATGCACAACTATCCCGTGTCCAAGGAGGTTTACATGAAGTACCCAGGTATTCGCCAGGTACCATCCAAGTCTGTGCTAATGCCCGACATTGAGCTCCTGGTGAAACACGTGCAGCTCCTACCAGCATCTACAGTAACATTAGCACCAATTCAAAGCACAGAGTGACAATGAACGATGTGCGCAATTTAATTGCGCCTCTATGGCAGAGTCGTAAGTAGCATGCCTCAAGTGCATGTTTCATTTGGTGAAGTTTAGATTGTTCCTTCATGGTTAACAATATGACTTTGTAAAGCGACCTGTAGAAGAGCAGCTCAGTGATGACGATGCCGTGGCTGAGGTAGTAGTGAGTTTCAATCTGGAGTCTTCTAAGAGTGTGTCCACAGTGAACCAAAGTTTTTGAGGCGATACCGGTGTCTCCTCATTCTCGACTGGTCACATGCGTGCGATGTACGAAGGCTTTCCCTGGGTTCTCCAGATGGACTGCACTCACAAAACGAATAAGTACGTTGTAAGCTGAATATGTGTTTCTTATATCTTATAGCAACAGGTATTGCCAGTTTTTAACCAGGTTTTCTCTGTATATTTCCGTTATGCAAATAAAACTATCAGTTGTTCTCCACGGTTGTGATGGATAAATTTGGCCACGGGCAACCTGTGCAGTACGCTCTTATAGAGACAACTTCTGATTGGCATATGGCAAAGTGCCTTGACAATTTCAACTGGCCAAACGAACAATGGCACTTTGTTTGCATTGTGGTTGTGGGTAAGGATATGCCAGAAGTCGAAGTGATCCGCAAGATGTTGCCCGAGGCGCGCGTGTTTTTATGCCATTCCACGTGATGAAATGATTGCACGAGACAATACGCAAGTCCATGAAATTTAGATCCTATTCAGAGGACGTGCTGACACAAATGAGCCATGTCATCACCAACATGACGTATGCAAAGAATGGTCTCACTCTACCATGTGTCACATCGTGGCGAGTTTGAAAGTCTCTGTGGCCGTGGAGGAGGACCGTGGGGCTATTTCGTTTCGAATTGGGATTCATGAACGGATATGTGGGTGATGCCTTTCCGATCCGAGTTGTCACACTTCACCAATCACACTAACAACCGGGTCGAGAGCATGTTTGGGAAGTAAAAATGATACCTAAATAATCCTCTGACAATGCGAGCTGCGCTGAGCTCTCTGCTGCTTGGCAGCGCAGGATAGAGAGCGAATATCGCTTGAAGGTGGAGATGCCAGGAACACTTCGTGATACAAAAATATCCGGAAGAAATGAACATTGTGTTAGGCATGGCTACTTACTGGGTGGCTGCAGCACTGCACGCTCAGTACCAGGTAGCAGTGGACCCGAAATCGGCATCTGAGTATTATTTTGTAGACAATGGCGACACCATTACATTTCGTAGCAGGCAGAACGAATTCCTGTTGGTGAAGGAGGGCCTATAGTGCGACTGCGAGTGTGCAGTTACAATAAAATTTCCATGTCGCCATGCCATGGGGCACAAGAAGTTCCTTGGCGATAGTTTCATCATCTCGTTTTCTCGATATCTCCTAGGTATGTACATGGCTTTACCAGGTTTTTGCCAGGTAACCAGTGAATGTGCAGGTATTACCACTCAAGTGTCATCGCCAAGCTAGGAGCAGCACCAAAGTGATCCGCCTCAGCGCTTCGGGTCCCAACGTAGGACGGCCCACACTGTACCGAACAGAACAGCGTGCAAAAGCGCCTGCAGCGCTGAAAGAATGCAATCAAGAAGTGCACTTGCGTGCTCCTTTTCATGAGAGTGACGTTTGCGAGGTTGTGTCATCTATTATTGGTATTCGCCCACAGTTACGAGAGCTACGATTATTTCTGTAGACTTTTCAAGTGCATGACCAAGAGCCGATACCTGACACTAAGTGGAGGATTACCACCGAGTTTGTTCCCCATTGCGAGCGGTTCAGATTGACAGAGGACTCGGTAGACGATGCCCTTGAGACGGTGTGTATGATGAAAGACCTCCTGGACGGCAGGAAGCCGTTACCAGAAACTATTTCTATCGATGTCGAGAATGACAGTGAGGATGTGGCAGTCGCTACAATCGAAAAAAAAACAAGCAGGATTTTCGCGAGAGCATATCGAAACGATGAAAGATGTGTGGGTTTGGCAGCAAATATGCTCTGAGGGCTATCGGTGCAGCTCATGGGTAAACTCTATCGTCGCACCCGTAGTTGATGCGAAGGGCGATGCAGGTTCGGTGATCGAGAAATTCCTGACTCCGTGGTCTCTATCTGTTCTATCAGACTTTAGATTTGACATTATATTTGCAGAACTGTTCCGATTCCGAGGTGGAACCTGGCTGAACGACGGAGCAATACGACCTTCTCTGTGTATCTCCAGCCACGTACGAGAATAATGTCACTGTGTTCCTCGATCCAGTTTCAACGATGTATTTCGAAGGATGTGATACTACTTCGGGTTTCTTCATGCCAGCTGGTGCGGCTCACATTCGGGCATACCTGGACGAAGAAAAGGTGAGGTACGTATTTCTGCCGGCCAACATCGACACAAACCGCATGATCTGCCTGGTTATTGCCCTGTACGCAAAGAAGATTCATGTCTACGAACGCATGAAGAGCAACAAGATCACAAAGATGATGGTCGGTCTTGCTAATGGACAAGGTGCTAAAGGACCAGTACACGAAGCAAATGATCAAGACGCCGACTCAGAAGGATAGCAACAGCAGCAGAATCTTTGTGTGACGATTCTTCTAGTCGTGTGCCTCCAGTGAGGTTGCAACGGACTTGGCACCTACGGGCATCGAGAGGTTACGCTGGAGGATGCTACTCGCAGTGTTGAAGACACGATCTGTCGTAGAGTAGCCTGAGAACTTGTAGCTAAAGTCACTTTGGCTAATGCATGTTCAGTACCCGTTTAATACCTGATAATTTCCTGGTTTCCTAACCCCTGTATCCTCCTACATCGATCTCAAGGCGGGTACTGATTGGACGGCAGCATAAGTGACATTTCTCTTCGACCTCCGATGACTGACGGCCGTTCCATTCTTGCTTTTGCTAAGGCACTCGTTGCTGCACCCAACTAAGATCACATAACATCGACGTTTATGGTGTATACAGAGTATATCCTGGTTAAATTGAAGTAAAGGTAGGATAGCGCGTTTGCACTTGTCTGCGGACTTAGAGGCCGGGTGCCCGGCCTCTAGCGCAGCAAGGGCGGGTCCACGGCCTCTAAGTCCTCGACTTGGCAAGGCGATGTGTCTGGGATTAGATATTAATCCCGAAACAGTGTTGCCAAGAACTTCGGCAAAGCCCATTTTATGGATGCTATTGGGTATACATTGTATAGTCGGATTCCTAGTTGGGCGCGCTACTCACTCTCTTTTGCCAAATCCCCCACATTTAATTTTCCCGATATAAATCCTGGATAGCACCTGCTTTGGCAATCCATCATAAATTACGATATTTCTAGTCCCTTTTATGGTAAAATTAGGTATTTGGAATATACCCGCTACCATACCCGGATAATAGCCGTGTATGAGACATGAACACCATATAACCGGAGTTTAAGGCCGTAAAAATAACTGAATCCCATTGCTCTAAGAACCTGTCACAGATTCAATTCGTTTTCCATCCCCAGTTGTGTTTACTACATATACATGTCTAGTGTCGATTTAAGCCAATAAGATGTATGTACCACGTGTGGTCAGTTAAATCGCCATACAACCCCCCCATACGCCACCTCCGTTCTCACCTGCGCAGGACGCCGGAAACCTCCCGTCAGGAGGCCGAGATAGGTGCAACAACGAGTCTCGTACATCCATACACACAGCCCGTCGCCGCTCTCAGCAGATAACACCGATGATTCACCCACTTACATCCTACCTGCTCAGTCTACGATGGAGCTTCCTACTACACCTATTTCCCTCATGTCATCACCCCACAAGCACCTGCGGCAGGCGCAAGATCTTCTTGTACATCAGGTTCTGCGTCCAGTGCCCAACGATCAGCACGTCGTGGGAAGCGCTCCAAAACGACGGTCGATAACCCAAGTCTACCATTCCCTAGACCACGAAGACAGCCGAGGCGCTGCTGAGGTTGCGCTACGACGTGGTAAAAGATATGTTTGATTGGTCCAAGAATTCGAAGCAACTCAGTACTGCGTGGGATTATCTTGTAGCAGAGACTTATCGCATTGGCGGACAGAAGGCGGTAAAGGTGATATGCGATGTTGTTTGTGGAACTAATTATAGTTCTAATGCTAATGCATTTACTACTAGTTAAAGCACATGCGCAAGCAGTACACGGTATATCGTGTCCCGTTCCGAGACACTGGCAACGACACCGAGGTACCATTGAGTGATCCCCGCGCTATGCGGCAATGTGCGACGTGTGGAGAGACCTTGATTGAATGGGTACCGAGGCGTTCGTTTCGAGTGATACTCCCGCGCAGCGGACGGAGAATTGTGTAGCGAATGGAGCGCACCAGCGCAATCACGAAGAAGACCGTGGGATCAGTTGTGGACAAGAGTCTCGATGAAAGCGGACAATGTGCTACTTTACAAACGCTATTCAAGCTTTGATTTGGATACGAATCAAAACATTAGCGCTGAGAAGTTAACAATGAAGGATTCATAAAGCACTCAATTGCTTAGTAGAGCGACGTAGTGATGCAATATGGGCAATTAGGGGATAAAGATACCAACAACTCGTGTGATAACTTTATATTTTGAATGGGGTGTAAGACCATTGAGGTGACGTTTTGCACAGGTGACTTCCATCTTGACCATTCCAGCAAATCAAACAAAGGTTGTTTATCGGGGAGGTGTGTGTTCAGTAATATATGAATACTTGAAAAGTAGGAAATTCTTGAAAACGCTAAAATTGCCTCGAGTACTGGCACACAAACTTCTATGAGCTCGCTCGCTCGTACATGAATACATGGCAATGAAGCTACCCTTTGAATAGTCAACGTTTTGTCTTAAAAGCACAATACTTTACTTCAGGAGATCCATTGCTGTGATAATTAGCTTTTCTGACCCCCGATTTTAGTAAAAAGAAATAAAGAAGTAGTACCCGGTTTGATACCCAGTTTTAGTAAGTTACAGGCAAGTTAAAGGAAGCCGTACGCAGCAAGTGTTTTCAGGTATACAAGCTGTGCGCAGAAGTTCTCCGGTACTCAAGCCCTTGCAGCCCTCGCAGCCCTCTCGTGCACAAGCCACACACATCCAGTGCTCCCGTCGTATCAGAGCTAAGATCGCCCACACCCGATTCTTCGCGTGCTGTTTGGGTACAGCATCATTTATCTTGGGTCATGCGGCGGCGTGTGCATGCAGACAAAAGAGATGGCCCCTCAACCTTGCTATACTTCTCACCTCTCGCGAAGTTGAAACTTCCACGAACGCGTTTGGATCTATGCAGGCAGGAACGATAGCGTTGATAGCCATGAGCGATCCTTCCCCATGATTCAGATACGTACGAGTCAGTGTAGAGGGCTTTAGCAGCCACACATACAGGCTGTTCAACCTACTAGTCAGACGTAGAGGGCTTTAGCAGTCACACATATAGCCTGTTGAGCCTATTCGAGGTGTGCCACCCTCCCTTCTTTTGCAGCGCCATCTTACGAAGTGGCATGGCGCAACGGAGTTGGCTACATGTACCAGGCAGCTCGGTGGCCAACCATTTATTTCATAAAAAGATTCTCGTAAAAAAAAAATAGCTTGGCAAATAATTTGCCCAACGAAGCGTCTCTCGAGGCCCATTTTTGGTCTCATCTTTGGCTCATCTTTGGACAAAACATATCCTCATTAATGAGTACATTGAAACCCCCTATTGTAAAAAGGAGTCCAGAGTAATTTACACGTTTTAATAGAGGTACAGTACATGTAGTCAGACCTAATGTTTCAGAAAAATGTTCAATCAGACGATTTCTGCTCATCCGCTTACAGTATTCCGCAAGGATTGCCAGTACTGTATTTTCCGGTACATGTAAAGTACTACAGATTTCGCTCTCACTTCCGGTAGCCGTGGTACTCATAGATGTAGAAATGTATATTATGTATTAGGTTTAACAGGTAATTTGGCAGTCCACTAGCGACGTGTTTATGACATCCTCTACGCTGCTTTCATCGCGGTTGCCACTGGACTCCTCGTTTACTCCTCTGAAGCAAATGCCAGTGTGCGCGAAGCAATTCCTAATCGTGCGCTGCTTCTATATGGCGTCCCATATCTCTCTACCCCATTTCATTGCCTGCAGTTGTCAATGTCGTAAGGGTTTTTACCCAAAGACTTCACTAACGGCTCCAGCTCTTGCAGCCACGCCCAAAGACGTCTCTCCAATCGTAATGATGTCACCCGCAAAGGTTTCCGCCTCTTGCCGTCGCCGAAAGCTTTATCCATTATAGTAGCAGCATGTTTGAGGATGTCAGAGACTGTTGTCTGTGCCGGGGTCTTCTTTAGCTTGAATTGGACCTTCGCCCACGCGGGTAGCTCCCGTTGCGACAGTCCTGGACGCTCGTAGTTATGCTTGATCTAGGCTCTCTTCATCTCGATCCGCATCCAGTCCCCCATTGCTGCAAGTGATTTCAAATCTTGGAATGAACTTGCGCGCCAAAATTCAAACGGGTAGTCGACCTCTCCGTGGACTTCTACTGCATAATCTAATATTATAAATCGGTCATAGGTTATTCGATAAGACCCCTACCGGAAGTGAGAGCGAAATCTGTACAGTACTACAGTACTACTGCTACTCCAGTACCGGCCTCCTCCGCTCATTACTGATAGTCATGTTTAGGTACAATGATTAAGCAAAAATGGTGATGTCTGCCGCGCATCGTGAATCATGAGATGTGCATTGATTACTACTCCGTTCCCCTTCACTTGTCCCCTTCAACTTTTGCCCTGTTTCAGATTACTTGTCCACCAATTTAAGCTTAGTTTAACTATGAGGAGATGAGATGGTGACACCCATTACACATAAACGGGGCATGCTGCTCAGAGCTGGGACTAAGCAAAGGGGCTATTTAGCCTAGTTATCTCTAGTAATGGGTATATTCTTGTGTACCTGTCGATATTGCAAGCACTCGCTAGCCACAACGAAATTTGAGCCGTAACAATACCGGTAAGCTTACTCCGGCTACATACCAGCTATCTGTAGAACAGGAAAAAAGTTATACTTTTTTTCACTACAGGTACATGAATTATACATTTTTAAACACAACAGATACCGGTAGGTTTGTACGGTACCTCTAAAACATGTCAAAGACCAAGATTTGTATTTTTGGCCGTATACAGTTCGCTAAAGCACTGCGCTGCATCTGAAGAGCCGGAATCCTTGCGTTTCTACACGTGTGCCGTGTGGCAAGCATTTCTCATGTTATCCCTGTTTTGCAGCTCTATTGGCTAAGGCTGTTCTTGAGATTTGACGGGGGTACCCTTTGACAAAGGAAGTACGTTTTGGAGAGCCGTGATTGGTTACTTGTACGAACTTCCGTTCTTTTACAACAGTACATGTATTGTAATCACCACCCGTTTTGTCCTACCGGTTTTTGAATTCTAAATCGACCGTTATTACGGGATTTATGTTCTATTTACCCCAAATTAGTATATAAATCCCTATCCTTACCCCTTATTAGACCGAACACATTTGTGGCTGTATCTCTGTCAAAGTCAACCAGCTGGGGTATTTAGCTGCTGGACAGAGGCTTTATTTTACAGTGTTGCAGGAGGTACCTCCTGCCTCGTGCATATAACGATCATTGAAGGCTTTGATTGGTCATTCGGGGGTAGAGCTGGTAGACTTATATGTATTTCGACCAGAATGCGGAAGAAGGCATTCTGAGGGATTCATATATAAATCAACCGCGACGTGTTGATGGCAAATCCCTTGAGAGTGAGTAAATCCGAAAGGACAAAAGAGCTGGTTCACAATATGAATACAGTAATCTGCCTCAATAAAGAACACCTGGCCCGTATACAATTTTCTAGGTAAATGCGACATTACAGGTCACGATTTTATGTGACTAGTGATAGATCATAAAGTAGACCGCATAATATGTTGAAGGTTATAAATTTTTGCGTTCTTTATTGAGGCAGATTACTGTACTCCATTACTAATATTTTATTTTTACGATAGACCGTTTTCATGGTACGGTAGACTGGAGTGCCAAAGCCGATCCTGATTGCTCGCCTGGAGCACTGCACGACACTATTAATAGTAACTACTTTGTCTCTAAGGAGGTGGCTGTTAGGCGGGTGAAAAGTGCTGGAGTACATTACCACAATTGTGTTGTTCTTGACGGTGCGAAATGACAAGTGCGTGTGATGACTGAGCTGTTTCTCTTCGGTATTTAAACAATTAAAGGGTCGCTAATCTCCAATTTGTGATCCATTTGAACATATTTGGTACTGTACAAGTAGTCTTGTCACAAGACTAATCAATGTCGCTACAAACTGTAAACATGCAATCACTTTTCATTTGCCGTCCTGAACGTCAAGCATCATCGTTGCGAGAGTTCATATTATAATGCATTCCCTCTACCTGCTCACGCTTGCTGCTGCTGGTGTGGTGGCAAACGTTGTCGTGGATGACAATACTTGCCACAGGAACAAGGGTGTCTGCGAGCCCCAGAGCCTGTGCGAGTACAATTACAACTTCGGAGACCTCAGTTTCGACCAGTCTTGTCGTGTCAAGGACGGTGTGAACTTTTACCCGCAGCAGATTCACTTGGCGTTCGCAGGGACGAAAACTGGTACGGCTATGACTGTGTCGTGGGCAACGTTTGAGGACGTGACCGATAGCTCCGTCTGGGTGGGGAGCTCAGAGGACACGCTGGAATTGGTCGAAACACCCGTGTCTAGCGATAGCTACTACAGCGACGATGAGTACGACTTGTTCCACCACCACGCGACGATTACAGGCCTCAAACCGCGTACTAAGTATTTCTACAAGGTCGGTAGCAGAGGCGACGAGAAATACACAAGCGAAGTAAGTTCGTTCATCACGGCGCGGCCCGCTACAGACGACAGCACTTTCAATGCGTTGATCTACGGTGATCTCGGAGACGGCAAGAATTCGGTCGATACGATCGCAGCAGTCAACAAGATGACGTCGGATGATATCGATCTAGTCTACCATCTTGGCGACGTCTCGTATGCTGATAACGACTTCTTGACGGTGAACCAAGCCGCTGGTTTCTTTTATGAGGAAGTTTACAACAAGTGGATGAACTCGTTGATGCCGCTGATGAGTTGTGTTCCGTACATGGTTTTGGTTGGGAACCACGAGGCTGAATGCCACTCACCGAGGTGTCAAGCCTCACGCACGAAGAGCAAAGCGTTGGGGAACTATACAGCGTATAACTCGCGATTCAAGATGCCGTACGAGGAGAGTGGCGGGACATTGAATATGTGGCATTCCTTTGACCATGGTCCGATCCATTTTACTTCGCTATCGTCGGAGACTGATTACCCAAATGCACCCGCGAATATATTTACGGTATGGACCGAAAATGGTAACTTTGGCGATCAATTGAGCTGGATCGAAGCTGATCTCAAAAAAGCGGACGCGAACCGAGCAAACGTGCCTTGGATTTTCGTTGGCATGCATCGTCCAATCTATAGCGTCCTCAACTCTGAAAACGACATCCCCACTGGTCAGACTGCAGAGATCCAGGCAGCATTTGAAGACCTATTTCTCAAATACAAGGTTGATGTGGTGCTGACAGGCCACAAGCACTATTATGAGCGGGGGTTACCGATCGCGAACAACAAGGCTGTACTGGACGGTGTTTCGAACGACTACGAGGTGTATGATAATCCCCAAGCTCCTGTGCATATTCTAACTGGTGGAGCTGGTCAATCCGAGGGATTGTCCATCCCACCGTCACACACTGCTTCGTGGAACGCAGTCTCGCACTATGAGCACTTCGGGTACTCGATGTTGGAGGCGAACCGCTCGACGCTGGTGTGGAAGTACATATTGAGCTCGGACCAGACCGTTCAAGATGAGTTTGTGATGTACAAGACCGACCCAACGCAGTCGGATAGTTAGCAGTCTTCATTGCTGCGTCATGCGTTTGCATGTTTCAGGGGCATTCCAATAGAACAACTTCACTTTTAAAAAGAAACTTCTTTTTTTTATTTTTATTGAAAAGAGAGCTTATGGTACGTGTTTTAATGAAAATGTGCGATCAAAAGACAGCGTATTACTGGCACTTTTGAGATGGAGGATCACCCGTCGTACCTTACCAATTTCTCTACTTTGGGGCATGTTTCTGCTGTTGCTCTTGGATCCACTGCTCAATCTTCGTCTTGAGATCCGTATTCGGCTGCAACTGATCCATTGTCAGAGGGACACGGGTAAATGGGTCGCTCTGGTCATTCATCAAGTGCTGCGTGATGCAAGATCGGTCCATCGTGTACCCACTGGGCAGTAACACGGGGTCTTTCATGAGCGTGAAGACCAACGGGTCCAGGAACTCTTCTGGGATTTCTCCCAGAGTCTCTTCCAGGTTTGCAGCGCCCTCCGCAGCCTTCTCAACCTCCACAACAAACGTCTCAAACTTCTGGACGTCGCTCGGTTCCAACAGCTGCGTGCGAGCCACGATATGGGCACATTTGCGGAATACTGGGCCGTCATAGTAGCCGTTCGTGGCCACGGCCTCCAGGAAGCTCGGGTACTGGGCGAAGTGTAGCAGAGTCTCAACAATCTCCTTGAGCATGACCTTGGGACGGAACTTGTATTGCTCTGGGTTGTTCACCTTCAGCTCCAAGCCGCGAGGACCCGCCAGCTTGACAATCACACTGTTCAACATAGAAACCAGACGGTCTTCAAGCTCTGGCATTCTCACGAAAGGCTCCTGGATCTCAGACGTCAAGTACGACATCATGTGGATCGTCTCGTTGGCCAATTGCAGACTGGACGTGACTGTGCGCTCCTTGTCGGACAGCAAACTCTGCTTCTGTTCGCGCACAGATTCATCCAGAGCCATCCACCGCGCCACATCCTGCATTTCCTCTTGCAGCAGTTTAATCTCCGGTAAGGCAATAAGAGCATCTGTTACCAGACTGTTAATGTGGTTCATCAGTCCGTGCGCGAATTTCACAAAGCTCCCTCGGTCCTCAGCGATGAGGAGGAACGCTGGCTTATGACCTTCCAATTTCCACAGATACTTGAGCAGACACGCGATGTTGTAGCGGTGCTCCAGCTTCTCATAGAAGCCGGTGTGTTCGACATCTCCGTACAGGGCCAACAGACAAGGTGCAAGATGCCGCTGTGCTAGCAGATCAGTCCTCAGAAGCTCCACTCCGAAGGCAGTTCCTGCAGTTTCGCGCTCCTCCGACTCCTCCGACGGCAAGAAGATGTGGAATAGAACTTCGCTCATCTTGGCACGCAAATGAGGACTGTGGACGTATCCCGGACTGGACAGGAAAATCAGAATCATCCTCAGCAATTCCTTCAGCTCGAACGCATTCAGCGCCTTGGGTTGCAGTCGCGCGATAAACTTCAGCACGGAGCTCAAGTCGTCCACCAAATGCTCCGGAATGTACTTGAGAAGCGTGTTCTTGTTCGTGTCAGGAGCAGGTAAAGGTAACTCGAGAGTACTATGGTCGAACACAGTAGATCCAGTACAACTGGAGTTCACGACGGCGCACGTGAGCAGCGAAAAGCGGATCATTTCATGCAAGAAGTCCGGGTGCAGCAGCTCGGCGTCCATGATCATCTTCGCAGCAGCCATCTGGTCAAAATGGGCTTTCAGACGCGGGTCTGCATTGGGCGAATTCATTCGACTCTGGAAGTACGAAAGCTGGCGCAGCAGACGCATGTATTGGCCCATCATGCCTACAGGTCCAAGGTGCATCGCCCTTGCTGTAATGAAGTAGCAACGCGTGATGAAGTTGAAATCGGAGATGTTCAACGCCTGACGATCATCCTGCTGAGACGCGGCATTCTCTGTACCAGCGCCAACCAGTCTAGTCTCATCGAAAGGGAATAACGGGTTCTGCGTCGCCAAGTAGTCCGTCTTGATCAGCTGAGCTTTCTTCGAGTTCGGAGCTAGGAACGGGCCGCACAGTTTAAGCAGAACCATGGTCAGATTAACAAACATTCCGTTCGTGGCGGTGATGTTCGCGTCTGGGTTCTCCTTGGCACGCTCAGCATTCACCTGCATCGCTTGCTCCAACCACGCCAATACCTGTTCACGAGCCGAGCCTCCAGCCTTCAGTAGCATCGTAAAGATATCCGACACTGCAGTCTGCACACTGTCCAGCTTGTTCCGAATGGTCAGAATCGAGTTATCCACGTCGTTCTTGGTGCGCTTTGTAATGTTCGTGAACATCTGGGTGATCGCAGGGTCCTGATTGCAGCTAAAACGTAGCAGAATCCCCAGTGCAGTGGCATCCTGAAGACGACGACCGGTCATTGGAGCGCCTGGGGTCAATAAGAACCCGGGAATCTGGGTGAACGTCGTAGCCAGCGCTTTGTTACGGCACAGCACAGTCAGGATGTACATGTTGTTGTAGAAATTAGACATGAGCGACGGCGGGTTAATCAGGAACAATTCCGACAATAATTTCTGGAAAATCGGCGCAAAAATCGCTAGAGTCACGCTGCTCTCTTCCAATACCGCCACAATACCGTCCACAAACTCCGGTGTCTGTGCGTTGGCTTGCAATCTCACACTTTTCTCCAATGCATCGGTATTAATCGTCCCTGCTTCGAAAGGGAAGATCTCCGGGTCTGTCAATGCAGTGGCACTGTAGTTGATGCACATCTCCCGGATGCTGCTCAGACACTCCTGCGCCTCCTGCTTCTTGTCCACTGGTAGTCTGAGAAAAGAGGATTGCAGCTTCTGCATCTCGTCCCGACAGCGACAGAAAACCTGCTCCAAATAGGCCACAGCAGCCAGTGGGTGCTGAGCTCCTCCTGGAAGATCTGCTGGGTTCATGATAACCCGAGAGTAGAGCAATTCACTAGCATTGGCAGCTGATAGCAGCACGTCCTCGGCTTCTTCCTGGGCTACAAACTGCCGCAGTAGCAACAGTTCAGCGCTGGTATTAGCTGGAGACAGCGTCACGTGCAGCACGCGCTGTAGCATGTCGTTGACGTAAACCTCAGGAGTCAATGCATGTTTCTTGGGCTTCTTCGGCTCTTTCGGCGCTGCAACGGGCGCTGGGGCGGGCGTTGCGACCTCGACACGCTGCTTCTTGTCTGCCTGGGGAGATGACGCGTCCGGATTGGTCATAACTACGTCATCTTTCGGGTTTGCCATATTCTGATTGGCTGAAACTGCCTCTTGAGCAGCTTGTTGCTGCGCCTGCAGCTTCTGCAGCCGCTTACGACGGATTTCGTCGGCCGACGCGGGTGCTGCCCCATCGGAGAGCGCGTTGCCGTCCGTCTGGAATCCCTCCGACTTGCTCTCCTCGTCGCCCTCGCTCTTGCCCTGCAGCCACGCGCTTACCCAGCCGGACATGTTAAGGCTTCTCGCGTCGCGATCCAAATTCCGATTGGCTAATTTGTCTTGATACAACAACATGTACACCACACCATCATGTGTTAGCCACAGCAACTAGTAAAATGGCTACACTTTCAAAAGAGACCATGTTGCTTGCCCGACGTTCGTCGGCCTTGTTGCGTCGCCGCTATACGCGCTGCTGTGCGTCGTCTGGCGCGTCTTCCCCCTTAACTAGCAAGATCAGCTCACCTGCTTCCGATTCATGGGAGTCTCGCGTCCATACGACCAGATCCCAGAGAGATATGGAGAAATTGGGTGAATGGCTGGCCCGAGCCCGACAGTCGGGCGACGTGCTCTTTCTGCACGGAGACTTGGGCTGCGGCAAGACGTGTCTGGCCCGCGGGTTCGTTCGGGCGTACACAGGACAGCAGGATCTGGCGGTGACGTCGCCCACGTATCTGCTGGTGAACACGTACGACGAGGCGGAGGGGCTACCAACAGTCTACCACGTGGATCTCTATCGCCTGGACGCCGTAATGGAGCAGGACGCAGCGGCTTTGGGACTGGCCGAGGCGTTTGATCGAGGCATCACACTGGTGGAGTGGCCCGAACGCTTCGAGGAGAAGAGTATTCCGACGGAGAGACTGGATATAAAGATCTCGTACGATGAAGAGGACCCCGAGATCCGACACGTGGCGCTACAACCGATTGGAGAGCGGTGGACGAAGCTTTTTCCTGAGGACGTTAAGGAATAAATCGTGGCATCTTTTTTTAGTGGACTTATGCATTACTGGATGAGCTGTACACTACGAATTTGGCTTTTGGTGCAGGCTCTTTAGACTGTTGTTGCGGTGACGACGTTGGAAGATGTAGAAGTTCCGGTATCAATGGATAGCAGGAGCTGTCGGATTTCATCGGCGCTGGCGGTGGGGGTAGAACGGAAATTTTCTTTTTGCTGGGCCAGGAAACACTTGAAATCGTGGCGTGAAATGACGCCGGAGCGAGTAGAACACGTTGACGACGCGACTGTAGCGAAGGATATCTCGCTACGACAGTCGTCGTGCTCGTCTTCATCGCGATCATCTCCCACGATAACCACCGACGGACATTCTTGTAGGAAGCGGAGTTCTTGCTCGACACGACTGAGACGCTGTCTCTGCAGACGCTCTCGTTTCGTCTCTTGGATGATATTGTCCTTGGTAGGGCGACAACTGCCTCCAGACAGCCGTAAAGCCTCATCTGTTGGCCCGTCTTGTCGCTCGTCGATACCAGATAATGGGTACGCGCCGCATTTAGTCGCGATGAGCTCCTCAATTGCTTTCTTTTCGTCCTCAGTCAGTGTGAACTCGTTGCATTCCTGAGGAGGAATTTCAACTTCTGGTCTGGCATTTTCTTCACTAGCAGGAGAATCACCAACCAGAATGATCTCGTCACGTAGCAATTTCTCCAGTCTGTCTTCTTCCTCTTTTGTCATGTTGGCTTTCATGCCGTTGGCCACCACCTGCTTGTTACGTTCAATGAAATTGTTGCCCTTCTTGGCTCCAGTTGAGACTTCATCGTCGACGCTTGATTGTCTGGTGCTAGTGCTACTGCGACTCGTCTCAGCTCCGCTCGACACAACGCTTAACGCATTATTCTGTGTCTGTGTCACGAATGTTCGGCCTGACGAGATGCTGGTATTTTCTTTGGGTTGCGGGGGAGATCGCGCCTTCTTTTGCTTCCTTGGTACGATATTCGCGTACAAGTTTTTCCCAAGTTTCTCCTCCAGAATGGTGTCCAACTGGCGGATGCGAGCCATTTTGAGCGCAATCTTGGCTG
The DNA here is from genome assembly GCA_016864655.1 of Phytophthora cactorum. Lineage (NCBI taxonomy): Eukaryota > Oomycota > Peronosporomycetes > Peronosporales > Peronosporaceae > Phytophthora > Phytophthora cactorum. The sequence continues at coordinate 631,207 of NHQK01000008.1, forward strand.
CCAAGCTGCTGTTCCCTTCTGGGTCGTCGTCGACTTCTTCAATGATTCCCTGCATCAAAAACTGTGATGAAATGGAACGTTGGTGCAGCTTGTGCAAAACGTTTAGGACACGTACGAATGCTTGCTGCTTCGACAAGCCCGACTCGATGAGGACGCGAGACCAACTTTGACGTGTGTGTTTCCCCTGCTGAGACGTTGTGTCTTCCTCGCTGACATCCTTCTGAGTCATGAGGGACACAATTTGCTGGTAGTTCCGCGGGAACTCAACCAGGTGCTCGCCATCTTCGTCCGTTAGTGAGCTGAGTGAGCCCACATACGACTCCAGTTCTCTGCAGATACGCTGGCGGTTTGCCTCATTGCAAAGCAATTGTTTCCGGTTGGCTAAGGCTTGTTTGTATTCGTCATCGTCGTCATTTTCATCAACGCTATCCTCGAATTCTTGGCCAGCGTCTAGATTCGCCCCAATGTCGATCAAAAGTGGCCCAGCTATGTCGGAGATCCCAGCGTCAAGCTCTCCTGCTTCTTGGTTTTTCACATCGTTGTTTTGCTCTGGCTCAAACTGGTGAGTATCAGACTCAATTTCTTTTGATTTCGAGTCATCAGAGTCTAGTTCAGTGCTGCTCGACGGGTTAGCATCTTCCAGGTTGCCACGAATTTCTGCTGGACTGTGAGGAGCGTCTGCTGCCTCTTCTTTCTGGCTAAAATTTGCTTCAAATGTCGAGGGAACGCTAGTTGCGTCCCTACTCCGAGCAGGGCTCGCCTCTTTCGATGTCTCCGTACGCTCGATCAATCGAACAGAAAGTAAACGCGGCGGTGAGTCAGGCAAGCGAGCCAGAGTCGACGGAGATTGTGTCATCGATTGTCTCGAACTACTCCACTCCTGTGGCCCATTTTGACCAGGACCGGGAAGGAGTCGCTGGATACGTGGCTTCTGTAAGCCCCAGGGCATAACATCGTCAGCATCGAGTAAGTTATAGCTTATCTTGGAGGCTAAGTGACTGTACCGGAGTAGTGTTCGGCCGCCGTGGCTGGCCGCTTTGAGCTTTAGCGCCAACTTGAAGTGAACGCGATACAAGCGATGGCTGATTCTGCCAGTGTGAGCCAGGCTGACTCGCTTCCGAACGTGGGCGCTGCATGGTCGTGTTGAATGCGACAATGTGGAGCGAGTCTTAGTTGATGCTGCTCACAGTGCAGCAAGTAAGATTGTGGCGGAGTTTCAAGAATGTGTTAAGCTTATTAATAATACCGACGCCGAGGGATCGGCAGTATTATTTTCGGTACGAAGACTTAATGACATTCATAAGTTGCTGAGTTTTTCGCTAAGCTAGGAAGTTCCTAGTTTCTCTGACTACTGAAGCGGTGATATATCCAGGTATTGTACTTCTTGATGAAAATCTGGAGATATTTGTAGTTCTTGTGGTTTTTCATCGCCTCTCCCGACGCTGGAATGTTGAACTTCTGACGCGCGAAAGCTGGATCCTTCCCTTGTTGAAACCACAGTTCCAGCTTTGCTCTTTTAAAAGTTTCACTCTTTAGTTTCTTGAGTACCTCAGTCCACTGGGCCCTTTCTTCGGATTCCTCACCAGCCGAACCCTCTTCATTCTCCGCGTGAGCCTTTCTTAGGAATCGCTTACCAGTGTCGTCGTTCTGCTCTGCAGTTAGCGAGCGGGGTCGTTCAGTAAAAGTAAGTGTCGAAACCTAGTCTGTTGACACCTGAACAGCGTTAATGTCCAGTACGAGTGAGGCGATAGCGAGAAGGACGATGTGGAATACACGCATGGTTTGTCTTGGGTGGGGTCGTACTCAAGCTTTTTGTGCTGGAGTGCAAGTTATAAAATGAAGACAAGCCAACTGAAGAGCAATTACACATTGCTGAAGTGATCGCTCGAACTGAATTTTTTTTGATAACAGTCAATTCGTGCCCAGACACCATTAACGACAAGTGTTTTTTTTTACATCTACAAACTTGCTGAATACGCCTATCCATACCGTAAAGAATTGAATTTGCCCCCTTTCATGGCTGATTCCTTCAACGATTTCGAACGAGAAGTTATGATCATCCAATATATATATCTCCATTTTCAGACCCTCAAAATGGTCACCTCAATAATTTTCATTTTTCCGATTCTGGTATTGCTGAAAAGCTCTTGTAAAAGGCGATCGAATAGGAGTGTTTTTCAGCTTTGTAATACAAGAAATGGGAACCCTGTTCCCCATGAAACGGGCGAACAATTTAACCTCATGAACACTTCATTCACCTTATAACTTAAACGAATCGAAGATGAGGGAATAGTAACTTAGCCGGGAAATACGATCTTAAACTTCGAGTTCCGCCGTGCTGGTTGGTTGATCAAGCCGACTGGGAAACGACGCACAAGTTCGCTTTAGGTCCGCGGCTTTCTGGGAGGAGTCGCACTCACCGTCCTGCTCGCTCAGCAGAATGATGAATCCAGGCGCTTCTATCGTGCCGTACAACGAGCAGAATAGTGCAGCGGCCGATGCAGTGGAATCGGGAGGTGAAACTGGCATGCTGGGCGCGATGATTCGACGTAATCGCACTCTCGCAGTAAATGTAAACAGACAAAAGATAGAGGTGCGTGAAGAAGTATTCGCGATGGAGCACAGTGGTCAGAGAGATGATTTGGAGCGTGAGCTCCAGGAAAGTAGGCGACGCATTGATGAGCAAGGTCTTGTGCTCGATATGCGTTCCCAGCAGCTACTGAACTACACACATGAGCACGCTGAACGAAGCCGTGTCGAGTCCGAGCGAAGGCTTGAAGAACAAATAAAGAACGGAATCTTGTCTTCGCACAATCGTATCCAAGAAGATGTTCGAGAGCAGACCCAAAATCTTGCTCTTCAAATACAAGAGCAGCTTTGTGCTGACAGACAGCGAGAGACAGGGGAAATGGAAACACGCCTAACACCAAGTCGGCACAGCGGCAGCATGCAGTGGAGTTGGTGGAGGAACGAGGCCGAGCTGCTGTCTGACAGGTGGGGCTGCGGCACAGGCCCGTGGTGGAATGAGCATTTAGAAGGAATAAAGACTTTGAAATTATGTTGGTACATCAATACAGGAGAATGATGATGCTGTAATGGAGTCTTGCTCGCGTATAATGAGGGGATATGTTGACCAACGGTTGATCGCGTACGAAAACCACGTGGAAGATCTAATATCTGCCAGTATACGCGAGGAGAGGGCTGCTTGTGATAAGGCTTTCAATGCCTATACCACCGAGACGCGTGAAGATCTGAAGCGGCACATGGATAACAAGATCAAAAGACTGACCAAACGCCACGAAAATGAATATTCAAGTCTAAAACAAATGATGGAAAACCGCATCGCTGGTGTAGAACAGAAGGTCTCAAGAGATCTAGCCGCCGTTGAACACGCTATTGACCAACAGATACACCAGGTCACTGCAGAGAAGGAAGTAAATATGTCGTTCGCTGTTCAGAAACACCAGCAAACCGAACACGAGAAGGGCAACGAATTACTGACCAGCCGGATCGATGAAGCTATCGAAGCAGCCGTCCACAAGCTAATTCCCCGAATTCAGCTCGCAGCGACAACGTCAGCTGCGCCAACCATCACTGCGAGGACTACCTGTACTGAGCGTTTGTTCAAAAACCAAATTGAAATAGGTGCTTTTTTTACAGCTTTTTATTCTACTCGTTTATTATTTTTTGCATTTTTAAGTGAAACCAAACTACGACAGCAACTCTTATTTGTAGGAATGGGAAGAGTTATGGTGGAACTTCGTGCACTGGTGGTCATGGTTTTGGTGGTATTTGTTGCTATCCTAAGGTCCACCCTCAAGCGGACTCCGATGCCACCATGTTTGGCGTTCCACAGCAACACGTGGGGGAGAAAGATCTGGCGACAGAATCAAATGCTGAAATTGGTTCGTATCCATACAGCAATGTGATGGATCTGCCAACTAGCTCGACGGTACCCGGAATGTCACGCAAACCACGGCATGCTGCAAAACCAATCGATCCGGAACGACCTTCATCTATTAAACAATCATGATTGGAGCAGGTACGCGCATCTTCAAAGCGAGATATTGCCAGACATGCTGCTCAGCGTGCAGCGGCACCCGAGAAATCACACCAGTTGAAGACACGTTCTCAGAAAAAGCAACATCGCGCCATTGTATAAAACGAGGGATTCAATGTTGCTGGTCGTATACGGCAGCGACGCAAACGTGCTTGTATGCTTACAGAGCTTAGGTCCAATGTTCGTCATCGCCAAATTAACATCACCATCCTGCAGTTTATACAATATATCTTCTTTCACACAATCAAGGTTAGATGTCTCGCCGATAACATAGGAAACGTCAAGACCAGTGCAGATTAAGAAATATCAATGAAAAGCGATACATTAGTGCTCATTTAGTCGTCTTTGGTCTCTTCGTCATCAGAAACAAATGCACCGGCACTTGATGTCGAGAAGCTTTGTTGCATCTGATTCCAATCTACTCTTTCGATCGTTACAGGCTGCAAATTCACTTTAACGTTGCTAGGGAGATCGTCTTCAACCTGAGCTTTGGGCAAACGAGCGATTCTGATGTAGAAAGCACGCCATATCAATATTTTGGGGGCTAGTTGATGCTCGTAGCGCCGTAACAACTTGACCGGTGTTGCCAAAGTCTTGCTCTATTTGAGCCGAAGACGATGGAACAGCACAAAAGATTCGCGCAACAAGAGGGAGAAGTGTTACATCTTTCGTTCGAATTGACGGTACCAAAACTCAAGGATCGATTCCGGCCTTGATGGGACTTGCTTTCCGTCTACAATCTTTGCTGGAAGCATCAAGAGACCATCCGCAGTGTTTAACCACTTCTTCATCTCAGCTTCGACAGCACTGTCGAATTGGTTCCGGGGACGATGTGCTGAACGAGGGCAAGGCCGACGACTTGCACCAAAGGTGGTGGTTATGTCATCGTCGAATACAACGTTTTGGGTTGCAACTGCTTCTTCTTCTCTGGGTTCTTCTTCACTTTCATTTGCCACGGTTCGCATCAGAGCTTTTAGTCGGTTAATAGCTGCAGTGCGAACTTTAGAGACGTGGTCAAGTATCTCGAGACGACAGTTTTGCCTTCTGTCCGGGCAACGGCTTCGACGACTTGGCCCCCCTAGTTGATTTGCAGATGGATGCAACATCAGCTGCATCGTGTAGGTGTAGGAACCATTGTCGATGTACTCAAGATCAGTGTATCTCCGGAAAAAGTTCTTTTAGAACACCGTCCGCAACAGCTTGTGTATGTTGGATACTTATGAGGTTAGTTGATACGGCTGGATGAAAACCGGGGTTTTCGGCTTAGTATCGTATCGACGAATGGGTTGATCCAGTACAAGAGCTGTCATGCGGACTGTGTAGAGCGAGAGAAGCTCTTGAACTTGATTTGCGTCTTCGGCTTGGGCACGTTTGTTCACGGGAAATATGGGGGTGAGAATGGACAGCAATTGCTCAAAGTGTTGGTACCAGCCTGGCGATGGAAACCCTGTGGGTACCTTTCCTTCGCGAACCAGATTGGCATCGCGCTCTTGGTACCAAGCCTCCAAAGCTGGCCACTTGTCTAGGATCCTCTGCATCGTTGCCGCCATTCCCATAAATCGGTGCGGTTTGTACCCGATCAGTTTGGCACCGTTGCCCTGCCCCAACATAGTCATAAGAGATGAAAACAAAATTCCCATTGTGGAGTTCGAGACCGTCTCGTATACTGTTTTCGACATCTTGTTCAGCAATTCTGACATTTCAGGATTGAACGTTTTGCGGGTCAAACCACATGCCATCTTCGTCGATGCATTTACCATGTGAGGCACGCACCACTTCCACCGAAGACCCAATCCCGATTGCATCATCCACTTAACGTCTGGGCCGCTCTCAGTTGTTGCACCAAAGAAGTCCGAAGAGGATAGCCCGAAGTCGCGGAGAATGCTTATTAGCCATCGTTCAAAAGGGCCTCGAATCCCCTGATCTCGCTCTCCATACAAGGGACTGAAATGACGCGTACCCAACAACGCTGACCGCAAGCGAAGCTTGACATCGATGAAGTAGACTCGAACACCTAGATATTTCTCGTGTTGGAGCTTAGAGGTCCAAAAATCAACAACCATTGTAAAGCACTTGATGATTCCAACTCGATTGTCTTTCTAGCCACCCGTCATCTCATTTCGCGCTGCAGCATACAACTCAACTAGAGCGAGCGTGACGTTCCTGGCGTTTACTGCAGTCTTGAATTCTTCCTTTGAGATGAGCTCCCTGATTATTATCGATTCCTCGTACACTCCAAAACAAAATGGGAGATTGTTAAAAATGATGCGGATAGTATCAAGAAGCAGCGACAAACGCTTCGTGTCTTCCCTGCACAGAGCGGACGCCAGGATCCGGTTCATCTCCTCTTCGCGGCCGCGTTTACGGGCTGTCTGAAGGATTGTTTTGGTTGAGTATATTTGATGTGTCTCGGATAAGTGCTTCGTTGGGTTTGATGTTTTGCCTCCGTGTAACTGAAGAAATGTACACTTGCGCCGGCAAGCATCACTCGCCACACCCAACGACAGGAGTTCCACGAAACACATACTCCATACTTGAACGTTCTGGAGCGATGATTGCGAGGAAGCGGTAGCGCTGTGCATATAGGAGTTGGGCAAAACCCGAGAACGGGCAGCACGAACACACACCAGGATTTTAGCGGTATCGTCCATACCGTAAAGCTCTGATTAGTCTGGGGGCCACTCCGAAGGTTGCGGTTCAGTAGCTGCTTGTTGAATGGTTGAGGGTTCAGCAGTCGCAAAAGCGGGAATGTCACGTCCACCGCTTGGCCGGCGTACAGCCGTATTAGGAGCGGTTCTTGGGCCGGTACCACTGGCAATGCAGTTGTAGGTTGTTGTGGAAGCTGTTGACGCACTCGCATCTGATGTTGAAGAATTGAATTGATTTGCTGGTAATTACCTTGAGCTTGCGAAGGCAGGTCAACAGCGCGTGAATCATGCCATGACGGGGTTCTTCCTGACGACGGAGGCGTACTTCACTCGTGGTCCAAAACAAGCTCATGGCTTGTGCACACATCACCGGGCCCCGTGTCATCGATTATTGGCCCGGGTAAGAGTCATCTTGAGTATTCTGCTCATCGTCACTACATGACCAATTCATAGTTTCTTCACGAATTTCTTCTCCAATCCGCCAACTCATAATCGATACGAGGCACACGTAGCTCCAATCGAGAGTGCTCACGACAAATACACAGCTTCGCTTCATAAACAAATTCAGCCAAAGTATAAGTAAGAGTTCGGATTGTAGATCTAAATGGTAATGAAAATCTTACGATTCGATGTTTGGTATCGAACCGGTGGCTTGGGCGGGAGAGAGTTCGGTTGCTGGTGTTTGGGGTGCTATGCAGAATGACTGCAATTCGGCTCTATGCGCAAGGCACTCTCACGCGGTATGTCCTTTCATTTATCTCTCTATGCATGTATGCTTCAAAATACCCGTACCATATTGATAGACTTTCTCTTTGATGCAGCTGTCGGATGTGGGAACACACCATCTTTCCTCTCTCGTACCCTGTAGGCTTTCCTCGTCATGACTGTTGATACGCCTTCCGAAGATCGCGGCTTTTACTGAAAGGACAAAGAGTACTGTCTTCGGCTAATGAGGATCCAGGAAATGAAGTTGATCAGTTTTTCTATCGTTACACTTCCCTTTTTCGTTAGAGTTTTAGAAGGAACGTGGCCTTTCGGTATACCCTGTTCATACCGACCAGAATGAAACCATTGAAGTGAATAAACCGGTTTATCGATTAGTTCGTGGGTGTGTAGGCCACAACGTGGCCTACACAACACAATGGAATTCAATTTAAATGGCTAAAGACAATTCGAATCGCACAGCCCCCAGTGGACCTGCCCCCATGGAACTCGGGCTCGCCGAGCAGCAGAACATCCGCTGCTACGGCTGCGGAAGGCTGGGCCGTATGAAACGGACCTGCCCCGCAGGAGGACAGCGTAAGCGGTTTCCTCCCACACCTCTAGGTCTCAAGGGTCGCTGGCAGAAGCCGCGACCCCGAGGCCAGGGGAACGCAGGCGACCAGTAGGGGCGGGGCACCCTACTGGGGAAGCTCTAAGTCTTCATGAGCGGTGCGCGGGTGGCGCGCACCATGGAAACTTAGCCCCTGAGAGTCTGTGCACTCTCGAAGCGGAGAAGGGCAGTGTTGGGCTGCTTGTAGTACACGCACGTGTACGAGGATACGAACTCCGTTTTCGTGTCCTCATTGATTATGGGGGCGTCGAAGAACTTCGCACGCCGCCAGACGGTTGCTAGCAACAGCAACAAGTTGACCAATGCCTTGAGAGAGAGCAAAGGCAAAGGGACAGTGTCAGTGCAACTGGCTGACGGGAAGGTGATCACCGTTCCCCGAATCCACATGGATCTAGCTGTCAAGTTCGAGGGCTTCGACAGCTTGGAACAGTTCACTATTCTTGAGATGGACAAATATGACTTGATCCTGCGCATGCCATGGCTCGAGAAGCATGGGCCATGGATTGACTGGCGCGGCAAAGCAATTGGTGCAAGCCGCCCTGTAGTATTCGACAGAGCATTGGTGAGTCATGTTCCCACCTCTGTTCGGAACTGGGCTGCCCGCAAGGGCCACCAGGATGCCGTAGCATCCAAATAATATTTTGGAGTCGTCGACGTATTGGACGACTTCACGGAAGTGGTGGCAGCAGGAGCTGCACCTAATCAAGCGTGGCAGCCCTGTGCGGGTAGCCCTCGATCCCCACCGGAGTCATGACCGGTGTATGAACTTCGAAGGTGGCGGCGCCAGGCAGCGCCTGCCAGGTGCGTAACCAAGGTTCACAAACGGTCGCCCAGACCTTAACTGAAGAGGAAGGCGTGGAACGCGCTTCCTGTGTGGGTAACAGTGTTCCACACGGAGCCGTGAGTACTCCCGATGTCGCCATTGAGACATCGCACGACGTGGGTAGCGAAGTACCACGTCGCGGTCACCGTCGACGGCACCGTCGCCGCCGCAAGTCGAGTCTGAATATTATTCAGACTGGAGTCGCTCCTAGCGACTCGGAGTCCAGGGCCCGGGCTTCTATGACTCGGCCGGTCGAAGAGTGTTATCATATCTTCGACGGCATGACCGTTCGACCCGTCAAGGCAGCAGGCATCCATTTGGAGCCGCTGCCTGAGGTGTCAGAACTCCTGAACCTCGAGGAAATGGCGGTGGACGATTTCCTGGCCGATCTCAAGGCTGGGGAGATCGCGGAGGTGATGCTTCTGAAGCCGGAGACCACTCCAGAAGAGTTAAACTCCTTCTCCGTCCTGGACGAAGACGTCCTGGAAGAGATGAAGAAGCGACGCGAGGCGCGCTTGGGTTCTGAAGTTCTCAAGAACCCCAAGGGTCCCATGTATCCTTTGGTGAAGGCGTTTGCGGACGTGGTATCCAAGGATCCACCGTCGCAACTCCCACCAGATCGAGGAGTTCGGCACGAGATCGATCTCGTGCCTGGCACAAAGTATTGTGTCACCCGGCAATGGCCTCTGCCTCGAGAGCAGTGCGAGGTAATCGATACCTTCTTTGCCGCGAAGGAAAAGGCAGGCATGGTGCGGGAATCGAAATCCCCGCACTCGACGTCAACCTTCGGCGTTCGGAAGCCGAACGGGAAGTGGCGTCTGGTTCACGCTTACAACAAGCTGAACAACGCGACGGTGCCGGCCCAGACACCAATCCCACGAAAAGATGTGTTGTTAAACAACATGGCCGGCTGCGAGCTGTACAGCGCGCTAGATCTGGTGGATGGATACTACCAGATCCTGATGCGCGAAAGCGACATCCCGCTTACAGCGGAAAGCACTCCGAGCGGCATGCTCTGGGAGTGGCTTGTCATGCCGCAGGGCCTGTCTAATTCCCCAGCGACGTTTAATCGCTTGGTCACGCAGCTTTTCAGGCCGCTGCGTGCGTACGCCCAGACGTACTTCGACGATATATTCGTCCATAGCCGTGCCGAGGATGGCAAGACGGCTATGGAGGGGCACTTGGGGCACCTCCGTCGGGTGTTGGAAGTCATGAGAGCCAACAAGCTCTATGCCAACATCGACCAGTGCGTCTTTGCCTCGCCAGAGATCAAGGTTCTCGGTTGCTTCGTCAGCAACGTCGGCGTTCGGGCCGACCCGGAAAAGGTCAACGCCGTTGCAGCTTGGTCCACGCCTCGATCCTAGAGGGATCTTCGGAAGTGGTTGGGCTTGGCCAACTACCTCCACAAGTACAGCGCGGGATACGCGGGTCTGGCTAGACCCTTGTCGGAACTTCTCAAAAAGGATTCCGACTGGCGCTGGGAGCGTCAGCACCAAGATGCCTTTGAAAGCATCAAGACTAGCCTTCAGCAGGCGCCGGTCCGGGCGCTGCCGGACGAGACGAAGCCGTTCAGCGTCATCTGCGATGCCTCCGACTACGCAATCGGTTGTGCGTTGCTGTAGAACGATGCAGACGGACACGAACGAGTCATATCGTTCCAGTCCAGGCAACCCAAGGCTGCCGAACGGAACTATCCCGTTCATGACAAGGAGCTGTTTGCCATGATGTATGCCCTCGTAAAGTTCCGGGTGCATCTTCTAGGCTCTCGTCCCTTTGTGATCTATACAGACCATGCGTCCTTGCGGACGGCGACCAACTCGCCACACCAATCCCAACGGATGGCGAGGTGGCTGTCCTTTTTCGCGGAGTACAACTTCTGCGTCGAGTACATGACAGGCAAGCTTAACGTGCTTGCCGATGCGTTGTCTCGCAGGCCAGACTATGAGCTGGCCCACATCACCCGTGTCATGACAGATTTTTACGATCGGATACGCATGGCGTATCGGAACGACGAGTCACTCGCGTCTCTCGTGCGATTCCTGACCGCAGGCAAGGAGGCCAAGTCTGAATGGCTCTCGCCACGACAGCGGTCCCGGCTTCACCGATACGAGTGGCAGGATGGCCTCCTCTATTATCGGGTGGAGCCCCATGAGCCTCCGCGGATCGTTGTTCCCAACGACGAGGATCTGAAGTTTGATATCCTCCAGGAGACGCACGATGCGCCCTCCAGCGGCCACTTGGGTCGCGAGAATACCTTCTTGTCTGTCTCGCAGGCCTTCTGGTGGACCCACATGTACAAGTGTGTGGCCCGGTACGTGAAGACATGTGAAACATGTCAGCGGGTGAAACCCGCGGGGCACGCCTCGGCCCCTTTGCAGAGTCTACCTGTCCCGTCAGACTGCTGGAAGTCAATGAGTATTGACTTCGTCTTCGGACTTCCCGCCGACGACCACGGCAACGCCGGCATCTTGGTGTTCGTGTGTCGGCTGAGCAAGATGGTGCATCTTACTCCGGTGCCAGACACAGTCACTGGCGAACAGGCCGCTAGGCTGTTCGTGGATGGCGTCTTCCGCCAACATGGTCTTCCGGAGACCTTCGTCTCGGACCGTGACTCGCGGTTTACCGCTGCGTTCTGGCAAACGCTGTTCCAATTGCTTGGAACGAGGCTGCACATGCCTACTGCTGACCATCCCCAGACGGATGGCCAGACAGAGCGTGTCAACCGGGTGCTCGAAGACACTCTGCGCAGTGTCTGTGCGGCAGCCCCTCGCACGTGGTCAGAGCGACTCCCCGTGGTTGAGTTCGCACTCAACAACTCGACACTAGAAACCTACCGCTAGACACTGTCAGCTCGGTAGGGAGCAACAAGCTGAAGCATCGCTTCATTGGGCCGTTCGCGGTCCTGGCAAGATATGGTGCTTCGTACAACATCGATCTGCCTAAGTCGATGAAGACGCACCCGATATTTTATGTGGGTCGTCTGAAGCGGTATCATGATCCGCAGGGGCCTGTCGCTCCCCAGACACCGCAGGCGTCCCGCGAGGAGGAGGACCCAACTCCTCGAAACGAGAATCAGCCTCAGACGTCGTCGAACGTCCAGCGGCGTAAGGCCAAGACCCACGCGGCATTGGTGGACCGCAAGGCATCTGGTACGCCGGGGGGCTCCGTACGGTTGAGCCCCAGCTGGGTAAGCCGAGTACCCACCACAGCCATACGGCTGAGAGTACGGCTCAGCGTACCCATAAGCGTGCGTTTCCGTCCGCGGTGCCAGGTCACGAAGGCCACCCCGGATCTGTTGAAGCTGGCGGAAAGCCTCATCCACATTGGACGAGGGCGCCCGGCAACCAACCCGATTATGGAGTCCCGAGATCTCCCGGCCCAATTGGTGCAGGCGGTCCTTTAGCTTCGCGAGGACCCCGCGATTCCCGGCCTGGGCGGCAGCATCACCGCCAGTCCCGAGATCCAGAGCGATCTCGAGGACAAGAACGCGTTGACGGAGACGATCAACCTCCGCGTTCTGCGGCTGAGTCACAGTCGCAAGCGGTGCACTCGACCGAGAAGAGCTCCCCGCAGGAGGTGCCTCGTACTCGAAGTCGAACGAGGGCTCCTCCACGTCTCCTCGACGTCTCCTCGACGGTAATGGAGAGACCCACCACCACGTGAAGCGGGTCGTCCGCGAGCGGCGCCTTGATGGAAAGCGCTGAATTGGCGGGGATACCCCGACTCACAGAACTCGTGGGAGCCGATTGAGCGGCTCCAGGCTGACTACCCGAAGGCTGTCGCGATCTGGGAACAGAAGTGGCGGCAGCTTCGTGAGTAGTCCGGGCCTTCTTGCCCGAACGGGGTATGGGCGCTGATGCATACAGCCCATACCCGCGCTCTCCTTGAGCGCTAGAAGCCGCGCGCTTCTGAAAGTCTTTTGGTAGCAGTCGCTTGCCAACCGAATGGACAAATTTAATCCAAAGATCGCGCTGGTCCAGGATATAGGACAGCAAGCGATCTTGTTGGAGCTCTCGGAGCTCCTCCTGTGAGTAGCTATGAGAAGCTACCCACTTCCAGATCAGCAAGTCGGCATCGCCCCACGACTGGCAGTTCTCGGGGCAGACCCAAGGGTAACCCCAAACGGGATGGAGGCCACCCCGTTTCTCGGGCTTCTTGCGCCGAGTCGTGAACCCCTTGAGAGGAATTCGGTGCGGTGCTAGAAGCACGCACCTGGCAGCCTCGATGTTCTCCCTGAGCAGCGGGTTCCGCTGCACCAAGGTTCGCTCGTACGCACCCTTGGAAGTGTGCCCTTCAATGAGCCCACGAGGAGCAACGAGCTACTCCAAGTAGAGCTCAGCACCGGAGCTAGGCTCTGGAGGCCAATACCCTCGCGGGTGTGGCGCTCCTCCTTCGCGAGCAGGCGAGCCGTCGTGACCTGGCGAGTGGGACCCCGTCGTAGGACGCCCCCGCACTCGCTGGGCGGCTTGGAAGTCCTCCTGCTGCTGGTAGAGATCGTTCGAGACCTCCTGGGGGTCGTTGACGGCACCCTCCTCCTCTTCCTCATCAGAGTCTGAGGCGAAGAGGTTCTTGTAGGGGTCAACCTCGGTCTCCAACGCCTCACGGCGTGGTGACCTAGAAGCATTCCGCTTTTTGGTGTGCTTGCTCTGTTCGGCTGCCGCCTTGGCAGCCTGAGCTCGCTCACGACCCTCACAGACCGAAAGGTTCCTGAGGACACGACAAGGTTTATCGTCCTCGTCGGCCCGGGTATTGGATGAGTCCATGGCCTCGTCGGCCGGACTCATCGAGCTATGGCCACCATGGTCACTTTCGAGTGAGTGCACAGACTCGCGTCCACCCTCACTAGGCAGCGGAGTACGCTCGCCGGCAGCCTCCTCGGAGTGGCTGCCATCGTGTTTCGCCCTGACTTCAGCCACGGTGCCAGGACTGTGCTCCCGCACGGCGAAGCGCGGGTTCGGGCCATCGTCCTTCGGCAACGAAGGTGATCGACTGCGGCGTGAGCTCGCGCCCGTATCCGCTGGCGCGTCACCAGACGAGGTGACGGCCTTGGAGGCTACCTCAGTAGCCTCCTGTAGTGCAGAGCTTTTGCCGCGAGGCCTAGAGCTCTTGGTCTGCTGCTTGGTAGCAGCAGTCTTGGCGTGCGCTTTCGCGCCGCGAGATGCCCCGACATGGGGCATGCTGAGGTCGACGTGGAGACCGTGATGAAGAGCGCGGGTGCTGCTCGGGGCTCAAACGGGAATGAGTCGCCGCGGTGTGGCACCGCAGCTAGTCGATGGCTTTCGACTTGGCGAGTGAAAAGTGTGAGACTTTCTTTGCTCACCCTGATTGGTCGGTAAACCGAACCTAAGTGGGGGAGGATGTAACGGGATTACATGGAAGAGTGCCTGTCACTCTTCAGAGGCTCTGTGGTGTGGACACACCATGGCTACATGCCCTCAAAGCCAACCAATAGGATAACATCTAGGATACTCTATAGGTGACTTGCATTTAGTATGTAGATCGATTTAGAAATACCTATAAATACACTCAGTCTTAAATCTACCTAGTTTTGATCAGTTGTCCCTTTAGGCCAGGGACTAGTGAACTGCCGTTCACTGTGAGTTTGTATACTCTCGGAAACTCTCACTTCCTCTGTGCAAGGTGCTGTGTGACCCGTCACAGCCCTCACGTCCTTCGATTTTCGTCTTGGCAGCATCTTCACCTGATTCATTCATTGGCACCTTCTACAAGCGCCTACTTCCCTTTGCGTTGTTAAGATAAAAATGAACAACAACGCGTCCAACTTGCTGTGTTCTATGCATTACGTGCAGTAGATTCTTAACGGTCTACCACCAGTGCTCGTTTGAGTGATTCCAAGCTATCTAGAAGGTCGTTGTGTCTCCGTTGAGCTGCACGCACATCTAGGTCATGCTGCAGCTGCATATTCTTTCCTCAAGTAGCGCTCGTTCGTGGGTAGCACGCCACTGCTTGCTTTGGTTCTGGACACGACTCTGGAACCACATGAACAGTTGAATCACATCGCAATGAGTGTGTAACTCTTTGTCCACGTTGGCTGTCGTCCTCGATTAAATGCTGGCATCACCAGCCGCCATGATGCTGCCATCGTTATCGGATAACGCCGCAGAACTTCCCTCGGATGCCAAATTCATTTCCAAAGTCGACGTCACAGCCCCCGAGCTCTGGACGTCTGTGCCACCATCACGGACCTGCACACCGTTCATAACTTGATCTTCATGATGAACCGGTGTGTGAGCTGAACCTTTGTCTGCATTTCCTGAGGACGGTGAATCTGGCGATTAATTTGTGCTTCTTGGATTGACACACTCACGACCCGGCGCAGCATTCGAGCGGTCCACGATCTTGTGCCGAAGCGACAAAGCCGGCTACTCCAGAGAACTCATGCTGGATGGCTTTTGCTTTCGAGCGGCTGAATACAGGTCAGTAAATTTTCGCTTCAGGCTCGTGCGATCAATCCACTTCGCGTCTTTTCTCGTGTTGTACGCTGCTGCTACGTGGTTCCATTCGATCTTCTGGCGCGGCAATTAGTCGCCAACGACTGAGAGCAATAGCTGCTGCTCGGCTTCCTTGTAGTTGGTTGTCCCCTCCGACTTCGTCATCTGTGGCAGCACGAGGTTGTTAGTTAACGCTTAGAATAGTACGTGAGTCCACCGAAGCTAGCAGTTCTTCACCTTCGCGCAAATTCTCTATTGAGCGTCTGCGAGCGCTGCTGCACCCAAGTTCAAGAAGCACATCACCAAGTCTCTGCTAATTGGTCAAAAAAAAAATAACACCCAATTAGCATCCACTTCAATTGCCCATTTCCAATAATGTGCTGGTGATGTCGAAGCTAAATTTACCAGCGAACAACTACGCGGGCAGTATTAGCAGCAGAGCCAACAAGTGCTAGCATTGCTGCTAAAGCGGCAGCAGTATTAGTGCACCACATACTGGAGTGCAGCAGAAGCAGTAACAGTACTGCTGAAAAGTGCCGTGGCATCAGTTACAGCGCCCCAACCAGTGCGGCAATTCGAAGGACACTTCGAAGACGGAACTGGTGTGATCACGAAGGGTTCAGTGTCAGTGCAATAGAATTCAAGTCACGTTGCATGAGTTGCAGCGCAATGCGTTAGTAGCAACGATTTGCATCACATCATGTTCTTCCACGTAACTTTCGCATATATGTAAGCTTACGGGCCTATCACTCAGGACTGAAGATATCGATTGGTATAGCAACTAAAAAGAAACAATAACAAGTCCCGTGCTCGTGCGGGGGGGGCACCACTCCCCTTCCAGGATAAGTCCCTCAACTTGATGTTTGCTTGGCACTGCTTGTCTCGTAAGAGCTTCAGGCTGGAATAGCTGTTGATGTCAATGACAGTGCCAGGTGCGGGGTGCATTCATCCCCGGAGTCTGTGTCACAAATCGTCGCAGTGAATAGCACCGAGTCGATCTCATCTTTGCTGTCGCTGTATTGGTCACGAAACAGCTACACGGCCACACAATGGTAAGGTACTAGCTCCAACGTTAATCTAGAAAAATGACAGACCTTACCGCCAGTTGAGGTTTCAGCATCTCCGGTGATGTCGCGTCAGTAAAATGCAAGCGTACAAGCGGTGACTGCTTATATGTGTGGTCAGAGGCCCACACCAGCTTCATCTGCAACTTGACCTTCTCATGTCGCTCTTCAAAACTTTTTTAGCTCTATAACCAATCAACCGTACCTTTAGTTAGAATACAATACTACAATGACTTATCAAGCGCACGTGAACGCCTTTACATACCTTCCACGGACGTGATAACCCGGCTAGCAGATTCAGCGGATTGGCGTTCAGCTAGAAGTTGCTGGAGGCGCTGGTACGACGTTGGTCTTGGAGGCGAGGCAGAGGTGCTGGTTTCAGCAGTTGGTGAGTCATGAGGACTTTTTCGGGATTTCAATCTTGGTTGCCACAGGCGTCACCTTGGCGGTGCTGCCAACGCGCTTCAGCTTGCCGGTCATTGGAAAAATCTATAATGAGCTGAAGTCGTTTAGAAGAAAATGTGCTATGATATGCAATGCACAGATACTAAGCCGGCGTGGTACTGACACAGGACCAGCCTTCAAAGTAAGTAAGGCCAGCCCCGACTATTGTTCCCATTGTAAGTCGCAGTAAATGCGCGCTACCCAAGTAATTCGAACCCTGAAGGCCTTTTTAAAGGAAAAGAGGACAGTTCAACATCAACTACGCATCTTCAATACTTACTTCAACCATGATACTAGCAATTGGGTCACTTAGAAGCATCCCTTGAAGCGACTGGTTGGTGTCGTGATGTGGAGCCATAGAAGATATCTGAAGCGCTCTCATACGATGTGTGTGTCGTTTAATGATGAGCAGGACTCAAAAGATGCACTCAACGCCTGACCAGTAGACACCATATATGCAGTGCTATGGGTATACTTACACCATTAAAGGTTGATGTAACCGTGGTGATCGGATTGTTGCAGAGAGGAAGCTTAATAACTAAAACGTTGGAGTATTGCGAATTATTTTTATGCTAATGTGGAACTGTATTCGCGTGAAAGTGTTGGCATGCAGGATGAATTTTCCTACGTACTGCAAGTTGCACGGCAGGGCGCTAGCGCTATTCCACAGTGAGGGAGGCCCCTTTCAATGAAGAAGAATCAGCATTTTATGTATCTGGGTAGAATGCGCATAAGCGAGTTTTGCTGTGCCTTACGTTTGAATTCGCCGCCATCCGAACACGTCCCAGCACTCAAGCAAGCATGTTTGCGCGTCACCGACTCAAGACTCAAGGATACATCGTACTTTATCACGCTATACCCGAGGAGATGGCCAACAGTCTACGGCCAATGACCCGTAATGACCAGAACTTCTGGATCCACGATACCTGGGATGGTGTGCTGCACGGTGAGTACCGCCTCCGAGCCTTCGTTTCTGATGCTGATTCTCAGTCTCTATCCGAGTATTTGAGCGGCACTGCAAGAGCTTTTTTCCTCTTGCTTCGGCGACTGAGTGGCGCTTCCTGAAAACAATTGGTGGTGCCCAAGATCAACCTGTGTGCTGTGAATTTGCGCCTCCCCCCCACAAAGGTTGCTTCTGCGAATGTGTGCTCCGTCCCGGGGTCCATTCTTGTCGCCACACAAGATCGTACCTACGTCTGCGGATACAGATGAAACAGCCATGTTGCGCTGCGTTCAACGCAGCAAATCATCAAGTTGAATAAGGACGACGTGCTGCTATCGAGAGGAGACTTCGCCTTTGCGGCGGCTGGTCACAGCGCAAACCACGTTTGCGTGCATGGGTATATTGATAACTCGCTGTATCCACGACCTCTATTCCCTCAGCCAGAGATGGTGTCTTTTGTTGATGACACGCCCGAAGTGGATGATTTCATCTGCTTCGTGTGGAGCTGTCCGTTCAGGGCAACCGACCCCGATACACTTCGCAAGCATCTCAACCGCTATCATCGTTTCTTCTTCAATCGCTCGCGCACCCTGACCACGTAGCCGGTATGCAATGCGGCTTTGAAACCCGTGGTGGACTTAAGTCGAGCTGCAGATGGTGAATGCACACGCTTTACCGCCCGCCGTTATGCAGTACTGCCAGTATCATCACATTGGCGCAAAGCTTGTATGCACATGCGTTTAACTGTACGATTCAAGCGTAGCAAACGTTTCGGCTAATCGTAAATAATCTTTTCCCGAAGATATGAAGTACTTTAACCTGTTTGATGAGGTCGAGAACACTTAAGTGAATTACGACTACAGTATCTTCCGAATTGCACGTAGGCACGAAGGAAACATCATCAAATGGAACTTGACCATGCAATCTGGAAGGTGCTGAATGTTAAGAAGCGCATCGGATATGAAGTTGTCATTTCTACCTAGTGCACAGAGACTTACACGCCGCGCTCAACGCATTCTCGTGCCTAGCCCAATTTGTGGTAAACATATAGACGTGAATTTATGACTAGAAGTGTTACTCAGCATTACCCCACGAAGGACAAAGGGTACATGTGTGGAAATCATTGCAGCTACCAGTTAGTCACCATAACCCCAGCTTCGAAGCGGTTGGCAGCGGAGGCTGCAGCTACAGTTGCCTATAATATTCAGCAGAGGTCACTACTAAGATCCAGCATTACCACTTGATCCGAAACATGAGCACTGTCAACCAACATCAACATGCCACCGCATCGAGCACCCAAGCTACTGCTCCAACGACTCAAGCTACAGCTCCAACGACCCCATTGCGAGACAGCAGTGTTCCATTGGTCATGTCAACAACGCGACCAAGTCAACGAAAATTGTGTTGGCAAGAGTGGTTTCGACGTTATGTCCACGTTGAACTACCGCAAAATCTCCTCGACCAGCCGCGACCACCACGACAACAGGTGGCAATCGACCTTACGGGCGAAGACGACTAATGTAGCTTCAACACTATACGTTTCAGAGAGGATCCTTGATTGATCCGCCATTCCACAATCGGGGGGGGGGGGGGTAGCATCTCAATTAAGCGAGTTAGGTAGTCGTTTTGGAACGGGTCATCGTCGCTCTTGCAGAAACCCATTCGATGATCATTGGCACGCGCCAGAAAGTCGGTTGTTTCTGAGGGAGTCAGACGAAATTGATCTCTCTCAGCGCTTCGCAGTAATTTTTTTTTCATCAGCAGCTGAATTTGGGGGGGGGGGGGGGGGGAGGCTTTCAGCCAGATTAGAAAATGGATGTGAAGCGTTCCTCGGCCTTGCGTTTTCAACCATGCCAAAATATGTTTGCACAGTACCAAAGAGGCCACCATGAGGTGTAGACTTCTTAGTAGCAGGATCCACTTCCAGCACGTACTAAATAAATACGTCCACTTGTCTCATGAACAGGCGGGCAGAAGCGCAGTCATTTCCTCGACTCGCCTCACGAAGCTCTGCCTTAGTTGGCATTCGAGCATCCAACACCTAAAAAAACGTTTCAACCGAAGAGACGCCGGTGTACTGGGCCAGTACAAAGGAGTTGTCTGCGTTTGGCGTCAGCGTTACGAATAGTGTCAGTTGACCGAATCGTGTCTGGTATGCAAATGCCTTTCGTCTGCACTGAGAATGCTCTGCGTTGCTGCCCCTAATTGCACCCATGGCGATCTCAACTGTCTTTAAGAAGCTGCTCACAGTACGATGGGTTGATCGAGTCCGTGGCAAACACTCTTGCCACCGTCTTTCGTTGGTAAGTAGAGCATTTCGAATTTGCTCACTACCTATGGTTTCGTATCCTTTGTAAATGCGTGGAAATCGTTTGCAGCGAACGGAATTGTGTATGAACATCTTTGCAGCGAAATTCGGTCAAACGCCGATAATGTAAATAGCTCGTCCTCAGCAAACTGTCGCCCACTTAGTGCAATATAGTACTTCACGCACGCTTTGACCGATACAGCGACGCGTCGAGGCTCTCCAGGGTGCCCTCTTCCAAATGGGAATAAGTGAGGGAACAGCATTGCAAATATGTCACCTGAGATGTCATTAGAAATATGATCCGAGCGTCGAACTAGAAATACTCGATCCGCCTGTTGAGTTCCCCTAACTTCAGCAACAGAAGGACCTTCACGTGTAAGAACTGGTGAATTATCGTCGGTTAGCCCGACACGACGCTCAATAATACTTTCCTCATCATTTTCACAGATTGCACGCCAATCATCGGACTGACCACGGATGTTTTGTTGTTCTACTATCGAAATCGCCGTCGTTATCGCCAATATGCTCCACAAAATGGCCGTGAATGAAGTCATCAGAAAATTCAGCATCGAGGACGTCGTCGCTCGGCATCACATTTTCGTACAAGTTGTTGCGGGTTTTGTAAAAGCTAAATACGCCGCGTACAACGTCATTTCGAGTTCGATGCATCTTCCTGACTTTGCGCACTTGACCTTCCGTGAAATCACTAACCATAACTACGCGATACGATGTGACGTCTTCAAGTGAGCGCGGTAACAGCAAAAGAGGTGGTCCTGGGGTGCAATCGAAAGCAAGATAGTGCGATCGAATGCATTGATGGCGACCAACTCGCATCACACGCGTTGTTGCTGCAACAGTGCTGAGTTGCGTCATCAGCCGTTTGGAAATCGTTAGGCCTTTTAGGTTATCTGGTAACGCCCCCATGAATAAATCGTTGGCGATTGCAAACTTCGGTAGCTTCCAACGACGGATTGAAGCACTGCAATCTCTACAAACACTCAGCCATGCACCAGGGAAACCGCTTTCATCAACATAGCACGGGATACCACGAGGTGATACCACCACGTTTTCCAAACCTGCAATCAAAGGATATGCACGGTATTGCTCCCGAAGTAGCCGCGGAACATCACTACGGGCTTCACCAAGAATTTCACGCAAAATATCCATGTATTTCCAGTCGGAACCATCGTTTCTCACCACATCTCGTCTAAGTATTAGTCGATCACATATAGCGCAGGCGCATTCATCCAATCCATCCGCACCAAGCTCACAACGAAGTAACTCCATACAGTGTGCTTGCTCCTCCTTGCTGAGCGGGTGAAAATGTCTCGACGTATCTTCAATTGGTGCAGCATCATTAAGTCTTGCTTCGTGGTTTTTCTGTACTCTCGAGCGCTGTCTTTAAGAACGCCATTTTCCCCTACAATGGGCAATGTTGAGGTGCCGTAACAAATCATCTTCGTCACTATCATCTACCGGAGCACGGCAGCGCTTGCTAGGTCTTTTTCGCATATCTTTAGCAGTAAAACATCATCGTCGTTAGTCACTGCAGTCGCGAATGCCGCCAACGCCAACACCAGCGAACGTACCTCCGAGCACGGTCGGTCAGTGAGGGTAGTCGCCGACGATCCTTCCTTAGCCTCTCCCTCCTGTACTGCATTGAATGCATCACAAACAGCTACGGTAGTATCCACAGTCAGGAATACCGACATAAACGTTTACCTTACCTTATGAAGCGCAAAATCTTGACTGAGAGCATCTGTCGCTCTTTGTCTGTTTATATGGCAAAAGGGACGCGCCGCCCAATGGGTGGCTCGCGTAGTGTGATCCACATGATGCTCTGGGTGGTCAGAGTGCGTCGAATTTGTGGTGGATTGAAACTGGTAGAAGAAACCGGTGTTTTTTTCGGGTTTGGACAAGGGAATGTGTCTGAAATACTTCTTTCGTACCGGTAAATAAAGCGGCTCGGACAATGGTACTGCGAAACGCTCGATAAACGATAGTTCTACGAACTACGAACTTCCAAACGGCAGCGAAACTTCGAGGAAAATCCGTTTCGCTACCCATAACGAACCTCTTATTATTATCTACAAGTACTCATGCACTCCGGCTCCCGGTCAAAATTAAACGAACGCCCCCATTAGGCGCCGTAGCTCCGCCAATCCTTATCATTTAAAGGTGCAATTTTGACACAAGTATCATAACACGGCTCTGAAGAGCTATATTTGTATCAAAAGGAAAGCGTTGCTTGGGGGAGGGCGCTCAAAACGAGAAGTGCCGCCCCCGCAGTTCAAGCGGATGGAAGCTTCTAGAAGCTTCCACAATCGCTCTACATCTGCCACTATCAATTTAATAGAGAATTACTATACCATACTAATCCACTGTCAATTATAGGCTACCTCCTATTGGCTATAATATTGGCCACTCATATTCTTGATACACTCAACCAACTCCCAAGAGTCGCGCTCCGCCTATCCCAGCTGTCACTTGGGAACCTGCTCGGGTGAACCACAAGTGGCTTCCCGGTTCGGTTGTCTGGGACTAGCACCAAAGTACAATGGTTTTGACGAAAGCAACGCCTTGTATGGGAGGTGTCAAGCCGCCATTCTTCTCCGATGTCGGGAGCCTTAGCACAGGCTCAAGAACGAATACGTGACGTCTATGATCCAAATCGTGTCAAGCAACAGTTTGACGTAGGCGACCGTGTGTACTTGAGCACCCAGCATTTGGATCCAACACACACTGGTCTACCCAATTCAACCAAGTTCGGGCTGAAGTGGATTGGACCGTATACGGTTGTCCGCAAGGTCCACAACCACGCGTATGAGCTGAATATTCATGCCGGCAACAAGCTCGATCCGGTCTTCAACACTGGATCATTGAAGCACTACAAGGACCCAGCACGATTGTCGCGGCCGCACGACGTCATCCTTGCAGATGGCAGTGTCGACCAACTTGTCCAGCGATTGGTGAGCAAGCAAAAGCACAAACGACGGACGCAATATTTTGTGGAGTGGGTGGACGAAGAGAAGCCCACCTGGGTTCCGGTGAAAGCTTTAGGACAAGTTCCAGACTTGATTTCGAGTTTTGAAGAGCAGCGCCGTACCAAGCGACGACGAAAGGCTCGACCGCAATAAGGGGGGTTCAGGGCCAACATGTATTGCCTACATGATCTCGCTAATTGCGACTGAGTTTGGTCTTCTTGCTACTTTTCTTCTTTGGCCTTCTCGGACGCTTGGGTCGAGGCAACACGACGCGGCACAGTGCGTACATGTTTGTGGGCCACCCCAGGATTGTTAGCTGCTCCAGAATAACCGGTGGGTCATCGCGTTCATGATAACCATCGTAAAACATGACTGGATCGCTTGGGTCCCGGATGATCAACGTGAAACAGTGCTCGATGATATCTTCAGCCGCGTGGACAATGTAGTATCCAGGAGGGAGTCCCCAAACAGCTTTCTCCATCAAGACTTCGGACAACATCGATTTGTCGTGGTACACCTTGAATAACTCGACATAATCAAGAGGCACGTTCTCAGCGCGGATGAAGTTGAAGAAAGCATCGATGTCCCGAGCCAAGACACCACCGGCGAAAGGCTTGCCTTGCTGAAGGTAGAAGCGCTTCCAGTGATCACGGTTTTACCAAACCAGGACGACCACGACCGTAACAAGCCGCTTGTAACGCATGCAGGAAGCAGAGATTTTCCTCCGACGCTCCAGCACATCGTCTCTGGTTGAAGGTCGGGTCGCCGGCTTAACGCGTCAGCTATGCCATTCTCGCTCCCGGGATATACGAAAACGTTGGCTGATACTCTGCGAGGGTATCGTACCAGCGGGCAAGTCGACGGTTAGCCATATTTTGCGTGAACAGACCTTCAAGAGCTCCTGCTGCTGTGTCGGGTAGTTAAGCTCCGCTGACTTCATCTTCCGACTAGTGTACGCGATGGGACGCTCCACACCATTGACGACCTGGAACAGCACACCGCAGACCGCAAACTTGCTTGCATCCGTACGAGGATGCATTGGCTTGCTGAAGTTATGTAGATGCAACACGGGTGGGTTACACAACCGTCTCTTCAACTCCTTAAAAATCTTCAACTGCTCGTCGTCGAAGTTGATCTTCGCGTTGCGCTTGTCCTTCTTCTTCAGAAGAGCGAGCATGGTTGCTGTCAATGATGCGTATTCTCGGCAGAATCGCTGAACGTAACCAGTTAAACCTAGAAAGCTCTGAAGCTCTTCTTGGCTTCGTGGTACTGGCCAGTCCTTGATCGTCTGCACCTTGTCGGGATCCATCCGCACACCGTCCCGTCCCACGAAGTCACCAAGACATGGAATATCCTCCGCGCAGAAGACACACTGGAACAGCTTGACATACAGCTTGTTATCGCGCAAGATATCCAGGGTCTTACGCAATGCTTCAAGGTGGTCTCCGATATTCCGCGACTTCGTGAAGATGTAGGTGTCGTCGTAAAACGACTTCGTATTCGCCAATACTCGGAAGAGCTTTGATGTCAACCGATGCATCGTCGCCGGTGCGCTACAGCCTCCCATGGGCAGTACAAGATACTCCCAAAGTCCAAAGTCCATTCGGCGCCTGGAACGCGGTGAACTTGATATCTTCCGCGCGCATGCGCACTTGGTGGTACGCGGACATCAGGTCCATCGTAGAGAACCAGTACGCTCCCGAGATAACGTCCAATGTATCTTCCTTTCCGGTCATCGGGATACTCTGGCGCCCCGAGTTCGAGTTCAAGTATCGATAATCGTGTACGATTTGCCAAATGACTGGTTTCCGCACACAGAATGTTAGAGCAGCATGTTGACTGATCCTGGGTCGAATCAGCTTCTTCTTCACCATGTCTTGAGCCCAGCGTATGCTTTCACGCTGCTGTTCCGGTGATTGTCGCCATTGCTGCCGATACATCGCAAGGTTTGCGTCCATCACGTCGATCCGGTGCTCGATATTTCGCTTCTCTGGTAATCCTTCTGGGAGTTCGGGACGAAACGCATTGTCCTTGTACTCCACGAGAAGATCGAAGGCCTTGCTACGAAACATATCCCAGTCCGTCTCCAGGTAGCAATGAGCTTTCGCGGTTCCGATGGTGTCGGGTTGGTCACGCCGCTGCAGAGAGAGCGTGCGACCTGCTTGATCGTCTCGTTCGTCAGCACAAGCATAAAGTCAGGTTCATCCACTGACTTGGTCTTGACTCTCGTGAACTTCCGGAGTTTCTTGCGCGTGATGTACTTCGTTTGTACACCACTCTCATCAACGACACCCATCGTGAACATCTTCTCCACGACGTTGTCCTTCCCACGGGCACTGCTACTTCCCTCAGTTTCTCCTGCAGTACCTCCGCGCCCCGATGACTTCCCGCTATCGTTCGCAGCCGAACCCTTGCCGGCTGGAGCGTCTTCTTGTTGTTCGTAAACAACACATAGGGATTTTTCTTGCGCTATGTCACGAGCAGGTCCGGCCGCGGACGTCACATTCGTTTCCAGCGCGGCGTCTCGACAGGGATCGGGTCTTTTCGCCGAAAGGTCTTTCGCCTCGACAGATCTCCGAAGCCCGGAGACAATCACCGGTCCGCCTTCCTCGATCGGCCCGTAGGCCTCGCCTGTTCGCTCCCAGCGCAGAGTCTTGATTCCAGTTCCTTCGATTCGTCGACCTCTCCAATCGACCTGTGGCTGCACGTCCTCAACGAATGAGATTCCGAGGATGCAGTCAAATTCATCGGGGATCGCGTACACGACAGCGCCACACTTGTATGCATCTTGTATACCAGACACCATGATGTTTAGAGGTAAGTTCTAGTTCGGTCTCGATGATCTGGTTGTCTCCGAGTTTGACTCGGATATTCTTGTCGTCGAACTTCGCCGTCTGGAGTTGGTGCTCCTCGACCCAGCGTTGTGATACATAGATCGTGGTAACTCCGCAGTCTAACAGCATATGCTGAGTAGCAAACCTCCGGCCGCTCACGTTGATTTCTCCTGTTACCGAGAACAACGGGCGTGACTTATAGACAAGAGGGTTTTCACCCAGAACGTTAAGGCTGATATTCTCAATCTTAGGCGTTCTGGTTACGCTCCCGGTCACATCAGGACCCTCATTCACTGACGTGGCTGCTCGTTTCCCTGCGTGCCTTGTTGTTTCTTCCAGGCAAAGCAGTTGACCTTGATGTGGCCTGGTTTCTTGCAGAAGTGGCAGGTACGGCTCTCGGCCCGTTTTGCGTCCGACTTGGGCTTGAAGCGACCTCTTCCTCGGAATAGTTTCGCCTTGGACGGTCTGTCTTTGCCGGATGTCTGGTTAGCAGAAGCACGTTTCTTGTCTACGCGGGATTGGCGCTCGTGCGCGTCGTCAACGAAGTGAGTAACCTCGTCTTTGACAGCTAAGTCCATGGCGTCGATCAACGTTTCAGGGTTCTCCAACTTTACATAACTACGCGTGCGCGGTTTGGGGCCGTTTGCGTAGTAGAGAACCTGGTCAAGCGTGCTCATCCCTTCGACGCGGAAGATGAGAGCCGAGTACTCGCCGTTGTAGGACTCGATGTCTGCTGTTTGCCTGAGTCGCTGAAGCTTCTCACGCAGGACAGCGTGGTAGTTCGACGCCTCGAAGTGTTGGAGCACGTGCTCACGGAAAATCCCCCACGTGTGCTCCTCGCTTCGAGTTGTCGATGACTAGTGCAGAAACCAACCCGAGGTCGGCTTCTTCATCGCCGACCCGGCGATTCCCGGAAGGCGCGTGCTCGCGTCCTCGATCGGGATGTTATTGATGCGGCAGGCGTTCTCGATCTGGAACAGCCATTCGCGTACGTCCTCTCCCCTCTTACCGGTGAACTTGGGCAGATTGGTCGGCACTCGCGTGCGGTCTGACATCCCTTGATTCAGCCGATCGTTCTCGGCTTGAAGCTGGGCGTTCGTCGGCATGGGGGCTCTCTTGGCTTAGGTTGTTGGGACCAACAAGTGCTACCAGTATATCAGAAGGAAAGCGTTGCTTGAGAGAGGGCGTGCAAAAAGAGAAGTGCCGCCCCCGCAGTTCAAGCGGATACCACGGCTACCGGAAGTGAGAGCGAAATCTGTATTTGTGAGAAGGCAGACGACCTGCTAAGCTACCTTCGATGTTGCCCTCCCTCTAGCGCCGAGAAGAATGTGGACAGCTCACGGCGCCCGCGCCAGCCGCCGTTATCGTCGTTCAGCAGAGAGTTTCGCGATGATGTGGTGCGACGAATCGGGACGCGAAGACGAAGCCGCGCATGACGGTAAGAAGAAGCATACAAACTCCGGGTAATTACCATACTGAGGTGGTAGCACCTGCAGCTGTTGGAGGAAGGTGTCGGTAGTTAGTGTAGAGCTGGAAAGAGAGGCGATTTCATTAGACTGAAAAATGCATTGTGGAATGTAGAAGTCTCGATTGACGTAGAGCGGTAAATCACCGCTCGGTAATACGGCATGCGCGATACGCATAGGAGGAGCTTTGAACCAAAATCGCTGGCACAGGGGTCCACAAATAATTATTGCATCGTCGGGTACAAGAAGCCGTGCACGATCAAGGCCGGCGAGGTTTTCGATGGCAAGATGCAGACCTGCGAGCGCTCGGATATCACGTGTTTCGAGCGGTGGGGACCAGAAGGACACGTCCGTCCTCCTCGTGGAGGCCGGCGGTACTCTGAAGAGCGCCATCATCGGCAAGAACCAGAAGGAGGGTGTGCACTGCGACAACCACGACTGCACCATTGAGAACGTGGAGTGGGACGACGTGTGCGAGGGCACGCTGAGCGTCAAGGGCGGCTCAGTGACTAGGGTGACCAACTGCGGCGTTCACCGAGGACAAGGTTGTGCATCAAAACGGATACGGTGCCGTCAAAAGCAAGGGCTTCTTCGCTCAAGAGTTCGGCAAGCTCCACAGCTTGTGCGGCACATGTGGAAACCCCCCTCGCAAGGTTACGGTTGAGACCATGTACGCCATTGTCCCGCTCGTAAGTGTCGTCACCGTTAACAAGAACAGCAACGACCAGGCCACGCTCAGGAACATCCACGTCAAGACTGCGGACGTCAAGAAGAACGTCAAGGTCGCAAGCCAGCAAGACGCCGTAGACCCTTGGCAACTGGCCGTCGGGCTAGCTCTGCCAGTACTCGTCGAGTGATGTGAACATTAACGAGGATTGAACCCGTTGGCACATTACACTATGGTTGTGTATGATTAATAGAGGTGGTAAATAGGGCATGGAAAAAATAATATAATATCAATATTATGGGTATTATATGTTACGATAACGACCGGGAGGATTCGTATCCTGCATCTACTCGTAGTGTCACGTAGGAGTCGCCCAGGGAGCTCATAGGTAACGGCAATCTAGCCTAGAACTACTCGGTAAAGCATTCACTTCCAAATACACTTTCTACTTCACACATCTCCGTCCAAGTTCCAGCACCGTCTTCCCTGCACAAGTCTCCAACAGGTTATCAGCCCAAGCGGTCCTAACGACACGACGGAGAAACGAATCCTTGCGTCCCTCAAGTGTTGAGAGCACGTGAAAGCTTCCCACGAGATGGTGACAGCGCAGCAATCAAGTGTTGACAAATTGTGCAACTTGCCTCAACGACGAGGTCGTCACTGAGCAACTGAAGTAAGCGCAACAATCAAGTGTTGACGAATTGTGCAACTAGAGTCCTGTGTGGCGGTGACATCCTCTCGACCGTAACGCAAGACCACGAGGTGGCCGGCACGTGCGGCAGCAGTTAAGCAAGCTGGACGATCAAGCAGAGCGCCAGCTCGACGAAGTCGGTGTGGAGCACACCGAACTACATTTCCTTTTTTGGAACTGGCTGTGACGACTGAGCCACCGGCCCGACCGTTCACAGCACCCGAATCCCCGGTGGTTGCTCCCGACGAAGTGATTCAGCCCTCGTCGCCATGATTGGACAGCTACAACAACAAGTACGGAGCATGGCAGCCCAGCTCGAGCACACGATCGTACAGAAGTTCTCCTGAATGGCTCGACGTGGACCGAAGAACTTAAAGCATCGGTGATCGTCAACTATTTGGATGGTCAAGCTTCCCGGTATTACCACAAAAAGAACTCAGAATGGCAACGTGGTCATCCTGGTGCGAATATTCCCGATGGAAAACTGAAATCCATACTTCAAGCAGAATTCGGTTGCAAGTTGAGCCATCTTGAGCTCAATGACCGCCTCAAATGCTTCAAACGCCCCAGTGACTCGTGATGTCAATATTTGGAGTATCTCAAGTGCATTGAAGGTCTGATGGAGGGCGACAACACACTGTTGTTACTGCAAGTATACTGCAAAAACGCTTGCCCCGAACTAGCAGAACACGGCTACGCCAAGGTTGACTTCAGCAATCCTGATCGCCTTGCCAAAGCCGATCGTGCCAGGTCACTACTCTACCAGCTTCGTGGTGACGGTCGCGAACATGGGTTCGGAAAGCGTGCCCAATCCACAAACGGGCGTACCGAGCGAAAACCAAAGTACAGAGGTCCCAGTGAGCAGATTCCATTTTCACAGCGCCAGGATGAAGGAGCAGAAGGCAATGCTGCAATGGCGGCGAAGTCCTACGATTGTGGCGACCCAAAAAACAAGTTTACCAACTGCCCGTTCATGATCAAGGCGAAGCAGTTTGCATCAACGAATGCTGTAGCTGCCTGTGACAATAGCGGTGACGCGGTGGATGAAGCCGATAGCAGTGACGGAGGTGACGTCTGGATGACAATGGCACCAACGGCGCGCCCAAACAACCCGTTAGATTGGCTACTCGATTCAGGAGCAACACAACACTTATGTGGTAATCGTGACCTCATTGCGGGCCTAGAACCGGCGTACTTACCGATTAGAGTCGCAAATGGAGCTGTCATCGAAGCAACGGCAAAAGGAAGTTGCATCGTTACAACATTACTAAGTGGAGTTACGAAGCCAATCCTGCTCACGAATGTCTATTATGCTGAGGGGCTACAGCGTAACCTCGTCTCCGTGAAACAACTACGCAAGGTAGACCCCACGGTAATCTTCAGTGACGTCTGCACCATCCGAGATCGTAGCAACAACGTCGTTGCCACTGCAACTGAAAAACATGACTTGTGGTGCCTGTCCAGCGTCCTGTCAGGTGCTGCAAACTTTGCGAAGGTCAGTACAAGCACACTTCACAAACGGTACCAGCGACTCGGTCATGTGAACTACCAGGATGTCCTGCGCATGGTGGACAAGGGACTAGTGTTAGGTATAACTCTAGGAAACAGAAAGGCTGAGTTCTGCATGGGTTGCTCCGAAGCGAAGTAAACGAAGCGCGCCCACCCACCGGAGGATACGTCTGAATCCGCTCCCACTGACGAGATCGGTGCCGTCATTGGTATTGATCTCAAGGTGGACCTAAAACTAGATCGATCAGGCCACAAGCATATCCTCACGATGATTGACAATGGATCCAGTTTCAACAAAGTTCACTTGCTTAAAAGAAAAGACGAGGCCGCAGAGTATATTCGACTGTTCATCGCTGAGTTCGAGCGCCAGTGCAACCTTCCTGTGAAGTATCTCAGAGCTGATGGTGGTGGAGAGTTCTTCTCGCGCCGATTTCAGGGTTTACTCGCCAGCAAAGGTATTATTCACCAGTATTCTGAAGCAGACACGTCCGCGTCAAACGGAAAGGCCAAGAGATTTCATCGCACTCCGATGGATTCCGCGAGAGCGATGCTGTGGGCGTCTACGCTACCTGAGCGCTTCTGGGGGGACGCAGTATTGTACACAAGCTACATCCGTAACAGACTACCAGCTCGATCAAACCCAGACCTTCAAACACCGCTCGAAAACCTGACAGGCAAGCCGCCATCGGTAGCTCACATCCTGAAATTTGGGTCCAAGTGTACTCTCCACCTTGCAAACAAGAAAGGAAAGTCCCTTCGCAAGTGAGCAGAGCGTGCCGTTGTCCTTGGATTAAGCCCCGTTCAGAAGGGATACATTCTCTACTTGTCACGTACCAAGAAAGTCACCATCAGCGCAAGCATCCAGAATATTGAACTCCTCGATGCCAAGAATTCTGCCGCACTTATTGACGCCATTGATGCTGTATCTAATGCCGATCTCACCGAGACCATGGCGCAAAATTCCCCGAGCCCGGACGACATCACCAATGACTTCAAGCCAACCACCGACGAGCCCTCGCCACGATGATTTTGGTAGAGAATTGTGATCCAAGCATTTTTCGGTGATAGTCGCTGCAGCCGTTGAGGAGGAGTTCTCGCTGCCGGATACCTTCATTCAGCAGTTCGTTACCCCTGGCAAGGCTATTTCTCACGGTCGGCTCCACAGTTGGGCCAGCCTTGGCGCTCCTCACTGAGCAAGATCATGTGCCGGAGCCTAAGTCCCTGAAAGAAGCAATGATGAGTCTCCATTGGCCCCTGTGGAAAGTAGCTATTGCTACAGAACTCGCTGCCTCCTCAGCAAAATCGACTTGGGAAGTCGTCGATGCTCCTCCGTATGCGAACTTAATCTCACAGGCAAGTGGGTTTTTAAAATCAAATTCACGAGTCTCGGGAGAACTGGAAGGGTTTAAAGTCCGGCTGGTTGCCCGCGGGTTCACACAACGCTACCGTATCGCCATTGGTGAGACGTTCTCCGGTCCTCAAAATGTCTAGTCTCCGTTCCCTCTTCGTTTTGGCGGCAATCTGGCTTGTCCTGGTTCGCCAAGGGGATGTACCCAACGCCTACCTCCAGGCAGGCCTTGACAAACCGATCTACATGCGACCTCCGCGTGGCATGCAGCTCGAGGAAGGGAAGGTGCTCCTACTCAAGAAGAGCCTTTACGGATTAAAGCAGAGCGGCAAATTGTGGAATGCAAAACATTGGCTTCAACCGCAGTCGTCTGGACCCATGCCTTATTTTCGACACTCTGGTAACAAACTTACTGTACTAGGATTCTATGTTGACGACGTTCTCATAGTAAGCCAGGACCCTGCCGACGCGAACAGAAGTATGGAGCAGCTCAAGACGAAATTCAACGTCAAAGATTTCGGTGTGGCATCCAAGTGCTTAGGACTATGCGATAGCCAAGATGACCGTGGTATTTTTCTTCACCAGCAGCCCCACCTCGACGAACTACTGGAAAGGACCGGACTTGCCAACTGTCGTCCAGCCCGCACACCGATGGACACTTCAATCAGCATCGACGAGAAGGACACAGCCCCGTTCCACGACTCGCAGCCTATGAGAGAAACCAAAGGATCCCTCCTGTGGCTGAGTATTTGCACCCGTCCAGATATCACAGTAGCGGTCAATTCCTTCGCCAGGTTCCAACGTGTGTACACTGGCAGGGAGTAAAGCGCAACATCCGGTACTTAAAGGGAACACGTACATTCGGCTTGCTCTACCAAACACGGCGGACAAAATTGCATGTATCCGTTCAACGGTCTTCGGTGACGCAGATTGGGCAGGGGACCGAAAGACTGCCAAGTCAACTTCAGAGGTCTGCTCAATGCCCTTCGTCTGGTACGCCAGAAATCAGTCCACCGTCGCGCTGTCAACAGCTGAGGCCGAGTATATGCGAAAGCATGAAGGCCGACATACAAACCAAGCCACTCGACACACAGATTCATCAACGACTGGTGAAAGCACTGCGACTTGCGACGCCACCTGAAAGCACGAACACGATAGGAACGAGTTAAAACACACCAATACGGCTCGAGGAGGAGTGTTGCGATAACGACCGTCGGGAGGTTTCGTAACCTGCGTCTACTCGTAGGGGTCGCCCAGGGAGCTGGTAGGT
Organism: Phytophthora cactorum; assembly: GCA_016864655.1. Taxonomy (NCBI): domain Eukaryota; phylum Oomycota; class Peronosporomycetes; order Peronosporales; family Peronosporaceae; genus Phytophthora; species Phytophthora cactorum. Next base: position 664,051 of record NHQK01000008.1, read on the forward strand.
AACGACCATCTAGCCTAGAACTACTCAGTAAAGCACTCACTTCCAAATACACTTTCTACTTCACACATCTCCGTCCAAGTTCCAGCACCGTCTTCCCTGCACAAGTCTCCAGCATTACACTGACGGAATAACTTATTCTTATTCTAGGCCGTATTGAAATTATTATTATTGCCTTGTTTGGTTAGAAAATAGAATCCTTACTTAACAGACACACATAAAGCAACATTAGAATATATTAGTGCAATAACAACTGTTTTTTTTGTACGGAATTATTTATGATTGAAAGTTGGATATTATGGAAGTACAGGAGCGGTCTCGAACGAACGAACGAACGAACGAACGGAAAGGCAAGCCTACGGGTGGTGCCTGTAAGAAGTAGCTGTCGGAGATCGACGGCGCAGTTGAGAAACGAACGAACAAGGAACGAACGAATGCAGAAAACGAAACGAACAAGCGTCGAAAGACCAATTCGTGTGTATTCGGTTGAGTAATGAAATAGGACGAGAGTCCGGCTACTTTGCGGTGGCCTGTACTGTTGTTTGTAGTACGAACTTGGTAATCCACGCAGCCCAGCACTAGGCTATACGACCCGCCGGCAAGCAGGCGTGACAAAGACTTGTGACACAGTACAATCATGCCCAAATCCAAACCCCACCCTCTGTGCTAAAATCTGAAAACTGGATTTTCACCACTTTTGTTGTTGAATTTGTAGCCGCATACTGATTGGTTAATAATTACTCACACCACTTTCGTCGACAAGGATGGGTACTGGCGACGGCGAGCGGCTGCACTCGACGGTGCGCCTGAACCAGTTCACGCTGCAGTTCGAGGACCCGGCGCTGGAGAAGGTCTACCAGGCTGGACTGCACCCGCGCAAGAAGGCGCTGTGGCTGCGCTCGCTGCTGCCAGCCGCGGCCTCGCAAATTTTATTCGCGCTGGCCGATGGCCTCGACTTTCCTGTGGAAAACTTACTCGTTACCGTGCCGACGCGAGTCTTGATAGCGGTACGGCAAACAACGGAGATAAAATATGAGAAACCCGGATGCTAACGATGTTTTGTGTAGATGCTTCAAGTCGCTATGTGGCTGCTGGTGCGATGGGATCTGGTGCGGGCAAAGGAGCAGACGATGCTCTTAGTGTCGGTGGCCAGCGGCATCCCCACGCTACTACTCTACGCGCTGCAACGATCAAGTCTTTGTCAATGGGTATACCATACACTTGAGATTCTCATATTTTATATACCACATCCTCACGCTGTGTTGGTTACTGCAGGACGCCATGTTCGTGACTTTTGGGCTGTCCTTCTACACAATTCCCAAGATCACGCCGCTAGGCTACGTTTCGTCGTTTTACGGTAGCTGGACCACGGCTGCGGTGTACACAGTACTCACTTTTGTGGCTCGGCCGCCTCCAAGAAGAGCCGAGGGCGTTCTGGGTATTTTCTTTTTAGTGCCGATGGTGTGGGTCTTCAACACTATTGCGTACTATTCCGAGTACAATTCCCGTGAACGATTTGCCCTGCGACGTCGACTAAGACGTGAGAGTATCACCTTAGCAGTGGCATGTACCTCAGCGGGAGGTGAAGCTCTGTTGCAAGATGGAGAAGAGGACGGCTGGCTGTTACTGCACACATTGTCTCTGCGAGGTCTGATGGCTGCTAATAGCAACAGTACGGCGTCTTTTATCGTCGCAGTGATACTGTGGGGAGCGTTCACGTTGGGTGGCTGGGCATCGCTTCCAGACGCTCTAAAGTTTGTTGATGAAGCTACTGGATGGGCTTGGTTTAGTCATTGCGCTGGTGTAACAGTCTTTCTTTTGGTTATGACAAGACGACTGCGATGGTTGCTAGTGGTGCCGGTGGTTGGTGCTTTCCTTTTGTGGGTAATGTCGCTAGCTATGCCAGCTTCGTGGATTATTTTCTCGGCTCATAGTGTGGGATATGGACTGCTCTTGGCTTCCGTGGTGGTCGCTATGGGCGTCTTTGGTTGGTTCCTGTGTGCTTGGAGAGAGCTGGTGTCCTTCTTGACACGCTCTTGCTTCCTTTACCCGCAGCTGCAGGCTGGCATGGAGAGAGAATACCCGCTGCTCGTACGCATCGTGTCCGAGTACACAGCAGGCTTCGATCCGGAGATTTTATCTGCTCGCGTACCGACAGAGACTGCTATTGAATTAATGGGAACAACACAGTCGTCGGAGACTACAGCAGCTTCACCAAAGACAGAGAGGTCTACCACGAAACCACCTCCCACAAGACCGGCACTTGACAGGCCTCAAAGAGAGAAAACGAAGAAGACGCAACTACAAACGGACAGCAAGAAGTTTAAAATGAGTACGCCTACCCAATGCAAGACATCTGAGGCTACAGCGGCGAAGGATTCGACGACATCCAAGCAAGAAGGTGCCGTGTTACCTACGGATTCGTTCGACCGGATGGTCTCAGTCTTGCCGTCGTTTAAGCCGGGCAAGTGCTTTTTCTGCTCGAAGAACGAGGCCGAGCACTTTGTACCTGCGTGCGGCATGTGGGGCAAGTGGACTCATTGGCGGATGAATCAACAGCACAACATGAACAACGCGTCCATTGCCTCTGCTTCGTCCGGGGCGGCCGGCGCAAAGAGCGCCGTTGCTGTCTCCATGTGCACTTCCTACTACGATCTTCAGAACGACAGGTCAACGCTCGAGGCTCGTGTTCAAGCTGAGGAACAGAAGAGCTCTGCTCTCGCCAAGAAGCTCGCAGCCTGCCAAGAACGGGAACAAAAACTGTCGCTGGAAAGCGTACGACTCCAGGCAGAGCTCCACGCTATGGAGGAGAAACACGCGACTGAGTTACGGCGATGCGAGGCGCATCTCCAAGAGAAAATGGAGGCAGTGCAGAAGGAAGCCAATCGGTCTGCCCACGGACGGAAACTCCAGGCCAAAAAGGCTGAAGTCGCGCACTCTGCTGCATTGCAGAAACGCCTCGAGGTCAGCGAGCGCCGCGTTCAAGAAACGAGTGCTTTAGCTCAGAGTGCAGAGGAAGAGGCGACGAAACTCCGTTCAAGTCTGGACCAGAGTGGAAAGGATGTTATCGAGTGGAAAACCAGAGCCGAGGAACTGAAAAAGCAAGTTTCGAGCTTGGAACTTCGCCTGCAACAACAGCAAAGTACCTCGCAGACCAGAGCATCGCCACAGTTTGGTCCGTCTGCGCTGGATTTCTCGTTCGCTTCGACGGCAAGTGGAGGATCGTCGCTCGAAGTTTCGCCCGTGGCAGCGCTTCAGACTCTGCAGCCGTCTGGACGACTACCATACGCGCAGTCACTGGAGATCGAAGGCCTGCGTGAGTCCAGCAGACACTCGAAGGACGACGTGGACTACTCGAAGCGCTGGCGACTTCTACAAACTTCTGATCTGAGCAAGAGCGATGGGACTCCGTGATCGACAGGGAAGAAAAAAAAAGTGATTGGCGTTCACACGGTTAGCCAACAATATGAATGAATTAATCAAAGTTATCGAGACTCAGCTACGTACACAGTTTAGACTCAGAAGAAGCCCAGCGGTGGGGGTTCCACGCTGCCATTGCTGTCCAATTCGCGGTAGTACTGCTTCAGAAGGTCGGAGTAGCAACATAGCGAGTGCGCTGCGTAGACTTGGTAAAAATGCGGATACCTGACGGAGCTGGCGAGACGACGCAGTTCGTCCAACATGGCCAGCTCATCCCCTGGTAAGTATCTCAAGTAGTATGGAGGTTCGCGTCGCAGTACTTCGTCTAGCAGCTCCACTTCGTGACACGGTTTCCCTCCTGGAAGCCCCTCGTTCACACTCGTCGTAGCAGCCGCGTTCGAGTCTTCAGTCGTGTGGCGTTTTAGCGTACGGAACGCCAGCGCGCGACTACGAGCTGCCAGTTGCTCGGTCTGGAACTTGCGGTTGCCCTCGCGAGCGTAGCGTCGTTCCTGCGCGATGAGGACGGCCAAGCAGGCGTCAAACGCACGCCAAAGCGCTTGCTCCGTGCGAAGAACGTTGATGTCTGCGGCCGTCATGTTTGGGTTGCACGGGTGCTGCACTGCGTCATTGTAGCGGTTCTCCTTGTTGTGGTGGTGACTGTAGCCATCTTCTTCGTCAAATTCATCGTCGTGAGCGCGACTGAGCTCGAGAGACGAGATAGCGCAGCGACCAATGAGCAGATGGTCAATAGGAGAGTCCAAGACAAACCGGTTGGCTCGCACGACGCGATAGACCAGAAGATGGTGGTATTTCGTGCGGACTTCGGCATTCCAGTGCAGGAAGAAGGTCATGTGTCGCTGCACCAGCGCCTTGAGGATGCTCTGCCGTAACTCGCCTTCGAAATAGTCCATTCGATGGTACAGGAACAGCAGCGTGCTACTGAGAATCTCACAGTTCTCACTGGACAGCATGAAGCGCATACCTGTCGCGAAAGTTTGGCCTCGAAAGCCCGGTGGCAACCGGTACACCATCATCCCGCTCCCTCGTCGTTTGTCGGTGCCGCCAATCTCCGTGAGCATCGCTGTGGCGCTGAACCATTCTTCAAAACGTGTTAAGCACACTTCGACGCTACGTGCGTGGAGGACGTTGGTGCATTCGTACATGGCCAGCACACAGCTCTCCAGTAGTTGGTTGTTCCTTAGCAGCTGGACGACGTTGTCCAGCACGGTTCGGATCGCTCGGATGGACTCAAGTTCGAATGGCAGACGCTCCTCGTCTTGGCTTCCGGGCTCGATTTCCATGGACGAGGACGGCAGCGGCCCAGACGTGTCACGTACGTACAGCCACTTGGCCCAGCAAGCCTCTTTCAGCAAGAGCAGCGATACTCGTATCAACAAAGTGTAGCCAGGTAGACAAGTCCACACGACGTCACTTCCTAGAGCTGTGTTGGCCGCGTGGAGACACACAAACCCCATGAACTTGGAGAAGAACTCGCCGTCGTGGCTCAATTTATGGAGCCAGCAGTTGCGTGTTGCGTCGGTCATACGGAAGATGTCAGCATCAGGATATGGCCCCAGATACGGCGAGAAGCGTGTCCATTTGAACAGCGTCGGGTTTTGTCTAACAAACGCTTCTTCGTCACTACGTAAGGCCGATATAGAAGCTCCGGCGTGCTGTTTGTTGTAGCGACTTGAGACCTTGGCAGTGCTGGTACCGTTCCCGTTCCCTTCCTCACTCAAGATGTAGCCATCGTAGTCCGTCCAGCGTACTAGAGATCCCGCAAAGGTATTGCCATTCCACGGTCGAGAAGCTGAAGGACGTCGTGGCTGCGCTCGGGGTTCAGTGGCTGGTGCACCGGGCCCTTCCTCAGTCAGATCTTCCACCCGAGAATCGTGAGCTTGCAGATGAATCCACTCTTTTTCACGGTAAGCACCGAATATTTGCTCCAGCATGGCACTCTGGAGCACTGGCACGCGGAAGTAGCACACGGCAAACACGCGCGCGAAGAACCTCGTTTCCACTAACGAGATGTACGGACGGTGCTTCAGTCGCGCAGACTCGAGGTTCTCGATCGCGTACTTGAATGTGGCGATCAGCAGACACCGGTACAAGTACAAGTCACGCTCGCCATCTGTGGCATCATCCATGTTTCCACGATTGTTGGTCGCATTTGCGGTGACATTCTCGGTATTGACCATCACATTCGGCCCAGAGTTGGCGGTATCTTCGGTGAAATCCATCCCGTTCAATGACGCGGTGGGGGAGTAGGCGAGCCAGCCCATCCCAGCACTGCTCACATTTCCAGAACTCTTCGGAGTCTTGGTCCTACTGCTGGCAGGCGCTTCCGTCTCGGAATTGTTGATCGGTAAGTGAAATTCCACGCGCTCCATGATGATCCCAATGAGCTGAAAGTACAAGTTGCGCGTCTCCGCTGGTAGCGAGGATTTCTCATCGTTGAGCTGGGCAACTAGAAACTTCCAGCAGATTAAAAGCCCGCGTCGACATTGTCGAAACAACTTTCGGCGCTGATTCCAGCTCGGTGATGCTATAGACATTTTTTTTTCTGTTAGAATTTTTTTTAGGATAGAAAGACGACGAGTTACTCACCGTTTCCAATGTAGACGGGATCATTCCCCGCGTAAAATTGCTTCACGCGTTGTTGATTTTCTCGTCCAGCCATTTGTTGTAGCAGCGCAAGAAGATCAGCAAAAGTCCCCACCCCATTAGTGGCGTTCCGCTTCGTCGATGGACTGGTAGTCGCTGGACCGGAACATGTGGTGCATTCTGCAACGAGTTTGGGGATCTTGGCGAGGAGCGCAGCCCAGTCGATAGTACCGTCCTTCATATAGTCGTCAATCACGACCAGCGTCTGATTGGAAGTTGTCGTCCCAGTTAGAGACCCAGACGTTTCGAGACGTGCTTCCAGCTCCGCAGTGCTCAAGTTCCTGGATGTCGACGCATGAAAAGCTACCGAGGAAGAGGAACCGTAGGGACCGCTAACAAATTGTTGACTGGTTACTGCTGCCAATGTCGCAGTAGATTGATTCGACGAGCTAGAAGACGAGCTCGAGTGCTTGCCACCAAGAGACTTGAAAAACCGCTTGAACTTATTCACCATGGGTTCCTAAGCTTACCTGCAAAGAGAAGTGGGTTCTACACGCGAACTTGGCAACTGAGACGGCAACGCTCTTCCCTCTTTAGTGAAGCACGGAGGGTATCACAGTTTCAAGCGTTTCTATCTTTCTTGTCAGCCCGGCACACCTATCGGTCGTAGCCTTCTACAGTTTCGTTTTTCTTCCACAGTTTCTTCGTATCGGGCTCTTCGACATCCTTTTATGAACTGAATGTTTCGGCCCATACATTACAATGCAATTAGAGCTCTTGACGGTGGAGGTTTGCAGGGTTTTCTAGTCAGTTCTTGTAACTGGAAGAAAGACAAGTTCTGGATAGTATTGGGCTCCGTTTGACAATGGCGAACCATTGTATATTAATAATAGCGCGGTTAGCATTAGTAGCCACACTCGCTCTTCTTCTCACTCTATTCTGGCTTAGTTAAAAGTTCAGTCGAGCCGGGCATCTCTTCTCAAGCAGGATCTTCTCCCAATGGATCATCAAACGATCGATAGCCCAGGGTAAGGATTTAGCATTCCCTCGCAACCATCACAACTGCCTTCTCACATGCCAATACGATCTGTCGTGATGAGGAAACATTCGCTTAGGTTCACAGGTGCCAGCACAAATGCATGTTTGCATACCGAGCGACAAAAACGACCCCGACTTCTGAGCATCATGTTTTACACGAAATGTAGCCATCTCGTGACGTATTCTTACGTACTCCACACCATATTTTCCGAGCCAAAAGAGCCAATCAATTCCAAGCTATCTTATGGACGCGAACGGCTGGGTCGCTTCGGTGCCGATGGACGCGCCTCGGCGTCCGCGTGGTCGCCCTCCGTCGCGTTCCTGGGCCTTCTTCACGACGACCACGGAGCCTCAAAAGCAGCCGTCGGCCGTGTGTCGCCACTGTAACCAGCTTGTACAGTATCACAAGAAATGGGCTCAGGCGCGTACCCATTTGATGAAATGCCCCCAGTTCCTGCGGATGATCGACGCATTGCCACCCAGTGACATGCCTGAATGGTACCTGGCCGAGATCAACCGGCGCCAGCAAAGTGTCGCGCCAAACCGAAGCGCTAACATCCCAGCGCTGTTTCAGCAGAATCAGATGCCGACGCAGACTCAGACACCGGCAACCCCGTTCAAAGTGATCCAACCTATCCCAGCGCCTGTGGCAATGGCAACGATGATGCCTGGAAATGAAAATATGGCAGCGAAAAATGGCATAAACACGGATTGGAAAAAAGTGGAAGAAAATGTGGCAATGCACTTGTTTACGACGATGCAGATGGAACTTTTACTGGAAGAGAAAATGGAGTTGCCGTTCTTGCTGCAAGCTTTTCACGAGTATAACGTGGATAGTACGTTGCCCAATAAGGAAAAGTTGATGACGGAGCTGCTGGATCGGTGCTATGATAATGTGAAGACGCGGTTGCTAGGGTTTTTCAAAAGTGGATTGGTGCCGGTGACGTTGTCGATGGACACAGAAGGCGATGAAGTGGTGAACTATATGGCAACCCTAGCGAGCTCGGAGAAGCGTCCGATGTATCTGGAATCAGTGAAAATCTCAAGTAGTGGAGATGCAGACGCCAACGCGGAGTTGGCAGCACGTGATGTGGCGAGAATTGTGGAGAAACTATCGAGTCCAGTGGCGGGATATGTCATGCCCTGCTCGACAGGGGAGAGTAGACAGACACGTGAGTTATTGGAGAAACAGTTTCCGGCCATGTATTTTCACGGATGCATGCGAGACGCGTTGCTGTCTCTTGTTCGACAGCTATTTACTACAAACACAGAAAGGAAACGCTGTGTGACGGTGCCATTCGCCCAGGATTTACAGCAGTTCGCGTTGCAATGCAATGACCTCGCGTTCTTCCTGCCGCAGCAAGAATTTCCCTCTTACCTGAGGGGAGTAACAAGTAGCACCAGCAACATGGTGCACGTGACAGCCAGACGACGCTTGACTGTAGAAGAAGCGTTTGTCGCTGTTCTCCAAGCCGAACCATTTCTGGATGTTGACAATGTGCTGAACAGGTTGGTATCTTCGGGTGGGAACGGATCAAATCACCATCCAAGTGTCGCCCATTTACAGACTCAGCTTGTAAAGATCGTGCGCAGTCCTCAGTTTGTTGAGAAGCTTGGCAAGTATTTGGAGATGTTGGGTCCTATTCATTTGCTTCTTTCGTCCCTCAGCGATAACGAAAACTCGACGCCGTTGCTGCTTTCGGAGGTTTATTCTTACTTCTCGAGTATTGTGCAGCGGTTTGGATCGAACGCGTCGCTGCAACCGGAAGAGAAGGCAGCGTTGCAAGCGCTAGTCCGACGACAACAGGAACATGTAATAGGGTCGGCTCACTTGTTGGCCTACCTTTTAGACCCCGTGTTGCTGGGCGAAGATTTGCCAGCAGACACAAAGACTGAGGTGGAACAGAAGCTCATGGCTTCACTTCGTGGGGATGGTTCGCAACTCTCAGTTTCTGACAAAGAAGCACTGTATACTCAGTACATGGATTTCAAGAAACACGCGCTGAACCAGAAGACCAACAAGGCGGATACTCTCGCATTCCGTGCGCTGAAAGAGCGGAAAAAGTCCCCGTTACAGTTCTGGTTCGCTGATGGTTCCAAGTGGCCTGTGTTGCAGGCAATAGCTTGTCGAATCTTTGTCATGCCAGTGTGTGCGGCAAATGTGGCATCAAGCATTCTTCGACAGAAGACGGACCTATTAACCAGTGACAAGTTGACGTTTGTACGACTCAACTCTCGCCAACTGCGCTTGGTTGAGGCAGAGGGCAGCTCGCTGGCGGCTCTCGTGAAAAAAGCTCCAACTGCAAACAAAGCTAACGAGATCACAGCGTCTATGGTTGTATGAGTTGACATGTGAATAAATGCTTCCATCTACCTCATTAGCGCAGGAATCGCGAAAAACAGCTTGGCGAGGAAGGTACTGTTAGGAACTCTACGTACTACTGCAGTACTTAGTGAGTAGTACTACGTAGTACACTTCTTCTTTCCTGTCATGCTTACTTGAAGTAATCGGTTTCATCCTTCTTCTTTCGCGCGTAGGAGTAGGACAATAAGTATTTCAGTGCAATGTGTGTTGTTGAGCGATACTAAACTGTGGGCGAAGACAGTGTCCGTTCAAAATCTGTAGCAATCTTTATTGGACCAGAATTTAAACACAAGCGCTTTACTTGTTCTTGTCACTTCTTCAACTCCCAGAAGTGCTTGAAGGCAGAGTACAGCAGGAAATCAGCATCATTTTTCAAGGCTTTCTTCGTCATCGTCGCTTCTTTTTGAGCAATGTTCAGGGCCCCGTACAAGCTCTCTGGAGTTGTGCCACTTTTCTTCATTTGAATGAAACTGTCGATGTTCTTCGACCACACCCAATCTGTTGCCTTTTTAACCGTCACGCCTTCTGGAAGTACAATATCCCTTGCTTGAAGAGCGCGTTTACATCCTGGAAGCTCTTCCCCAGCAGGTTAGAGTACCAGTTCTCAAGAGCTGATAATGCCATCATTCTTTCTTCGCTGTCCATTTCGCGGCTTCTTAAAAGCCGATTATTTCCACCGTTGGCTTTGACAGCGTCGCTCAACTTTGTGCGCTCAGTGCTGGGATTTAGATCTTTAGCGGCCGATACAGTCGTATAGCTTGAGCTAGCGATGACCAAAAGCACCAGTAGCAAGTGATACGCCTACATGGTTTGCACGAAACTTGAAAGTCTTGAGGGCTTGAGCTTGGTCACTCTGAAGCAAATTGTACAATGATCTTGACTCATCATTTGAGCTGCTGCAAGCAATACCGGTACGGTATTCATGCGTAGTCATTGCACTCGAGTACATGATCGCAATCGCTCAGCTGGAATCTAATCGGGATCACAGAACCTGCACGATTTGCTGAAGATACTGGGAACAGATAAAGTACAAAACACAGTTGGAAATGGAGCAGTAGTCAGTTTCAAATTACAGCTGAGACTACACAGTTTGTTGCGTTCTTATCCCAGAGGGCGTAATCGTGGTGATGGTGGAAATGTAACAACGCGTTGTTTGTGTCTAGAAAACTACAACATACGGTGTGCGAGATTTGATCACTACAATTCTACGATTACGCTGTAGAGTTTACTGCCCGTGCAGCAATTGTACAGTAGTACAGATGCTGCACAGGAAAATTTACAGAGATCGAGGTGTAATAAACAAGGCGCGAAAGCGCCCCAGATCAACTACAGACAACGACGGTGAAAGACGCCACCACTTGGCGGAAGGTTCCATAGTAAAAACTCAGCAATAAGTTATGAACATTTTCTGATTGGTAGAACCTAAATCTAAACGGGCGTATTTTGGTTCATAAGACCTGCCGTTTGCTACTAAAAGGTCCAAGATGGGTCCACATCTTAAGAGGTTTTTGTAGGTGCGCTAATTTGATTGGCTAATGATTTGGATTTGATGTGGCGCCTTTTGAGTCGGAGGTGTTTCACCGTCGTTGTCTGTAAGGCGAGCGGGTGCGAGCGCGCGTAGCCGCAGCAAACCCGCGCGGGGAGCCCGCGAAGCAGGGCTGCGCGATATTTGAGAAGGCGGGCCCAGCGCCGAGCACCGCAGCGTGCCGCGCATTGCACTCTCCAGAATATCCCATCTTTAAATCGCGAACGAAGCGAACCGCGGGGGCGCCCAGCCAAGCTCAGCGTGGTCGTCAGAACACCCTTTTGAAAATCGTCCCTTTTTGTTCAAAGGATTACGATATTAAATATACCCGCTTCTGGATGAGCATCCATATTGTATTCAGTATATTCGCAAGCGTGTATCCTCCATAGCCAGTCCATTCCCCTACCCCGCCTACTGCATGATTTTTATATCATTGTCTTTAATGGAGGAATTACCTAATCTAAGTGGAAAAGCACTTAGATTAGCATCCGCACGCTGTATTTATTGTACAGTTTTGAAAACTTCGGATTTGTACTAAGTTCGCATTCACAAAGTTCGGTTGGCTATTTTTGGGTACAAGTACACATTTATAAGCACATTTAGAGCGGTTACCAGCCAACCTGAATAGGTTTTTTAAGGTCTGGCTCGGTCTCTCTCTCATTTGTCGTGGTTTCATTTTCAACTTTACAAGCTTCTAATTACTGATGGATCCAGCGGTAATAAAGGCACCGGGCCATACCTTCAAAAATTCCCCTTCGTAATTGATCATGAACACATCCAACATGCGAGAGCCATGGATCTACTTCGAGGCGACGTGCAACTGGACGATTCCGACCGAAGCAGCTCAAATTATGGGCGTGCCTACGACAACCGCAAAAATGTGGCAAACGACACGTTTAGGTCACAATTGGCGGCTCAGCTACGCTGTAAACAGTACGCAGTGAAGTGCGGTTTTCAATTTTTCGTGAAATGCAAAAGCACAGAGCCCAACAACAGCGGTAATGCCAAGTACTGCTGCAAGAAGCTTCATGGTCAACAATTCTTCGACGCCACGACACCATTTTCCAAGCTCCAGTGCCCATTATTCCTCAATGTTTCGGGCGACAATGGCTCCTGCAAACTTTAGTCACAATCATCTTATTTCTGTCGGCTTCACACAAGCTCCGTGCACAGAAGGAACAGCATTCGTCGCGGCAACATTGCTACGGAACATGGCACAACAGCTGAGGGACATCACGGTGCTCGTCGAGAAGGAGATCCTCCCAGTGCATAACAACTCGACAGACACGATGACAGGTGCAGCTATCACCAATTTTCTTAAAAGCAAGTGTGTGGGTTTGAGTCGCGCAGTTGTATCACGGATCAAGGGGTAGATCGATGATAAACTTTACGGTGACCGATTGGAAAGTTATCAGAAGCTAGGGTCGTATTTGAGTCTAGTGGTTAGAATGAACCTAGGGTCACTTTGGCGTCTCGAAACGTTTGAAGATGGTGAGTTTCGGAGGGCCTGCTTTGTTCCTAGCGGTGGTGCTCATGTGGCACGGAACGCACGTCCTTAGTTCGGGTTTGACGGTGCCCATTTAAAGGGTACAATGAATCAATACGGGGGTTTTCTCGTGGCTACAGCAAAAGACTATAACATGACTATTATTCCGTTTGGGTTTTGTTTGGCACCGAAGGAAGACCAGGACAATTGGAGCTAGTTCCTGCGCGATATCGAGGAAGCTTTAGGCGATCACAGAAAATTCACCGTCGTCTCCGATCAACAGAAGGGGATAATTGCTACAGTTCGCAAAATCTTTCCCGAAGCAGTCCACCTCTTCTGTTTGCGCCATATTATGGGCAACATCACTTCAAAAGGCACCTCTTTGACGAAAGAAGAACGTGGACTCATCTGCCAGCTTGAGCGAAGTGACTGTAAACAGGGCTTTGCTTTGTGCAAATCTGAACTGGAAGCAGTGAAGCCCAAGGCAATGGAACATCTAGAAGCTCTTTCAGCTAGAGAATTGGCTAGCAACTGGTCAAGTATGAATTTCTGGAGACTTTCAATCTACCTACATACGGTGAGCTGACTTCAAATTTGTCAGAACAGGCCAACCAGTGGATTGGAAATGAGTGCCGGATCGCTAAACCGCTCGATGCATTTGCGATATACTTTCGTCGGCTCGCACAATTAATGTCCACCCATAGACAAAGCGCTGCAAAATGGCTGAACGATGGGTGTGGTGTTGTGATTTCTCGGAGATCGCTGACGACCATCAGCAATCAAGGACGAGACTACCTTCAGGTTGCTCAAGCTACAAACCCTCGGTCATGTGGCCAAAAGCGACCTCGAGGTGCGAGAGACTCGACTCGGTCACTATCGAAGGCTCGGTGCTCCATTATGGCCAAGATGTCGTTCAAGGCAGGCTGTCCTTATTATTAATAATGGGACTGGCCGGATTCGCATTCAGCGGACAAGAACTGACGGCCACGGTACGAAGACTCGACGGCCGTTGAGAGCGACTCTTGAGAAGGCACGACGACCGTTTGAACGCTCGGCGATGATTCAGGAAAAAGTCGTTGAGCTCTGAGGAGTCACTTGGCATGCGAAGAGGTCCATAACGGATCGTAGTTCACTTGATATTTGTATACTTGATTAGGATTGCATATTAGTACTTGGCCCGAAGGGGCAAACATAAATACAGAGCAGAATTTCCACTCAAGCACACGAGCGACGTCCGGCTTCAAGGTAAGCGTCTGGTCAAGCTTGTTTGAGTGTGTTATGCCTGTCGGTGGAATCGAAGCTCCGTAGCGAGGGTTCATCTGGCAAGGCCAAGTGTGTGTGGCCGATTAGTATCGGGTGTTTACGGGACGGCTTTATTGTGCCTATTTGCCCGATTGGGGAGTGCGTGTCGCCTCCTATCTATTCTTTCAGCCGAGGTTAACCCTCGGCGCCCTCGTAAAAGGTTTACCCGTGCCTGGTACCCTTCCCTGTTGGGACCACGAGGATTCAAGTGTGTGAGAACACCTACTAGCTTAGCTCGTGCTAGTAGTGTGTTGGTATTGTACTGGTTGGCCTATATAAGCTGTTTACAAGGTCCATTCTGTCCCGGTGCAAGGGCAGAACTGGGGTCTTCAGGTCCGCCCAAACGATCGTTTACCGTTCTGGTAGACGTATTGGTGTGGGAACTACCTAACTACATTAGTAGCTGGAGTTCACGTGAGATTTTCAATACATCAACTGGTGCCGCGACCCAAGAACACAGTGTGACCATTGTGAAATGTTTGTATGACCTCCCAGTTTACGAGCAACCAAGCGAAGAAGCAAAAGAAGAAGGAACAAGAACATAGAAAAATGGCGAAAGGATCTACGACTGTACCAGCTACACCTTTCAAGTCTGGCGGAGCGCAACGAGAGCTCAAGTCTGGATGCGACGGCTGCACGCCTTGCAGCCGTCTCCGATCTTTCCGTGAGCTTTGAAGACGAGGAGGAACATGGTCTGGACGCCTAAGATGATTACGATGATTATGAAGACAAGACACCGGCCCCAGAGTCAGGCGATGCGACTCCGGAGGTGGCCACGCTATCGTCGGAGCTGAGCGGGGCGATGAAGCCACTTTCGAGAAACCTCGCCGCCGAGCTAGACGACGTTGCGGGATCAGATCCGGACTATGACGACTTTAAGATGGGACCGAAGGTTCTAAACCTTCGGTGGCGAGTGCAAAGCGTTCAGCGCTGCTGAATGCACCTCGCCCACCTATCAACGGTGATACACCAACTGCCAAGCGTGTTTTCGACCGTGTGGAGGCGCTGGTGAGGAACGATGAGTGGATGCAGCTGTTCAAGCCAATTCCCAAGAGAAAGGCCGACTGGCCGGCTCTCGCCAACGAACTGAAATACCCTGTCATCTCAGTCTCGACGAGCCAAGTCGCGGAGGACTCGGTCTCGCTGCTGCTAGCACTGGGGTATGAGAATGAGACGTACCCGTCGACGATGTCGCTCCAAGACTGGAGCCCGCATGAAGCCGGAGCTGCACTCCAGAAATGGAAGAAGAAGCTTCGCAAGGCCTTCGGTGCGATCGGCATTAACGAAGGGAAGCAACCAGTATGTCGTATGGCGACCCTGGAGGAAGATCCGTCCAAGGTTCCGCTTTTGCCGACACCCAAGAGGCTCGATCGTACTCCTCCGACTAAGCGTGGAGCCGACCGCGATGCTTTTGGCACTGCCGACGCTTCGCCCTATCTCCAAGACTCGCACATGGTGACGCCACGTTCAACGAGTCATATGCGATGAATGGACGCCGAGGACGAGGGCTCACGAGGCCGTCGCAGCGGGGCACGAGCTTCCAGAAATGGTTTGGGACGTCGTCAGACTAATACCGACGATTCATCCAGTGATGCTGACGACCTATTTCCTCTCGCATACGAAGCCGAAGACCCTCAAGCCGAGTTGACTCGTCAAATGAGAGTGATTGCTGCGTTGAACGACTCCGACCCTACACCGAGGATTGATATGGCCCCGCACCGGCCGTTGGATCGTATCAAGCCGTTCTCGGGCTCACGCAACAAGAGTGAGAACTCCATGCAGTGGCTACGAACGTTCGTCTATGAGATGACTGGCACCCATACGGAAGCCGATAAGTGGTGCATACCGTTTGAACTGAGCCTTCGGGACGGAACTATCCACTGGTTTCGTCAACTTCCGAAGAAGACGAAACGCACATGGAAGCTGTTGAGCAATGCGTTCATCCACTATTACTGCTCACAGTTTACCCAGACTGCTCGGTCTCGTTACTACTCGGCGAAACGTGAACGAAGTGAACACCTCTGCGACTACCTAAGTCGACTGAGCGGCTATGATAGGAATGCTTGCCTGCAGTTCGAGAAAGGTGGACGCGACGCGAAGGAGCACGTGCAGCAGTTCCTAGTGACGTGTGGTGATGATAACATGGCAGAGAGTCTCTATCATACCCGAGTGAACGACATCCGCGAGCTTGAAGAGATCATCGAAGACGTTCTCAAGGGCAATGATCGCATGGCGAAGCGTGACGGGGTGACTCGACACTCCCGCAGCCGTGATTCCACGCGCGATGAGCCCATGACCGTCAAAGCCGACGTGACAGACGTGAGTCAGACCATCGCCGTGACGACTACCGCAACACACCGAGAGTGACGCTCGCTGATGCCTCGCTGGACGACCTACTAGCAGAATTAGAGGGTCGTGAAGCTACTCGAAGCGGTACCGAGCGTTCGGATGGTGAACATCATGCTCACGAGGATGACCAAGACGAGTCCGTCCACTATCAGTCTGACGATGCTAGCAGCGATGGTTCATTGGTCGATAATGACCGTCCCCTCGCGGCGGCTAACGAAAGCGAACGTCGCGCAGCTGCTGAAGGCACGTACACCCGTTCAGACAACCGTCAGCCACGAGGAAACATCCCAGATCTCGAGCGAGGCTTCAATCAAGACCGTCGCAGTAGCTAGCGAATCTTCAATCAAGACTGTCGCGGTGGCGAACGCAGCTTCAATCAAGACCGTCTAGGTGGTGACCGAAGCTTCGGTCAAGACTCTCGTGGTAGATGTGACTGCAACCGCGACAACCGGCTCCCACAGTACGGACCGTGTGCAGTCTGCGGTGGGATGAGCCACTCTGTTCACTACTGCAACAAGCGTTGCATGCTCTGCAAGCAGGCTCATGACGCTGATCAGTGCAAACTCTTACGCAACTTTCAATACTTGGCCAAGTTCGTGCGCATTAAAGGCACGAAGGAGGAACTTCCCCCTGAGCTCAAGTCTGTCGTTCAAGAGCGCCATGTAAACTAGGCAGCCCGCCAACTACGACTGGGTTAGTTCCTATCGGGTTGCCACAGTTATCCGAACCTTCAATTGACGCGGAATGTATTTTCGCATTCATGGGGAACGTCAATGGCCTGATGATTATGTAACAAGTGTGAAAGCGACGGAAAATGAAAAGGAGAGGCATCAAGTCCTCGGTGGAGGTGTGGAAGATGTGATGGAGTGTGCTGATGTCGATGGAAGCATCGGCGAGGATTCGTTCGGCCGGGTGTCGAGTGCGACGAGCCACGAGCCGAAGGGTCACTCCAAGATGATGAGGTTGAATCCTGGGGAGAAACAGGGGTGGTGGTCGGCCAAGAAGTTTAACCGACGGATCAGAATGAGCGCTGTTGTGCAGGGCGCTGTGAAAGATAATCGTACAAGGGTCTTGCTCGACACAGGAGCGAACGTTAGTGTGATCACCGACACTTTTGCCAAGAAGTTGCGACTCCGTGACGTACCTGATCACGGACGCCGTATTGACATTCAAGGTATAAGCGAAGGCAAGGTGTCGACGACTCGACGAGCGCAAGTGAAAATTACGCTCGGTTGGGAGATGGTCTACGAGTTCGAGATGTGGGTAATGGCGCATAGTGCGGGCGTTGACGTGGTGCTGGGAACGGACTTTATGATTCCGGCCGGCATCCGGTTGGGCCTATTTCATGGGGCTGCACAACTACCGAACGAGATCAGGATCCCGCTTGTCAAGACGAAGAACATGCTTGACAGTGAAGAATACGGCTCCCATGTGAATGCCGGGCCGTCCGAGCGTTTGGACATACCCGGGCATGAGTGGAGAGAGTGTCGACTATCGAAACGACAAATGGCGCTGAAGACACATGTTCTGTGGGTGTGACAGACGGAGAAGATTATCCCATCAGTAACGAAGTTTCGTCGTGGACGACCACAGCGCATCAAGCTGACCAACATCTCCGACCGGACAGTGTACTTCACGGCACACGACAACATAGCTGTGTTGGTATCATCCGGTGATTTGCCGAGAGGCGACGGTTATGTTCGACAAGATTCCAAGAAGTACCGGGATTGGCAAGTGTTGGCGTATGAAGGTTGCGAGATCGCGAGCTGTTTCAGCGTTAGTGTGATCTCTACGAACAGTGGTCGGCAGCTCAGCCGCCGTCAGTAGAGCAGCGAGGTTCACACGGAGATTGACCAGTGTAGTGTGACGCAGATGCAGAACGACGATAGCGAACCGAAGAGAAGACCAGCAACTCAAACGAGCATCGGTGGCGGAAGGAACGCTCGGACGCTACAGCAGGAACTTCAAGTTCTGGGAGTCGTTCTGCAACTCCTTTGGATTCCCCGAGTGGATCGATGAATTGCCCAGGGCACAACAAGCAAGAATGGCCGGACTATTCGCCGGACTGTGTGTCTCAGAGGGACACAACAAGGCAAGTACAGGAAACAAGTACCAGACGTTCGACGGAAAAATGGCAGCGGTGGCATTTGCACACAAGGCAATTCGGAACACCAAGCTCGATTACCATGATCCGGAATTTGAACTCATTGCTCAAGGATACAAGCGCACGAACAGTCAGATTGGCCGGAAGCAGCCAATTACTACACCGATGTTGCCCAAGATGCGAGAGATCCTAGGTCCCATGGACCCATGAGGGCGGCTTCTTTGGGGATCAATCAGTCTGAGCTTCTTCTTCCTGGACAGATGCTCAGAGCTCTGGGGTCCAGTGACTGTTGACATATCAACCGGGAAGGACAGAGCTCACTGCGTCAACGTCATTGTGGGGGACAAGCAAGGGAAACAGGTTGGATCAGAAGCCGCAAACGCCCATTCCGTGGAAATATTATTCGAGTCTCATAAAGGTGACCGGAACGCCCAGGGCGTAACTATTCAACACTACCGCTCAGATGACCCATTGTTGTGCCTGGTCCTGGCGGCACAGACCTGTCTGCGGGTGCGGACAAACTGGCGTACGGAGAATGTGACCCTGGGGCCATATCTCAAATCTATCTCTCAGAGAGATACAATCAAGAAGGCCCAGGTGACTAGTCTCATCAAGAATGCCGTCAAGAACATGGGACTGTCCCAAAATGACTACTTCTGTCACTCGCTCCGAATAGGAGGAGCATGTACCCTGTTAGCGGCCGGTAAGAGTGGCCTGGTCATCTGGCTAATCAGAAGACGGTCAATTTGGTGCTTTTCGGTATACACTCGGCTACGACCTGGAATGATCCGCGACACGCCAAGTAGCATGATCAAGGTCTCGGCACGGGAGCACCATAAGCCACATCTCATCGCACTCGAGGGGGAAGGCCAGTGAGCCTAACGCTTCGAGATAATCAAGTCTACTTGCGCCATTCACAGTATCACCGAAGGAGGAAAGTGGTCGGAAACCTAGATGCGCACTTCCCGGATCGTACCTAACCGAATTACTTGTACTGTGTATTAGGTTTGTGTTTGACATATTTTTCATGTATTATTACAAGAAGGGTTTTGTGTAGAAATTTGGAAGCGATAATAGCATGTACAAATTTACATGTTAGCTTGATTTTACTCTGACCAGTGGAAATGCCCTAAGTACCAATCTATGTTTGCACCAACCACCCCGAATGATAAATTTCGACGGAATTAACAGTAGCGGGTGTACTACTGTGCTTTTTTTTTTAAATACTCAGCACGGTACTGATTATAATACACGTAGCTGATTTGGTTCTTGTGGTGCATGGTGCTTGAGTATGCTAGATTTTTTTTTAAGTACTCCCTCCGATCCGAAAGACAATGGTCATTTCGACGTTTGTGTGTTCACATAACCGTATTCACATTTTCATTGGACAAAATTGGACGTTTTAATTTGTTGGCTAGGAGCCATTAACTCTGTTGCCGGCGCGGGTGGCGCCAAAACTCGCGCCACAACTCAATTTTCTTCCTCTGAATAAGCACCCGTACTCAAGATGCCACGCTCGCCCAACACCAAGGATCTCCCTGTGTCCGCGAGGCTAAAGATCGTGTGGTTCCTCTCGGATATGGCCACCTGTATGAAGCTTCCACGGAGGGCTATATCGGAGGCAGGAGCAATCTTTGGTTGCCATCGCAACACCGTGTACAAGTTGTGGTCTGGCCGTACCACTATTGCCGTCCAGCAGTGTAGCAACCCCGCTCCTTAACCGACTGCGAGCTCAAGCCCAAGATTCAGGCGACTCCAGTGGAGAGTCGAACCACGCTGCGTGGCCTCGCAGCCTCGACGGGAGTCGCGCGCACCCAGCTCTTTCGTGGTTTAAATGAGCGCAGCGTGGTTAAGCGAGTCACCGTCGTGCTGAAGCCGCTGCATACGCCCGAACAGATAGCGATGCGCCGCCAGTTTGCGCGGTCATTTGTGATGAAGCTTCCTGGTAAGCTTTTTGTCTGCATAGTTACCTAATGATGTGTTATCGTTGTGGCGTCATTGTATAATATTATGTCAATTAGGTGAGCCCAGATACGAATTCGTTGACATGCAAAACGTTGTGCATGTCGACGACAAATGATTTTACGTACGCTGAAATCGTACCACGTATTACCTTACCAGCGATCAGACTACCCACCCGCCGTTACCAAGAACAAAAAGCACTGCACGAAGGATATGTTTTTTGGTGGCGGTGGCGCGTCCTCCGTATGCCGCCCACCAGCGCATGACCTCTGACGGCAAGGTGGGTTTTGGGCTGTGGTGGAGACGAGGCTGGCCGTCCGCAACAGCAAAACCCGGCCGAAGGGCACTCCAGTCACGACCCACATTGAGATGACAAAATATGTATATGAACGCATGCTAACGCAGCATGTCGATCTCGCCATCAAGCAAGTTTGGCCTGTGAAGTGATTTTGCATTTTTGGTGGTTTTGTTTTTGTTTTATTAATAATTGCGCTGACTATATCTGATTATATTTGTACACAGACATGGATCATGTAACCATACAGCAGGACAATGACCCTCCCCACCGTGTCTCGGATCGGACTGCGGTGATAGCAGCTCCAGTAACGGATGGTTGGTCGATCAAGATCATCAACCAGCCTCCGCGAAGCCCGGACTTCAACGTCCTTGATTTGGGCTAGTTCAACTCGCTGCTGTCATTGCAGTACAACAAGCAGACCCGCGACGTTGACGGGCTCATTGAGGCCGTGTGTGCTGCGTGTTGAAGAGATGGACAGTGTCACCACGATAAAGTGCTTTCTTACGCTGCAAAGTGTACTAGAAGCGTCGATGCTTGTTCGTGGTGGCAACAGCTATGACATTTCCCATGTAAAGAAGGATGCACTGATAAGAGCTGGCAAACTACTACGCTGTCTTTCGTGTTCTGCTGAGGCGATGCAGATGTCGCTCTAGCAGAAAACGTCAGTTTGGTAACGGTAATACTGAGCTAAATATAAGCTTCATTCAGATTGGTTAGTCTCCAACATTGCAATATGATCAGTGACCATTGTCTTTCCGACCGGAGGGAATAATATTTAAAAGTAATTAAGTATTCTGATATGATATTTGAAATGAAAGGGAAATTGTCCAAAGCCTGGCGGATGGGTCTACATCCACGCAATATATAACTTCATAGATATATGTACGTTTTGACATGTTCTCTAATTTTGATGGATCGTTTTCTTCAAGATATGTGATGTATCAGGACTCTAAACACTAGTGCGACCGATCCAGAGAGCTATCAGTGACGTTAATAATGCATTCACTCGACTAATAGACCTTTCTTGCTTTAGTGGGCAATACTCGAGTTTTTTCTCCCCAAGTATAAAATACGTAATATGTGTTTTCATATTATGACGTTGTTATCAATTAATACGCTCCGACTTTGAATATTATAATAGTATCACGCAAACGTAAAATCCCGGTTAATCATACCGTCCGAATGCCCTAGTGGCCAGGTTTCGGGTGACCACGGCCAACCGTACGAATCATTCGAACAACCATGACCGGCCGAATATTGCAATCGGTTAACCGAAAATTATGTATATTATGTTAATTGTTGAATTTCCTCTTAAAATACGCTCTGAATCGAAGGGTCTTCCATTATTGCTCTTAAATGATGTACCAGGAGCATCGATACACCGCGGAAACACTTTTAAAAAGGATGGCTAACGGCGAAAAATCTACAAATACCCATCCTACCCGTGTAATCGGTCAACCACTACCAGCCGACTAATCGAACCGGTTATCCGTACCCGCCCGTTTGCGACCTAGTCATTCACTGTAAACCAAAATTCTCACTACTACCAATCTGTGGTTCTATTGCTCTTACAGTGTGTTCGGCGATTTTTGTGCTGGACGAGCGCTAATCGAACGTGGTAATGGCGAGGAAGAACAAAAACGCTTCAGGTAAGGATCTGTCAGCCTCGATTTCTGACAGATTTGGGCTAAATGGCCACTGGCCATTCAGGGTTAGTGTACTCCCCAGAGCTTTCTATTACACACTAACTAACTGTTAGTAGTGTTTACAAACAAGTTAGCCTGTTTGTGCGTCTTAAAGTTCTAATAGCTATCCCTTCCTCGTCGCTCCACCCATTGACGCCATCGTATTCGTCCAAACTGCTATTTTACGCCAAATAGGACTGTCGGCGGCATCGTCAGTCTGCGATGGTGTAGAGGAACACTAGGTTTGGTGACTGCTTGCGTCGTTTGCTGTAATTAGGCCAGAAAAATGAAAGCCAGTTCGGAGTGGGTAGTAGGTAGTACTAGGGAGTTTGGCAAATGCAAAATGGAGTTGGTTTGAACCGATACACGAGACCATGTAAGCCTACCGTTGCTCAGCTTTACAGGATATGAGGGCGAGAAGAACCTGTCTAGCTCCGCCAACATGTTAGCTAAATTTGCTATACACTGCCAACTGTGTGTCTTTACACAAACACTATTCAGCGCCCTGGTTCGATTCTTCGTGCAACTTGCGAAGCTAGATAAACTGCACCGCTGTCGTCGGCTATAACAAAGCAAAGCAAGGGTTTTCTAAATTTACTTTTACCTTAAAAGTGAAAAAGGTAATGGTGCCAAAATAACATTTTCTTGGATGGGCTTGGTACTAGTATTAGTTTGGCGGTGCCCATGGACCCACCACTTCCGACATTACAACAAAGCCGCGGATGCACTGGCGAATGTACGACAACTAGCCTGCATTCCAGAATCCAATGAGCGGCGGGAAATTCCATCGTCGCACAGCGCTTAAAGAGCACTGGGCGGAGGACAGGACGGAGAGAATGCACGGGCATCCATGCTGGCACGTGGGCAAGCCGTGCGCAGCCTTCGACTTGCTGATGAGCGCAACTTGCAGTGTCGTGGCTATTTCGTGTATCCATCGCCAGTGGCAGTGGCGATAGATACACGAATTATCCGTCAACTGAACTGTGACGATAATGACCACATGTTCAGCCCTCTGCCTAGCGACTGACAACTGTGAATGGCAGTCCAATATCTCAAATTTGCAGGACACGGTCAACCTACCGCAGTACAATATACTAAATGAAGAGTAGCAATTTCAGCTGGGAACGACTGCGGATATTATAATATTTATTTTGTTCCTGGAATAACTCGAGGTTTGGAACAACAATTGTCAGAAAAGGGTCAAATCCCGTTGCTCCAAAAATATATTCCAGCTAGTGCTTGTGTTTGTGCGAACACTAACTGTATTTCTGGTAGACTTTTTTGCTAACTGTTGGTTAGTGTGTAGAAAATCTAGCTAACATGTTGGTGGAGTTAGACTGATTTATCTTCAATCTCGTTCTTGTATCTGCAATGCTGGGTACACACAATGGGTGACTGGCATGGAATCATACTCCGCTATTAATCAGCTCTAGTTTGCGCGGTTTCTTCTTCATATCGCATTCGACAAACCTCCTAGCGGTACAACCCAGCCTACCCGGATTCATTTATTTTGTCCAAACGACGCAATTGGTTGTCTGCCAACAAGGTAGAAAACCAATTATTTCTCTACACCAACGTACCCCTCCCCGACACTGGCGCAGTTGCCGACTATGTGAAGAGCATAAACGATGAAGGTGATGGCGTCAACGAACACGAATCGGTTACAAAGGGAGAGTTGGTAGCGGCTCTTTAGGATTGTAGGCCGAACAAACAGACTAACATGCTTGCAAACTTCACTAACAGTTTGGTAGTGTGCAGTAGAAATCTCAAACATGTCTGCCGAGTACACTAATTCCAGTGGAACAACGCGACCCTTCGTTATTCCACCGGAACTAAATATTGGAAAATCCATCGGAAGTCTATCCACAGACCACGGAAAACATAATTGCGGAACTGCAACTATTGCTAATTATATATTCTAATTATTATTATTGGTCCTCATACAAGCCACTACAATAATATATTAATCCAATTATTACAATACAATGACTGACGCGCGGAAGTCCTCATGACGGCTCGACAGGTGGGATACGAGATTGGAATAGCCCGTACCGGGCGGCTGCTTGCGGTCAGCGCCGCAAATCTTGCAGCGATGGACTCCCTCGCCTTGGTGCTCGAAGAAGAATGCACAGAGATCCGTGTTTGTTGCCATTGTCGTAGTTTAGAAAAGGTGATGTAGCTACAAGTACTAACAGCGACGTCCACGTAGATCTCGTTAAACCACTCACCATAGTTAAACAATAAGATATACCGCTGAACCGTCAGGAAAGACCGTAGTTTGGTTAAACCGGTCGCGCTAAAGTGAACCGGGCTTGGCTGGCCGGGACTGCCGGATTGTTTCTTCCAGTACGACGCGCACAACCGCGGCACTGAGCACCCCCTTCAAGATTTTGGGTTCGTTTCTGAGGGAACCTACCACCACTACTAGTGGCTTCGAGTTGGTTGGCCGTCACGTGGACATGGCCCTCGTAAGCTCATCGTCCACGTGACAGCCAACCAACTCGAAGCCGTCAAGACAGACATGATTACGGTAGCTACAACGTTACGCGTCGGGATCGCCGAAGAGATGGGCATCGTGTTCGGCGTTATGCACGACGGCTAACCACGGCACCGTGCATTCTGTCGCTGTCTATGGACTCTTCGCGGTTGGTGGCCAGCGTCAACGAATCCTCCTTGCCGTGTCTCCACTGGATGAAGAAAGTCAATATGCTGATGCCCACATCACCCTCTTTCGCAACGTGTTGGCCGTATATAACAAAACCATCGACGTGATCCTGTTTCTGGTCGCTGACAATTACAGCACCAATCACAGCATTGCCAACAAACTCGGCATCTCATTGGTCGGTTGTGCATCGCACCGATTTACCCTGGCGGTTAAACAGTTATTAACTGTACACGAACGTTCGTTACAGGAAGTCAACAACCTTATGCTATAGCTGCGCCAGCCGAACAATGTGGCTGACCTGTCAACGATCACTCCCCTGACACGCAACATGGCTCGCTGATCATCTACATACGAGATGCTACAACGATACGGAACGATTAGGCTGCAGATTCGGCCTGTGGAAGCTGTGGGTGACCTGGTGCCGTCAACCAGCGATCCTATAAAGTTGATTGGGCTTTTGAAGCGCTTAGAGAAGCTCGACAGTGTGTGCAAGCGTCTGCAGTACGAGGCCACGAACATGAGCAAGGTACACCTCCTCTTTGATTCCGTTGTGGCTGACTACCAAATTATGGGTGGACACCTCAAGCCAATTGCAAAAATTGTGCCTTCGCAACCTTTTGAGAACGGGATTGTCAAGATTTGCGATGGAGAGAAACTGTCAACAGCTGAAACCGCCGCGCTGAAACGCTTTGAGGCGCCGCGGCCTGATGAACAACCAGGCGCGACTGGTCGCAATCGTAAGGAGCGCCAAGATAGATACGCAGCGCAGATTACTCAGCAGGGCGGGTCCAAGAGGCGCCAGGTAGATCCGCACAGCCCGTTGGCGGCACTAGTACCACCGACGTCGAACGCCTGTGGACGTCTCTTCTCGGAGTGCAAGATGATCCTCACGCCGCAACGGAGCAGTATGCTCCCCGCGCACTTTGAGATGCTCATGTTTCTCCGTGCGAACAAGGATATGTGGGACGCCACGAGCCTGATCTCGGTAAGCTCACCAGTTTAATAAGGTAAAGAGCTTAATGAAGATACTGCCAATAATTGCGCCGTAATTATTATTGTTCTCGGTTGTATTGCCGTTATTTTTATGGAGCTCACGCGAAGGCAATGCAGTATCTTACTGTATTTTACGAGGTCTGTCTATCCGCCCTTGATTTAGCTTTATTCCAGATTGTCGTTGTTCCAAGTATTGCGCTGCTCCAATAACTAAAGTTCTCTAATAGCACGCCTAATATTTCAGTACCTCACCTGAAAATATATACTACGTACGAAGCAGTAGTTTTGCTGGTGTGTAGTTAACTACTACGTAGTAGCTCGCTCGAAGACTCTGTTAGCGCTGGAGGCTGTTGGCGGTCTCACTGTGTAAGTGTTCCATCCCGTCCGCACGATGTCTAAAGTTGGATGGCCAGAAATGTATTGCAGGTATTGGAATTTTGCAATACCAGTAGAAATACCTTATTTCAAGCGCTCTAGTGTATTACAATACGTATTGTAGCCCAAGAGAGTATTGTCGTACTTATTTTACAGCGATCTCGAGCTCCTTTTTCAAAATTATGTATTCTGCTATACACATTTTGAATTTTGATAAACTGTATTTGATAAAAGCGATTTAGCATAAACAGCAATATTAAAACGATTTTAGCCTAAACGAGCCATCTCACCCGCCGCTCTGCGGAGCAACTCACGCTCACACAATTGTTTGTCTATTTTAGCGCTTTCTAGAATTCGTTACTTATCGAGTCTAAAACTTTGTATGAATTGTCACATTCTTATAGTGTGATAAGTGATTTTTATAGCCAATCAGAAGGCCGGAAATGCGTACCATGACAGACAGACAGACAGACAGACAGACAGACAGACAGACAGACAGACAGACAGACAGACAGACAGACAGACAGACAGACAGACAGACAGACAGACAGACAGACAGACAGACAGACAGACAGACAGACAGACAGACAGACAGACGGATATCCATTTTATTGATTAAGATTCTGCTATGTTAAATACTCAAGACTGAAGGAACAGCACACCACTGCAGTATCAGCTGAGCGCGTCTGACGTCTAGAAAATCCTGTTTCTCCAGTATAACCGATTCACTTAAAACGCTGTGGTGGTGGTATTGCAAACTCGCCGGGTATTACAATACTTACTGCAGACAAGCAGTGTAGTAGCAGTAGATATTGCCACCTCTTGAAATTGTCGCAATGCCGAGCAATGCATTTTTGGCCATGTTTAGCCTCTAAACTGAATATCGTCGTCAGTGCAATTCGATCATACTTTCGATGAGTGAGCGTTGCGGCCTTGATGTCTGGGATCCACGGATTAGGTGCCCACTCAAACGTACCCCAAAACGATACGATCTGATCAGGAAGTTTTTTCACCGGGCCGATGTTGTCGATATTGACGTAAATTTGAAGGAACTCCTTGGAACTCCGCTGGTTCGTGGGTTTGCATCACTGAAGCCTTTCTCATGGACCGTCCTCGCCTTGGATATCGCGACGCCGGCATCTAGCCAACTGGCAACCACAAATCATCAGCATAGTCTACCGTAACCTCTTGGCCGTGGCGGATGTATTGGTTAGTCGCGACGACTAGTGTGATGACCGGTACCGATCTCCACGAACTTGGCTACCGAGGTAACGAACCTCACCAACGAACACATATTCGCCACGTTGAGGGCAGTACGGACCGGTCAGCTATGTCACTGATTCAGAACGCGACGATGCCTACTGTTGACTGGTCGTTCAGAACGCAGAAGCACTGGCGTACTTGGCTCGCCGAGATACTAGCCCAGCACTTCGCCGGCGTTGATGTCCTCTGCGGCAACTACTACCAGCGTGTTTGTGCCCATGTTCCTGACCAGATACTTCTTGTCGGATTCTATCAGGCCAATACCGCTGAATCCTCCATAGGGGGTAGTGCTATCAACGTTCAGCTGAACACCACATGTGTTCCGCAAACGTGCAGAGCGAGTACACAAACTCCTAGCTCCTTCCAAACTCCCCCCAAGCTCTTATATTGGAAAAAGTAAAGAATTGTTTACGTGGGTCACACTAAATAGGACGGCGGCATTCGCATTATAATGAAGGTGTTCTTCACGCGAGAGCTGGCAACCTGAAGAACGTGGTCGCACCTGAACGAATCCCAGACGTGTCAAGATGCGCGTGTAGTATAGTCACCGTGCTGTTCTTCGTAGACCTACCACGCGATGGTGAAGGCTGAGGTGGGTGTCAAGCCCTATCCGATCGCGCAGTTGATGACGGAGGGACTGCGGGAGTGTGCATGGGGATCATGGGTACACGCCCGAGCACTGGTCCTTCGTGACGTCATGCGACGCGAAGACGGAGCCGGTGAGGCAGTGCGCAGCTTCTATTGACATCTGCCGACGCAGGAAATGTTCTGTGACCTAGGCCACGAGCGGATCGCCACTCGCTAGAGCGTTCGAGATCGTCTGAAGCTGTGTAATCGTTGCGCACTCATCGTGAGTGACCATCACAACGCGATAGTTCCGAAATGCTCTAAAAGCTCGCAGCATCCTTCGTGGATACATACATTTCTTTCCAACAGTTTCACGTCGAAGTCGAGAGATGTACAGCACAAGCAACCTGGATTTATGCTGAACAAGGATCGACTCACATCGCATGGGCGCTCTGACTTGAGTTCTGTCCTCTGGCAGGTGCACCGGACAGTGTTCGAGACTGCTCGCAATTGATCCACGACGCACAAACTGACAGCAGTCAACGCGGAATCAGGTCGTTCAAGTCTGGGAGCGCTTAAAACCTATCGAGAACTCATCTACTCGCTCTAGCCTGCCGCCTACGGATCGGACCCGCGCGTCGGTGGTCCCAACAGCCCTAGTGAGCACTTTTGAGCCTACACATTGTTGTGGCATCCGATGCTGCTCGGACATGTACATGTGGCGCAGCGGCTCAGTATCCCGCTGCAATGGGCCAGCCTTGAACCTCTGTCGCCAACTTTCGAGATCCCGCGCATGCTGCGTTCACTGACAGGGTGTGACGCTGATGCCTCACTACAGCAACTTTTTATCGCACGTCGTCGTCGATGGAGCCTTGAGTCACGTCAGCGTAGCAGACGTTCTGACTCAATCCCGCTCGTTCATCGGCCTCACGAGCAGCTCAGACCGGCCGGACCCGCTCGTCCAGTGGGAAGTGCTGCACATGTACTTGTACAGCCCGGTCCTGCTTCCAACTGTGGTGAGGAACTCTTCGTGACTGGACACGTGACGTTGTAAGATGGTCTGGAAACTCAAGAGATACCCAGAGCGCTGGCCAAGTTCGCGTTCTCGCTTGCTGACTTGCCGGTGGTCTACTTCGTCGTGTCCAGGTGTAAATTGCGCTTCGATGAATTTGAGGTTCTAGTGCGGAATATCGACCTGGCTGATCAACTGCTCTGCGTGCTAGTCATCGTTCAAGTACAAGAGCAAGGGAGTACAGCTCGCTCTCCATATCGATCCGAGTTCGTCTACCTGGTAGACACAGATCTGCCGTACGCGCAGCTATTTGCTCGTGCGGCTGCTACGATTCACTGGGGTGAGCCCGACGTTTTGGCCGAAGGATTACATGGCTGGCAAGCCCGACGCCGTCCGTGGATAACATCCATCACAGATCATTACCGCCAGCCCGTGCCAGCGACTTAGTGCTGGGACTCCGCCGATCGACCTGCTTTAAAGGTATGTGATCGAACGGTTTTCTCCATCAAATGTAGCAGAGATAGCTGCGCGACAGACGAGTTCATTGAGGGTCAATATTCATGCTAAAGGTACGCATGATGTAGCCATAGATCGCGAGACAGCCCTAAAAATGCACACATTGGCCCGCAAGACATCCTTTGTTACTTTAGTTATGTACTATGAAGACGCAAATGTAAATCGTCTACCGCGCTACACCTTGTCTTCTTCGAAGCGTCTACGCCAATTTTCGCCTACAAAGACGAGGTCGCGAACCATCGCAGGTGTCAGGGAGCTCCGCTTAACTGTCACCACATTTCCACTAGTTGCGAAAGCTCGCTCCGATGGAACACTTGTCGCCACAGCACCTAGCCACTTTCGTGCGAGCTTGCTCAAGTTCGGATACACACTTTTATGAGCTCTCCACCATTCGAAAGGATCTGTTTTGCTCACTACAGACTTCTTGACATCGGCAAGATACAGCTCGAGCTCCTTTGTGCAATCACGATCCACATCTGAAGGTTGGTGCTCTACTTCGTCAGGTCCATACATATAGTCGCGCATGTTGAAGCTGTTGCAACCTTGTCCTAGTGGAACAGGGGTAGACTGTCGCGGGGCGATCTCTGACCGGAACGGTGTGCTGCTGCGCGCTCTATCAGAGAGCTCGACCGCTGCACAAACAATGTCATCGCACGCATGGGGAACGTCAGCCGGGCTCAAATGCGGCATTCGCTTTGCAACACGAGGGTCTGGAAAAGCTACCCACGTCAGCGTACCTCTCTCAATTATCGAAAATTGATTGTTGAACAATTGTAGCAGAATTTCTCGGCACTCGTTCATCATGAGCAGTGTTTCTTCGACATAACTTTCATTCCCTGCGACAGCACCGTGCGAAGCAAATAAATCATATCGACTTACCCATTTGCGGATACCTGAGATAGCTGGAAGAACTAGAGAGATTGTTGGGTAGTTTTGCCCACCTAATTCCGGGATGTCCTTTGCAAACGGATCTAGCAAAGTGGAGAGGCACTTTATGGCCAGCCATTCGGCTGACTTTGATCTTCTTAGCTTAGCGTCCATATCCTTGAGCTCCTTGCGACCGTCTGAAGACTTAATATGGGTAAAAAATAACACGAGAGCCGATTCCAAGTAAACAATCGCTGAAGCATCAACAAGCAGCTACTCCATCGTGTCGGGCAATCCACCTGCAGGTTTACAACTTCATGGGACTTCACATGGTAGTCCCTTATTTGAATTGCACCTAGGCGATTATGAGCTTTGGGGAATTTTCTGAAGTGCACCACAAGAGTTCGAAATTTTGCACGATCACGCGCACAGCATCCATTTCATTTCGTTGGAGCGATGAAATCGTTTCGTTCAAGTATGTGCCCATGTCGTCGATAGCGAGCTCGCGTAGGTTCATCATAGCTGTTCGGTCATCTTTCGAAAGCGGTTCATCCTCTTCATTTTCAGGAATAGCTTCGGTACTTTCATCTTCGACATTAGCAGTCCATGCAGGAAGTTGGTGCGCCCCTGAAGTTGTTTTTGCCTTTAATTAGTGCACCAGCGACGACGAGATGAAGCGAGTGAGCCACGCACGACATATCAGAAAGACCGAGTAATTTCGCTTCCTTCACCATATTCGAGCCACTATCTCTCAGAAACAAAGTGCAGTAATCCTTTGAAAGCGACCAATCTTCCATGATTTGAGTCAGCGCTGCAGCAATGCTTTTACCATCATAGATGTCAGGCAGCTCCTGCACCTCAAGTGTCCAATTTTTCGGGTAGAAATGTTCATCAACGTAGTGGATCGTGAGAGAGATGAAGCTGCGAGCGTTGCGAGCAGTCCAAATATCACTTCTAATCGAATAATATGTGCAACCCTGTAAGATATCTTCTTTTATCTGCCTGCGAAGATCAGCTGCGAGAATAACAACTTCATGGCGGAGCTGTGTACGCTTAGGAAGATCCAATTTCACACGACCGAGACCTTGAGTTATGAAGCAAACAAACACAATGAATCATTCGTCCTCAATGATGACCAATGGGCGGAAATGACAGGCAACCCACTTGGCGAGAAGCCTGTTCACGTGCTTCTGCTGCTCTTATGTGATCGCTCGAATTGGAATAACTTTGCCAGAGTCGTCCAGCTGAGCACGAGATCTCTTCCGACTTCGACTAGCTGCGTTGCCGTGCTGCGTGTCTGTCCCGTGCTCTTTGTTCTGAATGAAAGACTCCAGATCATTCGAATGATATTGTTCCATGTGCTCCTTAGCATAGTGTTTACCGATTTTAAAGTCCATAATAGACTTACACTTCAAGCAGTAGGCCTTCTTCGCGTCAGCGTTGGTAAGTTTCGCGTCTGAAACATCACAATCAACTTTCGCAAGCAGCCGGATGAACTGCCAGTATTCTTTTTTCTTTTGCCGCTTCATGACGAATAGCCGCAAGCCCGTCTCGCGAGCGACTTCCCGCTCTAGCTCCGTGAAATCGATGTGAACATTGTGTTGATGTGTCAGCGTCGAACTCCGACTCGAAGGCAAGCGACTCTCTGTGCAATCTTGAGTCAAGGTGAACGAAAGCCTACGCGGATACCTACGCATGGATCGTGGTACAGATGGAGGGCATTCCTGTCGAGGCCTAGAGCACTCAGGCATTTCCGGGGGCTGATGCCTTGGCATCGCAGTGTAAAATGAAGTTAAGGTGCTGTCAATCCCTTTAACATTTCATGTTTGTATGGTCAATACAATATTATTGATTCAGAGTTCAGTGGGTGTACAAGGAGGGAGCTCGGAGGGAGTTAGGAGCAAACTGAGGGAGTAGAGTACCATCATCGTTCACGAACGTTCCCGGCCTGAACGTTGACACCTCTAATAGGGTGGCGACATTCACGTTGCAAAACTCGTACACTAGTGCATTCTGAAACGAGTCCACTCGGCACGGCAGCGAGCATTTAAACGACCCTGAATCAGGCGAGGGCAAATAATCCAAGCTCATTGCCATCGCTCTGATTGTGGCTCCTGGGGAGCCTTTGAGATTGCAAACACGGGGGAGTCACCCGGGGATCCAACACGAGTGAGTGCTTGACCATCCACGTCGATGATGGAGGCTCGTGGCCGCGAATCTACACACTCCTTAGCTGGAGGTTTGGACGATGTGGCAACTTCCGGCATCTTAGGGCCGTTCTTAAGTTCCTCCTGGGAGCCAACAGCGGGTTGTGATTGGTTGTGAGAGCGGTGTGAGGATTTGATTGGGTCTATCAAATTATCCCGCTCTCGCTTTGCTATCTTCTTGGAGGAAGTGGGAAATGAACATAAAATGTGTCCGGCTTACTTAAAATTCTTTATTTGTGTACGGAACATAAATCCCATGTTCCATTCTTATTTGGGAGATTTGGGACCGCTGTTCCGCCAGATTCCCGGGAGAAACTTAAGAACGACCCTTAGATGCAAAGGAAATGTAAAAGCGAAATGTACTCGTATCTAGCATACATTGCGTGATATGCTGCTTGATAGGCTTTGTGAAAACGCTAAGTGAAACATTTAAACACCCCGACGAAGTTTCTCATCTCTTTTTTTTCTCGTAGTAAACCAAAGCAGTCAAATAAATGGGTGGATTTTCATTTGGACATACCTCTAAGTAAATGTCGAACAGCGAAATAGTGTTGTCTGCTCGTACTACCTGGTAACTAACAGCTTGTCATAGTGTTTCTGGTCGACCCTTGACCGTAGCAAGAAATCCCCGACATCAACGTTGGGAGAGCGGGCGTATCTCTGTGCTCGCTGGTTTTGTACAGTCTGCCGTTCACGTACCTGGATCATTGGCTTATGCAGTTCTCGGATAGCGTTTCGCAAATGTTCTATACAGCGGCTGAGTGTACCGGTATCTCCAGTATATGTTTTTGGCGTTTGGCCATGCACAACGTCAAAGGTGACGGGAGGGATAGTCCACAGAACAGTTCAACTGGAGCCCGATTACCTAACGAGGGAACCGGTGTGTTCAGGCTCGATTGTAGTAATGGAACCCAAAATGGCCAGTCGTGTATGTCTACCTTGTAGACTAGGCAAAGCTCACGAAGAACCTGTATAATGTCACGATTTGCCCGCTCCACACTCCCATGGATCCACGGGCTGTAGACCATGGTGAACTCGTGCCGTGCTTTTAGCCTTCGACACACTTCCGTCATGACATTGTTCTTAAAATGTGTACTTATCCACACTGGAAGCAGCCCAAACCTGCTGTACCAAGCAAGCATCGCGTCGATCACCACCGTACTTGTCGAATTTGAACAGGGTGTAAGTTCGGTGAAATGCGTTGTTTCATCTTTCAGAACAAGTAGGTATCGATCACCTTCGAAGCTATCTCCAAGTGACAGGAAGTCGAAATGCAAGGCTCCATTTCACTCGTTCGTTGGGTAGGTTTCAGCCCACGGTCGTTGAATAATCTTGCTACCCTTCACATGCTTACACATTAGTCCAGCACGTGAGTGTAGGTGGTGGACATCAAAGTGTCTACGACACATACCACCATGGCATCTCGACCACGGTGTCCTTGGGGCCCACAGTGAGCCGCCACTAGCATAGATCCGTTGCACCTCTTGGTATCCATATTTTATCCTTGATGTACCATCCGTCGTCATCATTCCCCTCCGTCGAACGAGGTCGCTCGGGTGCCACTTGTTTGTGTGGTTCCGGTATAGCGTTGAAAGTAGGCCATTCAAAGACTGGGTCATCTAAAGACCGTAGTAGTTGGTTGCTAGGCGGTGGTGTATGCTATTCGGGTGGTGGACACTACTCGTTTGATGTTTCTGCAAAGGAGGCTTTCTTCTTGCCACTACGCTATCGTTTGCGCCATTGTCGAGGCTCCACCACTTCCTCCCGACACCTTTTTTCCCAATTGCATCGCTTTCGGCCGCACTGCCGAGCCGTGATTCCTGCCCACCTTGATATTATATCGGCCCAGACATTTGACTCTCCATCAATGTGCTCTACTTCATAGCAATACTCCATTAGTTTCGTTGACCACCTTAGTAGCTAGCCGCGGATATGCTTCTTTACTCCTTTACCTGACGCAAACACAGATATTATGTTGCGATGATCACAATAGAGTTTAAATCCTTCTGGGCGAAGCAACAGGTAACTGAGCCTCTCACAGGCACAAACTATCGGACACGCTTCTTTCTCGATAATGCTCCAATTGCAGTGTGACCTCGTGAAACTACCACTCAAGCAGAGCTCGTGTTGCTGCTCGTGAACTTCTTTGTGGGGTTCCCGTTGCACCACCTGAGCCACTAGTACCGACCACCTGCGGCTGAAACACCGGTGCGCAAACACGTAGACGATCCTTCCTTTGGAAAGGTTAGTGTCACACTGGTTGATATCAGTTTCTTCTTTCCGTCGTAGACATCACGTTCCACCGCACTCAAATCTACTGCAATTCCAGAGGCCACTCTTTTCGTACGCTTAGAAGCTTTCAACAAAGCTAAATCCAACGCGTCCTGGAGTGGACGTATCTCCCGAGCAAAATCTACAAGTTAATCTCTCATCCAATTCGTTGCGCAGATGAACTACTGGAGCTCACCGACCGTGTTTGGATACGGGAGCGCCTGTAGCGAACGGATCCGCTCTGGGTCGTGATGGATTTCATTCCCGTTGATTAGCTATCCGCACCAGCCCACTACCTGCTTGAACAGGCTTGACTTCTTCGGACTGATCTTGAAGCCGAAAAAAGTCTAACAACTCGAACAACCCTTTCACGCTTCTCCGGATAGGTACTTGCATCCTTGGCAAATAACAGTACATCATCGCTCCAGACTAACACATGTTTGTGCATTAGATCCTCTAAACACTTCTGAATTGTAGACTTAAATAACAAGGCGGCGTCTGTACAGCCCTGAGGAGCGCGGCGAGGGTGTACACTTACGATGTGTCATGTACGACAACCAGTCTTGCCATTCATCTGCCAACCCAATCTACCAATACCCCGTAATAAAATCAAATAGACAACAAAAACATGCCCCTTTGACGTCTTCCAGGTCCATATGGAAGTCTAGCATGACTCCTTCGATCAACGCATACATGTGTTTGTAATCCGCCGTCTGACGAATTCATCTCCGCTTTTGCGTACAGGAAAGACCGAGCATGCCAAACCACTCTCAGTATATTCGTAGACCCTGCCTAGTCGCACCAGTTCATCATTAAATTCGTTAAGAAACTTGCGGACCTCGGGTGGATACCGTCTCGACTTGCAGCGATAAGATTTCGCACCAGTTTTAAGTCTGACCTTCATTGGTGGTAGGCAAGCAGGCGGGTCAGCGCCAAGTTTGAGTCTCCAGATATCGATCCGAGTAGCTATCTTCCGTAGCGTAGGCACAAACTCTATCGGGAAATTGACTGCTCGATTAAGTTTCAACGGCTGCACGCCCTTCATCAATAATCTCCACCCCACTACCAATCTGGGGTTCTTCGTCATCATCAAATTCAACATCCCTCTCAACTTGCACATCATTAGCCACAAACATATCGATTTGCTTCCATACGTCAATATCGAGCATAGCCAATACGTCGTTGCCAAGCAGGAATTCGGCCGAGTCGCCAGGAATGATAGAGCACTCTACTGGTTTGGCGATTCAAACACTGCCAGCCGCCGTCCGCAGTTGTAGATGCAGGATCACAGTCATTTTCACTTCAATAGTTTCCCCATCGGCTCCACTGCAGGTGAGTGGTTCCTCCAACCACATCTGGGTAAATCTCCACAAGAGTGTTGTATACATTCATGCTCATGCCGGACCTGTCTGCACCGCTATCGGCGCAAAAAGCCACTGAGTAAGCGTCCTCCAACACGATCGAGCGAGTATGTGTCGGCAGCCATTCGGCCAGACGACATAAGTTAGCGGTGCCTCCCCGCTGGGGGACGCTCACCTTTCTTTTCGTGTTTGGTAGTGAGTCGGTCATGATCCTCTTGGGTTGCAGTCGGGCAACGACTGAGGTAGTGCGCGCCTACGCAGTGAAAACATCCGTCTTTCGGGGCACCATTCTTACTCGATTCGCCTTTTTGGTCTCCAGGTTTCTCGACTTTCCGCTCGACAGCTTCGCTTTCCTGGTTGCTGGTGCTGCCCATGCATTTGCCGTTTGTTGTTCTGAAATGGCCTTGGTTGATCCCATGGCTTCGATTTGCGCAGTGGCTCCTTACCCCTCTTCAGAGCACGATCGCTTGCTCGAGCACCTGCTGGTTGATGAGGTTCGATAACTTTAACACACTGGCCCGAGTGTCAGGGAAACGATACTCGATTTCATTTTCCACTTTTTCCTTTAACAGCTCGGGCAGCGAGTTGAGCAACAACTTCCATTTCTTCTTACGTCCATTTTCACCAAATAGTCTGCCACACGCGACAGAATGCCAGGGATGCTCATGTTCATCTTCAATTCCTTCCAAAACAGTTCATTCACGGGTGGCAGCACTTGATTTTGGTAGCTGTCCTTGATGGCATGGATCTTCTCCAGCACACATTCGCCTGTTAATGCATCGTTGGTCACTCCCCAGCTCGCATCGCACAACGTTGTCTGCAAGTCGTCGTCGAAGGAGCTCTTCACACTCGTCAGTACAGCGTTAAAAACCTGTTCTTCGTCCTTGCGGAGCTTGAGCCATTTAAGTAGAACGTCCCAGTCACATTAGGCGCCGAAACGACAGCGAAGATCGGCTGCGAGATGTGAACCACCGTTGACGAGATCGTTGAGGTCATTGACGTCGCTTTTTGCGCCGTCTCAGCCGCAGTCAGATCACCCGTGATCTGATCGTGGTCGGTCTCGCCGTCGCTGGCCATTTTGGTTTTGTCCTTCAGTCAGTTGTA
This sequence comes from Phytophthora cactorum, assembly GCA_016864655.1. NCBI lineage: Eukaryota > Oomycota > Peronosporomycetes > Peronosporales > Peronosporaceae > Phytophthora > Phytophthora cactorum. Next base: position 701,387 of record NHQK01000008.1, read on the forward strand.
GTCGCGAGTCCGCGCAAATAAATAATTCTTTGTAGTTGGTCCAAACGAATAGCACACTGCTAGGGAAGCTGGCGTTTTCTGATGAGCCCCAGTCTATTATGAGTTCCAATGCGTCGATTCAGTTCTGCCACTCCCTGGTCTGGTCAGTCGACCAGGCGGTGGTTTCCTAACTCCTAGTTGTAGCTGGCTCCGTATCGTAACTGGTGCGATACCCTGTGAGTGGATGGAGGCTTGTCAAGTAGTAACCACCCACTACAGAATGTGTTGAATAGGCTGGAATCTTCGGGTGGGAACGGATCAAATCACCATCCAAGTGTCGCCCATTTACAGACTCAGCTTGTAAAGATCGTGCGCAGTCCTCAGTTTGTTGAGAAGCTTGGCAAGTATTTGGAGATGTTGGGTCCTATTCATTTGCTTCTTTCGTCCCTCAGCGATAACGAAAACTCGACGCCGTTGCTGCTTTCGGAGGTTTATTCTTACTTCTCGAGTATTGTGCAGCGGTTTGGATCGAACGCGTCGCTGCAACCGGAAGAGAAGGCAGCGTTGCAAGCGCTAGTCCGACGACAACAGGAACATGTAATAGGGTCGGCTCACTTGTTGGCCTACCTTTTAGACCCCGTGTTGCTGGGCGAAGATTTGCCAGCAGACACAAAGACTGAGGTGGAACAGAAGCTCATGGCTTCACTTCGTGGGGATGGTTCGCAACTCTCAGTTTCTGACAAAGAAGCACTGTATACTCAGTACATGGATTTCAAGAAACACGCGCTGAACCAGAAGACCAACAAGGCGGATACTCTCGCATTCCGTGCGCTGAAAGAGCGGAAAAAGTCCCCGTTACAGTTCTGGTTCGCTGATGGTTCCAAGTGGCCTGTGTTGCAGGCAATAGCTTGTCGAATCTTTGTCATGCCAGTGTGTGCGGCAAATGTGGCATCAAGCATTCTTCGACAGAAGACGGACCTATTAACCAGTTATGAGTTGACGTTTGTACGACTCAACTCATCACTTGCTGCTGGTGATTTTGGTCATCGCTAGCTCAAGCTTTACGACTGTATCGACCTCTAAAGATCTCAATCCTAGCACTTACACGGAGCGCGCAAAGCTGCGTGACGCTGTCAAACTGAACGGTGGAAGTAATCGGCTTTTAAGAACCCGCAAAATGGACAGCGAAGAACCACTAGTGTCATTATCAGCTCTTGGGATATGGAAGTCGAATCTGCTGGAGAAGAACTTCGAGGAATTAAACTTGCTCTTTAAAAATAAGCAAATTAAACTTCCTAGATGCGTGAAGGGTGACCAGATTACAGATTGGGTGTGGGCGGAGAATATCGACGAATTCTTTCGTATGAAGAGTAAAGGCATAACGCGTGAGAGCATGCGCGAGGCCCTGGAAATTGATAAAAACAAAAAAAAGCGACGATGACGAAGAAAGCCTTGGAAAACGATCCTGACTACATGCTGTCCATCACCACTTCTGGGGCTTTAACATAAGAACAAGAAAAGCACGGGCATTGATATCCCGGTCCAATAAAGATCGCTACAGATTTGAACTTCAGCCATCTCGTTATCAGTTTAGTCTTCACATATCGCTCAACCACCATTAGTTCCTTGTAGCATAACTGGAATAAGAAGGATGAAAACGATTACTGGACGTAAGCATAACAACAATGAAGAAGTGTACTACTACTAAATCACTACTACTTACTGCGGTAGTAGTACTTATTATCCCCTTCAGGTATATCCTAGTATGTTATTCACAATTCCTGCCCTAATGGAGGTACATGGAAGCATTTATTCTCATACTACTGAAGTCGAGGCCACGGGCGAGGGGAGTACGTCATACACGACACGCAAGCGTAAATATAGACCAGGCAATTAAATGGTTGCACAGCGTCTGAGACGCTTTTAGTTATAGCGGTAGGGTACCAGACGTACTTCCCCGCGTCAACTTCGGTTCCGTGGCACACTTGTTGATGACATGTAACATACAAGGTGCGTCCGGAGGCAGCCACTTGGAAGCCCCGGGCGCCGTACTCTCCTCCACGGCAAGGAGACGATCACTCGGGTTCCCGTCACGAAGCGGTGTGCCTGGTGGTGTGTCTGCCTCGGCCCCAGTGGTCACAAACCGCTGTCCCCCGCTCTCCGAACCCACTTCAGCCTACCACCTCAGTACGCACCGTGTCCTGTTCGTCTTCGCCGACCCTCTCAGTAAGTCTTTCTTCTCTGAGTTGGGTGAGGCCGGCCCCGCAGAGCCGCAGAACCCCACGCGTAAGATTAGCTGCTTTATCTCGCCTTCCTTGGCCACATTGAAACTGAGAGTTGGGCGGCCCGCATCGGCCGTCCATAGCTCTCCCACGAAGTCTACTCTGCCTACTCACTGCTTCCTTGACCTCCTGCCGTCCACTCTTCTCACCATCGTCGTCTCTCCGCCGTACTCTTGTCCTCCGCATAGTTTGCACCGTGTCACCTCTCCTACGGGATCGTCACTGCTACAACTCCTCACAGCTCGCACCGTCTTGACTGCTGGCCGGTGGCTCCAGTCGAAGATCGTTGGACGCGTCTATCACAAACTGCACCAGCTGCCAGCTGCGTTCAACGTCACTCATCCGTCAAGTCGATCGTCACAATATCGGGGTCCGGCGTGGCGTCATCGCGTCGACTCGCTCTCTACCTACTTTACCTTAGATGCTGTGATCTCGTTAGCCTTGTTTGCAGTTGGAGCTTTTTTTACGAGAACCGCTAGCGAGCTGCCCTCTGCCTCAACCAAGCCAAGTTGGCGATGGGTGAAAAAAATGTCTGAGCCACTAATCGCCAATATCTCCGACATAATTCGTCTATTTTGCGGTAGTTGCACGCGCCGGGCAAACGCAGTTTCCGGATAGAGGCTTGTGAAACTGATAAGGACGAGCACAGCGCCTCAAACTGCCACAACACTGCGTCTTCGCAATTAATTTGGAGCTCGGAGAAAGAAGGAAGCTCCTTCTGACTCGGTGTGAGTGGCCGTATCAGCATCCCGGAAAGCAACTTCGCGAGGCTTCATGGAAAGCAGCTTGGTCCGCATCACCTCCGGATCGATCACCCAAATACATGTGAAGCTCACCAACAGGAACTCCACTGCCAAGAATCTCACACAAGCGTTCAGCCAGGAGGTGGTTCATCTTGTCTCTATGACTAAATGTCATTGATAGGTCTATCAAACGGTAGATGAACATGCTTGCGCTGTCAGTATGGCTCTTTACCTCGTCTGAAATGGAGTTAAGCGCCTCTACACGGTACATCATCGCCAGCATCAACGTGCCCAATTCCTTCAGATATCCAGCAAGTTGATCAGCAGTTGCTGAAAAGTGACTGAATTTGAGGGCTATGGGGATCTCCAGCGATCGAGGGATTCGTGGTCGATCTCTCGATTCCATTTCTAGAATGCACGTTTTCGCCTTTTGGTATTCTTCACCAGATTGATACTGCGGAGCATCGGCCAGAAAGAGATTTTCCCACTCTTGTGTGGGAGACTGATATGGATCCGGCAGACCAGGAACTCCCGTCAACGAGATGAAGTCGAAGCGCGGCAGGAGAAAATTCTCCCACTCTTGGCGCCGTTCACTTTTAGTGTATCAGGAGGAAGTACAAGCACATCATCAATGCCCTCGTCGTTTTCGTCATCTTCACCTCATTTGTCTTCTTGACCATCGCACTCGACTACAATCTCGTTATCCTTTTGGTCGCTATGCCCATCTCCTTCTTCTCCCTCCTCGCTCTCTTCATCGTCACTTAATATAATATCTCCGTTGTCGTCACCAGGAAACATCATTCGGAACTCCTCCTCTTCTTCTTCACTCTATTTGTCGTCGAGTCTCAGTCCACAGTGTTCTGTCATTAGCATGTAAAAAGCTCTCGGATCCACTTTTGCCACCAGCGACAGCAACTCGATCGCTTCTCTCGTTTTCCACAGAAATTTCTCGATCGCCTCGGTATCCTCTTTCTCTTCTTCTTCTTCCTCTAGTGCGCCGCACAGGGATTGCCGGTACTCGCAATGGCAACGTTGGCGTTATGCTGCTAGCACACACGCTTATGTATACTATAGGAATAGGGAACACGATTGTGGCCTTGTGATTCTACAATATAAAGTACAATGGGTATTTGTATAGTACTATTCCGTTCGATCGCCGTTTTTGTCAACGCAGCTAGACTCCGCCTTGTTTCACAGACAAAACGGACCCTCCATGAGCTGTATCTGTTGCGCAGGTGGGTAGAGATCTCAGATAACCTGTTACTCCTTATCCTATCTACCGCGCTGCGGCTTCTTCTCCGAGTCTGCTTCTTGTCTTCACTGCAAAATACAAACTGTGGCTAGCCTTCCTGAGTTCCTACTGTTGCCTTTGCTGCTCTCTGGATTGCGTCACCTTCTCCGTCACTTTCCCATACTGGGACTCTGCGTTGTACGACCACGCTGTACGGACCAAGCTTTTGTACGACCTTAGTCTAACACGCCGCCCTCCGAGATAGCGTACTTCGCGTCTCGGAACTACTCACTTCTGGCAGCCTGATGAGATCGCATCTCTGCATCAGTGCGGTAGGTTTGGCGCTTCATTTCATGGTGAGTCTGGTACGTGTCTGGTTGTATGCCAATAAGACTTTTCATCTTGCTCAGACGAGTGACTCCCATCGGCTTTGTCAGCAAGTCTGCAGGATTCATCTCACCGCTGACCTTCCACAAGTTGACATCTTTTTGTTGCGCCATCTCTCGTACAAAATGTAGCCGTCGCTCGATGTGTCGAGTTTTCCTGCTGTACGTGGGGTGGGTTGCGAGCGAAATCGCCGCCTGGTTGTCAACTCCAAGGTTGAATTCAAGGTCACATTCACCAATAATTTCCATCAGCACATTCTTGATCGACTGACTTTCTTGGCATGCTTCACAGGCAGCTGCATATTCAGCTTCTGCTGTACTGAAAGCTACTATGCTCTGGCGTCTTGCAGCCCAAGCCACTGGTCCACCAACCATCTTCATAACGTAGCCAGATACACTTTTTCTTGTTTCAGGGCAATTACCCCAGTCTGCGTCCACGTACCCGTCAATGACCACCTTGTTCACTGTTCCATGCCCATGATTCTTGAAAAACACTCCTTGACTCTGAGTTGCAGCTAAATAGCGGAGGACCCGCTTGAGTGCTGCGGCGTGCGCCACGTTTGGTCGCTGGACGAAACGGCTCAAATATCCTACTGGGAACGCAAGGTCAGCTCGCGTGCTAGTTACCAAATACATCAATGCTCCGATAACTTCACGATAAGGCATCTCTAGCTCCTTGTCTCATTCGCTCGCCGCTCTGAGCTTAACTGTCGTGTCCATGGGAGATCGGCTCCCAATTGCATTAGCAAAACCAAACCGTTCGAGGACTTCTTTCGCATACTTCGCCTGATGCAGTAGCACGCCGTCATGCTGCCAGTCCACTTGTACTCCTAAGTAGTTACTGAGGCGACCCAAGTCCTTAATGCCATACTTATTTTGCAGATCAGCGAAGAACTGCGTCTTCCAGCTTTCCTTGTTTGTAGCGCAGATGATGTCATCAACGTACACGAGCACAAGTGCGGTAGTATCTCCGTCGAATAAGTAGTACAAACACGGCTCTGTCGAGCTTCTTTGGAGACCTTCGCATGAACGCCAGCCATGCAATTCATCGTACCATTCTTGTCCACTCTCGTGCAACCCATAAAGTGCATTGTTCATCTTGTACACCCATCCACGCTTGAGAGGGAACCCTGCAATGCTGCGAACGAATGTCAACGCTCGCTTTCGAGCGTTCAAATATGCAGTATCGATATCAGCTTTGTATGCTAATAAATGTAGGATCTTGCACATTGCAACAAAGATCCTGAAAGATGCCATTCGGGCAACCGGAGAGAAGGTGTCCATGACATTAAAGTCCACTCCAGGCTTCTCCTTATCTCCGCGTCCACACAGCCGTGTTCGATATCGAATCACGTTACCAAAATCATCAGTCTTGGCATGAAATCTCCACATTGTTTGTAAGGCTTTTGCTCCTTCTGGTACCTCACTCTCCGGGACCAGCTCGAGCACATCTTTGTCCAGCATAGTCTTTTTCTCTTTCTCCATGCCTTTCCACCATTCAGCTCTCTGTGGTGAGTTCATGGCTTGCGATACACTTCGAGGGATTTTCACCTCTGATATGTGCCAAGTGCACTGTTGCGGCTGAGGCTTTGTCTCCGTTATCAGTGCAATAGCAGCGAAAGCAGCATATACTTGCAGCTTTTCTACTTCATCGACTTCACTTTCAGGATCCACCATCTCCACGAGCGCTGACCGTCTATCTTTCTGCTTCTTATCGCCACGACCGTTCTTCTCTCCTGTTGGTGGGGAAATGTCATCGTCATCAAGAAGTTGCTTCGCCACCAATTGTGCAGGGTGATACTCGTCATCTGGATCTTCGAAAGCAGACACTTCATCGTCACTAGAGCCCACTGCTTTTTGACTTGTGTCCTCGTCTGGAGCAATTTCATCTTCGCCAAACGATCCGGTGATTGGACTGCAGTCCTTCGAGGCTTGCTTGCTGCTTGTAAAGGCTGGATGCAGTATAACTTCATCATTAAACGTCGGCAACTGTCTTTGAAGCCACGGCGGGTCTCCATTGCTCGCTTTAGGATCATTTCTTCTCGCTGTTGGTTGGGGACTGCCGTTATCGACGGCATCGCCGTCACCACTCCCTCCTACGACTTACCACTTACCTGTCGTAATCACTTCGACCAGTACTTGTCAAGTCAGGGAGTTCTTCGATTGCCCAGTCATGAACTCTACGGTCAAAATCGTTGCGGTGCCGGTCTTTGTAGAGAATTTGCTCGTTCACCGTAACTTGTCCAGCAACTTACGCAGAGCCTTCGGACGGGAAGTACACCTTACAACCAAGTGTACCATCGCGATAGCCGAGCACAAATCCAATTCTGCAGTTGTCAGCGAATTTGTGTCATGAGGGTCCGACCTTTGTGTGCACATAAGCCAATGCACCAAACTTCCGTACGTGATGAATATCTGGGCGTCTACCCCACATTTCCTCGTAAGGCGTGCAATTTGTTGCACTTGAGAACGGACGGTTCTTCAGGTACACCGCATAGTACAGTGCTTCAACCCAAAATGATGTCGGGAACCCCGAGTCTTTCATCATTGTCTTGAGCATGCCTTGAAGCGTCTAGTGAGTACGTTCCACCATGTTTAGGCGAGATGCATTCTTTGGTGTCATCGTGTGAGTGATACCGTGGTGCTGGTACCATGCATCAATGCTTCCGTTCTGAAATTCACCACCTCCATCCGTTAGCACTTCGCTCACCTTGCAATCAGGCCATTGGCGTTCTGCCCAAACCACATATCGCTGGATCAACGCGTTTATCTCATCTCTGTGCTTAGTTTGCATTGGATATGCCGTCACAAACCGCATGTGCACGTCCAGGATCACCAACACTGCCTTGAACCGAGTGCAGTTATAGTGAGCCGGAGGATAAACAGGTCAGCGCATATTAGCTGATTTCGACGCTTGACATCTCGATCTAGGTTCTTCTGTGGGGTCTTTGCTCGTTGTTTTCCTAGCTGACAGGCCTCATAGAGATCAAATGACCTCTTCCGTAGCATCATATCCTCCACCAAGTTCTGGTCGGCCATTTGCTTCACAAACTGAGGGCATATGTGGCCAAGTCTCTCGTGCCAGCTTTGTAAGTCGGCGACTCCACTGCGGATGGCGTAGTTTACCATTTTCGTCGGGATCGATCGGTCTGCTAACGCCTCCTTCCCCAACAAAAAGTCATTCTCTGCTGTGAGGGTCCACAGCTTGCATGGTTGAACTAGCACCTGGAGAGCGATCTCCCCATTCATGGTCAAGGTGTACTTGCGCAGAGCGTCGTCGTACGCTATCTGAAATCCTTGTTCTGTGGCAATCGACTGCGAGAACAGGTTTGTCTTCTCTGGCGAGTAGTACACGTCGTCGACGCGCATAACAACTGGACTTCTTTCGACGTTTACCCACAAGTCAATTGAACCAACACCAACGGGCGAGCTTTGGCCATTATAGCCATGCACTGTAGCCTTCGCGCTTTCTTCTCGAGTGAGCTCTCGATAGCTCACAAAATATATTTGTCACCCACTAAGTGCTGATTGCTCCATTTCCAAACACCCAAAGTTCTGGTTGATACGTCGGCCTGACGGCATAAGTGCTCGGGGGATTCTTGCGCTCTGTGGCTCCGCGTAAGTTCTGCTTTTGCGCAGAACCTTGTTGTTCGTTTCTGTGCGAATTCGAAGAGACTGTAATATTTGCTTGGAGGTGCACGTTGCTGCTGCCTTCATTTCCAGGCTCTCTCTTCAGTTCTTCTGGGCAGTTTCTAGAATAATGTCCAGGTTGACGGCACTTTAAGCAAGACTTGTTTTCAACGTCTTCTTCATACTGTTGTTGCTCCGCTTCAGTTTTCACCTTATTGTTGCTCGAGAATCGTCCGTTTGATGCCGTCTTATTACGGCCCTGATTGTGGTATTGAGGCATCTGCTTTCCATTGCCTCGGCCACCACAACGGCCATATGCGCGGTCGCCACCACGTCCACCACCGTGACTTCCACCACGACCACCATTTGTCTGCTCCAATGAAACCTTGGAGTGGCGGAGCGCCTGGAGTTGCTTCTCCACAGCATCATTCTTGTCAAGTATGAGGGTAAGAGCCTTGACTTCTTCTGGCGACTTCGCCGTGCTGGCACCACCAATCAGCATCATGGTCTGCAGCTGGTGATAGTATGTAACTGAGACATTGATCGGAACATCAAGTCCACCATCCACACGTCTCCTACGTCAGCGTCCAACGCTGCCAATTGCTCGCGGAGACCAATCATGTACAGCAAATGATTCTCGACGTCAGCGCCAGGACGACAAGATGCCATTTCCGACTTTTGGCGCAGGGATCTCTGCGAGTATAACTTAGTCGTATCATTCTCACGACCTTCAAAACGCTTGCACAGGTATCCCACATCTCCGATCCGTAGTCGTACTTCATCACCTGCCGCGCCAATGTGCACGACAGTGAGCTGGAGATGATCAGCAATCAGTTGGTCTTGCCGAGTGAATCGTTTCTCTTCATCCTCACCAACGGTGGATTGGTAACTCACACTTTGATCGCAGATGTCGTCTAGCTGCCACTCATTCTCTTTGACTTCATAGCACGCTAGATAACGCATCATAGTTCTCTAGTACAGCAACCAGTCTCGGACGTTCCAGTTGACGGGTTTGCCGTCCTTGTTCCACTCCACATCCGGCTTCTTGGACATGGCCTCCATGTTAGCCCAGATCTACCTTGGGCTCATAACCGTGATGCGCAGGTGGGTAGAGATCTCAGATAACCTGTTACTCCTTATCCTATCTACCGCGCTGCGGCTTCTTCTCCGAGTCTGCTTCTTGTCTTCACTGCAAAATACAAACTGTGGCTAGCCTTCCTGAGTTCCTACTGTTGCCTTTGCTGCTCTCTGGATTGCGTCACCTTCTCCGTCACTTTCCCATACTGGGACTCTGCGTTGTACGACCACGCTGTACGGACCAAGCTTTTATACAACCGTAGTCTAACAGTATCTAGCGCTTGATTTGCTTAAAAGCTCTTGCTTTTTAGCCAAATGGGCTCCGGGAATCATGCTCATAACAATTGCCGCTTTTAAAGTTTGGGACATCGACAGTGTAAACAAACTCACAAAACTTGTGTTCTTCATGAGGAACTTTCAAGCGGTATGGCCTATTCATCGACAATAGTAATCAGATGGCCCAGTTGTAGCGGAGAAGACGTCGTAGCTTGACTTCAGAGCGAGGCTTCCAACAAACTCAAGCACAGCACAACGTTGACATCGCCTTCAAGCCCACTGGTGTAAGAATTGGGAGTCAGAGCCTATCTGCTTTCCGTCGTTCCAGACGACCAACCCGCAGGACACGAGCTGCTACACAATGCATCCAATACCACATGAGCAGGGATTGATAGTAAACCAAAACTAGTACAATACAATAGGACAGTAGTACTATTGTTATGGTATTTTTATACATGCAGAAATTTTCAATATTACATTGATATAGCTATAGTAGCAACATATTTGCGATATTAGTACTACTTTAAATACATATTAGAAATCCAACAGATGACTCAGCGCAAGGTCAATCTACCAATCTACAGACGAAAGGGGATGCCTAAACTGTCGTTGGACGCAATAGCTGACCAATTTCTGGGCTCGCGAACAAAATATTCAATTCGATACATCGTTGCTGTACATGTAGAAGTGGAATGTAGGGCCTATCGTTGCTGTAGAAGTTAAACGTATAGCCATTGTGAATCGATCGCGGCCTAGGGAATTTTACTTCAGACCAAATTTCGCGTTTGAATTTAACCTTCCCCACAGGAACTGTGCCCAGAAGTCTCTCTAGCATGAGCTCGCAGGTTCGGTACTAGCTGTGGGCATTGGACATCTAGCTGGTCTAGGGACACGACCCCGTCCAGCCAAAATGTTCATTGGATACGGGTAATTTTCGTAATGAAAATAACTTGCTCATTATGATCGATCCACTAAAAAAAAAAACGATAGCTACAGCTAATGACGAACGTTCGAGGTCGTAGCAACAAGGCTTCAGCCGCTGCAATCCTAATTCCCTTCAACACTCATAATTATGCTCTTTGGCTATCTAATTCCATCCCAACTCATTTGTCCGGTTATAGGGCGGCGATGGACTTCCAAAAATCACCTAAAGCGCGTACCAAACCCATAGTTAGGCGGGGATAGTACGTCTCTTGGTACCGGTATAGTCCCAGCTTGGTCTATCCATAGCCACCAAAAATGGACCTGGTCAAATGCAGAAAACACTGTGGGCTTGCAACGATACACTCTCTGCCCAGCAGCAGAGGGAGCGCTATGGAAGCTGTAAGCGGCGTGGGCGGGGGCGGCAGGGCTGCTTGGAGGAGGCAGGCGTGCCTCCTACTTCCTCGCATGCTTGCTTGCGGGAGTAACTATTACGTAGTACCTGACAACTTGCCAAAGGAGGACTATGTATGGTGGTACCCCGTACTTAGCACTACAACTGGGTTTACCCTTCTAAATCAAATTCGTAGTTCGTTAGAACTATCGTTAGTATCGAGATTTCGTAGGATTACCGGTATTTGGCAGCGGTCCCAAAATCACGCGTATTTTGACCGACTTTTAACCGTTCTTAACTGTAATATTACGCGTTACTTTAGTCCGAGAGGCCAGCCGATTTGAGTTCAGTATGTAATTCCAAACTATACTTTAAACCAAGAAAAACCAAGCTGGTCGGATTAGAGACGTGTCAGATACCGGTACCAATGACTCGAAATTAGACTACTATACTCAACACCCGTGAGAGCCGCACAACACTCACACGCAGCGAACAACACTGTCAGCTCACTGCTCAGGCTTGCTCGACTCAACGCACTCAACTATTGCAAAAGGCTGCGTGCCGCGGTCTTTGCAGAGGTGTCCGACAGTTCTGCTCTGTTGCAATTCGCACATTTGCGCAGCCATAGCAAGCCGCCCGCTTCGCTTCATTGGTGCGATGCGTGGGGATGCATTGGTGTCCCTGCAACGCAGGCCATTGGCTGAGGAGGCGGGGCATTTCGGTCTTGACGTGTGGGGCTTTATGGTAGTTTTTCTATTCTAGCTTCCTGGCATATTGATCCAGACGTGAAAGGCACCTTCAAGTTGATGGGCCACTCGTCGGCGACGCTGAGCACGACAGTGGTATTTGGTGGTCTAACAATCGACGATTTGGACCAGAGCGGTGCCATGGCTTGTCATTCAGGTTTTTCCTGGCTAGCGCGCAAAGCTCACGCCTCGGAATGGCGCGGAAACACTCGCGCGACCAGGGTGTGAGCCACTCCGGCGAAACCGATCGCGGCGCCATTGTAGCGGCCAAGAGAGCTCGGCACGGAAACAGATAAGACCTCTTCCCACGCGGCGATCGTCGCAATGGGTTGAAGCGTGGCTGTTGTGGTGGATGTGACGTCGGCGAAAGTGGTGCGCCAAATGGCGGTGTGAATGGTGTCGATCGTGGCTTTCGTGGTGGATGTGGCGTTGGCAAAATGGGTGAGCCGAACGAAGGAGCGAGCGATGATGAGTGCACTGACAGCTATGATAATGATGACTTCCTCGAGCTCCTCGATGCTGGTTCCGAACAAGAAAATGCTGGGTTGGATTATACTAACGCTGGTTGTGGTAACGGAAGTGGTGAGCCAATGCTGGCGTGGGTGGTATCAGTCGTGGCCGGCTTGGTGAAGGCGGTGTCGATGGAAGGGGTGAACCAAATGAAGAAGCGAGCGATGGTGAAATTGATGTTCGCTTCATTGCCGCCACCGCAATGGAGATCGTGAAAGCTCGGCATGGCGTTTCTTTGGTGCGTTCAGTGCCTACCGTTGAATGCACTGACAGCTCTGACGATGATGGCTTGCTCGGGATCCTCGATGCTGGGCACGCACAAGAAAATGCTGGATCTGGCAGTGATGCCTGCAGTCCAGCGCATGAGCGCCGAAGAGGTTATTCTCGCCCCACACAAAGTAAAGGCCGTGGTGCTGATTGTACAAGCTCTAGTGGGCTACCTACGCGAAGCATTGAAGCACAGGCCAATGAGAGTTTGAATTGCGCGATTAGTAGACAACTTTAACTGCCCCACGTATATAATGATACATTATATAATCAAAGATAGGAAATTCAAAGAAAGGAGATATAAATATATGAGATACTAACGAACTACGCCCTCCCTCGGGACGCTTGTCGCCCGGGTAAGCAGTTGTTTTAGACCGGTATAATCGCAACAGGCTAGTCTGATGGCTGAACCACCCAGAAATACCGGTATACCGCACGGGACTACTATTAAAGTGTACTAGGAGACCCTCGCATTAGAAAAAACATGTACTGGAGAGTGCAATGGGTCCGTTCGCTGGGCCCACCTACGCTAATACCGAGCGGTTCTGCTCCGCGGGCACCCCGCTCGAGTTTGCTTCGGCTACGCTCCTCGCACCCGCCCACTACCGTCTTATATTTAAAACACCACTTTTCACAATCTGTGGATTTCACTTCTTTTGTCTGTGCGATTAACCTTTCTTCGTTTGGTACGCACATGGTCCACCATCCTAAACAACTAACGTAGTATGCTGTCTGTAGTTGGTCCGTCGCCGCACTGACGGCTCAAAAACAATTCTGATTGGCCAAAAAGAAAAACAATTACGTTTTGACTTTCATTTTCACTTCATTAATAAAACGACCGCGGACACGGCAGGACACGGCACGGCGCGCGCGGGCCTTCTACGATTAAGGTGTGTAGTTGTATGCACTTATATAATAGTAAAAACACTACTTCTTGCCCGACCACCCCTCCTGCTCTTCGGAGCCCGATGCTGAGCGCGCCCATGTCCGCCCGCCAGCAGCATGGGAAGTCTCATACCCAATCCGGGATCAGGGGCAGCACAAACGGCGATAAAAGCCGGCTTTGCCGTCTGCCTCTCCCCGGACCCAGTCATCGGTCAGCCTTTGGCTGTGTTGGGACCCGGCGCATTGTGGTGTTGACACCGCATGCGCCTCCGAGTCCGTGGTTGGGCACGGTGCCCTAAGAGCTCCATTTTGCTCACCGTACCGGTATAGGCGGTTAGCTTTATCGGTATTACTGGGAATACCGCACTTGCGCCGCTGTTGGTAATACGACCGCGGAATCATGAAATACCGGTTTCGAGGCGCTAAGGAGTTGCCGTGCTCTCAGCCGAGAGCCTCCGATTAAGGCACCGTGAAAAAGAATACCATTCCAAAAGAAAGGTTCTAGGAGGGATACTACCGGGCTCAGTTCTCACCAAACACAGCACCATCTAGGTGGTCGACCCTTACACCCTGCTCTCTTTAACCCTAAATTCATTAGCCGGTATACCGATATTCCCACACATACAAAGATCAGTATAAGACGATTGTTCCTGTTCTATTAGGAATGACCCCTAATTAGGGGTCAATAAAATTACCAAAACCGTCGTCAATACCGACATTAGCCACGCTGTTAAAAAACAAAAAGAAAGACAAAAACACAACAGCGGCTAATAAATTAAAATAAACTGATACCGGATTTATTTAGCGCGTTGCCCGCGGTAAATAAAGGATGGTGGAAGTAAATAGCTATGAACAGATACCCGATTTGTATATTGCGCAGCCCGCAATATACAAAGGAAGGTAGATGCCTAGAGAAGTAAGACCGGATCAGTTATTCGTGTAGCCCATGAATAACGGTGGATGGTAGATACTTCGTCGGTTCGTAACATGCGTGCGGGAAATGATTTTAAGTATAGAACACAATTTAAAAGAAGCGATCGTTTACGACTGGAGGGCGTATAGAGGAGTATCGGGAACTAGCTACTAAGATAAGGTAGCGAGGGTAGCAGGTTGCAGGGCTACCGCTTTGTGTGTACCGTGAAAACAAAATGGTTGGCGCTTCACCCCGGGTATTCTTAGTAGAGCTTTTCACCTACATTTCCACCCTGTCGCATATTTATCTCGCTTAAATTTTCTGTTGGTATCTCGAAAACGAAAGTACACCAGTATCGAGGAGATTGAAGAGGCCCATCAGTCGCCGGATGAAAAAGAGTCAGCCGGCGGCCGCAAGCGAAGAAAGAGTAGGCTAAACAGTGCGCTGTATCGCTTTCGTCAACGGAGTGCTCAAGTGGATGAAAATGAGCGGGTGGATGGAAATGTGAAAGTGCGCGGAAATAATGGACCACCACGCTCTTTAATTGAGCAGCTCCTATCTCCAGAGGTCGCACCACCGGCTGAAACAGCTCCGGTGCGCGTCAGGGAGGCCCGACATGACCCCTCTGCTGACCACGTGGTGCAACACGCTATTGCTGGCACAGAGGACCTTCAGAGACAGCGTCGCGAGCGCCAAGCTGAACAAGCTCGACGGAGGCGCGCAGCCATGTCCGCTTCGCAGCAGGAACGTACTCGGGCACGAGACAGAGATCGCGCCAGATGTGCCAACTTCGCATCCTCCCAGCGACACCGCGCTCGACGTATAGACACCGAGAGGCAGCGTGCACGTAGAAATTAACAATCTGATCGTGAGTGCGATCGTGCTGATCAAGAAGTGCGCCGGGCAGGTCTAACAGCGAAAGCGTGCGAGAGCGCGATCGTGTTTGGCGCGAACGACAACTGGATCAGGAAACCCAGCAAGAACGGGACGCACGTCAAGAGCGCGATCGTCTTCATCATCAAGAAAGTCGAGCCGTAGTTCCATTCGACGAGCGGGCACGGCGGGAGGGCTTGCGTCGTGGTGGCGTTTGCAGAGACCACGCTCTCCACAACCATGAGGTCTTCGACGCTTCCATGGTCACGGGCCCAAGCGTCGTGATGGTCGCCATAGACTTCCTCCGACGATAGTCTGTGCTCACTGCAATGCGTGAAGATGGCCAGCAGAGACAAAGAAATCCTGCTGTCCTGAAGGAGCCGTCAAACTTCCAGCTCTTACGCCCGCGCCAACCCGCTTGTTACAGCTGTACAAAGACCCTGCGTTTCGCAAACACATCCGTGCGTACAACCCTCAAACCAAGTCGCAAAAAGCACGTTGTATCAGGATATCCCCAAGCTATCCCGGTGGGACACAAAAGCCAAGCGATGGGTACGTCGAAAACGGTACCAAGCAGCCCTCGGCCGGATGATTCACGTGTCCCCGCGAGACATGCAGATGCTCTACATGCGCGTGTTGCTGTGCCACCGAAAGAGACCGACGTCCTTTGAAAATCTACGAACGGTAGATGGCGTCACTTATAATTCGTATCGCGAAGCTGCGCTCCACGTGGGATATCTTGAGAATGACTCTGAATGGGTAGCCTGCATGACTGAGGCTTCTCAGTTCCGGATGCCGTACCAGCTCCGACAGCTTTTCGCAACAATCATCGTGTACTCTCAGGTCGTAGAGGTTGGCGCTCTGTGGGAACGGTTTTACGACGACCTCTCTCTAGACTTCGGCTACAAGTACCACAGCTTGGAAGGAAACGCCAAGGAAGAAATGGTGAAGTTCCACACGCTCAAGAGCCTGAATGACTTGCTGCTTGCCAACGGGAGCGCTGTAGCCCACTTCGAAGACCTCCCACAGTTGTGTGAGTATCCGCACCTGGTGCTGCATTCGCTACTGCAGAACAATCTCATTCGCCGCGAAATGGAAGGGTACAACCATGATGTCCTCCAAGAAACGGTTGACCAAGAACATCTGCTTAATGGTGAACAGCGATCTGTCTACAGCACGATCATTAATGCTGTAATTAATCCGACACCGAGCAACACCCTGTTCTTCGTTGATGGACCGAGGGTACGGGTAAATCGACGTTACTGAAACATATCTTGGCAAAGGTGCGGTTGTCGGGGTAGATTGCGATCGCGGTGGTGTCGCGTGACATTGCCTCTCTGCTGCTCATGGGTGGGCGCACTGCCCACTCAACGTTTAAGATCCCATTGAAGCTGAATGACACATCGACATGCTCCATCTACAAGCCGTCTCACTTGAAGGTCTTAATTCAGAAGGCCAGTTTGTTCATCTGGGACGAGGCGCCGACGACCCACCGGCACGCTTTTGAGGCTGTCGACCGGTCCTTACGTGACCTAATGGACAACGACGACGAGCCGTTTGGAGGGAACGTGTTTGTGATATCCGGGGACTTCCGCCAGATTTTTCCGGTGGTCGTGAAAGATACACCAGTACAAACGGTCGATGCCTGCCTCAAGTCGTCCACGCTGTGGCAAATGTTCCAGCAGCTCCATCTGAGGGGAAACATGCGGGTGATGTCTGCTCAAAATGAGAGTACCGCCACAGAGCTTGCAGAGTTCTCGGAGCTTCTTCTTCAAGTGGGAGAGGGGGGACACGAGATCAATCCGGCCCTTGGACCGGTTGGTATCAAGATACCGAAGAACATGCTGATCGAGAACCCGGTGGAGGAGCTGTCCGACGATGGTGAAGACGAAGATATACGTCCTGGGGCCATCCGGAGAGGTCTTACGCGGATGGTTGATGAGATGTACGCGGATATCAACCACTCTGAAATCGCGAACGACGATTACTTCGCCCAACCGGACCATCTTGACTACTACAAACGCGGTTGTGCAGCGCATTAACGAGGATGTGGCGCAACGGCTGGAAGGGGTATCTACTGACTCTGTGGAAGAAGACGAAGAGGTTAATTTCTTCGAACAGGAGGTGCTGCACACTGTCAATATCAATGGTATTCCACCACACAAGCTGACGTTGAAGAAGGGCACTCCCATCATGATGATGCGAAATTTAAACCCAGACCTGGGGCTGTTCAACGAAACGCGTCTGCGCATTGTTGAGCTCAAGCTTCACGTGATCCACGCAACGATCATGGATGGCGAGCGCCAAGACTAGCATGTGCTCATTCCGAGGATCGTCTTTATCAGTGACGGCGTGGCGCGCAAATTTCCCTTCCGTCTGCAGCGCAAACAGTTTCCGGTTCAACCTGCCTCCGCGATGACTATCGACAAGGAGCAAGGGCAAACCTGCAGAACCTCGGGTTGTATCTGTCTACACCCTGCTTCTCGCACGGTCAGCTATACGTCGCACTGTCGAGAGTGACGTCTCGGTCCAAGTTCAAGGCGCTGATCGAGTACCCGCAGCTAGAGGACGGAGTGTACACAGACAACATAGTGTATAGGCAGATTTTCGAGTAGGGATTAAAGAGTGCTGCACTACATAACTACATTTACCAAGTACATGTCTGATTTTTGACGTTACTTATCTTTGCAACCTTCCGCCGAGCGAAGCGAGGCGTGCACTCAAGGCTTGGTACCTACCGAGCCCAGCGAAGGCGGGAGTGGTCAGGTAGTGAAGCGAGCTGGAACAGCGAGAGAACGGGTTACAACTTAAGTTGCCCCACCGTTCGCAACGCGGGCGGCGCTCGGCTAGTTCTAAACAATAAAGGGGATGTCCGTCTGTTTGTCTATCTGTCATGTCCCCATTTCTGGACTTCTGATTGTCTGATAAAAATAACGTATTTCAGTATATCTGAAACAAGTACATGTAGCGGAGTCACTGAGCGAGCTCGCTCGTACCATAATATATCCGCCTGTAGGACACCTCCGACTCGTACCATAATCACGGTACACTGAACAAAGAAAGCCTGCGGACTGTATTTGACAGTTGCGGTACTTACGGTAATCAATGTGCTCAGAGGATGTAAAATTTGATTTGACATTCAGTAGTGAGCCTGGTGTGTCTACTTTATAGGAGCCTCAGAATCACCTGAAACGGCCTGTATGCTGAGAAAAA
This sequence comes from Phytophthora cactorum, assembly GCA_016864655.1. Taxonomy (NCBI): domain Eukaryota; phylum Oomycota; class Peronosporomycetes; order Peronosporales; family Peronosporaceae; genus Phytophthora; species Phytophthora cactorum. The sequence goes on from NHQK01000008.1 coordinate 719,713, forward strand.
CGCAGAAAACCAAATCCATGCAAATTAGCTTTAGCGCCATATACGGCCAAACAGGTAAAATCAAAAATGAGCACCTCATTTTCGTGGCGGGATCCACTATTAAAAGCAGCTGCCAGCAGAGTAGGTTTCTCAAATCCTATTGGTGGATTATTATACAATAGGTTGAGGTCACATGGCAGTGATTAGACACGCAGCACACTAGTGGCTGTGGCTCTCTCACACCAAAGCGACAGTCCAATCGTCGCCGACGGAGGACCTTGGCTCTCAGTCTTCTTTTTTTCTACGTAGTGTTTATACCGCCAAGGCCCGACCGTACAGTTTGCAGTCGCTTGGACGTCCGCTCAGCCCCTCCCACCACACACGACAACGAAGCTCAAGAAAAAAGGGTTTGTAACGAATTACAGCGGTGAGGCTAATATTGAGCTTCGTTGTCCAGGAGAATGTTTCGTACTGCGCGATGGATGAATGCTACAGTTAAGTCAACTGGTTTTTTTTTATGTCTTGTTTGGATAAATGCACGATAATACTAGTTGTCTACGACTGCAAACCTTTGTAAATGATTGAGCAATAGCTCCTTGAATTGCCTGCGGGCGATGTTTGGGCTAAACTTAATGGTTTTGTGCACACTGCAGATTTTGCCACTGCTGAGTAGAAGTAGAATACTGGAACCCCGAAGCAGCGCGCAGTTAACTTCTCGCATGAAGGAGAGCACAAATACCGCAGTCATCGCAGTTGCGCTGAGACTGGGTGGTTTGCACCCGCTTGGTCACATACGTCACGTTCTTCTGTCCGTATTTAGCTATTGCCGCTTTTTTAAAGTACCCACCAAGAATTTCGACGATTTCTTGAGTAGAGTGATACGTTTTCGAATCAATGTGCAGCAAATAGGGTTTTAACCCTTCATTAGAGAGAACTGGATTCTGCATCACGACAAGGCCCCAGTGCAAACCTATGTATACTTGAACGAGAATGACTCGGTACTTCTCGTATGGAAATCGTGCAGTGATACCACATACGCTATTGTACGTCGCTATCATGCCACCTCGGTATCTCCTGTAGCTATCTAGGATAGTTCCAAATAGCTGGCAAGCGAAATTGAATGTTGTGGTGTTGGTAGTCATGTGCACACGAACATAATACGATATCACAGTGTCGACGAGCCAAGTGTCGGGATTATCCGTCGCCAAGTTCTTCTCCGTGACTTGATGCTCGTACGTTTCATCAGCAGGCTTGAAGCAAAATAGCCGTGGTTCTGCACACCAAAGGGCTATCCTCTTGATTCTGAATACAAGACCCTGCAGTCGTTTTGTCATCGATCAACACAGGGAAATCCCTGCTCCCAAGTGTCTTACTTAACTTGGGTAAACTCGACGCTGGTGCTTGGGTCTTTTCGGGTAAGCTCGAGACCGGTTCTTGGATCTTGTCGGGTAAACTCGACGCTGGCGCTTGCGCCTTACCAGGGATTTCCGTCTTGGGCCTCTTTGTTGGTAGCGTTCTCGATTGGGACATTGGCATTTTGGTCTTTCTCTGATAAAGAGATTTAAAATCTGCAAGTTTGTTGCGCTTGATGAATCAGGTAAGCCATGCGTTTTTGCTCTATCATTCTCATGGAGTCCTAGAATCTTCAAAACGCACTCCACAATAATATCAGCCCGCGACATCTTTTCACCGTCCGTAGCCTTTTGTTTGAATAGAGTAGCCGCCACAGACCCAAACTGCTTAGTAGAAGCAGGAGCACCAGCCTTCGCTGTTTGCCTTGACGATGGGTCGACTTCAGAGGAAACCAGGGCTTCTTCAGCCTCAAATAACCCAGTAACGTGGTGTGTGGGATATTAAGTATTCTTGCCGCCTCTTCCGCTCTCCACCCGTGTTCCTTGACTACCCCGACAATCTCAATCCTGTCGGCGACTGTGTATTGTGTCATGTGGTCCATGGTCTGATTGACAACAGACTCGCGGGATTGTCAGTTATACTCAACAAGATTTTACACTCCAAGGTTTTTCTGATATACCCGACACACAAAGCAAACTCCTAATGTTGTTCGGGTATAGTCAACTGTAGTAGCCAATCATTGGAACCACGTGGCACGTCCTCACCGCGAGTTTCTTTTTCACTCTACAATTGTTCCCGTCGCGACGCAACGAACAAGATCGCTAATTCTACACAATGGCTAACATGTAATATAAAGTGTCGCGCTTATCTGAAAACTCCGTCTTCCTGTATATTCCGCTTCTACGATTTTGACACAGGTTCAAGGCATCTTGGTGGTCTGGGTCCTGAATAGTAGTAGTCTGACGACCCTGTAAGTTGTCGTTGAGTTCACCGTGTAAGTACAGGTTGTGAAGGTAGCCGTGGAGCCACGAGACATGATCTTGCGGGCGCTGAGGGAGGCTACCGCCGCTAGTTCTGCCTTCTTACCTAGCGCCAGAGCCTGGTCGTGATAACCATTTGCGCTTGGATCAAGGACAACACCGTGGGACAGGAAGAGCTTCATAAAGGCGACGAGCTGTTTCGCGCTGGACCATTGCTGTTTGGGAGCACCCTTCATCCAGCGTGGCTCCTGCGCGTACCACGCATACCATGTTGCGTGAAGTTAAGTCACCGACGCTCTCTGTGCTTGGACTTATCTTGTTCTTGGCTGGTTCCTGCTGACGTTATCTGTGGTTGTCTTGTGGTGCCTCGCTGTTCACCTTAGCTTCTAAGCCGTTCATGCTTTCGTCTTGACGCTTGATGTGCAGAATGACACTCCGTTGGTGGTTGATGATCTTGTTCTCCCAGATATGACGACCACGCAAGCAGCTCCGTGATTGATGATCCATCGATGATGACAGCCGACTCCAAGCGCTCGACGACGACACCGTCTATCCGCAGCTCCTTCATACTGGGATAGTGAAAGATAAGGTATGCCAAGAGGACATCGACAACTGATTGACTGATATTGTACCTGGATTCCTCGAGCTTGTAGCAGGTCGAGAACAGGACGCTCGACGGAAGCGAGTTTTCCATGAGTTTAGGCGTCGAAGGTCTTCCGGTTCAGCGCCTTCACCATGACCTTGGTGTCGTAGCCGCTGAGGGCCTTGCTGACCATATGGTTCTCCCTGCTCGTTTTGAAGATGTAATTAAACCCCTTGTTTGTCGTGCTCATGTTCCAGGCACCACGGTCAAAGATCAAGCGGTGGGTTAGTCGTCACAACCATTCACATGCTGTGCGCCACTGCGACGGAACGAGTGCGACGTTAGAGCGGCTGCAACTCCTGAGACCCCAGCAATCCGGTCCCGCAAGCGGTTGACGTGCGAGTAGATGGTGGCCGTCGTGTAGACAGCAGGGATGGTGGGATCGGAGACGGCATCGAGAGCTCCAAATTCGTCGGGGTGGTTCAAACCCTCTAGCAACGGTGTTCCCGGGGACAATGTAACAGCAGCCTCGACCGGGACCGCAGGCCAGTTATCGATCAAGGCGACGCCAGGGGTCGACTGGGTAATGAGCGCCACCGTGATTGCGTGCAGGGGGCAGGTCACGAAGTCTTCGTCCGGGAAAAGCGACAGACTTTGTTCCTCGGAGATCTTCATGCGTATGAAGTGGGCGAAGAAGACCTCTGCTGCATCAACGGACGGGTTCTGCTTCCGGGAGAGGGATAAGTCTGTCGCCCGACCGAGCAGGTACCACAGCAGACACAGCAAAACCGAGTCTTGGTAGTCACTAGAGGATGATGCATTCATATACAAATACAACATCATCTTTTTTAAATCACTATTTGAGCATGGTGATGGTTTGTCGACTACCTTTCCATCTATCTTCATGCAGAAGCTGTCGAGCGTCTTCCCCATGGTTAGCAACTTTGCTTCGACAATGTGTCGTTGCACAGGGAAGAGCTCGAACAACCACATCTTACTTTGTGTGTAGTAGTGCATTGAGGTGTTCCGGGCTAGAGGTTACCCTTCTTGCCATCGTTAAATGGAAGTTGCATTCCGAACTTATCTAATATAGACACAAAGCACTTACCTGTACCATCCTGCCCAATTCATGGCTTAACATATTCAAACTCCACATTTTCGTTCGTCACGAAGGCTTTAAACACCTTAATAGCTGTTGCTTTCGTACTCGTAGTGTTGCCAGGCTTGAGCTCGTCAAAGCCCATCCTGGCGAGTTCGGTCGGATAGCTAGCAAATATGCTAGTGATATGCTCAATGCTAAAAATTGATATCAAGATGCACATAGTTGTTGTGTCCTTCCGACCTGATACGTCGGAACGACTGGCTTAAAGGACCTACCTATCCCTAGCGATCTCTATTGGTAGAAATTAAATACACTGTATGTACTGATTGGTTTAGATAAATCTTAATGCTCCTATAGCAGATCAGGAGATATTCAAATACTTACAAAACTCATGTAAGATCGGATAAACAAGGATATTCATCCATATGGGAGAGGTTTGGTCCATTGGCTTGGGTGTTTTTTGGGGAGTATCTAAGGAGCGCCCGTTGTGGAGCACCCGTGGAAAAAACAAACTCTAACTCTAACCTAAATAGACTGGGGCTCGTGTATAGGCAGTACATTGGTCAAGTTATTGTGAATCCATAGGAGACGGTAGTGAGAAGGTGCGAGGAGCGTAGCCGAAGCAAACCCGAGCGGGGTACCCACGAAGCAGGGCACCTCGGTATTCGCGTAGGCGGGCTCAGTGACGAGCTCAACAGCGAACGGACCCGTTGCACTCTACGGTACTTGTTTTTTTCTTATGGGGGGGGGTCTGGGGGTCCCGATTTTTGGAAGTATTTCATTGGCTCGTTAGTGCACAGGCCTCTCTAATTGGGGATTTTTAGCTTAATTGGGCGCCACGCCAAGCCCAGTTAATATGAAGATAGAGGGGGGCCTTTGTAAAAGCAACATGTCAACGCTGCCAAAAGCAACTCTAACTGGCAAGAATTGCGAGCCTATTGTGCACCCGTAGCATCCATCAAGGGCCGACATGCATCAACGAGTGTAGTAACCCTTTCTTGTTAGAATAGAGGTATACATAGGAAGTATAGATGCCCACAAATACCCAATGGTTGTACCCTGCACTCTGCCCACGATCAAACTGTACTAGAACGGTATTGGCGTGATTTGGATAAGCGTCAACGGCTTGCCTGGCTTCACTTAGTACGGCTCTGATAGTGTCTGATAGCATGTTTTTTTGTACAGTGAGAGCCTCTCGGAGAGGGTAGGTGATGCTGCCTATTCGTAGCTTGGTTTCGCTTCTCGTGCTTGACATCCGAACATGATACAATCAACTTGCGCGGTTTAGCCACTGTACAGCAGACGATTTGCGTTAGGCTAAGCAAATTATAACCCTTACCTGGTAGCGTCCTTACTGAAACTAGGAAGCCTACTACAAAATCTAGTACGCTGAACAGGCTGCAATTTTTTGTGCGGCTCCTAACGGCACAGATCTGCGTTGGCAATATCTCCTTTATATTCTCGAAATCCTTAGAACGGGAGATTGGTCTGTGAACGGCTGGTAATGCATCGTAGTAGACAATTTTATGCGGGAGACGACCAGCTACCTTAATTGGGGGATTGTGGGGGAAATCCCCAATTTCCCCCAATTAGAGAGGCATGTCCAGCATTAATAATGCGGTATTAGGAAGAGCTCACAATCTTCGGTAGAATTAGCATTAAATATGAGTTCAGCGCCTATTTATGGATCTAATTCCGCCTGAATTATATTAACAGTCAACTCGCCAAAATAGGTGCATGGCACAACATGACATTTTAATAATACTAGTCGAAAATGGAGCAGGAGCCTGTTTCAACTTGCAAGAGCTGTAGGAGCGCAAAACTACACAGTTTGTTGCGTTGTACCAGATGGCGTAATCGTGATTGTGGTGGAAATGTAACTACAGAAGTCAAAACAGACGGGGCGCGGCCGGCACACTTTCAGAGGAAACCTAAATCTGATAACAAAGTACTGATATTTAATCAAATCATGATAAGCAGATATAACAGGGTATGAAAACACCGAGCTACGCTTATTGAGGGGACTTCTGTAAGGTAAAAAATGGCGTAATCGAAAACACCATGCAGCAACGTCGCAGCAATATTGCCCACAATGAAATTACATACAATCCTCTCGACCGTGATATCCCAAAAAGTGATACACTCTGGCAAAGACAGAAAGTGTCACGGTTTACAAACTTAAGTCAAATATCCCACTATCCTCTCGTTAGTGGTTAGTGATAAGAAAATCTAGAATATCACTAATCAAAAGTAGTTTAGTATGGAAATTATCCTGTATGCAGAAGAACCGCCAATGAAGTTCAGCTAGTTGCAGCCCTGCTTACGTCCTCAAACTCATCTCAACATTCTCACTGTATTAATTGAAGCTCAATAACTTCGATGGAAGAAATCCCCATCGTGTCGGCACTGACGAATAGCTCCGCCATCCACTTCAGGCGCTCCTTCAGCCCTTCCGCAGAGGTATTTTCGGGCGTTGTGTGGAATCAACTGCATCTTCCTCTTCCTACCCGGTTGCGCCACGCTACTCAACTTGCTTCTAGTCTCTCTTTTTTCAGAATTGGTGTCAACGCGACAGAAGTCCTCGTCCGTGGGGTGCTCTTTAAGGATGTTCTCCTCCGGCGAATTCAGCAGCTTGTCTACTGACATAGGGTTAGACGCATGGAGGCATGACAACATCGCCGTGAGCTCCTCCGTAATGCCATCGCTCTCATCCGCCTTCGCATACTCGCACGTGTATTATACTAGTTTAGAAGCCCTGTTTTCTTCCAGCGGTTAGCGAAGCAATAAGATTGTACCATCGGACTGGTACACTCTGGATTGTGATAACTCCAGTTTGTGATAATGTGGTGGTTCCCGAAGCTATCACGACGGAGAGGATTGTCTGTACGGTACGTTATTGAAGACGTGGCAGTAGCGTCGCAGCAAAGTTACATATGAATTGCATAAACCGTTCAGTATGAAGACGATTGTGGCTACATTACGATTTTACAAAAGGGGTTCTGACGCTTGGCTGGGCGCCCCTTCGGCGCCCCCCACGGTTCGCTTCGCTCGCGATTTAAAAGATTGGATGTTCTGGAGAGTGCAATCTGTGGCTCGCTGGTAAGCTTGGCGCTGGGCCCGCCTACGCAAATACCCCGCGGCCCTGCTATGCGGGAGGGTCTTGCAACGGCTACGCGCGCTCGCACCCGCTCGCCTTGGTTGATCTTGGGCGATTTCGCGCCTTGTTTATTACACCTCGATCTCCGTCGATTTTCCCGTGCAGCATCTGCAGAACAGATGCTGCACGGGAAGTAAATTCTTTACAGCGTAATCGTACACATGTATTATAATCAAATCTCATGAAACTGCACTCCGTATGTTGGCTACAGTCGTTTTTTAGACACAAACAACGCAGCAATGATGCCTCGGTCCACGTTCTAAGACTCCTCACGTGTCGATCCTCCACCCTAAGCCCATTCCCCCGATTCGAAAGCTCTCCCCTACCCGAGGAAAATAATGCGACTACCTACCATCCTCCTGGCTGTGTCACTATTTGCCAGCGGAAATGCGATCACAACAGTCAAGCTTCCGCGAGTCCTACCGCCAAATCTGCTTCAGGATGCGCAGAAAGAGGGAAGACTGCTGCGCACCAGTGTAATTCTTAACGAAGACGATGAAGAACGAGCCCCCCTCGCCAGTTTAATGAAACATGACGATGAGGTGGCGGCGATCAAGCAACTAGCTTCAGAGTTCAAGGATTTGAATAAGATCCACCATGAAGCACTTGATGTCATCCGTGTTCTACGCAAGAGAGATATGACGGAAGAAGAAGCCACGTACGTGGGGAACCTCTACGCTAAGTATCTCCAAGACCCTAAGGCTTATCATTAGTCAAGATGATAACAAGCAACAGTGCTGCAGTAGTGCCACGTACTACATAGTAATATTATCTGATCGGGAAACGCTTGTGCTTCGCTTTACAGAGCTGAGGACATATAATTTTGATAGATCGAGGATTGTCAACGCAATTATTGGTGTGCTGAGATTTCATACTAGTATTAGCAATATTATTTTCTAGCGCTAACAGTCATCGAGTGAGTATACATCGCCAAACCTACTACTTCGTACGTAGTATACATTTTCAGGTTAGGCGTGCTTACGACCACTATTATAAGATCCGCTCCCAGGTGAAATTGTACTCTTCATATAGTATATAGTACTACAGTAGGTTGACCGTGTCCGGCAAAATTGAAAAAAAAAAATAGATTGCCATTCACTGATGCCAGTCGCTAGGCAGAGGGCTGAACATGTGGTCATTATCGTCACAGTTCAGTTGACGGATAATTCGTGTATCTATCGCCACTGCCACTGGCGATGGATACACGAAATAGCCACGACACTGCAAGTTGCGCTCATCAGCAAGTCGAAGGCTGCGCACGGCTTGCCCACGTGCCAGCATGGATGCCCGTGCATTCTCTCCGTCCTGTCCTCCGCCCAGTGCTCTTTAAGCGCTGTGCGACGATGGAACTTCCCGCCGCTCATTGGATTCTGGAATGCAGGCTAGTTGTCGTACATTCGCCAGTGCATCCGCGGCTTTGTTGTAATGTCGGAAGTGGTGGGTCCATGGGCACCGCCAAACTAATACTAGTACCAAGCCTACCCAAGAAAATGTTATTTTGGCACCATTACCTTTTTCATGTTTAAGGTTAATACATGTAAAAAGTAAATCTAGAAAACCCTTGCTTTACTTTGTTATAGCCAACGACAGCGGTGCAGTTTTCCTTGCGAGCTTCGCAAGTTGCACAAAGAATCGAACCAGGGCGCTGAATAGTGTTTGCACACACACTAACTGTATTGTTGACATTCCTGTTCGCCAACTGTTTGTCAGTGTAAAGCAACATGTTGGCCGTGCTAGGCAGGTTATTCTCGCCCTCATATCCTGTAAAGCTGAGCAATGGTCGGCTTACATGGCCTCGTGTATCGGTTCAAACCAACTTCATATTGCATTTGCCAAGCTCCCTAGTACTACTACCCACTCCGAACTTATTTTCATTTATCTGGCCTAGTTACAGTAAACGATGTAGTGTTCCTCTATACTATCGCAGACTTCCCGCCGACTATCCTAGGCTAGACGTAAAATAGAGAATTGATGGCGTCAGTGGGTGACGTGACGAAGATAGCTAATAGTGGTTGTTAACAAACAGGCTGATTCGTTTGCAAACACTACTATAAGTTAGTTAGTGTGCAGTAGAAATCATAAACATGTCTGGGGAGTATACTAACCCTGAATGGCCTGTGGCCATTTAGCCGAAATATGTCCGAAATCGAGGCTGACAGATCCTTACCTGAAGCGTTTTTGCTCTTCCTCGTCATCGCCACGTTCGATTAGCGCTCTTCCAGCACAAAGATCGCTGAATACAGTGTAAGAGCATTAGAACCACAGATTGGTATTAGTGCGATTTTGGGTTTGTAGTGATACTAATATAATATTCAAAGTCGGAGCGTATTAATTGATAACAACTTCATAATATGAAAATACATATTACGTATTTTATACTTGAGGAGAAAAGACTCGAGCATTGCCAACTAATGTCAAGAAAGATCTACTAGTCGAGCGAATGCGTTATTAATATCATTGATATCGCTCTGCAGCGGTCGCACTAGTGCCCAGAGTCCTGATACATCACATACCTTGAAGGAAACGATCCATAGAGAACGTGTATGTAGACCCATCCGCTCAGCTTAGGACAAATTCCCTTCTATTTGAAATATCCTATCAGAATACTTTAAATATTACTTTTAAAAGTAATAAATATTCTAGCATACTCAAACCTTGTACCACAAGAAACAAATCGGCTACGTGTAGTATAACCAGTACCGTGCTGAGCATTTCCGAACAAGCACAGTAGTACACCCGACATTGTCAATTCCGTCCAAATTTACCATTTGGGGCGGTTGGTACAAGGATAGATTCGTAATTAGGGCATTTCCACTGGTCAGGGTATATCATGCAAAATTTGGGCATGCTATTATCGCTGCCAAATTTCTACCCAAGGGTACCACGCACCGGTCAGAGCAAACCTCGTCGTGCTCACTCGTTCGAGTTGAATTCGATATGGATGAATATAGTAAGATCTCCGACCATACTTGTATTAACTATTGTTATTATTGGCCGATAGACTGAAAGATTTGAATTAATTTGTCGATATGACGAATTATATCACTTAACGGTCGTTTTTTTAACCAATCAGTTGTCTAATTGATTTATGATGGCTATAGAGCCACAGGTCCGACGTATCAAGTCGTAGAGACCAGCGAAGTTATTGATATCCCCCTACAGAGCACAAGGCACTCGTATAAATCACGAATAACACTCAAGCTCCGACACCTCCGATCTCCGACCCAAGATGATTATGAAAGACCTTGCACCAGCCAACACCAAGCGCGCTAGCGAGTCTGCGGCGCGCGGTCGTTCTTATAGTTTGTCGAGGATGAAGGCGTTATGTGGGAATACCTGGAAGTATCCATGCAGCGCGAGAATGCAGCGCTAATCGTAACAGCTGTGGTCGACAAGTTTGGCATTTACCTTGCCTTCTTAGAAGGACGCAAATGCCATATCTTGGTACGACACTCGGTGATGCAGTACTCTCGACAGGCCAAGAATTGGCTGTTGGAGAAATTGCCTAAGCATCGAGCAGATATTGATAAGACCCTTCTCACATAAGGGCAAGTCTGGAAACGCTACGGCATGAAGAGAGAGTCTGAAGCTTTTGTGAACAAGGCTCCTGCAGCACGAAGAAGGCACTGAAGCAGATGATCAAGTATCTCTATTCGACTGCTGTTACTTCCGCGGAGTATCAAGATGCGGCTCTGCTTTGTTTACTCTGGTATCTGTTTGGGCGAGCATCCGATCTCACACTCCTTCGCAAGGCAAACCTTTCCGTCGGCTCAGGCGACATCTTCTTCGTTCGCTTTATCCGGGTCAAGATGTCTGAAGAACAGGGTCTTCGCTGTGTCTTGATGACGATTTCATCACCTGTCCACTTCTTGCCATTGCGCTAGCACTGATTACGCAGTCGTCACCAACCGCCACACTGCTAAATCAGCTTCCAGATCACCAGACCCAGTCACAAACCTCCCTAACTCCAGCCACCTCTCTTGTTGACCTGATCGACCATCCCAAAACCTGGCTGAGCTGCAAACACCCAAGAATTGCTCAAGCGAAGACAAGCATACCGATGCTGCTCCTGGAATTCACAGCTATGTCAATCGTGTCTTGGGTCGAGTCGCGAAAAAGGCGGGCGTGGCTGGGCGCTTGACATCGCATTCCTTCAGGCGTGGCAGTGTTCAGCAAGCCCATGGGGCAGGGATGTGCGTGCAGTGGATTTTTGTCTGAGGGGCTTGGAACATGACGGCGACAAACAAAGCATTCGCTTACGTCTTCAACACTCCATCGGAAGACCACAAAGTCGCTCGGGTCTTGAGCTGTCATGACCCTGAGAAAGGTGTTCCTCTCCCTTGATGCATTCGATTCCGAAACACAGGTGAAAATTCTATCGCGTTGCGGTAGCCCTCTTCCCCTCTTTGTCCGGTCGCAGAGATGCGACAGTACAACGTGAACGAACGTGTGCTCGACACCTTGATGGCGTACCTACTGGAACACTATCCTCAGCTCACGAAGCGTGCCACGGATGGCCGGGCAGCTCAGCGCATCGAGGCTTGTACCCGTGACAAAGGATTCTCCGTAATGACTTGCTGGCTTGGTCATCATACCGGGCCGGTGACAAAAGCACAAACACTATTCAAGTAGGCGCGGCTACACAAGACACCTCGACCGATTTCACAAAACACCCCATGTATCTTCACCTAGTGTCCTTGATTGAGCAATAAATTTAGGTCAACCAGAAGCTCGACTTGCGGTTGTCTATCATGGAGGCTAAGTTCTACAACAAGCAACAAGACACACCAACTACAAATGAGGTAAGTATCAACACCGAGAACAATGAACCACCTGCCAAGCGACGTCGTACCTCTGAGGCTACCAACCTGAAAGATGTCTGGTTCACTTGGTACCAACACGAACCGCGTATGTGGAGCTCAACGGACGCAGGAACCAAGTATGCGCGTTCAACTGTCAAGCAGGTTGTCGCATTCTTGGGACCGTTTCTTTCGGATGGCTTCAAGCTCCACGCGAAGTCACCACGATACAGGGACGAAGTTCTCAAGATTGGCGCAGCCGCTGAGATAGAACTATCAGCGTACCTTCGTGGTCGGGACATCAGAGCTCGCGGTCTTAAAACGCACTGAAGTCCATGCGCAAGCTGCACAAGAGTGGTCATCTCAATGACCAACTTCGCCGTTACCAGAAGCTTCAGGCTGTGAGCCGCATTGATGATCCTGCTCCTGCACACACTACGAACATACTAGGGTTAGTTTCGCCAGCATAATTACGTTACATTTACTCCAACCAGTGCTTGCTTTTGCTCGATTTGTTCTTCCAAATTCCCTCGCTCACTCTGCATTCTTCACCCGAACCAGCGCAGCTACGCCACCATGCCATCGATCAAGCCAGTGAAGAACGCCATCAGCTCAGCGACGGAATTCAAGACGCTCATTATGACTGTGTCCAAGAGCTACAAGATTCGGGTTAGTGATGAAGCCATCCGCCACCTCCGCCTTAACATGAATACGAGCGTCGCCTCAGCGGCACTTCTTCCTGAAGCCATTGATGTTATCATCTCATCGCCGGCAAAACAAAACAAGCGGCGTTACGGTCTCGACGACGTACGCGCGTGGCATGTTTCTCCTAGTCCTGCCAACGACAAAGTATCCGATGACGAGGCGGAGTGCAGTTCCGACGAGAAGCTTGAAGGAGAGAAGCAGCACTACGTCCGCAAGCTGCTGAACTGGAAGCGCCAGAACCGGAAAACTTATTCCCTGGTAGACTGGGAACCAACGTGGGAGCCTCGTGAACATCTGAACAAGACACTTGTCGCTGCCTTCGAGAAAGAGCGCCGCCTTCTCGTTCTCAAGACCTTCATCGAAGACGAAGCTGTAAAAGACACCACGCTAAAGAGCACGAAAACATAGGGTGAGATGAAACATAAGCAAAACCAGGGTGTATTACGTTCTTAATAATCAATTGCGGGGAGATATGCATTGGTCGTATTGAACACTAAGCTTAACCTCCAAATCGAACAGCAAAGTTAATCTCGTTACAAACCGAACACGTAGTTGAGTGCAGCGTCAAACACAAAGCTTAACCTCAGTATGGAACAGCAATGTTCACCTCAACGCACGCAAGCACACCACGCACAAGGAGCAGATGTGCCCGCATATCACACATACATATAACATACAAATATGCACAGACCCTGGGCGCAGTCCATTGGGCCCAGTAGTAGGTGATAGGACACTTGAGCGATGCCGGAACTAAATCGAGAATGGCGGTTGGCTTGTCTGTGGGGCTCCACAAGTCGACCGTTTGAATATAACCTTATTAATAAGGTTTTACCCGCGTTCAGCGTGGGTGCCAGTCACTGGTGAAAGTAATTACCTGTAAAAACAGACGTAAAAAGTGGGGTTCGCTTCTAATAATGGACCCTGATTTCTGACTGGGGGTCTCAGTTCCTTATTTGTAATGTGGCGTGAACGTACCTCTGGGCCTAAAAACTGCATAATCAATAAATCCCTGTTTTCTTATCCCACAGGCCGTTTTACAGCCTGAAAATCCGTCTATAGACTCGCTACAAACTGGACTTTCACGCGCCTGATGGGTTCATCTATCCCAAAACGTGATCCCCTAAGCCCCCTACACAACTAGTACACGATTACATGTCTTACACATAAATTTGTACTGCTTTTGTTTCGGTCGGAGATCGTCAGAGGTCGGAGATTTTTTTTTGTTATGGCATGTGCACCGCCGACGGCATTTATCCAGAATGGACAGTATTTATCAAGTCATTGCTGCAACCCCTTGGTAAAAAGCAAACCTACTTCACTCAGCGCCAAGGTTCGTATCGCAAAGTTGTAGAACGCACTTTTGGTGTGCTTCACGTGCAATGGAGCTTATCGGCACTTCCTTTCAAGTATCACTCCCGTTTAGATAGGCTGCACGTTATGCACGCGTTTTCTAGTGCTCAATATAATTATTGATACAGTCGCAAAGCATTTTGCATTAGTGAGTGTGGTGTACACGACTATATATTTTTTGAAGACGCTTTGACTATTATTGCTGCGCCTCAGTTTCGCGTATCGCGACCTTCCGGTCTCCCACCAAGGTCTATCGCTGAGCTGGCATTTCGTATTAGCACAATTAAACCCAACAGCTTACGCGATAGTCCGATCAATCACTTGTGGGTACTACACGGTATTCAAGTTTCTGAAAAAATATAATAATTGCCCGCGTGCTACTCGTTACTACCAACACCAATACGGCCGCTAACTGCAATCAAACCGCACCACAATTTAGCGTTAGGTACGTAAAAACTCTGGTTGAAAGCACGGAAGCGCTTTAATTCGACTATCACGTCGACTGGCTAGGTAGGAGGCACGATCATCGTCCACGCTCGTTCAGCATTGCTTGGAGCGCTTGTTCCTCTTGCACGTGTTGCTGCTTCTGCTAAGCGAGGCGTTGCTGTTGCTGAAGCCGTTGGCTTTGCAGAATACGATTCTTCAACAAGTATGTATTTTCGGCCACCCAGGTAGACACCCTTTCTTATGCCATTAGACTGATTTGCTGCAGCTGCTCCTGAAGCGTCAATCTATGTTTTACTCTGACATCCCGAGCTTGGCTGTGGTTGTCGCTGTCGTCGATGTCCGGGACGGCCGTGGACGCCACCGCGCTCGTTCCAATACCCTCCGTAGTATCACTTCCTTCGCGTTTTCTGTTCGGAGAGTTCTTCAAATCTTCTTGAATTTTGTGCACCCCGATAGAACCTTGAGCAATCAATGTAGGGGAAAACATGGCCGATGGTGCTGTCGAAAGAGAGACATGATCCTCTCGAACATGTCATTATGCAGTAGCATCAGACGGACGAGCCTCTTCCACCTTCTTTGAACAGCGCACGAACTTGGACGCCAGCTTTGATATTTGGTCAAAGTGGGACTGAAGACTCGTCCAGAAGCGAGATGCCAATCTCCCTTCAGATAATGCTTTCGAAATTGCCTCCATTCATTCCA
This sequence comes from Phytophthora cactorum, assembly GCA_016864655.1. Classification (NCBI taxonomy): domain Eukaryota; phylum Oomycota; class Peronosporomycetes; order Peronosporales; family Peronosporaceae; genus Phytophthora; species Phytophthora cactorum. The sequence continues at coordinate 734,870 of NHQK01000008.1, forward strand.
TCGTCTCCTTCATGCGCATCCAGAAGCCCTCGGTTTGTTGATACCAGTTGCAGCATCAGTAGAAATATACACGGAAGCTCTTACAATATACAGGTTTCAGTAGGGGCATTGTTCCGACCTCGAGCGGCCTTTTCCTTCGGTGGCATACGCATATGATTGTTGTGACGGCACTGATGCAGATTGAAAAATGAAATCCACCACAGATTAAGGTTGGCCTTCACTCGTGTCCTCCAGCCGTGTTACACAATACAAATTCCGGTTCGGACTGGGTATGTTTTGTGAAGGGTTATCGCCAACCGATATTTGACAGCCAGGCCGCCTCTAAATATTCGATAGGGGAAATTGGTCGACATTTTGTCGAAGCGGACCAGTGTGAAAGTAAAAACCAAAAAACCTCAGCAAATTTCACTTTAGTCGGACGTTTTATCAGGCCGGTGGAAATTGCCTTAGGATAATAAGATTACAAATTAGTATACTGTGATATAGGGCTTTCCAAATTCGTGCCACCTCCGGATTTGCTCGCAGCCGGGAATGTCTTAGAGCAGTGGATTACGGTATGATCTCGGTAGTTAGTCCGGATACCATTATCCGGATAGACGCTGCGTTGGACGGCCTGAGCTCAGTCGAAGGGTCGGATGAGATCCGAAATCACTTTATTTCACTTGATATTTGTAAAGGAAGCATAGGAGAGAATAGGAGGACCCAAAGAGGCTCCTGAAAGATAACAGAGCAGAATGTTCCTAGTCCAAGACTCGTATACAAGTCCATGCACAGGGCCGCATTATGTCTGCTGCGAGTACTCGAGAGGCATATACAGTAGGGTACCGCCAAGAAATTAGGTCGGTCCGGGAAGGCCAAGAGTCTCGCTACGCCCGAAAGGAAAGCGCTGCCGAGCTTGGCGGGTCGTAAACCGTACAGCCAGGGTGCCGTAACAATTGTAGCTGAGTTGCCTTCGCACACGTTGACCTGTAAAAGCGCTCGCACGTCGTCGTCCATCCTCTGGTGGAGGACACATGGTTTCTGTATGAGGCAGTCGAGTCAAACTCGGCTGAGCCTTGGAGAGTCTGACTTGGTTAGTCGGAACTCAGCGTAAGCGCAACCGCACGTCTGTTCCGGCTGGGCCGACCCGCGAGGGGACCACCCTCCGCACAGGCCGTACTAGCGCCTACCTAACTCGGTGATTATTGTAGTTTGTGTGAGGAATTCACATCTGTATTTGTGCACCACAACAATTGCCGCGACCCGTCCAGATAAAGGAACTGCGATGTCAAACCCTGAAGACCACAGCTTCGAGAGTAACGGCGACGAATTCGGACGCGACAATGGTGTGCAACTCGTTGATTTGAGACAGAATTACGAGCTAAGTCCGTCGATTCGCGAGAGCTGGACGCACAAGACGTCGACCCCGTGTGTAACGGGGTTACACACAAGTGGCTACACGTAGCCACTTGGTTGAATGGCGGTTCCTCGACGTTGGTGTAAGACACACCAATGTTTACTCTTTGCGGACCACTGGGCTGTATGTATTTATGCTTCGTATTGGTAGATAAGCATTCCTTTCTCCAATTAGAAGAGCAGGGTTCTGACAACCACTCGATGGCAGAATACCTTTCATATAGGATATCATTTTTAGGAGGAAGCCCAGTCCAGACATAAATCATAAATAGCAGTCCTCATTTTAACCCAAATCGGCTTTAGTTTTTTTCTTATTTGAGTAAATCTATATTTTCGGACAAGAGTATAGTTAGTCTAAGTTTAAGTAAACTACGCTTCCCCGTACACGTGCGGTAACGTGTAGGCCGAAGTAGTGGACACAGAGTTGGCCCAATACACTGTGGAAGTACAAGCGGGGCGAAATTAACGAATTTAGAAAGCTCAAAAAGATCTATGGTGGTCCGAGTTGAAGGCATACCTGAAAGGAGAGTTCGAACAGCTTACGCATCGCCGAACTGAAACGCTGGGAAAACTGCAGACAACTTTGTACTCTGTGAAGATTGCCTGTTATATCGCCGAGACAAAACCCGCTGCCCCCCCCCCCCCGCTGCTTCCCCATCGATCTTGGACGTTTCCAATAGACCCCAAAAGATACTGATCTGAAACAATAACCGTCGATCACTCCTGTCTCCCTTTTCCCGGAAATCACTTCACCACACAATTCCCAGCACAACTCGGCGGACTCGGCGAGGGTGGCTACCAGGACGTCCAACGACCCAATTGCTCTGTCTGACGGTTCGGCTAGTAGTCCTGAACCTGATCAGGATGACGGTGCTGACCTTGCTCACGACCCAGACGTATCTTGTGACGACTCTCGGACATCTCGTCGCAAGTTGCTCCACTCTCAGGTTTACGGATCTGACGACGAGGATGATGATGAGTCTCCTCCGCCGAGTCCTCAGGCCCTGGGTCGTGTCGTACGTGACGTACCGGTTCCTCGGGGAAAGTCCCAGTGCATTCGGGCTCCTCGGCGGTCGCTTTACGACTCAGTTGATGGAGCTGAGTCCACTGCACCAGCGAGGAAGTATAAGCGACACACGCCGAGCTCCGGCAAGTCCGAAGAGTCACCGGAAGTTGAAGAAACACAAGAAGTCGAAGAGGCATAAGAAGCACCTTCCAAGACCTCTTCCGCTCGTTTGGATCTGGGCACGTCATAGATTTCCGTGTCTGCCTCTACCCCCACCGCGAATCTGCCTCCGCCGAGTTTGGCCTCATCGAGCTCGCCCGTAACTGCGGTTTCCGCTGCTAACTCAGCCGCACGATCTCCACCGGCAACTCTACCTGCAGGGCTCCGGCTTCTGTTACCTGCGTTACGGACTGGGGCCTCTTAAGCGGTCTCGAAGGATTCCCGGATGACAGCTCAGATGGATCCGCTGCGTGAGATTCCGTTCCTCCATTTTGGGTCGGCTCATTGTTGGACTGCTATCTTGGAGTGCCAAAGTGACCAGGTCCGACGGGAGCCTGTCGAGTGCCGACGACGCCTTGTTCATTAGTGGATCTTCGAGCTTCATCAGCGTCTTCAACTCGATCCATCTATGTCAACGACTTCGGCGGATACTCCGAGCTTCCTTTCCTATCCTCTCCATCCGTGTTTGAAGAAGCTCGGCGGCGGATGGCATCGCAAACTCGGCCTTCGTCGTTGATGGAAGTTCTCGGTGATATGTGGGTCAAGATGCGGGGTGAGTGTTCATCCAGTACCGTTGCGGTTGTCAGCTCGGCGGCTTCCGGCAAGACCACTACTCCCGATGACCAGTCGCCTTGGTTATTCGTGGCGCTATACAAGCGACGCCTCGAGCTCGTCAAGTTGAGTGTGCTGATAGGTCTCCATCCAGATTTGAATCCATCGGTCACTCCAGAGGTGCTCACTGAGATGTTCGAGCTCTGGACTCGGTGCAAGCTAGCGCGGAAACGCCAGAGCGATGCCCTACGCTCTATAGTTGTCTCAGCGTATGTCTACCTTTACTGGGCTGTTATGTATCAACTCGGCGGACAACCGGCTCCGTTGATCGACGCCGAGGTGTGTTTTGATCCAGCAGTATCGCACTACTCGTCGATCAACCTCTCTGGATTCCTTCCAGCACTGATTGAACCCAGTGCGCGGACGACGTGGATATGGAGGAGCCGTTGCGGGCGTCGTGGCTTATGGCCCCTCCCGCACATCCATAAAACACTTGCTTTCGCGCGCAGAACGTGGACTTCCTAGTCTTCGCTCCTCGTGTAATGGATATTCGTGTCGTAGAACATGCAATCGAGGAAGGTTACGACTTGGCTAGGCCGGCTCCTTCTCGTGTTTCCGATGGCGTTCCTCCTCGGGTGAATCGGTCTGACATTCACATATTTACGGGGACTGGGCTCGGTGAACTCGGCCCTGACTCCGACGGTGAATCCGATGGTGGCGACTCGGCTGACGATGGACTGGGTTCTTCTAACACTCGTGGCGCTTCGCTGAACGCGTGCTTGTTTGGGTTCGCCGTCTCCGGAGTCATCCAGCCCCATGCACAATGGATCACCTAAATCAGTGACCCCACATAGCCCCCATAGAGCGAACTCGGCGAATCATGCCTCTCGCTGAGGTTGGTGATCCCTTCAACCATGATTGACGAGATCTTGCCGAACTGTCATTATTTGATCGAAGGAGGCCACCAAGGCATCGTCAGGACGTATCACGGAGTCAGGGCTAATTATTACTGGATAAGCTTGTATGCCGATGTGGTGAAGCATGTCAGAGCCTGCGAAGCCTGCAGTACTAGCAAAAACAAACCTCAGCTAAGACGTTACTCGCCGGAAAACGTGGCATCAGACCGACCGTTCCGCGTCGTGTCAATGGATTTCGTGATACCTCTGCGACGGACTCGACGATGCAACACAGCGTTACTGTTGTTTGAAGATCACTTCACGGGATTTGTTATCGCTACGCCAATGAGCGATACTGGGGCACTCGAAATGGCCAAGGCTTTCGAAGAGTGTAGCTTCAGTCACTTCGAGGAGCCATAGTTGATACGACACGATCGGGGCCCGAGGTTCATGAGCGAAGTGCTTCAGAAGATGGCGCAGTCTAGATCAGGAGCTACGCTGAGTTACCGGCAATAGCCAATGACCAGCAAGAGAGGTCAGTGCAGACAATGATTCCAACAGTATGAGCGTACGTTTGAAGACCCTCTTCAAGCTGACTGGGACGACATCTCTGAGAAGATAGTTCATGTCATCCATAACGCGAGAGATTCCGTTTTAATTGGTTCATGGATGGGACGCGCGGTCTACGCTCAAGGTAATGACTACCTCGGAGCAAAAGGGGTATAATCGCTCAGGGAACTGGGCTGATGCCGTTGAACGGAAACCGAGAAGCAACCCGACAACAAGAAGTGGTGTTGCGCTTAGCCGCCGCATTCCAAGCTCGAGAGAAGACTTGGCGGCTCGTGAACACAACGAACCACTGCGTAGAGCTGAACGAAGGGCAATCCCGAACTCAGCGCATGGTGGGTTGGAGTCCACCGAGCAAGAAGGTGCGTCAGCCGAGTCGAATAAATCATTGTTTAAAGAAGGTGATCAAGTTTGGTTGTTCATGGAACGACTCAAATCGGGAAGCTGGAACATTGGTGGCATGGGCCGTTCTGAGTGAAGAAGAAAGTTGAGGAATTCGCCTACGCATTGGATTTACCCGATAAGCGCGGCTACAGGTACTACCCAGTGGTTCATGTAGCTCGGCTGAAGGCAGTCACTGATCTCGGTGAAAGACCAAAGTCAAGATTAACCGCCGAGCTCGATGAGTCCCATCGTTTCAATTTTGATGAAGAACTGCTACCAGAAGATAGCTGGTAGACCGATACGAATGCACACCGGTGCGAAGTCGGCGCGATCCTGGACGACGAACTAACTTTATCGACGATCACGTCACGATATCAACGAAAGTTCAAAGTCAAATGGGTTGGATACGATGAGCCGACATGGCAACCTCTTTCGAACCTGATTTGTGGAAGACTTCTGTTTGACTATCTGCAGCAGCAGAACCGTGAAAACCGTCTGCAAATGGTGCAAGTTCCAGACGAGGATTAAAAGCTATTACACCAAAAGAAGTTACACCAACTGAGTGGATGACACAGGCTGAGTTGAGTTGTAAATGCTACTGAGTCAACGTGTGCATAAATATATGGATATATGAAGTGAAAGTTGGTATGGAATAGCTCATGGACAAACTAGAAAGAAGGTGACTCAGAATCAGGAAGTGCCGTACTCGGCGGATACGGTTGCTACCTCGGCGGATTCAGCGAAGAACCACCACAACGACGGAGCAAGCTGGAGTTGGGGAGGAGCTGCGACGGTCGACCGAGGAGCCACCACCGGAGAGTCTGCAGTAGCAGCCGCAGCTAGGAGACTCATAGCTAAGCACCCCAGCGAAGCAGACGCAGAAACCGAGTTAGTGGGAACAGTGGAAGTATTCAAGTGTGTGAGAACACCTACTAGCTTAGCTCGTGCTAGTAGTGTGTTGGTATTGTACTGGTTGGCCTATATAAGCGATTTACAAGGTCCAGCCTGTCTCGGTGCAAGGGCAGAACTGGGGTCTTCAGGTCCGTCCGAACGATCGTTTACCGTTCTGGTAGACGTATTTGTTGTGGAAACTACCTAACTACATTAGTAGCTAGAGTTCACGTGGGGTTTCCAACACCACGACACGCTGCCAGACATCAAAAGTCTGTTCAACAAGGAGCTCAAGATGAACATGGGGGAGAACAACGCGGAAGCCCGTGTACTCGACTACTTCAAGACTTTCAATCGAATCACGATGGACAATGGCCTCGCGGAGTGTTTCAGCCAGACTGATGGAGTCAGGGAGAAGTGCAAGCGCTTGGTGGCGTCGTTGCAGCCCAAGACTCTCCAGAAGGAGGTGAAGCCGTGTGTGCGCCTCACACACAAGGCCGCGTCTACTGATCCAAGACTACTATTCGATCTGATTGTGGAGAAATCTACTGAGCATGAACGCCAGTACCAACTTTTGAAGCAGCAGAGGGAGACGTCGACTGGACGAGAACAGAAGGAGTCCAAGAGCAAGAATGTGCCGACCACAAGAAGCGTTGGCACAACCAGTCGTCGGTGACTTCGACGACAGCGGCTAGCTCGAGCACGACTGCAGTGCAAGCCAGGCCGCAAGGTGAGCAGAAGCCAAGGACGTCCAGTGGACCGCCTGGGCCCTGTGTCAAATGCAAGGAGATGCATTGGTTGCGCAATTACACCAAGGCGACGGACGAGGAGAAGAACGAGCTGTTCAAGCGCTTCCGTGAAGCGAGGGACAAGAAGAAGGCTCGTGTCAATCATCTAGGTGAGCTCATTCCGACTTCAGATCGCAAGGTGACTCTGAATGGTGTACTGGAACTCCCATACTGTCCTGACAGCGGCTCTGACTACACAGTCATCGGCCGTTCGTACTGGGACAAGTTATGTCTCGCCGACCCAAGTGTGAAGGCTGAGATGCTGGATATTCCCATCCGCAACCAATTTTTTGGATCATCGTGGTGACGGCTGATTCAAAGGCCTGATGATTCACACTGCCGCGGGGCTTGTCAAGCCGATGGATCCTGCGGGTGTTTAGATCGTGGACGTCGATGATGATGAATTCATCGTGGGTAACGATCTACTTGTGATGCTGGGTATCAATGTCGACCAGCAGCTGGAGTAGTTGGCCAGCCGTGGTGACGATGAGACCAGTGGTGATTCGATCGAGTTGGAGGCGGACGAGATGCCGTTCAACCCAGATGGACCGTCCATTTCGTAGTGGGTAATGCGGTCCTTTGCAATCCAGTACTGCTGCTCAATCTGACGGTATGCGTGCGTGCTCACCTCTCGTGATAGTTGTTCAAGTTCTGCATCAGATAGCGCATGTATCCCACGGCAGTCATCCTTTTGCTGTAGTCCATCTCTGCCACCGCCTGCACAAAAATGAGCGTGTCAACGCATTCATCGAGAGGCATTTCAGGTTTCAAGATCTCTTTAATGTGACCCCAGGACGTCTCAAGTCTGACACACACAGTTAGTTAATCAATCAGCTTCAAAATAGAACCATTTACACACTTACCGGTTGTTGGTGTGTTTACACAGGTGTGGCACGTCTGAACGAAATACATACACAGCCCAACGCTCCTTTTGATGGTCCCAATTCTTCATGAAGTACTGGAGGAACATATGCTTAGGCTCTGGGATGTTGTAATTTGAGGTTAGATGTGCGTTATCCAGCAGGAAATACAGGTACTTGAGGTACTTTGTGTAATCCTCGTTTGTTGGCGCGGTTCTCAACATGACCACGGCGTCTTCAACCTGGTCCATGTCAAAGCTGCTTGGTCCACCGTACTTGCTCTTGGCCATTTCGGAGCGGATGTACTTCTTAAGATGGAAGTAACAGAGAATCACTTTGACATGGGGAAAATACGACTCCAACAAACTCAGCTCTCCCATGTTTTTGTCGATTACAATCACCCGTATCTGCTCCCAAGAAGGGTTTGAGAACTTGAACGCCTCGATGGCATCTGTCAGGCACTCCGCACTCTCGTTTCCATTAGACTGTGCTGCTCGTATTACCCCTAATCATACATACAGTATAATTAGCACACACGGAAGCATTGAGGTGCCTTCAGATACATGTTTGGTACGCGCATGAGTACCATAGGAGCCTAGAGATACCGATAGGTATCGCTAATTATATGGCCGTACATGTCGTTAATCATAATGAGAACAGTTTGTATTATGAATCGTTTGTGTTATGCGTAGCATCCACAAGCAGCACCTCCGGAAAAGCCTTGAACAATCACCGCATTTGACGCGTCTGCAACGTGAACGTTTGCGCCAGGGATTCATCATCGACAAACACTGAAGCGCGGTTTCATCGCCGCCCGCAAAATCCTCGCAGAAGAGTCTCCAGACGTTGCTCGACAGTATCACTACCCCGGCGCTCTTCCCGCATCCTCGCAACCATATTGTGAACGTCACGAAGTGTCACGTTGTGACCTACAAAATAGATCACATGCGATGTAAGACAATGTAGCAATTACAGCCGAGCAAACAGTAGCTGTACCTGTCTTTTCGCGAAGAAACTGCATAATTCGCTTGGGCTTCGATCCAGAAGACTGCATCACGTCAACAAATGCTAGAAGTACAGGATCTTCAACACGATGCACCGGCGGATGGTTCTCGTAGACAGCTCGATCAACACGATGGTTGTGGCTCGTACTGGAGCCTGTAACACGGACCATGAACTTCCGTTCTTCTTTGTTCCACGTCACAGCGGCCTTAATGTCAGCTTTACACTCCGTTGACTTGCCAAAGTAGGCCTTGCACTAGCCTGTACTGCGACGTTTTCGCCGCCACCCGTGGGTGCAGATGTACTTCGCCCAAAATGTCTTGAGCTCTTGCGGGATAAGCATTGGCCCTGAATCCGACGTTTCGCTGGAACTGCCACCAGCATGATCCTTGATTTCGGCGTTGCGGCGAGCTACCGAAGTTGAGCTGCGAAGTCGAAAGAGCTGGTGGGTATCCTCCTGGTACCTTTCCAGATAGTCCTTGAAGGCCTCCCAACTTTCGTGTCATTCCGTGGCAATCGGCGAACTTTCCCACATGCCTGCCGGCGGTACGTGCACCTCCGGTTCACTATCACTCATTCTCCTGTACACCAGCATGTTAACGACATTTACAGCAAGAACCAAGACCCCCCCCCCATTGCCCCAACGCACGCCGAAAGCTTCCCGAATTGACCGTCCACTTATGGTCAAAACACACGAAACCCCGAATGCGAGGCACAGAAAAGTTTGAGGATGGGAGAAAGGGGGGGGAGGGGTGTCGCGCTTCAGATTTTTGAAATGTCGAGAGCGCCTGGAAGATATCCACGGTAATTTATTGGATTCGTACTGTATCAATCCCTGTAATTACGATCTCAATCAGTGCCTCTATTCAGTCTCTTGATATTATGTGATTTGACCATCTCCAACTCCCACTCAGTGGTTAGCGCACCATCTGAGTGGTGCTCTTCAGCACCACTTTCGGTGCATAGAGGATTGTAAACGGAGCCGTTCTGTGCCATCGATTCGGTCCGTTCATTTCCGAAACAAGCTCCAACACCCCCAAGCTGTCTATCCCCATCCCAACAGGCTCCCCGCCCGCTCGCCCGCCCGCGTGCCCACATACCTGTTGTACTACCTGCCGACGGACACATATACGCTGATCCTGATAAGAGTCGTGGGAACACTGTCCTAGTACAAGCTCAACGAAAAGCAGGGCGACGCGAGGTGCGGTTCCGGCATAGACGCCATAATCTACAGCTCGATGGACATGCCTGCCAGCACCACGCACGCCTCCTTTGTCATTGCTGCTACTTCTATTATAATGATAATACTCACGTCGCTAGAGGGGAGCTCATCCGAAGGGTTGTGCGGTTTAAGACATCATAGTACCACGCTTGTAGCGTGACGAAATGAATTGTAGCATTAGGGCGAGCTCGCGAAAATAGTTGAGCTAACCAGGAGCAAAGGTTACGCGGAACAAGTAGCAGTGAAAGGTTTGACATGGGATATGGCTCGCGGCGGTAGGAATCTACACTCTGTGGGTATGCTATTCCATCTCTGGGCCTCAATTCACTCTGGTGCGCCAAAGCGAACCATCCGTGGCATTCTCGTGAAACCGACGACGCATTATTAAGAAAAAAGCTGTATCGTGCAGCCTCCATGAGTCATGCAGCATGGAGATCTTACACCTTTGTAAACACCATGACAGTGTGTCATTTTTGCAGGGTATGTTGGAACAACTTAATTGGCTGCTGCGACATAATCGCAAGTGATACTCAGTGCTCATTCAATCCCGAGATGGTAAATATCCAGAAAAATCAACATGCAATTGGAACTGAACGCCGGAACTCAGCTAGGTTCCTTTCGGGTTAGACAGTCTTCTTCCGCGTGCAACTTTGATTTAATTGCTGAAAACGCGCGGCGACAAGTAGAAATCATGCACTAGTAAGCTTACAAGAATTGGCTGCGCGTTCTAGGTACGCCGCTCATTTTTCTGGAGACCTGGACAAAGATAACTAAGGGGAGTTTGGACATGCTACCATGACTCCGTGCTCGTCGTGCGACCAGGGAACGTTCATCATTAATAAGAATTGGGGACCCGGGAAGGTTCGCAGTTCGAAGATCAAGAACAACGTCAACAGCAGCACTAAGTAAATAATATATTATGTGCCAAGCAATCGGTATCTGTTTCAACTGACTGTCATACTTTGATCACCATAGGGGAGAAGATTGACAGTAACATGATTTTCTTCTAAACTACAATAGTATTCGAATATTTGCGTACACGCCCGAAGACTGCTCACAACAAAACCACCTGTAAAAAAAGGGACTTTATTTTTAGCGCTTACATGGTGCTCGTCCCGGTGCTGATGCTACAATACATGTACACTGCCCCCAGTGTCTATCCAGCAGACGACGCCACTACGTGTAGCTAGTAGTACCGGAGTAAAGTATTCATCTCGGCCGGTCCAGTACACCAGATCGTCCACCAACGCGATGCGACAAATGGCTCTTTCGAGTTAAAAAAATAGCAGCAGGCTAGAGGAACCAAACGTGCGTTGTTCAAAAGGGAGACTCGGCCAAAGCAATTTCGAGTGACGTTTTTGCAACGTTAAATGGACTCAATAAAACCCCATCGATCGTTAAGCTGTACCCCCCCCCCCCCCCCTCAGACCACTTTCATCGAAGATAGATCTATATAGAAATTTGTAAGGAGAAACAGTTGATCTGCGTAAAAAGATCAGGAGGAAATCTTCTTCACCCTGCCGACAACACAACCGCCTAATGTTCTTGGTCGTTTATATCTAACCTGTACCTCCGCCATCACACATGCCGTTGTTTGAGTCAAAAACTAAGTGTGTTGTTGTCTGGTGCTTCAGGGAGCTTACGACCGAGTTCGGATCGCAAGCTCATTGTGAAAGAATTGTATACTATTTTTGAGGTGATCGTACCCGTAGGATGGAAAGCATACACGTATGCTCAATGGGGGGGGGGGGGTAAAGATTAAACGCTTTAGCTTAAATCAACAATATTGCCATAAAAGCTGCGCTTAGTATCGTTGCAGGACGCACTTCGTTACAGTACTTTGCATGTTAATCGTCGTCCTACACTAGGATTGTGCCTGGATGGCAAGAGTATTGTCAAAATACTCTATAAACTGGAAAATCGCAAGAAGATATTCATATTAGTGGATCTCACGGAGCTCTTGTAGAATAATTCTACACAAAAAGACATGACCTCATTGGTCAAAATAGCCATTTTTGTATAATGATTTTCGCTCTCCCATTACGCACCTCTGGGAGAGCGAAACGTGGTTGCAGAATGGGTTTGATTGGTTGTATTCCGCATTTCCTTCTAAGATGGATATACATGATTGGCTAAATATCCGCTGTTGAATAGAGACATAGAATCTCACATCTATATGTAACGACGTAGGTCCAAACGTTCATGGACGTTGATTGGCTACTCGGGATTCTTTAAGAAAAGCTACGTGAGAACCACTAAAATTTTCAGTGGCTGCCGACATACATATGTATATTAATATACATAGAGCGGTTACAAGAATGGCTATTTTGACCAATGAGGTCATGTATTTTTGTGTAGAATGATGCTACAAGAGCTGCGTGAGATCCACTAATATTAGCTGAAAGTCACCAATAGCGATTCAATAGGCTAAAACGACGCGCCCCTAACCTGATCACAATCACTTATCTGGAAAGAACGTAGGACAGATTTCCGACGGGACTATAATGTGATTTGATTGGTAGTTAATTGGAGTGATTGTGGCATTTAGGCTAATGATGTCAGGGACGCATACTTAATAAGTATCTAAATTTGCGCACTATTAGGGGGGGTCAGAATTAGTTTTTTTGTGGTGATTTTCTAGCGAAATGACCGACATATATATTTTTTATGGTCGGTGGACATTTCATTTCCCGAAATGATTCACCTAAACAGGTAAACCATTTCTGAAATCGACAACCATTTCGGAAATGGCTAACCCTTTATGATACTACGATCCGACCATCACTCTGTTTATCTTACCAATTGCATGCCTGTCCATAGCAGCAGTGCATGCGGCTAGCCTGCGTTCGGGAGCTTTTGCGTCACCTAGCATCGATATAAGCATGAGTAGAAGATGTCGCTTGCGCTCTGACCCACGACAGTGTGCGTTGATGCTGCAAGGTGCCATACTGAGCTGCCAAACAGTGCAGAAAGGTACAATATGGCATGGGACGGCATGCTATTACAGCCACTGGCCAACACATCACCTGCAGACACTAGGAGGGTTCTAAGGGCACTAAAACATACTATGTAGACCGTGGAGCGCCTTCCATCAGCGCGCAGCGGCTGTCGCCATCTACCAAGAGAAAATAAATGAAAAATGACCATCTAGCTCAATTCTGACCGGGGTGATATTTTGGGAGATGTCTAGTCATTTTTTCGTGTTTGAGTGGTGATATTTTTCGTACCATTTCTTAATTCAGACTCCCCCGATTAATAACTGTAAGCTGATGTCAGGGACGCACAACCGAGCGAGACTTCCCACCATGTCGAAGTAAATTGTAGATATTAAATAGAACGAGTCGTCTAGTTGCTGTATGTGGCAAGATCATATCTTACAACGTTGCACTTTGTCAGAGCTCGGAGCTTTCCATGTAAAAATAGACAGCGACGCTATTTTACCATAATTGCGATGCACCAAACGACGATCCTGTGCGCGGAAGCTCAAATACTTCCGTAAGCTAGTCACACGGGCCATCGTAAAAGTATAAAATCGTCATCGGGTCTGGGGTGCCGATGCTGCTGCTCCATTCGCGATCCCACTACACAATAGCAATGTCTCTGCGGTGGTCTGCTGCCTCTGTTTTGTGGCGACGAAGCTAAAGGGCATACTCTCAAGAAAAACAAACACTATCAAGACTTCGGTATGCGCACCCAGTCTTTTCCGGGTCATATTGATTTCATTACCGTGTGGACTACGATTCCTACACATTCGACAGAGCTAGAAACAACCAATATCTTCAGCACTGCCTAATTCTTTCTCCACTTACCTGTAAAGCGTTAGTGCTGCTCAGTTACCACTGTCCTGCTGTCACTGCTGGTCTTGCCACGACCTCCTAACGCAATATTGTGGGTACTGGTCATATCATACGCCACATCTTCATTATCGACCAATATATACCTGTTAATCGAGTTGCTGCCATAGATTAAGCAATTACACCTTTTACCAGACTGGTTGGTTGTTTCCCCAATCAAATTGGTGCGAGAAGAATATTTAGAAAACCTTAATTCTATTTCCAAAGGTTTTCCAACCTAAGTGGTTTTGTCGTAAATCGATACCAAGCAAGGTGGTTTTCCCATCCTCGATGATTTAGAGCCAATTCCTCGATGCCAAATTGAAGACGTAAAAGCAAGTTCTAAAAGCATCTAAGGGGTCTACTGTGATCTACGAGCTAAGAGCTTTCCTAATGAGTGTGTTTCATTCGCAAAAAACTTTTCGCTCACAGTTTAGGTGAACCATTTTGCTTGGTAAAATAAATCAGAAAGCCACATTGACCCCTTTTCTCGCAATATTAAGTTGCGCGATTACTTTCCGCACCACTTTGATCGGGAAACGACCAACCAGCCTGGTAAAAGGTGTAGTTTATTGTGTGCCTCCCATTGGGCACCGTCACGGGCCCAGCAGCTATAGCCACAGCGCAGTCGAGCGGAAAGACGCTGAATGACGAAAATCATTGGCAGATTTATCTTATCTAGTAACTGGCTATTGCCATCAGAGCTACCGCTGGCGTGTGTGATGAAGCACGGTGTCAGACACTAGGTTCGTGTACCGCTCTGCAGAGCTCGCAAATGGCAAATTTCGGTTTTCCCAGGGTACCCGTGTCCAGTCCGGCATCCACTTCGGTTAACCGAAGTCCAATCCGCTCCCTATTTCGGGTACCCATTCCTACCCATGGGCGAACCACGGGGAAGCCCCCCCCCATTTTTGAAGAAAAGTGCCCGTTTTGGACGTGATTTCTATGGATAAAAGACAGTTTTACCACCCCTATCTCAAGCCTGTAACGAAGCTGAGCAAACCGAACCACGGTACTCCTTCTTTTAGGTTCACCGCTACTGATGGCCTATCAAACAAACACGGTTTACCGGTATACTGTCTTCAATAAAAAAACCTCAGGTTTTTCATGTTCGTTTGTGCGCCTGTCGATAGATACGCAAGTGGCGAATCTTCGCCTTAATGCACTCTTATTGGCTGTAATTGTCAAACGGAGATCATACTTTCCTTCACGAAGTGCCGCACGATCTAGTAGTTCAGAAGCCTTGTTGGATCGAAACCAAGATTCGCGTCGCTACTAGCGACGAGCTATTCTATCATTCTTCAATTTGCTAACTAAGACCAACAACATCCCGGTGCCTGCCTTCTAGGTAAGCATGACTATTCTCTTTAAATTAAGGCTATTGCAACTAAGGATAAATCGTACCATTACTTTGAAATGCAGGGCTATCACAATATGTACCGGAATATGTTCAATGGCTTGCATAACATCGTTCGTCAGCTATTGCTTGGCCCACAAGTCTGCGTGTTGTCGTTTCGGCTTTCATTTCAATATCACGGACAGCACTATTGAGGCGATCGTCAATAAGTTCTCTGAACGATTCCCGAGCCGAGCTTATCGCTTTCAACTGGCTCGCGAGTTTTGCTTCAATTCGTTCAATGCGTGCTGACAACTCAACTTGATGCTTATCTTCAGCGACGGTATTCTTCTCCATGATTCGCTGTTCGGCGTCAGCCACAGCCTACTTCATATTGTTTCGAGTCTCCTCAAAAACCTGGCTGTTAGCACATTTGAGTCGATCATTCAGGTGATTTTCCATTGTTTTTACGTCACTAACCATTTCCTTTTGAACGATATGATCCACCTTGTGATTTAAATGTACAATATTTTTGTCGAGGTTTGTCTCCAGTGCTGCTACACTTGAATTTGCCTGAGCTCAAGCGGCTGCCATTAACTCTTCGAGTTTCTTTTGCATTCGAACCTCACACTCGCTCATTTGAGCTGCAATGGTGCTGAGTGCCTTCACCTGGTTCTCTATTGTGCATGTCAATAGACGAGACTGAAGCGCCGATGCATGTTGTTCAGCTCTTGCTTCCACCGCTTCATTGAACGAAGACTGGGCCAAACTCATTGCTATGTGAACTCGTTCATCGCAAGCTTGAGCGACTTCTTGTGATATATTATCAGGGTCAAGTAGGTGATAGTTAGCTGCGTGAATATCAACTGCCTCGTCAAGTCGTGCGCGCGCTGTGTCACTACGCGCAGCTGTCTCTTGAATTGCGTCGCTAATGGTCGAGTGAGCCGTTTGCTGTGAAGTGCGAAAGCTCTCTTCCAGTCTGATTTGCATCTTCTGATCGATTGCTGCTGCTGTATGCTCAAGTTCCGCTCGTGTGTGAACAGCAAGCTGTTCAACACGACGTTCGAGACCAAGACAGTCTTGCTGCACTTAGAATTGGATATCGCATAGCGCTTGAGAGATGTTCATAGGCTGACCGGTGAGTTGTACGATGTCCTCCTGCACGGTAAGCTGGCGGCGGCGATGAACCTGGGACAGCTGATTCTCACCAGGCTGTGAATCATCACAACGCTGAGCACCGGCAATCATAGCGAGCGCGTGCATCATCTCCTGTGTCGGGTTCCTCTCTCTTGCTAAGGCCGCAGTAAACAGTTTCGATCTTGGTTAGTTTTGCCCAACCATTGTGCCAGCAAACGAACTTCGTTTGCCGTCCCATGCTGGTTCCTTCACTAAAATAATATCGGAAACGAACCAATAAAACGTCGCGAACCAGGTTCTTGAGGTTTTACAGGCTCGCTGAAAGAACAGGAAATCTATGGTCGTCTTCGCTTCGATCCAGGCTTGCCCTGTCTCCTTTTTGCGTTAATTTTGGTGACATAGTGCAAGAACCGACTTGATCTTGCTTGGAAGAAACTACGAAAGTGAATTTACCACAAACTATGGAGATCTTAAATTGCTCGGGTACCCGTGTCCAATCCGAACAACTGTTGGCTCGACTTCGGGTCCAATCCGATACCCGCTACTAGTAGCTCGGGTACCCGATTTTGGGTACCCGATTGCGAGCTCTGGATTTTGTATGGTTTTCTGATTATCGAGTTGGCCAGTTGTCCAACGCAAATCCAGTGTTGTTATTGGCCAACGCGATAATCATAAATCCATTTAAAATCCAAGATAATTGAGGCATCACTAATCGTGAAATGCCGACTAAAATCCTACGAACGTCCTACGAATCTACGACATATCTGTCTGTCGGAAAAACCACTATTCAATTCTACCCCCATTATTTTACGCAGCAGAGACCAAAATGGCAAAGGTTCCGCGAGCCGTCGTGAACTTCCTGTCAGACACCGTAACGCGCCCGTCCGTCGCCATGCGCCAGGTGATCGCGGCTGCTGAGGTGGGCGACGACGTGTTCGCCGCAGACCCGACCGTAAAGCGGCTCGAGAAGGTGGTGGCCGAGCGGCTCGGCAAGGCTGCTGCGCTCTACGTGCCCTCGTAAGTTCGACCACTGCCTTGCATTTAAATGATGCTTGAACTCTAACGTCCTTCATGTATGTTTTTTTGCGACTACATGTAGTGGCACCATGTCGAACCTCATCGCCATCGGCACTCACTGCCGCCGAGGGGATGAGGTCATCTGCGGAGACGAGTCCCACATCTTCCTCTATGAAGGTGGAGGAGCCAGCGGTGAGCATGCCACCGCTACTATATTACCCTCACTACGTAGCTGACTGAGGTTTTCTTGTGTGACCTATTCAGCGTACATGGGGGTGAGTCTGCACACGGTGCCCAACCTACCGGACGGAACACTTGACATCAAGGACATCCACAACGCCATCCGAGACGACGACCCGCACTACCCACGTACGAGGCTCGTTGAGATCGAGAACACACAGAATTTCTGTGGAGGAAGAGTCTTGCCTTTGTCCTACATCCGTGAGGTCGAGCAATTCTGTCACGAGCATGACCTTCGCCTCCACGTCGACGGAGCTCGACTGGCCAACGCCAGCGTGGCGTCCGGCATCCCAATGGACGAGCTGGTCCGCGGTGCCGACTCGGTCTCGCTCTGTCTGAGCAAAGGTTTGGGCGCTCCCGTTGGCTCCATCCTTGCCGGATCAGAAGAGTTCATCCATCACGGCAAGAGGCTTCGCAAGTCTCTGGGCGGTGGTATGCGCCAAGCTGGTATTATCGCATCGGCAGGTTTGTACGCACTCGAGCACCAGTTCGACCGCCTCGTGGAAGACCATGTGAATGCGCAGGCGTTCGCGCACGGCATCTCCAGCATCCCGGGCGTCCAGATTGACCCCGACATTGTCGACACGAACATCGTCTTCTTTACGCTGACTCCGGACGCCAAGCTGGACGCGACGACGCTCGTGCAGAAACTAGAGTCCGAGAAGGGCGTGCTCGTTGGCGCCTACGCCGACGGTAACCGCGTGCGGGCTGTGACGAACCTGCACATATCCAGCGAGGATGTAGAGTATACTGTGTCGTCGATGCGCGCGCTGTTGACCTGAGATCGAGGCGTTTTATAATAACTTGGATGCTGCGTGCGTGTTGATGGCGAGAGTGACGGGCTTAGGCCCGGCAACTTGATTTGATGTGTCCTGCTTGCCTGCGACGGATACCAAGTGCAGCAAGCTCAGGTGGTCCTTCAGTAAACTGTTTCTCACTCGCCGTCCACATGCGTGTGCTCACGCACAAGGAGCACCACATGAAAGTTCCTTATCGATCATGACGTGGTCCCTGTTCCTGCTTGTCTTGGAGTTTGTATGTGATCGAAATCCTTAGGCGTACGTAAACACGTCGTGAATGGTAAAAGCAGTGGCAAAACTACACTTATGTATAAACTATTGCCTGTATGGGAATAAAACCCACAGAACAACACGTTTTCGCGGCTCTTTTGCTCGACTGTCTATCTTTCTGGCGCTTGGCTTCGGTGTCATGTCGCTGCGACCAGCGCAACTTGCATGCTAATTTCACCACTTCCTGTGCATAAACTCTGGCGTGTGCGAGCATTTTGCAGCAGTCCTCGCGCAGTCGTGACGTCCGTCCACCATGTCGGTGTCAGCGCTGCCGCCAGCACCTCAGTCACCTCATTTTCAGATCAGCTAGCCTCAGCTTCAGCTCCAGACCAAGACCAAGACCAAGACCATGACAACAACTCGTCGCGTAATTAACTTCATGTCGGACACCATCACGTGTCCGACGCCTCGCATGCGCAAGGCCATGGCCGCCGCCAAGGTGGGCGACGACGTCTACGGCCTGGACCCGACGGTCAAGCAGCTCCAAAAGGTGGTCGCCAGTATGCTCGGCAAGGAAGACGCCATGTTTGTGCCCTCGTACGTGTATTTTGCTGCTTGGTTCCAATTCTGAAGTTTGTGCTCATCCCCGTACTGAACTTTACCTGTCTCTGTGACTCTTCAGTGGCACCATGTCCAACTTGATCGCCATTGGGACGCACTGCCAACGCGGTGACGAGGTCATTTGCGGCAATAAGTCGCACATTTTCACGTACGAGGGCGCCGGCGCCAGTGGTGAGTGTCCGTTGCAGTCGTCGACATTTCTTTTTAGGTTTTGAGACAGGGAGCTCATTGTTTTTTGTTGCTCTGATGCCCAGCGTACATGGGTGTCAGTCTGGCAACCCTACCAAACCAACTAGACGGCACGATCAAGCTCAGTGACATGGCTCGTGCTGTCCGTACCGACGACATTCACTACCCGCGGACGTCGCTAGTGGAGATCGAAAACACACACAACACATGCGGTGGACGCGTTCTTCCTCTCTCGTACATCCGTGACGTGGAGCAGTTCTGCAAGGAGCACAACCTGAGCCTACACGTGGACGGTGCGCGTCTTGCAAATGCCAGTGTGTCTTTGGGCGTCGCTCTTGAGGACCTGGTGAAGGGCGCCGATACGGTCTCCTTCTGCCTCAGCAAGGGTCTGGGTGCACCCATCGGCTCCGTCCTTGCTGGGTCCGAGGAGTTCATTCATCATGCTAAGCGGCTACGCAAGTCTCTAGGCGGTGGTCTGCGACAGTCGGGCGTAGTTGCCGCTGGCGCTCTTTACGCACTGGAGCACCAGTTCGACCGCCTTGCGGAGGACCACGAGAACGCAAAGACACTTGCATACGGTCTGTCCACAATTCCAGGAATCCAGATCGACGTGGACAGTGTGGACACCAACATGCTGTTCTTTAAGGTGTCCTCTGACTTCAAGATCGACACGCCCACGCTCGTGAAGAAGGTCGAAGAGGAGAAGGGGATCGTTTTTGGCGGGTACTGGAGAGACGAGGAGATCCGTGCGGTGATTAACCTGCACGTAACGCCTGACGACGTGGAGTATACAATCGCTGCTGTACGTGATATTCTCGCCGCCAGCGAATCCAATTTTCAGGTTGCTTAAGAGCTGTAGGTAGCTACATGTGACAGCCAAACCAGAGCACAGAATCCACCCGATTATTTCAATAAGAAGTGTTCATAATGGAAAGCTAAACTGCCTGTAGCTACGTATTCGAGGGTGTCGTTCGAATACATGTACACACATGAGAATCGCGAAAGCGAATCAGATGTGCGAGCCTTGAACGGTAGAACGACGGAAGATGTTGTTGAAGAAATCATGAACCCCTCTCATTTACGAACTATTTCGATACGCAGAGATGAAAAAAAAAAACTCGACTGTTATTTCTTCCGCTTGCTGGCCGGCGAGCTGTCTGTTTTCACTACGCCGACGCTTCTTCTTCTGAGTCCTCATCGGTTGACGAATTCTTCTCGTTTTCATCACTTGAGACGTCAATGCAGCACAGGTACGATTGCTCCGTCCATCCAGGAACACGCATCGACGGTAGCTTCGCTTTAAACTCTTTGTCTGTCAAGCGTTGATCAATCGGTGTCATAAACTCGTAGCTGCTGAATAGAGGGCCAGCATACATAACCTCATCAACGATGATAAACCCAACGACGGGATCACCTACACCGAGGTGTAGCACACCACCAGCGTCCCCATGTTCACGAGAAGGATATTTGGTATGCACGTCCACCACTAACACATCGCGCTTGCATGAATCCATCCGACAGTCGTAGA
Source organism: Phytophthora cactorum (assembly GCA_016864655.1). NCBI lineage: Eukaryota > Oomycota > Peronosporomycetes > Peronosporales > Peronosporaceae > Phytophthora > Phytophthora cactorum. The sequence continues at coordinate 755,563 of NHQK01000008.1, forward strand.
ACAGTTTGGGATACCAGCCCCCGTACTTCGTTAAACCACTTCCTGGCGTTCTCTCCATCACCGAATTCATGAACGTCACCTGATCTTCATCTAGTTCTTGTTTGTTGGCTTTACGTTCGGCGATCTCGCCAAGTATTTCCATCGTTAAAGCGAAGTTAATGAATACTGACCCCCCCGCCTACGCTGAACCTGTGCAAGGCCTGCGCATCTTCTCCAATACTTTCCATTCGTAGTGCCATTGTGCGCATTTGCTTCCAAAAGAGCGGATAAGGGTCCACCATGCCGGCCGGATGCTCGCAAGACATTTTTAACGATGACTTTTGTGTCGTGTAGAGCACCGTATCGTGTCGTAGCTGTGTGAATGAAGCAATCTGCGTGTTCATTTGACGACGCTGCCAAGTGCCAGAGTGAAACGTGTTTGCCGAGTTGGGAGATGATTTCGACAGGGCTCGAAGGGCCTGAAGCCACAACGTGCTGATGCTCGCGGTTTCTGAAGCTGGATCTGTTCCACATTCATTTTCATTGACGAACATTTCGTCCATCATCCGGCGCAATGCCACAAGTTTCGACGAAATGGAAATATCGTCTCTGTGGGGCCTAGACACGTCCATACGAGCAGCAAGCTCTTGAGCTGCTTCATTGTTCCCAAACAAAGTACATGCAATATCCAGTGCACTAGGATCCCGTCGCGGTTGCATCGTTCCGTCGTGTTCAACTTGGGCATTTTCAAGCTGAAAAAAAATGAACGCGCTCCAAACAAAACGTTGGCCAAGCAGCCTAAACGAAATGGGGGCGGGGAGGTTATCATCAGAAAACTGTGAGCTGGAGGAATTTTGAACAAGTTGACCCTGGAAATCCTGCAGTAGCTTCTGCCATTCTTCAATGCCCGTTTTGCCCCTTTCGATTAACTTTTCCATCATACAAACTCAACGAATTCGTTTGCCGAAAGCGAGTCAGATCCATAGCCGCCTTCAGCTACCAAAGAAGACAGCATATTGTCAAAGTGGACAACGTCATCAAACCGGTCGGACTCTTGAAGGCAGTTCACCAAGATCACAGAGCACAGTAGCTGAAGGAGGCCGTCGTCTTGCTTGACATCTCCAGCAATACGAAGATTGACTATTCCGAACCACATCATTGCACGGAAATAACGCTTTAGAGGCTCCGACTTGGTGTAATGTCCGCGCGGCTTGAGCTGCGAGAAGTCCACGGTACGCTCAGCAGAAAACAAATCTATGCCATCGGTCCGTTCATTCAGAATTGCCGACCACAGAGTTTCCATTTCCTCATGACCGCCCAGTAGCTTTCCTCGCAGCAAGCTCAACCCCATGGCGAGATAAATTTCCACATCTTTTACAGCCTTGATAACTTTTTCATGGTCTTCAGACACGTTCTCTGCCATGGCAATACATTCAGAGAGACTATCCTCCAATATCGCGCGTAGTGCTGGAAACAGGCAATTCTCCTCAATGTCCACAAGAAACGCGTCGAAACTGCGATGCCAAGCGTGCAAGATCGAATTCGACGTCACAAACACCAGCAAGCCGTCCGAATACAGTCGATAGTAAATGTCTCCGAAGCTCGAAAACCCGAAACGATGTGATGCAACTACACCGTTTGCTGCCAGCTTGGTCTTCTCTTCAGGTTCTAGCCGAAAGTCAAACGACCGCTTCTGCTTCAGCGGGTGGTGGACGTTAGAGCTCAATATTTGTCGTACGAACTCTGCCCCATGTTGTTCTTCAGCCTTCTCACGCTTCCTTTTCATTGACGCTCGAGATTCAGCAGGACCAGCGTCAAACGTGTCAAAGAACTTGCACTTCTCGAGCACTAGTGGCACACTGTTGGTCGAAGGCGCAGTGGAAGGATACTGCTCTAGCAGATCTTTCGAAGTCAGGGAAGTTCCAGTTTGCGCCAATGCAGCGACAAATGCTTTCGCAGCACTCATCTCTGTAGTAGAAATAATTGTGGTCAGGACTTTTCTTCAAAGAAAAAAAAAAATGAAAATGAACACCTAAATCGAACAGTTAACACTATAATAGTCAAGATACATCACTCAGCTGAACGACAAGTCGGTTTTACATTTTCTTAATATATATACTTAAGTATATTTATATTTGTAGAATTGAAAAGTTGGCATAGACAGATGAGCAGCAGATGGCGACAATTGAACGTCATCGGCAAGATGACACCATCCTATCCCACTTCATACACAGCACAGCAGCAGCTCCATCACGAGTCGCGATTCGCGACAGGAACCAGAACCCCATCAACTGCATTTTGAGCTCCATAGCGAGCGGACCAGTACCGGGGGCGCTAACAAGCGTTTTGCAAAAGAAGGACGCAACTTTTTCCTACTTTATTCGGTAAAGGGACCTCCAAGTACCGAACAATGGAGGAACATGACGCGCGTGATGGCATGAAAACTGATCGTCAGGCCGCAAGATGCCGCATCAGTGAGCTACGCGTCATCGATGGCCAAGACACCATCACGTCTACAGTAGACCAAGGCGCCTCGCCAATGGATGCAGGTTGGAGACCTCTTGGAGCTTCCATGGACCAGGTGGGCTTTCATCTGCGCTTATGTGCTTTTCATCTTCTCCTCCAGCCGATGCGCGATGCTCAAGGCATTGATCACGATGTACGGCAGTCCCGACGACTACACTTTCAGAATGAAGACTGCAGTCATCACTCTTGGGTTCCTGGAGGATGTCGCGTGTACGACCTACTTTGTTTGTGCTCTGTGGCTGTTTGACATGTTCAAACGCTCAATTATCCGAAAGATAGAGCGAAAGAATGGAGTTTCGATGGCAAACACGGGGGATTTTGCGACGTTTACGGGATCGTGGTTTCTATTCTTCGTGATGATAATGTCATTTGCCTCCAATATGCTGCTCGTGCTCAACAGAGAGATGCGATTCACGTTTGACGTCCTCGCTGCTATGATCCGGGAGAGAGACCACCTCTCCAAAGCTCCGCTGGAATTCGAAGAGGCTCAGTGACCGCAAATCTTGTCGTGATCTGTACTACCCTCTTCGCAGTTGTGCGCGTGCGAGCCAGCTGGACTGACTTGACTCGCTGGAACCCGACACATCTGCTATTGGCACATACAAGTTCACGACAACGCACTGTCAAGCAGAACGACAAGGATACAGTAAGACTGGTCAAGTACGAAGAAATAGCGCTTGAAGATGGTATGGATACCAATAACACGAGGGAAAATGGCAGCAAGACTGCGTTTTCCTCGAAGCGCACTGTGCAGTAAGTCTTACTGCGCAATTGCAGGGTCATTCTCGCTTTTCTAGGTCTTGTACTCTTGCCTGCAGTGGCCCTCACGGCTAGCAGGATATGCTCACCGCTAGTTGCGTACTCAGCGTTGAACACACCACTAAACGAGTTGCTTGGCAACATGTTTTCACCCACACTGAAAGAAAGCACGCTTCAAAATGTGCAAGAAGTGGAGGCGTTTATTCACCCGACTGAGAAGCACAAGCTGTTGGCTACCAATTTGCTGTATCGACGAACGACTGGCTTTTCCGGAGACCTCGCTTTCAACGTCAGTACAACGGACGACAACCCTCCAAACGTGTTGGTTATTGGAGTCGAATCTGTTCGGTACCAGGGCTCGCACTATCTCAATGTTGTTTACCCGAATCTGTTCACCAGCCCAATCTCTCGGGGACAAACCCTTCTTCTACAACGGGCTGGACTATCTGCGAACTAACAACTTCGATAGATGGGCTAAGCGCGATCGACTCGCTCTTTCCACTATGGATAAGCCAAGGGTGTATATCCGTGGAGAGTCTTCTCATCGCACAAGGTCCACGGATGCGACTGACTGAAACAGTACTTCTGGATGGATGGGTTACTTGGACTACGAATTTGGTTACCCCAGCTGTTCACCGACCCAAGGGCTACGAAACGTTCTTCACACTGGATGTGTACAACAAATTGATGGCTGGACAAGTTCTTTATGCGTAGTCAAGAACTTTTTAGGGATACGATCGACTCATGAACAAACGAAGAAAACGAATATAACTACAGGAAGTGATTCTGAGTGATCGGGTGGCAAATCCATGGTAGGAGTACAGGAGACACTAGCTAATTTTCGGTCCAAGCAATACACTATGAAAGACAAAGAAACAGAGCGGGGAATTTGACTGGTAAGACCTGGACATCACGCTATTCTCCGAACAAAAGGACTAACTCCAGTCATGCACTTTTTGAGCTCGCCGAATACTACTAAGGAGAAACAAGATTTTCAAGCCTACAGGTAAAAGCCACGAAGCTGCTATCAAACGGTACCTGGATCTTAGATATTTCACGAATATGGAGCTTGGGCGATTCTTGGACCACATGTCCGCCGAGGGTATTCTCAACGACACTATCGTCGTCATTGTGGGTGATCACGGCCAAGCACCGGAAGCAGACCTGTGGGACATCCATGAGAGCTCAGTAAGGCGCGTGGCGTCGGCCATCATCGCTGAGGGGCGACTGGGTACGGCGGAAGGGCCCTCGTGGTCCCAACAGGGAAGGGTACCAGGCATGGGTAAACCTTTTACGAGGGCGCCGAGGGTTAACCTCGGCTGAAAGAATAGATAGGAGGCGACACGCACTCCCCAATCGGGCAAATAGGCACAATAAAGCCGTCCCGTAAACACCCGATACTATTCGGCCACACACACTTGGCCTTGCCAGATGAACCCTCGCTACGGAGCTTCGATTCCACCGACAGGCATAACACACTCAAACAAGCTTGACCAGACGCTTACCTTGAAGCCGGACGTCGCTCGTGTGCTTGAGTGGAAATTATGTTCTGTATTTATGTTTGCCCTTTCGGGCCATGTCCTAATATGCAATCCTAATCAAGAATACAAATATCAAGTGAACTACGATCCATTGTGGACCACTTCACATGCCAAGTGACTCCTCAGAGCTCAACGAGTCTTCCGGAACCATCGCCGAGCGTTCAAATAGTCGTCGTGCCTTCCCAAACGTCGCTCCCAACGGCCGCCGAGTCTTTGTACCGTGGCCGTCAGTTCTTGTCCGCTGAATGCAAATGCGGCCAGTCCCATTATTAATAATAAGGACAGCCTGACTTGAACGACATCTTGGCCATTATGGAGCACCGACGAGTCTTTGGTAGTGACTGAGTCGAGTCTCTCGCACCTCGAGGTCGCTTTCTGTCACTTGACCGAGGGTTTGTAGCTTGAACAACTTGAAGGTAGTCTCGTCCTTGCTCGCTGATGGTCTAAGCGATCTCCAAGAAATCACTACACCACAGTGTTGTTCTTCACGCTGGTCACAATGTACTCGATCTCGGCGATAAGCATCCCTTCAGTGACGTCAGCAGACGCCTGGCGTAGCTTGAGGTCACAGAACACGTCGAGTAGGTCCGGCTCGAACGCGTTGGTGACTGGCTCAACGACGGTGTCGTAGTCTTCACCCGATATACGGCACCGAGCTCGCAGCTTGTCCCCGTATTCACGTCGGTCACGCTTCCACTTCACGAGTGCCTCGTGAGAGATGGTTGGAATCGTCGGCGGGACCATTGGCGTAAACAGTGGGACCATTCCCGTCGATCTGCTGTAGGAACCAGCATTGCCACAAGTCGTCACCTTGATGTAGTAGCTTGTAGTCGGTCTCCCAGCGTCCACTGGATCAGCGCAGCGAAGAGTAGGCCCGCTCGATCAGTGAAAGTACTACTAAAGAATTCTTTGTTGTGTATCCGGGGTTTGGAAACCAAAACTTGAACACGCGACGATGCGGGGACTGACCCGCACGGAAAGTAGTCGAATGTATTGATGTAACTTGCAACCACTTGAGTGATTGAAAGCAGAATGTGAAGTGAGGTCGAGTAGGGGGCCACCAACTCTCACTCAATGCAGAGGGCATCCCACAGCTCAACACGGCCAAGCTGAGAGGCAGACAATCTGGCGTCACCAGATTGAGAGACGGACTGAAATGGCCAGCTTCTCCAAAGCTGTTCTGACCCACAGCAATCAAGCCCAAAGGAAACATGTAAGCTCGACCTACCCAATCCTCATACAAACTGGCCCAAGCACTGCCAGTTTGGCCAGCAGATATAACAGCAACTTCAACGTCCTCCAGCTGGCAGCCGTCGGACACTCATGGTCATCTGTGATCCCTTCTCTGGCTTGTGCGTACGCACCACTGGCGGTGGAGCCAAGGTGAAACGCTTGCATCCACTACAGCTTCAAGATAAAAAATCATTGTTCTTGGTTCGTAAACAGGAAATCATGTCCATTTCTATTCAATGCTACCTGTACTTCGCGGGCACCGGCACTAATTTGTGGCAAGCCTGCTCTCTTCTTCGGAACAACACTACACGACTACTTGGATCATAACGAGCGAGGGGTAAACTATTTAATTTAGGCAAGAGCTAGTAACATGCTTAAGCGTACTGCCACTCAACGTGCGTCGTACGAGTTCCATTATGTTTTACGAACCGCATGAAAAGTAAAGTTCTGTTTTTATTCGAAAAGTACGTGTATATTACTGTATACTATAATAATTATAGTACATGTATTGTTCTGTTTTCATTTGCGGTTCGTAAACAGGAAATCGAATGGCGTAATCCACTCTCCAGATTTCAGTGATTGACATATCGATTGCCAAACAAACGTTAGAAATGCTTTTTTTTGGTCTAAAACATGGCCTTTTTGATCAAGCACTTCAACATTATTCAACACCGCCTCCTCCGCTGCAGTCCTCTCCCAGTTGACAATAATGGTTGGTTTGAAGGATTTCCAGATCCCTCTGAATAAGAGATCATAATTTGGCTTCAATAGTGCTGAATCAGCACAATACAGGAGCCAGATCAGCATTTACAGCTCGCTTTTAGACTTCCATCTTCATCTTCAACCTCTATCTTCTAAGTAAAAGACCTATTAGTCTTTTACTTTTCAGCCTGAAAATACCTGACTAAAAACGTTTTTTTCCTGTTAGTTTTATGCTTTTGAAACAGACCAATCTATAGATCGACATGGAAAATTCAAAAGTCTCAGCACATTCCTCCTGGTTCAGTATGCAAGAGCTGACATTGATTCATTTTTATCCAACTACTCCTGCTTTTCAATCAAGCCTGACGGTAAGCTGGGAGACCTTCTCGAATCCTTCCGTAATCGAGACCAGGTTGCAGTGTTTGTTGTGCAGTCGACACGATCTGGCTCAGCTCGTCCATACAATTGCACACAAAAGACAGTCTTGTGCAAAGGAACACCCCATAACCAAAGACGTACGTGAACGATCACAAGTTATGAGTGTCATATCCACAACCTCGTAAGTTTTATCGAGCACATGGCAGTGTGCGTTGTGCCTGCCAGCCAGTTTCCCCATCTTGCCGCGAACAACGGCACTACTCTTAGCTTGTTGCTTTTGCAGTCACAAGGCCTCGGGTATAGCCACCTTCACGTTTTGCAGCACGCTCCATTGAGCACCTCCACGCACCCAGGGAGTCCGGAGAATCTCATCATCAGTGGAGGCTGGAGCAGATCGTGGAGCTGCTCACAATGGCGCTCAAGAACCATATCTATGAGTGCCTCTTTATTCAAGATGGCTCCATTTGCATATTAACGTTTGTCTCTCTTACTTGGCCGTGTCATCGGCGTTCGCTCTTCTGTGAGCGAAGCCATTGCATCATGTTTTCGTGCCCGTTGTCACTGGCACAAGTGAGTGCCAGAGTGATCGCACTGTCGCTTAGAGCCTCGGGGTACGTTGTCTTGACCCACTTGGCGACCTCGACGTGGCCGTGGGAGGTGGCGGCAGTAAACGCCCAGCCGATCCAATGCATCTCGTCTCGATGTCGGACTACTTGAAGCAAGAACTGCACCACATCAAGATGGTTTTGAGCAGCAGCGCCATCGATCGCCGCCTTGGTGCAGCCCTCACGTCGGTTAGAGTCCAACCACTGTACTACCTCCAAATGTCCGTTCGTCGCGGCGCCGTCCATTGCCCACGTCGTGCAATCCTCGCGGCGGTTGCTGTGTAACCATTGCACGATGCCCAAATGTCCCTTGGCAGCAGCGAAGTCCATGGCGTAGTTAACGCACAGGTCGTCTCGGTTCAAATGTAGCCATTTCACAACCTCCAAGCGGCCGTTACTCGCTGCCCAGCTCATGGTGCGTCCGGCATAGCAGCCGCTCACGCTGTCGTGTAGCCATTTTACCACGTTGAGGTGGCCGCTCTTGGCCGCCTCGTCCATCGGACTAAAGTTGTAGTCCTTCCACAGGTTCTTAACGCTCTGGTCCTCGTGCTCCTTGATCCACTTCAACACGTGCACGTGGCCCGACGCAGCTGCATGACGCACCATATTTTGACTCAATGGCGTTGGGTCTCGCTGGTGCAGATAGCTGAGCTCTCGCTCGCTGTCTCCACGCCGGCAGGAGGCAGCGAAGACTCCGTCTCGACTTAAAGTGTCCAGGAAGTCGCTGATACGGCGAGTGACGTGGGGCAGCGCGCCGCCAGCAGCCGAGAAGCACTCGCGCGTCACTAGAACTGCAGCCGAGAGCAGCGGCCACTCAGTAGCAGTTGATGCCATCGCGCAGAGTGCAGGTACAGGGCCGATCTTGAGTGAAGATGACTCGAGCCATAGCGGATGGTGACCGGTGGCCAGGGATAGGGCCATTATCGGCTGAAGCTGGAAGATGGATACCTGTTGAAACGGACGATAATATAAAAGTTTGTATGAAAGCTATATAACATAGCTGAAGTGAAGGAGCTGCAACTTTCGGCCGACTAAGACACTGGAAGCTTACCCTCTGCGCCGAAGCCAGCGTTGTTACCCAGAAGATTCAAAAACATTTTGTATTCTTCACAGATACTGAGTACCCAGCATGTTATTTGGAAATACAACACCTTCACAAGAATGACCGCTGAATAAACAAAACAAAAACCCACCTTAAAACAGATAAAAGCCGGGTAAGGGGGGGAAACGCGTGATCAATTAGCTTCGAATCTGGTAACCGTTAATACCGTTTCGTCGCCAGTACTCGCCGTACTTGAGCAAGACTTTGAACTTGGGGTCCTTCTCGTACACTTCCTTCGGTATTCCCTTAAACCCGAAATGCTCGGAGAGACGTTTGTAGTCCCATTTTGCCTTCTTCCAGATCAAAAACTGCAGCTTTTCGGGCAAAGGCAAATTTGTCGCAGCCTTACCCAATTTGTTGAACAAACTTGTCTGGATCCCTCTCTCTTCTTCGGTAGCGTCGTCATCCATCGGCCCCGTGGACCTCAAAATCCCCTGGCTTGAGTTGTCGGTGAGCTTGTGGTTTTTGTGTCCTGCGGTTCCAATTGCCTCCCCGATTACCAGCAAGGCTGCCGTGAGCACCACGAAAATGTAGAGCTTCATGCTGCTTGTTGTTCGCTAAAAAATGCGATTAGGATGGCAATGTGTGCGCTGGAGAGACAGTTGCGAAGTGAGTTCTACTCCAGGTATTCGCTAAGAGTCGCCCACATGGGAATCCGACTATACAAGGTATACTCCATTGCATGCATAAAATGGACTTTGCCGAAGGTCTTGGCAACACTGTCTCGGGATTAATATCTAATCCCAGACACATCGCCTTGCCGAGTCAAGGACTTAGAGGCCGGGGTGGGGTGGGGCGAGCGTAGTGCAGCAAGCGAAGAGAGCGGCGGGCCCACGGCTATAGGTCCGCAGACGTGTGCAAATGCGTTAGTGTCCTACCTTTACTGTAATTTAACCGGGATACACTCTCTACACACGTATAAAAGTCGGTGCAGCAACGTGTGCTATTCGCTCTTTTTTTCTACCTGGTATACTTTAAAATACAGTATCCACGTGACTGCCACAGTTGGTGGATAGGAAATTTTGATCGGACCCGATGGTAATCGTGGTACCTTCCCTCGACTTTTACTATGGAGATTTTAACCCGAAAAATGTCACGCAAGTCCTGACTATCCATTAGCAAATATTATTTTCAGCCAGTTAGAGGCGACGGCTCTTCTGTGCAAAACCCCACTATTATTAATAGAGCGCTCTGTGTACAACCACACAGCCAGATGTGTGTAATTCAGTTTTTTCCTTATAAACAGATGCTGTCAAGTTCTTCAATAGTGTTGGGAGATTGCCCAGTTCGGGGCGCCTTTGACGTTGGCAACAAGTTTCGGAGGTTTGTCACCAGGCAACGCCAAAGTATCAAACATTGCAGTGCCATTCACGACTGGAACGGCGGTCATACGGTGCTTCCACTAGATGAGGGTAATCTTACAGCAGATTATTTTCCCTGATGACTGCCCTGCTCGCCACTGTCCCGTCAGACCGTGATGTTGGGGCCGGAATAGCGGACTCAGAAGTTCGGTGTGGAGCTATTATAGGTATTGAGGACAAGATATTACTTATTACCATGGTACATGTACAGTATTGCTAAGAAATTTTCTACTTCGTATTATTTAACTGTGATAGAAATTTATATTAAAAATGTACAGGATGGGTTCACTAACTCAAAAGATTATCGAATTATTTACCCCTTTAATTAATAAATAATTTGGTATAAGTATTTTAAGTTCTTTTTATTATTTAAAAATAATTAAAAATATTTATTTTGAAAAATATTAAGAAAAATGTATATTTCAAAAATACAAAATAAACGATAAACACTTTTAGCACGTCCTGTTGCTACCATTTAGCAGAGTCCTAAGTTTTTATTAAGCAGTCGCAACCCCCTATTTTGTGACACCCAATTATTTAAAATAATCAGGTACTTTTTATCCCGAAGAAAAAAATATTAGTTATTTATTATAATAAGAGTGGTATTTCAAGAATATCTAAACAATTTACTAGCGTAAAGGTCTAAAAGATTACCAGGTATTTATTTATTATCAAAGTGGTGAAATTGGTAAACACGTTACACTTAGGATGTAAAGCTTAAAAGCATTAAGGGTCTTACTCGTCGCCGCCTCCGACAAGTTTTGAGTACACTCCAATAAAATAATCAATTTAGTCGGATACATGTCAGAGGTGTACGCATCAAAACACGTGCGTAAACCATACGAGCTTGTCGTACTTATCTGAGCTCAATACAAAATAACAAACAAAGGTTTGACAGAGGATCCGACATGTTTATTTTTGGGCATGTAGCCGGTGAATGAGGGGTTAAAATTGTATACACTGCGCGCCGCGATCGGCTTAATTCCAAAATCAATAATGCTTCCAGACATTTAACATTTCACTGCGATGTAAGTGGCGACGAATACGGCCACAACCGTACGCAGCTAGCATGTAAATATAAATGATGAAAGGAATGTGCAAGAGTTATCTCTATTGATTAGGAGGTTTGGAGTCGAAATGTTCTTTTTTCCTAGTTGACAGTGGAACTTTTACAAATCTTGCCAATTCTAATCAGGTTTTGGATAGATCTCGGCTTCTACATGGAGTATGCTTGATTTGAAATATGGACCGGTATTATTCGCAAAACGTCGAACTGATTTTGTGTTCCGACCTAAAACCGTACTTAGTCAGATTAGAGTAAAGGAGTAGCACTCTCAATAATTCTTCCGTGAAAATTCGGCCATATTAATAGCGCTAATCCCATTTTGCCTCTAATTATTCTGCTACTTACATTGTTAATCATGGGTGAGCCCACCACGATGGTTACACCCGCCTGAGTTGAGGGTGGATTAGCTTCAAGCACTCGTCATTCGTCTGTATATTCTCCGCATCTTTAATACCAAAGAAAAAACATGTACATCCATCGTGAGAACAGTTAGTAATTGTAGGCAGAATTGCCAATAAAAAAGAAATTGCTTAATCTTAAAGTGCCAGATTTATCTAGCAACCCACCAAAATATGCAAAAGAGCACTCTAATCAGAGATTAAGCGAGGTCGCAGAGTGTACGCGTTTTGGCCGAGCTTCGTTTTGGGAAGTGCAAGCTAAAAGAACAAAATACGTATTTGTGGAATTTTCTTCTGCATTCTAAAGCCCTTTCCTGAAATTGAAATGGAAAGTAGTAGCTGTGTCGGCTATCTTTCGTGTTTCAAGAAACGGTACTGCACAGTCAAGGATGTATTTGTTTTCTATTTATAGTTTAACTGTCAGACAGGCTTGGGACTGAGTCTGACCACAACTAGAGGCGTGGAGTATATTATACGTAGCGATGGTATTACTGCAGATAATACATGATTCCGTTTTTCACAGCTTAGTTAGAAAAATATAAAGTTGTACGTGAAAATGTGGATAGTGGTTGTTCTGAACACGAAATGTTACGCGATATCAGGATACACGCTTAAAACTTACCAATAACTATTTTAATTCAACGGAATCCTTCCAGAATCGGGTATCCGACGACAGCAGTGGCTCAACAACACCTGATCGATAAGGCACAACCTTCAGTGAAACCGGAGCTATAAAGTTATCAGCTCAAACAAAAAAGGAGGAGCTCTGAAGCTCTCCATACTTAATCCAACTTAGAAAATTCTTTTACTCAAAGTATATGTTTAGGAGGGTTCGGTTCCTGCTAAGGTTGCACGTGTACTAAAAACGGGTACCGCTTCCAATGACATTTCATTCCTGATTAACCCTTTCGCGAGCCACTTGTCTAAAGTATACTATCCAAGGTCAAGATACTCTGTTCCAAAAGGGCATAAAAATCGCCCTTTAAGGAATTCACGGTTCTCGCCGGAGGCCTGAGTGCTGATCACTATCCTCCCGGATGCGGGACAGAGAAAGCCGGACGGTCTAAAAGGGCGCAGGAAGCGCCCTTTCACATATTCACGGTAGTTTCCAAGAACACAGCGGATTGGTCAAAAAAATTTTGGGACGAGTGGACGACTTTGACGTTCATTGGTTGAAATGCGACGTAATTTATGCGGTAAGAAATCGTAACCTTCGTAGTTTACCATACCAGTCTCTGCGTACGCGTCGGTGACGAACTAGTAATTCTGGGTTAGAGCGGCAGTCTAGCCGCAGATGTGCTGTAGGGAAAGGCAGATTAGCATAGGAATAGACCGGAGAGTTATTGTATCTAGAAGGTAAATTAGCAGAAATGAGTGTGGAACTGCTGCCGCTTGGCTACTATGAATAGTGACTTTTACTGGATGATGTTGGGCTTCCAGATATGCATCTGATTTGCCAATTCTATGCCCGTCTGTTTCCGCCCTCACGATAAGCACCGACAGGTGCAAATATCACTATCTTACTATGCTGTGTACCGTATTTCTCATCCAGAGATCCTGGCCGCACCTGTAAATTGTTTACCTTCCCAATCAGATTGATATCAATTAGAGCAATGACGAAATGATGTATGAAATCGTACCCCTGTTAATTTATGCTTGAGACATGACACGTCACCCACTCTCAGACCACACAATCGAATTTGCTCCCTCGCGGGGATGCCGAAGCGCGCGCGGGATGAAGCGCAAGGAAGCACAGGAAAAGGTCAACGTCGACCGGCGCCCCATTTAGCTAGAGCTGCAAGCGATCATGGTGGCGTCGTCGCGTTCAACGACGCGTGATCATGGCTCAAGAAGGCTGGTTGGTACTCTAAACCGCCACCCAGACGTACTCTGGACCCGCGCTATCGCTACATTCGACCGGATGGTGATGCAGACGGCCAGGAAGGCGTCGATTACCTTCTTGGCGAGGCTGCTATTCTTCGATACGCTGCCGCACAGACAGGTACGGGGCTTGCTTGTGTGAAAGTGCGGGAGGATGGCGCTAACGACGCGTTGAATTGTTGCCGTAGAAGCAGCAGGCCGTGGAGACGGCGGCAGCGGCGGGCCGACCGCATCGAGACCAAGCCTTGACGGAGCTCAAACCGGTGGTACCCTCGGCAGTGGTGGCCGTGGCAGTGGTGGCCGCACAAGCCGCTATGGTGTGGCAACGGGTGCGTAGCTGTCTTGCTGTCGTGTGTAGTGTAAGTGTTCATCATGTGTGGATTACTATGAAAATTTGTATACTTGCTATAGTATCAAGCGCCGTTTCTGGGACACCTCAAGGCACCGTGGCTACAACTCATAAGCAGACGCGTGACTCGTCACGTCGGGCCCAGCAGCGAGGACACCCCCCATGATGTTGCAGGAGATATACCTGAATAAGCTGGTGGCATTCACTTCGGAGCGCGAGGCCTGGATGAAGTCCAAGCATTACCGCCTTATCGGGCCAGCATACATTGTGGGGCGTGTTTGCCGACGGCTGATGCGAGGCAAGTTCGCGTCACTGTTTGAGATCCGCTGGCTTGATAGCCAGTTCTAGAACGTCGTCGAGCACGTGAGTGTCAGCTGTGTTCAATCCGGTGTGGAGAACTACAAGGCGCTTACCCGGTTGAAGGGCAACCCTGACTGGCAAGAGCTGGCTACGGGTGACGTCGACGACGACATTGACGTGGATGATGACGACGATTTGCAAGTGGCGGACGACTACGCAGAATTCAATCCGGGTATTTTGCTTCTGGCCAGTTTGCAATAAGTCGAAGCGACTCAAAACCTGCGATTTGAGTCCAAAGGAGATGTTGACGCGCCGACCGACCTCTACCAGCGTGCCGATTGCTCAACGAATACAACTCTCCTACCACAGTATAAGCACCTGTTCGAACACTCGGCCACCTCCAGCTTTTTCGCGTACTTGCCTATTTACTTCTGGTGCCAGGTGCTGTTCGAGACGAACAAGTACGCTGCTGTTTACGCCGTCAAGATTTCAACTCCATTCACACTCGCGCAGCTGATGGCGTTTCTAGGCATCATGTTCTACATGGCTTTGAACGACAAAGGGGAATATGCGAACTACTGGGGTCAACAACCAGAAGACATGATATTTGGCGGGAACTCCATCTCGCTGGATTGTGCGATGTCTCTAAATCGCTACAAACTTCTGCGATGCTGTCTGAGTTTCAATGCTGTACCGAACACACTGAATCGTGACGCTGCTGCCCGTATCATACCTCTACTGAACTTGCTGAAAGTGACCGGCGGCCTCTACATCAAGGTTGGATGGAACGTGGCTCTGGACGAAGCCAGCGTAGCGTGTCGGCCTCGGCAAGGAAGGCACATGATTCTGTTCAACCCCATGAAGCCGACGGGCAAAATACCATTTTCGGTTCTACGTTGCCTGCTGCTAATCTACTTGGATCGCTCTCAACTACAAGCTAAATTGCAATAGGTGTGATGTTGGCAACCGGCTCGAGGGTGTAGTTGGGCATGAAGAAGCATAGTCGCTGCGGGCAAAATTTGACAAGGTGTCGAAGATTCGACAGCACGTATTGGAGGTCGTGAGGCCATTGTTCGGCACTAAGCGTATCATCAACATGGCCAATTACTACACCTCGGTCCAACTGCTTCAAGAGCTGGAGCTCCAAGGGCTATACAGTCGGGGTACCATCAAATCTAACAGCAAGCACTTCCCTCGTCACACGGTCCTCGGTGAGACCAAGTGTACTCGCGTCGATCTCCGGCAGGCCATCTCCCGTGATTATAGCATGATTGCTGCCTCATGGTGCGACGGCGACATCGTCAACTTGGTGTCGAATGCCGACGCATCTACTATTACGCCTGTTACGAGGATGGTAGGCAATACGTCGAGCGAATATTAGCTCCGACATGCATAGAGCAGTACAACCAAACATGCAAGGCGTGGACAGGTTGGATCAGATCCGAGGCAAATTTTCAATTGCAGACGGTCACCCCGTCAAGAAGTGGCACAAGACACTAGCGTTGGCAATGATCAATATTGCACGGTCAAATGCGTACTTGACGCAGCGATTAGCGAAGGCAGATCTCACCGCGCGTGACCCGCATCGAAAATTTGTCATGGATTTGGCGTGTGAGCTCATGAATGGCAAGTGGACCGAAGCTCCGAGCGAGGGTCGTGTGGTGTATGGAACTAGCTTGTTAGACGACGTCGTGAATGCGGAAGACGTTACGCCGACTCCAGTATCGACCCCCAGCGCGAGCGGTCCTGTTCGGCGATGCACCGCCGTTGCCGCTAAGCAAATTCACGACAAGAAGAGCCGGAAATGACGCAGATGTGTAGTATGTCGCTGGGAAGATCGCTACCCGACGGAGGTGACAACATACTGTCTCACTCACAGTGTGAACTTATGTCGAGAAGTGAACGAGAAGCCACCAACGAGCTGGATGTTCCTACAACAATCATGGACATGTTGGGATAAATTCCACAAGTTGTATTTGCCCCAGAATCTGTTCACCGTGAAAGTAATATTCGCAGGGGATCGTCTCTAGCTCAATCTAAGATCGCTGCTGTTGGTATTAATACTACCAAGCGCAACCTACCTCAACCAAGCCCAAAGCTAGACGTTGTGCGTCAAATTGTCTTATAGTTTCTGTCGTCGGTGGTTGAGCTATTGGAGCTGACGTGGATGCTGGCACGGACGAGTTGGCCGTGGTGGCCAAGATGCTACTGTCCCTGGATGCTGACGCGGACGAGGTAACCAAGCTGTCGCTGGTGGCGTGGAGCCGTTGGCTACGGTGACCAAGCTGGTGGTGCTTGCGCGAACGGTGGTGCCGGCTGGACGAGGTGTCCGAGTTGCTACTACTGATGTAGCCAAGTTGACCGTGATGGTCAAACAGCAGCTAGACGAGGTGTTATTGCGACTGGTGGGGACAAGTTGGCGGTAGTTGCCAAGATGCGGTTGTCGCTGGTGAGGACGAGGTGGTCGGTCGTCCAGATGCTGCTGGCCAAGTTGTCGGTGTTGGCGCAGACGAGTTCGTCGTAGTGGTCAAGATGCTGCTGATCGTGGACTATTGCGAGGGCATCATGGTGTGTATATTGATGGCTTCATGCTAGACTACCTTCTGTTATAAATATAGAGCGGAGTCAAACTAGACTTTCAGTTGCATTCTACCATCCGTTCATGTACTAGCTTCCAGCGGAGACAGAATGGTTGCGAACATCTACCACTGTGTCGCGGGCAGAAACGAGCAGTCGCAACAATGATTCGTGCGTTTGGCATGGTGCTAAATTATTGGGCGACAACAAGCTTCGCAGATTCCTCGAAAAAAAGTAGTTAGTGAAGATAATTGTAGCTTCGCAAATTGGACTTTGTACGGACAGTTGCACGTCTCGTACGTCCGCAGCCTCGATGAACACCTTCCGTAGAAGTGGGAAGGAATCAGCATGTCTTTGAATGTGCTGTGCTCCGAGGGCACACAACTCAGGGCGAACTTCGACCCCAATACAGTTGCTGATGCAGGTAGTAAGAGCATCTTGCGCTAGTACATTGTCAATACCAGCGCCCACATCAAGAAATATGTCATGCTTGCTCCATGGCCCCAGTGCCTTGATCATGGCAGCAACCCCGGGTGGCAACAACTCCCCCGCGTTATTCTGCGTTCTGCCAGCGTCCTAGCGAATGTCTCTCGCAGTAATATCGCTAAACACCGACGCGAGAACTTGTATTGCGTCAGGCAGCGGCAGCAATGGAGAGCACGACATTGCTAGCAATTGGGACGGTGCCTGAAGCTCCACCGCTGCACTGGCCGACTGCTCTTTCAAGGAATCGCCCGGCGGCTTCGCCACTGCGACCACCTTCCGACTTACCGTAGTGCGCCCAACTGCTTCGTCACTGTGCCGCTCGACGGCTCCACCACCGCGCCCAACTGCTTCGCCACTGCGTCCACCTTTCGCCTCATCACTGCGTTGCCTGACGGCGCCCCATTCTGCCTCACCGCTGCGCTGCCTGACGACCCCACCTACCGCCGTGCATCTGCAGATGACAGCAAACATCGCTCTGGCGCTGATCCACCAAAGAAGCTGCGCGAAAAGTCCTTGACGGCCTTACCGTACGTCTGCTTGAGGGATGCGAGGCGCAGCCGGAGCTCGGTGGCTGTCCGCTTGGACTTGGCCATGCGACGCGCCACGTCAGCCCATGTAACCCGAATGCCCTCCCTCCCAAACTCGAGGGCGATCTGAACTAACTGTTTGTCTTCCCAACCGAGGAAGCTGGTGCGCATGAGTGCGTGTGACTTCAATTAACTATAGCCGCACAGCAACCGACTGGTGCATTTGTATAGCCGTTTGTATTACCACCACGACTGGCGCTGGATGGCTGACCGGGAGAGGTAAGATAAAAAAAGATGGGTCCCCAATTTATGAATGCAAATGGGTGATTCGGTCGGCGTGGCACCGTATTTTACGAGCCAGACCAACGCATACGTTTGTACCCTCTGTTGTGATTGGTAGAAACACAACACGATAGTACGTCAGGCCTCATAGGCTGAAAGGGCACAAAATGCGCCCTTGGAGTGGGCTTATTCGCACCGTGTTTTGCGAACACGCTTAAAGGGCGAAACATGTATCCTGTTAGCGCGAAAGGGTTAAACCTTAAGTGTGGAAATAATTCTGTGTAGAATACGGTGCCCCACAAATAATTTTTGTTTTAGAATGGAAGGTTGTGTTTGTAAACGATGCTGCGAGCGTTGGTAGTCAGCTTTTAATTAACGCGGTGTGCTTGTAGGCGGGAATAACCGTTGGCGGATATGTCCACATAATAAACGAAGGTCATTACGCAGAGTTTAGTGTGCAGTGACTGTTTATGAGGTGGGTCGCTCAATTGGCGAGACAGAATAACATACCACATGTACCGCTGTTAATTTCACAAGACACTTTATCCAGTGCGATAATTGCATTCACCATACAGTACTTCAAGTATGCTGCAATAAAGTACATAGATTTAAAGCAACGAATCGTTTATTAATAACTGTTCGTTGCCTGAGTGGGGGGAGGGGTCTCAATATACCGCAAAAAGTGTAATTAGGCTAATCGTGTCTCTAAGAACACAAGTTGTGTCTACCAATTTTAATCCCTAACTAAATGCGGCGTTCGTCGAATATCAGTTCCAGAGCAAATTTGATCCCTTTCAGATGAATAACTTTTTGAAGTATTCTGTTAAAAGTCTCATGAAGTATTTGATAAATTGTCCTAAAGTACGCAACTTCGGGTCGTTCAATAGTCGTGAGCAGAAATAAAACAGAGGGCGGACTGAGGCTGCCTATACTTAAACTAGGTGAACTTGACGGGCGTACGTGGGGTACACAATTGATAGTTATTGTGAAATGCGGCTAAAATGCTCACTCTCTATGGCCTTATCGATTTTTCTTTATCAGATTTGCATATCCGCAAAACAGAGCATAGAAGCGACTATGACGCAATTTCTGCTCGTTAATGGCGAGTGTCCAATCTCGCTAGAATAAGCCACCTCGCCTAAATGAGATACAGAGCCCACAGGAGCCTCATGTGTCTACCGAGTGAAATAGGCAATGTTTGCAGACTTGAATGTCATCTAAACCTTATATCGAGCTTCTCATAACTACCAGATGCCTCATAGTTCTTGGTGGTCACTTAGCCATGCTGGAGACCTAGACGCATGGCTAGCTAGCTAGATTTATATAGCCGAATAAGCTCGTAATGTCGAGTTTGAAAGGGACATTCCGGCTTATTTACTTGCAAATCGGTTCCGAGTCCGATTAAGCATACGGTTCTGTTTGCGAATCACCAGAACATATTTGAGTCTAAAACAGAGATGGGAATCTAAATAGGAGAACAGGTAAGATAAATGGATTTGAAGTCTAAATAAGCCATAATCCCAACCAATTCACAAACCGATTAGACATTTGGGTTGCCGATCACAATACATTGTGTAGCAACTAAAATAAATGCATTACTATTTTAGGAAAGTAATTGGGAGTTTGACGAAGATATTGGCCTTGCTCCTAGGGTCGTTATTAAAACGTTGGTATTGTATTTGCCCCGTGGTGTAGGCAACTATTAAAATGAATGCTAAAAGAACCGGGTCGTTCTGTGCTAGAGAGGATGCCTCAATTGTTGTTTGACCGACCATCAAGCTAACTGTAAGTAGCATGAACTTTAAAAGCAGGAGTTAATGTAGTAAATGAAAATGAAGCGCAAGTGCATTTTTTTTACACCTACGTGGATTAATATATCCTCTGGTGAGCGAAGCGAGGTGGCCATGGAACATGTGCTCGGCTTCAAATTGTATTCACTGTCTGCCGTGGCGACGCTTCTTGATTTTCCCTATAATTTATACAACACTTCATTCTGATCGTGTCATCATTTAAAAGTTAATAAAAAGTAAAGAATGTAGAAATTATGTAAAAGCCCCCCCCCCCGCCGAGCGAAGCGATGCGGGTCGCAATATTGCTTGGCCTCAACTTGCGTAAAGACTCCCGCTTGCAGGGCTCCGCTCGGCTTGTCATATACATAATCGTGGTTCCATCTCCCCCATAGTTAAACGGTTAACCCTTTAGCTACCAGCCCTGTCGGTAGAGGTCAACGTGGATCTCTGCAAGATCGAATCAAATCACTCCATTCAAAACTTTAAATGACATTACACCCAATCAAATGCGCAGCTGGTACCAACCACTCCCTCTAAAATCTAGTGTAGTCAAGGTCCAGACAGGTCAAAGTGTTTCAAAGGGTCTCAGGAAACCCGTTAACAGTGGTGTGTGCGGTTGGTGCGGGATTGCACCTTGTGAATGGGACCGCTACCAGGAGGAGCTCTGGCTCACTACAGGTCGTGTGCAGAGGAAGTTAGTGCATCAGAAGCACCGCAACAAAGTGCTTTGCCAAGTACTTGGGCGACACTATCTTTACCTGAGCGACGGAAGCTTTCAAGGCGCTATTACTCCATGTGTGGCAAGCAAGCTCATTGAATATTGGCCAGACGAACGATCTAAGATACGAATCATGTATTATTGTGCTTACGCTTCTGGTAGTTTGATACTCTCAATTGGTGTGATCGTTCTGTTGCTGCGTTTGCGTGTGAAGGTTACCGGCTCGTCCGTTGATGCTCAGCAGACCGCCTCAAGTGAAGCCCGTAATTGAGGTGAGTTTTTGAGTACAGCGCGGTGATGAAATGCAGTGAAGCACTCGTCATGAAAGCCCCTATCACATTTGTGCACCCGTATTTGGCCTTCTTTTTGATGTTCCGCAGACTGCACAAGTAGCAAAGCAGCTTTCCGTTGATGTTCTCCGTTGAGCTCGGAGTGATCATGTGTCGGCACCCACAACGGCATCGATAGTCTCACGAGCACGCTTTTGTTTTTTTTACTGCAGCTCGCTCCTCTACTTATTGCGCTTTTCCGCTTTGGTAAGCGAGTCAGCCAGCCTTCGTTTAAATTCGCGTAGCTCCAGGCCACTTACCCCAGCTGGTCGGACCGTGTTGAGTTGTGTGTGAGAGTTGATAATAGCAATATCGATCAGCCAGGTACACATTGTCGTCCCCAGACGCTTCTCACCGCGGCGGATTGGATTAGTGCTACGCAGTTGATCCACTCTGTCAACTGCAGTCATGCAACGGTTGTAGGCAGCAATTGGAGTCGGGGCCATAAACACTTTGCGATGCAGCATTCGATCATCTGTCCAGCGACGTATATGGTAGGTGCCATGGCAGCAAAACCTTGCCTCTGGTGAAGTCGAGGGTAGAGTTAGCTTCAACGGCGTAGATTTCAGATGATTGGTGTAGAAAAGGACGATTTTCCGATCCTTGTAAATGATATAGCCAGCTCGCTCAGATAGAATAATTGCTGATGCTTAGGTTGCTCGTTTTGCTTTAGCAATACGCCGTTGTGCATTTTGTTGCACCTGTTTTCTTTTTTTTTCAGCCAGGTTCGGGATCAACGGTAGCAACTGGCTCCCAACCACCTCGTGGACCACCATCGATACCAGTTATTGCTGCTGAGACTGCTGGATTGTTGCATTTATCGACCAAGTTGATGCGAACGGCCCCAAGAAGTTGCATTTCACCGTCCGTGAGCTTCAAAAATCGGACATCATATTTGTCCGGCTTGGTGGGCGTAAACGTTCTTGCACGTGTCCTGGCCTTAGTCCGAACAGTCACCTCGTCAATATTGCTAACGCTAATTGGCACTGCAAACTCTGCAAAGCTTCTGGAAATGTTCCATGATTCCTCTACAACGCCACAGTGGATTTCTCTTCTTGTCAAGCGTGGGGTGTTCTAGTGGGTGTAATGTCAGTGCTCCACGTATCTGCTGAAATCGCGTCCTTGTCATTGTTTCAATAAAGGCAGACTGACCGAGAAAGCGACGATCAGACCAAAACTCGGCAATCTCATTCATTGGTCAAATGCTCATCGCAATTTCAAGACCTAAATAGGCGCTGAACTCACTTTGAGTAACAGCAGTATGACCGTCCACGACCAACACATCCGATGTCCACTTGTGCAGCCGATCATTGAGTGGGGAGGTGAATAACAGCGAAAATACACCGGCTTCCCGCTGAGAATCGTATGAGGTTGCCACTTGATCCGATATAGTAGTGTGTAGGCTGCTATTATTGCTGAGTGAGGCTATATACTGATCTACAATGATACTATCCTCTTCACGGATAGTCGATGAGTTTGTACACTACTAGCATCCTTCGAAGACGTAGCTGCTGCATCGCCAGCAGCGCACTCCGTCTCTCCAGCAGGCTACAGCGCTAGCCACACGTTGAGCAGCTTCACCGCCGACTCCTGCGACATCGTCTTCCTCCGCGTCGACTTCCCAGTCGCCCGTCAGGTCGCCGACGCTATCATCTTCTGTGCGCGAAGTCTGGATCAAAACTTTGTGACGAGGGAGGGGGAGACCTCTAACAGGCTTATATCACTGGAATGTTGTCATAACGTGACTTCAGGAGATACTCTAGTAGGGGTCC
This sequence comes from Phytophthora cactorum, assembly GCA_016864655.1. Taxonomy (NCBI): domain Eukaryota; phylum Oomycota; class Peronosporomycetes; order Peronosporales; family Peronosporaceae; genus Phytophthora; species Phytophthora cactorum. The sequence continues at coordinate 778,224 of NHQK01000008.1, forward strand.
GAGCGGACCTCTACTAGCGTCACAACAATGTTAGCGAACAAATGATGACAACTTTTGCCCAATCAAAGCAGTCTTACTCACCTGCTAGAGGTCCACAGAGACCTTTACAAAACATGGCAGATAAAGGGTTAACCCTTTTAACCCTTTAGCTACCATGCTTTGTAGAGGTCTCTTCGATCGAAAATTGTGTCACAAAATAAAGCTCACCCGTTGGCTAAAATTGGTTAAAACCCACCGAGCGCCTAAACTTACATAAGACCCCGCGTGCGGGGCTCCGCTCGGCTTGTACACCATGTGCATACATACTTCACGACATAACGCAGCCGTTTGTATCGGATCGATATCTTTCTGATCTGGCTTCCAGTCAGTTCAGAATTCGCCATCCAGTCGATAGATCTACACTGTTAACAAGTACAAAACGGAAATACAGCCTGCTGAGAGAGTACATTTATGTAATCGGCGGTTTTGCGAGCAATACAAAATTATCAGAGGGTTTTTTGCGAGTACAGTAATAACAAAATGTTTTCCGATCAGGCCTGATGAAATAATTAAGTAGCTAGTAGAGGTTTAGCAAATGAACACAATTGGAATCGAAAGTTTCGTAGCCAGGTAGGCCATGAATCAAGCTATTGCTTTTGTTTGTGCTCAGTTCTAGCACATGAAGTGATGGTGATATGAGCCTTTCGGCTCTAGTTCTAGGAAGCGCATGCTACTTGTCAAAGACTGTCTGGATGGACTGGATACGACCTGCTGCTAGCGACAGTTAGGTTTAAGCGTTTTTTTAGGCTTGGGGCTTTCGTCCTCGTGACCTGTGGCGTACGTTTGCATGTAGTAGCAGATAAGGACTACATGAATCACTTTCAAATCTGCCAAGCTCGAGACAAGTCTCTTCCTCAGCTCTTCCGGCTTCAAGACCCAAACTGCGCACTCGTTGTTGGTCAACTCGTATCGTTATTTCAATTAGATGAATGGTGACCTTCTATATTTTTTAACTAGATCGTCTTCGAGTTAGCTGGGAATATATATATATATATATTAACTGTATTGGCACAGAATATGACCACGCTCAGCATCAATAATACCCTAAAGGTTAGTGGCAACATGCCGAACACGAAGTTTGGCTTTGCTGCTTCTAGCCCGGTTTGTCGTCGTTGGAGCTGCAGCAGCGCTGCTGATGCTGCTTGTTGCTCGAACCTGCATCAATCATGACTCTGTTGGCACCTACAATGAGCTTGTTGTGGACAGTGCCGGACCTTTTAATATTACTCTAGACGCTTTCTCAACAGATCTACATCGCGGACACGGCGGACCGCTCGTTGACATTTCTTCTTCTTAAAATACAACGTTGTCGTGCCGATAATAGGATACCGGTATGTAGTGAAGTGATCGTGATAGTCGCAGCACCGCCCACTATTAATAGTGTTGGGTAAGCCCTCTTGAGGGAGAACCATTTCCAAATCTAATTGTGCATATAGTCTGTCAAATCATTCGAGCAAAAATACGATCGAGTAAAATACTAAAAACAAATGGAAGAAGTACTCGCTGATCATCTCAAATATTTGCGTACTTGGAAACCATCCGAACTGTACTCGAGAAAAATCCGCACCCAATGATCTTCATTCCAGTTCCATAAAAGTCATAGACTTGTTGTAAGGTCCTCCAGGGATATTCACTTGTACTTGTCCATTCAAGATGATTGGGGTGCTAGCCCTCCTGTCAGTATGACAACTGGCAGACCGACAATGAAAAACATGATGATCAGGAAGAAAACCCGCCGAGATCGGGTTCAGCATTGTTGACAGGAAATCGGATTCCGCACTGCTTTGAGCTAATGCAGAATGGCGTTCGTACCGGTAACGCGTGCTTCTGTAGTGTATCCGGGGTTTGGAAACCAAAACTTGAACACGCGACGATGCGGGGACTGACCCGCACGGAAAGTAGTCGAATGTATTGATGTAACTTGCAACCACTTGAGTGATTGAAAGCAGAATGTGAAGTGAGGTCGAGTAGGGAGCCACCAACTCTCACTCAATGCAGAGGGCATCCCACAGCTCAACACGGCCAAGCTGAGAGGCAGACAATCTGGCGTCACCAGATTGAGAGACGGACTGAAATGGCCAGCTTCTCCAAAGCTGTTCTGACCCACAGCAATCAAGCCTAAAGGAAACATGTAAGCTCGACCTACCCAATCCTCATACAAACTGGCCCAAGCACTGCCAGTTTGGCCAGCAGATATAACAGCAACTTCAACGTCCTCCAGCTGGCAGCCGTCGGACACTCATGGTCATCTGTGATCCCTTCTCTGGCTTGTGCGTACGCACCACTGGCGGTGGAGCCAAGGTGAAACGCCTGCAGTCACTACACAGCCCCCGAAGCTTGGAACCACCGTTGCCCTCGCTATTGCATAGCGCAGAGTCTCAACAGCTTCAGATAGCACAACAACAAATGCTTCCGCAGCACTTGCACACCGCACCACCCAATCTTCACGCCATGTGACGGCGGCGGATACGGCCAATTCGTCGCTCACTACGCGTGAACGACGGCTGGGACGCCATGCCCTCGGAAGCCTGGGCGTTCTCGCCGGCGACCCTGATCCCTGTTGGTGCGTTCTCCGGCAAGACCCTGATCGCCACAGCTTGTTCGTCATCCTCACCAGTTTGTCCATTACGGGACGCTCCTGTTGACCGACGACGCCGTTTCCTGCTAGACGCTCGACGCCGTGTCGACGTGTCTACAGTCGCAGGTTTAGGAGCCTCAATAGCCGGTGTCTCGGACACTACGCCCAGATCTCCATCACCACTTGCACGCTTCCAGTACGTGCTCAGCTTTAGGTCACCTGCTTGAGCCACATATTGTTGACCAGAACTCGAATTTCCTTGGACAGGCTCAGCATCGGCTCATAAGAGTCTTCAATAGTCTGTAACTCTTTCCATCCCACTCAGAGCTCATAGTCCTTGATGCCAGCGTTCTACCTGTGCTCCTTGAGGCCTTTGACCGCAAGCAAAATGTCTTGAGGAGCAACATGCTCCAAAAGGTCGTCGGTCACCTCCAAACTGTCATCTGCGTACAGCTTGAGGCGTGACGCATGCACATCAAGTTCTTCTCCAGTCACCAAATGTTGCACTCGGAATGAGTGAGCATCAGCACGCACCACTCGATAGGGACCCACCCAGGTCACCTGTAGCTTGTTCCCTTGTTTCTCGTCGACTCTTGACCTCAGAACAAAGTCGCCAACAGAGAAGTTCACGAGGTTCTTTCCCCGCTCACGCTTCCTGTTCAACTAGCGCTGCTTCTCTTTCCGATCTTGGACTGCCCCATGCATGGCTTGAATGCTGCCACGCAACTTGGCCAAGAAATCATCGATCTTACCACACTCGGGAACCGTCTATAGCTCGTCCTTCTCGGGCAAGTAAAACTCCTTTAACGGTGTAGGGCATTCCAAGCCTGTGAACAATTCCACTGGCGCCCGGTTGCCCAACGACGGCACCACTGTGTGGTTAGGATGGACCTTACCATCGGCACGAGGTAGACCCAGTCCTTGTAGCTGATCTGGTACTCCTAGATCATCGCTCTGATCACCTGGAGTATGTCCCGGTTCACGCGTTCCACGGAACCATTAATCCAGGGACAGTACGCCGGTGTAAACGCCTGCTGCACTCGCAGACGTCGACTCAATTCAGCCACGACTTCATTCTTGATGTGGCTTCCTTGATCGGATATCCACTCCAGTGGAATACCAAATCGTGAATGTCAGGCGAGCAGCGCATCGGTCACCACTTGGCTGTCAGCTGTGTCGGTCATAACTAACTCGCAGTAATGGGTCGCATGGTCCTTGAGGACCAACAGGTACTTGCTGTCCCCGTAGCTCTGGCCCATGTACAAGAAGTCGAAATGCAAGACTCCATTACGGATGTTGCACTCCACAGTGTCACCCCACGGCCTGGGGATAATCTTCCCCTCTCGCGAATGCAGACACAGCAGACACTGGCCCACAAAAGAGGCTACGATAGCCGATAGGTGGTCGATGGCGAAAAGGCGACCCAAATGTGCAACCATGGCATGCTGCCCACGGTGTCCCTAGGCACCACAGTGTGCCACAATACAGAGTCGCTGTATGAGATCTTTGGCATCGGGAGGCACCCAAATCTTGTCGTCGATAGTCGACAACCCGTCAGCATTCCGATCTGCTTCTCCCGGTGCTGCATACTCCGATTGAGTGTCGAACAACTCGGCAAGAGTCGGTCAAAAGAAGTTCTCCTTATCCAAAGGTCTCAACGGTGTCGGTCCAGTAGACCGAGAGGTAGGTATCGTACGCCGACATACCGCCTTTTGTCGCTTGACTGTAGCTGCCGGAGAGTGATTTCCGGCCCAACGAGAGATCATATCTGCCCATACATTGGCGGGGCCCGGAACATGCTCCACAACGCAGCGAAAATTCATCAGCTTCATCGCACAGGGCAACAGGTTGCCCTTGATGTGTTTCTTCACACTTTCATGGGGCGCAAACACGTGAATTAAATTGCGGTGATCGCAGTACATGCGAAACGGTTCGGGTCGTAGAAGAAGGTAGTTAAGCTTATTGCAGACCGTGACTATGGGGAAAGCCTCCTTCTCTATGACGGTCCAGTTCTATTGACTCCCAGTGAAAGTTCCACTCAAGCACTGGAGAAGTCGGTGCTGCTGGTCAGTAGCAGGCACCTTCGAGTCAAAGTTCACGACCTGGGTGACGACCGCGGACCAGCCAATGTCCAAGGCGTCCGTGAACAGACAGGTCGTAGCAGAGTCCTCAGGAAAATCGAGCGTAGCCGCCGAGGCTAACATCTCCTTCACGTCATCGATGCCTGACGTTCTTCCTCCGTGAGCTCCAGCTCGATCCCAGCAGCAGCTCGCTTCGTCCGTTTCGTGCTGGCGAGAGCTTGATCAAGACGCTTCTGTAGCGGAGCAACTTGCCTGGCGTAGTCCACGATGCTTTCCCGCATTCAGTTGATAGCGCAGACAAATGGTTGGAGCTCCGCAGCAGTCTTCGGGTATGGCATACCCCTCAGTGTGTCGATCCGTTCAGGGTCGTGGCATACATCTTGACTGTTGATCAGTTTGCCACACCACTTGACTTCAGTCTGGTACAGGCTGCACTTCTTGGCACTCAACTTGAGGCCAAACTGGTTCAACAACGAGAAAAACTCAGCCAGCTTCTCGAGGTAGACATCCATGTCATCAGCGTACAGGAGCAAATCGTCAATCCAGATGAGTAGATGCTCGTACAACAGACTAGCGAAACATTCTTCCATCGTCTTCTGGAAGAAAATGGCAGCCTCGCTGCAACCTTGGGGTACTCTCCGAGGCGTAAATATCTTCTCGTCTGTCTCGTACGAGAGAAATTCTTGACAAAGCTCAGCCAAAGGCAATTGCCAAAAACCCTTAAGAAAGTCGAATTAACCGAAATGTTTCATTCCACGTGCATTCTCCAGAACTAGCGACAAAATGGGCATGACTGCCGCCATCACCTCCGTCTTCTCGTTCTGCTCCCGGTAGTCCGTAGTCTGGCGCAAATCCATGAGGTCCGCTGACTTCTTGACTGATAACCCAGGACTTGCCCAACGACTATTGGGATTCTCGTACACCATTCACTTGGTTGGACGAGCCCCTTCACTAAGATGCACTTCCAGCGGCGGCACATTAGCCGGCGGATCAGTACGTAGCTCCAAACTCCACACGTCATAAGCATGCACAATCGTGCGCAACTGCTCGACTCGATCCAGAGGAAACCCATTCTCCACCACACGAGAAATCAATCGCTCTAATGCGGCAAAAATGTCATCATCACTTGATGGGTCCGTGGTATACTACGTAGCTTGCGAAGCATACTTCCAGTCCACGAAAGACTCGTCTAATGCGTGGAAAGCGCTCACGGCAAAGGCTTGAATGCTAGCAGTTGAGACGGAGGCTGTTAATTATTCTGTCGCCAGTATGGCACTGGTGGAATCCCAAAGCGAAAACCTAGTCTCGTCGTACATGGTCGTATTCCGACGCCTCACCGCGAAGAAGCTCAAGGCATTCAAATCATGGGAGGGATTGGCTACGACCTTGGCCCGACGCTCGGTTTGTACGGCCGCCTCCACGACCGCGACTCGTCCTAGAAGCCGCGCGTTGTACGATAGACTTTACTGCTCCCAACCCTCCCGGCGTGGTTAGCGCGGGACTTGCCGGGGCTGCCAAGATGGCACTAACCTGAGCTGGGTTGTTCGACGACGAGTGATGCGTGCCGGATGCTCCTTGTGAACGAGTAGGCGTAGACATCTCTAAGCAGGCTGGCTCAGTACGGCGTCTCCACGGGCTCCACTAGCTCTCACCTCACGAGACTATCTCCAACGGACTGTACTACGCTACTTCTCCACCAACTTGTCCCGTACCCTCCCTGTCCTGGGGTCGAGCAGGGAGCGGTTGTATTCGAGTAGAGTCTTGGTAGGAGTATGTAGAATAGGCGTAATGCTTGAACCGCGAAGAGTAGGATGTACAAACGAGCTCTTGTTCTTTTTGTTGGTCTGCAATAGGCGGGGGGGGGGATGTACGAGTGAGGGAAAGCGTGCCTCAGTACGCCCTCAAAACTAGCATATAAATGACACCTCGCCAAACTACCACTACGAGGTACACGACTGGTAATTTGCACTAGGGATGACACCCTCACCACGCTGACTCAAAGCTTCTCTTCGACAACCACGCGTCATCCGTCCTTGCACCAACCGTTGGCGCGCCATCCTTACGTCGTGGGCACCTGTCGTTAGTCAGGTCCGTGTTAGGCAGCGTGCCGGTACCGGCCGAACGGTACCTTAAGCACATTGTCTGCTCGTCGTCGGCTGAGGTGGAGCACCGACAGGCGGCACAGTGGCCGCACGCCTGGAACACCACTTGCATTCCCGGACACGGGACACAAACGAGTACCGGTACCTGGTATACGCTTCGTGATTCGCCGTAGATTCGGCTTGGGTGATTCAAACCCAGGTCAGAGAAGAACACACAGTATTCAGAAATGTATTATTGTAAATTCCGGCCAATGCTGGCCGATTCTCCAACATGGGTTGAATCCTCTTTTACAAAACTCAGTATTTTGGCAATCGACAGACACGATAACAGATGGAGTACCATATCTTCATTTAAGTCCGACGCCGTACTTAGTAAGATCAATAGTGAACCCAAGTGATTTACGATTTGGGATGGTTCAGTCAACCCAGTTCGGAAATTTCGACTAGAACTCACAATATTTGCAGTTCCAAGAAATGTCGTTACACCGTTCACCCTAATTAGTCGTGAGACCTACATAGTCGTGCAATCACCCCACAGGTTTTGATAAAAACTTTCATTTCTGCCTCAAATCGTAAAAAGATAGTAGATTATGATAGATCTCGACGAGCTGATTTGTGCTGTTTCTTTTGATTTCGGTATTGACAAGCAACGTTTACAAAAATCGATTTCCAAAACACGGGGTCAGGCGAAAAGGCATACACGGTAAATAGTCGTAATTAGGGTGAACGGTGTAGTTTGTACTACGTATGCACTACGGGACGTTCGTAGTGAATAATCGGCCTCTATTCACTACGATTCTCCCGACTTGAGCGCTACTTTTGGTCCCTATCACTAGACATTTGGAGATCATTTTTTTTTGCACTTGCGAAATTCTGGTCATTTTTGCACTGATGCTCTGATGGGGGGTTACGTGTCGAACGCGATAAACCAGTTTATCAAGAACGTTTCAGTTCGAAGAACTATTCGCAGTTCACAAAGGCATGATCTAAAGGCAAGCACTTCTGATACAGTACAAGTAGCAGTCGCGATGATTGTTCTCAGCCCTGATGATGCCGCTCTAGAACGGTTACCCCGTGCAATGGGTCCGTTCGCTGGGGAGCTCGTCGCTGGGCACCTCCGCAAATACCGCGCGGGTTTGCTCCGGCAACGCACTGGTCAAGGTGGTCGCTCCGCCTGAGCGCAAGTACTCGGTCTGGATCGGTGGATCAATCCTGTCGTTGCTGTCAACGTTCCAGCAAATGTGGATCTCGAAGGCCGAATACAGCGAGGCGGGGCCCTCGATCATGCACCGCAAATGCCTCTAACTTGCCACGAGACGTTAACGAAACCTCGTGAAATTGTGTAGCACCTTCAGGCTTAAGTGTTTCGGTGCGCACGTTTGCGGCAGATCACAAATTTACACGAGCCTTCTGGCATTCTGTCAATGAAAACGCATAAATTTACTACGTTTCCAGAGCGAAGTGAAAGTCCTCTATTCTTGGCATCCTTCTAAGCGACAATTACATGAAAAAATCAGCTGACAACCACATTTACTTAGCCTTGGGGCTGTAACCAAGCGCGAGCTTCCATCAGCGCATTGCCCAGCAGATTCTTGCCAAAGCACAAGTTGCGCGTCTCGGCATCGACGTCACCTGTACGTCGGAACGATTCGCTCTCGCGGAACATCTTCGCCACGCTGGCCACACTCAGACCGATGCCCCAGATGGCATCACGCCGTGAGGCCTCGTACAGACTCTTGTTACTCGTCGCCAAGAGTTTGGCTGCCAGATCTTCGTCTGATGAGAACTTGAGCTTCAGCGCTTCTAGCATAACTTCGTACCGGTGTTCGGCCCACACTTCATCGTCGTAGTTTTTCACTTGTCTCCCGAGTTTCTTTGCCACTGCAGGAGCTTTCGCTCGTAGGATGGCGATCGCTAGTTTTCCGTTGTCTGGGTCGAACAACTCCTGCTTCCGCTTCATGAAATACTGCTCGCTGGAGTAGAACCGCTGCCCTTCAGCGTCTGTGAACTCGCACGAGTGGAAGTTGCTCAGAAAGCCAAACTTAGGCTCACGCTGCCCGTAAAAGAACACGGCGTAATCTGTCTCCACGAGGTCCATTGTTGCAGATTGGAGTGCACGGCTGACAGCAAATTACAATCTGAAAAGGCGTCAAATTCAGATGCACAAGACCAAATGGGTACAAAATTGACCATCACTCACCAAAGTGATATTGCGTGTCGCACCATTTATTATGTATACCACATATGTTTCGGCCACCAATCACTGTGACACATCACAAAATGGCTGCTACGCGAACGCTGGAGGTCTTGACGCAGCCCGCGGGGGTTCCAAGGGGATCGCCGCGCGTCATCTCAGACTCCTCCATGACCATGAGCTTCTCGTTGCCAGCCTCTTTCCTGCAGGCGCGCGCTGCGCTGACTGCAGCTTCAATGGAAAGCCCCCAAAGTGTCGAAAATGCTGAAAACGTGGTCGAAGAGGTGGAAGACTCGTGGGAGGAGCGCGACTGGGAGGCCAAAGCCGTACAGACTGTTGAAGCAAAGCCAGTAGAGCAAGAATTAGACGACTGGGAGATGGAGACGACACCTGATCTGCCCGATGACTTTCCGAGACTCATCGTGAACTTCACGAGGGTCCAACGCCAACACTTTCCCGTCTCCAAGGAGGAGGAGCAAGAGCTGGACATGATGGAGGTGTTTCACAGAGTCAAAGCAACGCTGCACCAGCACTTCTCGCAATTGGCGGAGGCTCTCTTTGAACAGAGTACGTGGACCATTTTTTATATATGTTGCAAAAATTGAAAGAGAGCCTATTGTATAGCTAAAAAATAGCTGTCTAATATGCCCTTTACTGTAATTTACAGAGTTGTGCTTCCACTGTACCTACGGCACTTCACGGGCGATGCTGGATAATCTGCATGCGGCGTACCCGGATGACTTCTTCGCCACGGTGGACTACCCGACGAAGATTGATGATGTGCCGCTGCATGAATTTCTCCACACGTTGTCGTACCCGTCCAAGTGGAAGAGTGTCGAGTACTTGAAGGACTGTCTACGCCGGTGCTCTAGAGATATCAGGTGGAAGAGAGACGTGATTACGGAACTGGAATTGCTAGCGGAACAAGAATCCGCGCAGTATGAAGAGAAGCAGCAACAATTGAGTGACGAAATTGACGAGGTGCGGTGTCCCCAGCATTTTGATGTTTAAAGTGCTGCTACACTGACGTTCATACTAACCCTATTTGTCCACAGCTTACTCGCCTGCGCGATTCGTTTCGAGAGAAACTGGAAAAGATGACGACCCAAGATGGCAAGCTACAAGGTCAATATTTGATGCTGCGCAAACTTGAGGATATCGAAAACCGGTTAGTGACACTTCTGGATGATTATCTGGAAGATCCTGAACTGGAAGAAGAAGAATGCTACAGTGCGTTTGGTAACCCGGGCGGGGAAGGCGGTGTGCGCACGGGCATGAATGTGCTGGACATGGTGATTGCCATGGTATTTGGCCGCTTGCCTCGCGATTTTACTCAGCAGACCACGACGGAAGAGCATTTCCAGATGCTTTTTGATCACCATATTCACATACTGCGTCTGTGGAAGAAGGACTTCGGACGTCTTCCTCCACAATCTCGAGCTGGACCACCGAAGCCTGAAGGATCGGATTCAGACGAGCTGTCAGAGAACGAACAAGTTGCCCTCGATGCCTCTGACCACGGTGGCGTTGAGGAGGCATTCTCTTCGTATTGTCGAGTGGACGACGGCGGTGTTGGGGGCTCGGAGGAAGCCTCGTACGTTGGATTGGATGACGATTGGGAAAGTGTACACTTTGGAGACACTGATCAGGGCTATGAAGAGCCAACTCAAAGAGAGACCCACGACAATGACTCGGATGGTTACGGCGCTGATTTTGATAGTGAAGAAAGCGAAGATGATGAGGAGCAGAGTGCTGCAGTCCAAGCTCAACTGCAAGAGACGCTTGACCAAGGAAAGGCTAGCGACGCAGGGAAGTCTTCCGTGTCTACACGGCCACGACGGAGACGCATCAAGCGCACAATAAGGCGATCGAAACAACTGCAGAAATCGATGTCAGCAAGAAATCACAGCGATGAAGAAGAGAAGGCTGCACCGTTTCAACCGTTTGCGTGCACGGGAGCAGTTGGTCTTCTCCGTCTTGCGAAAGAAAATGAAATGTTTTGAATTCGAAACCTCAAATTCCCCGGATTTTAATCCTGAGTTGTTATGGTGATTCGACATGGGATACAGGTTCATCTGTACCGAATAACCTTAATTATGAAATACTCGTTAAGACATACACCTTCATCTAGCCAATTAGAGGCATATCCCACAACTGGATCCAATCGTGCATCGATATTATAGTGTACCCTCCTCGTAACTAAACTTGATATGTGTATGAATAACCATTTTACGTAGTTTTAGCCCACACTGCAGATCAGGTGTATTGTATAGCTAAGGTTATTCGGTACATGCAAGAACTTCATGTATCTGAATCAGGTCGTTGTTCAACTCTTCTTTGCAAAGCTATCTACGACTACTACCGGTAAGCTTACTGAAATGAGTTCATGTAACAAAAAAAATGCTTTCGGGAGAATGTGATTACAGATCACATCGAGTTTTTATGTAATGCTGACCGAAGATTACAAGAAGAAATCTTCGAGTGTGTGCAGGTCTTCACGACGAACACGAGACGCAAAGTGGGGCCGTGGTAGGATCTTGCGGCCGAGCAAACTCAAGATCGCTGTCGTTGCTGGGTTCATCAAACGGGTTCGTGATAAGCTCAAATATGTGGTGAACCCCATCATAGTCGCCTTCATGTGCCAAATCGATGGCTCTCTGAGCCACATGGTTGCGCAGCACAAACAAAGGGTTAACCTCGAGCATACGGCGACGGCGTTCAGCGTCACTTGCTGCATCCCCTTCGTCCTTAATACGGGAAATATAGACATCAATCCAGTCCTCCCACGCAGTGCGGATTCTATCCATGCGCTCTTCGTCCGTAGTCGCGTCAAGCAGCTCCTTAACTTCACGGTTTGCCTTCATCTGAGCAACCAGAGCAGGCGTGATGCCGTACTGACGAGCACGCACGGGGTTCTCCTGTAGCAGCATCACAATCATGTCGTATTGAGCATCAGAGACTCCTCCTGATTCCAGCTCCAGTTTGCGCTTTTGCTGCGTCAAAGTCTCGGAGATACCCGTAAACTTATTCAGCACTCGTTCGCGGGAATCACCGGTATCAAACGCGTCAAGTTCCGACAAGTAGCGGAAGGTACACGTGAAGTCCGCGCCAGTGTGCGTAAGTACATCGAAAAGTGTATCCACAAGCATCTTGTCCTCCTTCTCTTCGCCTGCCAAACCAAGTTTCTCACGCATCAAGCGCATGTACTCGTCTTCATAGACTGCATCAAACACCTCTAGACTTGGTTCCAGACCAGCACGCTCCGTCACCAGTCCCAAATGATCAGCCAGTACACCACAATTCCACTTGCAGATTTCAGGCTGCGCTTCGTAGCGGTAGCGGCCTCTGTCGTCCGACGTGTTGCAAATATGTTTGGGGTCGAAGTGCTCCATAAACCCAAACGGACCGTAGTCCAGTGTGTCTCCTACAATGCTCATATTGTCCGTGTTCAGTACACCATGACAGAAACCGATCGTCTGCCACTTGGCCACCAGTTTCGCTGTTCGACGCACGACTTGTTCAAAGAACTTTTCGTACTTCCTCTCTCCGTTAATCTCGGGGAAATACTGTCGAATGGTAAAGTCCAGCATCTGCCTCATCATTTCCTCCTTGTTCTCCAAGTGTGCACTCGGGCCAGCCAGTCCCGTGAACTTGTCTTCATCCTTGAAAATCTCAAAACTGCCGAATCTTAGGAAACTTTTGGCAATTCTAGTCACCACAGCCGTTGGCTCCGTCTTGGCGTTGCCATTGTAGAAAATGTCTCTCAGCACCTGCGTCTCTCTAGACATGACCACGCTGCCTGCTCGCGTGGTGGGTACACCCAGTGCGTGCATGTGCTCACTACAGAGAAACTCTCTCAACGTCGATCTCAGAACTTTACGACCATCGGCTGTTCTAGAGTATGGGGTGAGTCCGGAGCCTTTGAGTTGCAGCTCCCACCTCTCGTCTCCAGTCACGACTTCACCCAAATAGAGAGCGGCTCCATCTCCTAATTGACCCGAGAAGAAGCCGAATTGGTGGCCGCAGTAGCATTGGGCAGCAGTCTCGGAGCCCGGCAGTAGCTCGTTACCTGCTAAAACTGGCACCAAAGTCTCTACGGGCTGTAAATCGCCGTCTCCGCCATTATCGTCCTGGTCTTCACCCTCTTTTAGCTCGATGCCGACTAAAAGCAGCGAATTGGGGGACGTGACGACCAGCTCTGGACTGGCGATGGGCGTGGACTCTACCCGAGAGAAGCAGGCGCCAGACACGGCACTGCGCACGAAGTTCTTGGGCTCCACGTCGATGGGCAACTCTCGCAGTACGGCGTTGTCGAATCTGGAGCTAGGAAGGCGCCTCCAGCTGCTGAAGGAGCGCGAGAGACTGCTGCGACCGGTGTTGGCCATGCGAACCATCATTGGAGGAATGTAACACGATGTATCGGGTTTAAGAGGGTGTGGTGAAACCTTTGCATTAGGGTTTGAAATGTGAAAATCGCAGTTCGTGGAACTGTCAACCTAACAGTTGATTAGGTTAACCGAACGATGAGGTAGAGCTAGGTAGAATCGCGCAGGCATACGCTGCTTGCTCGGCATTAAAGCGACATTCGCTCCAGACAAAATTTATGGTACCGAAACGAGCATTCACCCTGGTTCGTATATTCATGCACCCATTCTCCCGAGACCCACTGCATGCGTGAGAAGAAGCAAAAGAAAGCCGCAATCGACAGTAGAAGTAGCTAGAACTTGGAGAGCGCGACGTGCACAAGAAGAGAAGGTCATGGTGCCAACAAAGCAACATTGCTTCGTGGTGCGGTCCTGCGCGCAGCCTAGAAGGACTAACTGTGGTTGATAGACCAGAAGCGAGACAAGAGAGAATGAGACTCGGAAATATGACTTGGGAGGCGCTCCCAAGTGCTAATGATACTGCTTTAATGCAGTAGAAGAACGCAATTTGTTCGATCCTCATAACAATACAATCTACTATTTGAACGGGAAGACATTATTGCAACACTATATTACTTGAAATTTGTATGTAGAAGATTTAGCGGTGGGGGTGAATGCCAATCACCAATCGAAAAAACAGTCGCCAATGTTTTAAAGCTATGCTAGGCGAGTGCGGAGTTTTATCCAGCTGTAAGTATGGAATACAGTGGTTCGTTTTACGTGCAGCTTTTGCGGATTAAAGGTCTTCTTCTAGTCTAATGTAGTAGAGCATATCAGTCACAAACAATCGATTTTGAAGATTTGCAGTACTGTGACATCCGTCCTAGCACTCCCTGTGAGAATACTTACACTAATCAGATTTTCTCAGAACATCTTAGCTTATTTGCAGGGTATATAATAATAACAGGTGCTGACGCCATGGTGTTGCAGTAATCAATCGCTAACGATTACTACCTCGCCATCGGGTCAGATCAAGAATTTCCTACCCAGCAACTGTGGCGGACACGTGGATACTGTATTTTAAAGTATACCAGGTAGGAAACAAAATAGCGAATACCAGAAGTAGAACTCACTTCGCAACTGTCTCTGCAGCGCACACTTTGCCATCCTAATCGCATTTTTTAGCGAACAACAAGCAGCATGAAGCTCTACATTTTCGTGGTGCTCACGGCAGCCTTGCTGGTAATCGGGGAGGCAATTGGAACCGCAGGACACAAAAACCACAAGCTCACCGACAACTCAAGCCAGGGGATTTTGAGGTCCACGGGGCCGATGGATGACGACGCTACCGAAGAAGAGAGAGGGATCCAGACAAGTTTGTTCAACAAATTGGGTAAGGCTGCGACAAATTTGCCTTTGCCCGAAAAGCTGCAGTTTTTGATCTGGAAGAAGGCAAAATGGGACTACAAACGTCTCTCCGAGCATTTCGGGTTTAAGGGAATACCGAAGGAAGTGTACGAGAAGGACCCCAAGTTCAAAGTCTTGCTCAAGTACGGCGAGTACTGGCGACGAAACGGTATTAACGGTTACCAGATTCGAAGCTAATTGATCACGCGTTTCCCCCCCTTACCCGGCTTTTATCTGTTTTAAGGTGGGTTTTTGTTTTGTTTATTCAGCGGTCATTCTTGTGAAGGTGTTGTATTTCCAAATAACATGCTGGGTACTCAGTATCTGTGAAGAATACAAAATGTTTTTGAATCTTCTGGGTAACAACGCTGGCTTCGGCGCAGAGGGTAAGCTTCCAGTGTCTTAGTCGGCCGAAAGTTGCAGCTCCTTCACTTCAGCTATGTTATATAGCTTTCATACAAACTTTTATATTATCGTCCGTTTCAACAGGTATCCATCTTCCAGCTTCAGCCGATAATGGCCCTATCCCTGGCCACCGGTCACCATCCGCTATGGCTCGAGTCATCTTCACTCAAGATCGGCCCTGTACCTGCACTCTGCGCGATGGCATCAACTGCTACTGAGTGGCCGCTGCTCTCGGCTGCAGTTCTAGTGACGCGCGAGTGCTTCCCGGCTGCTGGAGGCTAGCCTCCACTGATGATGAGATTCTCCGGACTCCCTGGGTGCGTGGAGGTGCTCAATGGAGCGTGCTGCAAAACGTGAAGGTGGCTATACCCGAGGCCTTGTGACTGCAAAAGCAACAAGCTAAGAGTAGTGCCGTTGTTCGCGGCAAGATGGGGAAACTGGCTGGCAGGCACAACGCACACTGCCATGTGCTCGATAAAACTTACGAGGTTGTGGATATGACACTCATAACTTGTGATCGTTCACGTACGTCTTTGGTTATGGGGTGTTCCTTTGCACAAGACTGTCTTTTGTGTGCAATTGTATGGACGAGCTGAGCCAGATCGTGTCGACTGCACAACAAACACTGCAACCTGGTCTCGATTACGGAAGGATTCGAGAAGGTCTCCCAGCTTACCGTCAGGCTTGATTGAAAAGCAGGAGTAGTTGGATAAAAATGAATCAATGTCAGCTCTTGCATACTGAACCAGGAGGAATGTGCTGAGACTTTTGAATTTTCCATGTCGATCTATAGATTGGTCTGTTTCAAAAGCATAAAACTAACAGGAAAAAAACGTTTTTAGTCAGGTATTTTCAGGCTGAAAAGTAAAAGACTAATAGGTCTTTTACTTAGAAGATAGAGGTTGAAGATGAAGATGGAAGTCTAAAAGCGAGCTGTAAATGCTGATCTGGCTCCTGTATTGTGCTGATTCAGCACTATTGAAGCCAAATTATGATCTCTTATTCAGAGGGATCTGGAAATCCTTCAAACCAACCATTATTGTCAACTGGGAGAGGACTGCAGCGGAGGAGGCGGTGTTGAATAATGTTGAAGTGCTTGATCAAAAAGGCCATGTTTTAGACCAAAAAAAAGCATTTCTAACGTTTGTTTGGCAATCGATATGTCAATCACTGAAATCTGGAGAGTGGATTACGCCATTCGATTTCCTGTTTACGAACCGCAAATGAAAACAGAACAATACATGTACTATAATTATTATAGTATACAGTAATATACACGTACTTTTCGAATAAAAACAGAACTTTACTTTTCATGCGGTTCGTAAAACATAATGGAACTCGTACGACGCACGTTGAGTGGCAGTACGCTTAAGCATGTCATTATTTTGAGCCCTTCTAACGCTAAAAACTCTTCAGTAGTTTCCGAGGAATCATCCTGACAAAACAAATTCTCGTTAAAAAAAACAAATTTGTTTTATTGTAATCTAGGAAGAAAAAGTTTTTTTTTTCTTGTCAGACCTTAATAAAGGCTTAATTCGTTCTGAGAGACCCTTAAATAGTGGTTTAAAGCGAGTGGCTACTCATACATCACTATTGTCGGCTGTTCTCTTTTTGTGACCGTTCGGGAAATCAGAGTAGAATAGAGGGTACAGCTGTCACAATCTTTGGAGACTCCTAGCAAAAAAAAACTAAATTAGCCGTATGATATTTTTGAAAAAGTGGTCTCACAGTATATTATACTGTACTAGCCGAGCGCCGCCGCTACGCGGCGGTAACTTAAGTTTGGTCCCACTTGTTAAAGCCTTCCGCTTCGCTTCGGCGGGATTGTACATCTATTTAAACCCCTATTTGTTTATCTATTTTTCTTAAACGGATTTTTTAATTCATTAATCAGAGTGCAAAACCCGACTAACAAAGCCTGAAATGCTTTTAAACGATCTTTAAAAAGTCTAAGCCCCCATGTTAATCAGCGTATTTCGCAGGCATGTTGTTTGTTGTGCTTGTCACATTTACAGGTGTAATTCTTGCAAATATAGCCTCAACTTCTACTACACCTTCTGAATATTAAGTGATTCTTGTAATTGTTATTCTAAAAGCAAACGCTTCATTGTTTCTCACCACTGTTTTTATTTATATTGCAAACAGGACTGTCTGCACTACTGATAGTATTTGTGCTAACAGCACGCCAATAAGGGATATATTTATTGTGCTTTTCAGTAATTCTGCCATCGTTTTTCTGGCATAATTATATTCCCTTCCCAGCCTTAATTATACCCTTGGGTTATCTAATTCCACAATTTCATTCTGTGTTGTCTCATCGGGCAGGTTTTAGGGCGGTGATGGTAAGGCTGCCTCGAGGTGGAATTTGTTAATCCAGCCCGAGTAAGAGGAAAAAGAGGCGTTTGGCGGCTGGCTACCCGCCATTCCGCCTTTAACCGGGCGATCTCCGTCGATTGGCTCGTTAATGCTGGTCAGCGGCGTGCTAGAGGAAGAGCTCACGTAGAATTAGCATTAAATAAGGGTTCAGCGTCTATTCATGGATCTAATTACGCCTGAAGTACCCCCCAAAATAGGTGAAAGACTCAATACTTGTTGTTTTTCTGTTCTGTTCTTCGAAATCACCTACCGGGTGCTGCTGGTGAGACCTGCTTGTAAATCGCAATGTTAAAAAAAATATTCACATGCACGGTATCAGCTATATTCTACTTGTATTTGTCTCAATTAACCCGGCCCAGACTTAGTGTCCACGTTTACTATCAGTGTGAGTGCGTATGCCAGCTAGAGATAGAATAAATTTCAATTCTCAATTTGAGCGCATACCGGTGTGCCCGCTGTAGATGAAATAGATCTAAGCACGATATTATACATCCATAACAGCCTGTATAGTGAAGAATAAATCAGGGTCATTCGAGTCCATACTCATTATGATCAGTTTTTCGGAGAATCAGTGGCGCTAGTAGTATCGTTCGTCTTGTTTTACTGTAGCTAACGCAAAAAAGATATAGAGAAAAATGATCACATTACTATTCGTTTGCAGTATCTATTTTCACCAGTACCCATTAACACTATAATTTAATCGTTGTATCTGAAATTCTCTATCTTTATGACTCCAATTAACTAAAAAGCCAAAGTGATTCTTAGCGCAACGTTGTTCCTATTCCCGCCCTGTTTGTTCCTGCTAGAAGTACAGTATGACCGTTACCTCGAAGAAATTCACTTGAGGACCTTAGATAACTTTTAATATCCATCAGAAAACAAAAATCAGTTCTAGCGGTCGACGTTGTGCTTCGTAGCGAGCCTACGGTAACGGGCTCTACTAATACATTTGTGTACCATTTGCTTAACTTGGATAGAAGTTGACGGTACTTCGTATTAAACTCATACTGGTAGGACACATGTATAGCCTCACAGGGTCCTAGGGGACCCATATTACCACGGTAGACACCTTTGGTGTGTTGCAGCATATGGGCTCCTAGCGCGGGATCATGACGACATCGGCATGAGATCCGCATGCGAGATTGAAGCAGCGCGCGAACTCGGGCGTCGGTACCCGTTAACCGCAACAAAATATAAATTCAAATTGGTGTGTTGCAGCATAGGAAGTACCAGGTGGTAGCGCTTTACCAAGAGATACGATCTACTAAGTATTAATTAAAGGCATAACCCTTTCGGTATACCGATGCCGCCATCGCTTCGCTCGGCAGCTACAATGCAATGCTTTCCATATGTACTATGGAAACCACATGATTTAGTGGCGTAATCCACATAATTGAATTTCAACCAATCGAGTCCTCCTTCGTTCCGCTAGGCAGCCAATGAAAAGGCTCAAAAATCTGAGCGACTGACGACGGCTTTGGTGTTTAAGATTCACTATGGATCGCATATTCCCACATCGTCCCACTTCTTATATCACATTTTGTACTGCAATAAGCTTATTGCGGGAAATGTGGGAATTCCTGCAATTAGAGAGGCCTGGTCTACAGTGTATAAATAGACCACCATCTGCTGGGGAGCAGTGCTCGGACGATCTGTTGAATCATCACACATGCCCACATAAAAAGCACTTGTATTTCCTGTGCTCCGATCAGTCTTCGTCCCTCGTGTTATTGCATCGCGTGAACTTATGAATACCTTGTTTTGAATACGTTGTTCATTCGCTTTCTGACACTGCTGATCACTAATAAAGCATATCCGATACTTCTAGATTAATACAGCCATGCAAATTATGAAATGCGGATTTTCGCTAGATAAGTTATTTGAGAATGTTGTACTCAGTGAGTACCATGTTCTCTAATGAAGAAGATGTCGTTTCGTATACTTCAAGTATCGAAGATTGGCAGCACGAGCAGGAAGCAGAAACGTTCAAAATTGTTGCTCCGTACCTCGAACAGAATGCAGACGCCGAATACATGCACAGGTCGAAGTACGAGTCGTACAGCAATTCTGGTAGCGAAAATGACTGATGTTGCAGTTCTGTAGGACTCCAACTCGAATTATTCTGATACTGTACAATGTATAATAAGTTCGCAGATTTGTACGGTACTTTGGAAATCCTACAATTTTACTGGAATATAACAATTCCATCCAGAGCTTCCCCATGCAAAGCACGGCATTGTGTATGCTACAGCAATACTTCACACAGATGCCAATGGTGACCCTTATAACCAAGCGACGGGGGATTACCGTACTTAAGTACCAATTTGATGATTCACGAGCATTTCCACCAGTTCGGACAAAAGTAAAAGTCATATCTACAGACAGGCCAGTCAATAAAGTTGTGGAGGGCGACTGCTAAAAATGTGCATTTCCGACTAAATTTAACCAACGGATAACCCGCGACAATTCAGCTATCTTGATTTTTGTAAGGGCGGTTGTCGATGTTTTGTCCGGGTTTTGTCGAACTGCTCAATCTTATACGCTGGGTTAAGTTCAGTTTTTGACTAGTTTAGTCGGAACGCGGATCAAATGTTTATCCTGTCAAATCCGATATTTTTGTAGCGGACTATTTTCCTGCCTTGCATTAAGCTCAACTTTTGGTATTAAATACACTGCATCGATGACCCACGAGGCGGCTCTGCGAGAGTTTTTGCTCTGCATCTATCCCATCCATCGCGCAGCGCCTACCATCGCCATGTGTGATGCAGCGTCCTCGACTCTGCTCCCAGTTTTGCTGGTGCAATCCGCAACGCTGCATCGAGTTGTCCTAGGTTGATATCGGCATGTTCCGTCACAAAGCGCACTCAACAAGACTGGCGGAACAAACAAAGATTCTGGAGTGATTGACAGGGATATCCGTGGATATGACGGTCAATTGTCGTTATAAGATGGCTACACCTAAAAAAGGGCTACTTTTTTTGCATTCTTAAGTACCGCATCTCACAAAAAGAATGCTTGCTTCTGCTTTCCTAACTAGAGAAGAGTAAACGAGTGATAAGTGATATGACAAAGGATCTAAATAGACAGGGAATATGATAATACAGTTTTGAACCGAAGGATACAGTGTTGCAGTTTGGCGCATTTCTCCGTGAATGCATTAATTGCCTTCGGTCCATGGCTTCTTTTGCTGTTATTGGGCGGCTTGCGTTGCGCTTCTCGTCGTTAGTCTGCCAGATTAACGACGAGGGCCCCAGACCATTCCCCCAGACGTCTGGTGCTTTTTACTGTGGAGTCCCACGCTGTGACTGAACTTGAGAGTTGTGTCAAACAGAACCTTGGCGACATCGATATGGTCTGCGATCTTTCAAACCGTTCTAGCCTAAAAGAGATACATGTACATCATTCATACATCCTATAAGTCGATGTAGCGGGAGCCTGCTCTTCGAATGCGGAGTTCGCACTTCCTGTTCATTCCGGCGTGTTGTGAAACGAGGACGGACTCGGAAGTGCCAGACTAACCGGCCGCTCATCGAGGTGCCAATACCGGTACGAGTGCATTTGGGATTCACAGCTCTCCCGCCTTCAAATCAGAAACAACAGGAGGCACACGACAAAACATATTATATTTACCTTCCACGACCTGCTATTTTCCTAGTCTATTTTGACCTTGGGTCCAAAATCTAGAATGGGGTTGTATGTCGGACCCTTAAAGTGCTCGTAGAACCGCAAGTAGTTGATGTAGACGCGGTAGTTCTTGTCGCCTATGCCTGTTGTCGAGATAACGTTCAGCCTTTCGTACATAATCGCTGGGGTTCGCCTATTAGCCATCCAGACCGTGAAGCGGAAATACCAGAACGGTTTCCGGAAATACTCGTCGAATTTGTCCTTGACTTTCCTGTATTTCTTCAGAACTGTAACCCACCATTCTTTCTCGCCTCCATCACCTCTTCCATGCGTGTAGATCGTATCATCTTTTGTCACGAGTCTTTTGAGCGCTATGTGCAAGCTGGCCGGTATGATCTCCCTCTCTTCGTCATTCGCCGAGTTCTTGCCAGCTTCGTCAGTGGTGGTATCACTACGCAGGTATCTCTTGTGATCGTCGAGCACGCCTCGAGTCGAATATAGAGCATCAACTGGGGCAACCTCAGCAGCGCGCGTCTGGTCCGTATTCGCGACCGCGAAGGTAGCATCGCAGCTCGTCAAAACGAGGAACGCTAACACGACCAAGAGGTTCACGCAGTCTACGAGTCGCATAGCAGCTCGTGTAGCTTCTTGTAGCACGTGCAACATCTTTTTTTGGGGTGGGGGGACGTCAGACGTGCTCCCAAGCGCCGACTACAGTCTGTACGACTTGCAGTCTCCGGAAGTCGCGCACATCTCTTGGCATCTTCAATCGGTTTTCCTGGTGTTCTTGGGGTAGTCCAAGTGGCCTTGAATCAAGGTCATCAAGGCTTGCTACCCATTCATTCGCCCGCTTTGCATGAATCCACCACATCGAGCTTATCTCGAAGATTAAGCTGCCTTCCAGACGTAACGCTCAAAGCCGCCATCTGGTAAACTTCACCGTGATAGAACATGCTACCACCCCTGATATACATGTACCCTACCTGCCAATTACATTAGCGCGTGGCATTTTTTAAAAATTGCTTTATCGAGTATACGTGGAGGAATCAATATTAAGCAGCTGTGGGTACATGTACGAAGTCTTGAATCCTTTGGATGATACTTGTACACAACACCAAAAATTCACTCACCTACGAGCTAAGAGCTTTCCTAATGAGTGTGTTTCATCCGCAAAATAGCAATTTTTCGCTCACACACCAGTCTGTGCCAAGGCTTTTGAGGTCCGTTTTAACACGAAAGGTTTAGGTGAACCATTTTGCTTGGTAAAAATAATCAGAAAACCACATCGGTTGCAAAATGCAACTTTTTCTCGCAATATTAAGTTGCGCGATTACTTCCCGCACCACTTTGATCGGGAAAACAACCAACCAGCCTGGTAAAAAGTGTAGAACGAAGAGAGTGGACATATAAGGGATAAGTATATCCTCGAAGAGCTGGTGGGAATACTCTAAATGAGAAGCTCATTACTAGGTTATTATATTGCGGAGTCCGTCTCAGAGACGGTCTCTTTTCAAAGCTTCCTGCAGCTCGCCAAATCCGGCTCGTACGGGACAGTAATCATTTGGGAACATTGTAAACCCTATGCCGTTCATGCGTCACTTCGATAATTTTTTTACTGCCCTCAAGCCTCAGAAGAACCAAGATATGCGCACAAACTTCGTCCTACTGGTGCTTGGAGCCACACTTCTTTCGATCACCATTGCTGCGTCGGAAACTATCGAGACGAACACCAATAGATCCCTGCGCAGCCAAACGCGCAGCGATTTTAGAGGCGACCACGACGCTATCGACGAGGAGCGAGTCTGGGGCTTCAAAAACCCATTCGGCACGATCAAGTTCGAGAAAATGTTGGTGACCAACCCGGCCTACTGGACAAATATTCGACACGTACAATCGCCTCGAAATTGAAGAAAACGAGATACCGCGCGGACCTGTTAAATTATCTCAATCAGCGGTCAGCTCGAGCTACCTGATTGTACAATATCACGCCAAAAGTTCAGGCTCACTACCGGTACATGGAGTTAAACTAGCTCAAAATATCTTGGTAAAGATGGCATTTGGTGAGACTAAATGAAAGTAATGTACCTCACCAAAATATCTTCATAATCATGTCAATCACTGAATGCGCTAGTGAGAGAAATAACCTTTGCGATTGCGGCCGAAACTCTACCCCGTGGGCCGCTATCGATTACAAGTACTTCAGTACAGCACCAAGCGAGCTTGCTCAGCCACGTCTTGTCCGCTAATTCGATAAGGTTAGTTGTTCTACTTCGAAGTAACACAGTGTTATAGCGTGGTACATATCGACCTAGAAATATTTTCTATCAGTTTTTTTTTTTCTATTCAGAACACAAAGGACGTCGACAATTTCCTAGAAGCACCTCCTCCTGCTTTCGTTTTTCGCCTCGATTGAGCACCAAGCGGTGCTAACGCGTCGTCGTCTATTGTGCCCATCGAATTTGCAACAGCAAACACCGTCGCTGAGTTTCGTCGGAATTTATCATCTCCACCTAGTGAAAACCCCGATCCAAAAGCACGTTTGGGGGCAGGGATATTGTTCTTGACTGTATCATGCTGAGTCGTACGTCTCCGTACAGCCAAAGGGAGAGGCGACCGCATACTCAGTAAATTTTCCTGTTCTGGAGTGAGAGAATCGTAAACGGCTTGCGGGCAGTGCAGCATCATCAGATATTCCTGAAAGACACGAGACATTTTGAAGTTTTGGAAAGATTCGTCGTCCATCGTACGTAGAATCTCTTCTCGGACTGCAGCAAACACGTCGCGTCCTACGCCATCAGAGGACAACTCGTCCTCTAGTACAGCTAGAACACCAGGCGACATATTAACCGGAGTTGGTGCAGTGTCCGCTAGAAACTTAAGGTAAATCACCAGTGCGCGTTCGTGAATCCGGTCCTCTGAGATGTCAGCCTGCCACTTGAAGTCTTCAATGTACTCGAATAGTGAGACTTCATGATGTCGAAGTCGTGTGACGCAGTCTGCAGTCCATAGTTTGTGACCTTCATAGTGCTGCATTATATGCTCCGGGCGCGCTTTCTCACGGAGACATTTAATACAAAATTCGGCAAAAAGCTCGGGCAGAGTCGAGAAGAACTCGTGGAAGTTTTCCGGCATGAGTTTAAGTGCCAGACAATGGTCCAAACACCGAACATTAACCTGTGATCCAGAATTCAGTAGCAACGCCTCTTGACCGAAGTATCCACCAGGATGTACCAGCACCAGTTCATTGCTACAGTCATTAGCTTCATCCTCTGCGCCATCAGTCTCAGCTTCTACAATTGTGCTGGTGCTGCCGTAGTCGATTTCCACTACACCTCTTACAAGGATGTAAAAACAAGTTTGCTGGTCTCCACGCCGCATTATCATCGTGTCGAATTCATAGTCTACAATCTCGCTCATGTAGCTCAACTCCTGTAGTTTCAGAGGAGGAATCGCATTCAGGAAGGCGCAGCCCTGTTTAATCAGCGTATCGAGAAAGTTGAGTCGCACATGCTCAAGTAGCACCACCGCAGCGTCGGGAGCGACTTTGAGAAAACTGCAAAAGGCTGTGCGGTCTACATACACGAGCAGCGCGTCGTCCAGAGCAGTAATACTACAGACACGCGGGATCTTGAATACAAGCGAGATCTCTCCAAAATACGACCCAGCGCCCATGCGTTTTAACGCTTGTATCTTCTTGTCGTTAAAAGCTCCATCCACTTGCTCCTGCAGCGCTACGATGCTCGTTCTTCTCTCAGATGCTGTGCCTGAATTCATTGCAGTAAACGTGGGCTGAGCTGCATTGAGCGAGACTTGCAGTGTAGCTTGCAAAGTGCCTTTGATGCAGACAAAAAACCGGTCGCCGATTTCCCCTTCCACGCATATGGACTCTCCTCGTCTTACGTAAAGGTACGAACACATATTGGCCAACATAACCAGCCTCGTCATCTCGACTTTCTCCAAGAACGGGATCTCCACGAGATAGTTAACCACTTCAGATTCCACGATGGACCCCATCAAGTGCAGCTTTTCAGGAGCTGTCATCGCCCCCATCCCCCCTTTACCTTTCCTACCACCGGAGAACCGAGCTGTGTTCTTCATACCAGCTGCATGCACCGTCATCCTCGCTCGTAGTTTCGAGAACTTTTCAAAGTTCAACTTCAGCAACGTGCAGCCAACGAATGGATCAGCTGTAGTGCGATTCAGTTCCAGTAGAGCTGCAAGCTTCTTCCTCGCTTCTTTGGCTGTGCGTGGCGCGTCGTCGCTGTCATCACACATCATCTGCGCCACAAGCTGATCCCTTGCAACGTACGAGACGTAGTCCCCAGCTTTACGTTGGCAGAGCAGCTCCGACACAAGCTGCTTGCTGTTGGGCGTGTTCAAGAGCGTTGCGATGTCCACAGATCCCTCCGCGACCACCACAAAGAAAACCGACGCGGCATCGTTCTTGATGGCAGCTCCTTTGGCGTACTTAGCCACTTGGAAGCACACTGCCAAGTCCTGTAACAAGCGATCGTCCATCATCTGCATGAACGGCAACTTCTTGAGCGTATCCACCACCAATTTGGTGCTGTCCGGCCCGTACTTGGCCGACGACCCAGCACCGCCCATCGATTTTAGTTCCTCTTTACTGTCACGCTGTAGATAGCCTTCTTCTTTTTTCTTAAAAGAAAAAAAAATACAAGTACTTCAACATCATGTCTGACACACCAATCATCAACAAAATTACGTGCACCACACCATTACACCTCGTAGCCAACCAAAATCGAGGCTTGCAACCGTCAGCACCAGTGTGTCATTCGCCTCTAGCTCCGCCGACCATGGACGCGCTCGCTAGCACCAAGGGCCACCGCAAGTCCAAGTCGGGCGCCAAGGTCAACAAGCAGAAGCGTAAGGCCTTCGAGAAGCAGAAAAAGGAGCAGCCGTCGCTGGCTGAGCAACGCAAGAACCCCAAGGCCTTCGGAGTTGCCAAGGCTGGTCGTGCTCGGAAGACCATCCAACGCAACTTGGACCGTGCGCACCGTAAAGAATATGTGCCGCAACATAACCGCGCCGAGGAGCTTCCGCCGCCCATCTCAGTGGTCGTAATGGGTCCTCCTGGCAGCGGTAAGAGCACAGTCATCCGTTCGCTGGTCAAGCGCTACACGCGCCACAACCTCGTCGAGGTGAAAGGTCCGGTGACTGTAGTGAGCGGCAAGGACCGCCGTATTACCTTCTTCGAGTGCCCCAACGACCTCAACGCCATGATCGACTTGGCCAAGATCGCAGACCTGGTGCTGCTCCTTGTGGACGCCAGCTTCGGCTTTGAGATGGAGACGTTCGAGTTCCTCAACATCCTGCAGGTGTCTGGATTCCCCAAGGTAATGGGCATTCTGACCCACCTGGATAGTTTCAAGAAGAACAAGAGTCTGCGCAAGACCAAGAAACGTCTTAAAGCGCGATTCTGGACCGAGATTTACCAGGGAGCCAAGTTGTTTTACTTCTCCGGAATCTCCGCCAACAAGTACCCGAAGGGAGAGATCAACAACTTGTCTCTGTATATCTCCAGGATGAAGTTTAGACCTTTGACGTGGAGGAACTCGCACCCGTACATGCTCGCAGATCGCTTCGAGGACGTCACTGCGCCCGATGATATTCAGCGTAACCCAATGGTGGACCGTACGGTGACGCTGTACGGATACCTGCGTGGAACTCACTTGAAGCCAGGCATGAAGATGCACATCGCAGGCGCAGGAGATTTCTTCATGGACAGCGTCACGGCGATGCCCGATCCGTGCAATGTGCCGTCCAGTAAGAAGGGCGCGGATGGGACAGTCAAGAAGAAACACTTGACTCAGAAGGACACGCTCTTGTATGCGCCCATGTCGGATGTCGGCAACATTATGTACGATAAGGACGCCATGTACATTAACCTGAGTCAGCTCAACTACACCAACCCGGACACAGGCGACGTCGTGCCGGATGAGCAGGACGCGGATGGGGCTGAGAACGCTGGAACGAGCGGCACGCGTATCGGTCTGGGCGGAGAGGGAGTGGAGATGGTGCAGAGTATGCAGAAGATGGATGTGGGTCTCGATGAACGGCTGAAGGGGGCCAGTCTGTCCCTGTTTAAGAACACTGCAGCTATCCGTGCAGATGAAGTCGACAGCGATGAGGAAGACAGTAACAGTGACAACGACGACGATAGTGATGGTGAGCCCAATGTCGGTAAGCCTAAGGAGGCTATTGTTCGTGACAGCACTGGCCGTATGCGTCGTCGTGCAGTGTTCGACGAGATCGAGGAGACCGAGGAGACTGCCACGACTGGAGACAACTCGGACTCGGATGAAGGCAGTGACGACGACAGCGAAGAGGAGGAAGAGGGAGTCACTGAAGAGCAGTCGCAGCTGCGCTGGAAGGAGAACATGGTGTCTCGTGCTGCCGCCAACTTCCTGGAGCGTGAACAGGCCGATGTGAACCTCATGGAGCTCGTGTATGGTGAGCGTCAGAAGCTTCACATGACGGAGCGGGACTTGATAAACGAGGAAGAGGCGAATCATGAGAAGCGCTCAGCTAAGAAAGAAGACAAGGACGACGATGACAGCTTTTTCACGCTGAAGCGCAAGTCAAACTCTGTTGGAGAATCCTCGTCCGCGTCGGAAAAATACAACACCATCAACGCGATGGACTGCTCGCGCTTGCATCTGGGCTCGGACGACGCGAGTGACTGGACGATGCCTGACGTGCTTGAAGGCATTCGCAACCGCTTCGTTACTGGCTCGTGGAAGCGTGTTAACAAGAAGAGCGGCGATGATGAAGAGGAGGAGGAGCAAGGAGATGATGACACTGCCGACCCGATGAATGATGACGAAATGGACGGATCGTTCGAGGATTTGGAGACTGGGGAGGTTCACAAGGGCGTTGGTAGCGACGACAGCAGCAATGAGGGTAGTGATGAGGAGGAAGAGAACGACGAAGAAGAGACCGATGAGCAGATCCGCGAGCGTCTCCGTGCTCAGAAATCAGCCAAGCGGACAGTTGAGGACGATGACGACGTGGAGGTTGGAGGCCAGAAGAAGAACAAGGACGATGAGGACGAAGAGATGACGGAGGTGATGGTCGAAGCCAAGCGTCTTCGTGAGGAACAGGCCAAGCGCAACGCGGAGGAATTCGGAGAAGAAGGCGAGGACATGCGTCTCCAACTGGAAGGATTCCGTAATGGTCTCTACGTTCGCATCGAGTTCTCTGGTGTCCCTGCTGAGTTCGTGCGCTACTACGACCCGAAGAACCCCATCGTTGTGGGCGGTCTGCCTAACATGGAGGACACTCTGGGTCTCGTGCGCATGCGCTTCAAGAAACATCGTTGGCACAAAAAGATCCTAAAGACTAGCGATCCGCTGGTGTTCTCCATCGGCTGGCGACGATTCCAGAGTCTGCCGTTGTACTCGATCGAAGACACGAATGAGCGTCATCGATACCTCAAGTACACACCCGAGCACATGCATTGTCACGCGACGATCTTTGGGCCCATGTGTCCTCCCAACACTGGCGTCCTGGCCTTCCAGACGTTGTCTAACAACGCGGAAGGTTTCCGTGTCAGTGGCACTGGTGTGGTACTGGAACTGGACCACAAGTTTAACGTGGTCAAGAAGCTCAAGCTGATCGGTACCCCCAGCAAGATCCACAAGAACACGGCCTTTGTTAAGGGAATGTTCAACACGGAGCTGGAAGTAGCCAAGTTCGAGGGCGCCAGTGTTCGCACTGTGAGTGGAGTGCGTGGGCGCATCAAGAAGGCGCTTCGTGGTGAGAAGGGCGACTTCCGTGCCACTTTCGAGGACAAGATTCTCAAGAGCGACCTGGTGTTCTGTCGCACGTGGGTGCCCGTGGAGCCCAAGCAGCTGTACAACCCGGTGACGTCTCTGCTGACGAATGTGAAGGGCTCTAAGAAGAGTACGTTGGGACTCATGAAGACCACGTACGAGCTGCGTAAGGAGCAGAAGCTCGCTGTTCCTGTCAACCCGGATTCTCTGTACAAGCCAATCGTGCGTACGGAGCGTAAATTCTCTGCGTTGAAGGTGCCAAAGAAGCTTCAAGCCAATCTGCCGTTCGCCAGTAAACCCAAGGAAGACAAGAAGAAGGGCGATAAGAAAGGCTACTTGTCTGGTCGTGCAGTGGTGCTGGAGCCTGAGGAGAAGAAGAAATACGGGTTCATGCTGCGTGTCAACACGGTGCGTCGTGACCGTGAGGCCACACGTAAGGAGCGTCAGAGCCAGCGCAATGCCGAGAATTTGAAGCGCAAACAGCGTGAGGAGAAGCAGTTTGAAGGCGTCCACAAGGCGGAGAAGAAGGCCAAGTACCGTGCGGAGGGCAAAGATGCCGCCTACCGTGCCCAAAAGGTGGCCAGAGGCTAAGTGGACCATTCCAGCGTACCAGTTGCTAGCGATGCAGGAGTGGCACATATTCAATAGACCAGCAGTATTTTGTCTCAAATCTTGTTTCAAAAATATGTTTGTACCAATTCCTTTCGAATATAACTTTCAGCACAATTGATGCAAGCCCAACTGATGACAGGCCTCCAAGCATTTTTCTACTTAGGCCCGTGCTCAAGTATGTCGCGTTTTCCATCCGATATAAGTCGCAGAGGTGAAACTCAAAACTATCGACCCTGATGGGACTCGAACCCACAACCCCCTGATTAGAAGTCAGATGCGCTATCCATTGCGCCACAGGGTCATCTGAACGACGCAACGAGCTGGCCAATACCAAATCGTGCAAAATGAACATAGCCGAAAAATACACGAACTTCTGTACTTACCCCAGTACATGTACAACGCAGACTTCATCGAGAATTCACGGGCCCATGTAAGACCAACACTACGCTTAGAGCCATCATTTGTGGCTACTCGAGAGTTCAAGAAAGTTTTGGAGAAATCCATTTTCGACGATCCAAAAGTACCGTGAGCCACAGCTGCTAAGCTTGTTCAAGAATAAACGTGTGGTTCGTGCATTGCAATCGTCGTACAAATACACAAGAATGACCAAGGTAGGGAGGGATCCTCCTCTTCCTCTGTGGGCTTAATATTTAAAACCTCTTTTCACGTTGACCCACTGCAGATAGTCATGGGGATGTCCCAAGTGCTCGCCAAGTACGACGTGGTGCTCGTCGACCAGTACGGCGTGCTGCACAATGGCACACAACCGATGATCGGAGCTGTCGACTGCTTCAACCGCATGATCGAAGCAGGGAAGCGAGTGGTGCTCGTGTCTAACACTGCCAATCGATCCTCCGGGCTACCGGCCAAGCTTGGTGCGATGGGGTTCTCGACCGACTTCCAGGGTGTCACAGGCGGAGACGTGTGTCATGAATACGTCAAGGGGCGACGCAGCACACACGCACGCTGCTCGGTCATGGCTCACGATTTGGGCAAATTAGTCTCAAAGACGAACCTGGACTCGATTTTCCACGGTCTGGACGTGGAGATCGTGGGACTCGACAAAGCTCAGTTCCTCGTGGTAGAAGGCGTCCAGCAGGTGTGCTACAGCGACTGCGTAGCTGAAGCCTTGGCTACAGATTATCGTCACACTAACACACCCAATGATGCTATCAACGAGTTCCTCAGAGGCGGTTTGGAACGTAAGCTCCCGCTGTTGTGTCCGAACTCGGACGCTGTGGGTGTTGTGGAGAACGACCGCTTCGTGTACATGGGCGGCGGCATCGCCAAGCTATACGAAGAAAAGGGCGGCGAGGTGGTTTACTTCGGCAAACCAACGAAAGAGCACTTTGAAGTGTGTTTGCAGCTGGCAAATGTGACTGACAAGTCGAAGGTCGTGCACATTGGAGACTCGCTGCACCACGACATCCAAGGGGCGACAAATGTCGGAGTGGACAGTATCCTCATCGCGGGAGGTGTCCACGCCAAACAGCTCGAAGTGGACGCTTGGAGTGATGCTGAAGAGGATCACCACATTAAACCAGAGCTGCTGGACAAACTACTAGGCGAAACAGAGCTAGATCCAACTTACACTGCGACGCGCTTCCAGTGGTGAAGCCAAGTCTGTCAATAATGTAGCCATTTCCATTCCTTTAGAAACGTTGCTATCTACGTCAGCCAATCAATCTCCGTCGCTTCCAACCAGCAGCTCAATAGCCAAAGACGATGGACGAGGCCGCCTCGACGCTCAACGCCAAGCAGCGCCGCAAGCTCCTGCGCGAGCAGCAGCGTCAACAGGAAGAAGCCTCCAGTACCAAGGAAGACGTGCCCATCAAGCAGGAGCAGAATCAGGTCGAGGCCGCGGTTACCGAGGCAGCAAGCCAAGACGATGTCGGTGGTGAGCAGCTAAACGCCAAGGAGCGGCGGCGTCTGGCGCGACTAGCCAAGCAGAACACTGAAGTTGTGACTGGTGGAGATGAGCCCGAGGCCAGAGTGGCTACACCTGAGTCCACTAAAGTGGCTACACCTACTGATGACGACCAGAAGTTGAACGCTCAGCAGCGCCGTCTACTCAAACGCCAGGCCAAGCGCAAGACCGACGGCGTAGAAGATAAAAAGCCTCCACAGAAGAAGCAGAAGAAGACTGAGGCTCCGGATGATGATGGAAAGCCGGACAATAGCCGTAAAAGTATCCATCTGACGCTATTCGTGGGCCAACTGCCTTACAGAGCCACAGAAAACATGATTCGTAGCCATTTCGCCGAGGCTGGTGATATCAAACTACGCATGTTGACGGACAAGAAGACGAAGAAGTTCAAGGGTACCGCTTTTATTGAGGTGAAGGACAGTAAGGCGCTGGGAGCCGCTCTCTCTCGCCACCACACGCTAATGCAGGGACGTCGCATCAACGTCGAGTTGACGGCTAGCGGCGGCGGCAACAAGTCGGAGAATCGACGCAACAAGATTGATTTGTTGCGGAAGAAGCAGAGCAACGTGCAGGTGGAGAAGACCAAGGCGCTGATCCAGAAACACATCGACGGTCGGGAGTACAAGCTCAAGCAGGAGGACGTGGACGACCGCATGATCGATTTCTTGTCGTGGTTCGACTATGAGACGGCGAAGAAGGCGCTCGACGAGTACAACCGCTGCGTGAGCGACAAGGTGAATAACCGCAAGGCCTTTTTCATGGGCATTCTCAAGCGATTCCGACAGACGGACGGAGTCGAGTGAGTCGACAGCTTCTACAGTAGTGGACTCTTGAGAACTTTGCGGCGTTTTGCCACTGGTATAGATAAATAGACAAGTTGTACCTGAACTGCGGCCGCTGCACATCTGCCCCGGACACTCAGTCCGATGCCAACGTATTTCTGGTAATTTGAACGCTCTTTTGGTGGGTGCTAGACTGTACATGTACATCAGGGATCCCGAAAAATAAATATACTGAAAAAGCAATATATATTGGCCGATAAAATAATTTATTTTGCAGCCAATTTGGTCCTGTATCCATAACGTATTTCACAAATTTTGAGATTGTGATTACGTATTTCTTAAGATGCCTACCGCCAACCAAAAAGTGTTAGCTGAGATCGCTCGCGACAAACTAGTCCGGCAGCGAGTGTCATTTTCAAAAGTGCATCCCAGCCAACACCCACACCAAAGTCCCTGCCACGCCCAGCTACGCCATGTCCGCCAGCCTCGTTGCCTTCAACTCGCCCCGTCAGGCTTTCACGCCGAAGCAGATCGCTGCCTTCTTCTTCAAGCCAATGCTCGATGAAGAGGGCGACCTGACTGGGTATCATGTGTGCGCAAACACGCCCTATTAACGGCTACACGAACTTGGTGACGCATGTACGCGCGGCTCATCCCAGTTTCGAGCGCGACATGCGCGATGTAACCACTGCTGCTACGGGAACGCTCATCGCCTGGGTCAGTTAAAAGGCCTCCAACCGCTATGGCTGGCTGAAGTGGGTCATTATGGACAATTTGCCTCTCTCCTTTTGCGAATCGCCGGAGACACGCCAGTATGTACTCAAATTTTAGTCAGACTAAATTTGTTGGTAACTATTTTACACTAACTTATTCTGGACTAATATGCTGCAGATACTCGAATTTGGCGTCTGTGTCTGTAGACACACTGCTCTCCAACATGGAGGGTGTGACGAAGGTCGTGGAAATCACCATCGGTAAAGAGATGCCGGTCGACTTCGGGCTCATCCTCGACGACTGCAGCTTCGGAACGGGGCAGTACCAGGGAGTTTACGGGTGCTACGAAACTCCAAGCGGCCCACAATACCCGCTTTTGTCCATGACCCCCGTGATGGACGAACCCGGCGATCACCTAACGCTGAGGGTCATCTAATGGCAATTGAGCGCTTCCTACCGGTTTTTGGTAAAACTATCCAAGGGGTCAAGTTCTTATCGGGTGACAACTGTGCGGTGAACAAGCGGCTCGCTAAGCTCATGAAGGTACCGCTAGTTGGCTGTGGAAACCACAGACTGAACCTTGCTGTGCGCGACTTCCTCCGTCCTCACGAGTCTGCCTTAGAAGAAGTCCAGCAGCTGATGCGCAAGCTGCGCACTCTGAACCAAGCGGCGAAACTGAGGTATGCTAATTTTGTAATTTGTGATTTGGTATCACAATTTTTTATTGGCATTTGTATTGGACTAAAATTGTGTGTGTGTTTAATAGAGTCAAGACCCCTTTGGTCCCAGTCCTCCGCCAAGATACGCGCTGGTCTTCGACGTTCTCGATGCTTGATCGTTATTTTCGCCTGCGAGAGTTTCTCTCTGCAGACGATGAGGACATTGCGGACCTACTTCCATCAAGATCAGTTCATCGCAAGCTGGAGGACCTGTTGTCCAAACTGCGCTTCGTCGAGTCGATCTCGAAGAAGCTACAGTCTGACGACCTAACACTTCTGGACGCCCGAGATTTATTTGACGGGCTGCTGGAGCAGCGACCGTCATTTAGCAACTATCTGTGTAAGTTCTTGTACTATGTTCTTCATTAATTATCCCAGTGTGCTAAACGTTAATGTTGGTTTTTGTATGTCTATAACCCCCCTACGCTGACATCGTGCATTCCCCCACTTTTGAGGCTGCTGTTGTCAAGGTGCTAGCAGGCGACTCGGCGCTGCTGACCGCGGAGGAGGCTGAGGAACTGGAGCCGTTCAAGGTGGTGGAGGGGTCTTCTATCAGCACTGAAACGGTTAGCTCCACGGCAAAAGAGGGTTTTGCAGATCGTATCCAAAAGCGGCGCAAGGTTGCCGCAGAGCCGTCGATGTAACGGGGTTGCACGCAAGTGGCTACACGTAGCCACTTGGTTACATGGAGGGTTCTCGAACGTTGGTGTAAGACACACCAATGGTTACACTTTGCAGACCGCTGGTCTGTATGCATTTAGGCTTCCTATTGGTAGATAAGCATTTCTTTCTGCCAATTAGATTAGCAGGGTTCTGACAGCCATCGGATGGCAGAATACCTTTCATATAGGATATCAGTTTTAGGAGGAAACCCAGTCTAGACATAAATCATAAATAACAGTTCTCATTTTAACCCAAAACGGCTTTTAGCTTTCCTTATTTTTAGTAAATCTATACTTTCGGACGAAAGTATAGTTAACCTAAGTTTAAGCAAACTACGCTTCCTCGTACACGTGCGCTAACGTGTAAGCCGAAGTAGTGGGCACAGAGTTGGCCCATTACAGTCGACGTACAAGCTCCTATCGGCAATTCCACCTACGTCAAATGTAGTCGAAAGATTATTTAGCGTCGCACGTGGAGTTCTTCGCCATGAACGACGGCGTATGTCCCCGATGACACTGGATATGATACTTTTCCTGAAAGTAAACGCAAGCTACTGGGATGTGGCGACGGTGGAGGCTAGTCTTTAGGATGTGTTTAATTCAGTTCGATTTTGAGC
Organism: Phytophthora cactorum; assembly: GCA_016864655.1. NCBI lineage: Eukaryota > Oomycota > Peronosporomycetes > Peronosporales > Peronosporaceae > Phytophthora > Phytophthora cactorum. Next base: position 813,223 of record NHQK01000008.1, read on the forward strand.
GTAATAGTAGTTTCTTATTTTGCATTGCACTTAGTTGCAGTTATTTATTTTGCCTGTCAAGGCGTTCTCAGTCCGTTATGTATTTAGCAGTATGATCATCAGTACGATTATATTGTATTTACGGAATCCCTGCTGTACATTAACTGATGTTTTTGAAGCCATAAGCTAGTTGATAAGGTCTTCCAGAGATATTCACTTGTACTACCATTCAAAATGATTTGGGTGCAACCCTCCTGGCAGTATGAAGTGGCACACCGACAACGAAATACATGATGATCAGGAAGAAAACCCGCCGAGATCGGGTTCAGCATTGTTGACAGGAGATCGAGCTAATGGAAAATGGCGTTCTCGTACTTCTCTGTTCCACATTGTTACGGAGTAAATACCAACGTGAGGCCATCGTCGAAACTACTCAAGCGTTCTAGGCGCTTTAAGTAGCAAAATGAAGCACACAGTTAGGGCCTTCTCTCTATATTTTTTGTATGTGGGTAACGGAAGATGGGTAGCAGATAACATGGCGAGTCTGACACGAATTTCTGAGGCTAGCCACGTTTCGCACCGTAGTTCACTCAATATTACGAGTTGGAAGGTCAGAATTGTATGTGGCGCTTCCCCTCTGTCTTAGAAATGTGGGACACCCAGTTTTAGAGCGAGCAGAAGGCGTTTTTAAGGCTAAAACGTCCCGCTTTGGTGGGATAGTTTTGCTCGTGTTATGTCGAAACCTCACACAAATCGGTTAAATAGAGCACTATTTTCCTCCAATAATGATAGAGTTGGCACAAATCCTAAGATTTAGAATTGATTACACTATGATTTAAGCTAAGAGTAATCAAGCTGCGAAAAGCTGTAATCTACATCTCTTTAAATGACGTGGCATTGACGATCCGCAAATGTGCTCTTTGCTAACCCATGGTAGCTTGCAGTTGTTCTCACCTCTGTGTGAAATGGTGGTTTGCATCACTTTTTGAAGCATAACAAAGCATTTGTCAATTTTTGCAGAAGGAAGTCGATCAAAGGTCGCTTCACTGCCGTTGCCATGGCTTTCTTTACCGCATCGACCGCTCGTGTGCCACGTGCGGCCAGGTCCGCCAGGAAGAGTGCCACGGCGACTTTCTTCTCTGACGTCAACTTCTTGGATCCGGGTGTACGTGGCATGGCTTGAGGGACTGACTTGCGTCAGTGATCTCGAGTGATATTAGAGTCTGACGGCCTTAGTTTTAGATGTCAAATCTTATCGCCCTATTCTAACCAATAATTTTCGATGTGTGGACCACACCTTCGTGACAGCGGCTTTTTACTCCGTAAAAATGTGGAACGGAGAAGTACCGGTAACGCGTGCTTCAAGATCAAAAATTTGTTCCTGGTTCGTAAACAGGAAATCATGTCCATTTCTGTTCAATACTACCTATACTTCGTGTACACCGGCATCAATTTGTGGCAAGCCTGCTCTCTTCTTCGGAACAGCACTACACGACTACCTGGATCATAACGAGCGAGGGGTAAACTGTTTAATTGAAGCAAGAGCCAGCAAACACCGTAGAAAATCGTGTGCTTCACTGAAAAACCTTAAATTAACGATAATGATACTTTTGAAAAAAGTGGTCTCATATATATTGGAATGTTTGCTTCGAAGAAAACCTGACCTTGCTATGTAGCAAACTGAGAGACCGTATCAAGTTGTTGTGTAGAATGCCCTCTAATGAGATGTTTGTCAGTGATTGACGGTATTCAGTGGGCGTTCCCAACCGATAATCGAAAAGTCTGACAACTGTTTGCTGTTTTTGGAAACGCTGTAGCTAGAACATCACAAAACTAATGCAGCACCTTGTAATTTCCATCTACGAGCTTCCATCCAGCCGAAAAATCAGTATTTGAATCCGAGCAGCCCTTTAAAGCCTTTTTTAGTTTTTCATCTTCTTGCACAGCCGCAATGAGAGCATTTGCACCACCGGGTTTGAAGACGAACAAAGCTCTACCAAGCGCATCAAAGTTGTTGGAGTCGAAGAGCATGGCGCCGATGATGTCGTCGACAATGGTTTTCTTTATCTCAACTTCGATCGGTTTATCAGTATCCAGATGCGCTAACAGTGCGTTGGCATGGTTTGGGCGCTCGAAGAATAGACGTTTCTCTTCTCGAGTCAAAATTTTGTACCTGCTCCAGACCGTCGAATGCACTGATTCGTGTAGCTATCCGTACGGAAAGGGAAGTTGAAATAGTGCACGCGCGTTGTTCTCTTTCGTTTGCCGTTCGTGTTGATCTCTCTTCCGTATTTGATAGAGAATCTACAAGCCACTGAAATGACTTTAGAGGTTTCAGGGTTTCGTTCGGCAACTTCAAGACCGTACATGACGCCGTGTCCTGGCTGAAAGGTGTCCTTAAGTTTCTTGGCATCTTGAGCAGAGCGCAAATTCTCTTGTGGGGGCTCAGAATGGTCTCCTCAGGAATAAGACACTAAAAATAACAATGCATAGGTAAGAATCAGGCCCGAGCATCTAAACTTAGTAGGCGTCCCTCAAAAAATTCCCGAGGGGATGGAGATTTAACATGTGGGACGGCGTGGGAAATCTGGCCCATTTCCCACAATTAGAGAGGCCTCTACACTATATAGTTACAGTACCGCTACATGTAGTATATCATGTACTATCATACATGATGTGCCCAGTATGAATTTCATACTTCACAACATAACGCAGCCGTTAGTATCGGATCGATACTTTCCTGATCTGGCCTCCTGCCAGGACATTCAGTTCAGATTTCGCTATCTAGTCGACAGATCTACACAAGAATGCGTCTGTATTGCATCGTGCTTCTAGCTGCAGCAGTTTTCGTTGCAGTTGCCGAAGCTTCCCCACTCGAAACAGATTTCAGACCCTCCTTCCTCTCGCAAGGAGGCCATATCGGTCGGTCGCTGAGAGTGGAGAATGCAGCAGAAGAAATGGACGACGAAGAAGAGAGGATCAAGATTCCAATCGTGGATCAAATCACAAAGTACCTGAACCAGAAGACGCTCGACTACTGGCTGTACCGACGCAAGGACCCTAAGGAAGTTTGGGCTCTGTTGAGACTGAACGGATTGAAGGGCAGGGCGCACCTAAATCCGAGACACGAGTACTATCGCACATACCTGGCCATGTGGAAAGCAGCCGAGGAGGCCGCCAAGAACGTCGACAACATCGTGTAGTGAGTAAAAAAAAACTATCTACAATAACTCGATAACGCCGCAATATAATCTCGTTTCGTTCGAATTGGAGGGACGCGTCGTAAAACCTAGCAAAACTCTATCGCTATCAACATCATGAACACAGTTCGCAGCGAATACTCGGAAGGCAGCCTCGCTTCTAGTCGCCTGGACGATGGCAGCGCCACCGGTCGCGGTTCCTTGTCCTTCTCCTTTTCCACGAGTCGAGTGTCGATCGATAGCGTCTCCACCCGGTCCGACTACCTTTCGAGCTATGAGCGGAAGTTCCAGGAGCGCAAAGCTGCCAAGCACAAAAAGTCCGAGAAAGCCAAGCGAGAGAAGGAGAAAGCAGATCGTCAGGATTTGTTTTCGGCAGATGTTCGACGTAAAGCGCAGCGAGAAGCGGAACGAGAGGCTCGTCGGAAGGAGATGGAGACTTGGTTAACCGATCCCAACGAGTTACGAAGAATCGAGCGTCGAGCTCAGAAAAGGAGTCGAGATCGAATGAGAACACTGAAAGAATGGTATGTACCCGCAACTATAGGTCCTCAGGAGGAAGTCCAACCAGTCTTCGTAACTGCAATGGAGCGAACGAATCAAGAACACTCAAGTCGTAAGAGAGTTGTGAAGCCTATACTAACCAAGGAAGCTGCAGCTCTGAAAGACGAGGAAGATCGTGAAGCTCTGAGTTCTGTACTACATCGGCAACTTAATGCATTCACATCAAAACTATTGTATCTAGAGCAGCTAGCAGAGCCGGTACCTGCTCCTATTCGAGCCAAGACTCGAGCTCGACGACGACGTATTGTAAAGGAACACTTGCATCTAGCTCCGTTAGGCCCAGCACGCAGCAACTTCCAAGCTGTGAAGAGTGTGGCGAACTTTCCGACGTATTTTACTTCGCAAGGTGAAAGAAAACTCACCACCTCGACATCTCTACAGACGCTTCGATCCTTCCAAGTAGATAACGACATTGAAGAGGACGCAGTGGACGACGCAGAAGTGGAGCAGTATCTACTGCGCCACCGCAAGATTTCCAGACAGAATTACGCCGCTGTGAAGCTCCAGGCGACCTGGAGGATGCACTTACGTCGCCGCAAGTATATTCCATGGCGACTGAGAAGAACTCGTCACCGACGAGCCATTTTCGAGATCTGGGTCATGACGTATCGCGTGGGTTATCGAGCTCAGCGTTCATTACTTCGCAAATACTTTACTTCGTGGCGTTTGGACGTGATCGAAGCGCTCCAACTTCGAGAAATGGAGCTCCATCTCTTCCGCCAAGCTGCAACCCAGACGGAACTGCCTCGTATGGTACTTAACCTCGTGTTCACGTCCGACTGGGAAGACGAACGAGCCAAAAGACTGGCAGCAAAAGCAGCCGAAGCAGCGAAAAAGAAGACCATCGCGCCTACCAGTAAGGCGGCTTTCCTCAATGCTTTCCTAAGTGCCGCCTTTGGCGACGTCGAGTCCGGATCGGACAAAGGACGCCGTCGAGTGCATCAACTGCGAGCGCAGCATGAAGCAGCGCGAGAGGAAGTCCGCAAGAAGATCGTGCAGCACGTGTTTCGACTCTGGAAGCGTGTCCACGAAGCCAAAAAGCGGGTGGGTCTTAATGCTCAACTCTGTTTAAAACGTGCTGTACGGATGGCGTTTGGAACGCGACAACGTTGGCCTGCAGAGATCCTGCTGTCTGTGTTTGAGATCTGGGCTCGATGGGCGAGTTTCAATCGCTGTAAGCGACTGGGACTGCCATTGCCTCAGTTTAAGCAGGCGAACCCTCACTGGGATATCTGGCTACACAACTATCAGGAGCGTCAAGTTCGATGCGTCAAAGCAGCCGCCAAAGCGCCCGGCGCACGTCTTCGACGGTATTTTCTTCGAATTCATTTATTCGCACGTCACACCATTCGCGAAAGAAACGTTTTAGCGCTTGCGTTTAGTCATTACGCACGCATATTACGGCTTAAAGTTCTTCTCGAGTGGCGGGAAGCGATAGCGGATAGTGCTGCGGAGAAGAAACTCGTGAAAGGAATTTTACTTCGGATGCATCGATATGCTTGTGCCAAACGGAAGCTGCGTCCTCTGAAGGAATCTCTAAGAAAGAAGAGACGAGAATGGCTAGCTAGTCGATCACTACGAGGCTGGAAACAAGTGCAACTTCACGCGTGTTTCAAACGAGAATTAAATCTTTCCAAGATAGAAAACTCTCCAGTGTGGCGCTCTCGACTTCATCGTACACTGGATATCTGGCGAGATGAACGGGATTCTCTGCTGCTGTGGAGGACGTTCCAGGCTTGGACGCATTTCCTTCGCAAGCGTAAGTTATTCCTTACGCTTCGCTCTCTTTGTGCGCGTCAGGAGCGAAGAAATTTACTTTTTGGCGTCTTTAACGCTTGGAAAGCAGCCAGATGGGAGCGCGTCGACGGGTTTCTTGAAGACAGTTTACGTCTCGACGCGTGGGATGTCTATCGCGAACTCTCCGTTTTCTTTCCAATGATGTTTTATGGTAGTTTTTCCGATGCCGGATCGATTTTCGGTGGTCTTCCGAGCTCCATGTATGGAGATTCCCAGCGTCTTGATAGGAATGATCTGATACTAACTACGTCTGGAGATGCTGTAAGACATTTCCACGGTGTTTTGGTACGGGAAAGTGTCATGGATGTCCGTAATGCGATTCTACAGACCCGCCATCTTGTCAACGCCGTTGATGACACTTCAGGGAATACAGCGCTCCATGTAGCAGCTCAGCTAGAGGAGCCTGAAAGGCGCTTGGAAATTGTTTCCTTGCTGCTAAGTGAGGGTGCAATTACGCTGAAACGAGTCAATCGGCATGGTTTGTCTCCCGTACAGCTCGCAGCCGATCCAGAGACTCGATTTCTGCTTGATCAAGGCATTTACGCTTTTCAATCCCGAAATGTCCTGAATACGGCCGAAGTTTGCGGGAATAACCATCGACTGTTGTGGTGTATGACGTCCCTCATGGCTAGAGAGTGGAGAGCTGGGTTAAGAACCCCCGCCGACGTCAGAACTGGTCAGTGGCACAGCCGAATACGCGAAGAACTGTGGCTACGGCAACCACACATTCGCTTTGCTGCTGACTCGACTTTCGCGCCCGCAGTGAATCGATCTCGTGGGTATCTCAATGCGCTCAAGACGCGGTTGTGTGTATCATATAAGGGCTTTCTAGATGCTGTTTTATCCAAAGGTGAACATCGCTTTCTCGAGCGGGAAGAGCGTGTTAAAACCAGGAAAACAGAAGCTAGCGAGGCTGGAGAGTACGAGGCTTATGCACGTTATCTCTTGGCGTCGACGCTCGATACTGAGGCCTGTGAACAGGAACTCATCCCTAGTTTCGCTGGACTGCTCTTCTCGTTGGAGTTCTCATTAGATGAGATCCTCTCGCAAGCCTATCGCCTCGAAGACGAGTACACAACAGCAGAGGGTGAGCTGTGGGAGTTATATCAACGTATTCAACGTGCTGAGAGGGATTGGGGCGCGTTATATTCTCAAGAAGAGACTACAAGTGGATCAAGTGGAAGCAAATCTATTGGAATGCTGCGAGTTTTCTCGGATGACGCAGACGCAGATCTTTTCTTCAAGAGAGAACTCTTCCAGCTGGAATTCGAACAATTTACCTCAAGAGCAGAAAACAAGATCCAGGACGGCATGGACAGTCAGCAGGAAGCGCTTGCTCTGGATCTTGATGCTGTAATGATAAGAACCAAGCGAAAGCTCCGGAAAGTCGAAAAGAAAATCAAACGAGTCCAGGACCAGATCGACGAAAATGAACGAATGCATCGTGAAGCTTTATTTGCACCAGTGAGGCGTGTAGAAGAGATCTGTGTGGCGAGGAAAGCTCTGGAGCATTCGCGGCTAAGAATGGCGTTGAATATGATCAAGCACAGTGAAGTGAATGCCGTCGTTGAGCGCTTAGAACATGCAAAAGAAGTACTGCAAAGCGGGGAACGTTCCGAGCCCAATATGTTGCTCTCTTCAGTAGCAGCACTTCCGTACGAGGAGAAGAAAGCGTTCCTGGAGAAAGAAAAGGCAACATTTGCCAATATGTTCCAAACGAAGGTCATTCTAGAAGAGGCTCAAGCTGCGAAACTAGATTCTGAAAAACTAGAAGTCCAGCCTCTCCCAGAAGCTCTCCGTCCGCTTCAGAGAGAAGCAGTCAGCAAGTTACACTCGCTTTTTGTGTTGAATTTGCTCCGGTCTTGTTGCTACTGGCTAGCAGAAAACATGATGGCTGTGGAGACAGCGAACCGAGAAGAAGAAATTAGCTTTGGCAGTGGAAGTGACGACAGTGATGGAGACACTTTCCACGCTGAGGAAACAGGCAGTAAATCGGAGAGGAAGCTCACGAGATTGTTCAGTGCTGCTGGGTCAATGCTCGCCGAAGGACCGCCTAGACGTCGCAGTAGTATAAGCAATACGAGACGAGTCCTGGATACCTATCAGCAAGGCTCGTCTAGAAATCTAGAAGATCCAGATAGTGAGAATATGACTGTGACGTATGCAGCGAGCGCCAATCTTTTATTTGAAGAAGAGCGTCGAGCTGCTGAAGCTGCAGAGCGCGAACGGTTAAGTACCAAGAAAGTGGAAGTTATCGCTGCAATCTCGGAGTGTAACCCTGTCACGGGTGAGCTAGAATTGCCTCCTGATCACTCTGTAAGTATTGCCACGGTACCCGTGACAGCTCTACCAGAACCTGCTGTGATGGAGGGAAAGCAAGCTCGTCGCAACCGTAAAAAGGAGGAACTACAACGTGCAATGAGGCATCGCCAGCTTGAACGTAAAGCGGAGAGCGAAAGTGACAGTGAAGAGAGCAATTTCCTATTGAAAGATCATGTATTGCCTGAAATTCACGGCGCCGACTTTTCTTTTGGAAATTTCGTCGTTGGAGACGTAGTAAGGGCGACGTATGAGGTTTCTCGTGACGAAGCAACTGGTTCGTTAAAGGCGAAGGAATGGCGACAGAATACTGCTGCTACTGAGGCTATTTGGAAGCGTGGAGGTGTCAAGCTGGTGGATACTTCTGCTCCAGGTATCAAGGAAGTTTTAGCCCAAGCTCACCGACAAAGCTCATCAAGAGAGAAACTGCGACCAGGAAGCCGTCACCAAGGAGTGGCTGTGCATGAATCTACTGAACTACCACAACCGCTTCTAGAAGTGCAACCTGCGTCAAGACTCGATGTAAAAGTCTCAGATAATTCGAGTCTTGTCAACGAAGAACAAAAGGCAGCGCAAAAGAGTTCAGACCTTGCAGCTCACCATCCACTTGATCGAGCCGCATCGAAGTCTCGCTTGCAGACGGACACGGAATTGAGCTCATCTTCACCGTTATCTTCTCAAAACGATTCGCCAGAATGTGAAGGGGCCAATGAGAAGAACACCTCTGAGGATTTAACTCCACCAGTGGAGCTGATGGATCCGCGTAGTCGACAGAATTCTGCAAGGTCTGTGCGTACAGGTCGAGCCAGCGGCGAGGAAACTAGCAATGCTAGAATTATTGCACTCGAGCCTTTGGACCAAAAGCAGAATGATCCGGAAGAATTGAAAGCCACCACAGAGATGACGAGCACTATAGATATGCTTCCGGATCGAGCACCTGGGAGTCTGTCCGAGCATGAGGAGATAGTGGAAGTAGATTTGACTCTACAATCGCCAGTTGTGGAGATCACGACGTCTCGAACTTCAGACTCAAAGCGCAAGGGATTGGAATTCTCACGTGGCACTGAGGCAACTCGCTCCCTTGAAAGCGACGCACACACCAATGCGTTCGTTAAATGGGAGGACGGCGCTGTGCTTGACGCCTTTCCCCTTGCGGTGGTTCCGAATCCCCAGTCGACTTTTGTCCAGGTCGATTCAATCGATCGGGGGCGAGGATCTACCTTGCCACGGGTTGGCAGTCGTCGTGTAGTAAAGCCGCTTTCTCGAGCTGGAGGAATGGAAGAGTTCACTGCAAATCTCTTCGTCTTGGATGAAACTGTTGCCAACGAGCCAAAGGCGAATGAAGTTTTTACTCTTCAAGGCAAATCATTGAAAATGACGAAGAAACAAAAAGGAAGTCGCCTTAAATCGAGTGACAGTGGAGTACTCGAAAAGACTAAACATCAACCGAAGAGGGAGGCAAAAGCTCGGGGCGATACTGCGACCGAGAGCTTTGACTCGGATTGCGATCGCCCATCAACGTCCATTTCGGTCACAGTCGTCACGAAACCTGTCAAACGAGATGATATCATCCCAGAACCGGTTGATCTCGCCTCAGAAGCTTCGACCCCAGAGTTTTTTTTGCTTGAGGAGACTCAAATCGTACCGCCCAAACCATTCATTAAGCTTGACGGGATGATCGAGGATGTGAATCCTTCAGGCTCTTTACAGCTGGAAGGCTTGGGACTGAGCGGTGCCGACAAAACTATGAACGGCTTCGCCAAGCCCGAAAAACTACCACAGGGTTCCCCTCATAAGCTCGTCGAAACTACACGCTCTTCTCGCTTAGCAATCCACCGCAAGGGTAACCGAGTATCAGTAGAATCTGGAGCGTTGGAACACAATGACCTTGCATTACGAGGAGCACGGGTGACAGTCCCAACAGCTGAAGGGAAGGAACGGATGGAGCTCTCTGGGTTTGAAGGCATGGCGCCATTATCCAAGGCCGACAAGGAACGACTATGGCAAGAGTTCACTGCTGATCCGAGTTCGGTCAACGTGCGCGACGCTTACTCTATATTGTACCCGCAAATGTATATACCAGCTTCTGACGCAGTTCCGGTTAGCAGGAAGAAATCCTCTCCAGTATCCGTCGAACCGAGTAATTTATCTCTACGAGTGGACTCGATTCGACAACCTTTACAGAAGGCGCTGGAGCACAACCGGAAGTTCTGGAGTGCTGTCGAAGGTTACCGTGCAATTGGAACCTCGTCACTCGTACCGTTAGATTCCGCTACAATAACTCAACGTCGACAGGACAAAGCTCAAGTCATCTTTGACCAATTCGTCCGTGGCCACAGAGAAAAAGGCAGCAAGTGCGAGACTCGAGGACTTTCACTACCATGGCTTGACATGTACCCGAACGAAGTGGCAGAAGTTCGACGACAGCTCGAAAATGCCCCAAAGGAGTTATTTGACGAACTCCAGCAGATAACAGAAGGCCAAATCTCCGCTGCGCTTGCCAAGCGACAATCAGATGAAGTACTTCATTAGAAGAAAAAATCGTCGTGTCATAAATAAATCTAAAGTACTCGTCGTTTTATTAAACATGAAGATCGAACAAACTGCATCTAAGGAGATCGTAGAGTCTACGGATGAAGTATCTGGTATCGATAGTGTATCGACTGGGGCGCCTGTCAAGCTGTCTGTGTTGGAGAAGTTCTTGGCACTGCAAGGACTTACGGAGAAACCTCAGCGTCGAGGAGTCAAGATGCCGACTCCTACCAGACTAACCGCAGCGGCCTTGTCGAAAACGTTCACGAAGCGTCGGTACGGGGAGAAAACCACAGCGCAACGTGAGGCACTTCGAGAGCCACCGGACATTTTTGGTGACAGCGTGGACGCTTACGTCCCTCGAAAGCGGGAGCTGGAGTTAATGCACCTCCACCAGGACGAACAAGAGGTAAACGAGGCGTTTCTCACGGAAACGAGAGCACTGTCGTTCGAACGGGAGGTGCTGGATAAAGTCGTGTGCGATCGAGAGGAGAATCGCAATGAGTTCGAGGAGAAACTATGGATTCTGATGCTGAAGGCTCGAGGACTGCAGGAAGTTCCAGACGACGAGGACAACCAAGCAGATGATGAAGAAGCCTTGGTTCAACTAGAGCAGGATCAAGTGATAGGAGACATAGAACAACAGGCGAAGCAATAGTAGCCCTGCCTTGATAGAAGTAAACATCATGCTAACATAGCTCCGATGGACATGTCTATCATGGCATATTGCGTGGACCAGCATCACTTCTTGACTACACCTTCTTTGTCAGGATGTTGAAGGAATCGAAATCAAGTATCCACTAACAAATGAACGTCATCACAAATAATATAAAAAATCAGAATAAATGGCTTAGATAGCTTGTGAGGAATTGGCAGTTCAAACTCGGCGTACCTCCAGATAGAGCAGTGCATGCAGCAGCCACCAAACGCGCCGTCGTACTTCAAATACCAGGTTTCTAGTCGTTCACTTCGTGCGTATCACCAAGTAGCCTTCAACTGCCCATCTCAAGAGGACTTCACGCTTTTTTGGCATAGCTTCACCCGCACGTATCTGGGGTCCGACGTTCACACAACTCAATTGACCCAGCAGCGAACAAGAGCAACCGAAAACCTCCAACTATGAACTCGCTGAACCTGACCACGCTCTTCAACGTCAAGGCCAAAGTGGTGATTGTAACTGGCGGCGGCCGCGGCATCGGCAAGATGATTGCCGATGGATTCGTGCAGAACGGAGCGAAGGTTTACATCGTGTCTCGCAGTTTTGACGCGTGCCAAGCTACCGCCGATGAACTGAATGCTAACGGGCCAGGACACTGCATTCCGGTACGAACACTCCGTCTCAATGCAAATTTTCTTGGTGACTAACCTCAAATTCTTTTTTTAAACGTGACATAGCTACAAGCGGATCTCTCGGGTGAGTCAGTATGCCAGGCGTTTGCCGACGAGATTTCAAATCGCGAGTCCCGTGTCGATGTCCTCGTCAACAACTCGGCCATTGGATTGGAAACCCACGTCGAGACAACCCCAGCAAATGGTTCGTGACGCTAAGCTAGGACTATTATAGCCTTTGTAGCTTCACTGACTGTTTTTGGTTGACATGTTCCTTATCGTAGTTTGGGACGAAACTCTGTCGTTGAATGTGACGTCGACGTACCTGCTCACCCGGTTCTTGCTGCCGCTACTTGACGCTGCTGCTACATCAACGGATGGCGCTCGAGTCATTAACATCGGGTCTATCGCGGGATTCATGCCGCAGAAGGTTAACACCATCGTCTACGACACGTCCAAGGCCGCAGTCCATCACTTGACTCGAGTCTTAGCTGCCAAACTCGCTCGGCGTCCGAACGGCGGCCACATCCTTGTGAACGCCATTGCTCCTGGATTGATCCCATCCAAAATGACAGAGGGACTGCCGTACGTGACGGGCAAGTCTTTCGAGCAGATCAAGCAGGAAGTTCCTACCGAACGTATGGGCGAAGACTCAGATATGGCTGGGCTCGCCATTTTCCTCGCGTCGAAGGCGTCCGGCTGGATTTCGGGCCAAGTCATCACGTGCGATGGAGGTATGGTCGGTGCTGCGGAGACGGCTGTGGGGCCGTAGAAAACGTTTGCACACGGTAGAACGTACAAGTTATACCGTACAATGTGCACGGATAATTAATCTCTGCTGTTACAAGTAGACACACTGTTCAGATTGCGAGTCGTGCACGGAATGGATCACAAAATGTTGAACCATGAATTTCACGCATACCGGTAAACATCGTATCCATGATCAAGATCTTCGATTTGAGTTTACGACCTGACCTGGTCATTAGCTACGTGATCAATTACGAGGGCTGTCTGTTCTAGTTTTGCTAGTACAGTACTCCAGTACTCAGAACGATAGAGCGACGACCAAGAACAACCATGCGCCAATACTTCTGCGTACTGCTCACTCTGGCCGCACTTGTTGCTACCGGCGCTGCCCTTTCACTGACGGCAGAAGAACGGACGTCGACTTCCAAGTTTTAGGACCTCCGGCACCTAAGAGTCAACGACAAAGCACCCGACAACGCCAGCATCTAAGAGCGGGTGCCTAATGTGAACATCCTCATCATGGAGACCGCGTCGAAGGTGAACAAAGCCACACTACAAAAGCTGAAATTTGCTGTTTGGAAGTACCTTCTCCGAAGAACCCAGCTTCAAGCGCAAAAGAAACTCGGGATGGAGCTGATGGAGCGTGAGGCTTATTCCGACAAAAATCATGACGAGCTCATGGACTATTTCAAGTACTATAGCAAAGGTCCACTGAAATACGACTAGCTGCTGTCAGGTTAATGGACGTACTGCACGCAGGTTCTTCGCAGTTACTGGAACAATCGCTACATGTATGAACACGTAATACAACAAGACAAGATTTCTCAAGTCCCAGCTCCTAGAAGTAACTTATGATACTAAGTACTATGCTACAGTTGTAGAACTCGATCAACTCGATCTATCCCCCACAAAACTAACTTCAAGTTTGTTTTTGTGAAAGTGGCAGCGGAATGTCTCGCTGCAAGTTCGGTGCGTAACCGTGTTACAAGTGGAAGTTCTACGACTTTCCGGTAGCCTAGAGCTGCCTCCTGATCACTCTGTAAGTACTGAAGCGATTCCCTTGACAGAATTTGCTGTGATTGAGGAAAAGCAAGTTCGACGCAACCGTAAAAATGAGCTACAACGCGCAATGAGGCATCGTCGACTTCAATGTAAATCTGAGAGCGAAAGTGACAGTGAAGAGAACATTCGTTCGACTCAAAACCCATTACTATCTCTCTTTTGTTTTGGAAATTTCGTCGTTGGAGACGGAGGAAGGTCTACCCACGGCGGCTCTGTAGACTACAGCACTGCTGCCTAAGAAAGCGCCTCGTAATGGTGCTGAGGCTATTTGGAAGCGCGGAGGTGTCTATTGGCGGATAGTTCTACCACAATAATTCTGGCCCAAGCTCACCGGCAAATTTGTTAAAAGAGAATTGTGACCAGGAAGCCGTCGCCAAGGATTGGGGCTGCAAGAATCTGCAGAGCTACCACTCCCGCTTCAAGACGCCCCCGAAGCACAACCAGCGTCGATACCCGCCGTAAAACCCTTAGAGACTTCGAATCTTATCAAGGAAGAACGAAAGGCCGAGTAACAAAGCTCAGACGAACTCCACTTAGCCGAGCCGCATCAATATCTCGCATACAGCCGGGCACTCTCTAAGAAGTCAGCTATAATAGTGGTGCAGATCGGTCGTGTACCCAGATTCGCTTCTCCACGATATCGTAATTCTCACGAACACGTGACTCTCGCTTGCATGCGAATGCGTTCATAATGGGAGAACGGCAAAGGAATTGGTGCTTGCTAAATACCCTCTTGCTGTGGCGTCGAATTACCATGTCAGTGTTGATTCGATGGAAAGGGAACGAGGTCACGGGTTGGGCAGTCTTGTCCGACGTGGAGAACCACGTGGAACATTTACGAGTGGTGCTCGAGTGCATGCGCACTAATAAGTTGTATGGCAACTTGGACAAGTGTGTCTTTGGCGCGGAGGAAATCCCTTTCCTCGGGTGCTTCATTGGGAAGCGAGGCCTGCGGGCAGATCCTGCCAAGGCCAAGGCCATTGTGGAGTGGCCGGTTCCCAAGAACCAAAAGGACTTACGCAAGTGGCTAGGCTTAGCCAATTACTTGCACAAGTACAGCGCGAACTACGCGGAAATGGCTCGGCCATTGTCGAATCTCCTTAAGAAGGACGCACCTTGGTGCTGGGAAGTCGGACACGACGAAGCCTTTCAGGCTCTTAAGGAGAGTCTTCTCTGAGCACCGGTACTTGCGCTACCGGACCCGGATCGTCCGTTCAGCATCGTCTGTGACGCCTCCGATTTCGCAATCGGTTGTGCTTTACTACAAGCTGACGCCGACGGGCGTGAACGCGTCATCGCGTTTGAGTCTCGCCAGCTCAAAGCTGCAGAGAAGAACTATCCAGTTTACGACAAAGAGCTACTTGCCATGAAGTATGCTCTTGTCAAATTCAGGGTACACCTGTTAGGCTCTAAGCCTTTTGTGATCTACACTGATCATGCGTCGTTACGCACTGCGATGCAGTCGCCACATCTCTCTCAGAGAATGGCAAGATGGCTTTCATTCTTTGCCGAATACAACTTCGAGGTGAAGTACAAGCCGGGGCGGCTTAATGTAGTGGCCGACGCGCTGTCGCGCAGGCCGCACTACGAGCTAGCCCATGTCACAACAGTGACGTCGTCGGTGTTCGACTTGATACGCGCTGCGTACGCACACGACGACATGTGCGTAGCTTTGCTACGTGCTCTTGGGAGCGAGGAGTTTAAGAACTCGGACAAAGAATTGTCAAGGCGCTTACGCGCGAGCCTACATCGATACACGCTCGATGGTGGGCTGCTGTACTGCAGCACCGACCCCGAGGACGCGCCTCGTGTGGTCGTTCCTCATGATGAGAATCTCAAGTATCGAATCCTCTATGAAGTTCATGATACGCCTGTCGGTGGACCCTTGGGTCGTGAGAAGACCTATGGCTCCGTGAGCACGATGTACTGGTGACCGAAGCTGTACAAATGGGTTGGCACATACGTGCGCACGTGTGAGACGTGTCAACGGACGAAGTCCTCGCCGCATGCGGCAGCGCCATTGGCGAGTTTGCCAGTCCCTACGGGATGTTGGCAGTCCATCAGAATGGACTTTGTGTTTGGCCTTCCGAAGGATAAGGCAGGTAACATTGGCATCGTGGTCTTTGTAGACCGTTTGAGCAAGTTGGTTCATTTAGCGGCGGTGCCGGACACCATTGATGGTGAAGGTACCGCTTTGCTGTTCTTAGACCGAGTATTTCGCCAACATGGCTTGCCTGAGGCAATTGTCTCGGATCGAGACCCGCGCTTCACCCCGAAGTTTTGGAAGTCTTTCTTCCAGGTGCTTGGCACCCGTTTGGACATGTCCACAGCGGATCTTCCGCAGACCGATGGTCAAACTGAACACGTGAATCGCGTTGTGGAGGACATCCTCCGAAGCGTGTGCGCTGAGGCGCCACGGCGCTGGAGCGAGATGCTCCCGCTCGTTGAGTTCGCATTGAACAATGCAGTGCATGCCTCGACAGACTTCACTCCGTTCTATGTGAACTGGTTGGCAAACTCTCGCGCCCCGCTGATGCCGCTACGTCGTGGCTCTGGGCTTAGTAGGGGAGGGATAGCCGATCGGCTAGCTGATATCAGCCCTGTTGCGGTCCGCAAGCAAGTCGATGACTTTGTCTCTTTGAGACTGAGCGTCTTGCGCCAAGTGCGCGACGCTATGGCTGAGAGCCAAGACCTTCAGAAGGAATATGCAGATGTCCAGGGCAGAGGCAATGTGGAAAGGTTTGAGGTCGGGGGCCTACCTACACATGCAGTGTCTGCAGTCTTCAAGACGAAGCTGAGACCTAGGTTTATTGGACCATTCAAGGTCGTGGCCAAGAAGGGCCTAGCATATACGCTCAATCTTCTCAAGAAGATGCGCACACATCCCGTGTTTTACGTGGGCTTATTCAAGCCGTACCAGGACCCTGCTCAGGTGAGCGTCGAGGCGCTGGCGCCGGGTCGACAGGAGGCGGCTGGACGACAGCGAGTGGTGGAGCCACAGGACGCGGAGCGTACGGCTGAAGGCGCAGGAACAGATCAAGCTGATCCTGCAGCTGAGCAACCTGACGCTCAAGGTCGACGACCCCGTTCTGAAGGGCACTCGGTGCCTCGAACCAGTCCACCCGACGGTGCATCTCTTCAGGATCTTCTGCCAAGCGGGCGTGTGAGGCGTTTTTTTCGCGTCATGAACGAAGGCGCTCAGCGAGCGAACACGCTGGTCCAGCATAATCACGTCGTGGTGACTCGCAGCGCGAGGGTCCACGCGAGGCTCGTCCTCCGCTGGCTCTGCTCGACGAGCATGGTGAGCTCCACTATCACGTGGAACGCCTTGTGGCGCGGCGTCGTCGCCAGGGTCGTACCCAATATCTTGTGAAGTGGCGAGGTTACCCTCATTCACAGAACTCATAGGAGTTTGAGGCCCCCCTCCGACAAGATTGCCCAGACGTCGTTGACGCTTATGACCTGGCACATCCGTTGCCAAAGCGCCATCACGGCGTGCGACGGCGTCGCAAGGCGCCGAGCGCTTCCCGCCGCTAGAGCGGGGTGACGACAGGTCGGCAGCTGAGCTCAAGCTCTGACCAGTGGCTGGAGCAGCCGGCTCATGAACGTGAGCAGCGATGCTCGCAGCGGGAGCAGTAGGCGGAGGAGTCTCATGGTGTTGGGGACGGGGTCCCGGGAGCTGACGCAGCGCTTTCAACTTTGCGAAGTCTAAGCGTAGGCGTCGCTCCAGACGAATGTCTGTTTCAGAGAAACTAGCTCGAAGAGCTTCATAGGAAGGGAGCCGTCGAGCTCGCCCTACCCAATTTTGGAATTGTGCTTCATAAGCAGTGGTGGCCTCACCAGGCCGGACGACCACAGCTACAGTCCGCATGGCGGGAACGGGTTGCCCGTGGAGTTGCTGCTGCAAGCGCTCCCGATACTCCTGAGGAGTTGTAGCCTGTTGAGTCAGGAAGCGCTCGCGGAGCGTGTGCCGTCGCACTTGCTGATCAGCCGTAGCGGCCGATGGCCCACACATATAAGTGTCCAAGAGCTGCCACGCAGCACGACGTGCGGTCTCCGCAGGATCCAGAGGCTGGAAGCCATAGTCGCGCCGCGACGGAAGGGTGAGTGGCCGGGCCACGGGACGGTTGGACCGCTGCGAGCTTGGCTCCGTGGACAATTGACGGCTCTGAGCCTCGTCCAAGTCATTGGTGATGACATTTGGATCACGTCGATCTTCTTCATAGCGAGAGGTCAGCGGAGGCGCGTTGCGCAGGGGGCGTACAGGATTGTAGCGTTCAACGAACGGATTCGGAGTACGCAGTACTCGTCGTGGCGGCGACATGGTCGTGGAGCCGTACGACCTCGCAGAGGCAGCTCCAAACGACACACCACTGGCGTGGGACCTCGCTGAGGCTGCATCGGAATGCGTTTCACTGGCCACTGACTCCTCGTAGTCGACTTGGCCCTCTTCAAGTTCCTCGAACAAGAGGTCGTTCCCTCGGGGCGGAGCCCTCGATTCGGAAGAGTCTGGAGCCTTGCTCTCGGTAGGTTGACGGCTCATCGAGCGTGTGCTGCGTCGACGACGGTGCTCAAGGTGGTAACTCGCCACAGAGAGCCTTAGCACTGGTGCAGTGCGCGGAGAAGATTCTTGGTCGTGGGCCGGACGCGGGGTGTGGGGCATCCAAGATGCGGGATCGGCAATTAGCTCGCGGAGCTAAAGTTCGTCTGAACTGTGTTGTGAGGTGTAGTGACCTCCAACGTCTTGACAAGACGGACCTCGCTGAGGAAAGTTCGTGAACTGGGAAGTCCACATCATAGTGGGGGAGAGTGTAACGGGGTTACACGAGATGGTGGTTACACCAAGTGTGTGTGATACACAATGGGTACGCAGTACCCGGAGAGCTAACAGACTCTCAGTATATAGGCTGAAAGCGATTGGATATGTAGTTGACTAGGTTTGACTATGCTAGATAGTTAAACACATACATTTACACCATAGGCAGCTTGGCCGCAATAAAGATAAATAAAACACTTCAGATTTAGAAGCAGAAAGAGTTGTTGCCGTGGGTAAAGGCTGTGTTTACTCTTGGGTCCCAGTAATCGGACCATATTAAGACTCCTTATTAAGGAACTTAATAAGAGTGACTCGTAGAGTCGTACGTCTTACTCTGACGCTAAAGCTACGGCAGCCCCGCTGCACTCTTGCCCTTGCTACGTGACTTTAATTTCCCGGCGTGAGTGCATACCAACGCCCTAGCGTACCACACCCATGCCTCTGGAATAGGTGTTGATTCGGAGCCTATGCGCTGAATAATAGTGTTTCTTTCACCAACCTTTTTGTTTGTTCGCAGTTTGAACATCTGATCAGTAATTTTGAATGTTAGACTAACACACTAACAAAGTATGCTAAACAGTAGGTACCTGGTATGTTTCCCCCTGGTACGCGCGGCAGTGCACGGAAAAAATATATTATAATAAATAACATTGATATTTTCTTACCACATTTATTATTATTGCATTCCGACAACCTGGTGTATTATTGATATTCACCGACATTTACTGATTCCATAGTTAAGTCGAGTTAATTATGGAGAAGCATACTTTATTCAAGTCAGAGCCACAAACAACTTGCATTTTATATCGAATAGTGAAGCTAAATCATTTCTTTTGCGCTTATGCTGTCCAGTGATCTCTCAAAATCACCCGTACCCCACTCAATACCTAATTTTGCTAGCGTTTCACTTATTAATTTGATTTCAAGCCCAAACTACCTACCTTTCTACCTTCGCAATGCCCAAGAACGCCGACATCTGCCGCGTGCTGTTTGCAGCTTTACCTGATCACTACTTCAAGTGCAACTACTGTAACAAAGTGCACCGCTAGCTCCCTTCTAGTGGCTACGGAAACCTACTCAGCCACTTGAGGGACAAGCATCCCGACTACGAGGCTGACTACCATACCCACGCCAGCTCCCTGGCTGGCAACCTACACTCGTTCGGGTTTGTGGGCGAGAAGGTCGCCAATATCTACCACTGGATGGAGTGGGTGGTCGATAGAAACATGCCTCTATCTGAGGTGGACCGCCCATCAACTCGCTCCATGTCCCGTCTAAAGACCATCTCCTCGAAAACTCTGAAGAAGTACCTAGCTGCAACTACCCGAGCCGTCGAGAAGGAGATTGCCAAAACAATCCCTCCCACATTTAGTGCCATGTATGATAGCTGGACATGCTTTTCGGCGCACTATGTGGCGCTGTACATAGTCTTTTGGAAGGACGGTCAGCTGTTCTACGTTCTATTGGCGGTAGCACCACGCCAAACATGGTTGCCGTCAGTTGATTGGTGGCACAATTGTCACCAATCAAAATTTTCAGCGACTCTCCCGATTGGCCAAAAATCGTCAGAATATTCTGGATGTAGGTACAGTGCGAGGCTGCAGTGAGGTCTGCCTCATCAAGGCCCATTGGTTGGCTGCGCGTCTCATCGTTTCAACCTGGCAACCAAAAACGTTTTGGCGGAGCACGAGGACCTGGTTGGTGCTGTGAGCGCGCTATTGGTGACGCTACGGACGATCATGAACCGCGCCGAGCTCCGGCACCATACAAGTCTAGCGCCCTTGCGTGCCAACGCAACTCGGTGGAGCTCCACCTTCATGGTGCTGGAGCGGTACGTGCGTATCCGCGACGCGATCAAGCGCGTCAACGCGGTCTACGACCTGGTGCCTAAACAAGCTGCCCATCGGCGCATTGTAGCGCTCGTTGAGAGCCTCAAGACGTTCAACAGCGTGTGCAAGAAGTTACAAGAGGTGTCGATATCGATGAAGTCCGTGCGGCTTGTATTTGACAAGATGGCTGAAATGTCCCCAGTTACGGGTCACTACCTACGCCCCGACGCTGAAATCATCCATTCCCCGGCGTTTGAGAGCGCTGTCGTGAAGGTATGTTGCTATTACATTGCTCATATGTTGCTTAAAGTTGCGCTAACCGACCTATGTTGCTGAATGCCATATTAGGTTTCTCGAGGTACTGAAGCTGACTTAACGCCACCAGAGTCGCAGGCCCTTGAGCCGTTCCAACTGGAAGCTGCTGCTACCGAGCCCGCAGCATCGTCGCGCGGTTCGCGTGCTCGGACGCGCGCACGCAGCACTGAAGACTTTGCAACTGCACTGTTACAGTCGCGCCCGGCCCCCGAGCAGGTGGCGCCGCGATACGAACCAATCGTCGCCGCCATCCCGCCGACCAGGAACCTCAGCGTGAGGCTGATCTCGCAATGCAAGCTGGTCATGACGCCGCACCGTGCATCTCTGCTACCGATGAACTTCGAGATGATCGTATTTCTGCTGGCTAACCGTAAGTACTGGGATGCAAATACGTTGATGAGACTCGATGCTGATGACACTGACGATAACTAGTGTCTATGGTGCGGTTGAAGGACAGTACAATAGGTATTTCTCATTTATTTATTATTGTTCTTCTTCATATTCATTTACTTCTTATTGTTGTCAAGAACAGATAATACATTTCTTTATTGTAATGTCCGAGCACTGACGCGCGGATATACGAGTCGAACGCGTCCCAGGAATTGAACTCGGTACAAGCGGGAGGGCGGAGGCGCAAAAGCCGGCGCAGAAGATCGCCTGAGCGGCTTGACTTGTCCGAATGCTCTGTCGAGCTCGACGTCGTGCCCAGTGCAAACTCACTACCGTCTCTAACGCTGTTGTCGTCGTCCATGGTGTAGTCACTGTCGCTGTCGGAGGCGGGGGTTCTGCGCCGACGGCCGCATTGCTTCCTTCGGCGGGGCGATAATGAGTGTTTTTTGACTGGGTATATACGTATACGTATTTCGGATAGCTTGCAATACACGAAAAGGGTTGTGTCTAGAACGTTTGGGGAACGTTCTTTTTAACGGCTCTCCAGTCGAGGTCTCTAACCACAGAAAATAGTAGCAACACACGTCCATCGCTGGGATAACACCCACGGGGCTGGGCGACATGGGTGTCCATAGCCGCTGCGCCAACAAAGGCGAGTGGGTGCGAGCGCGCGTAGCCACAGCAAACCCGCGCGGGGCGCCCGCGAAACAGGGTCGCGAGGTATTTGCGGAGGCGGGCCCAGCGCCGAGCTCCACAGTGAGCCTCCAGGACATCCTATCTTTTTATCGCGAGCGAAACGAACCGCGGGGGAGCTGAAGGGGCGCTCAGCCAACGGCTGGTCCCTTTTTCTGTCATTACCTCTAATCCTCGATTATGTCTTATTGCAACACTCAGGAGGTCAATTCAATACTTAAGTCAAGTCAAATGATTTGCTATGTGCTGACACTGTATATACATGTACATGTGTTTAGCATGTTCTGTCCTCTAACCACTCCCTAATAACAAAGGGAAGTCGGTAATACTGGTACGGCGCACTGACTAGCGAAATACTATCGCATTTGTCCAATCACGCGGAGGAACCTCTGAGGTATCTTCAGACAATCTTCCCTCCCAACAGCGCATTGAAAAGACCAACGAAACCATGAGCTCGTTGAACGCGGCCGAGCTCTTCGATGTCAAAGACAAGGTGGTGATCGTGACGGGAGGCGGCCGCGGCATCGGCAAGATGATCGCGGACGGATTCGTGCAGAATGGGGCGAAAGTGTACATAGCGTCACGGAAGCTCGAGGCCTGCCAAGCCGCGGCGAAGGAGCTCAACGACAAAGGCCCTGGCATTTGCATCGCTGTAAGCGATCTCTACAATGGAGCTACTGAGAGAATGGAGTGACTAAACGGGCTGTGTGTGTCTATGTAGTTGAAAGTGGATCTGACGAGTGAGGACGAGTGCAAGGCGTTCGCGGACGAAATTATCAAGATGGAGTCGCGACTCGACGTGCTCGTCAATAACTCGGGCGATGGAGCTGACACTCCCGTTGAAAACACTCCAGCATCTGGTCTGTTGTCTTTGATTCTAGCTACCGGTTCTTGTTCTGGTGTTGAGTTACTGATGCTTTATGTGGATGTGGCTGCAGTTTGGAGAGAAACTTTCGCTCTTAACGTGACATCGGCCTACCTGCTTACGCGGTTCTTGCTACCTCTGCTGGATGCTGCTGCTACGTCGTCGGACGCAGCACGTGTCATCAATGTTGGATCGGTCGGAGGACTCGTGCCGCAAAAGCTCAACACGATGGTGTACGATTCGTCCAAGGCGGCGCTGCACCACCTGACTCGCATTCTGGCCGCTAAGCTCGCTCATCGTCCGAATGGTGGACACATCCTTGTCAACGCCATCACGCCGGGATATGTCCCTTCGAGGCTGACCGAGGGCGTCGCGTACGTGACGGGGAAGCGCTTCGAGGAGATTGGTCAGGCAATCCCTGTCGGACGGATGGGCGAGGCCTCGGACATGGCTGGGCTGGCTATTTTCTTGGCCTCGAAGGCGTCTGCGTGGATTTCCGGCCAAGTTATCACGACCGATGGCGGCATGGTTGGCGCTGCTGAGACCGGCGTGGGTCCATCAAAGCTATAGTAAGCTACAGTAAAAGAGCTCTGAATGTGTACCACAACAATTTGGTGTAAGACACCTGTAATTGAAGCTGCGCTTTTCGCTGTTTACATAACGCAAAAACCTTCGACGCCAAGAAGCGCTCACAATCCAATTTGCCTCCTTGTGCCCACGTCAAAGTCTTCGTCCCAATATGAGCGCGCTCAACCTGAACAACCTCTTCGACGTCAAGGGCAAAGTCATCGTCATCACGGGCGGCGGCCGCGGTATCGGCAAGATGATGGCCGACGGCTTCGTGCAGAATGGAGCCAAAGTTTACATCGCGTCGCGCAGCCTCGACGCGTGCGAAGCCACCGCCAAGGAGCTCAACGCCAAGGGTCCTGGCAAATGCATCCCGGTACATATAACTAACAATAACCGCTAGAATTGCAATGCACCATACTAACACTGTTATCTAACAGCTACAAGCCAATCTGCTGAGTGAAGCTGGCTGCAAGGAGCTGGCCGAGCAGATCGCGAAGAAGGAGAGCAAAGTGGACGTTCTCATCAACAACTCGGGCGTCTCGTGGGGCGGAGACTTTGACCATCACCCAGAATCGGCCTGGAACAAGGTACTGACAGTCAATGTGACGTCGCCCTTCCACTTGACCAAGTTCCTGCTGCCGCTGCTGGATGCGGCGTCCACGACGTCTGACGCGGCTCGCGTCATCAACGTTGGCTCAGTGGCTGGCCTCAGGCCCCAGCAGATCGATACTATCGCCTACGACACGTCCAAGGCTGCCATCCACCACATGACCCGTGTACTGGCTGCTAAGCTGGCACGTCGTCCCAATGGTGGCCACATCCTCGTGAACGCCATTGCGCCGGGTCTCGTGCCGTCCAAGATGTCGAAGGGCATCTCGGTGGTTACCGGTCTCGGCATGGAGGACCTTGCTATGGGTATCCCCATCCAGAGGTTCGGTCTGGACTCGGATATGGCTGGACTTGCCATTTTCCTGTCGTCCAAGGCGTCGGGATGGATCACCGGTATGGTGATTGCCTCGGACGGTGGACAAGTGTACACCATGGAGACTGGAGTGGGTCCTTCTAAACTGTAGACGGGAGGGCTGCGTAGGTGAATGGTGGGAATGATTTTAATGTCGTCAACGTGAACATGTTTGATGATACATCATGTACTAGTACGATGCTGCTACAGCAATCCAGTAGCATCATAAGCTTCACTTTTTCTGAAGAATGCAGGTAGATGGAGACGCTTTTCAGAGAGGAGCCACGGGAAATAACTCGGCATTTAATTGAGTAGAAAGCTGGACGTTGATAGCAAGCTGTTCCATTTGGTGTTACAAGGTGTTATAACTTACAACCAGCCTTATAGCTCAGAATACTGCATGCAAGGCGTACAACAATTGTGTCTTTTAAGCAACCTAACAAGGACGTTTGTCAATAGTTGCACTAGTTATCATCGAGGTGTGTCGGTTTTATTTGTAAATAATAAAAAAAACGCAGCCTCGGTTCCACGATAGCCATCTAATATGACTCACCAACTTTTCACCATGTTAGCAGCAAACTTATGCGTTTGCTTGCTGCTTGTTTTGGCGAGCCCCAACCAGGTCGACGTTGCCCATACTAGTCTTCAGCTACTGTAGCTTATGAAAAGATATTAGTAACAGATAATTACTACATCAAAGGTATGTTATTATTGATTGTAACATCGCATACAGGAAGAAACAATTTCAAGGCTACTACTACGTAGTAGTACAGATGAAATATTCTACTACTACTGTAGTACTACGTAGTACTTCAAAAGTAGCTTCTTTAAAGAAGGTACAGAATTGGATGAAAAAAAAAAAACAGGAGAAGTAACTACGACACGCTAGAAAGTGGTGCAGACACGAGCAAGACGAGGTACAATATTTGAACCGGCTTCAACAGAAGCTGGAAACTGCTACTGAGGGTGTTGCAAGTGGAATTACATGGTACTTCGAAGTACCGCAGCAAAAAATGGGATCGTAAATGATGATGAGAACTGGTTAGCCGCAGGAATCAGCATATTTGCGAGAAAATCGTGTTCCTCTGTCAACAATCTTCCATCTTTGACTCAGTTGATGCGGGGTGGTCTTGAGCAGCTTCCACCAACGGAATTGAGCCTTCCATAAGGTCGCTTCCTTGGCTGAAATGGCGACATCCTTCAGAATAAGGTCGATGTTCACTCTTTCTTCAGCACTGGGGTCGTCATGCGTTGTATCACGCTCCTGAGAAACCGCTTCTCGCGTATCTCACTCTGTAACATACTTGTGGCGTGTAGCAAAGCGTTGTTCCCAGCAATGAGTGTGGCTACAACCGAGACACCATAGAGTAGGCGCATGCTTTGTTTTTTTGTGTAGAGATCGGGTCTTGTGTTATTGAGCGCGAAAGTGGAAGTGAGGATCAAGGCAAGATAAACCAGCTTCTGGTGATAGGACACTCAGGGAACAGCAAATCGAAGGATAATCCGATGTTGCCTGTTGCCGGACTGTCTAAGGAGGGCCATTTCCAACAAGGCTATTTAAAAAAAAAAGACGACATTGTATTTGATGTGTAGCGATTTGGGCCCGACTATCCAAAGTTTTCAACATACTCAAAAGGTAAGCAATAACACTTCAATGCATTGCGTTTGTGGAGATGTGGGCTGGAGCTGATGAACAGTTCTCATCAATAGTGTTTACGCTTTGTTTCAATTTAGTCTTTACTGGTAACAGCCTATATAACTTTGACTAGAAAAACAAATACCAACCATTTAAAAAAAACTTACTTCTGTTATACTGTTAAAGGACAGTTTCCAAAAATACCAGAGCTTTACGCAACACTACCGTGAAAATTATGTAATAGACTTTAGCTCAAAACTCTCAAGGGAATTTCTGTAAATGTGTAGTAGTTCGGCTTTCTCGCGTCGTATTTATCAACGCCGGGACTTGTCGGAACTAGTGTTCGTTCGAACACTAGCTGTATTGATAGTGCTCCTGTCTGCAAACTATTTGTAAGTGGACTGCACACATGGCTCACACGTTTGTGGAGATAGTTGTTCTTGCTCACTCTATCTTGCCTAAATGGGTGCGAGTACCGATTCATCATACTGGAAAAAAAATCAAATTATGAATCGGTTTTTAGTTTTAGCAACGCACACGGCTCGCAGGCATGTTTACTTTTTTGCTTCACACTAACTGTTTGCGAAGTTGCAAGCAAAAAGTGTGAAAAGCATGTATGCGGAGCGCAACATTACAGTTTCGAACGCGAATGAGTCAAAGCTGTTCTTGGATAAAATACTGTACTCTGGTAAATCTAATGCCCACTCGAAGATATTGCCTTCATCCATTTCGGTCAGCTGTACAGACAACTCATAACCAATAATAACTCCTCTACCACTTTGTACTAGGCTAGGCAAAATGCAGAGATAATGTAAAAGTATATGGCGGCGTAGATGGATCCGGGGCCACTGCTGGCTGGTGCATTTTCGCCATTTGAATATTATGAAAGCTTTGAAATAGCTCAGCCCAAATCGCTATTACACACGTAAAAACTATGTCGTCTCTTTTCTGAAAATGGCCCTTGTTGGAAATGGTCTTCCTTAGACAGTCCCCCTGTTGCTTGTGTGACTTTAGTTTTGAGCATACATGTAGAACTCGGAGTTAACGAAAGCTTCCTCGAATCCCAACTACTGTTTTAAAGGCCACTCACTCGGATGTGAAGCTGGTAAATGGACACAGATTTGCTTCTTTTTCTTTTCTTTTAACTATTATTATAAAATAGTTCCTAAATTGAAAATGAAGACGGCACCAAACTTAGCAAATAGTTTTTGCTGATTTGTTTTGGACAAAATCGTACTTATATCCCTCTCCCTGTCTAAGCCACCTCGAGCAGGGTTGGATTTTGCCGCGGCTTTATATCGGCAATTCGGTTTTACCGATTTTTTTGCCGATCGGCAATCGGCTTTATCGGCAAAATCGGCTTTATTTTTCGGCTTTATCGATCCGGACAGACCCACGGACCGCACTTGGTATCCGGAATATATCCGGAGTCACATAGGAAGAAAACCTCGCGTGCGTACTCTCCACCTAGCATCCTTCCTTCATTGGCAACAGTGTATTCGTGCTCGTGGGAGGTGTCATCAGGTGTACGCCTCGACGTACATGGGCCTGCACAACTTCAAGACCATCGGTATTTTGGTGGCCATGATCACGTTTTTCTTCGCCGACACGCGCTCTAAACATGGTCGAGTTTCCACTCATTCTGGTTGCTGTCTGTCTACATGGTGGTGTCACATCCCCTCGGTCCACTGCCTCTTGGTACTTGCAACGCTTGAGATGACTCGTATGGTTAGTGTCTCGAGCCGCGATAACTTTGGGCTCTGGCGGTGCATTCGTTCTCGTTGGATCACTGTATGCTGCTAGGCAGTGCTTACAAACAACCTGAGACCTGTTTCCTCGCTCTGGCAAGCCTGTATCGGCAAACTGCTGTCTCACGAAGCCTTGGTTGCGTCCCATGCCAGCGCTCGACCGACGTGTGGAGGGAGGATAGTTGTATATCTACTAGTATAGCAGTATCCGATTTGACGTATACAGCGTAGTATACAAAGCCCTCGGCTGTGCAGCCGCACAGCCTTGCGGCTTTATTATTTGCAAATCGTGAAAGAAAATAAAGCCGAGGCCTTCGGCAAAATCCAACCCTGCCTCGAGAGGTGGCTTATGTTACTTGTAGTAGCGATCAACAACAACTGATGTGTCCACACGCCTACTTTGAAGTTCATTTTTTACACCCTTCACTCTAATTAGTCGTGCTGCGTGCATTCGCACTTTAGTGACGTCACAAATCTGGGATCTTTTACAAATCGCATCTATTTTAATCAAAAAGATCGGTTTTGGACAGATATCGACGATACCTTTTTTATAGTATGCTTAATTTGATATATGGACCGGAAGTTTTCACAAAACGGCTAACTGAAATCCTCAGATTTTGGGCCCCAATCTAATAATCGTAATTTGGTATGGCATGACTAATTAGAGTGAAGGGTGTACCGTTGCAAATAGAACGCGTGATTGACACCCAACAGTACAGGGCCAGCACCGTAAACATGGGGCAGCACCTTAAACATGGGACACCATCTCAAAGTGTGGTGGCAGCACACTACAAATCGTTGAATTAGATCATTTGACCAGTCTCTGCTGGGGGACACACATGGGGACGGGCACGGCAATTACAGCCAACCAGCATTCGCTGTGGAGACCTGTCACATTTAGCGATTTGCATTCTCAGAAAGGTGTAGACCACACCGTGATCTTTAATCCTGTGGTGCACAATCCTGGAACAGCGAGCCCCAGCAAGGATGCCAAGGAGGGTTCCTTGGCGAGACCTCGCTCTGGATGGTGACACTGCAGACGCTGACGTGGTGCTCAGGCAGCTCAAGTCGTTCGATATCTCAAAGAGCAACACGATGACATGCACGCTGTGCCAGGAGTCGGAACACAAGATGCGCTATCGCCTGTTGGAGTGCAGCTCCGAGGCGTGCAGTGAATTCTCTACAGCTAAATGTGCTTGGCGGGGAAAGCTGTTGACCTGTCTCTCAACTAAGCATGCGTCTATCTACGACTACGATCATCACTGCACAAGCGCTGCCTCTCCTAAAAAGAAGACGCTGACAGCAACGCAGAAAGATTTTTGTCGGGAGATGGCTGATCACCACCTCCGACCTATGCGTATCCGGCATGCTCTGTCCGGAAGTTCGGCACCAGCTTCCCTCACTCACATCCGTTCAGCAATTTGTGAAATACTACTCTCGGACGTATTTGGAGAACCACAGCCGCCTGAAGGAGCTGAGGGAATGGATACAAGCGCACGGATACTGTGGAACTGAGTAGATTACTCCAGCGTTTTCATTCATCTGGGCTTTAGACAATCTAGGGAAGCCTATTGTTGGGAACGGATCCGATGAGGAGTCCTTCATTGTTGGCATCACTTCCAAAGCATTGATGATGAGACTGGTGCTACCTCCTGAAATCGTTTTACTGCACGTGGACGCGACATACAAAACCAACCACGTCGACTATCCTGTAGTAGTCGTCGGCGTGTCGGACCGCTCGTTTGGTTTCCATATAGTGGCTCTATTCCTCGTTTCTCAAGAAACTCAGCCCGGTTTCGAAGCGGTGTTGATGTCGCTCCATCAACTCCTTTTTTGGATCACTGGAAAGGACTTGGTTGTTCAATACGCGATGGCGGACGCGGACAAAGCTCAAAGCAATGCCCTGCACACGGATTTTGGCAGTAACCCGAGATACCGGTTCGTAGTGTGCTTTCTCCGTGTAATGGAAATCGTCAACAAGGCTGTAAATCCGTTTCCCGCACGTGTAGTGACCAAGTTGATGCGAGACGTCCAAGATATGCACTTTGCTCGAATCCACGAGAGTTTTTTTAACCTGCGGGACGACGTTTTAAAGCGCTGGCTGAAAGACTCTCCTTGCCGCAAGCGAGACCCAAATACACCTTCTGCTCTCTGCAGTCCAAGATCTGTACCTTGTGGTCCCCCTCTTGTTGCTATAGCATCTGCTGAGCAAATGCCGCTGCATCCAGCACCTTGACGGCGTCATTATCGGGCGTCTCCAGCGCCGCCTTGTCGCAGTTGAGCAGCTCCACAAGAGAGAAGCACGTGCCCATGGCCGAGTCGCTCACGGAGACCGTGGCGCCGCTCTCTTAGGTCTGATGCAGTTGTCAATGCAGCATGCATGCCACTACCAGCTGCTGTTTGGCCCGAGAGCGTACCGAGTTTGGAATCGTCGTCACGCGCGGCTACCGAGAGCCCACAGACACGCGCCACCTGCTGTACGCACGACTCACTGTTGGGAGAGACCTCCGGCGCATCCGAGACTCGCACGAAGAGTTGCTCCAGCACCATCCCCATGTCCAGCAAAGGCAGCTGTGTGGTGATGCTAATGCGTATGTGAGACCTCCCATGCAGGAAAATCTAAGGAGCAATGGTGCGTGGAAAAGCCAGATAGCTGCATTGCGAGAAGCAGACGCCCACAGGTGGCCAATCACTTCAACAACACAAACTGTCACTCAAAAGACACATATCCGGGCGCGGCGTTTGCTTACCTTATCGCGTGGCGTTTGCCGGCACCAGTATCCACCCAAATTTAGTCTGGTCATTTACAAGTACGAAGTATAAAATCAGCAATTGTGTCTGATTAGAAAATAATCAAATGTTGAAACAGAACCACGCTAGTCTTATCATTAAAAAATGAGCTAGGTGCAATCAACAACATGAAGCAACCTTTTGAGCATTCACAAGTGAAACAAACGAATTTCGCAATGACGCCCGCTTGCAAATACTCTCTCGCTCCGCCACCAGAATCGACATATTCATCACAGCATGAAACGGAAGAGGTTATGCACATGTGGACAAGAGAGAACCGTTATATTGTCTCCAGAAAAGGCGTAGTGAAGAGCAGATCGGGCGAAATAGTCGTCAGGCGCTTCGAATGTGATCGCGCTAGGAACCCGAAAAAATACACGGAAACTTGCAGAAAGGATCGCCTGCGAAAGATGCGGGGTTATAAGCGCATCGGGGTCCAATGATGCTCAAAATAGTTGCTGTTGACGACTCCAACCCGGGTGGGTCCTGGAAAATTGAACACAGGAGGGATGGCAGCGCTACTCACAATCATCCCGAATCGGATGACATCCGAGTACATGTATCCCACCGTCTGCTGTTCGTGTTCGGTCAGTATATGAACTACCAATGGCTTACCGGACGGTACAGTACGTTGCAAGCCTAACACACGCCCATTGGCTTTGTGACCACGAATAATCCAGTCGAGACATTCAACGCACTATTGAAGAGGGACTATACTTTGCGGCGGAGACTAAAAATGGGACTTTGCTGCGCGAGTTTAGCGATTGTCGTGAGGACCAGTCTTCTAGCTCGCGGGCGTTTCAGTTTGGGATCACGCCAGCTGCAACGCTCACATGGCGCGTATCCGAACTCGCACGAGCGAACTTGGTGGGGTTGGGACGGATTGATAATATTGATTTTGAGGGCTGTCGATTATGCCCGTCAAGTCACTGCTTGATCCAAGGATCGCCGTCGCCCCGAACAAGCGGGCGGAGTTTGGAATCGCAGTTTCGGCCCAAATGGGGGCAAAATATTCAAGGATGGAGACTGAGTCCCAGCCGTCAGGTGGGTGGTAGGTTGACGTCGCTCAACCGTGGTGCCCGTGCAACTGCTGTTTTTTTTGGGGGGTCTGCGTCCATGTTCTCTACTCACAACACATACTGGCCCTTGTGGATAGTAGCGGAAGAGAGGTTCTTGTGAGTAGGAATAATCATCGGAGCACAGGGGAGCTAGCACACGATAAAGGTGAACCTGGAGACCAAGGAGGACGCCCCCCATCCATCGGACCAGCTTTGAGCTACGTATGATCCAGCACCGGACCAACTACCCAATTACCCGAGAAACAGTGAATTACGTGTTTTCGTGTTTGCCGACGACTATCCTAAATCCTCCACCCGAGCGTTTGGTAGGATAGGTAGCAGAAACTACATATCAACTTGATGAACATTTTTCGACTTTTCACCAACCCTATATAGTGTCACACATTATCCTCACGTTCTTCGTGATGTTCATGTCAGTTGTGAACCTGTACGACGCTTGGAAAGGGCGTATGACATAGTACGATGGTGCTAGGACTTGTCACATAAAAGAAGTATTTAGTTCTCAAGTATCAAAGCGCCCAGCACTCTATACAATCGAATGTGGTGTAGATTTATGAATAAGTTTTCCATGCGTTTGCCTACAGCGTGCAAGTGTGCACTTGCCTAAATGCCTCATTGCGTCTCCGATCCCGCTGCTCGGGCATTCCAACAGCCGTCACACGCGTAGACAAACCACCGCTCGTCCCGATAATGAACGGTAATCACCGCCCCAGCCTTCACATCGTTGATCATTCTGATCAGAACCTTTTCCTTCTTGCGGTTTTGCATATCAACGAAGACTGCGTTGGTATCGCACGCATGACTTATGAAACGTGTTACGGAGCCACTCTTTAGTGCGTCCACGAACACAAATTCCTTGTTGACCGACTTGGCAGGGTAGAGTAGAGTGTATCCACTGTTTTGCTTCAAGGCTTGGTCGGGTTGGCCCTGGACTTTAGCTGCCCACTCACTAAGCCCGCCCGTGTACTCACCCACCATGTCTCCGACATCAAAACTGGTCGTGGTGTACACCCCAAGACCCACACGATTGGTATCCAATAGTTTGAGCGTCTTCCGGTTTACTGGAGCGTTGCCGCAGCGCGCCTTCAGCTTACAGCAGGCAGGCGTGCAGTATGCAGCTCCATCTACGCTGTCACAGCTGTCCCAGAAACAATCCCCGGTCCATCGGCACTTGTGATAGGACCCCAAGCCTGGAAATCTGATACCTTTCATTTTGCATTCGTTAATTTCTTCGATTCCAGGTGGCCACAGCTGTTTGCTTAGGAATACACAGTCATCTGTAGCAGGCGCCTTGTACGCAGGTCGACGAGCTCGTAGATTGTCGAGGTGGCTCTTCACGCCATCAATTCTTAGAAGGTCATGGATCTTCTTCGCTTTCAAACTCTGAGCGTGGTGGATTTGGGTGCCGCTGCGAGTTACAGCGCATCGTGCCTGACAACGACGTTTCCTCGATCTGGGAACGTGCCACGATGCAGCTCTTTTCTTTGGCTGGTGCTGGATTTTGGCTCTGGCCAGTCGAGTGGGTACTGAGCGGATATATTCGTCCGCCTCCATCACTTTTCTCTCTGTGTGGTCCGTCATCTCGGTCACACGTTCGCCTTCTACAATATCCTCGCATGGTACAGGAGCGTCCGTCGCTCTGGGAACATCCGCATCACTGATAGCATCCGTAGCACTCGTCGTATAGGCGTCGAAGAAACCCGGTCGCTTGGTGTATAAACGGATGGTGACCCCCGGTTGTGGCATTTCCCAGAGCCACTATTGACAGTTCCTCACTTGCAACAGATTGCTGGGCTGTAGATCGCACGTCCTCACTGACATTACCGCCGCTCACGCGCTTCTTGGACGCGCTGGGCAAGATTTTCGCGGTAGGTCCAGATACAGACTGTGGGTTAACGATTGTGTCAGTCTCTAGCGGCAATACAGTAATATCCTCGGTTGCACAATGTTCCTTTCTGCTCGTTTGATGACCTTCGCCGCCGTCTTCTGGTGAATCGTCGTCTTTGGTGGAGTATTCAAACGTCTGTGTGCTGCGATAAATTATGTGAACGATGGTTTTGCGGTGGGATTGGTGCCTTACGCTTTGCCCCCCTTTTTTTGCTCTTCTCACTTATGGTGCAGGCACAACACAAACGCCATCCCACCCCCTTAGTAGCGCGAGGCAATCTTAAGGCTAATACCGAGCTCTTCTGGAAAGTATTTCTCGGGGCGCATCACTCGCTTGAAGCGTCAGGAATACTGAAACAAACAGAGTTCCTCTGTTTATCATGAATTACCTATTGGGAGCAATCCTTAAATTATGCATTTTGGCATTTTAAATTGTTTAAATTAAGTTCTTTTCTCTCAAAGGCCTAATTTTAGGAGCCCTGAGAAATCCACCCCTCTCTGAAAAACATTTGCCATATAATAAAACTAAAGTATTACACACGATAGGAATACCCGCCCAGGGATTTGTTTTGCTCAAAAACGATTTGTCTGTGCAAAGTCGACGTAAAAAGTATACCGAAAAACCCGAAATGTACCAAACCGACCCCTTGATCAACAGGAAATTATTTGAATGTACAGAAACGCTCGAATAGTATATCGTGATGGGATAAAATCGATTTCTCTGGTATGAAAATCATGTACGAACTGGGCGGTTTTTATAGTGTGGCGGATTTCTTCGTCGTTGTCTGTACATAAGAAGGGTTTTCAAGTAGCTTTTGTAGAATCATTCTGCATTGAGCGGCGTGACTTAATTGGTCAATATATATATTGTTGAAGAATGAATTATCTCTCTCCCATTACCCATCTCGCGAGTTGGGTAGTGGGAAGGACATTGCAGAATGGGCTATTCACCGCAACTACCTCTGATTTGGATACGCATAATTGGATAAATATATGTTTCGGATTGGGCTGTGGAATTTCACGTCTTAGTCACAAAGTAGATCCAAACATTTCTGAACGGTGATTGGCTACTCGGCATTCTTTAAGAATGGCCTGCGTGAGAACCCTTAAGATGCATAGTGGATTCCGCCTAAATTTGAATACGTGGTGGAGCAAACCTTTCAAGACATCCACATGCAAAACCCAAGTCACAAGCCAATCGCGCCTACATGTTTTCTTGACATGTGGATCACCAAGAATCGTACTTAGAAAGTTTCTATAGCCAACAAGTGCATTGCGTGATTGGCGGAGATTGGGCTCTCCAGAGATTGAACCAATCACGTAATGCAATTTGGATTAGAACGCACAAAACAATTGCTCCCATTCTCATGGTTTCACAAGACGATTCTCTTTTTATAGCTCCTAGGATTTTATTTTGTATAAAGGGTTCAATAGGCTAACGGTTAACCCTTTCGGGCCAAATGGGCCTTCACGCCTTCTACAAAACCTGAGAGAAAAACCATGAAAGGAAGCTAAATACCCCGCTTGACCCAGGATTTCACCATCTTTTGGAATGGCTATTAACTACCAATCAGAAAATACTGACATCCCCAACCATCGTATAAATTGCAGTGTGTCTAACATAACTGCAAAATATGCGCATAAGTACGAAATTTACCGAGATTGCGTCAACAAAATCCGGTGTAAGTACGTTTTTTTTATGGCAATGCACACGTGACAGTGGATTTCATGACGAACCCCCTTCTCTCAATCACCACTGTTCTGACTAGCCACCTTTAGTTACCCATCATTTCCAATAGCCAGACCAAGACAATTGCATAGCTTGGCAGCACAGATCATTTAGACTCGCCGTGCGGACACCGTGCTATTTTGAAGACGACAAGCAGCTCTTGTAGAGAGCGGGCCTACGTCGACGGAGGGCGCAGGATTTTGTGTGGCGAGGTCGGTCATTGCGTGAGGCACTGGCACGCGTTGCGGAGACGTTTACGAGCGCTGTGCGTAAGTGGCAATGACATTCTATAGATGAAGCTGGCAGAGACTTGCTGTTGAAAACATGTTCTTGCATTTAGGTCTCAGTCGGGTCTTAGTGGTCCCCTCAACATATCAGTAGTCTTTGTCGGACTCAAAGTACTCAGCAACCGTCGTAGGTGGTCCACTGGACCATTAGTAAAAACATGTACAGCTCCAAAGTATCAACGACAACATCTATGTTCCCTTCTTCGCCTTCGTCGACTGCGTAAAGATGTCCCCAGCTTAGGCCAGTCGAATTGCCGGTATTTGTGCGTTTGGCGGTACTGACATTCAGAGTCTCCACGAAACGTTGAAATTGTGAATCCGGCCAGTCTTGAGCTTTCATCGGTGTTTCTTCTCCCCGTGGAGCTAGCACCTACACGAATTCGCATGGGTTTGGCTGCGCTTCCTCAATTGTGTCTTTGGGGTTGTCCACGTGGTCTCCCCCGTTTCCAACGTTCGGCGACCTCCCCCCCCGCCTCGACTCACACTAGCTTTGTTACTACATGGGACTGCTGCAGTCACGCGAATCCTTGTGAATAGTGAGACATCGGTACTTCCTTCGTCTATCGCACTGGACATGCTAGCTGCCTCGTCAACACCAACAACACGCCCACTGGTCCTCCTCCGCTTCGATTGGCGATGCGCCGCAGTTCGGTCGCCACAGGCTTACACTCTTCTAAACGAGTACCGTTAGCTATAGGGGGGGGGGGGGGGGGGGGCAAGATGACCCCTTCCACCATCCCCGTGCCACTGTGTGCAAGTGCCACCCTCCAGGGCGAGTGCTGTGGTTTATGAAAGGGGCACGATGACCCATTTCATCTGAAAGCGTCTTGGTCCGTATAGTGTAGTATAATTAAGTCACTATCCGTGTTCGTGAAAGGGTTAACCCTTTCGGAGGAAGCTTCACACTCCTAATATGTGCATGAAGGTTCGAGTCCACTGAGTGCGCGACTTTCTTATAGTCAAAACAATCAGTCGGGTGAACCAATTGGCGGCCACAAAAGAAGTGATAGTGGCCGCTTGCCGCGGACTTACCGTACAGACCATACTGGGCCCTCTTCGGATGATCCCGCCCAATGAAACCGATCTGACCGGGCAGGTCGCCCAGATGGTCACGGATGCGGAACCGAAGGTACGCAACCGACCGCCTCTAGATTCGAGGCTAATATCAAGTTTCATCTACACAAGTCTCAGCGTCCAACAGATACACACGTAGTCTAGCTTAGATTCGGTGCAAGAAGTGTAGGTTGTATACTTGGTAACACGAGCGTAACATAATACAATAGCTCTACTGGCATCCTATTATCAGACCATAAATCGTCGCGTTTTGGGGCGAGGTCCAACTAGGGCTCCGTGATGGCTGGGCTAGCTGATGTATAGTTGCCGTTCCAATCACTCGATGTACATGTACTACGAGGATAGATTAACCCCAGAGTGCAAATGTAGAACAACAACCCCGGTATATAAGGGCAATTTTGGGTGCTAGGTGACGCGATCATATCCGTAGGAGAACTTGATTTTGCCTGAGCCGGCGTGCGTAAGTCTTCTCGCTCGCGTCTCACCTGTGCGTTGAGCGATAACGAAACGTCCCTTCAATAATGTAGATTCGATCTACCTGATGGCGTGGGCCCATGCCTGTAACGAAGCTGGAGCAACCGAACCACGGCACTCGCATTTTTGTTTTCGACCTGCCCCAGCGAACACGGTTTATCGGTTTGCCGACTTCACCTATACCCTCGCGAAGTTTGAAGCGATTGTGCTAATTCAGTTTCTTTTTCGTGTTCGTTTCAAGGCCGTGACGCACATACTGTGCATGTAATACTCTAACGGTATAGCGCTAATGGCCGAGCAAATCCCCCCCCCAGTTTCGTGCTAGCTCTAGTATTAAGTGCGAACAAACTTGCCCGTAGCAAAAAACAACTTCTGAATAAAAGCCCTCCTTTGAAAAAAATCGATATTTCCCTTTCGACCTTTACAAATGTCAAGATATTTCAAGAATGGATTACATGTACGGAAATTCTATTCATTTGCCCCGAACTTTTAGATTTGGTGTCATCACTCTCAGAGAGTAATATCGAGTTTCGCCAATATTATATCAAACAAAAAAACTCACTTCATTTAACAGCAAACAAAATTTGCCTGTAGGCTTACACGAAGCACAAGTCCTCAGTAAGGAACTGTGTCAGTTACTGGCCACTTTTAAAAGTCTATGATTTGGGTTAACGTATCTTTTCACTGATATGTCCCTTTTCGTTTGGAAAACCACTCGTAAAATCACTCGTTTCATACAATTTATTCAGGTATGCGCAGAAGAGCTGTCTTCTTTGGGACACAATTGGCTTTGCTATGAAAATGTCATCAATTAAATGGCTGTGGATAGCTTCCTGCCTCTTTTTGTTTGAAGTTTGTATGCGAGCAAATCTATTGAGCTTTATCGTGCTCAAAGTGCATTGGCCAAAGAAAAATGAATCACTAGTATTCAAGCACTTGTCAAATCCGAAACTCTTATAGGCTAAATCAATGTGCACGAAACTGGTCGATTGCACTAAACTGGCATATTACCCTAGCAACATACGTCAAACCGTTTGATGGAGTTCCATGGTCCTCACCTCCTCGAAGCAGCTCGTTGCTGAAGAGAAAACAGCTTCGGGGCCCATAACGGCAGCAATGATAGTACGCTTAACGAGGGACATTGAAATAATGTTGCCATGTGCCAACTATATAATACATTTGGTGATATGGTGCGACCGACCAGTATCCGCTTATCGCACAGTCTGATCGGACCACTAGACACAACTATTGACGCTCGCACCGATTCTTTTCGAAACGATCCAGCCTCGCGTCTTCGAACCAGGCCGCTGGAGCTCGTTCTCCTCTGCCCTAGCAGCGCCCACCCTCTAGTGACGCGCACACCGCCACCGCTGCTGTTCCTTCCATCGCACCCACATATCATGGGAACGAGGTGGCGGTGCCCATATCATTGTCACTGAACGGCATGCTCCCTGCAGCACCCTCGCCACAGTCAAGGAAGTCCTTGAATGGCCTCAAAATAATAATGGACATGCAGAAATTCCCAGTCAGGAAAGTCCAAGGAAAACGGTCAGTAACATGATTGGGCTGCCCTATAGCACCACAGGCACTTGCTACCCCAGCGAAAATCACTTTTATAATATATACATTTACCGGCATTCAGGGTTATCCTCACAATGAGTGTTATTTATCATTCCAAGTGAACGGGGCCTCGTGCCCTAAGCGTATCTGCACGCAGAGATATAGCGGCTCAATGTGAACACATAGCATCACTTCAGCCGGTTTGGTCTTAACGTTCCGACGTGCGACTCTTTTTATCACGTCTGGTCGAACGTAGGCATTTTACAATTTGACGCGGATATCTTTTTTTCAGTGAGATACATTGAAATGATTTAAGCCTAGCGTAACGATTACCTATGTCCTTTAGGCATACGGCTCTTGCCCACCTGTCCGCCCTAAATGAACGTCTTGTGCGTCCACTTAGAGTATCTCCGAGATCTTACACGGTGCCCACCCCGGAAGTGGAAGCTCCCTCAACAAAACTACACGTATTCCAGTGCCTCGTATCCCTGTCAATGTGAGCAATGGGAGCGGTTGCTCGATGCCAACGCTCGGCAAGGATCGGTATCTGTCTGGGGTCCAGCTGAAAACTTTCTCAAATGTCCATCGATACGTTCGCCAGTGTATCCGCAGTGCGGTTATACTCGCAACGGTGGTGTCGACAGGTGACGACCGGTAATGACTCGGCAAGTCGCCGACATTTACAAAACACATGTCGAAGGTGGTTTGACCTCGGTTCCCGCTGATGCAAGCGTTGACGGATGATTAAAGCACTATCTCCAACGGCATGAACGGGAGACCAGTGGTGGTGAACGCACGCCTGCAGACCCGTCAGAAACCCAAGGTTCTTCAGGTAGGTTGTTCGTGATGGACGATACCGTATAGCACATGTTTGCAATCCGACAGACATCTGTGAGGGTAGCGCCCGATTCTACCTCCGCACCGCAACTATCGAAGAGTAGGATATATGAGCGTTGATCCGCGATCCGGGCCGACGAAGGGACTGGACACCAGTAGCTAGTCAGCAGACACTGAAACACTTGTGACGTCTTGAACATGATCGGATGAGTCGTCGACACCTGCAGATATAACGGCTCCGTCCTGTACTGGAGCCACTTCGAGTCCGTGATGCCAGTAGTACAGCGTGATGCGCAGCTCGTAAATCGTGTTGCGGGTCGTAATGGGCTATACACTACCGCCACATATCATTAAAGTATAGACCAGCTCCTAGACTCCAGCTTCAATCGAGCAGTCGAGTCATCGTACTCGTCAACAGATTGATATCTTGCGTTTTCAAATGAGGGTGCACCCGGGCCACCAGAGGCCATACTCCACTGGGTAGGCGTCGCTCCAAGTTGAAAGGAGAAATCCGCATGCTCGACGACCGAGCTGACCAGTTCGAGCCACTTCCACTTGGAGGGGAACACCGGTCAAAGATTGACCGCAGTCGAACACGACCAGAAAACGTGATACATTGTGACAGCCACTCCCCGAGTGCAACCAGCGTGTGGGCAGCCCACAACGGCCATCTCCAATACGTACAGTGAAAACACTTGATGCTTGAGATGGACGAGTAGCTGGTCTCACCAGGGATTCAGGCCTACAATTCGTCGAACTCTCGTCCGCTCCAACGCCGCCAGTCCTGCTGCAGCGGAGACCCTCTGCTTTCGCCATTTGGAGGCTCGCCATGCTTCATGATTGGCGACGCGTTGCCGCGGGGACTGGGTCATTGCTCGTGTGTAATGACGCCGCGACAGTACTCTGCGTCTCCCACCGACACACTGAGAACCAGGACGACTAACGTGTGTGTGAGGGTGCACTGAGTTAACCGTGAACCCAGAGCCCAGCGTGCCTGCAGGTATGTGGTGAGATGTTGGTGACTGGTCACCCCACAGACGTTGGCATCATCCATTCCCACGATGACCCTAGCCGTCACCGGGACCTTTTCTGTAGCTACCACAATGGCCGAGAGCCGCGAAGGGATCGTAACCATCCGGAACTCGATACTGCGTAGTGTTTGACTAAGCGTCGAGGGGAATTTAAGACGATAAGCAACGCGAGACGCTCAAAATCCCGGCGGAAGCCCGCCGGAAGATGCCGTCCTGATTCCAGCGCCGTGAAGGCGATGTGTCTTTTGTTGTACACACGCCAGCGCGTTAAGTGTCGAAGGCGCTGCGCTCGGATATCCAGCACTGGCAGATCCCCGGACACCCTGCAAATCACACCAGCCCCGTCATGCAACTCCAGGGCC
Organism: Phytophthora cactorum; assembly: GCA_016864655.1. Lineage (NCBI taxonomy): Eukaryota > Oomycota > Peronosporomycetes > Peronosporales > Peronosporaceae > Phytophthora > Phytophthora cactorum. The sequence continues at coordinate 853,682 of NHQK01000008.1, forward strand.
GAGAGAGGTGGATGAGGCAGCCATTACCGACATATTTGGTCGCGCCGGTGGCCTTCTTGCTGAGCTAATGGATGCGTCAAAGTCCCGCTCATTGCGGAGTCGTCCGCTTCCAGGCAACGCCTGGGCCAGTGCGCTCGATAGGCGTCAAAATATACAGCAAGTTCGTACAAGGCTATCTCTATGGATCGGCAAGCTGATGGCCCGGCATCCGCTCAATATTAGGACACCAATCGTACCCCAGTGGAATAGAACGACAGACCGATCCGGATTGGAGCCGAGGTTGATAGCCCATGACCCGGCATGACGAAGAGCTGTGGGCCGTCCAGTACCCGTGCCGCCAGAGCATCCTCTACAACGGGCGCCTGCCAGGGCCCGTCTGAGGCCCTGGTGGCTACGGTCACCGCCATCAGCTCAGTACATAGATTTGGCACCACGAGGTCGCCCTTCGACGAGCAAGAGGAGCTACGTCCGAATTTATCCACACCCGTGATCCTGGTGCCGCCTCGGACAAATCTGCGTGCCAGACAAATTTCTAATTTTTCTTGATCAAGCGCACCAATGTCACCGCCGACGGCCACTCGTGTCGGCGATGTACGTAAATTTGGGTATCGTGCTGCGTTGGTCGACGCCATCGCCTTCTGGCACATGAGTTTGAACATCGTTCCCACAGTTGTTTCCCCTCCAATTGCTATACGACCTCAGCGCTCCTCGTGCTCCCAACTTGGAACTCCAGATAGCGGCCGTGTTGCTCACGCTTTTGGCAATAAAGCGGTGCCGGTAGTGGAGAGGATCCCCACGGTCCGCTAGGATGTATCGCGACCACCATGCTTTTTACGGCATTTGGTCGAACGCCGGGGGCGGATCTCAACGTACTGGCCAGTTCTAATAGCCATGGTACGTAAAGGTGAGAATGTAAGTACGTAGCCGTATCACCTGCGTAATTGCTCACCTTGAGCTCAAACTTTCCCCTCTGACTGCTGGCCCGGATGCCCCGCAGCGACGGGTCCCTGCCGATCTGTCCATGAAAACGGTTCGAACCCAGGATAAACAAGAGGGGAGCCCGAGGGCAGCCCTGTCGAATTCCACTTGTGACAAGCACCACACGGGATTTCGCAACACTGGTAACAAACCGAACCGACGTGCCAGTATGGAGGGCCTTCACCGTGTAGATAAAGCGACCAGGTAAACATTGTTTATGTAGTACCGCCACTAGATATGTCCGCGACAGGGAGTCATACGATTGTGTTTTAAATCAAGCAGTAAACCAACTGCAGCTTCCTCGTCTCAGTCTAGCATTGGCCATCAGCTGCGCGACGCTGAAAAGATCAATCTTCTCGTGGATTGTCGGGCCTGGAACATGGTCATTCTGGTTGGTATGAATCGACTGTGGAAGCGTGAGGCTAACTCTTGTTACCATAATCCTGGGAAAGACTTTGTAGTCGGAATTTAATACGGCCAGCGGTCGTTAGTTGAGTGGACTCGGTGCGTCATCCTTTTTCTTTAAGCAGAAAAAATCCGCCTCAAGATATGACGCTGGAAAAATTCTTCCGTGCACCCTAAGCTGTACTGGCGCGTGAGGATTGGAACGAGATCCTCTGCGAAATCGCGATATCATTACTTGCCCAGCTTGTCGGGTCCGCAGGCCTCGCTAGCCTTGCAGACAGCTATCGCCGCAGCGACATCTAAAGCTGCGATGTCGTTCGCGACGACGGCCTTGGCATCCTAACCTCCCTAAACCTGATACATTTACGTGTGTGTGTATTGGTGGTGTCGACGGAAGTGCCCACGCGCTGGGTCTCAAATCCTCTACATGATCAGTCAGGCAACCCGTTTATAAGATCGTTCGCAAGACCGGCGAGCCCTGAACCGCAGTCGCTGCATGGAAACTGTGATTCACCGTTGCGTCCTGCGTGCTGTTGTAATCTCCACCCAGGGACACCAACCGGCCGGTGGGTACGTCTCGGTCGAGTAGTTCACTGAAGAAAGTCTTCCGCCTGGTCCGTTTACGCGGAGCGTAACTGTTGCAGAAACCCACCCTCTCCTTGCAGTCTCCCTTCGACCGCCATAAGCGGGCTCCTAAATTCCTGGAAGTACAGCCGCGCATCCTTGAAGACCCCGTAAGGATCGATGAGAATCGCCACGCCGGCTTTGTTCTCCACCGCTGCCGTTCAGAAAGAAAGCGTAGGCAAGTCGAGGTCGCCCCTAAATCCCCACCCAGCCGCATGAAGAGCCTTGGCCCGCGTGATTTCTTCGCTGTTGACGTGGGTCTCCTGCAAGACGTAAACATGATTGCGCCCATGGCTGTCACTTGCACGGAATGAGCGATCCAGGCATCCCGATCCTACGGCGAGGCGCCAAAGCCGTTTACGTTTTGCATAATGCAGCTAAAAGTTTGATCCGCGGCGTCTAACAAGGCCATGGGCCTATGGGGCGGCACCATCGCTCTCTCTGTTTCTGCCGCTTGATCTCAGTTCGCTGAATGCGCCGAAGTACCAGTCGCCGCCCTTGCCGATTCTGAGCACTCTACCGGCGGGAAGAAGTCCCGTTAAGTGGATTACCGGTGCCGCCGAGCCGCGGATCTTGGGGGACGTGGCCTGATGTCAACTCGGTCCGGCTGATCACCACCGGAGGTCGTTCTAACCCAGTCTAGCGTTGATTGCACATGGTATCTTCACCAATGGGAGTGAACCTCTCAGACCTTACGGACCGGATTTAAGAGGATACAATGATTGATGGGTCTTTATTTGCGGCGGTGGTAAGAAGTAGACAGCATAGATGCTGACTCATCCTCCTTCCAGGCCAGCCCAGCTGATAAGTTGACAGTCGCACTCTAGTCCACACTCGCAATACCTTGACACAAGGATTGAACCTCAGTGTATGCCGGGGGCCAACACGCACACCAAACGATGGTACGCGTCGGGTGCCTTCCATAACCTAGATAAAACGACTTTACCAAAGGCTAAGTCTAGCATCAAACGGGAGATTAAACGGCCGCATTAAAGTCAAATTGTTCGGATCAAAAAGTGGTCTGACCAAACAATTCAATAAAGGAATTTATTCACCCCCTTATTTTGCAAAAGTATCTTACCCATAAGTACCTTGTTGCCCACCTGCGTGGACGATAGAGTACTCCGTATCGTGACGCGACACCCGCAAAGAAAATCTTGAAATGCTGCACTTTGGGTCGCCTCTTCAACTTGACGTCAAATAGAGGGTCGGTTTTGTTCCAAAGCGAAAATCAGTTACTTTTTATTTGGCTTCTATTTTTGATGAGGCTCACGTATCTAGTTATGTTCCTGAAGGAATGACTACTGCTAAGGTGCGAATAAACGCTCGGCGCCAGCAGCACCCACGCTAGCAAGAGTCCAAGAAGGATTTAGCTCCAGAATACGGCAGAGGATGTCTGCTCAAGCCGTAGTCGGGTGACACCGACGTCGCCACAACTCACTCGTTGGTCGTAAAGGTCGCCGCCATGCAGACGAAATCTCTTGTCGACCTCGAATTTCCCGTATATCCGAGCAATCCCGTGTTCCAGTCTACGTCTGTGTCGATGGATTCCTGCTCGTCAACTACGTCTAAGCCTTGTCTGTGCGTGCTGTGCTCGCACTCTCCTACGCCCTTAGACACCACGGTGGTGACAGAAATTCTCGGTTCGCCTTTGACGCGAAGTTCGCAAGCCACGACGGTGACGGAAGTCCTCGGCTCTCCTTTGGCGCAAAGCTCCCAAGCTTTTACGGGCGCACCATTGGCGTCACAAACACCGAGTCCATCGAGATAACATCTGTGCTCTCACACACCGACTAAACCACGCACAAGACGGATAATCTGAGGTGGTACTATGAGGTTTTTATTCGAACGATCCGGCCTGGGCACGTGGCAGCACAGCGGTGATGGGCTCAGACAATTCATTTATCAATTCTTTTCGTTTATACTTTTAATTGCTTCCTGCTCTAAATAGATGATCCCTTTTTGAGCGCTGACCCTCATTTTTCATTTTGCCGTCTTGGAGAGACATCCCTCCGAATGTCTTTCGCGGTATTTGTTTGTTTTGTTCTCGTGTAAACTGTAGTGCGTGCGAAGGGAGGTAGGCGGCTAGCGCCCTCTGAGCAAGCTGTATCGATCATGTTGGGAGTGCTTGGTTGCCATCCAATGGGTGGTCCCCTGCGTCCAGTGGTTGAGTAAATTTTTGAGCAAAGTGCGTTTGATTTTGCACACACAAGATTTTTGAGCAGGTTTGACCACGAGGGAGTTGCCTAGAGCTATGCGTAAACCTCCTCTGCCGTTGACAAAACTAAATTTTTGTGTAATTATGGGTAGAAAAAAGACAAAGTTTTTAGTTTTACTCATAACCGTCGGAGACCAATTCTCAACCAGCCGCATGCGGCGAAATAGATACATCTGATTGGTTTAGACTGGTTTGGGGAGTAAGTGGTCGCATGCGACGAAGTACACAAATAGACGCTCAGGCGGTGACTTCGCCGCATGCGAGAAAATCGCCGCATGACCTTTTGGGGAACGCATGACAAAACACCAATCAAGCGCGGGTAAAACCGACTTGTAAATGATCGAGTGCATTTCAAATTTGCCGCTACTGTACATGCTGAAGTTCAGTGACTATGCATGTAACTCCTTACGTACAGTAGTTCAGCAGCTAAGCATTCCTGCATTAAACTGCCTGCGTGTGCAGCACCATTAAACTAACAACATGTTGTAATTGAAATATTTTGCGAGCATGATAGCAAATTATAAGTGAAATGGTTGCCCCACTGGGAGCTCATCGAATAATAGGCGCTTCAACCTAACGCAGATACGGCCACATGGGCTTTCCCAACCGATGCGGTCGCGTGCGACCGCATAGTACAAAAATGTGCGATGCGGTGCGAGGGAAGCACTAGGCAGTACCGAGTTCGGAGCACCGGAGCAGAAAAGGACACAGCATCTGTCATTACTTTATCGTCTGCGATAGCTTCACTTGACCGCCGTTGTAATCCCGTAAGAGATGGTAATTTATCAAGTGGAAAAAACTAAAATATGAAGTAGTATCCGGGGCTTCCAACAATCAGTCATCCCCCCACATTTCAATCGGCAACTAGCAATCACCTCGAGCTCTCGTACTTTTCTAAGGAGCTACATTTTGAAGTCACTCTTGAATTTCCTTGCTTCAGCGTACGGGCGACGGGCCGAAGAACTGTGAACGATCGCGTCAAAACCCCGAAGTACCTCGGTACAGTGCACTGCAGTCGTTGCTTTGGTGGTTACTATGGTATAGGGGGCATAATAGCCATGGCTTTCTGCAACGGACTGTCCGCAAACACTATTTGCATTGATAGACCGCCACAACCCACCCTGCTGTGCAGAGCACTGTGAAGCTTGGAAAAAATCAGATTATCATCTTTTTAACTTCTAACATACGAGCAGTATATTATACAAAAATTGTTTTTAAATAGGAAATATAAAAACCCAAATCACATATGTTAGTTTATTACAAATCTAGTAGTATGGAATACGACCAAGTGTCGGATCAGAAATAAACAAACTCTTCGCTCTGGTTGCCGATTCCGTTCCTTTCCCCCGTCTTCCTCTGCGAATACACCACGATTGGTGAAGAATTTTGTAAAATGTGTTTAAATATAGAGTTCTGTGCGATAAGAAGAAGACGACGACATCGTCGGTCAAAACTAAGACTTTACTCCGTTTCTTTCTCACAGTCCGCTATCATGTCGACCCACGAATCGACTTCGCCACAGCATATCATAGAGCCCCCACCGCCTTTGGAATATCCGTCGGAACGAGAGGTAGACGAAGCACTTCATGCATAGACCTGGGCTCACAAGTACAACGTTTCACGTTAAAAAGCAGAGCGAAACAAGACCGGAGATTTTCGGTACAGACGTTTCGAGTGCGATCGCACAGGAGTGCACACGAACACGCGGAAACTTAAGGACCCAGTTGCCGACGCCGGATGACACGTACGAATAGGTGTGGTTGACCCATGCGCATCAGTATTGTTGCCGTCGATACTTCAAATACTACAGGTGCCTGGACGATTGCACACACTCGCGTCGGCAGCCGCCTCCACGACCATCCTCCATCGGAGGACGTATGCATCGTCAACGGGCTGCAAGAGAAGCAAAGGCAGCGGCAACAGCAACAACTAACGAGACTATCGCTCTACAAGTATAGGCAGGTGTGTCAACTTCGAAGATTCATGCTACTGTACTGCTTGGCGACACCAACACGCTGGTCGTCCCGCGCGATATTGCCAACGCGAAGAATGCAGCTCGCAGAAAGCTACTGGAGACGAAGACAAACAATGAGGCTCTGTTTGAATTGCTTCAGAAAAACGAATTCCACCATACGTACGAGACAGACACGACTACGAATCGGCTGCAATATTTACTTTGGTCGCATTCACTCTCAACATCATTGGCTAGAGACGTCATGGACCTACTTGTGATCGATTGCATTTATAAGAACAACCGACATCGGATGCCGTTGCTCAACGCCATTTTTCTTACGGGGATGAATTCAGTTTTACCGTTCGCACAAGTGTGGCAGCTGAACCTGATTTCGAGTGGGCCAAAGGATCTTATGCAGGAGAACGGAGTACCGATGCCTCGTCTTACTCTCACTAATCGCGATTTAGCTTGCACGAATGCGAGTGAAATTTTCTTCCCCACGGCGTCGAGGCTGCTGTGCCGTTGGTTCATCAGACGAAACGTGCTAGCTCAAGTGAAGGAAAAAAATAGGCGGGACATCAGCATTGCGCTCTATTGGTGCCGGAAAGATCAAAGAGAAACGAGATCTTTTCATGACAAAGTTCGATGTCACGGTCGATGCTGCAACTGAGCCATAATTCAATGGCCATGGAGCTGGACTTTGTGCACTAAACCGTGCAATGGCCAAGTATTTGGATACCCATTGGTGTCCGTATAAGAAGAAAATAGTTCGCTGCTGGGCAGACAAGTACAGACATTATGGCTGCCGTGATACCTCCACTGTCGAAGGAACCCACACCACAATGAAGCGCTCACTCGATAATTCGCAAGGAGGCTTGTTGACTGCATTCCAGCAACTTCTTCCTTGGTGGATTACATCGTCGTTGCGCATCAAGTACGAGGCTGCAACGGACGCCTGCAATATTCCCATCCTTTTTCGTGGAGATGATAGATACTCCGCTGTTGTCAAAATTATCCGCGTTTTCGCCCTGACTGAGACGAACAAGCTGTGGTCACATGCATACAAGATTGTCATTCATGGTATCGAGCGAAGCGTCTGTGATGGCAGATTTAGGCAAGTACACGGCCGTCCGGGAATTCATGACCGTATCAGAAGCATAGAGTCCGAGGGTCAGTTGAAGTTGGAGCCGAATGATTTTGACAAGCACTGGTGGCTTCCTGGAGCACGAGGATCTACCACAACAAGAATTCTAGAACCGGTTACCCAGCGGAGTAGACGACGGCTACAAATTCAACCACCACCCCACAGGGCCGGTTACGGTGCTAATAGTAAACGACGCGAGCCCTCCGGTTTTGAGCCCGTCGAGCAGAATCTCTTCAGCGAAGCTGTCAACCCAAATCAACTATCTTTTCAAGCATTACTCGAAAGTGACTACATCGACTTCGAGCATGCTTTTTGCCACCCCGATCGTTTCGTTATGCTGGGTTAGGCTCGTTGGACGACTAGATGAGAAGGGTAGCAACATCAAAATATGATTTGTTTTTTAATCATTGTTAAACAATGTTTCTTCATATTTTAGCTTTTTTCCACTGATCAATAACCAACTCTTATAAGATTACAACGACGGTCAAGTAGAAGCTATCGCAGACGACGAAGTAATGACATATATCAGGTCCTTTTTCTGCTCCGGTGCTCCGAACACGGTGCTCCCTAGTGCTTCCCTGCGGTGCGGTGCGGCCGGTTGAGAATAATTCTTAGACGAAATTCGTCAGCCAAAAGTCAGACACACCAAATTTGTATGAAGTGAAGCAGGTTGGAGGAACGCTACGACTGTACATAGCGTGTATACCGCTAACGATCTCGCTATTGTTTCTGCTTCTTGCGCAACAACTAGCCGACTGTAGCCCAACCTAGCTGCCCTCGACGTCTCTTCTCGACTTCTCAGGAAGGTTACCAGCGGCTACGCTATCCTCACGGCCAACGAACATCTGGGTCACTTTGGCAGAGCTGTAGCAGATCTTTTGACGTTGAAGCGCTCTCAACTTTGCTCGTTACGTACCGCAGCTGGCTGAGTCGCTTCTGCATTTTGCGATTGGGCATATCGTGGCCGACGAGATGGCGAAAAGGAGGATATTGCTTGGCTTTATTGCCACACATCCAGAGTAGAGTAACTATGCATGACGGAAGGGCAATCTGGAATACGAATTTTGGCGCCCCAGCAGTGACACAACTGTTGACCACTCTCTTCGGTGGTAGTGTCGACCGACACGTCAAGCATAGCTAGCAGCTTTTCCACGATATCACCAACAGCAGCGTCTTTTAATCAAGTATTAATCGCGCCATGCAGACCCTCATATGTCACCGTTCCTGCGCCGATAGCTCGACGCTTCAGCTCGGCCAAGATATCCTGGACAGTATCAGCTCGTGCCGCGTCAATTTTTGTGAGTGCTTCTACTAAGCCACCTTTTGCAACTTTAATTCACACAGAACCGAAACGTGCGGAGGGATAGCCGTTGGTCGAATGCGAGATTCAGAGCAACCGTCGCTAGTTTTAACACGTGCTTCGAGAGTAGAAGGCAAATTGTCATCTTGAAAATGGGCGTCTCAAACACGTGGTGTCTTGGTGAAAGAGTTGCTTTCAAGTAAGCCGCGTGGTAGACACGAGAAGCTAAACAGTACTCAGCTATGTATCCAAGTCTGTCCGGTAGCGCAGGTAGCACAAGTTCCATATCATTCACTACACAGCCGTCGCGCTTGTTAAAATGTGGGGCCAATGTCAAAAAAAAATTGAAGCTTTCTGCTGGCAGACCCGCAACCGTGCGGCCAACATGCATATCCCCAGCGGCCTCATACCTTAGCTATGTGTTTTGAACGCCGCCAAGTGCCGAATCCGACCCCCCAGTGAACCGCCGTGGACGCTGGACAAGCCGTAGAACCTGACGAACAGTATGTCGCCGAGCCCTTACACATCGAGTGCGTCCCGAACTCACTAGTCTCTAGACCCTGGCGCTTCAGTTCCTTGGCTACGTCATCTTGAGCCAGCAATCTCAACCAGCATTTCCGAAAGCGCTCGTACTGATTACTGCCGGGAACAACAAGTCGCTTCCGTCGAAATGTAAAGACGCCCAGTAGGGCCTCAAGGCGACAATAGGACAGATGACAGGTTGTAGTGGGATGGCGTAGATATATCTTGGGTTTCGTGGACGGTCACATCCTTGATCGTTCTTCACATGACCGAAATATATTTGAAGCCCCCCCCTTCCCTCCATTCCATGTGAGAGTGATGAATACCAAATGCATTTGACGCGCGGCGCATCAAATTATATGCGACTACTATTTAAGCATGAGCAAAGGCTATCTCCTTGCTTGGATGTGCTAACATCTTTAGATACAAAAAAAATACAGGTCGAAGGTGAGTAGATCTTTACCGATTTTCACATCGCTCTCGCCATTAGCTGCGTCCTTGACCAACTTGTGCTTCAACCCCTTGAAGTAGTTAGTGAGCTCAGACTCGAGCGTCTTTTCCATGGTGTGGCCGTAGTCACGGAATAGGTTAAACAGCGCAGCTTTGTGCGTGTTCAGCGCCGAGTAGCTTAGATTCTCACCGTCTTTCCTCTCCAGTGTCACCAGCCAGGTAATGAAATCTTTAGCTTCAAAAGCACTGAAATTGAGCGGCTGAACGGCTGATCGGCTGTTATGACATCATTGACTCGCGCGCGTAGCTACTGCAACGTGTTGAACGCACTAGTATCACCAACACGCTCCAGAAACGACGAGGACGCTAGCTGCGATTTGTTTCGTGCAACCCACGCGAGAAAGTGGCAGTAGGAGTTCTTGTAGGTCGCTCGCGAGCGCTCGGACAAAGTGTTTTCGCAAATATCACGAACTGTTCTCCCAATCGTAGCCTTTAATTCTGGTTAGACACGTGTCTGACGTCTTCTGCGCAAATTACGATTTGCAGCAAAGGCCAGACCAACAAACAGGGGCGCGAATCGCCTCACCAGAAAAGGTCAGACGTTGTGTCTAACGCTAACCTGAATAGTGGCCTCAGGATTCTGAGGAATGCTTTAGTGCTCGTTTGGTTTTCCCCTATCCGATGCCCGGAATAAATAAGTTCGATGTGCAATGCCGGTTTTGTATCAGCGTTGTCCGGACTGATGTCCGGTACATATAATAAATATGTGATAAACTGAGAAATATTATCAGAAATCCTCAGATGTTTATCAGGCTTTTCGTTTCGTTCTGAACGGAAGCGACGACATGGCATCGACGAGCTTGAGTGAGCTGCTGCTGCGTCGATGGGACCTCGCAACGTCTGCTGGTACGTATGGCGTAGATTAAATAATTAAAGCAATGAAGGCATGAATGGAGCAGGTCCTGGTGTGTGCCAAAGCAGGCGTAATGCGTACAAATGTGGACGAAACAATGCGTCGTCGGATCCCTGGTGACTTGGGACTCGTCCTTCAATTCAATTCGAGTCATGCCAAGGTGATGAAGTAGTTAGAATTCCAAATTGCAATCGAGAATTAACAAGTCGTTGTCCGGAACTACTAGAGTAAACGTCCCGTAGACAAGCAGCTACTCAAGTCTCAATCTGCTGATGCTCCTTCAAAGCCCAAACCTTCGGGGTTCGACTTTACAAAAGTCAAGTACGCTTGTCAGTCTACAGTATGCTTGAATTCCAACCGAGACCTGACCATGTTAATCACTCCGATGTCCAGGAGCCCTGAGTTTCTGAGTGGTTTGCGCTTTCTGGCTGATGACGACCAGCATCTTCCATCTGTACAGCCTATAGAGTTGGGAAGTGGGGAGGGTGTACGTAACAAAGAGGTGGAGCACTTCGTTCTGGTCAATGTGGCTCCATTGGTACGAAATAAATTCCTAGTGTGAAGACGTATGATCCAATACTCAACGCTATGGTTACTTCATTTTTGTATATACAGGTTCGAGGCCACGTACTGTTCGTCCTTGAGTTGAATCGTGTCAAACAGCAGAAAATGACGGAGAGCTTCCTGCTGTACGCTCTTAGCATTTCGCAAGCGATGCGACGTGAGGACTTCGCTCTAGGTAAGTCTCACCTCTAGAGCCGCAAAAAGGAATCATACCTCTAACCCAGGGTGTGCTTGGCAATTAATTGACAGGATTCAACAGTGCTGGAGCGTGGTCATCCGTGAACCACTTCCATCTCCAAGGTTACTTCTTATCTTCCATTGAAGGGGCTGCAAGTACGAATTTTCCTGTTGCAGCTCAGCATAGAGAAGAAATGTTCCGTGTCGGCGGAGCAATTGTGAAGTATCTTCCGAGTTGGAAGACAACTTGCTATGTTATTGAGCCCCAAGACGCTGCTAGGAACGCTATCCATGTCGTGCAGATTGCTTGGGCTCTGCTGGAGCTTCTTCAGGCTCGAGGAATCCCACACAATCTCGTCATTGTCGACACGGTGATGTTCATCTTTCCGCGCCAGCCGCAGTGCGAAAACGGAGTTGGTTTATTCTCCGACGACACAGCAACGGAGCACGCGGGTCGACTGCGTATCGCCGTGGCCGAGCTCTCCGGTCTCATAGTGGCAGGAGACAGCGTCGTGTACGAAAACTTGACTGAGGAGATGTTCAACTCGATCCTGCAAACAGAAGTCTCTCTCTCAGCGGTGAGTACTCGATAGCTGTCAAAAGTTGACGTGATTCTAACATGTTGACGCGGTTTTACAGGACGAGGAAGTAGCGCTGGTAGCCGAATGGAAAGCGAAAATCGATATCACGGCGGGTTAACGCCCGCCCCTGCAGGAATAAGGATAAAAAGAGACTGAACAAAGAGCTCTGTTTTGTATTTTTGGAGCATTATTAGCTTTAGTGATGGAGCTTTGATGGCGGTTATGAAGCAGCAGCACTATGTTGCGTGTATGTTGCTTTCGATTCTGCTCAGCGCTTCGGTGGGATCAGCAAAGTCAGCCGATGGGCTCCGGCTGCAGCTCTTTCGGTGCCGATGATGCGCCATACGATCCAAAGGTGGTTTCTATCAAGCACTTTGAGATCCATCGGATCGTCGGCCAGGGCGGCTTTGGTAAAGTCAATGCTGTCATTCGCAAGAAGGCGAGTCCCGTCAAGTGGCTCGCGATGAAGACGCTGTCCAAGGCTACAGTGATCAACAGAAATTGTGTCAGCATGATTTGGAACGAGCGAAATCTGCTCACTCAGATCCGCAGTCCATTGATCGTGCGAATGCATCACACATTTCAGGACCCGTACAACTGCTATGTCGTCATGGACTTGTTACTTGGTGGGGATCTTAAATATCACCTCGGATTCACGCGCAAAGAAGGTTTCCTGGAGACAGAAGCCAAGTTCTATACAGCGGGAGTTCTGTTCTCGCTGGAATATCTCCATAATCTCAAAATTCTGCATCGCGACGTGAAGCCAGAAAACGTAATTCTCGATGATAAAGGCTACCCTTGCCTCACAGACTTGGGTATCTCCGTACAAACAGCCAACTTACGATACCAGAGTCGTAGCGGAACAGTGGCGTACATGGCTCCAGAGATCTTCCGAGGCTCTACTGAGCATGGTACTGCATCAGATTTTTTCAGTCTGGGTGTCTTGACATACGAATTGCTGCTTGGACGACGGCCGTGGTGTGGTGGGGTTCGCTCGCATCTCGAGAAGTGTCCAGACGTTATCAAGGACTTCTCGGAGGCTGTATACGACAAATATTACCCGATAGAACTCCTGGACAGCACGACTGGTACAAACGCCAAGTTGTCACAAAGCTGTCGATCATTTCTGAGAGGACTACTGCATCCGATAGAGTCTGAGCGTCTGGGCGCTGGTCCAGATGGAATTATTGAGATCAAGAAACACGAATGGTTAAGAACATTTGACTGGGACGGATACCTAGCGCATACTCTCACACCACCCTTCGTCCCTGTTGTTGATGAAAAGAAAGCCAACTGCGATACAGCGGCACAAGATTTCGATGACGTACTCAGTGTGAACTCACGTGGAGAGCGAATTTCAGCTGAAGATCAGGAAAAGTTTGCGGGGTTCGAGTTTAACGTCGATGCCAACAATGCTGTAACGATATAACGCATCAAAACCGCTTTGCCCGCAGTACTCTACAGTAATTAGTGCGACTTTCCTCTACCATTTAGGCTTTCAGTCCGAGATTGGCGAGTTCACGGTCGATGGCTTCTAGAGCTTCCAAGCCCTTGGATTGGATCGGGAGGAACCGGTTGTTCACTAGAATGAGCGGGTTGTCGCAAGTAGGAATCTCCAGGTTGACTCGGATGAGTGTCGCCTGTGGACGACCACAGCCCTCAATCACATCGGCAACAACCATTTCGGTCTCTCTTCGGACAGAAGGCACCTAACAGATTAAAGATATAAGTTTCCAGAAGCTTTAGCTCTCGACGTTAGTGCTACGAACCCGCGTTCCACAGCCGATTTCAAGTACGACCAGGTTGAGCGTCGGATCCTCCTGTAGCATCTGTAGGAAAACGAAAAGAGACACCACAGAGTTAATATCCTCAGGCATCAGCAATAAAATCTTCATCTCTGACATACGAGTTCCATCACGGATTCCCAGGCGATATATCCATTCTAAGAGACACACAAAATTAGGATTACACTGAAAACAATGCAATCTCTGCCCCACGCACCTCTTCCGATCTGTTTGCGATCCACTGTCTGTCATGGAACATCAGTACGTTAGGCCGCCCTTTGCCTCCACACTCCGGGCACGTCGTGGCTTCAGCACCAGGTGCTTTCATCGTGGCCACATCCAGGTCAAACCTAAAATCCAGAGGCAGTTTCCAGATCTTCTCACACGGTTCTCTTGCGCCAGTCTCGACATCACCTGCACACTGCCACGTCTCGACACTGCCATGAAGCTCATACACCTCCTTACAGTCAAAGTCCCGCTTGAAGTGCGAATCAACCTGCAGAAAAAAAATCACCATTTATTTTACATAATGTAAAGAAATAAACCACAAACGACCGTACATTTGAAGTGTAGACGAAGAACGGGTCGTTCGTCACGGAATGCACCCCCACCCCTGCTGGAAGAGCTTGACACTCTTTGAGTCGATCAAAAGCCGCTTGAAAACGTGATCTCGTCCCATCTGCTCCGTTGGCGTTGGCCTTGACTCGAAATGCGTCCCTCCATTTGAGTAAAATTTGGTATCCCTTATGGTGCTTAGTGTCCCGGTAGGAATTGGTACAGCTGCCCCAGAAGCCGTAGAAAAGCTCCTCATCCTGCTCCAGCATGTACGGGTCGCACAGATCCTGGTAGTCCATGTCCAGCTTCTCGTAGGCGTCGACCTTGGCGATGTCTCTGACATATAAGCAAATTGTTACAATACTTTACACAAAACGTAACAAGGCTTACATACGCATAAACTGGCAGAGAGGAGTCGGCAGAAAAGCCCGCGCCTGTGGCGATCAGGAGGAAGTCGGCAGTTGCGAGTTTCTCTACGTAGAACAGCAACAAGTACACGAGTTTCCAGTGTTTACCATTAATTGTTAGTATTTGTTACAAATTGATTGTGTGCGTTGTAGGGCGAGCTGTGATGCCATCAACACGGCGTTGAAGAGTGCAGACAACGACCCATAATGCTAGCGTCGCGCACGCACCTGCCGCTGCGCGCCATGCCTTCTGCGGACTGCTCTCCATGGCCGTCGACCGCCGCTTAGGTGCACTGGGCCAGAATGACTGCAACCAAAAGCGACGCAGATAAAATGAGGTATTTTTTTTCTAATGAGGGCTTTTAGTGCAATACTACCTCAAACAACTAATGAGATGACGAAGTTATCTTGGTAACCGTCCACCTTTTAGGTGTGCTCGCTTTTGTGGTAGTACCCTACAACTTGTGTAACTTGTACAACTTGTGAGGTACTACCACAAAGGCGGGTAGCGGGCCAGTGACAAAACGCCGAGCTGGTGGTCGATGACCAGCTCGGCATTTTGCCGCAGGAATCGGTTTACCTATATAGTACGTTGACAAGGAGCTGTGCATGCAGCATTAATACATATTTAAGGCAGATAACTGACGCCGGAACCACAAGAGATACTGTGAGTGTATTGATGCATTCACCCTAAACCAAGACAAAAATGCCTGGTTTGGCCGCTACCTGTAAGACTTTATTTTATACCGGGAGGGATACGGAGTATCCTGTACGGCATCACAGACTTTATATCGTTCCAAAATGTCGACTGAGTTACAGGTAACATTAGGAGACCTGCAGGTATCCCTTCAAGGTACCGTCACTTCAAACGACCTTCGATTACACAGTTAACTTGGACACCCGGCCTACGTAGGTCATTCTTGCGCTGTTGAAGCATTTCCTCCGCTGCGCTCGTACAGGGAGGACGGGGAAAAACCATCTCCACTCGTGGCGGCTAAGCAGGCTTTAGGTGATCTGGGTTCGGTTTCAACTTGTGTTGGTTAGAGCAGATCAATGAGTTTATCGCCATCTCCGCGTGATAGGACAGCCACTAGTTCTTCAGCGCCATGAAGCAACCCAATTTTTTTAGATCAGCCACTCACCCAAGATGTAATCATTATACAAGGCAATTAATTGAAGCATCCGTTAACTGCTACATCGACTTTTTTTTTTTTTCCTGTAGGCTTCCCCGCCATCTCGGTCCATGATTTTTTTTGTGTGCATCTTGCAGCCGCCATCGGCCCCACGTACCTCTCAAGCCTCAACGTCATATAGCTCGCAACCAACGAGTTATCGAAATGACTGGCAGAGCGGATAGTTTTCGTACTTCAGAAAGTAATACTACAGAGCGTTCGGCGTTGTTGTTAAGACCGGTTACCATGCTCCTGTACGAACGCCGCGCAAGTGTGCAGGCCACCTAACATTTCGTCGTACTTCAAATCTTGTCCATCAAGTAGCAGCAATAGAATACATAATTTCGACGCAAAGCTGGTACTCGGATACTCAAGTACTTTTCATTACTGACAGTCCTTGTATTTTGCCACTTCCCTCCCGGCATGAGCGTAGCGATCTATTTCACAACACTTGCTACAGTTGCTCAGTTCGGAACTTAAGCACACTCAAATACCGCTATAAAGTTTTGGGAAAGCGAATGCCAGCCACAAATAAAAACGCTAGCATTAGCTGCAGTGAATACTACTAGATTTCTTTTAAGTCTATCGGTGAAGATGCTCACACGAAGTCGTGCAAAACTGTCGTTTTGTATGAAAATCGTAGTGCAGAATGACCGGCGAATTCCGCCATGCAAAATGGCCGGTATACAAAAGTCTAGTAAAAACCATGTCGTACATAGATGTAAGAGAAAACGTCGTGCATTTTGTACTACGACTTTTTAACGCTTGAAAAGGGAGTCTATCGATCGGTGTATGGTGTATATTTCTGTAAACACTGTAGAAAATCAAATATGTTGCGGTTTAAGTTCACGAGCTAGCATTCGCCACGATAACTGATCCAACCTCCGACCCCTCCCCTTGGTAGACGTTGAGGAGAACGGAAGCCGATTTTTTATCTGCTCGAAAAGAAGCCCTGCCACTCTGTAGAGCTGTGCGCTCGCGTGACTTCATCTTGAGTTAGCAACGCTTGAATCTGGAGAATCACGCGTCTTAATTCTGACAAACGAATCTTCTTCAGTCTAAAATACCGTCTCATTTGAGAATCGAAGTCGTGGGGACTGGAGCTCGCGGTGGCCGTGTTACAGGTACACAATTGCAGAGCGGACGTTGCCGAAGGTAGACCTCCCCGTTATGCCACGTTGTTCTATAGATGTTACGTACCTCATGCAGTATTGAGTAGATAGTGCATCCTAGCAGATAGGACTTTGTAGCGGCGCTCTAGAGAGCTAGACCGCGATCGATTCACCATTGGTTGTTCCAGGCTCACGAAATGCGCTTGTGAACAGGCTCTGTCGACGATCTTCTTCCGTGTTAGCATATAGCCACTCTACAACGCGAGCTATAGCTCGTATATAGATGTACTTGGTCTTCGCCGCCGTCGTATTCTCAAGGACTTCCTCCATACGTGCATCGATGAAAGTTTGCCGAAGTGACCTATCAGGAATAAAATAATATTTTTTAGCCAATCATATACTTGTCCTGCATTGTGCACCATCCACCAACAGTGCACGCCAAGTCATTAGGACCCCGTTTTTGGTGGACGTCACCGGCCGTGTCTCGGCTTGTAAGAAGAGTTAGGAAATACTGTTTAGATATGTTGCTGCTACAATATGCAGCTAGAGGACCCATGTGCTAACACGACAGCTTTCCAGCTCCTTGACACGGCTAGCATACAAAATGACAGTTTCAGTGCCAACGACAAAATTATAGTATTGGATCCATTTTCTGTCCAAACACACACCTTTATGAAAGTCATACAAACTTTTATATTAAAATATCGTACTTATTGAGAATGACACGAATGGCGGCAGCAAGTTGTTGCTGCTGGCTGGAGCTGTTGTATGCAGCCGTTCATTTTTAAATGGGCCGTGGCAAAGCCCTCACCAACCAAGAATACTGGTGGATCATTGGGCTCCACGACGGAGGAGTCTCGCTGCACGAGATTGCAAGGAAAACTGGCCGTGTGTGCGGATGGCAATCAAGGAGGAGCGCGGGCCACAGAGCGACAGCGACAGTGAAGGACCAAGGGCAGGACGGCGGCCAGCACTGACCGAGAGGGAGGAGCGGCAGCTCGTTCGTGCAGCTGCAGCTGGCGACAAGTTTGCGGCAGAGCGCAAGACCGAGTTCGGGATCGAGGCGTCCGTTCGGACGGTGCAAAGGTTGCTCCAGCGTGTGGACCATCTGGTTTACACCAAGATGGACCGCACGCTGCCACTCACTGCTGCTCACAAGGCTGCCCGCATGAGCTGGGCTGAAGAGCCCATACTTAATCCATGTAAACTCGCATGTTTCTGCTATTATATTGAGTTAACAATGCTAGCTGGCTGTCATTTTGTGTAGGAATATGGAAATATACTGTCTTTTCTGACGAAAAAGAGTTCAACCTTGATGGCCCTGATGGTTTCAAGTACTGCTGGCGTGACATGCGTCAGCCAGCACAGTCGTACAAAATGGCGGCGGCAGTGTCATGGTGTGGGGCGCGTTTAGCGCGGAAGGTAAGAGCAAGTTGTCCATTCTGCGAGGCCGACAAAATTCAGGTGACTGCATCTATACTTTATCTGAATATATGTTGCCTTTTGCTCACCTTGACTATAGTGCTGAATTTATTTCCAGCAAGATAACGCGTCGATTCACACCTCGCATGAAACGACGAGCTTCTTGCTGGAAAATAATGTCAGCACGATGGTGTGGCCGGCTCGCTCACCGGATTGCAACCCCATCGAGAACGTCTGGTCGGTCATAGCGGCCCGGGCGTATGACCATGACCACCAATATCGCCCCGTTGGCGAGCTTGAGGTATCTATTATGGCTGCATGGGTCTCCATTGAGCAGGAGTATTTGCTCAAGTTCGTGGAGTCCATGCCTCGCCGTTGCCTTGCTGTCATTAAGCAGAAGGAAGCTCTCGCTGAGTACTAACTGTTAATATAAAAGTTTGTATGACTTTCGTAAGAGGTGTGTGTTTGGACAGAAAATGGATCCAATACTATAATTTTGTCGCTGGCACTGAAACTGTCATTTTGTATGCTAGCCGTGTCAAGGAGCTGGAAAGCTGTCGTGTTAGCACATGGGTCCTCTAGCTGCATATTGTAGCAGCAACATATCTAAACAGTATTTCCTAACTCTTCTTACAAGCCGAGACACGGCCGGTGACGTCCACCAAAAACGGGGTCCTAATGATTTGGCGTGCACTGCATACATGTAGTTAGTAGCAATGCCCTCCCACCCCCACTGCCGTCAGACATTCTGAAATATATTCAAAGATGAGGTGCTTGTGGCGTTAGTAAACACACAATCTAGCGCTGTTCCGGGCAAAAGCACAGCGAACGATGCAACGCAGATCACTGACCATTTACAGGTACCACCAGTACACTCTGCGCCAGGTTAAATCGGCCACCCACATCGGTGGCCATAACTCAGTCAATATTAGGAGTTATAAGCTGCTATTCAGATATATTACCAAGCTAATTAGTAGTAGAGCGGGGTTTGTGCTAACGCGCGGAAATTTGCAGTCCTTCGAGTGGCTAGTATACAGAGTGCTGCTTTTGGCACTGCGTCACATTAAATCGGCCACCTTTAGCATACAAAAACCAAGTGAAGTGTATTGAAAAGATTGCACTATAGGTTTTCTGAACGACTGGTCGTTCAAGCAGGAGCGCGCGGTTTGAGCGCTGCTTCAGTGCGCAAGATGCCAAGAACGAAGAAGCCTCCCCCAGCCAAGAAGAAGCCCCCTGCAGTCAAGCTGAAGCCGCGTCTCACAGACCGTGAGCGCGGCAGGATTGAAGGCCTGCATGAAGCGGGTGTTAGCGCGCGCGACATTGCGCTAGTCACGGAGTGCAGCAGGGACACCGTCGCCCGTGTCCTCCGTCCCCCCCCCCCCCCCCCCCCCCCCCTCGCCCGGAACACCAAGACGCCCAGCCCTCCGATAGCTCTCACAGACAGAGAGACGCACCGGCTCATGCGCGAAGTAAGCAAAGGGGAGCTCTCGGTGGCAAAGCACAAGGCAGAGCTTCAGCTCTCCGTCTCGATGCGCACCAGCCAGCGCACCCTTGCAAGGGTGGACTGGTTGGTGTTCACCAAGATGGTGAACACGTTGCCCCTCAAGCCAGAAGACATGCTGGCTCGGCAGGCGTGGGCCAGGGCCTGCCGAGACAGCATGTCTTCTGGCTACACGAAGCGACGCCAGGCGGGTGGTGGGTCAGCCATGGTGCGGCCTTCAGCTCGCGCGGCAAGTCCCCGCTAGTGGTGCTGTCGGGGAGGCAGAACTCGGAGGATTACATTTATACTGTCCCGAGTATCCCCCCCCCTTTGCGCATCTTAACTATGGAACTCACTACATCTACCGACAGGATAATGCCAGTATTCATGTGTCTAAGTGCACAACATAATGCTTTGCCGAGCAGCAAGTTGAACTACTAGACTGGCCATCAAAATCACCTGATCTAAATCCGATAGAGAATTTGTGGTCGATTATGAGTAGGAGAGTCTATAATAATAGAAAGCAATTTGATAGCGTGCCACAGTTAGTGGCAGCTTTGTATGAGGCATGGGAATCAATCCCCATTGCCTTACTAGTGTCTCTTATTGAGTCCATGCCGCATCGATGTGTTGAAGTTGTTGATAGAAGAGGTAACAAGACACACTACTAGGTAACAATCTTTTCAATACACTTCACTTGGTTTTTGTATGCTAAAGGTGGCCGATTTAATGTGACGCAGTGCCAAAAGCAGCACTCTGTATACTAGCCACTCGAAGGACTGCAAATTTCCGCGCGTTAGCACAAACCCCGCTCTACTACTAATTAGCTTGGTAATATATCTAAATAGCAGCGTATAACTCCTAATATTGACTGAGTTATGGCCACCGATGTGGGTGGTCGATTTAACCTGGCGCGGAGTGTATAATTAATACACATTGTACATGCACTGTATAAAATAGTGACCGATCTTGCAACTTGGTTTACAACCAGGGTTCTGATAGGACGATATTCAAAATAAGTGTTTTGATTGGCTATAGCGGTTAGTTCTACAAGTTGAAGCCTAACACAGACTCGGATGACCTCCACGCCTACGGTCAGCGCGAAGCCAAACTAAGATGCTGGACACCTATAGCTACCTACCGTAAACTTGGTATAACTTGTCTATTGCGGAATCGCTTGTGTATCCAGAGCGTACCAAGCGAGTTATAACATCCTAGAACACTTTTTTTCTAGAGTACGCAAACTTGTTCGCGCCTCGCTCAACTGGTGTGAACTCCTTAGCTGGTTTCAACCCACTGCATTCAAACTGATACTCATGCCAGAGTTCGTACACGTCCTTAGGCCTTTTCGAAAGAGACGCAAGGGAAATTCGCGCAGGAGACTGAGCACTCGGGAGAGTTATCGTTGGTTGCAGCACGTCATGACAAGGTAGAGCTTTTGTGTTGAGCCGAGGCATGAATGGTGATATGGCTTTCTTAGCGAGCTCCTGTGGACTTGATCTGGTGTGAATGGGTCTCATGTCTTCGTTCGGCTCTGGATCTCCGTCAGCCCTCTTGTTCATCCAGCGGCACCGGTGATCTGGCGTGATACAGAGGAGTTCCTCTGTTGTGAAGCTATGCCCGACGTCGTACTTCTTCGCCTTTGAACGACATGAACTTCACGAGCTCTGCCTTGTAGCGACTGGTGCTCATAGCGGTAGAGTATGCTGTGCGGTGTTGCATGATGCTTCTGTACCGCTGCGTGTGCAACCCTGGCTCGATCATACTATCGATGGGATGACTTACGCTTTGTATGGTAGGGTTGCAAAAAATCAGCCGTTCTTGCTACGGTGCCTGCAACAAAGGTTGCAAGCGGCACCCACTTTTATGTATTGTACAGGCCACACAAGTGGTCGATACAGAACAATTGGCCAATCAAGGCTCTCAATTTCTAAAAATACAACCTCGGTTGCAAATGGCCGATAATGTACCAGTAGTTCTTTGTACTGTACCACACAATATTGTATATTCTGAGCTCACGTCACGCAATCGATGATGCGGCGTTGGTCACGCTGAATCACGCAATCCCAAGATACGGCAAAGCGGCAGGTGTAGCCATCACTGCCTGACTTTTACTGGAACTGGATGGCACTGCCATGATGAACAGCCACCGTACCTGTAAAATAAGGAGCCAGTGCTGAATAGCTTGCAGTCTGATAGACGATCGACTAGGGCGCGTGCCACGATGGCAGCCATCTCGGCGCTGGGTCCACCTCCATAAAGACCATGCGGCCCTGCTTCACGGACACCCCGCGGGTTTGCTGTGGCTACGCGCTTGCACCCACTCACTCCTGCTAACACAGATGAAACACCCGTGTCAAATAAGCAGGCTCGGATGAAAAGCACGTGTAACACACGTGCTTTTCATCCGAGGCATACTGTATGAGGTTCAGTCGATTTGCGGTAGGCACAGGAAATTCAGCTGAATCGTACGTGATATTAATCTTTTCTCCCATCTGATCCCTTCACTTCACAATCTGCTTTGTAGCAGACCGAACCCAAACTTGTGAAGGAGAGCCATGCGACTAAGCTTATACCCCATTTTACTGCTTGTCACCGCCGTTCTCCTCGCCAATACCCACGCTGCTTCTGAGATCTCGGATTTAGAGTCGACCAAGTTGGCTGCGGCTAATACCGTCGCTCGGCCATTAGATGTTGGCCAGAATTAAGACTCCACCAACCGTTTCCTGCTGGTCGATAAGGCGGCAGATGCAGACGGTAAAGAGAGGACCTACCAACTGAGCAAAGCTGACAAGATCTGGGCTGCCGTCAGGTTTCGCGTGTGGAGACTCCTCGGGTATAAGGAAATCCAAGCACAGAGCGCGTTGAAAATCGAGGTGGGACAATTTGGCACGAAAGAAAACGCTATGCTGACCAGGTATGTTATGGCATTTCGACAATAAAGGCCTTAACCCCCCCCCCCCCCCCCTCATTCACCGTACACAATTGACACTTATTTTTTTGGACTGCATGTACACTCGATATACATGCTTGGCTGCGTTCACCTATGTTAGATTTTGTATGTGGAGGGAATAGGGGAGGATTTCCCTATTTAAAACTCGTTTAGTATGGAGATGTACATGTAGGGCATGTATGTGAGCTATATTTGTAGTGGAAGTGCATGTAAGCATGTATGGTGATTAGACATATTGCTGCCTTTTATATTAGAGCCGGCATGACATGTGGAGATTACTTCAAAAGACAGGGTAGAAATAGGTTGTTTTGGACATGCAACCCTCCTACGCAAGCCGACCGTGTCCTTACTCGTGCGCACTCCCCTCTTCTTCGTCACCTTCGTGTGCGTCGTCATCCTTGCGCGTCCGCTTGCGCTTCTCGCCCAGAGCACGCATCTGTGTGCGCGTTTCCTGATACTCGAGTGGGATGTCACGCCCACAGTCCCAGTCCTCGTGGTAGACCTGATAGCATGTCATTTTGGGTTGGGGTCCACTCACCCTAACAATATTGCATATATAGAAACTACATGTACACACTCGTTAGCTACATATATAACCAGACTCAACGCATGTACTTACGTACCGCTTGTTTCCGTCGGAACACGGGCCGCAATACCACTTGATATTCTTGCCGCACGTCGGGGGATTACCAGTGGCGCGCGCAATGTACAGCCGAACCCGACTGCACAGCTTACACGCCCGCTGGCAGCGCTTGTTCTCCCCCGTCGCTGTCTTGTGGAATGTCTTGTGGAAGTCCGGGTTCTCCAGAGGAACGTGCTCCTCGCCGTTCCGGGCACTCTGCGGCCATGGAGCGTCGCCGGTAACGGCGGCACAATATTGTCCTGTACAGTATCACTCATAGTTAGTGACACAGTTAGTATACAGTACACGGTAAACGATAACTTACCTTGGCAGCCGCATCGAATTCCGCGGCTGTCAGCTGCACCGTCCGCTCCTGTAGCTCTGTGAGGAACTCATTGCGCGTCATCGGTGGGTTTCCGCATTGAAGCGCGTGGGTCTTTGTGGACTATGTACGCGTTCACAAGCGCCATGCCCACAAGACCCATGAAGTGCGCCTTGTAGTACTTCTTGAAAACCAATGATAGCTGCAGGGAGTACCTTTGCAGCCGCAACTGGTCGTGGACATCTACGACTCCCACCCAGCGCTGGTAGTCCGCGACCAGCTTTGGGCAAGGTACTCACTGCGCCTCGCTGTGAGAGACCTGCCGATCTAAATACATGCAAGACAGGTACAGTAATATGAAAATATACAGTATGAAAATAATACATGTACGTACCCACTGTCATCATCTTCGTTGACGCGCCGGTCGCAAGGAAGGGAACCGGCTTGCTGTCCATCCAGGACAAAGCGGTCATGGCCTTGACCGTCTTGTGCTTGGCCAGCAGAAGCGCCCCCTTTTGCTCGTCCTTGGGCTTCTTCTTGCGCTTGTCGACCACCTTCTCCGCGTATCCGATGCGCGAGGTCTGAATGGTGCCTACCGTGTAGACCCTCCGCGCCAGGTGTTCCATCGACAGGGTCACGCTGCTGTAGAAGCGATCAGTCGCAACTACGTGGTGCTCCCATCGGCTCGTGGTGGTGACGAGGCTCATGTTTCGTAGAACGGCAGAGGTGCCCGCGTTTGCGTCGATTGTCTGCGGTCCTTGGCCCAGGTGCTGCTTGACACCACAGTACACCTCAAGCCTACATGTTACACTCCAAAACACAGCATCCATGTTTTTATCAGAAAAACCGACGCCAAGTATGTCGAGTATACATGTTGGAATTAGCCACACACAAAAAGTCGCGGTGCCGAAGCTCCGCGGCAAAAAAAAGAAAAGAATACATATGTGTTCACGTTCGTACCGTAGGTAGTATGCCGTCACTGCGTCGCACGTCAGGAACAGTTTGGTGCCCCACTTGTGGGGCTTATCCTTCATAAAAACTCGCGTACCGTTGAATGGTGAGTAGGAAGGCAGCATGCCATGATGCCTGGACACACGTACCCTCTGCGAAACGTCTGTTGCAAACACGTCACCACTGGCCTAATTTTCCAGGCACGATTATTCTTGGCGCGTGGGTCCATGTTGTCACTGAAGTGTAGCGATGACATCACGTGATCAAATCGGTTGCGAGGCATAAAGGCGCTAAATTTGCCCTTTGGCACTCCGCCCTTACTTGTGGTACTCCAATGATAGGCTAGGCGCCGCTTGTGCGGACATGGCATTCGCGCGATCGTCAATCCGATCGCCACCACCAACTCTGCGGTTCCACGCGCGGAACGGTCCGCAAGCGGTCACGAATCGTTTTCTTCTTCACCACAGGTGGCGCCGGGTCCTTCCTATTCCGCTTCTTCTGCGCAGCTTGCACCTTGGTAGCTCGGGCTACAATACTTTGATCATAATATCGGTTAGTTTCCTTTGTTACGTCCTTCCACAACGCGCGGGGGGGGGGGGGGGGCAAAAAAAAGAAAAGAGGTTGATAGAGGAGACTCAGACCTCTCCAAAACCATGGATGAAAGCCCGGAGGGCCCCTGTACAAACTAGGGAATTCGTTGGTGATGGGCGTATCGGCCTCCACATCTGTAAACAGGAAAACAAACAGTCAGTCAAACAAACAATACAATGTCATATTATACAGTATTACCAAATTCCATTCCGTCTGCTTCATGTTTCGGACAGCATCGCAATCTTGGCTTTGTGCGTAAAGCTCATCATCCATGTTTGCAAATTCTTCGTCACTTCCCGCTTCCCTGTCGTCCAACGCCTCGGTGGTGACGCCGTCGTCGACGTAGAATTCCGTCTCCGTTCAGACCCCGTCTTCAACATTCGAATCCAAGGTGACGTAAGCAACGCCGTCAGCAGTCTCATCGCCCGCGTCGTCTTCATCTTACACGTCGTCTGCAGACTGCTTGTCCACGCCATCCTCCCAATCATCATCCATGTCATCCTTCACATCGTCATCCATGTCAGCGATCTCTATGTTTTGCATTAACGTCAACTCGCGTACAGCCGCACTGGCGTTGAAGGCGCCCAAAAGACTGGTCCGAGTGGTAGCACTGGATTGGGTGGGTGTCTCGTCGCTGGGCCCGAACGTCTCCAAACGTTTTTGGGCATAAGCATCTTGCTTGTTTTTCGCACGGTCGGCTGCCTGCACCACCAAACCGTCGCTTCCGCTGGATTCATCGGCCTGCATCGTGGCTGTCGTCGGCTGGTTTGTGGCCGTGGCGGGGGTAGTCGGGCTCTTGGTGGCCGTGCCGACACGAATCTTCTCATTCGAGGCGGTACGTATCTTCTTCGTGGTCTTCTTGATCTTAGCGGGTTTCCCTTTGGCCGGCTCAGGCTTCTTGGTCGGCGTCGTCTTCTTGGCGAACGTCGGCTTCTTTGCGGGCAGTGTCGTCTTTGCGGGCGGCTTCGCCTTCTTCGTAGGTGGTGCCTTCTTCGTGGCTGGCGTCGGGTCGGCCTTGGACGCTGCGATCTCTGCATCTGCATTACAACAACCTGTTAGTACAGACACAGCACCACATACCATAAGGCATATAATACAAGTACTGTACTTGGTCTTCTCGGCGCGCGTACGGCGCTGTTTGTCTGCCGCCATTTGCTAGCCTCTTTCTCTTTTCAGGTCCGCGGCGAATTCTGGAATGACCAGCGTCGGAAATTTTCAGCCAACTGTAAGCCCCATCCCGCGCAAAGGTTCCAGCTGGTCATGCACGCTGCACATAATTTGCTTCCCAAAGGGACAAAACAAGTACACACGCTGCACACCCCAGAAACCTTTGCCTTCTATCCACATTCCCTGTGCATTTGCAGACAAAAAAAGGAATGAACAGTTAATATTTCCAGACGCTTATCTAGTAATTGGTATGGCTGAATAAAACGCCCGAGCCATTTCCTATATTAAGCTGGAAAACATGTATATCGAGTATACATGTGATTTGTTTCGCATGTACACTCGATATGCATTGGTGAATGGGGGGTTAAGCACACTCTCAAAGGAAAATTCGTCATCAGGTGAAGGGTTTCTTCAGTGTTGTCTAACGGAGATGAATACAAAGCGGTGGTCATTGTTAGCAGCGAACTGGGATATAAACATACACAGACCACTTTAAAAGTGAAACAAGTCACTATTTCAACTTTTTGGGTTAAAGTGACAATGTTTCTCGTCAGAAAGTGGTAAAGGTGGGACACCATACAAACGACATCTACCGGGTACATTTACAAAGCTGAGAGTGAAACCCTTGCTACTGCTTGTAGTTAAGGATAAACCCTCCACTGCCTGCTCGGTTATACAGTTGTCTCTCGGTTTGTTCGAATCGTGATTCCTAGTTTAGAAGTGAACACAAAGTCGGAATCGTGACGGGCTCTTATTATCGTTTTTGATTTTACCTTGGCTCTCGGTTGTGAGGAAAATACAGCAAGGACCTGGTGTATGAAGTTCAATCCCTGGAACAAGAGCCCCTGACGATTCCGTTCACAATGTCAACGCTAACAGTTGAGCTGCCGTCGTGGGAATTACCTCTTCAGGCGTTCTTGTATGCACTGCTGCTGCTGCTGAGCGCGGCACTGGCGTTGGCGGTCGACATAACCGCAATAAGCTCAAATTCAAATACAACGCTAGTGATACGGTCAGACAATATTTGGTGACTGCTATTGCGTACCCGGATTTTGCAACTTCACCACATACGCCTCACACCGGTTTGATTATTTGATTGTAGGCTTGCCTCATAGAATGAAACTTGTACTTTTGGAGGAGGCAAAAAGGACAACAACAACGTAGGACACTATGATTTCGCTTACATATCTCAATACTACTTTATTTGGAAAATGACGTGCAGTGTCACCGAGCAAATGCCTTAAGTGATAGCTATACAATGTATGTCTAGAGGCGGGTGCGAGTGCGCGGTTCTAGTGTGCGGGTACTCGCTTCCCAGTAGGGGTCGTCCACGGGGCCCACTCGGCCGCGACATCCAGATGCGTGGCCTCGGGAAGAGCGTCGCCGTACCAGTGAAAGCGAGGGATAGATGAGGGCGGTGAAGATGGAGAGGATGACGACCAAGCAGCTGGAGAGTAGGCACTGGCTATGGAAGTAGCTCACAGCATCATCTAGCTAAGATCAATAAGTTTTTGTGTGTAACCCATGTCGTGAAGCATAGCCTTGGTGTCGCACTCAGATTTTGCTCAGATCTCTCTCATGGAAAGTGCGTTCCTGATAGAAAGGTCAACAACAACTCGTATGATATACGACATGCTCTCTCTCCAGGAAATGGCGTCGCTGTCTAATACAACATGTATGAACAATAGTCGTGTGTGGACAGTGTCTACGCACAGACATCCGGTCCTTCCTTTCAGAAAAAGACATCGTACTTATTGAAGGCTATACAAAAAAACAAGTTTATACCTTCTCTAACATGTAGTCTTTAACAACATGTCAAGAACGGAACACAACGTCAAAAACGTCGCGAGTGTCGGGGGGCTCAATGAAAATTGTATTTTTTTGTCTCCAACAGCGATGGCTTGAGTGAGTTTCCGACAATACCAGCACACAAGAAATCACTTTTGGACATTGCGGATAATTCCGACCATTTCGTGGCTGTGTTCGTCTGTTGCGGCAAGGAAGGACTGGCGATGAGGCACCTCCTGGCGTTCACACCCATCCTTGACGATACCAATCAGAATACTGCTAGCCACAGCGATTTCATCCATCGGACGCTGGAGTACCTGACTACCGGTCCCCCGTGGAGCAGTGTGCCTCATTGGAGACAACTGCACCACGAACATCGCCACTGCTCGCCTGTTCGGGGTGCCCCTACTAGGATGCTTCCAGCCACCGCCTCAATTTGGCAGTTGATCGCGTCCTCAAGGCGTATGCGACGAAGCTGGATCTCGTGGCTCAAGTAATGCGTAAGCTATCGACTGCCAAGACTGCAGGATAATTATGCAAGCTGATCCCGCTAAACCTGATTCGTCAAAATATCACTAGGTGGAGCAGTGCATTCGACATGATTGACCGCTTCCGGAAAATCAGGGCTCATACCCGTACCGTCATACTCCAAATAGAGGACCCAGTTGTCTTGCCGACTGCTGTCCAAGTGAAATGTCTTGAAGCTCTGCGCAAAAATGAGCTGTCGATTTTCCAGTGTGTCAGCATAGAGTTGCAAGGAGGAGGCTACCGCGACATACGTTCGAGCCATTTTCGACGTCGGCATCGCCGAGATTCCGGACGCTGCCCACCATCTCAGCTCGACAGCAGCCATCGTGAAATATGCCCCTTTCGGAAATGCGCTGGTCAATATTCAACCTTGACAAGGGGGTGAGCTAATTGATGCTGGGCTGAAAGCTGCTCAAAACCTCATCGTCGCTGACAAGAGTGAAGAGATTGATGTCAACGCGGAAACCGGGTTGGGTTTTGTTGCTCGGGCCCTGAAGCGTCGACGTCTCGCAGAACATCAGGAGCATCGCTTCATGGACACCGTTTTTCTGGAGCCTACATCCAATTCGGTGGAGCGGCTCTTCTCGACTGCCAAGCGGCTATTCAGTGGCAAGAGAAAGCGTTTGCTGCCTAAAAAGCTGGAACAGCTACTGTTCTTGCGCGTAAACAGAGACTTGTGGGGTCTAGGAGAATTGGCTAAGGTAGTTGATCATGTCGATCGTCGGTCTAGCCGAAGTAGCTAAGGAAGTTGAGTTTTTGGACGTCAATTAACGGGAAATGACATTGCTTTGGCATCGGTAATTGCATAATGTATTGATAGTATCATTACAACGTGCCATAATTAAGTGGGGCCACGAAAAAAAAATCACCCTTCACAAAGATGTATGCGGTGGGAACTAGATTACAACTAGTAGTATTATTTCAAAGCGTGCATCCGAACCTGACTCAAGGATTGTTTCCAGTACCCGCACCCGACCCGATCCGGGTGGGACTTTAATCCGATTCGGGTACCCGATTACGAGCTCTGGTACACAGATCCAGAGCTTCCCCGTGCAAAACACGGCATTGTTTAAAAGGAAGAAACGTTCACCTTTGCTGTACCTGATCCCAAGCTGTACTCTACCACTCTGGAGCTTCAACAACGTACTTCAGAAGTACCGCACAGATGAGATTGCCACGCAATGAGAAACAAAAGCAAGTGATACTACATAACATATAAGTATTCATATAATAGATATATATAATATTGGTTCAAAAGAAGCAATATATTCAGCGTCTTTCAGCGTGGAAATGTGAACAATTTACTAGACTGACCTAGCTTGTTAGGATTCGACTTCGAAATCGTTAGCATGTTCGAAACTGCTCTATAAATTTGTGGCGGTCCAAGGACCATAAACACGCCATGTATAAGCCGGATGGTTTGAATATGCGGAACGCGCTCCTCTGTTGAATAATGTGCTGAACTCAGAATTCGTATTTATAGTTAGGTTCGTAACAGCATCTCCCAGTGGTTAGACATATTTTCTGGTCTTAGCGAGTCGTTTAAGACCTCGAAGTTTAGAATACGTCCGTGAGGAGAGTAGCCCCCCCCCCTTTCTGCCAGAGTTGCGAAAAAAAGTTGTCTAAAAGCATTGCAATTTTAATTGCAATTAATTTAAAAAACTCACCAAAATAAATATTAGTACGATAGCCTGAAGTTTCTACTGGGAATACCGAAGAATTAGCCTCCAACGGATTAATTCCACGGCACTGCGTAAGCGTAGCCTGGGTTAACATTCGTACAACATTCAGGCAGTACGCAACAGAGGTTGATAGTAACCTCAATTTCGGATATTGGGTATGATAGTACTACATCGGGAAGGTGATTTTGGTTAATATTACACCTAATATCCAATTCAAATTTTGAGATATTATAATATTAATTTTTATTCCTACCAGTAGTACTATTTACTACTTCGGCAAATCCAATTTGATGCTGTCAACCGACTGTATTTTTTGTTGTAATGCTCCTCTGGATGACCTGGAAGAACCAGCGGCCAGGCGTTTGATTGATGTGTCGGCGAAATGGGAAATCTCCTGAGCAGTTTTTATTAAATGCGCTTTCCTACCGACGCAATAGTACGATGATCTATCCGCTTGGTTCTTATACCTCATCGATAATGTACGTATGTAAACATAACTACTCACTATCTTTTCATGGTTCGTTTCTTAGGGTAATGACTTTGATTTTTAAGTGAGGGGGTTCACTTGATGAATGCGAGTAGGCGTTTTTTTATGATTCCATGGTAGCGAACATAAGAACCAGAGAAGGGCTCGACAAGCTAGAGGAGCGTTCTATTGACGCGGTCATGTGGAATGTACAAGTAGTAGTGGCTTTTTGTGTGGTTGACGTTGACCCCCCCCCCCACTAAGTTTGCATTAGCCAAGCTATTAAACGCTTGTACAAAATTTACGTGTTTCAGAGGCCTCTATTTGTGTTAAGATATTTTTAGTGTCCTGTCGTTTACCTCATCGATTTCCGATGATATCTCGCGTGTTTTGCACCATGGACTATACCATATTGAAATGGCATCAGCATGCTTTTCGAAATTGTGCGGGGCCGTTTTGCTTTTCTTGCCCCCACGGTGGACCTCACCCCACGTAGGGCAATAGGTCGCATCGATAATATTTAGGGAGACATATTAAATAAAAGGCAATATCACGGATTTTTGGGTATTTACTACTTACTATTGTGTGATATTTGTGAAATTTACAAATATTAGCATACCGATATCTGCTAATTATTAAGAAATAGTTAATATTCTGGAGACTCTGGTCTCAGTAACAATATGGTCACTTGATTTTGCGATCAATCTTAGTCACCTTCAATCTATTTTTCCTATCATTTCGTATACGGAGCTATACACAGAAAATACGTATAAAGTGTGCCTGTTATGCAACCCAGTTGGGCTATTCAAACGCTGTCAGACTTACGAAGGACTCAAGGCTGCACTTTGAGGTTGCCTGCGGCAGACACGTTGAAGGACAGGAATATTATGCTGGAGGCAGCAGATTATTAACATTGAGAGCACGCGCAGTTGAACAAGATTGAATTTTGTTAATTATGTATTGGTGCGCAACATTTCTGACAATGATAATGTATAAACCATCTTGATGTGTTGGTCACGAAGGCTGGAGGCACCAGACGCGAGGGAAAAGTTTCTGTTCCCAGTACGTATACAGCTCCGAGCAAACGCAGGATTTCCGGTCACCAATCTCCCTGTCATCCGGATTGGAAATTGAGAGAGTCCAGCTCTTCATAACTGCACAATATACTGCTGTGATGACCATGTATTAACGTATGTCCTCCACCTTGGAAGCAGCAAAACTGCGATTTTACAGTTAGTTGTTCCAAGCATATAGCGCATGCAAATTTGGACTATTGCATACATGTAGCACAAATATACACTTAAGACAAAAAATTATCCGGTATTCCCAGCGTAAGTCGCAGACGATCTACTTTTAGAGGGGTGCCATTTTATGGGTTCATAATGCCCTGTCTAAACGTAGGATTGATATTATGTATTTGCCAGTTTTTGCTTCACGACACCATCATTTATTTACTCGTGGGCGGAATTTACCGGACGGCTGTTGGAACTTTCAGGACGACTAGTTCTGAGAAGTTTCATTAATGTAGATTAATTTTGAGAGTTTGTTTTAGTGTGGATTAGTCGAGGAGTTTGCAGGAGTGGCACGGGCAACTTTTGCCTGTTTTCGAAGGATAGTTGCCGCTGATACCCATACGAGTTGACCCCGGCGCCGCTTTCTGCTGTTCGTCGTCTCTGGTGGTAGATCAATAACGTCTTTGCACTGCTGAAATACGTCGATAGCCTCATCGAACGACACTTTGGTCGTTAACAAGCCAAGTGCTTGAGCTCTCAGCTCAATCTTTTTCATCAAGAACTTCAACTCGCACAACCGTTTGCGCTGGTTTCGATTGCTCAAGTGGGATAAGCAAAGCTGGCGGTATGGAGGGAGAATCTCTGCGGTGTTACCACAACACCAATACACCCACGCTTGCTCTGCTGATCCACTGGAAAGGGCCATATCTTCAGGAAAGAGATGCATGCCTCCGCCCCAGTGGTACACAGGATACGATGTTTCTTCGAGCGGAGGCTCAAATGCTTCTGTAGCAGTATCCAGGGCATCATCACAAGCAGCTACGTTGTCACTGGGTCGCAAAAGCTGAAGCACTCCTGCATCCTCCAGTCGCGTCTTTATCGAGTCGGCCATGCTATTACAAGTCGGAACACCAGATTGGCAGACGCGTTCTCCCAAAATTTCGGAGACGCCGAATACCAAACGACCACATAGTGCATCTTGTGATTCTGTAATTTTCTGCATGTCGGCTTTTCGCGCAATTATTTCCTCGCGTAGTTCATTTCTTGCCTCGCGAATTTCAGCCAGAATTGTTACGTGTGGCGTGACACCGGTAGGCTGGATATCACATCCTGTTCCGCTATTCTTAACAATCGAGCTTAATCCCGAGATCAAATCCGCATTAGCGAACAGGGGTGACTGGAAGAGAGGGTGGGCCTCCGGTAAATGCTCGAGGAGAAACCCCAAGTGGTAAATCAAAGATGCGAGAGCGAACTCGGCAACAAATTCGACAGATTCTGGTAATCCAGGGAAACAGAGTCGTTTGACTCTCTGGACGACTTCCTTATCAGCAGCGAAGTGGGGAGGAAGCATTGCAAACTCTGGCTGTAAAATGGGAAGGCTGCTCACAGTACGACCTACAAACATGTCGCCTGCTGCGTCGTGTCTTCAGTAGCGATCCTGCACACCACCCATCGACCAACCCGCTCGGAGATGGACAGCTACAGCTGGTGGACATGCAGTCGACCCAGAAGAGCAAAACGTAGAAGCTCCTTTTCGCATAGAGTGCGTTCCAATGTCACTGGCATTTGTTCCCCGCCGTTCAAGCTCATCAGCGATTGATGTGGTCTTTAATACGCGCTCTAGCACCTTTCTGAAGCGTTCATATTGATCATTCCCAGGAAATAAATGCATATCACTGACATCAATGCCGTACAATGCCCAGTATATGCCTACAAGTCCCAATATGGGTGAGTCATGCACGATAATTTATATGCAGACTAATCACTTACCGAGCGCGAGAATCGGGCAGATTTCTGGAGCTGTCGGATTTGAATACACGTGACGGGGATCCCGAGGACGCGATCCGCGTTGGTCATTTTTCATGTGGGCAAAATATACACATAGAGCATCCTCGCGCCACTCCAAATGGCCATAGCAAACAGAGGCAGTATTTGCTGCCCTTGACATCAAATTCCATGATAATATCATGAAGGTCCGGGCAAATATCATGTCCCTCAATGGGCTCGTAAGCATTGCCATGGTAATACGTTTATACGGACCCAGAGGCATGGGGTCCTTTCCGACTTCGATTAGGCCGCGCCCTTGACTTACAGCTGCAGCTACCTTGCGTTGAAGGCACTTGAAGTGGAGGGCGCCGAAGATAGTGCGGCCTTGATCGAATTTCTGGTTGCTTTCCCATTTGCATCAAGCACAATTGCATTAGCAAAGCTGTCATGAATCAACGAGCGTTTGCTAGTGAACATCCACTCCAAAAAGCGAGTTGTTGAGCTTAAGTAGGAAGCGTGCGAGTTCGATGAGATCGTACTAGCGCGGGCACTAGTAACTTCGTCTTCTAGTACCGACAAAGAGTCGTGCTCTGTCTCCATCGTGTTCGTGAATGCCGTCCTGAAAAAGCTGCGTCGTTCTCAGCCAGAAGCTGTTTATATAAAAGATTGTATGCATCCTAAGGGTCGCTAACCAGAATTTTCCGGACGTCCTGCCCTGACGACAACAGGTACACTGGTACTTTCGTCCGGTATATTACGGACAATTTGGCAACTTAGCTCCCTCCGCATAAATAGTATTTTAGGAAACCCTGCTGATTCCTGTACTTGGCATTTTCTATTCGTGCGATCGCTTTCTTTGAAGCTTAACCCCTCTTGGTTTATTGTAAAGAGGTAAGGCTAAGCTTCTCTTAAGTGGACGTCAAACGTTTTGCTGCAGTTTAAATATTGGGAAAATAATAAATGGCCTCCTACTGTAGTTCGTAAACCCAACTCAAGGTTGAAATCAACAAAATGTCCCCGCCCAGGGATTGTTTGTTAATCGTATCCATAGGTGCACACAGAGAAAGTGAAGTACGAATCACGTGGAATGGGAAATCGACGAAGTTGCTCTGCGAATAGCACTAAGTGTCGCTTGCATATCAAAACTTTCAACGGCACCAATATTCACTATTTTTTTCATTACGAAGCCCCCCCCCCCCCTCGCCCTGGATCACCAAAACCCACGCGCAAATATCCTTAGCTGTAACAAACGCGGTCGGACATTCCGGTCGGACATTCGGCGGCAGGGTTCCTTGACGAAGGATCTTGCAACGCTATGTTTGTTGAACGCTACTCGAAGGGTTGGTACTTCGAAGTAGGTTTTTCCTCTAAGTTAGCTATTCGGTGCAGAATTGTCAAGCTCGACATAATGATCGTGCGGTTTGTGAAGCACGAACATTATTGTCAAATTCTGCCCGCAAGACTGCTGAGCTAAACTCAGGAGTGATGACTGGAGTCCTTTCTCGTCGAGATGTTGGAGCCTTTGTAGGGGCTCCTGACTACAATACTTATTAATAAGTACCCGGTTACTGTGTTTTGCAGTGTAAAGATTGTAACTATAAAGGTACATGTATCTACACTACCGCAATTCATTGCTTTACTATTATTGGTACTTAGTTGACTGTCAATGGTAACACCGATACACGTGTACCAATGCGCCATCCTATGGCGTTATGAGATCTTCCCGTATTGTCAAGAGAGTCCTTAGCGACCGGCTACATAACCTCGCATATAATGAAATGGCAGCACACTCAACAGCAACAAGAAGGAACTGGAGTAAATTATCCAATATTGCCCATCTCCTAACCGCCAAACTTAAATCCAGTCTTCCGGGACTTTCTTCGGCTTCTTCCCGTCCCGGAAGAGGTATCTCCACTGCTCGAAGAAGGGGAAGTTGACGTGTGTCGTGTCCTGGGCACTCGACATTCCCAACTTCTTGGCGAACTTCTCAAGTGTCCGAGTTTGGCCAGACAAAATGTCCACAATTTTGTTTTGCTGGTTGGGGTTCAGTCCCGCGATGTCCAGATGAATGGGAGTATTACGGGACTTGACAATCTTCATCAGATCACTGGAAATCACTCCACCTCCTCGCTCTTCACTGTCGTTCAGCGAGTCGATAGAGCCCTCCTCCTCCACGTCATCGTTCTTGTACGCGCGCAGGGAGCGCTTCACGCGGTTGTCAATTTGGGTGGCAGCGACGATTTCAGAGACCGTCTGCGATATCTGGTCCTGCTGTGCGTCAGCGGAGACAGCATTCGTGCTGACAAGGACCGTGGCGGTAATAGCGAAGATGACGTAGTGCAAGCGCATGACTCGAAAGTTGTTGGGGTCTGGAGGGTTGGTGCGGCTGGAGTACAAAATGAAAACTGAACAGCCGAAGCATTCTTGGTGGTCCCACTGGGACTCCCAGCGGACCTGAGCGGTAGTGTACCGATCGCTGTTCTGACTTGCACGTATTCTGTGACAGGTCTGCGGCCATTTATCCTGCGATATTGCGACGCGCAGATCGTTCTGGGATTTGGTTTAGATCCCACGAAACCAGAACGGCCACCCAGACGTTGTTCAACCTCGCAATGCAGCTATCGGTAATATTAACTGGGAATGAGCTTTACTAGTAAATACCTAGTGCAGTATCGGAAGGTAATACCTACTACAGTAGCGCCTGGACAGTTATATTCCGGCGTTTGTTAAATAGGCAGGTCGACTGCAGCTTAGCAACGAAAATAGCTCCAACTTTTAGAATTTTTGACGCAAAAAATCATGCACAATACTTAGCAAAACGAAGTTCGTTTACTACTGTATCACTTTTGCGATATAACGTTAGCTCTGGCTCCAGGCTAAATAAGACCACCTTCCATTAGAGTAATCTACTTAAATAAAATACACCACAAACGTTAGAACCTTGCGCATGTTATGCGGTCTACTTTGTGGTAAATCGCTAGCCACATAATAACGCTACCTGTAATATCGCATTTATCTTGCAAATTATATACAGGTCAGGTGTCTTTATTGAAGCAGATTACTGTACAGTGATCCCGCCTAATCCGGAATTGCGACCAGGCAAGTACCTTCCAGAGATAGATACAGAGTGCAGTCGAGATTTGATGCCTACCGACGAATGTACTGAGTTAAAGTAGAAGTGGAGGGAAAGTGTCATCTAGCGGGAACTGTGCATGCATGCATCGGTAGCTACATGTAGTTTACAGCACTAAATGAAAGGCTGACAATGAACATTATTTTCTGCAGTGGCATGCTACGTGTACGTTCATGTGCTTCCATCTGCATTTATCATGCCCAGCGAGCCTCACTCTAAGAAGCACTACGTGCAACTGAGGGAAACCCAGCAGGCACTGAATCTAGTTATCTATCTCGAGATCCGCGACGCGATTGGGTGGATCCGTATCAATAAGTTCATATGATTGGTGGCTACTTTTAGATTCCGCCAATCAGCTAACGGGTGCACAAGTTTGAATTTGGACACGAACGCCTCCGTGCACTCGTACGCGCTCGTAGAGCTTTCAGAGCACTCCTTAATCTCAAGCGTGAAGTGTTGACGCAGAAAATGATGCACGTGTTGGGCTATATTGGTCAATCTAATGAGGATGCATACAAAACGGATTTACTAACTGCTATACAGTGGTGCGAGACTGCGTGGGGTAATGTGTCTGCGTCCACGATCCAGAAGTGCTGGTTGCACTCCACTCTCATCAGTAAATCCAGCGTCTCCTTCCTTCTTAACTAAATCAATACATTGCACCTTTTTTACCGACCTGTTTGCAAGTATAGTCTGCGAGAGTCGATTCAGATCAGACGTTCTTTATTGACGCACATTACAGTCCCCCTTTTCTGGATGCTGTCGGATCTCCCGCCATTTGTGCAAGAATATAACTACCGGAGTTTCTACTACCGGCACATTAAATGAAAAGCACAATACATTTCCCCGACTTTGGGTCCGCTAGTGTGAGCTGGCGTACTGTGAATGCATGCTGAAATCTCCAACGGTATTTGGGTAAAGCTACCAGTACACATACCGGTACATGTAAACACTTTTGGGACCGAAACTACATGTATGAAATCGAGCTGGAAAGATTGCTCATACACATACAATGAAAACCTTGTAATAGTAATGAAATACTATTTTGTTATAATAACTTATTATTATTAACGCAGACTTCGAAGTACTACCCCTCATCTAGCCAATCAGACTAATTGTGCATCGAGTTTTTATAACGCATAAGTAACTAAACTTGATTTCTGTAGGAATAGTAGTTTCAACCCACATCTCTGCACGTATTTTGCATAAATAAGCTTACCAGTATTCAGACCGAATCGCTGATTCGGAATCGTACTGTACACGTACTTTGAAAGTACGAAAGACATACCGAATTACCTATGTTATGGCATAAACTAAAAGGTAAGCTCGACTTTTTTAGCGGCCTGTCTAAACAAATAAAGTGCATTCCCTGCGCTGTAAAAAGGGCTGTGCACAATGTGCAGCTTTCTTATTGGTCATGATAACATACAGAAGATCGTAACATTGGGAATTCGGATACTACTTTCTGGTAGTGCGTACGAGCAAAGCTGAAAAGGGCCTACGGTACGTGTAGTTTTACTCAGCTACCACCGTTGGAGATGCTTTGAATATTGGGAGAACTACGTGTACATGTACCAAGAAAGTAGACAAAGTGCGATGTTTAGTCGCGTCATCACTTGTACAGTAAACCAACTATTGACAGAACATAGAGAGCGGGACACTTCACCATCACAATGAAAGGGAATGCAATTTTGGGGAACAAAGAGTGAACTGATCCAAATACCTAATCGTTTATGCAACGTTTTTTTTAAATAAATAATCGTGAATTGATGGCTATGCTACCCCCCCCCGCACGCACACATACACACACCCGGAACCCAGAAACGCCGCTCGAGACCGGATTAGCGGCGGAAGGGTCGGCGTGAAGATTAAAGGCATTTTGTACTTTATTGGGCAAAAAAAAAGTGAGAGGACAACTCGGTCCTTGACGGTGAGGGAAAACCATGACCAACCTCACCGATGGTTGGTCTGGACGAAATCCTCCTATCTACAACTCAACTACACGATCCTACTATTTGTGGGCGCCACTCACCCTCCCGGTACAAGTTATTTTCCGTTCATGGTTCACGACTCTCGTGGCCATGGTCAGCATGTGCATGTAGTACTCACACTTCTGATATTTTTGATGTCCTATGTTTGTAGTAAAGGGGTTGGCTCTCTTAGAAATCGAACGAGCTTCGGCATCAATGCATCTGACCTCTCTCTTCCTCATCGTATTGTGTGATATATTGAATGGCTTGGATATTGTGTATATTCTGGTGGCAGATTGTGGTAAATTGCGACAGGTTTTGCTAACTCTTCCCACGAATTGTGTACATGTGTGTGTATTAATACTTTTCAGCATTCGTTAATTACTGGCGAGCGTGCGGTGCATGTCGGCTGGCCATTGCGCACCTTACGAAATGCAATCCGTCTTCGTGTGAAGTCCGATATGTAATAGTTGTGGACTAATCCTTTACTAAAATTGGCGTCTTCACTGAAGAACTACCCGATGCTCGCATCATATTGTGCCAGTTTCATTCTTAGAGATCGAGACGGAAATACTGTCTATTCATATTGTGTGGGCTTGAAGACTACTTCTGACCAGTATTTAGACTTTATGAAACGAGCGTTAAATGTGGAGCCACTAATGGGTAAAGCAGACCCACATAATAAATTGGAACGCGTAGTACTACTAGCGCATACCATAGTAAGTTTTTCTTGAGCTCTCAATGATGCATCGCTTCTCTCTCCTTCGTTTATATGAATTCGGTGTTGTAGCGAAGAAGCCATCATCACCCAATTCGAATTTTTCGGTACTAGAAGTTACTGGGATGTAAACGGTTGTTTTTAAAAGCTGAAGTTATTATTATTTTCCTTTTTAAACAAAATAGTTATTATAAACTATAATATATATAATATTAATTTCAG
The DNA here is from genome assembly GCA_016864655.1 of Phytophthora cactorum. Classification (NCBI taxonomy): domain Eukaryota; phylum Oomycota; class Peronosporomycetes; order Peronosporales; family Peronosporaceae; genus Phytophthora; species Phytophthora cactorum. The sequence continues at coordinate 893,556 of NHQK01000008.1, forward strand.
TTTATGACGGTCAAACTTCCCACATATGTGTGTCAACTATGGAATTGTTTTTTTAGGTTTTGGCGAAACAACCTGATAAAAATATCAGAAACTGTTTTTTTGCGTATCATTTTGGTTTCAGCTCAAGTTGTACTTGTCAGCAACTAAGACCAACCTAGCCCTTGCGAGTAGAGATGTAACTGCTTCAGCTCTACGCATCACCATCGTCCAGTGCGGGTCTTGAACGGCATCACAAGGTAGCGAGGAGAACACATTATCCTACTCGAAACCCGTTATTCACCCCAGTGTACTTGGCGAGGTTTATCGTAGTGGACGAGAGGTAAGCATTCGCAGCGATCACTATCTTCCATTCGGGAAGTCTCCATAATATCCACGAACAACTGCCATAGCCACCATACTTTCCGGTCTTCGACGATCCGTCAAACGACATGACAAACCCTCGGTAGTCGCGCGGTAGCTTCGCATATAGCAGAGAAGGGTTCGTACGATCTGTCGGAACGTATTTGCTTTGTGCGGCCAACGGCGGAAGTAATTCTTGGAGATCCATCGAGTTGGTAACGCTCGACACATGGGCCACCGAAACACATGTTTCGTCCAACGTGATCGTCTCTGTCTTTGTCATCCCAGCGTCGACGCCACACTCTAAACGAACACTCAGTGCCGGGTTCATCTCCGTCGACATGGCCTTAAGCATATGTGTGCTAACCGATGAGCCAGCAATCGCAATATTCGCGGCGCGCGAGGTCGGCACCCCTATACCCGGACATACGCCCTCGGGTGTAGCAGTGGCTGGAGCCGATACTCCCGTGTCGCCACTAAAATCCGAATGAACTCTAGGTACAGGCACTATCGCCTCATCCGTGGTATCTTGCACCTCCGGACCGGTTGCCGAATCTTCACTCGAAATAATCATCGAGCACAAATCGGTGGCTCGTCATATGGACGTATGCCTTCCAGCGTAATCGTTACCTGGTCTGGTGCCCCTGTATCGGCGCTAGACTCCAAACGAATATTCGTTGCTGGTTGCACCATCTTCATAGTGCTCCGGCGTACGTGTGAGTGTCTGCACAAATCTTCAATCGCGGTATTGACCCCACGCGAGGCAGACGTCTCGCCGTCTGAGGAACTTTCGGAAAGTTGGACCACTACCGGGTCCCCGATCGTCACCCCTGAGGCATGCCAGGCCTCGAGTCGCTCACGCCCTTCCATGAGCTTCTCCCAGCGTTCGGCACACGATAGGCGATCTCCTGGGCCCTCTAGCGAGTCTTGTGAAGGCCGCATCATCACCCTTTGAGGCTCCGGATAGTCTGGTCGCCCCACCGATGGAGGTTCGGCAGCAAGCCATTGTTCATAGAGTTCGCACTCCCGTTGAAATAGCTCACGGTCTCGACAACCCTTGTAGGCGAGGACCTGCCAGTCTCGGTACTTCTTGGAATCCACACGCACATAGCCGTCACCCCTGGGCAGATCACCCGCTGGTACTAACACTGCTATGTCGTCGTTCGCCGAGAAGTACAGCGTCCGGTCGGAGACGTTGGTTAGCTTGATCCGCTGCGGCCGACCGCGACGAAACCTCGTTACTGACGGGATAATCTTCTCTGTTCGTCGCACCCACAGAACATGTATCTCCAACGCCACTTGCCGCTTCGACAGCCGATATTCTCACCACTCATGCCCAGGTATGTTCAATTGCTCGGACGGCCCGGCATTCACATGAGAGTCGTATTCTTCACTATCGAGCATGTCCCTCGTCTTGACCAGAGGAATCCTGATCTCGCTCGGTAGTTGTGCAGCTCCATGAAATAGATCCAACCTGATGCCGGCCGGAATCATAAAGTCCGTTTCCAGCACCACGTCAACGCCCGCACTATGCGCCATTACCCACATCTCGAACTCGTAGACCATCTCCCAACCAAGTGTAATTTTCACCTGCGCTCGTCGAGTCGTCGACACTTTGCCTTCGCTTATACCTTGAATGTCAATACGGCGTCCGTGATCAGGTACATCACTGAATCGCAACTTCTTGACAAAAGTGTCAGTGATCACACTAACGTTCGCTCCTGTGTCGAGCAAGATCCTTGTGCGCTTATCGTTCACAGCGCCCTGCACCAGAGCTCTCATTCTGATCCGTCGGTCAAACTTCTTGGCCGACCACCACCCCTGTTTCTCCCCAGGGTTCAACCTCATCATCTTGGAGTGACCCTTCGGTTCGTGGCTCGTCGCACTCGTCACCGGCCGAACGAATCCTCGCTGATGCTTCCATCGACATCAGCACACTCCATCACATCTTCCACACCTCCACCGAGGACTTGATTCCTCTCCTTTTCAATTTCCGTCGCTTTCACACTTGTTATATAATCATCAGGCCATTCGCCGTTCCCCATGAATGCAAAGATGCACTCTGCATCCATGGAAGGTTCGGCTAACTGTGGCAGCCCGATAGGGGCCAAGCCAGTCGCAGTTGTCGGGCTGTCTAGTTTAAATGGCGCTCTTGAACGACAGACTTGAGCTCAGGGGGGAAGCTCCTCCTTCGTGCCTTTAATGCGCACGAACTTGGCCAAGTCTTGGAAGTTGCGGAAGAGTTCGCACTGACCGGCATCATGAGCCTGCTTGCAGAACATGCAATGCTTGTTGCAGTAGTGAGCAGAGTGGCTCATCCCACCGCAGACTGCACACGGTCCGTACTGTGGGAGCCGGTTGTCGCGGTTGCAGTCACATCTACCACGAGAGTCTTAACCGAAGCTTCGGTCACCACCTAGACGGTCTTGATTGAAGCTGCGTTCGCCACCGCGACAGTCTTGATTGAAGATTCGCTAGCTACTGCGACGGTCTTGATTGAAGCCTCGCTCGAGATCTGGGATGTTTCCTCGTGGCTGACGGTTGTCTGAACGGGTGTACGTGCCTTCAGCAGCTGCGCGACGTTCGCTTTCGTTAGCCGCCGCGAGGGGACGGTCATTATCGACCAATGAACCATCGCTGCTAGCATCGTCAGACTGATAGTGGACGGACTCGTCTTGGTCATCCTCGTGAGCATGATGTTCACCATCCGAACGCTCGGTACCGCTTCGAGTAGCTTCACGACCCTCTAATTCTGCTAGTAGGTCGTCCAGCGAGGCATCAGCGAGCGTCACTCTCGGTGTGTTGCGGTAGTCGTAACGGCGATGGTCTGACTCACGTCTGTCACGTCGGCTTTGACGGTCATGGGCTCATCGCGCGTGGAATCACGGCTGCGGGAGTGTCGAGTCACCCCGTCACGCTTCGCCATGCGATCATTGCCCTTGAGAACGTCTTCGATGATCTCTTCAAGCTCGCGGATGTCGTTCACTCGGGTATGATAGAGACTCTCTGCCATGTTATCATCACCACACGTCACTAGGAACTGCTGCACGTGCTCCTTCGCGTCGCGTCCACCTTTCTCGATCTGCAGGCAAGCATTCCTATCATAGCCGCTCAGTCGACTTAGGTAGTCGCAGAGGTGTTCACTTCGTTCACGTTTCGCCGAGTAGTAACGAGACCGAGCAGTCTGGGTAAACTGTGAGCAGTAATAGTGGATGAACGCATTGCTCAACAGCTTCCATGTGCGTTTCGTCTTCTTCGGAAGTTGACGAAACCAGTGGATAGTTCCGTCCCGAAGGCTCAGTTCAAACGGTATGCACCACTTATCGGCTTCCGTATGGGTGCCAGTCATCTCATAGACGAACGTTCGTAGCCACTGCAGCTCATGGAGTTCTCACTCTTGTTGCGTGAGCCCGAGAACGGCTTGATACGATCCAACGGCCGGTGCGGGGCCATATCAATCCTCGGTGTAGGGTCGGAGTCGTTCAACGCAGCAATCACTCTCATTTGACGAGTCAACTCGGCTTGAGGGTCTTCGGCTTCGTATGCGAGAGGAAATAGGTCGTCAGCATCACTGGATGAATCGTCGGTATTAGTCTGACGACGTCCCAAACCATTTCTGGAAGCTCGTGCCCCGCTGCGACGGCCTCGTGAGCCCTCGTCCTCGGCGTCCATTCATCGCATACGACTCGTTGAACGTGGCGTCACCATGTGCGAGTCTTGGAGATAGGGCGAAGCGTCGGCAGTGCCAAAAGCATCGCGGTCGGCTCCACGCTTAGTCGGAGGAGTACGATCGAGCCTCTTGGGTGTCGGCAAAAGCGGAACCTTGGACGGATCTTCCTCCAGGGTCGCCATACGACATACTGGTTGCTTCCCTTCGTTAATGCCGATCGCACCGAAGGCCTTGCGAAGCTTCTTCTTCCATTTCTGGAGTGCAGCTCCGGCTTCATGCGGGCTCCAGTCTTGGAGCGACATCGTCGACGGGTACGTCTCATTCTCATACCCCAGCGCTAGCAGCAGTGAGACCGAGTCCTCCGCGACTTGGCTAGTCGAGACTGAGTTGACAGGGTATTGCAGTTCGTTGGCGAGAGCCGGCCAGTCGGCCTTTCTCTTGGGAATTGGCTTGAACAGCTGCATCCACTCATCATTCTTCATCAGCGCTGCCACGCGGTCGAAAACGCGCTTGGCAGCTGGTGTATCACCGTTGATAGGTGGGCGAGGTGCATTCAGCAACGCTGAACGCTTTGCACTCGCCACCGAAGGTTTAGAACCTTCGGTCCCATTGTTAAAGTCGTCATAGTCCGGATCTGGTCCCGCAACGTCGTCTAGCTCGGCGGCGAGGTTTCTCTAAAGTGACTTCGTCGCCCCGCTCAGCCCCGACGATAGCGTGGCCGTCTCCGGAGTCGCAGCGCCTGGCTCTGGGGCCGGCGTCTTGTCTTCATAATCATCATAATCATCTTGGGTATCCAGACCATGTTCCTCCTCGTCTTCAAAGCTCACTGAAAGATCCGAGACGGCTGCAAGGCGTGCAGCCGTCACACTTGGACTTGAGCTCTCGTTGCGCGATCCGCCAGACTTGGAAGGAGTAGCTGGTACCGTCGTAGATCCTTTCGCCATTTTTCTTGTTTCTTCTTCTTCTTCTCTTGGTTGCTCGTAAACTGGGAGGCCATACAAACAGTTCACAATGGTCACACTCTGTTCCCGGGCCGCGGCACCAGTTGTAGTGTTGGAAATCCCACGTGAACTCTAGCTACTAATGTAGTTAGGTAGTTTCCACAACAATACGTCTACCAGAACGGTAAACGATCGTTCGAGCGGACCTGAAGACCCCAGTTCTGCCCTTGCACCGGGACAGACTGGACCTTGTAAATTGCTTATATAGGCCAACCAGTACAATACCAACACACTACTAGCACGAGCAAAGCTAGCAGGTGTTCTCACACACTTAAATCCTCGTGGTCCCAACAGCGGAAGGGTACCAGACACGGGTAAGTCTTTTACGAGGGCGCCGAGGGTTAACCTCGGCTGAAAGAACAGATAGGAGGCGACAGGCACTCCCCAATCGGGCAAATAGGCACAATAAAGTCGCCCCGTAAACACCCGATACTAATCGGCCACACACACACACACACACATTTGGCCTTGCCAGATGAACCCTCGCTACGGATCTTCAATTCCACTGACAGGCATAACACACTCAAACAAGCTTGACCAGACGCTTACCTTGAAGCCGGACGTCGCTCGTGTGCTTGAGTGGAAGTTCTGTTGTGTATTTATGTTTGCCCCTTCGGGCCATGTCCTAATATGCAATCCTAATCAAGTATACAAATATCAAGTGAACTGCGATCCGTTATGGACCACTTCGCATGCCAAGCGACTCCTCAGAGCTCAACGAGTCATCCTGAACCATCGCCGAGCGTTCAAACGGTCGTCGTATTTTCCTAAACGTCGCTCCCAACGGCCGCCGAGTCTTCGTACCGTGGCCGTCAGCTCTTGTCCGCTGAATGCGAATCCGGCCAGTCCCATTATTTATAATAAGGACAGCCTGCCTTGAACGACATCTTGGCCATTATGGAGCACTGACGAGTCTTCGGTAGTGACCGAGTCGAGTCTCTCGCACCTCGAGGTCGCTTTCTGTCACATGACCGAGGGTTTGTAGCTTGAGCAACTTGAAGGTAATCTTGTCCTTGCTCGCTGATGGACGTCAGCGATCAACGAGAAATCACTGCGATAGGGCACACCTAGTATACTGTGGTAGTCTGTACATCAACCGTATCCTACAATGTAGCATGTAGCGTAAGTATATCCATAATTTTGTGCTTACCTATGGCGCCGAATCTCGTTTGCCAGACGTCTCTCCTTCTTCTTCTCTTGCTGGGCGTCTAGCCCGATGTTGGAGCTCCGCTTGGAGGTTGAGTGCTTGGCCACGGAACGGGAATGTAAGGGGCGGTCTCTTCTTGCTCTGATAAGTCGCTTGGGCCTTCCCCTGCCTCGCGAGCTTCGGCGGCAGCAGGCTCAGGCTCATCATCGCTCGATTCAGACGTCTTCTGCACTATGTCATCCCGTGCGACCTCTTCGCTCGAAATAGCTCTCACCAGGCTCATCTAGCACCTGGAGTCGAGTAGTGATGATGCGCAACTGAGCCACAATATACGTGCTACCCGTGCTCTCTTCTGCAATTAGCCGTGGATCATCGACAGCGCGTTCGTACATGTCCCGATGCTCAATACGATACTCTCCGCCACCATGTTACGCTGCGAAGTGAAACGCAACTTTCCAGTGTTCATCAGTCGATTGTATTTAGGGAACGTGCAGATGACGCCTGCATGTTTCCCCTTCACTATCTTGTCTTCAGTCTGGGGGCCTTCGCCTTTCTTGGAACGAACGCTGTCGTGTGTATCCAGCTTGTATCAAGTCCCTGATTTTTCTAACACTAAATTTCTATTTCTAAACTGTATTTCTACATCAAACGTACATATTTTGTATAGTACACTTTGAATACATACACATCGTATACATTTCTATTTATGTTCCTTTTCTATTTCTAGTTACTTTACAAATGGGCGGCTGAGAATAGCCAGATAACGATTTCCCCCTTTCGGAGATGGAGGAGTTCGAGGAGGGGCTGGCGGCGGGGCGGAAGTTCCAGTCTAAGCGCGAGTTCAAACTGGCGGTTCCTGCAGATTGTGCCACGGCACGCGAGTGCGCACTGCACGGTTTAATACATACCTAATGGTTGTGCTGCCCAGACGAACAGATCCTGCAGATTTCCAGACAGCAATCACAAAACGGGGTGGTGTACCGTGGCATCGTCTTCGTTTATAGGGAGGGGTCGGCTTGATGCCATCGGGCGGGTAAAGGTATCCTCTTCGGTACTTCGACACCAGTGTCAACCACGGGACCACGGTAATGCGCTGACGGTGTTAGCTCACGTCGTAGCCTGCGGTTTGATGAAGTCTACTCGGGGAGCCCGCGTGCATGAAGTAATTCAAGCGGCTCGTGTTATGTATGGTGCCCACCTTCCTTACAAGCAATTATACGATGTAGCCCAAATACATCAGCGCGGGTCCAAACTAAATGATGACCGCAGCTACGGACTCATTGGCCCCTGGCTTAGAGCTCAAGAACCGAGCGGCGCACGTGCTCTGCGAGTTGGAGAAGAAGAAAAGCTATCCGAGGCAGTTGTGTAGCTGCCTTAAATGGGGAGAATTGTGCAGGATGCGCAATTAGTATTCAGGATACGGATAGGCCACAGTGTGCATTCGTAATGCAGGGTACGTAAACGACATACCGTAAAAATCGGCCCCAGTGCGACAAACGGACTCAGTGCGACAGTATACAATTTATGGGTGACACCCCCTCTACACAGTATATACTATACTTAAGTCATACATAAAATGTATAAACCTCTTTATTATGGAGCACATTTATCTAGAAGAAAAAAATAGAAAATAGTGGGGAAACGTTTTTTTATTGCTCATCCTCGTCACCAATTGACACATCCGGCAACGGCTGCAGGTAGGTTGCAAACGTACCGTGGCTATCTCGGGGACCAATCGGTATCAACTTAGCTTTGCGAAAGTCTTTCACGATTGTTTTCGCCTTCACGAGCTCCCATTCTTTCGCGACGAGAAAGGAGAGCATGACACGCCTCTCAGCAGCGTCGGCTGGAAATGGGTGATCAATATGGAGCTTGACGTAAAGATCTCTGTTGTCATAATAGAATTTACAATTAGAAATACTAGAACAATATTGGAAATTGAGAAATACGTACTGAATTTTCTTCTTGAAGGACTTCATCACGCTAACATCCATAGGCTGACTCAGTCCAGTAACTCCTGGAGGTATGTACTGGACTTGAGTTGCACAGTCATTCTCGAGATACTGTCGGATGCTTGCCATCTTGTGCACCTTGAGATTGTCTAGGAGCAGCATCCGACAGCCATTTACATTTGGACGCCAAATCTAAAACAAAAAATAAATAAAAAATAAATAATAAATGTTAGAAGCTTCAATAAAAGCAATAAAAATTGAACAAAAATTAGAACAAACCTTTTCAATCCACTCCTTCATGATAGAGTGGTCGCACCAGGCTTGCCTACACAGTGTGCTCCACCGCTGTGCTCCCGAATGTTGAAGCTGTCACGGAGTCCGCGACGCGACACCCAGGCACTCCAGCAAACACGACGAAGGGTGACAATTTCTCTCCAGTAGCTGAACCCCACAACAAAACGCTACAGCGTCCAGTATTCTCAGATGACCCTTGAATTTTGTCAATATTTGTCGTCCCGCGATAGTCGATAGTCAATTTGCTAAGGTTGTCCACAAAAATGGCCGTCTGGTCCATATTGAATATACCAGAATATTTCGGCTCAAATGATTTATGAAATAACAAAATCCCATCCATTTCAACTGCCACATTTACTGAATTAGCAAACGAGTCCGCAACCTCATAAAAATATATATATTAAAATATAAAGCAAATAAACAATAAAATAAATCTCAAGCCACCTCACCTGCACTTCGCTTCTGGTTTTGTTGCCTTTGTGGGTGATACGGCGTACCACTAGGTGGTTTCGCTTCAGAAAGCGTCCAGTCCACGAGCGAAGGGCAGTGTACTGGCGCGCTCGGACGAACGCTGGGTCAAATTTGGCCATCATCAAAATGAGGCATTTTGTTGTGACGCAAAGTTTGCGGTTCTTGCGCATCTCGACCACGTAGTCGAGAAGTCTGAAATAAAACAAAATAAGATGCTATAAACCAAACTAAAAACATAAAATTTTTGTCAGATTGAGCTTACTGTTTCTCTAGAACTGGATAGCGCACACGCAGAGCATCGTGCGCGCTTGTGCTCACGTAATACTTGTTGCCGGCCTTCTTATTGGCCTCCAGAGCCTTGGCGTGCTTCCGCCAGCGGTACACACCTGAGCGGTGCACGCCAAGTTGGGTTGCTACCTGAACAACGGGAGCGCTTTTAGAAGCCTCAGCACCCTACACGACAAGTAGCGTTAGTAAAACTAAGATAATTCTAGCTTGTAATATCACATCAGAGAGATGTATTTACCTTTAGTTTCGTCTTGTGCTTGTTTTTGGGCCTTTTCTTCATCTTGCTGTCGCTCGAGAAATGCGCTGACTTGAGAAATGAGCTCGCAGCGCAACCAACCGTGCAGGACGGACGTCACAAGACCATGCCAAATAAAAAACCTCATGAGGTTTTTTATTTGCCTTGATTTTGACAAAAAACTATGTCGCACTGGGCCCAACTTTTACGGTATGCTACACTTCGAGTACATTTAGATGTTAAGGAAAAACTGGGTGAATTTGGCGGGATGGACTTCGACTGGAAGTTAACTTTTGCGAGGATCCTTTTTTTCTTTTCTCAAAATACGGTGAGTTTTCAATGGGACGTTGTTTCTGAATCGGACGGACCCCAAACCGAATAAATTATAAAATACGCCCCAACCAGTTACCCACCATTTACCATGTTACTGTCGCAATTTGTAAGACCATATAAAATATCACTTTAAATTGTAGCCTTTAATGTGTTACCTATTGTAAAATCAGATACCCGCACACTGACTTGAGCATCGATCAAATAATTAAGAACTCAGTAGAGGGTTTGTAAACTCAGTGAATCGTCAGAATGTAGCACAACTAATCCGTTTCTTGCTCACCAATCAGATGGATGATCGTCCTTGCTGCCAGCATTTCAGCACGTACAAGTTGCTTATAATTTTCGATTGTATACGTAACTGCTGAACCCTCTGCTAGTCATCCGTTTTTTTTTTTTCGAGTGTGGTATTCACTGTGAACATACCCAGTCATTTAGCGCCCAAACTTTCAAAAATATTTATATTTCGCAGCTCGAAGTCCCTGGATATGCAAGTGAAATCTTTCTTGCAAGCTTGAAGGGTTATAAAGTAATGAAGGCAAAATAAATACAAATCGTTTCCGCTGAAGATAATTTTAGAGCCTATATACGGTAAAAGAGGTTTTATCGACATGGATTCTATGTCCGCTCTTGCCCCCACGTTGGATTTGTTACGAGTCTGAATTAATTCCAATTCGACGAAACTAATCAAACTCTTGGTGTCCAACGAAATGTTTGATAAATAGAGAGAAATACCAGTTTATATCATTTTCAGCAATGATTGTATTATTCATTTAAAACTAATATGTAGCGCTGATAGCCGGTTGGAGACATTATCTTTCACAAAATACTGTTGTCTGATGTTCCAATGGAAAGTTATTTTAATCTAATCAGACGGATCTGTAGATGTGTGTGTGTGTTGTTTTTTTATTGGCCCAACTGCTCAAGAATGCAAAATTTCGGCAATACGATTTTGCTAGATAATCGGCTATCACAAGTAAACCCGCCATGTTTCATACACCTACATACAGCATGCCGACCACAGCAAACTATTGTCCCAGCAACACTTTCTCGCAATGCGCCCGCTGTATGTGCGCGTGCTGGACCACGTGCTGCGCCGGAGCTTCGGTCACCCGCTAAGCGTGCAGCTGCTGGCGCTGAGCTCGCTCATGCTGCTGCTGATCATGCTGCTGTTCTCGCTGGACCCGTGGCTTGATGACGACTCGCACCGCTATCTGAGGCGCTTGGTGCCTTCGATCAACGTTCAATTCGACTCATTCGCCGTGGACCACCTCGTCGTGCTTGTAGCCATCTCCCCGCCGTTGGCATGGCTGCTTTTGATTCACGTCGCGTACTCACAGATCGACTCGCGGGTCGAAGTTGCCTTGCTACTATTACGCGTCACCAGTTGCCTCACCGTCACGTTTGCGCTCACCGTGCTATTGACCGAGTTTTTATCCAGGAGAGCCATGCTGGCGTTGGTAGCTATAGCCTACGCATCGCTGGGACTGCTCTACTCGTGGAGTGTACCCATTTGGAAATGGTACCAAGAAGATATGCGCACCAGAGGCTTGGTGAGATTCCTGCCCGAATCCATGCAGGAGCTACTGCTACAGACTTCACTATTGGAGTGGCTGACCGATACGAGTTTTTCAGATAAAGTGGCGCCGTTTTTGCCTTTTCTGCTGCCATTAACGAGACCAGAACAGATGAGATTGATGGAGCAGATGCCGCCCGAGTCGCAGGTCATGATGACCAAACCAGGACTATTGCCATTATTGCCGGACTCTGTGCAAAAAGTGTTGTTGCCGGCGGAAGATAGTGACAGTGACCAGAACGAAGAGAAGGAGGAGGTACAGACGAGTGAGGGAACGTTGGCGATGCGGGAGACCGAAGAGATCAGGGAGATCAGGATGCAGCAAAAGAAGCTGTTGACGCTCACACCGTCAGCTCCGACGACGTCGGGCTTTGACTTCCATCGACCGGAAGTGGTGGGGACGGTACGGACTGCGCCGTCACGCGAGCAGGTTCTGAATGAGATTGTGGCGTCCAGGATGTGGTATGGGTGCTCGGAATTGGTGAAGATGCCGAGCCCCAAGACGCTGAACCGCACGGCTGCCATGTCAAGTGCACTGCTGGTGATGCAGCTGTATGCATCGAAAGGAAGTCGCAGGGTTTTCCTGACCTTTGCGCAGTTTGTGGCCGCGTCGGCGTTGAGTTCGGTGGCGTGCTGTGCGATTTTCCTGCGCTTCGTGCAGCTACTCGATTTGAAGTGGACTTCGGGGCGTACGGTGCCGCTCCTGCGCTACGCGAGGCAATATTTGTTGCGTACCGGGAGCGTTGGAACGCCGCAGATTTCTGACCAACCTGCCTATGGGAGTTCTGTGACGCTGCGTACAGCAGCTTCTTCGGTGTCTGTTGTGATGGCTGCATTGTATGTCCTCCGGAAATTGCGCCGGTAGATTGCGAACAAGTGGGGGCAAAGTACGAATTGTTGCTAGTAAAAATGAAGGAACAAGCGAGGTATTGGCATCCTTGCACAGTGGCAGATGTGTGGCTATTAATACCGTCCAGCCTTCTCTTCCGGGATCCCATTGCTCTACATTGGTAGAAGCACTCATTCGTTAGAACCAAATGGAAACTCTATTGATTTGCTTGCACAAAGCACGACGCTATAGCCGAATAATGACGGCGCTTTGTGAACCCGGTGCAGAAATGTCGGCTGGATGTCCACAGAACCAAAGATCTAACGCTTTAAGGGAAATTGATGTAAGGGGGTTTCTTTATGAAGTAACCATGATAGGATACCCTTGCCTTCGTAGTGCTGCTGGTCATACATATACCGGTATATGTCTGAACGTAAGCAGATGTCAAGCCTGCAGATCCGTAAAACAGATTCGTACTCTACAGTCAAATAACGACTCATAGCCACGAGATCATGCTGCCGCTGCCGCCGCCGCCTTCACCTCTTTATCTCTCTGGGCCCACCTGTAGAAAGCGTTGTACTGGACCGACAGATCGTAGTTCTTCGTGTTCACCGCGGCACCTTCTCCAACCTTCAGCATCGCCTTGACATCGTCTGGAGTCTTGTTCTGTTTGAACCAGAGCTCAAACTTGGCCATCGTGTATCGCTCGCCGATGGTGTGTTCTCCAACCTTGTAGTTTTTGATCTTCTCCGCAAAAGTCTTGAGCTTGGCTATGAGTCTATTGACGCTCGGGGCTGTCTTTAGCTTCTCTGCAAGCGGTTTGAGAATCGGCATGAGTTTATCCGCGATCGGCTTCAGCTTTCCTGTGAACGTGTCCGCAATGGGTTTAAGTCTCACCGCAACGGCCATTGACTTGTCCGCCAGCTTCTCTGTCATTGGAGCGAGCTTGCTCGCGAGCGGGTTGAGTTTGGCAGCAGTTGGTTTGAGCTTTTCCGAAAGTTTGGTCACGCCAGACGGGAGGGCTCTCTCCTCGTCGTCTTCCGAGTCCTCCTCCTCGATTGTAGTCTCAATTCTCAGGAATCGCTTGGCACTAACGTCGGTATTCAACGCACGAGCTACAACTGGAACATCGGGAGTGTCCTCTAGAGCGAGTGTAGCCTGGTTCGATTCCGTTGCTGCCAAGACAGCTTCCCTGCCACCAAAAATGGTGACTAAAGTCGCCACCACGACGTAAGGCAAACGCATGGCGGAACTTTTTTCCAGTAGCGCTGGCTGCTGGCTAATGGTCTGATCGGGAAATGAATCTCCAGAGAAAGGCTTGCAAGAAAAGAATCGGGGTGTACCATGTAAACCAACACGAGAACTCCTGGAAGATAGGAAAGGGTCCAAAATATAAGTATTGCTCGCTGCCGGTCCAAGGAGACTACATGTTCCGGTCTTCAAGCAATTTGTCAATGGAAGTCTATGACGCTGTACTTCCTTGGGTGTTTTTTTACTAGCGATCGCCGCAATGTAAGAAGAGTATTTGAAAACAATACTCGCAAGAATGACAACACACGTGTTGATTCTGAGGTCAGAGCTGGCCTCATCCCATCGTTGATCCTGATGTTGCCCAGAGAGAGCGGTAGAAGTGCACAGACAATACCAATGTCTTACACAGTAAAATAAGCGATCTGCACAGATACTTTGGATTGGCACAGATAAACGCGTCACATGAGCGAGACTGTGCCTAAATTAGGCATAACCAGGACAGATTAGTTTAGGACACACAAAGCAAGGATATTTGTTCCAGAGCAAGAGAGACCAGGAGATGGGGCAAAATGAAAATGATCCGTGATGGCTCAAAATGACAACAACGATGCCTCAAGAGCCCACTCGCCCGCCGACGTCTTTGCCACGCCGCCTTGCCAATGCGGAGGAGCGCCAACGCGTCCTCACCGCGTACGAAAGGGGTGACGACTGGCTCACCGTAGCCAGGTACAACAACATGTCGAGGGCTGCTGCCTATCGGCTGTGCAAGACTGGAGATCTAAGCCCGCCTGCTCGTGGCGCCGCACGTGCAAGCGTCGTCAAGTGCACAGAAGAAATGGTAACGAGCTGTGGCAGATGCACTGAAGATGGAGGACATGCAGTATGGGACATATGCTAAAATGTAAAGCTCAAACAGCCTGCACCAATATCACTTGCTCCGGATCTAATCTCGCTTGCTTAGGAGCAACCCAAACTATCAGAATGAAATCTAACCCAAAACTATTTTGGCGGTTATAGACGGGTAATATATCTCTTTGCTTTGCTTGATGTCTCGGTTTGCTCTGGAAAAGGTGTAGTAGCGAGAACTGCACATAAACCTCACCAGAGTATGGTGTTTTACAGAAATTGGCAGATTCCGGAGACAGGTGCCTATGATTTGACTGGGATAGGTACAATCAAAACGAGCCAATCAGCCGGTACTTATTCAGATGTGTTTCAGCCAATTAGAATGTAATTTCGCGTTACCGGAAAACATTGAGGAAGGGAGCACCGACGACAACCGAAGAAAGACTGCGGAGATGGAATGAATAGTACATATGCCTGCGCCTTCACTTTCGCTTCCCGCATGTGGTGTGCGGGTGATATAATGTGTCGCGAAGGCAAAAGAGGAAAATTGTATGGGAGGTACCCCGCAGGTTGCGAAGTTGAGCTCGTTAGCACAAATCTCATTTTTCTACCAATCACAGTAAGCACATATCTAAACAGCGCTAACTCGAATAACTGACCCCCGGGTAGTCCATTGTGTCGCGGAGTGTAAGACAGCACGCGTTGGCTCGTACTTCACGAGTCCGTTCAGCAACGGGCCCTTGAACGGCACGCACATGTGGACGGCGGACAAGTGGTGGGCGTGAGGAGATCACGTGGATCCTGGAGGTGCAGGGAAACTGTGACGAGTCGATGGTGTACGACATGGACTTCGTGCACAGCGCCATCTTCGCGAAGGACGCAGCTCTGGTCGACCAGCAGATCAATGACGGCGCGTCGTTCAATCCCGACCTCGTCTACGGACAAGGCCGTGTGGGGGTACTCGTGCGCCATCAGCCATCCTTGGCATCCTGCGCAACCCTCTCTGGTGGCGTTTGTTGAGACGATCACCGAGAATCCCCAGCTCACCTTCGTCGTGACCAGCGCCATTATCCGCTGCCTGCTGATTAGCAACAGCGCTGCGTGCATGATGCACGGGTTTATGTACTCGAAGGAGGATGCCGTGACGGTGTCTGGCTATGACTTGACGAACTATCCCATCAAAGCCACGGCGATCACTGGGGTGATCAGTGCTACGCCCGTATCGAACGCCTACCTAATGAACGCGCTGGTGCGCGAAGACCTGGGGTTCGGTGGTGAGGTGCAAACTACGCTGAGATCAGCCAGCTCACGGACTTCGGTCGCGCTGCACGCTACGAGATCGAAGCTGTATTTTTCTGTTCGATACGCCCATGTTCAGCTCGGAGAACTTTCCGCTCATCAGCAGCGAATGTGGCGACTTTGTTGTGGTGAGCAAGCCCACCGTACTGCTGCAGAACAACGACAGCACGTTGTAGATCATAGAAGAAGTGTCGGAATTCCTCACCTCCGACAAACTTGCAGCGGCTGGGCGATCTCCTGGCAAGGATACTGCTTGACAACGCGCACGTGGTGAGCGGTTTGTTGGCGCGAGTGCTTGGTGCCAGGCCATAGCCACATTGACGTCGCGTGCCCTTCGGCGGTGAACATCGTGGTGTTTGTAGACGTGACGAACTCAACGCGGTCGGCAAAAGCACTGCCATGCTCTGAGAAGGAAAACGCTAAGGGCTCGGGCACCGCCCTCCAGCTAGTTGCAGGCAAGGTCATCTTGAGGAGTTGCGGGCTCGTCGCTCTTTCTGGTTCGTGGAGAACGCTGTAATGAACAACTCCTTGGACGTTTTGAGTACTTCGAGTACTTCGAATACTAATTCAATGCATGTTAGACAATCAAACTCACCGAACCACTACTGTATGCTCCTGGCCGAATGGGGTGCCAATCCCACGCTTGCCTAGTCTTCTTCTTGAAAGCTACTCCGTATGATGAGGCGGCAGCTTCAGTGCCGCGCCTTGAGCTTATGGCGTTTCGTCCGGCACAAACTACACTTATATAGTAAGTGTCCCTAATCTATTGGGTTTTGTATTACCACTTATTCGTGAAGTCACAGCTATCCCGGAAATAAGTTGGAATACGGCATACCTAGCCCTAACGCAGTCGTATTGGTCAAATAGGTTTACTTAAGCTTATTGAAGGAAACTCATTGGCTCAACGAAATATTAAGTTGATTAGAGGATTAGGGTCTCCAGACCAAATACTCTTATCTTTCATTAAATAGAGACTTCCAACCTAGATTAGGACCCCCCCTCTCTCCTCCCCTCCTAAACCATTCATTTAATAGGGGTGCCGAGTATAGCAGCAAGGTGATCGCCCTGAGGAGAGGTGACAGACTTCTGGAAAGGTGACGGTCTGGAAACGAACGTATAAATCATTTTGCAACAGGATGAATGCGCAATTCCACCTCAGCTTATTCTTAGCAATTTGCGCCGATTGTCAGATAGTATTGCGCCGCCTCGAGTTTATCCTACCATACAACAAGTGAGCAATTGTGATAAATATTTGCGCAGGCTTCAAGGTACTAAAAACTCAATTCAGGCGGTAAAGCGACTTGTTCGAGAGCACGCTTTCAACCCAACAGGGGATGCGAATCAATCATTCATTTTCAGCTACCACGACGGTGCAGACGGATATTCTTGCGTGGGCAAGGCGACAGAAGGCGATTCATACTGCATTGGAATCACTTGTCGATCCCACGTCAACACTTGCATCGATTGTTGCACCGATAGCCGCATTACACTGTTCTATGCTGACGCTACGTTTAAGTTGAGTGACATTCGCTACCCAATAATCAACTGTGGATTTTCGGATGCATCAAGGACGTACCAGCTTGCAGCCATTTTTGTGGTCAGTCGAAGGACAGCTCAAGAATATTCAATGTGCATGAGTGCTTTCATACGTGTTGCGAAACGCGTCCGTCCGACAGCGAGTTTATTTATCGATGCAGTTATGGGTGATGTAGAAGACGCCCAAGTGAGCGGCTTCCAGCAGGTGGCTGAGTTCGCGTCTGCCACGTATCTTATGTGTTTTTTTTTATTTTCTGTATAATGTCAGAAACCGGACTAGGCACTTACTTCCACACCATCGCCGAGCTGTGATGGATGGAATCGTTCGACTTCACTACACCGAAAGCATGAGCTTGTACTACACTATGGAGGACACCGTTCTTGGAGAATGGCGGGTCATACATCAGCCGGTATCTTTCGTAAAACACTTTTCCAAACAATGGCTCGACAGTCGCTATTGGCGCTGGCAAATATTTCACACACCGTCGGGCTACGTTACTACAAACAATCCGTGCGAAACGTTTAATGCGGTTCTGAAGAAGTATACGAGTCGGCGCCGCTACCACATGCAGCGGCAAATGAAGGTAGCACAAGTTGTAATTCAAGATGTGGCTATTCACGCGGGTGGTCAACAGCCAATCACGCTTTGTGTCGGGTAAAACAGCTGCAAAAGGTGGAAGATTCGGATTCTCAGGAACTTGAGGAATTATGTGGGGCTGTGGATTATCCATTCAGGACTAACGAAGACGACGACGAAGAAGTACCCTGTAGTGAGATCCTTGGTCCCTCCCTTGTTGCCCGCGAACAACATGCTCGTGCCGCTCAACTATACAAGAACGTTATCTCGTGGTCGTTATGATACGCACACTTGGATGGTACGCCCGAAACGGGGGGGGGGGGGGGTGATTGATGTGGATTAGTGTGTGTGCGGGTGCAAATACTACGTGCTGCCATATACTCGTTGGTCGTAAAGCGAAGAAACTGGGGCGCCCAGCCACGGATGACAAGACCGAGAAGCTTTTCAATCGCACCATTAACAAATCAAAGATTGGACTATCAAAACCGAAGAAGGCGAGAAACTCAAACAACCCCCCTCCCCCTCTCTCTCTCCCAGTCGGCCCCGTTGCCTCTTGTACAAGTTCCCGAAGGTCGGCTGCCTCTAGCTTTGCGAGCACTTGACGTGCAGTTTATACTTTGTCCAGACACATAACGCGAATGTCTATTTGGCTGATAAAGTCGCCACAGTTCACGTGTACTTAGTCTTACATGTGTCCTTCTCAGTTGCTTATTCAGTGCTACTCCCGCACCACGTTTAGCGCGAGGTATCATGGTGCTAGGCCTGACATTATATCTTGTCACCTTCGAAAAAATTGAAACGTCAACTAAGATAATTGTCGTTTATATGGGAAGTTGTTATTCAACTTAATCTTTCATGTATCCATCACTCTCCTCCTCACTGTTCACATCGCTGAAATCGCTGCTGTCGTCCTCGCTTCTGCCCTCGTCGCTACCCTCTTCGCTACTCTCCACACTGACACGCATGTCAACATCAGCTGCAATGCCGCCGTCCTGGTCGTTTGTTGTAGCTTCTACCCTTGTTTCTCCCGGGTGCTTGCGGTGACGGTGCACAAGCAAAGAATTTGGTTTGTCGTACGTCCTCGCGCGAAACGGACACGTGATCAGACAGCCAACCGTGCAATTGTGTCGATACTTAGCTAACTCGATACGCGAATAAACCCGCTGATTGCATGTGCTGCATATGTAGGTATTGTACACCAAAGCTTCCGTGGAAGTGCTCTTTTGCTTTATGCCCTTCACCTTAACGTAGCAATGCAAGCGAATATTGGTAATTGCATACTTGAACCCAGCGTGGACAAGATCACCACGGAAAATTATAATTTCGCCCTTACTTAGGCTAATTGCCTGCCGTTTCGACTTCTCCACAGTTGACCCAAAACGCCCTGGGTATATGTGATATAACGAATCGACTGTCAGCCACGGTTCAAGTCACTAACCATCGCAGGGGTCTTTCCGAGATCCCTCATGGCCTTTTGGGCCAATCGGCACCCGCTGTGACGGTTTATACGACAAGGGGGCGTCACAGTGGTGTGGACCACACGAGATCGGACACCGACTGATTGTGGCCGTCCGGATGGGATGCACGGTATATCCGGACTGCTTTCATTTGATATTTCTATCGATATAAGAGGGATAGGATTAGAAAAGAATAAGGGCCGATGGGCCCTATAATGACAGAGCAGAATTTTCCCTGAAGCACTCAAGTGATCAAGCGTCGAGGTAAGCACCTTACACTTAGTAGCTTTACAGGGTATGCCTACCAGCGAACAGCGACCTTCCTGAAGTTAGCGTTCGTTACTGGTCAGGCCAAGAGACTGTTAGAGGGAGTTTGTTTGGTTTGATCCCTATTTGAGGGAATGTTGGGTATTAGATTCCCGGTATTTGTGGTTAGAGTATTGATAGTATACTCTAGACGACTTACAGCCTGAGTTATTCTCGGGCACCCCCGTAAAAGAGTTTACAACTCTAGACAACCTTCCTCTGTTGGTGCCACGGAGTATTAGAGAGAGAGAGAGAGAGAGAGAGAGAGAGAGAGAGAGAGAGGATAAGCGTACAGGCGAAGCTCGTGCCTGTGACGTTTGTGTATTAAGCCTACGGACGTAGATAGTGAGAGAGGGAAGCGCCGGCTCCGGGTGCTGGGTCGGACTTGGTTCCTTCAGGTACGCCCAACTATCGCTGACCCCTGTGGAAGGCGTATTGTTGTGTGCAAAGGCTCACTACGTGTCTAGCTACATTTCAAGTGATTCCCTACATCACAACTGGTGCTGCGACCCGAGATCGGTGTGACCTTCTATTATTGTTTACGTGTTGTTAGGCTAAATTCGAGCAAAAGGACCCAAGTCCAACAAAATGGCGATAGAGTCGAAGCCAGCGGTACCAGCAACTCCGATGAAAGGTGGAGCGAGTCGAGCAACAGATCGCAACGCGGCGAGGACGTCGACGCGTATGGCGACAATTGGAGAGCGCTCGGTGAGTTTCGAGGATTCGGAGGACGAAGATTCGCGAGCGACGGATGAAGACTTGGGCTACGGTGATGACCGCGAGGAGTCGACGCCTCCGACGGAAGCGAAGGCTGAGCCTCGCGAGGAAGCGGTGCTGTCGGCAGGAAGCAGAGGAGTTGCGAGGCCCCTCTCGCGAAACCTCGCTGACGAACTTTCAGCTGTGGCGGGGCCGGATGCAGCTGACGACGACTGGGGTGAAGAAGAGAAAGATGATGAACCGTCGTCGAAGGCTGTGCGCGATTCGGACAGACTTGCTGTGCGGCCTCCCGTCAATGGCGACACTCCAGTGGCGAACAAAGCCCTGATGAGGTGTTTCGAAAAGATGCAGTCAAGCGACTGGATTAGGCAGTTCAACCCTCGCCAGACGCGTCAAGCTACTTGGGGCGATTTACGCGACGTGTTGGCTTACCCAGTTAGCTCGCTGAGTACGACTCAGGTCGCGGAAGATACGGTGTCGCTACTGCGAGCGATGGGGATGGACGTTCGCAACTATCCGTCAACCCTGACGCACAGGGAGTAGTCGCCCCCGGAAGCTGGAGCTGACCTTCACAAGTGGATGAAGAAGCTTCGCACGGCGTTTGGGGTGAGAGACATCAGCAAGGGGAGACAGCCGGTGTCACGTGTGGCGGTTCAAGTAGCCAATCCAGCAATGGTTCCACTGCTGGAAACCCCTGCGAAGGCTCCCGAGACTTCAGCGACAATGTCTTCTCCAAGGGAGATGAGTCGTCGTACTTCCAGGACTCGCACATGGTTACACCACGCTCGGCAAGCCGTGCGCGACGTCTTGCGAACGACGGCGATGGTTTGCACGTAGGTCGTAGCGCGCCGAGGTCGAATCGGGGAACTCGAGGACGACGATCGAGCAACCGTCACGACGACGATTCGTCAGACAGCGACTACGACTTCTGGGACCAAGTCGATGAAGACCCGCGTGAAGAGTTGGTTCGACAGATGGACGCGCTGTGCGCAACAACTATGTCCGACTCCGGACCAAGGCTCGAGCTGGCGTCGCACATACCGTTGAACCGCATCAAACTCTTCAGCAAACGTCGCAACAAGAGTGACAACTCGATCCAATGGCTGAAGACGTTTGAATTCGAGATGAAAGGGACGCGGACGCGACCGGACGAGTGGTGTGCTGCCTTCGAACGGAGTCTTCGTGACGACGCTATCCATTGGTTCCGACAGCTTCCGAAGAAAAATCGTCGGAAATGGAAGCCGTTGTCTCAAGCGTTCATCGACTACTACTGTACGCAGTACAAACAGTCGCCAGCGGCACGCTACTACGCTGAGACTCGTCAGCGCAAGGAGCACATCTGCGACTACTTGAATCGTCTCAAAGGGTACGCCCGCAACGCTCGCCTCCAGGTGGAGAAGGGTCAACGCGATGCGAAGGACCACGTGGAGCAGTTCTTGCTAACTTGTGGCGACGATCGACTTATGCAGGATCTTAGCCGGCTGCGCCTGAATGACATCCGCGAGCTTGAGGAAGTCCTGACGACCTTGCTCAAATGGGAAGAACGACTCGTCGCCCGAGGCGCTACGCAACAGTCCCGGTACGAAGGCGATTCCTACCGTCGTGGCGACGCTCGAAACCGAAGCGAAAGCCGGTCGAACAGTCGCGAGCGACGCGACTACGATCGACACGACCGGCGGGACTACGACCGTGGGGACCGTCGCGAGCGACGCGAGCAAGACCGACCCCGCGAAGATATTCGACGTGCACCGCGGGTGACGTTTGCCGAAGCCGAGGAGCGAGACTGGGTTGCCGACCTGAACGGCCGCAGACCTAACACGCGGCGAGCGAGCACTCGCCGCGATGTGTGGAGTGACAGCAAGGATGGCGGCTCAAGCGCCGGCGATTTTGAGTCGAGCTGCAGCGATGATTCGTCCTCCGATGACGATCAGCGACAGCTCGTGGCGGCAAACGAGAGTGAACGCAGGAGCGCCGGTGAAGGAACGTACGCGAGGGCAGATCGACGCTTCCGCCGGAACGACCAAGCAGGGCGAGGAGACAGTCGTGAACGACCCGACACTGAGCACAGGGAGCGTGACAACCGTCGCCGAAGCTTCGGGCCATGTGCGGCCTGCGGTGGGAGGAACCACTCAGCTCACTACTGCAACCGACGATGCAAGTAGTGCAAGCAGGTTCATTGTACCGACACCTCCAAGGCTTCGTCAAGTATGCTCGAGCGAAGGAAGACAAGTCTGACCTTCCGGCTGAGCTGCGGACCTTCATCGATGAAGGCCATTTAAACTAGGTAGCCCGCCAACACTGACTGGGTTGGGCCCGAACGGGGAACCACAGTTGACTAGCCCTCCGGTGGAGGCGGGGAGCATCTTCGCTTTCGTCGCAGGTAGTGAGTGGCCGGATGAAGATTTGGAGAATGGACAAACGACTGAAAATGGAGATTACTACGATGGAACCTTCGCCGACGGTGGAGGAAATGAAAACAACAGACCTGGTCTTGGTGACGTGTTCAGCGAAGCTTCGATCGACAGCACGGTGAGTGTGGACCGGCTAGCGCCGAGGAAAGTTCCCAAGGTAGTCCGATTGCGCGAAGGTGAATCCCTAGGATGGTGGTCGTCGCAGGGCTATGATCAACGCGTGGCGCTGTCAACGACGAACAAACGACAATACTGCTAGACACCAATGCTAACATCAGCGTCATTTCGGAGCACTTCGCGAAGAAGCTTCGACCGAGGGCCGTGCCGAACCATGGTCGGTCGATCGATGTCCAAGGGATCGGCAAGGGCACGCTGACGACGAAGCGTCGCGAGCTGGTGAAGGTCACCTTGGAGAGGCGGCTGGTGTACGAGTTTGAGATGTGGGTGCTGCCGCACAATGGCGGAGTCAATGTGGTCCTCGGAATGGACTTCATGATACCTGCTGGGGTTCGTCTGGACCTGTTCAGGTCCACAGCCATGCTTCCGGGGGAAACCACGTTAACTCTGCTTAAGTCGAAGAAGATGGAGGCTAATCCAGTCGGACGCCGCGAGGTACCGTGTCGAAGCCCGAGAGGTTTAAGGGTAGAGGCACACGGGTGCGCGGACTTCAGCCTGCAGAAGAGTCGACCGCCAGCAGAAACCCATGCGCGATGGGTGCGGAGAACAGAGAAGCTCAATCCGACGCTCTTGTCGAATCGTCGCGGTGACCTAGCGAAGGTTCGTTTGACGAATGTTGCTGACAGAGACACCACGTGTGGCGTGTTCACATACTTCGTAGTCTAGGTACCCCATGGCGACCTTCCACGAGAAGCCGGCTACGTGAGGCCGAAGTCGCGGCGGTACAAAGATTGACAAGTGTTAGCTTACGTAGGCTTGCGGGATCCGACGCTGTTAGGCCTCGAACGTGAGCACTATGAGCGCTGGACCACGGCTAAACCGTCGCTCGTCGATCGGCCGGTGTATACAACGCCAACTGACATTCTTCGATGGCCGGGCGATGACTCGGGTCACGGTTTGGCGCCACGAGATGGTCGAGTCGAAGAAGCGAGCAGCACTAGTGACGCAGATGATCCGAGCGTGGCTGTGGGTGTCGGGGCTACGACGGAGGTTGCGAGCGATGATTCTGATGACAACGACGATGGAGATGGCGCCTGTGATATCTGCGATGCTTTGGATGACACTGAGGCAGCTACGGAATGCTTCGAGACTTGTTCAAACGATGTCGGCAACGGTTCGTGTATCAACTGTGACGTGTCCGACCCGGCGGAGACAGACCTTGGTGAACTCGCATGTGACCCCGAGGGAACCGTCGCTGAGCTGTGATGAGGACCCGCGGACCCGACCGAAACGGCGAGAAGCCACTACGATGGTTCTAAGCATGGACTCGGATGCGGTGGCCGAGCTGGACGCGACGTTCGAGTCTGCGATGCACGTGTCTGTGGCTGAAGAAACTCAAGGGCCAGCAGAGGGTGATATACGTATGAGCACCCAGCGGCTGACTCGGGGTTAGAGGACTATGCTCATGAGCTGGCATTTTTACCAGACATGACCGAAACATCGCCGACGACGCTTGACTACTCAGCGCCGAATGTACAGGGTGACGAGCACACCAGCATATGGAGTGGTCTGCGACATCGACCTCCATGGACAACCTCCCATCAAGGAACGTGCGCGACGAGTGCCGCTACGCCATTTGCAGAAGCTGTACGAATTGCTGAAGGGTTTGCTCAAGGCTGGTCTGATTGCCTTTTCGGACAGCCCGTGGGCATCTCCGATAGTGATAGTGCTAAAGAAAAACGGTAAGGACATTCGTCTGTGCATCGATTACAAGCGTGTGAATACAATCACAGCAATCATGGAGTACGCGATGCCTCTCGTGGACGACTTGTTGACAGGCACTAGCTGTGATTTTGCTCGCTCGATGCTGCGAGTGGGTTCTGGGCAGTGATGATGACGCTACGTGCCCGCAAAATTTCAGTCGTCGTGTGTGCCCTGGGGCATTTCGAATGGCTCCGAATGCCGTTTGGGTTGAAGAACGCCCCGATGATCTACCAACGAATGATCGACAACGCATTGTGGGGGTTCGTTCAGCCCAAGGGCGGATGGAAGCAGTACGCTGGACGCATGCACGAGGCCGAGCTTCAATCTTTAGCGAAGCGTCGCGAGACCGATGAAGCATCGCTGGAAGCCGCGACGAACGGAGCGACAATTCGGACTAAGTTTACCGCCCATCACGAAGCGTCACGAGCGATGGATCCGCTGCAGGAGCTAGTTAACAGTCCGGACGCAGACATGTTTTCGACGGGCGAGCCTGACGAATCGTCGCTGGTGCCAGTGCTCGAACGCAGGTCGTTTGTTGATGACATTTGCTTCGGGGGTGAGACGTTCGACAGCTGCCTAGTGACGATTGACCGGCTTCTAGCTCGCTTCGAGGAGTGCAGGATCAGCGTGAGTTTCACCAAGAGCTTGTTTATCAAAACCAAGGTGGATTTCCTATCGTACGAAGTGTCGCGAGTTGGCATTCGAGCTGATCCACAAAACGTGCAAGCAATAGCGGCGCTGCCGTTTCCGACGTCGAAGAAGGGCATGCAGTCATTCCTTGGGGCGTTGAACTACTACGGCCGATTCATTCAAGATTTCGCTGTCTACGGTGCTGCGCTGTACCAGCTAAAGACGGAAATTTCGACGGGGGTGGCCTTTCAGCTGCGAAGGCATCGTTCGCGATGCTCCAGACAAAGGTAGCGGAAGCACCGATACTTCGACACTTCGACCGCAGCCGGGAGGCCCACATCACGCTCTTCGCAAATGAGTGGGCGCTAAGTGCTACACTACTTCAGGAACATGAGTCGACGCTTCACCCGGTGTTGTTCCGGGGCCGCGTGCTGAAGGACGCGGAGATGAACTATCACCCTGCGGAGAAAGAGGTTTTTGCCTTGCTGCTGATGCTGAAGGCGTACTTCACGACGCTCGCTGGAAAGCGTATCAAACTGTACACGCGGTTTTCTACCCTGGAGTGGCTGACCAAGTCGAAGGCACTGTTCGGGCGAGCTGTTCAGTTCGCTGTCATGCTATCGCCGTGGCATCTGGTGATCGAGAAGGTGCCAGAAAAGGACGTCAAGTTTGTTAAACTGTTACTGTCGACGGTGACAAGCTTCGTTGACCTCGAAGACTCGCTAGCCCCGGTGGCGCCGCCGTCTCGAGGCTCAGCGACGGTTCGAATGGATCCTGCGTTACTGTATGCACGGCTACCGATCGGCTACAACGGGGTTGTGCTATCTTTCGACGGTTCAGCTAAAACAGAAAATCATGGTGGTTATGGGAGCTGTTCGTGGATTTTGTGGCGTCTGCCTGAGTGGACAATAGTGACCGCTGCGAGTGCTTTCCTCGAGTCGACTACCGTAAACATCGCTGAGTACACTGGCATGAACCAAGGGGTGAAGGCGACGATCGATAACAGCATCGACGATTTGATCATCGTTGGAGACTCTCGGCTCGCAATCCAACAATCCCTAGGGGTGATCGCCTGTCGGAAGGAGACGCTTCAAACTCAGCTGAACCACCACACGGAACTCACTGCGAATCTTCGCAGCGTACGATACCTTCACGTGGTGCGCGATTACAACGCAGCAGCCGACTCACTAGCAACGGAAGCCCTGGAGTCGAAGACATCGCGATAAGTTCGAGATCCAAAACGACTATTGGAACTACAATGACTCAACCGGATCCATCAAGTTCTCTACGAACCTTCGTCGAACACAGTCGAGGTCCCAGACACCAGAGACAGTCTAGACGTTGTTCACAGTCTACGTGCGAGTTTTGGCCTACAGCGGAAAAATTTCGAAAATTTCGTGGATTCTGACTGCGAGACTGTATCAGTCATGACAAGACGACAAGCGAACGAACCATCGCAGCGCACACCAAAAGCTTCACGACACGCTGGGAAGACGAATGGTGTACCTGGTGATGCTTCAGAGACGAGTACAGGCGAACAGTCGACCAGCGATGCTTCGAGAGGGAATGCGAAGGAACCGTCGCCAGCGGCGTTAGCAGCCCCTTTCCGTGAGGATAGGGCTATTTCGACATCTCACGACGCTTCGGGCGAACCATCGCAGACCAATGGTGAACCATCGACAACCTTGAATGAACAGTCGCATGCACTATCCGCGTCCGACGTAGACCTAGTCGCTGTGCAAGCAGAGCGACGACGTCGAATATCCGTAGCGCAAAGCGAAGAGGCTCGATGGAGGAATATCAAGGCCGTGTTGACAGGTAACACGGAGAATATTAGCTACCGCGAAGCGAGAGATGCGTGGAAATGATCTGACAAGTTCGTCCTAACTGAAGACGATATTCTCTACTACGCCGGACCAAACCGTCACAGGGGCACCGATCAGGGCGAGGGACACCAGCTACGCTTAGTGGTGCCCACGACGATGGTCCAGGAAGTGTTGCAGAATTGTCACGACTCGCTAGAAGGCGGTCACCAAGGTGTGGTGCGAACTTACCAAAGCGTGAAGAAGGATTACTACTGGAGCGGCTTGTATTCGGATGTCGAAAAACATGTCAGGTCGTGCTCAGACTGCAGTACGAGCAAGAGCCGTTCGCAGCTACGCGGGTACTTACCAGGCAACATCTTAGCAGAGCGACCGTTCCAGATTGTGTCAATGGATTTTGTGATACGGCTGCCGAAGAGTCGAAGAGGCAATACGGCTTTGCTTCTGTTCCAGTGCACGTTCACCGGGTACGTCATTGTTAAGGCGATGGCAGACACGTCAGCGTTAAAAGTGGCCCAAGCATTCGAGGAGTGTGTGTATCGACGTTTCGGTGCTCCGTCGATGATTCGACATGATCGTGACCCACGCTACATGAGCGAGGTGTTCCAAACATTCGCCGACATGATGCAGTCGCGGTCGAGGGCGACACTGACCTATCGCCCACAAGCTAACGGTCAACAGGAGCGGTCAGTGAAGTCAGTCATGGCATCGGTGAGGGTTTATGTTGAGGACCCGCTGCAACAAGACTGACACGAGCTGGCGGAACGACTGATATTCGCAATCAACAACTCCATGGACACGACGCGTAAGGAAACGCCGTTTTATCTCGTGCATGGTTGGGATGCGAGGTCTACACTGAGGGCGATGACAACGTCGATGAGGCGAGGCTTCGGAAGTCAGTCGGATGCCCAAGCGTGGAGAAGAGAAGCTAGCAGACAGCAGGAGATAGCACTCGCTATGGCAAAGGAATACCAAGCGTCGAAAAAGGAGAAAAGAGCGAAGAAACAAAACGACGCGCTAAGTCGGATGGAGAAGGCTTCTCTTCGACATGGGTAGCCGAGCAATACGTCGGGCGATGGTTCGAGTGACCAAGCACATGACGCAGGGGCAACCCGACCGAATCCGAGGTCTCTCTTCGAATTTGGCAGTCGTGCATGGCTGTACATGGGGTGAGTGAATCCAGGTTTGGTTAAGAAACTCGCACACTTGTGGCATGGCCCGTTCCGCATCAAGGCGAAGGTGGAGGAGTTCGCTTACGAGTTAGAGCTTCCCGATCGCCGAGGGTATCGATTTCACCCGGTAGTGCACGTGTCGATGCTCAAGCCAGTGACGGAGTTCGAAGACAGACCAACGGTTCGCTTGGCGCCAGATGTGGAGGAGAAGCATCGCACCGACTTCGATGAAGAGCTACTGCCAGAAGACAGTTGGGAGCAAGAACCTGCGACGGATAAATTCGAGGTTGAAGCGATTCTAGATGATCGTGTACCAGTGTCGACGGGTACCGAAAGACCGGTGCGCGAGTTCAAGATCGTTCAAGATCCATTGGGCTGGTTACGACGAACCATCGTGGGAGCCTGTATCGAACCTGTCGTGTGGAGGGTTGCTGTATGACTACCTCCTCGAGCGCAAGAGGGATCGACGTTTGCAAATAGTCCAAGTGGCCGACGAGGTGTAGCTAAACTTCGCCCGTGATGATGACCTGCCTGTGGGGTACAGCAGCCCACAGTAACAGACGAAGCGAGTTACTGCGACGCAAGAGGAACTGCCTGTGGGGCAACGCAGCCCACAGTAGCAGACGAAGAAAGTTACTGCGTACTACAAGACCTGTGTGTGTGGGACGGTGCAGCCCACATGAACAGATGAAGAATTACTGCACCACAAAAAAACGATTGCGTGTTACATATGAAACGAGAAAGGAAAGAGAAACTACGCGACCACGCTGGACTAAGAATGGAGAAGGATCGTCGGAAGCGATGCAGATCGATGTGAGACAACACAGTGGTGACGCTGGAAAGCGTTCCGACGCTCAAATCTCGGTAGCAGTCGACACAACGCCCGCAGAAGTCGGTGTGGCGTCAGTGGAAGTCGATGTAGCCGCAGCAGAGGCGAGCAAACCCAAACTCGACGCTGCTGGAGTATCGCTGGTGGACGTGGTAGTCGCCGCCGCCGACGAAGTGCCTGACGCCACACCTTGCGAAGCGTCGTGAGCAACAGGAGGTCGGTTCAGGTCGCGGTGCCACACAGTCATCGATGACGATACTCGGACCGACCGACTGCGGTGTCTGGCCATGGGGCACGAACATGCAGACCGTAGGGTTGCACGGCAAGAAAATCGTGTTGAAAGGGTGGCGATGCGGCTGCTCCGTCCAGCAGTTGCGCTACGGTTCCGCTGCGTCCAGAGCCATGACGGAAGAGATCCAATCGTCGCTGGAGGGCACCCAGGGCAAGTTTTCCAACGACATGACAGGGACGGAAGTTTCGAAAATCAACTGGGGAGGGACTCTTTGACCCCCTCGGCCTTGTCCTGTTCGTCGACCAACCCCTCGCTCTGGAAGCTCCGCTTGTGGTGGATCCAGAGCACGTCGGCGCGTTGCTTGCGAAATTTGATATAATCCTTCCACTGCTGGAGAATCGCCTTGACCACCTCCTTGTTGAACGACGGATCTCGGAACATTGCACGGATCATCCGTTCGACTGCAGAATTCGCTACCCAGTGGTGGCGCTCCCACGATGCAATGGCCTGAGTTGTGTTGCTAGTCTGGCCACGCAAGCGTCGCCAGAGGTGGAAATAACGAAGCGTGAGTGGAGCGCGGCGCGAGATGACCATGTCGATGTCCAGGCCTGAGCTGTCGAAGATGCTTGAACGGTCGGGCAGCGATCGCAGGTAGGCCTGGAATGGGTGATTGGCGTCAGCGAAGTTAGCGAACGCGATGATGCCCTCGATGCCGCATGAGGCGACGGCTTGACCACCAATCGGCGTCGGAACACGCGCGCAGATGATCGCGAACCAGCAGCGTTGAGCAGCGCTCTTATGGAACCTGAGGTCGACGATCGGGTTGGTGGACGACGGAAGCTTCGCAGACGAGCGCACGATGGGCTGGACACCATGGACAGGCACCGGAATGTCTGACGACGGAATGGTGCTGCGAGGGTCGAACCCAGGAGTGAATGTCGACACAATGACCACGCCAGGTCGAGAGTGCGTCAAGGGAGCAGCTGAAGTGTCGCTGGGTGTCTGAAGCGGCGCTTGACTCAGCACTGGAATGGGATCATCGGCCAGCGATGCTTCGCTGGACAGCCGAATGACAGGACCAGAACCAGGGGTGAGAGATAGTACGCGGCCGGATGATTGCGAACTTGGGACTTCCTGGACCGGTGAATCAACTGTGACGTCTTCGGTCTTCTCTTCCACGTCGCCACTAGATGGAACAGCAGGCGACCGCGAGCCTTCGTCACCCGAGGAGATTTCAACGACTTCGGACTCTAGGCCCAGAACATCGCTGTCGAGGCAGCCTCCTGTTCAGCGAGCAGCGAAGACTTGAACTGCGAGCGCTGGGATGACTGGCGCGAGGGTCTTGCGCGCTCGCGAGGACTTGGGTCGGAGAGAGAAGCAGGAGAGTGAACAGAAGCCGGCACGGACGAAGAAGCCGCTGCGTGAGATGAAGCCGAAAACATCGACGACAGATACAAATGCAGACCGACCTTGACGGACGTACCAGCGACGGTTCCCGGCCCGGTCACGGAGCTCGTCCTAAGAGCGGAATCCTCGCCGGGACTAGCCGCACGTCGCACGACGATGGAGACATCCGTCGGGGCAGGTTGCGATACAGTACGCGCAGCGCGAGAGTCACCAGTGCTCAACGACGCTTGAGCAGGCCCTTCTGTCACGGCGAGCGATGGTCTAGACGCGGGCGCTGCAACGCTGGGGATGATCGGCGACGGCGAAGGGCTCGATGGAGCAGCAGCAGCTGCCGGCGAACCCCGAAGCCGTGGGTCTGTCGTCTTGAACACGGGGCGATCCTTGGGAAAAACCGCAATCGGACCCGACGCCGCACGGCGCTTCTTGGCCGGCTTGGTCTTCCTCCAAGCCTTGGGCATACGCAGATCGCGACGCTTCGAGGGACTCGGGTCGCTGGCGATGGAGGGGACGTCGGCGAGCACAGCAGCAGCAAGCGCAGCTTTTGGACTGCCGCTCGGCTTGCACTGACGACGCTTCGAGTCTTCAGAGTCGCTTGATGGGCTTGGCGACAATTCACTTGAGCTTCCGGCACGACGGAGTCGGCGACGCTTCCCCGGCTTCTTGGCGTGATGTACCGCCTTTGCAATGTTCACCTCGAGCGGCGAAGATCCACCTGCTGGCGAAGAATGCCATTGGTTCGAGTCAGTCGGTGGATCTGGTCGCGTTGCACCGCAACCTTCGATTGCATCGCCTGGACGTCCGACGAGTCGCCCTTGATGAGGTCCGAGAGTAGTCGATGGAGCTTCGACGTCTGTTTGGCGTTGTCAATTACCTTCGCCTTCAACACTTCACGCTCACGGTGGACCTGCTTCTGGATCGAAAGGTGGATTCTTGAATGGACTTGATGAACTGTCGAAGCTTCTCGGTGGTCTTTGTGCTGGCGTCGAGCGACACTTGGGCGTCCATGCATCGGCGGAGACGCGCCGCGTCAGAGTCCTTGGCACGCTTGAGCTCCGCCTTCAACTCTTCAATTTCAGCCGTCGCTTGACGAGCGAACAACTCAGCGTTCTCACGAAGACCAGTCTGTGTGAGCAGCTTAACCTCCAACGCCTGGCGGCCTGCATACGCCGAGTCCAAGCGCGCCCGGAGCTTACCAACGTCGCCTGAAGTGTCGAAGACTTGCTCAGTGCCAGCGGTGATGGCGGAGCCGACTTCCTCGACAGTCTGGGCGCGATTGAACTGGTACCAGAAGCCTTGGTCGCTCGAACGTGGACGCTGAACCATCGCACGGACCAGAACCTTCGTCACCGACGCAAGCTGGGTCGCAGACATAGCCAAGTTACGGTCCGAGGCAGCAGTCGCAACCTCGTCGACGATGTCGCGCAGGGCCTCCTCGCTGACGCCAGGAAGAGCCGACTACGTAGTGAAGGCGTGACTGATGACGGATGAAGCTACAAGCGCTGCTGGCGATGCTTCGGGAGGACCTTGAACACCAGCAGCGAGTACTGGGGGCGCGTTGGAGCGGCCCAGAACAGCAGCATCACCGCGCGGTTGCGCGGAGTCATCGTCGGGTAGCTGGACAACATCAACATGAGCGAAGGAACAAACGGTAGTAAGGTGCGATGGTCCAAGACTTACCGGGGACGACGACGGTGACAAATACTGAGTCAAGTCGTCAGCTACCGAGACAGACACCGGAATGTGCCCATTCGTGAAGACAGTATTTCCCCCATGTTGGCTCGTGGTAGGCTTAAGGATGGCCTCAAAGTCATACACAATGAAGTGGTCGATGTAATGATCGCTTTTTGTGATTGAGTACTTCGTCAGTAGCGAACGGATTGTATTTGTAGCTGGACGATAGATAGTGGGCTCTTCCGGGAAATATTCAATATTTACGATCTCACACTGGTTCTTCTTATGGTTTCGAAGCTTGTCAGAGCTAACAAATACCATCTCACACTTGGCGCATTGGTACTTGCACTGGAGCATATCGATATTCTTGATGTAGAGAGCGTGATGCTCGTGAGATAGAATATTGATTACATCGTAGTCCTTGTCTGAGCGACGGATGTATTCAACTTTTCTAGTTTCTACATCCGTTGCAAAGACGTTAATACTGAGCTGAAAGCACTCCTCAAGCTCATCGAACTGGAGGATGTCAATCGGCTTGAAGCTACGGAACAGGTTTAGTGTATAGCTACTATCCTTGTACGAGCAGTACTGCTTAAACGCTTGCTTCACCAGTGCTTGGATTCTGCGCGGATCCCTTTTTGAACCCTCTTGCTTGTGGTACGCGATACAGTGAAAGACGCACTTGTTGTTCGTCTTTGGGAAGTTGATTACACTCTTGTTGTCGCGGATAACCTTAGGAATAACAGCTTTACTATCACACAGCGCATGGTCGCGCTGGTAGTTGAAGATCTTGAATCCTGTGATTGCCTTAACCAGGTATCCAGATTTAGGATAGTTGAGCTTGTCAGCTAATTCCATAGAGCGAATCTCCGCGATGACCTTCTTACGAATATCAGCCTTACTATTGATAGCTACAGGTGATCTGAACACCGAGGTATTGCTCAAATTCGTATGGAAGTAGCGGGTTTCACTCTCATCGGTACGACTAACAAGATTGTATCCTAGTACGATGTTAATCTTAAAAGCAGACTTCTGACTCGCAAGTACGTTCTCGAGCTTGTCGTAGAACTCACTGGGAGAGCTCGTGCAGCGGTGCGTCGGATGAAGCCGCTCATGGTGGTAGACGACGAAGTTGCCGAGACGCTCGCCAAGTGCCGTGGCTCGTGCCTCGCCCGGGGCAGTTGTGATATAACGAATCGACTGTCAGCCACGGTTCAAGTCACGAACCATCGCAGGGGTCTTTCCGAGATCCCTCATGGCCTTTTGGGCCAATCGGCACCCGCTGTGACGGTTTATACGACAAGGGGGCGTCACAGTGGTGTGGACCACACGAGATCGGACACCGACTGATTGTGGCCGTCCGGATGGGATGCACGGTATATCCGGACTGCTTTCATTTGATATTTCTATCGATATAAGAGGGATAGGATTAGAAAAGAATAAGGGCCGATGGGCCCTATAATGACAGAGCAGAATTTTCCCTGAAGCACTCAAGTGATCAAGCGTCGAGGTAAGCACCTTACACTTAGTAGCTTTACAGGGTATGCCTACCAGCGAACAGCGACCTTCCTGAAGTTAGCGTTCGTTACTGGTCAGGCCAAGAGACTGTTAGAGGGAGTTTGTTTGGTTTGATCCCTATTTGAGGGAATGTTGGGTATTAGATTCCCGGTATTTGTGGTTAGAGTATTGATAGTATACTCTAGACGACTTACAGCCTGAGTTATTCTCGGGCACCCCCGTAAAAGAGTTTACAACTCTAGACAACCTTCCGCTGTTGGTGCCACGGGGTATTAGAGAGAGAGAGAGAGAGAGAGAGAGAGAGAGAGGATAAGCGTACAGGCGAAGCTCGTGCCTGTGACGTTTGTGTATTAAGCCTACGGACGTAGATAGTGAGAGAGGGAAGCGTCGGCTCCGGGTGCTGGGTCGGACTTGGTTCCTTCAGGTACGCCCAACTATCGCTGACCCCTGTGGAAGGCGTATTGTTGTGTGCAAAGGCTCACTACGTGTCTAGCTACATTTCAAGTGATTCCCTACATCACATATACGTGTAGCAGCTTTGCCTCCATAAGAGCCGCGATAACTGATGTCGGAACCGTTCATTTTTTTCAACTGATCATGGGCTGTCTCGAAAGTATGGAAATCTTTGTGGATAGCTTGGTCTTCACCACCAGGAATCGATTTTAGCGCGTGCCAAGAGCCTGCAGCTATTGTCCACTGCGGAACGACATCGATTATCAACCTGTTGATGCGCGCTTCAAAGTCCTTTACAACTTCTCCCAAAGTTTGTATATCGGCCTGCATGCGAAACTTGTCGTGATGCACCGCGTAAACTTCCCGGAATATCGAATAGAACGTGAGCGAATTGAGCTCTGCAAGGGTTTTCTTACACGTATGGCTACCCAAACCAATATTACCAACGACGTAACCGTCGTTGCAGAATCTAGTCAATTCTGGCTTACCGAACGTATTAGCTCCTGTCAAATCATTCTTGTTTGTAGAAATTAAGCAGCAGGTGCTGCTTCAAATACAGCGCGCTTCATTTTCACACTACCAGAATTAGCGACGCTAGCTTGTGGGGGGACGGGGTCCTCTGGTGCGCGTGGAGGCTCTGCGACGTCCGGTGCGTGCGCGGGCTCTGCGACGTCTGGCGGCTAGGCACCCTCTTCGTTTCGTAGGTGCGCGGCTACTTCGGGTTCGCGTGCGGGCGGTGGTCTATACAGTTTCCTTGCGAGGAACTCAAGTCGCAGGCGCGGTGTAGTTCCCCGCGTGCTGCGCCTTGCGCCGTGCTCTTGCCGTGGTTGCTTTTTTAATGATTGCATTGTCCCTGACCAGCCAGCCTACAGGACCTTGTGACATCAGTTTCAATTGGGTATGACGTCATTGAGTCGTCCACTCGAAATGAGAGTTCTGTGCATTCTACTGTTAATGCTCTGTGCGTTTAATAAATTTGTGTGTGTGGCCCACCTTCCCGCTTGCGCAGAAACGGTGAAGGCTCTCCAGTATGGAGCGACATGATCTTACCAACACATTATATGTTGGCTTTTTGTTGGTAAGATTTTATCGCTCCAGACTGGAGAGCCTTCACCGTTTCTGCGCAACTACAAAAAATATAGTAAGTCATAGGCACTATATTATGGTGCCCATCACTTAATATATTTTTGTATGGGAGGGATTACCTCGGCAAATCCTACCTGAGTGCCACAAAGACTGCAATCAGGAGTGGCCCGATGGGCACGCTTGGCTGGGCGCCCCTTCGGCGCCCCCGCGGTTCGCTTCGCTCACGATTGAAAGATTGGATGTTCTGGAGAGTGCAATGCGCGGCTCGCTGCTGAGCTCGGCACTGGGACCGCCTCCGCAAATACCGCGCGGCCCTGCTTCGCGGGCTCCCCGCTCAACTTAGTTGATCCACTATACGTACAGGCTGGGTTGGGCAGCCACACACATGGCATAGACATTTCAACGATGTCGCCCAGTCGTTGTGGTGATAGTCAGTCTTTGGTATTGTGTTTGTCATATTTTGTGGTCTGGAGCTAGAGCACGTTTACTTTTAAAAAGAAGGGTATTAATACTAGAGGTCCGCCAACTGGTTGTCGAAGAGGGGCTGTCAGAAATGTGCAACGCACAGTTTTGGACCCCCCTCGTCATAAAAGCTTAAGTTTTAATATACTGTAGTTGCTAAGCTGAGTTAGGTCGTCATTTGTAAAAAGAAAAGATAACGTTCATTATGCCCACCTTGGTTCAACCAAGCTAATTGTTACCGAAGATATAATCAAGCAGAACATGATTCTGCTGAGTTGAGGCACTCAGGTCCGTGATACCTTGCAAATCCGTTTGTTTGGTACTTCGTGCAGCAGGTGCACTAGAACTCACACTGGGGGCTCTGCTTCTGTAAGTAGTCAGAGTAGAACGCCGGACTCTTGCGGCCTCATCGACAAGTACGTGCTCAATGAATGCATCAGCCAGTCATAAAGAGAACAGCCACGGTCATTACCAGGGATTCCGAAAATACAATATATACGAAAGGAAAAAAATAAATAGTGTGGGCATCAATATATACGAAAAGAAAAAAATAGCGTGTGAACAACCATCCCCAATGACTGGATATGGGAAAAATGCAACAATAAGCTATGCATCAATTCGTTTGACAGCCAACAAGTATGTTCGTAAATGTTAGTCGATTTGGTGGGAGCGCATACTGAGTGTGATGAAGTAAATTTTACGATAAATAGCGAAGAAACAGGTAAGTTCAGCAAAATAAATTATTCATAAATCAAATGAAAATACTAATATATTGGCGTCAATACTGGTGGTGTAGATTGCAGCACGACATTACGCCTGGTATAGGTATCTACGTGTTACATCCTCCACGATGTACACCAATCGAAGGGCGCATCCGTCCTCGGGAGACATGGACTGTTTTTGGTCATGCTGAGAGAAGTTCACGGCAGCTAAGAGATCACCGCACAAATGGCAGATATTCCGTTTCGTATACTACCTCGCCAGGGTAATGGTTAGCATCGTCATTGTTGGTGTGACCCCTTAAAAGAGAACTTGGATACATTCTTCAGGTGGCCTTGCCCCAGCCTAGCCGCGCAGAATATTGTCGAATCTAGTCCCAGCAGCAACCTTGCCCCAGCCTAGCCCCGCAGATTACAACCAATCCAGCTATCCAAATACTAGGTACCCCTATATATACTTCCTATCCCAGATTGGGGGGGGGTCTAAGGATATTGCCAATTAACAACCGTTATACTTCTAATGTAGCCAGTGCTCTAGTGATGTAGATTCATATTCGACAATGTCTTTAAAGTCATACCCTTGAGGGACACCACGGTGGATCGCAGGTCCCAGGTCCTCTGTTTAGCGAGCTGTCCTAAACGAGCCAATGTCGCACAGGAAAGGTATGCAAATGCGACGACTTCGTCTGAGCTACGCAATTAAAAGTCAGGGACGCCGAATACGCTGCAAGCAAGCCCATCATATTGGGGCTACACCCAATAATAATATTAATAACAATTTCAATAAAGCCGTGCTTTCGCGCGGAACAGCTCTGGATTTTAGACGTCAAGTGCAAGTATTGTCAGCTCTTAACTATTGTAGTGGACCGATTCCCGTACAATCTGTGCGCCTCGATTTCGGACCGATTTCGGCTAACTGTAAATGGTATTAAAAGAATAGGTGAAGGAATCGTATTTACTTATTAGCTATTATACCGCTAGTTACTTTCTTTTGATTGATGTTTAGCATGATTTCGGAAGCGAGATAATATCCTATGCATCCAAATTTCATTTATCAAGTCGACTTCCCTTCACATGTAGATGTACTGATTGCCAACACCGTGTAACTTTACTTATCACTGGAATTGCTTCATCAAATAAACGCTTCCTGTTCCTTTATCCATTCTTCATTCCCACAGCTGACAGCAGTCCGATCAATGGTTGGTAGGACTGCTGTTAGCTGATTCAACGTGAGTATAACTCCTGAGAATTACTACAGCGGCGGACAGAATCTAACTGCCACCAGCAAATCACTAGTGATGTAGCAAGCCATTACTGCAGCATTGAATTAGCCCAATCAGGCTTCGATAAATTTAGAATTTAGCCAATGAGATGTATGTAGCCAGGCTGTAATTTTGTGGCTGTCAGTAATAAAATGGAGGCAGCAACTGAATCGCCGGGCCCTCCGTCGAGCGTAGAGATCACCGGTGTGAATGCTCCTCATGCCGCCCCAGCTTCAGAAATAGCGCAGGAAGCACCACACTATCAAGGCCAAGAGAGACGCTAAGCGTGAGGTAGAAGGCTTGAGTCAACGGGAGGCGGTGAGGCAGCAAGGCTTTCCTCGATGGACCCTAAACGACTGGCGCAAAGGCAAGGAGGGCATTCGCAGCTACACTGGCAGCGAGAAGAAGCTCTCACGCGGCCAAGGACGCCGCAAAATAGTGCCGTTTGGCAACGAACTCGTCACGTTCATGAAAGACATTCGCAGCGACTGTGAAGTCCTAACTGCTACGGTTATGGCGTGCTTCGTGCACGATCAGCACCCCGAGTGGCTCGATGACTAGATCAAGAACAAGAAGAACATCGTTACAGCATACGAATCACTGCAATGGCTACTTCGACGCTTTGCCTATCGCCACGGGTTCGTCTAACGAACACCAAGAGGCTTGAAGGTTAATCTGCTACTAAACTGTATTTTTGGCCACTCAAGTCTAATTTTTGGCGCTCAACTGTATATAAGTGCTCTTGTTTCGAGTTATGGATGCTCCTAGCCGTAAACTGTGTTGTACGAGAAGCTGCAAGACCTGATAGCTGTACGAGACGAGTTTGCGAAAACGTTCAACAAGAGTTGCGGTTCTTTTGATGCTAGTCTCATCTACCATACCGACGAAACTGGAATTTATTACGACACTCCTCTATCCAAGATGCTCTCTGAAAACGTAAACCGGCCTCCATCACCGCCGAGCAGAAGAATTCCGCAAGATTAACAGCAGTTTGCGCGATTCGTGCGGATGGCAAAAAGTTACCACTGTTGTTTATCGATCGAGGCCAGCTAGGTGGCAAAATCGAACAAGAAGACCTCGATACTTACCCGAAAGGTACGCAAAATTAAATGTGTTATTTGGCGTTTACTAATAGGCATTAAAACATTGTGTGTACAGGACACGTCTTACATGGTTCAGAAAAAAAAAAGCGTGGATGGACTCCCGTGTGTGGGAGTTCTATCTACGGAGTTTTCTCGCAAATAATATTTCTAAAGGGGCCATTCTCCTCGTAGACAACCTGGACTGCCACGTCTCGCCAGAATCTGAGACTATTGTGAGCGATGAACTGGGCTCGACTCTACAAGCTCTTTCAAAAAGTGCAATGTCGGTCTGCCATCCCTTTGAGGTGGGCATTATGGGTCCCTGAAAGGCCATGCTCAAGGAGCTCTGGCTAAAGGAAAGACCCCCCCCCCCCAGGGCGAGAAACGGAAGAAGAAGACTGCTAAGAAAAAGCGGCTAGAGACTATTAACTGAGCCATCAAAGCTTGGGAGTTGGTTAAGCCCAGCACT
The DNA here is from genome assembly GCA_016864655.1 of Phytophthora cactorum. Lineage (NCBI taxonomy): Eukaryota > Oomycota > Peronosporomycetes > Peronosporales > Peronosporaceae > Phytophthora > Phytophthora cactorum. The sequence goes on from NHQK01000008.1 coordinate 932,784, forward strand.
GTCACGAAGGCTTTTATCAAACCCCTCCTAACTAAGTTTTAGCAAATATAGCTGCCTCATTATTTTGCTGAGATAATGGTCTAAATCGGATTTGACCTTCGAATCGAATATGATAATTAAGGACAATCATTTAGCGTCCGCTGGCGGCAGTTAGATTCTGTCCGCCGCTGTAGTTCAAAGCGAGAAAACCTGTAATCACATATACGCATATCTTCCGATCACCTTCAATATATATTATTCTGTACAGAGCCGTAGACATGGTCGATTCTATGGTGCCCCATCCACACGACGGGGAATTGTACCCTTCTCGTGTAAGTTCTCACTTTGGATTTACAGTTATAATAGAATTATAATTCTATCCGGCAAAATTATCACTTTGATCGGGAAATGGTGTTCTACTGTAGTACAGATGAACCCCTCGGTAGTAATCCCTCGCCTTGGAATACCCGCTTACAGAAATAAGTTAGTCAAGGAGTTTGGTAAATATTCCCTCTCACTTGTAATATAAAATACACAATCAAGTAAAAAAACTGAGGTGCTTAACTAGTTGTGCAGCACGTCCGAAGTAGTCAACTGCCGCTTCTGCCCTTCTGTCATGTAGGTAATCACTTGAAATGTAGCTAGACACGTAGTGAGCCTTTGCACACAACAATACGCCTTCCACAGGGGTCAGCGATAGTTGGGCGTACCTGAAGGAACCAAGTCCGACCCAGCACCCGGAGCCGACGCTTCCCTCTCTCACTATCTACGTCCGTAGGCTTAATACACAAACGTCACAGGCACGAGCTTCGCCTGTACGCTTATCCTCTCTCTCTCTCTCTCTCTCTCTCTCTCTCTCTAATACCCCGTGGCACCAACAGCGGAAGGTTGTCTAGAGTTGTAAACTCTTTTACGGGGGTGCCCGAGAATAACTCAGGCTGTAAGTCGTCTAGAGTATACTATCAATACTCTAACCACAAATACCGGGAATCTAATACCCAACATTCCCTCAAATAGGGATCAAACCAAACAAACTCCCTCTAACAGTCTCTTGGCCTGACCAGTAACGAACGCTAACTTCAGGAAGGTCGCTGTTCGCTGGTAGGCATACCCTGTAAAGCTACTAAGTGTGATGGAAGGTATGGATCTTGGACACCGAAGCTTGGACGAAGCGGAGGGAGGCAGCACTCTGGGGGAGACTGGAGTGGAGGCAGGAAACCACTTGAGGGGTAGAGGGAAGATTCGAAAGTGATTGATTGAGGTCTTTAGCTCGAAAGCCTTCTTGCTATCTCTAGACCTACTGGATACACCCTGCTTGATTCTTTACTGGATACTGAGTTACTTCAGCCAATCAGAGAGCGCCATGTCGATGCCCATCTTGTACCTACAATCTTGTACCCACAGGTGGCGTAATCGACAGTGGCGTAATCCGCGGTGGCGTAATCGGCGTGGGTTCAGATTGGACCGGTTCGGGCTAACCGGTTCACGGTCAATAACCGATACCAAACCGGTAACTCTCAATAAAGTGTAAGGTACTTACCTCGACGCTTGATCACTTGAGTGCTTCAGGGAAAATTCTGCTCTGTCATTATAGGGCCCATCGGCCCTTATTCTTTCTAACCCTATGTATCCCGCTGTTTCTATACAAATATCAAGTTAGTTCATGGCTCCATACAAATATCAAGTGAACTCAGTCCGGATCCGGCGCGCCGTGTCCCATCCAGATGCTTACGGTCAGACGACTATCCGGTCTCGTGTGGTCCACACTGCTGTGACGCTGGGCAAGCATATGAACCGTCACAATGGGTGCCGATGAGTCTAAAAGACCACATGGATTCCTTGGAAGACCCTGGCGATGGTTCGTGACTTGATCCGCGGTCGGCAGGCAATCTTCAATACCACACTTCCTTCTCGCCTAATTCTTCTCGCAGCTCTTTTCTCATCGTCCTATGCCCCTGCACATATCGATCCGATGCGCCCGTTGAATCTGCTCGAATAAGCAGCTTTGCGATCCACTTGAGATCAGGGTTCCGGAAACCCCATATTTTCAAGAAATCTAGGAGGGTTTAGAGATGGTCTGGGGTGGGTGGTATAATTGATAATCATCCCCTACCCCAAGTGATGCCCATAATCTCTATCAATAAATATAAATGACTTCATTTAGTTTATTACCTGTAAGATAACATCCTAATATTTCTTGTAAAGGACTTTAAAAACAAATAACCCCAAGCTTGAACATCCGCATCTGGGGTGGGTGGGTGGTCTAAAAAGGAAAGGATTATTCCCGACCCATTACCAAACCCCACTCCAGAACCCTGCTTGAGATGATCCTTAATTAATATCGTCAGGATCACGCTCCACAACGTCGTCCTCTGCTTCGTTATCGCTTGCCGGACTGACTTCCACTTCGATCCCACAAAAGTCTTCATCGGTGCTCGTCAATCACGGGCTCAACAAGTGTACCATACCATAAAAGCTCCGACCTCCGACTTTCTCCGACCTTGCACAGAACCCGTGCTTTGTGGTGGGGTGTCACCTTTATATCACCCTGCCCTCCTGTGGTAGGCTCGCTACACTCGCTGTGGACAGAACCATAAGCCCGCTTCGGCCCGCACTCGGACCTGCGCTTGCTAGAATAGGCAACGCTGTGTCCTGGGTTTGCGTCCGCGTGCTCCGCGCACGGCCTGCAAACCGCAGGCAGGCTCGCTTCTGCTCGCTCGTGACATCGGTCCCTGGGCTCCAACCAATTAGCAAACGAGGCGATGTCCTTATCTTGATTACTGTATGCATTACACCCGGCCAAGGGATAGGGTAATCGTGTTATGCTCCGACGGAGCATAACTAGAAGTTGTATACCGCGCGCCTTAAGTACGTCGGAGATTTTTCATCTATACTTCTCTGGCCCACTCCAAAATGGCCATTTCATGTTTTTGGTCCATAACTTCAGATCCAAGGCCCATCACTGAACACCAAGCACACCACAATGAAGCTCTGGCAATGCCGAGCACGAGCATATTTTATTCGCTGCTTAACTCGCCATTTTGAGGGACAGAGCTTCGATCACAGGCGGCATTCTGAGGGTTGAATTAGGTTATTTGTCGCAGTTCAGTCAGCTTTTAGCGATATTACACCAGATATTTAACACGCTGAGCCCAGCACTTTACGAACGGACGGTCCGATTCCTAGCCTCTCGTTCGCTTTAGAAGCACGGCAAATTAGAGCGGGCCAGCGCGAGGTTTATTGCTCAAATCCTGCGTTTTCACCATAGCAACCAATGAGAATTGACCAATCAGGAACGAGCTAATAATTAGACTACAGATTAGCGAACTGCTCAAAGTGAATTAAACTTCAACTTTACGAACAACACCGACAACGGCATCCATGGCTACTGGCACCCCCATGGGGAGGCGACCGTTGACTGCAACGTGCTTGCTAACCCTCGGTAGCTTGAAATCATTCCCTCCACCACTTCGTAGAACAGCCTCCATTACTTTCTGTAGCGTAACAAAGCACTTGTCGACCCCCAGCGCAGCGCTCTGCAAGAAAGAGCGCCACTCTGACCCGTGTCGCGGGAGGGGATGTCGCTGTTGCCTGGTGCTCGGGGCATCCGCGAGGTGAGTCGTGGTTGCTTGCGTGTCGAAATCGAGTGTGGGAAGCACGCCACGAATTAACCTTCACTGGCCATTGAATTAACGTTTGCGGCTTGGCGTCCCAGTCATTACATTTTAGCCAATAGTAATGGTTAGCACAATTCTGTGTGGCGCACAAAAACCCTAATGGCCATTTTGGAGTGGGCCAGAGAAGTATACGGTAGCTGGTATAGCAGGTTGTGCCAGAGCTAGGAATAAAAAGTAATAAAAAGTGCATGGACATCTAAGTAGCACAACGCATTTCGTATTTGCCACAACATCAAGCAATAAAAAAGGTTTTGAGCTATGCCTCAGAAACCGGTCTCCTTTAAATCGCTTCGAGCCACTTTGCCAAATCGTCGCGGTTGCGTTGGTAGCAAGCGCTCTTCACCCGGATACGCTCTAACGCGGCGTCCAACAATCGCGTGTAGGATGAGTGCTTGCGTGTCTCCAGGAACGTCTCGACCTCTTGCGCATGGGCGTCACTCTGGAAGCGCGAGACCACTGACATGATGATGCGGCCCACGATCAAGGGGCGATACTGCTCATTTAGGTCCTCCCAGTGCTCCTGCACGTACTTCCACGCAAACTCGGCGCCCGGTGCGTCTGCCGCTACACTGCTGAAGACGTACTGAATGTCCTGTGAGCGAACGTTCTTGAGCCCCCACGTGATGACCTCCCGCTTGAGCTCCAGCGACTTGAACAGACCCAACCCAGTGAGACAGTCCAGCTTCTCCTCGATGAAGTTGCTGGACTCGTACCGTTCTCGCAGCAGCGTCAAGTGAGAGGCATCGCCTCGTCGAGCCTGAGCGTTAAACACGACGCCACGCAGATCGGCTGATAAGGCCGAGCTGTCTTCAAAATACGCTTGGAACAGACGCTGGGCCTCGGCAATTACGTCTGGATCGTCGCCTAGAACAAGCATGCTGATCACATCGCGACGGAACGGAGCCACCGTGGAGCTTTCGCCTTCCGCCGCCTCCCACGTCAGCCGCTTCATGATCAATGCGAAGAGCTGACGGATGTAGGCCTGTAGCTTCGGGTAGAACGAGTCAGCGCTGTACAGTGTGCTGTAGAAGCGCAAGTTGGACGAGATCTCCTTCCAGCACAAGTGCTCCGGTTCTTCAGCGTACGCGAAGCTGAAGTCCAGCGCGCGGGTCACTGGCAACTCGCCGCTACGAGCAAACGCGAAGATGCTGTTCAACAGGCTCATGCGGTCCACAGCGCCCAACGTTTGCTCATGCACAGGCTGTTGCAGCCGCTTCCAGCCTTCCGGAGAGTAGTTGACGAGGAAGAACCCCGCCTGGTTCGCATTAAGCTTAATCCACGACGAGGCGTCGCCAGGTGCACGCAGTTTATCCGCCAAAGCGGCAGTGGCTTCCTTCGACGTGTCACGCTCCCAGATCCCCACACGTTGGATCTCCTTGGGCTTGTCAGATGCCACAAAAGTCAGCGGCACATCCCACGCCACCTCAGCGTCCTGGGCCTTTGCCTTGAGCGTTTGGTCCGCCAAGAAGCGCTCCTGAACCAGAGTGCCATTATCGGACAAAGTTACTATCGGGTATCCGGTCTGACTGGTCCATCCACTCGCCAGCGACGTGATGTGCTGGCCCGAAGCTTTCTCCAACGACTCCCACAGATCCTGAGTCTGTGCGTTGCGGTAGCTGAATTTAACCAGATATTCGTGAATACCGCGGTAGAACACGTCGCGACCAAGGTACTCGGAGAGCATACGGATGACACTGGCGCCCTTGGCGTACGAGATGACGTCAAAGATCTGGTCCACCTCGTCCGGGTGGTTCACTCTCACCTCGATCGGGTGCGACGTGATCATGCAGTCCTTGCCCATAGCTACACTCATAGTAATGTCCTGTACAAACACTTCCCACACATTCCACTCGGGGAAAACATGGTGCACGGCCTCGAACTCCATGAAGCGAGCGAAACCTTCGTTGAGCCACAAGCCTGTCCACCACTCCATCGTCACCAAGTTGCCGAACCACTGGTGGGCGATCTCATGACACACAGTCCTCGCTGTAGCCATCTTCTGTCCGAAGCTGCTCAGTTGCTCGTCAATCAGAAGCCTCGTCTCACGATACGTGACGACGCCCCAGTTCTCCATAGCTCCCGCTGCAAAGTCAGGGATTGCCAGCATATCCATCTTCTTAAGTGGATACGGGATCCCGAACCTCTGGGTGTAAAATGACAGTGCCTTAGCCCCCACTTCAAGAGCAAATTTGCCACGGTCACTGCGCCCCACGGGCGTGTATACCGACACGAGCACGCCCTCTTTAGTGACCGTAGAGACCGAGTCGAACTCGCCTACGATCATACCCACCAGGTACGTGGACATGATGGGAGTCTCAGCGAACCTCCAGACCTTCTCGAGCGTCGCGCTCTTGGGGCGGGACAGAGTTCGGATGTGTGCGTTATTGGCACGCGGCCGCACGAGCGTCTGGACCACGTGAGTATTGGAAATGGCGGTCAACTCGACGTCGCAGGAGAGGGAGATCTCGAATTTCGCCTTAATGGCGGGTTCGTCCCAGCAGACAAAGGCGCGGCGTGCGTCACAGGCCTCGAACTGTGTGACGGCCATGAGGCGCGTCTCGCCCGCCAGCTCGTGGTCGTAGGCGCTGCGGTAGAAGCCGTGGAGCTTGTCGTTGAGCTCTCCGTGACACGTGAGCGTCAGTTCCGCCTCGGCGCCCGCCGGAAGCTCGTCGTCAAGTAGCAATTCGACCGTCTGATCGGCTGCCAAGTAGCGGATCTCATTGCACTTGATGGGGGTTGAACGACCAGCTACATACACGGAGACGTCGAACACGTGCAGCTCCAATGCGTGGCACGTGATGACACGCGTGGCCTGTGAGACGGAGAGAAGCACACGCTCGCTCACTTCGAAGCGGCAGTGATCCAGGTCCACGGCATAGTCCAGGAAGTACTTGGAGGGAGCAACACAAGTCGGCAGACGTGCGAACGGCTTGGTCATGATTGAGAAGGGGGGTCTGGTCTGGAAAATGAGACCGAAGATCGCGATTGAGCGAGTACCCACATAGTTTTCAAAGGCACTCGTTATTTAGCCCGACTGGATCACATAACACGCACATTTTATACGTATTTCTGTGTATATCCCCGTATACGCCGGTTAAATTGGAGTAAAGGTAGGACACTAGCCCGTTTGCTCGTCTGCAGACTTATAGCCGTGGGCCCGCCCCTCTCTTCGCTTGCTGCGCTGCGCTCGGGGGGGCGCCGCTTCGCGGCCTTCCCCACCCCGGCCTCTAAGTCCTCGACTCGGCAAGGTGCTGTGTCTGGGATTAGATATTAATCCCGAGACAGTGCCGTCCATTTTATGCATGGTCGAGGTATACCTTGTGTAGTCGGATAACCCAGTCTGGCAAAATACTCACTTCCATTTTCAAAACCTATTTTGCACTGTCTCAATCGGACCTGAATTGGTTTCTAAAGGTAATGCCTATAAAAAAGCGAATTATGAGCTTGAGGCAAATTATTAAGGGCACTCGACGTCGCGAACTGCAGCAAGCGCCGAGTTGCTGTGCCATGTCCCATGATACTACATAGTTCACCTCGCCATTCTGATCAAGTCTCGCATGCACACGTCCATTCTGCTCCGGCACTTGGTGGAATTTTCCCTTCCCAGTTGCTGACCAGCGTTTATGATAGGAGTGGGGCAAGATGGTGGCCAGTTGCGGGTGGTGAACACTTCATCCTAGCCGTTATCCTCCATGTGGGCTGCAATCAAGTGTAGGAAGCCACAAAACCGAGACAGCATGTCGGCTTTGAAAGACAGCGGCGCTCGAACGAAATTCCACTTTACGTCTGCCTTTACTAGCAGTGCTCAATGATAAGCACTTTGAGCATCGAACGACTGGCCGTGGGGCAAAAAAATAGAGCGTTTCGCCGTTGACGGCCGATGGATGCAGGCGACCTTTCGCGACTCTAATTTCTATTCTCGCTCCAAAAATAGATTTTCCACAAATGCACGTTCTATGCCATTACACTTATCGTCTGTCAGCAAGGGGCGGAATAGGGTCTGACCAGTTTTTTTAGACCACGATTCAGCGAGACGAACTCGACCTGCGCCTGGCGCAGCGCAACTCCATCTGACCACTTTGCTATCCGCAGCAGCGCAGCGAGAATGACAACGCCCGCCACGACGACGCAGCGCCCGGCGCACGCTTTCTGCCTCACCAAGCGCCGGTCGTACACGTCACCGCACTTGGTGCGCACGCGCTCCAAGAACAACACAGTCTGTGGCGTCCCGGGCGAATGCGACGCTCCGGTCTCTGCGCCCAAGACGGCGCCAGCTACAGCCACCGCTGCACGCCTGACGCGCAAGACGCAGAGCTTCAGTGAGGGTTTGGAGCCGCCCACGGGCGAGCGCCTGGCCGACATCGCTGTCTTCCTCGGAGGCTCGTGCAACCCCACGACCTGGAGGCATGACGTCGCCATGCCCATGCTGGACACCGCACTTGTGCAATACTTTAACCCACAGGTGGACGAGTGGTTCGAGGAGCTCATCCAGATCGAGGCCAAAGCCAAGGAAACGGCGCAGATCGTGCTCATGGTTGTGGACGGCCTCACCAGGTCCATCGTCTGCATCAACGAAGCCGTCGAGTATATTTGCAGAGGCAGGAAGGTCATGCTCGTAGTAGACGATATTGAGGAGGGCACGGAAGTTGCAGGAAAAGAGCTGTCCAAGACGGAATTGGCCGATCTCAACGGTGCTCGTCAGTGTCTACGTGACCTGGCACACAGGAGAGGTGTCGGCTTGTTCCCCGACGTTGCAGCGGCGATTGAGGGATGCATCGCTTGGCTCACTCAGACGGATACGCCTAGGTCTCGACCGGAAGTGCCACGTCTTCGTAAACGTTCATCGATTGTGCTGAATAGCTGGTCGGGCAAGCACCGGCCGCATCGAGTGACCTCGCGCTCACACTCTTCGCGGTTGCTGAAGTCCAACAGCAGTGGCAGCAACAAGAGCATCACCGATGACAGCGAACAGAGCAGCGATTCGCCAGGAATATCGTCGCCAACACAGTCGATCGTGAACCAGCTAGGCTGCCAGTTGTTCAGCGACTACACAGGCGGCTCCGTTTATCTGGGAGGCAACTTGACTGCGACGTCCTGGAGACAAAAAGTCGCAATCCCGTTGCTACGCAAGGCCGGTATCCCCATATACGTCCCGTTCGCGGACTATTTGCAGTTCGGGTTGTCGTCAACAGCGGAGAAGCACGTACAGGCACTCGCCGAGCACTTCCGAGAGATCGAAACGCAAAAGGCAACCGCAGAGCTCATCCTGTTCGTGATCCCGAAAAATTTACGCTCGATCGCTGCCATGACTGAAGCAGTGGAACTTGTGTCCAGTCACCAAGCCTTGCTGCTCGTCATTGAGCCCGTGGAGGAAGGCTGCATGGTGGAAGAAGGAGTGGCCATCACTGGTCGAGAATTCAAAGACCTCGCGCGAGCACGAGCGTATCTGCGGGAGATGGCAGAACGCAATGACGTCGCCGTGTTCGAGTCCGTCACACAAGCTGTCGAGAACATTGTGGAGAGGTTAGAATAGCTGGCAAGACAAACTGCAACAATAGATATTATTCAATTAAAGGAATACCGGAACGTCCTGGTTTGATTGGACCAATCGACCATTTTGTACCCATCGACCAGTTATGAAGACCTGCACCTCAGTCGCTGATCTATTGAGTCCCTTCGTCGCTATGAGTGAGGAGAAGGCAGCAGTGCCGCAGAACCCCGCCGCCCGCAAAGATCGCAAGGGCCTGGGCCCGTGGCGAGGCACCGTACGAATCCCCGAAGTTTAATAATTGCCACTGAGAGTGTGGATCCGCTCATCTTTTAAATGCTTGTCTATTGCAAAACGTAGAAACCCGCGGGCTTTATCCTGCACCCGGAGCTCTTTATGAAGGAATGCATCGGCCTGGACGTGTCCATCCGCGTCATGAACGGCGCCAAGTGGAAAGGCGTACTGCGTGAAGTACGTGACAACGGAGATGTCGTCATCAAGCCTGCACAGGAGCTGCTGTACGACGAGCTGGACGGGCCGGAGCTGCCCAAGAAGCTGCTGGTTAAGAGCGACATCCTGTGGCTGCGACGCCATCTCACGGACACGGACAATGTGTCGAGCCAAGGAGCCACGTCTGCCTTGAACCAGCCACAGGAGGAGCCGCTCGAGGCCCCCAGTCCAGCCAAGAACGACCAACAGCCTTAGTGAGTGGAGAAGTGAAGAGTAAGAAGTTGGTTCATACACATGATACGCAGAAACTACATGCAGCAGATATGCATCGGAACGTATACTTGACACAGGACCAGCTAGTCCGACGACAGGTATACGTGCTCCATGTCGTCCTCTTCGTAGCTGGACAGGAGCTGGTAGCGCACGTCTTGGCGGATCTCGCGGATGTGTACGCGCTCGTAGACCAGCACGGACACCACGACGCACACGAACAAGATGAGGCACAGTAGGATCTGGTGCACCCACATGGAGAAGAAGCCTAGCATTCCGTACTCGCAGTACGTGGTGGCAGCATACTCGAACGCTCTCGACACGTTCTTGCAGGTCTGAGAGGCTGCAAACTCGGTCATCAGGTTGTCTACGCTGTCCAGTTGCTTGCCGATGGGGTCCAGGAATTCTCTCTTCATACGCTGGCCAGTTGGTCCCTGACGAGAAGCGCTACGTTCCAGCTCCTGCTGCAGCGCAGTCACCTCCGCTGCAGTCTGCTGGACACTTGCCATAGCGTCAGCGAAAGGCAGCGAAGCGTTGGCTGGACACTCGACGTAGTAGTTGGCAACGGGCGTCGTGCCGATCAGTTCGAGCGTGTTGTTCAAGGGAGCGGCACAGATGTCCGCCGTCATGATCGTCGACGACAGGTAGGCACCGATCAGCGTGTGTGAAATGGGTACAACGCTCAGGATCACCAGAATCGAGACGCGCAGTGGCGAGACCATGGCCCATCCGACCGATGCAATAGACAGGAAACTGGCCAGTGATACCGCAAGAATGGCGCCGTTGGTCGACGACTTGAGCACGAAGTAGCTGAACTCCCACTCCTTGGCAATATCTGAGTAGTTCTTGGGCAGCAGCGCGTCCGTCTGATTCCACAGCTCCTTGGACGCGTGCACTAGCCTCAGCGCCTCCACTGACATCTTGAAGGCTTCAGCTGGTAGTTCACTGTCGTTGAATGACGTGATTAAATTATCAGCATTGACGCGCAAGCCGTTGCTGGTCTGCAGACTCTGGGTCGTGAGCTCTCGGGCCTCGTGGAACAGGTCACTTGTGTTGGTCATGGTGTCCAGCACGACGCCGGCGCTGTAGTCCACCTGAGCTTCTCCCAGCAGTCCTCCGAGTGCGCTAATAGCCAGGAATGTCAGCAGTCCGACGGCCAGTAGCTCCACGGACGTAGAATCCATCGATGTGCGTCGAACAAAGGCTAATGGCACAAATGAACAGCACAACAACAGGTCAGAACTCGGTCATTTCTGGGTCAAATTCGGTGCGTTCGGCCGCAAATGAAAGAGCTCTAGTGCTATTTTACCACTGCGGATGTGCAGGATGGTGCGGCGCACGACGATCACGCAGAGCACGAGGAAGACGACGGCCCCGATGCACAAGGAGCCAAAGAGAACGTTGTGCAGGAAGTCCAGATAGGCTGCATCCCCCAGATCGAAGCGGTTAGAGGCGGCGCCGAAGCGGTAGAAGGAGTGGAAGAAGGCGGCCACTTCCCTGGCCACCTGGCGGTGGTAGTCCACGGGCAGCAGGCGCAGGTCGCCGAAGGTCGAGGAGCTCATGTCGGTTGAGACTTTTTGGATAATGGCTTCTTCACTTGAATTGAGTATGAGAGGGAAAAGGGACTTGTGAGAAATAATCAAGTTTCATGTGGTTTGGGAGGCCAAGGGTGGAAGATCGGGTTGAAGTGGAAGATGGCTACATGTAATGCTAGTCTAAGCTGCTTGATCTGTTGGAGGATCCGTTGCAGCTGTGGGCGGATTGGTGCTGGCGAATAGTCGAGCGGTGGGGGACGGAGGCGAAGCTGGCGGCGCAACTTGCTCTGTTGCTTCTGTAGTGACCGATTCGTTGTGTTCCGCTCGCTTCTGCCACACAGCCTGGACCTGCAATGATCCAGAGCATTAGTCTACCTGGATAATTGGCAATTTATCAAGGCACACACCGTTTTGCCGTCGGTGAACTCGAGTAGACACGGCAGATGCGCGAGATGCGCCTCCAACAGTTTCGGCACAGATGCCTCTAGTGGCTGTATGTGGAAATTGACGTAGTCAGTGATCTTACAGCTGCTCTGCCAGTTCTGACAATTTGCAACGTACCATGTCGCCGTATTTCTGGATAGCGATCATGCCCAACGCGTCTAGAAATCGCGCGTAGTTGATGCGGCGCTCTCCCTTCTTCTTGGCCTTTACGAAGATGAGATCCACGTCCGTCTTGCCGAAGGAAGCGTTGAGCAGGTCGGGACAGTCCCGACAAAGTTTGACAAAGTTCGAGTTGTCTGAAAATATCCACACTGTTAGATGTTTTTTTCCAGCAAGTACGCGGAGCTAAACCACAACGTACCGAGTGTTTTCTCTCCGAGTCCCTTTGGCCCAGTCCTCCCAAAGCGGCAATAGTAGTGGAACACAGCCTTCAGAAGCGTGTGAGGGTCGTTCGGATCTCCTTGGAGCTTCTCCTGTACTAGAGGCGCAGACGTTGGTCTCTCGGCGGAAGCAGAGACCGGTGACAGAGCTGGTGCTAGCGAGCTATTAGAGCTAGAAGTGTTCCGAATCGACCTGCAATGCACAAGTTAGGCACTACGAAGTTTTTGCAGAGGTCCAACAATCCGCGCTACGTACGCCGTCCGCTGCTTGGGGCGATTCACGTCGTAGTTGAGATTGGTGCGCATGGCGTTCGACAGGTCGTGCACCACGCGCTCCGTGAGGTCATTGCAGTCGGCTTCGAAGCGCTTCTTGTACACACCCGTGTACGACTTGGGGTCGTACAGCCGCGAATACACGTTCGACTTGCGCGGCGTGGACGGCGTCGGTGGCGCCGCAGTCGTCTGCTGGGTTGTGTCAGGGGGTGCGGGGGCCTCTTCCATCCTGCTACTGGAGCTCAAGAGTTGCCGCGTGTATTCGTTTTTGAAATGGCGCGTGACCTGATCTACTAAATTAGGGCCCTGTCTCCAGGTGATCAAGCAGCAGGAATAGGATGCCGTGTGGTGCACAGCGGTGGGGAGGGAGCTATTCTTGACGAGATGGAGAAGGTTTGGGCAATGGCACAGCGTCAGATGTAAATGCGATGCACGACAAGTGGCGTCCTGGCTTTGGGTATCCGTTGCCGATCTGGATCTTCCGTCGTGCTGGTCAAGTATGGATATATTTCACAAGGTGTCAGTTGTCCTGTACAAGTCGAAGGAGCTAGAAGACATTGTGCGTTAAAGCGAATACTGCAACTACCTTACGCCCGTCTCTCAATGTATGGGTGGTTTCTACGAGCACACTCTGGTCTGGCCTGAGCATGACTGCTTGGATCTGGAACACGTGTCCAGGTCCTTCACGCATATCATCCAACACGACGTTGCGCTGTGCGAGCTTGCAGTGCAGGAACAGCTCTTAGAGCAGGCAGCAGGGTCGGTGTCGTGATTGCGGTTGCATACAACCGAGCAGCCTTCCGAAGGTGCCGTTGCGCCAGCCTTCACGGTGCACAGCTTGTAGCTGCACTCAGCGTCGGCAGACGCGAGCAGATGACGACCCGGAGCGCAGCCCAGCAATTGATGGTCCGACCGATACCCTTGTTGCACGTACTGCTTCGTCGTGTTCGCGTGCACGTCGAAGTCCATCTGCTTCAGCATGCGCTGATACGACGGCAGCAGCGTCATCTTGCCGAACCACGCGCGCAGCAGACGCTGAGTCTCCGTCGTCTCCACCTCGGGCATACGCATACCGTGCATCACGGCTGGGAGCTGCTCCGACGTCCCCACCCAGCGGTTGTAACCCGTGCCAACCATGAGTGTCACCTGGTCGGGTTTGAGAATTGGACGCACGCGCTGGCCGTCGCGGCGCTGGATGATGAGGCCCGACTCCGAGTCGTCCTCACCACCGGCCGGAATAGACTCGAGCGTGTCGTTGGTACCGTCGCTGTTGACCTTATAGAAGGCGGGCGTGGCAAACACGATGAACATGCCGTCGTCCTCGTGCAACTCGAGCGAGAAGTCGTCCTTGGAAGAGGTCGAGGCATTCATGCCGGAGGCCGCGCTCCTGAGTCTACGCTCGTTCAGAGACGGCGTCTCGTAGGCGTGAAAGTTGTCGAGACGCACGGCGTCCGTCATGAGCTTGCGGCTCGAGACGGTCTGGCCGTAGCCGTCCGTCGTGGTGAAGCTGGTGGCGTCAAGCGCGTCGTGGCACATTCAGCACAACCAGCTCCAGGAGCGACGAGAACTCGCCGTAGATGGTCTTATAGCCCGGACACGCGGCGTCTGTAGTGGTGGCGGTGGCGTCGGCATCCTGTCCGGACGGCGTACTGATGGTGTAGCGGTTCGTTCCGTCCGTGAGCGTCTTGGACAGCAGAAACTCGGCGTTGGCCTCTTGTGCGGACACGGCACAGGCGGCGGCCGAGTCGAGATAGGAGCGGCGCACTTGAGCGTAGGACGGCACGTTGTTGAAGCTGATGGTGCCGTCCTTCTTGAGTGCGTTGAGTACGTCGTTAGGCGTGTTTCCGGTGGAGAGTGTCTGGTAGTCGAAGTTGGGGACTTCGAATGCGGGCACTTGTTCGGCGAGGTTGGTGGGTACGGCGCCGGCCATGAGCATGGCAGCAAGACCCAGGAACATCCGTGGCATGCTTGATGTCTTTGTGAAGATGCTGGCAGATGTTGGCTTAACGCAAAATGAAAGTGTGTATTTGGGATCGTTTGGCTAGTTCATGAAATTCAGCGTGTAAGGTCTTCAGAAATGGGTGGTGTGGCTTCTTGAGAAAGCAGCAAACCCGGAAGATTGCTGGCATCAACTTTGTTTGTTTGGTGAGAAGGAGCAACAGGCCCTATTGTTGATTGAGTAAATGGCATAGCTCCTTGCACCACTCTCAACGAAACTAGCTTGACATATTCGTGCTTGTGAACACTGACTGTACAGTCTTTGGCAAGGCATTCATTTATAGTACATGTATTCGCTTTTCAGTATAGTACTACTATTTATACTTTAGTAGAATTCGAAAAGGCTGAAATGTAATCATCTAATTAGATGATCGATGCCCGTACAACATGTTCCAATGAAGCCCCAAAATCGAGGTTATCTGTAAATATGACCGACATCAACGTTTTACCTTAAAGGGTGTAACGTTGCCCTTCCAACTTGTCATTCATTTTTTTGGTGTAAGGAATCGTCTTTAGAGAACTTTAGATAACTCGAGGTTTTGGAACAACAATTGTCCGAAAAAGGGTCAAATGCTTTGGTCCAAAAATATATTCCAGTGGAACAACCCTTTTGTTTCCACTGGAACTAAGTATTGGAACATCCATCGGTAATCTATCGTGTCATTTATTCAGATTTTATCCAGATTGTCGTTGTTCCAAAGGTCGCGCTGTTCCAACAATGACGAAAAAAAAAATGCGGCGCTACAGTGTGTAAAGACTTCTGTAGATGTATTAATACATGCATGTCCACATAAAAATAGGTTTCTATGGTCTAAAATCCGGAAGCCCCCGCGATCGCCCTAATTGATCATCAGCAAAGGGAAATGTACACGTACTGTACTCTGGAAGGTAGTTTGGTTTCTTAGAAAGGCAGCAAAGTATGTAAGCAGCTTCGTGCGATCCAGTACTACAGTTCCCTTACTATAGTACTTTAGCTAATATCTCGTCGAGTAATGTATTACTTGCAATGTACTTTCAGAATATGATTATTGCCAAACTCTGAGAGTGACAACAGAGACTGTCCTGGTGATTGTTTTACTGGCATTATCTCGATAGCACTATAGTACTACTACCTTGGTAGCTATGATGACCACCAATGAAGTAGTAATCCTTCCGTAGTTTGCGACTGTGGTAGTAGTTGGGACAACGCCCAGTACTACCATAGTATTCAGTGAATACACAGAACATGTGTGATATTATACCCTATTACTGGTACAGTAATACTGTACATGTATAGACTTGTACCCTTGAGGCCGTCACTTCGATAATTACAAGTTGCATGTACAGCTTCTTCGGGCATCTTCGAGGTTGTCGAACTTCGACGACCTCGCACTGTTCGAGCTCAGCTGAACAACTCAGGTTTATGTACTGTACTCTATGCCTGTGCAACGGAATCTGCATCAGTAGTATTTATTGACCTGTTCACGGTGCCAAGCCCTCTTCAACAAGTATAAAAAGCACCTGCGTAGCTCTCCTTAAAACAGGACCAGCTCGCCATCCACTCGCTTGCAATGCGTACAGCGAGTCTCGTTGTGAGACCACCCCTCGACTCCGAGGTGTCACTCTTCATGTCAGCTTATCTTGAATCTTTGCTTTTCACTGTCAGGCGAATCGCATCACCAAATCGACAATTGTACATGGGACACTTCAAAACATACGTGAAGAATTAATCATTTCGTGCAGTTTTATTTTTTTAACGAATTTCAAGCCGTACATATAATAATATCGTACATGTACAGTAGAGGATTTCTTCATGACTACGTTGTCAAAGACCCTTTTAGTGGGCGGCTCAACTCGTGTACTTATAACACCCCCTTAAAAGCAAGTGGCAAACGTTTTTAAAGCAGAACAACACCATATTTATGTTTTAAAAAAGACCTGAAAGCACAAAACAATAACCGTGGCGACAACACCACACGCTTCAACCTGCTGCCGCTGGGATCACTTTCCCTAACGATTTCTGACACCGAAATTGAGAAGGTTTTTGGGCAATGGAGCACCGTCAGATGTGAATGCGATGCACGACGGGCTCTGGGTATCCGTTAAGGACGATCTCGTATCTTTCACACGATGTCAGTCGAAGGAGTTTTTATAGCGTTCTCAAGTAGATACGAAGTAAGTACCTTACGTCTGCCTCTCAATGTATTGGTGAATTCTAAGACGAGCACACTTTAGTCTGACCCGAGCATGACTGCCTGGATCTGGCACACGTGTCCAGGTCCTTCACACACAGCATCCAACACAATGTTGCGCTGTGCGAGCTTGCGCTGCAGGAACACCTTTTTGAACAGACAGCAGCGTAGGTGGGATGGCGACGGTTGCACACAAAAGAGCAGCCTCTCAATGGTGCCGTTGCGTCAGCCTTCACGGTGCACAGCTTGTAGCGGCACGCATCGTCCGCCGATGCGACCAAGTGACGGCCCGGAGCGCAGCCCAGCAATTGATGGTCCGACCGATACCCTTGTTGCACGTACTGCTTCGTCGTGTTCGCGTGCACGTCGAAGTCCATCTGCTTCAGCATGCGCTGATACGACGGCAGCAGCGTCATCTTGCCGAACCACGCGCGCAGCAGACGCTGAGTCTCCGTCGTCTCCACCTCGGGCATACGCATACCGTGCATCACGGCTGGGAGCTGCTCCGACGTCCCCACCCAGCGGTTGTAACCCGTGCCAACCATGAGTGTCACCTGGTCGGGTTTGAGAATTGGACGCACGCGCTGGCCGTCGCGGCGCTGGATGATGAGGCCCGACTCCGAGTCGTCCTCACCACCGGCCGGAATAGACTCGAGCGTGTCGTTGGTACCGTCGCTGTTGACCTTATAGAAGGCGGGCGTGGCAAACACGATGAACATGCCGTCGTCCTCGTGCAACTCGAGCGAGAAGTCGTCCTTGGAAGAGGTCGAGGCATTCATGCCGGAGGCCGCGCTCCTGAGTCTACGCTCGTTCAGAGACGGCGTCTCGTAGGCGTGAAAGTTGTCGAGACGCACGGCGTCCGTCATGAGCTTGCGGCTCGAGACGGTCTGGCCGTAGCCGTCCGTCGTGGTGAAGCTGGTGGCGTCAAGCGTCGTGGCAACATTCAGCACAACCAGCTCCAGGAGCGACGAGAACTCGCCGTAGATGGTCTTATAGCCCGGACACGCGGCGTCTGTAGTGGTGGCGGTGGCGTCGGCATCCTGTCCGGACGGCGTACTGATGGTGTAGCGGTTCGTTCCGTCCGTGAGCGTCTTGGACAGCAGAAACTCGGCGTTGGCCTCTTGTGCGGACACGGCACAGGCGGCGGCCGAGTCGAGATAGGAGCGGCGCACTTGAGCGTAGGACGGCACGTTGTTGAAGCTGATGATGCCGTCCTTCTTGAGTGCGTTGAGTACGTCGTTAGGCGTGTTTCCGGTGGAGAGTGTCTGGTAGTCGAAGTTGGGGACTTCGAATGCGGGCACTTGTTCGGCGAGGTTGGTGGGTACGGCGCCGGCCATGAGCATGGCAGCAAGACCCAGGAACATCCGTGGCATGCTTGATGTCTTTGTGAAGATGCTGGCAGATGTTGGCTTAACGCAAAATGAAAGTACGGATTTTAGAGCATTTGACGAGGCATTGGTGCTGCAGCCATTCTGCGTGATGGTGTTGTTGTATCGGCTACATGTACAAGTTGTCGATCTTGGATGTGCTTGTGGAGTCTTGAGGAAGCTAGCAAAATCGGATTTGCCTACAAGCTCATCAATTAATAAGAACTTCTCGCCGGCTTTCCTACCGTCCCACTGAGAACTGCAGGTAACGTTGCAGCTTCCAGCGAAAGTATCGAAGCTAAGTTGGCATCGTACTGACTGTAGAGTCTTCAGTGTGAAGATACAGTATTCATTTATTCAATTCCAGTGGTTTGCACCTGGAACTCCATCACAGTATTCATCTTTGCCTCCCACGATGTGCGAGGAATTTTCATAAGTACTGAGCTTTTTATAATAGCCATGTAGTAATAGTATATTCAATATTTACATGTATCACTAGTACTTAGAAAATCTTACTTGTCGAAGTGCTTTTGTGTTGACACGGGATAAATTATCTATTACAAGAAGTCGAAGAGAGAAAAAAGAGAATATATTAGTTTTAACTAGTTCTTGTACGGACCACTTTGGGGGGAGGACGGCGGTGGCCACCACCGTAGCCGTATCAGTCGCCATGGCCAAGAACAGTGTCACGCACCAGCGATCCATCGCTGTGCTCACGTCCTACAACAGGATAAACCAGCGACTTGCATCAACTGTGTAATGTGCTGCTCGAAAACCGCGGTGGGGTCGCTACTATATTAACTTCGCGTTTTCTGGGATCGATTAGACAGGATGAGCGCTGTACATGCGCAATACAAAGTGTAATACCCTGCCCTCAATTAATAGTATAAGCTGATTTCGCATTGTAGTACTACATGTAGTAGTGATATTTTTAGCACTGATTTCAGTGTTTGTAACAGCTATTACTATCTTTAATATTAGTACTAGTAACTCAATGGGGAGTAAAGATTATTTGAGTAAGGTTGATTTATGAAATTCCTCCACGATGTGCTTGATGTGCAAGCTGGCACGTCGATAATTGCAAGTTGCATTTACAACATCTTGAAGATGTTGCCGACGTGGCTTTCTTTCGGGGTAACTTCGAGCTCAGCTGAACAACTCAGGCTCGTGCCGACGGGACCGTAAAGTAGATTGGTAATGGCTGGCACATACTCCATGCTGTGCAACGGAATCTGCAGCAGTATTACAGTATAACATTGACCTGTTCACACTGCCAAGCCCACTTCAACACTGTTGAAGCAACAGGCATCAACATCACCAGGGCAAGAATCTGCGCAACCCTCTTTGAAACAGGACCAGCTCGCCATCCGCTCGTTTGCAATACCGTTATTAAAATACTTATAAGCACAACGAGACCTCCACTGGTGTCATTCATCTTGAATTACAGGAAATCGCACCACCAAATCGACAATTGTACATGCACCCATCTTTCAGTTAATTCGTGATACTTTGAAGATACCTTAGGAATTAATCAATTCGAGCAGCAAAAAATATATAAATCGCAGCAAGTCATATTACCATCGAGGGTTTCTTACACTGTCAAAGACCCTTTCCGACTCGAAATCGGTTCCTTTTTGTCTTGTCGTATGGTCAATTCAGCGTGCAAGCAAGGTACCGGTACGTGTAACAGCTTGCAGCAGGTTCCCCCAGTCAACAATAGGCTGTGTCATGCTTCCGACGGGAAACTTGGGGCTCTCGTATCCATGCACCTCGTTAGGGTCAGGTTGATCCTCCTCCACCCACTGGACGTCACGAGTGCAACTCAGTGACATCTTGGCAAGTTGATCCTGCAGGAGTGCTTCCTGACCTCTTGTGAGAGATGAACGTGGCGCAGCAGGCATGTAACCTGGCCGTCTCACTCATTTTCACTTTTGACTTCAACGGCGCACTCACACGAACCAAGACCCGGTATCCTCCGCCACACTCCAACGCAATGGACCAAGTTACCAAGATGCTCGTCGGTCTTGCTGCCATGCTCATGGCCGGCGCCGTACCCACCAACCTCGCCGAACAAGTGCCCGCATTCGAAGTCCCCAACTTCGACTACCAGACACTCTCCACCGGAAACACGCCTAACGACGTACTCAACGCACTCAAGAAGGACGGCATCATCAGCTTCAACAACGTGCCGTCCTACGCTCAAGTGCGCCGCTCCTATCTCGACTCGGCCGCCGCCTGTGCCGTGTCCGCACAAGAGGCCAACGCCGAGTTTCTGCTGTCCAAGACGCTCACGGACGGAACGAACCGCTACACCATCAGTACGCCGTCCGGACAGGATGCCGACGCCACCGCCACCACTACAGACGCCGCGTGTCCGGGCTATAAGACCATCTACGGCGAGTTCTCGTCGCTCCTGGAGCTGGTTGTGCTGAATGTTGCCACGACGCTTGACGCCACCAGCTTCACCACGACGGACGGCTACGGCCAGACCGTCTCGAGCCGCAAGCTCATGACGGACGCCGTGCGTCTCGACAACTTTCACGCCTACGAGACGCCGTCTCTGAACGAGCGTAGACTCAGGAGCGCGGCCTCCGGCATGAATGCCTCGACCTCTTCCAAGGACGACTTCTCGCTCGAGTTGCACGAGGACGACGGCATGTTCATCGTGTTTGCCACGCCCGCCTTCTATAAGGTCAACAGCGACGGTACCAACGACACGCTCGAGTCTATTCCGGCCGGTGGTGAGGACGACTCGGAGTCGGGCCTCATCATCCAGCGCCGCGACGGCCAGCGCGTGCGTCCAATTCTCAAACCCGACCAGGTGACACTCATGGTTGGCACGGGTTACAACCGCTGGGTGGGGACGTCGGAGCAGCTCCCAGCCGTGATGCACGGTATGCGTATGCCCGAGGTGGAGACGACGGAGACTCAGCGTCTGCTGCGCGCGTGGTTCGGCAAGATGACGCTGCTGCCGTCGTATCAGCGCATGCTGAAGCAGATGGACTTCGACGTGCACGCGAACACGACGAAGCAGTACGTGCAACAAGGGTATCGGTCGGACCATCAATTGCTGGGCTGCGCTCCGGGTCGTCATCTGCTCGCGTCTGCCGACGCAGAGTGCAGCTACAACTCGTGTACTGTCAAGTCTGGCGCCACGGCTCCATCCGAGGGCTGCTCGGTGGTGTGCAACCGCAATCACGGCACTGACCCGGCTTCGTGTAAGGAAAGCTGTGACTGCACTGCAAGCACACACAGTGCCACAACGTGCTGGATGCTTTGCGTGTTGGATCTGGACTCGTGCAGCCTCGACCAACAGTCGTGCTCCGGTCAGGCCAAGAAATGTGACTCGACTTCTGCTCCGGCACCAGCACCAGCACCTGCCCCGGCTCCAGCACCGGCACCAACTCCGGCACCGGCGCCAGCCCCTACGTCGGCACCGACGCCGACAACTACAGCTCCGTCCTCGCCTTCCACTCCCACGACGCCCTCGTCGGACCCATCGACTGTTTCGGCCCCCACGACCCCGTCCACTCCATCATCGGACAGCACCCCGACTGGAGCGAGCGAGGAGCGTGACGCGCCCACTGATGGCCCGTCCTCAACGACGGCCGCCCCCACTTCCTCTACCGGATCCTCTTCGTCGAGCAGCACACCTGCGGCCACCACACCAGCACCTGCCAGCGAGCACGGTGTGTGCTAGATATGCACCTAACGTCTTCATATTCAGTCAATACATCACTATGAGCCCTATAAGCCCACAAAAGGTATCTTGGCTACTTATACTACAAAATTGTAACAATCTAAAAAATTGCTACGACTGTAATACGTGAATTAATAAATAGTATTTATTATATTATTAAATACACGCCATTTGTGCAACAAGGTTTGCAATTGTACGTTGATTGGTTGAAATTAGTTTCTTTTGGATAGCTCCTTTATCTCGGACACACTTGAGAGGGGTAGGGAAATCTGTAACTCAGAACCAGTGCCTGTCTGGTTATCATCACTGGCAGCGATGCGTCGGTGAGCTACTGGCGGTGTGCACTTCTCGAGCAAGCCAAGCTCCTGGTCCGCAGCATTAGCAATCTTTCACCCCCCCCCCCCCAACTGCACCATGCCTCCCTCGAGCTACACTGACTCCACCAGCCCGGAAGCTCTTGCGTCGACGCCTTCTCTCAACGGCTGCAACGACGTTTGGGCTCGCCCTGAGCAGACGGAAGGGCGGTGGCTTAGTACGATGATCACTCCCCGAGTGAGCGTGGCAACAGCTCTTGAGCGTGAGGATGCAAGGATTTGGGGCGGTGTTCCCTCAGCTAATACAGCTACCAGTGGTGCCATGGGTGGCCTGCTCGATTCCGGTGCTCTAGCCTTCGACAACATGGCTACTCATGAGTCTCAAGGTGCTCCTGATCAAGCGTATTGTATCACACCGGCGTCAGCTGCCACAGCCAGCGCTGCATCACTGCTTGATCCTGGGGTCAAGATTACAAACGACGCGGCTGGCCAGTATGCTGCCACCGCTGGTGTCAAAGGGAACAGGGCCCGGGGAAAAGGGAAGCGGGCGGCCAGCAGGGTGGAGAAGAAGCCCAGCGCAGTGCTGGAGTGGACCCATTATTATGTAATGGTGCACGACTTAATGTCGCTTCGGTACGAGGCGTAAGCCGAATGCTTCGACAAAGCAAAAAACAACGCAGCGCTCAAGGAGGTATGGTTGCTGCTCACGTCAGAGCTGAGCACGAAGCAAAAGATGCCCATATCCTCCGACCAATGCAAGAACAAGGTAAAACGTGCTGCACGCAATATTTGTTGACTATTATCCTTTCTAAACGCAAGTTGTGTTGTGTGTGAATGGGATGAGCTACAGCTGAAGTGGCTGAAGCGGAAATGGGCAGAATACAACGCTGACACTCGAGCAACGGGCAACGCAGAGGTTGAAGTGCTCGATCCACCAGGGCTCGCACAAATGCAGGAGTTTTGGTCTGGGTCAGTGCTGGAGCTTGTGAATACGATACGAAATGCCGATATTGAACTGAAGAATGATGTATGCAATGCATGCAACGAGCAGATCGGCAGGTATGAACGGTCAAACACTGGCGGACAGTGAAGCGAACGGCCCAAACTTTCCGTCAGACGAAGACGCGGACAGTGGCAGCAACCCGCAGAAAAGAACGGCGGGA
Source organism: Phytophthora cactorum (assembly GCA_016864655.1). NCBI lineage: Eukaryota > Oomycota > Peronosporomycetes > Peronosporales > Peronosporaceae > Phytophthora > Phytophthora cactorum. Next base: position 955,993 of record NHQK01000008.1, read on the forward strand.
AAGGCAAACGTCGCAAGACAATGGGAGACAGTTTTGAGATCGGCATGCAGTCGATTGCTGATGGCTTTCAAGCCATGGCGGCTGCAATGGCGCCGCCAGCAGCCGCTTCCAGCAGTACAACCGATCTCTCAATGTAGCATCAGTCGACTCACGCTTCAATGCGATGATGCAGCGCCATGACGAGCAACTTGCTCAGATGCAGGTCCAGAATCAGCAGCTTGCGGTTCTGATTGCGACGCTGCAGCGTGGCAGTAGCAACTAGGAGCAGAAACATTTGAGGAAACGGGTGTAGTGTTGATATTTAGCGCTTAAGCAGCCAGCAGCTTTGCAATCTCATCTTTATTTTGCTTTCCTAGTTTTGTTCTAAGCGTTCGATCTCGAGCAATACTCTTCCTCCAATTAAATTCTCCAGTGCTGAAGGTATTGACGCCGTGTCTTTCAAGTCGATCAGGATATTGTGTAGCACCAAGCAAGCTACAACAATCCGTACTGAGGCAGTCGGTGAGCGTTCGTCGAGCGGTTTCTTCAAAATGCGAAAACGTTACTTGAGCAGTCCAAATACACCTTCGATAGCCATACGTGTTGACGACAAGTAGAAGTTGAAGTTTGCTTGCATCACCGTGAGAGTGGCACCGTCATTGCCGTACGGTGTCATTGCCGCAGGAGCAACACCATATCCTGAATCCACCAGAACATGATGCCCTCGTGGCAGAAGATGATCAATATCCCTACCAAAACTTGAATGTTGAAAAATCTTGGCATCACTCCATGAACCAGGCCGCACATCGAACGAAAGGAACCGCTTGAGGTGATCGCAGACAGTCTAGCATGCACATTGACAGAAGGGAAACCTACGTAGCATCAGAAAAAATAGCTGCTTAGTAAAACAAGAATTTCATCAGCAACATAAGTACCTTTTCGATTGTACCAACCCTCAAAATCTCGAGGCCGGTTAATCGCGATTAAGATGCCGTCCATGGCACCACAGCAAAAGGGAAACCCTCTAACCTGGCGAAAGCCGTCGATAATGGGGTTCCATTCTTCAAGTGTTTGAGGTAGCCTGATACATTTAGCTCGCGTTGCTGCTAGCTCCCGAACAACCGCGTTAACGTTAACAATACACCATGCTTTCGACACACCAAATGCCTGTGCTGTTTCTCGAAAACCTCCACGAGATCCTAGATGAAATAACGTACAAGCTACAGCTCTTTCAAAACTATACTTCTTGTAAGGTTTTACAAGAAAATTAGTACGAAGCATGCTACACAGTTTGTGGAATGTCACCTGCGTACAACGCAAGTGACGGCAAAACCAAGCGTTGTAGCTTTCGTCATCTAACATAGACTCAAATGCAATAGCTGCCTCAAAAGTAAACACATTCGCTGATGGGTTCCTATGCAGCATCAACGCACATGCTAGCGCGACACTTGCAGCGACGGTCTTCGCAGCGAGCGCGGCTAGTCGGTGTGTCGTTGGCATTGGCCAAAGCGCAGAGATTGCAAACTGGAGTCACTGGCTGTCAACCAGCTAGCCTTACACAGAACTCGGGAACCTGCGCACTTCTCGAGTTCCCGAGTTCTTGTTGCAGCACACAATTTACTCTAACCTCTTTCGTAATGAGCCAATCACAATACGCCTGAGCCCTTTACCTAGACCGACAACCAGACCGAGAACCAGCATCAGCCAGCGCGACCAGAGCCTAAGTGTCGAAGACTATGGGTCTCCTCTTTTGATGTGTCGGGGATTTACAAGAATGCTATCCCCCCTCACTATCAGAGGCCTATATAATTATATAGACACAAAGATCTACCATTTTCGGAGTACACTTTGTCGATCACGGAGTCTCTAGTAAACCTCGACTAGCCACCGCATTGCTTTCTACTGGAGTAGCACGTGTGTTTGCACCCAGGCTTTCCGAAATAACCATTGTATTGGAGTTCCATTGCGGCGAATTTGCTTCTGGGCATCATACAACTCGGTCTCTTTTGCTGTTTCCCAAGTGGTAAAACTTACGACACCGTGGAGTCCACCACTCCTCGCTCCAAGCTCAACAACGCGTCAAAGAAAGATAAAATGAGCTCAACTGACGTGGAAAAAGTGGATGAACTAGAGCATAGCTCCGCAATATTTTACAATCAATTCTTTATTTTTGAGAAATTTGGTATCACTGTCAATAGGACATTTCTACAGGCTCTACCCGATATTTTTTTTCCCTTAATTTTGTCTTTTATCTTACAGAAAACCGTTTCATTCGCTTCATTAACTGCGAATGCTGCTTGTGTATCTTAAGTCCAGAAGCCGAAATCGATTTTTGAATTGGATGTTCATGGAAAATGATAGATTTCTCGGGCACAGTAACTTCACATAGACATGCTTTGGTCCCAATAATTTATTTTCGCCTTTGGTTTCACCTGAACAATATCTTATTTCTGAGGGCAACGGCAATGTAATTGCAATGTTATTATCGGAACGCCAGTGTGAAAATTGCACCGCGCTCCGCCGACGAGAAGTCTTTGAAGGTTTCAAGCCAGCACGACGGAATTGATATTCGCGCCAAAGCACAAAGGTCCTTTAGCCTCTTTGAGAGTCAAGTAGGCGACCATCACTACTTTGAGTCTACTGTTGGGTGTTGTTTAATATACTACAATAGGGTTAAATCAGACTTGGCACAGTGATACCTGGCGCAAAATAGCTTGCGTCGCTTGTATTTTCCGGTGTGATCGCCTTGAACGCAGTAGCTCGTTCAATATCTCGGACATGCAACGTCCTATGATGCAAGGTTACACGGCGTGAGAGTGAATTACATGTCAGTTTACCACAACTGCCCGGTTTGTGTCACGGCAATTTTTGGTTTGGCTTTTGAGAGAAAACGTTAAGAACACCCAAACGAATCTGACAAACACAACAATGCCGGGAAGATTGTGGCGTCGGCCTCGGCCGCGACGGCCCTCTCGGACCAGGGAATTTGCTTCGGCATTTGGCCAAGTGGGTAGAGGATCGCCACACCCGGTAGCCCACACTGAGTAGTGTCCCACACAAATTGACCACAATTTGTGTGGCACCAAAACCGTTTTTTTTTTTTTTTTTACTAATTTGCCCTTTGTGACATGGGCTGGTGCATTCAACTCGGTGTACAGCCATAGACTGGTCCGAATTCATAGACTACTTACCACCAATCTCCCCGTTAGCTCAGGCAGAAAGCAATTTAAAAGTAGAAAACATACTAATCTCACTTGAAAGGATTCAATCAACGCTTCTATTAAAAAAACTTCCCCTCTCTAACACATCAAATATGTGACGAGGTCACACAGCACATTGCGCTGAGAAAGTGCTATCTTCCGAGAGTATACAAACTCTCTGTGAACGGCAGTTCACTGATCCTTTGGTCGGAAGGACGATGTACCAAGAGGTAGGTAAGTTTAAGACTGAGTGTATTTATAGGTGGTTCTGAATGCTTATACATACTAACTGTAAGTCACCAATAATGGAATCTAGATGTTATTTTATTGGCTGGCCGTGAGGGCATGTATCCATGATATCGATGACGTGGCCGTGGTGTTCTCCACACCACTCGCCACTCCGAAGAGCGAATGGGCACTCTTCGTGTAACCCCGTTGCACTATCCCCCACTTAAGTTCGGTTTCGCTGACCAATCAGAATGAATGAAAGCGAGTCTCCAACTTTCATTCTCCAAGTCGATAGCCATTGACAAGCTGCGGTGCCTTGCGCACCGACTCGTTCTCGTTTAGAGCCCCGAGCACCGCACGCGCTCCTCCCTCACGGTCTCCACGTCGACCTCGAGATGGCCCGCGAAGGAGGGCCCAGCGGCAACGTCGCTGCTAAGGTTAAGGCTGAAAAGCCGAAGTCAAAGAGTACTAAGCCTCGCGGCAAAGTCTCTGCTGTTGATGAGGCCGCAGTGGTGTCCTCAAAGCCGATTCATTCGCCTGGTGGGTCGTCGCGACGCAGTCGTTCGCCAGACGTACCACCGGACAACCGTCCTAATCCGCGCTTCGTGCGTCGGAGTTGCAGCCCCGACTCCTTGGGCTCCAAAGACCCTGCCAATGAACATGCGCTGGACTACGAGGAAGACTCAAGTCATTCCGAGTCCAAGGCACCACATACACCGCCTCACAGTGACCATGGGGCTGAGGACGACAAGTCCAAGGGGGCTGGGAGTCCGGGCGGTGAACCCATGGACTCACCTGCTTCCAGCAGTGGGGCCAAGAAGCCCGAGACTCTCGAACGTCCATTGAGCCCGGCTGACGGAGCCATGTACTCTCTCAGCACTGCTGGTGATGCGGCTAAGAAGCCTAAGGCCCCTTGAGGAACCTGACGCTTGCTGAAGGCTGTCAGCGGGCCAAGGCCGCTAAGGCAGTCGCCGCGGATGCCAAGCATGATAAGAAGCGTTCTGCTTCGGCCTCTCCGCGTGAAGAAGTTATTCGCACGAACGTGAAGAGCTTCTTCGAGTCCCCAGGTGAGGAGGGCGAGGAGAAGGAGGATCGCTTGATCACGAATGATCTCGACGGCGTACGCGGCTCATCGAGTCGCTCGTACTCATGTGGTCGTGCCGCCGAGAAGCAACTCCTTCTCTTCTCCTCGCAGTAGCGGACCGTCATACCCGTGGGGGTACTACCCGCCGGACCCCGGTCATGGAGCTGACCTGTACTTGGACAAGCCCACGGCTCCTCGTGGTCTGCTCGGAAATGTCACATCTAAGGGCGCATACGAGCGCGACCTTGTTAAGAACAATCCGTTGTTCCTAACCGACATCCTCGCGGTGATGTGTGTGCTCTTGGCACCTCACCATATTTCTCTTAAGGAGTTCACGGCGCTTCGCAAGAAGACCGAGAACAGGGGTGGGTTGCACCCGGTCTGGGGGTATCCTTGGGTGATACCCGAGCAGTGTTCCAGTCAGAACAACGCGAATGCTCTGTTCTGGAAGGGGGTGCGTCTTCATGACTACATCCCAGAAGCTCTCAGAGAGCTTCAAGAAGATCGTCTTCTGTCCCACATCTTGGACTTGCGTGATCTTCGCATTACTTTCGCCCATCTTGTCGGCCGCAGGCAGCTGACGCAGGACACCCGGAAGCTGAAAGTAGCTTCAAGCGCTCGCGATGAGCGCGGGTATGGCCACCCTTCGTCTGGAGCCATACCTCGTTCGGCGGCTAAGAAGCCCCAGACTACTTACGAAGCTGTTGACGCTTCTGTTGCCAGATCGCGACAGCCTTTGGGCAGTCAACTTGGAGCAGCTCAATCGGCTCCCACGAGTTCTCGGAGTTGGGATAACCACTCCACTTCACGAGGAGCTGGCACTTCCCACGGAGGCGCCGCTCTTAGAGTACACACTCCACGTGGTAGTGGATCTCTCCATTTCGGTCGAGGAGAGCAGGATGCGCCCTCGTACGACTATGAGCCCGAGACTCCGAGGTCCACTTCGGAACCGAGTGTCCCACCGGCGGCTGCACCGGAGGATGCTGAGGTTGGTTGTCTCCACCAACGCATCCTCGTGCTTGAGATAGCGCTTGGTATTGGCTTCGGCGGTTCTGCTGCCGCGGAGGCCGGGAATTGTGGCCAGCTGACGGAGCTGCATGACCGCCTGGTTCAGCTGGAGCGCCAGGTCCACGGTCGCGGTGGGCAGATCCAAGGTCTCCACGGTCGGGTTAGTCGCCGCGCTTCTGAGACCGATATGAATGCGGCCTTTGACCAGATCCGTAAGATCTGGGGGATCCTGCGCCCTCAGGCGCCTCGGGCCGAAGCCCCTGCGTATGTGTACGCACGGCCTCAAGCGGAGGCCCCTACCCGCAGCCGTATAACTATGGCTCGTACTCGGCTTTCCAGCCCGGGACTCATCCGTACGGAGCCCCTCAAGCGTATGACCTCGCTCGAGTCAGGCGGTCCCGCGTGGGACTTAGTCTTCTGGCTCTGGGCGCTCGACGGCGCCGGAGACCCAGTCTCGCTTCGAGGAGCGTCTGCGGAGCAGACGGACCCTGAGGGTCGTGGTACCGCTTCAGGCGACCCACGTAAAACGTCGTGTTGGTCGTCGTCGACTTAGGAAGGTCGGTGATGTAGGCGGCACCATGCTTTGCCAGGACTGCAAACGGTCCGATGAAGCGATGCTTCAACTTGTTGCTCCCAACCGAGCTAACTGTGTTTAGTGGTAGGTTTCTAGTGTCTAGTAGGACCATGTCACCCACACTAAACACGTTCATGTGTCCTCTTTCATGTTTGTCCGAGTACTCCTTTTATTTATCTTGTGCCGCTGCCATAGTATCGCGCACACGGCTGATGATATTCAGCCTGGTGTCAACAAAAACCTCTACTTGTTTCCGGAGTGAAACTGGTCTCATGTCCGAGACACGGGAGGAAAGAGTTTTCCGAGCCTCTCCCCCACTTAAAATAGAAAACTCGGTGCTCCCACGTACAGTGAGGGGCACCAGTGGATGACGGAGTCCATTGAGGTAGAACGGGGTAAACCCTGTCGACGTGTGCACCGCGTTGTTGAGTTTGCGCTCAGTTTGCGCTCAACAACGGGCAAGCGCTCAGACCACGTGCGAGGTGCCTCCGCACAGACACTGTGCAGGGTGTCCTAGAGCACGGGGTTGACGCGCTACGTCCGACCATCCGTCTGCGGGTGGTCCGCGGTTGACATGTGCAACCTCGTTCCGAGTAATCGGAACAGCGTTTGCCAGAACGCTGCCGTGAATCGTGGGTCACGGTCAGTGACAAAGGTCTCCGGTAGACCATAATGGCGGATGACGCCATCCAGGAACAGCTTCACACCTTGTTCCCCAGGGACCGTGTCACATACGGCCGCAAGATGCATCATCTTGCTCAACCGGCACACGAACACCAGGATGCCGGTGTTGCCGTGGCCGTCGGCCGGAAGGCCAAAGATGAAGTCGAGACTCATCGACTTCCAACAGTCTGTCAGAACGGGCAGGCTCTGCAAAGGAGCCGATGCGTGCCCTGCGGACTTAACCCGTTGACATGTCTCACATGTCTTCACGTACCGGGCCACCCACTTGTACATGTAAGTCCACCAAAAGGACTGGGAGACCGACTGAAAGGTCTTCTAGCGACCGAAGTGCCTGCTGGATGGCGCATCATGCTCTCCTGGAGGATGTCAAACTTCAGATCCTCGTCGTTTGGTACGACAACTCGTGGTGATACACTTGCTCCACTCGGTAATAGAGCAGGCCATCATGCCACTCATACCGATGCAGCCGTGACCGCTGCCTTGGCGTAAACCATTCGGCCTTGGCATCCTCGCCTGCGGCCATAAAGTGCACCAACGGCGCGAGGGACTCATCGTCCCGATACGTCATGCGTATCTAATCGTACAGATCTGTCGTGACACGTGTGATGTGGGCCAGCTCATAGTCTGGCCTGCGCGACAGCGTGTCGGCAAGCACGTTCAGCTTGCCCGGCTTGTATTCGACGCGGAAGTTGTACTCCATGAAGAAGACAGCCATCTCGCCATCCGTTGGGATAGATGAGTTGGTTGCCGTCTGCAAGGACGCGTGATCTGTGTAGATCACAAAAGGCTGGGCGCCAAGAAGGGGTACCCTGAAATTGACAAGGGCATACTTCATGGGGAGTAGCTCCTTGTCATGAACGGGGTGGTTCCGTTCGGCGGCCTGAAGCTGCCTTGACTGAAACGATATGACTCGTTCATGTTCTTCCGCGTCGGGCTGCAGCAATGCACAACCGAATGCATCGCAGACGACGTTGAGCGGATTCATCTCGTCCGGCAGCACCAGGACTGGGACTTGCTGGAGGCTAGCCTTCACTGCGTCAAAGGCTTCCTGATGTTGGTACTCCCAGCGCCAGTCGGCATTCTTCTTCAGAAGATCCGACAAGGGTCTAGCCAACCCAGCCTATCCTGCGCTATACTTGTGGAGGTAGTTGGCCAAGCCCAGGTACCTTCTGAGGTCCTTCTGGGACAGTGGCGTGGGTCAAGCCGCAATGACTTTGACCTTCTCAGGGTCGACCCTAACGCCGTCATTGCTGACAAAGCAGCCGAGAACCTTGGTCTCTTGTGCCGCGAATACGCACTTGTGGATGTTGGCATAGAGTTTGTTCACTCTCATGACCTCCAACACTCGACGGAGATGCTTCAGATGCACCTCCATGGCCGTCTGGCTTTCCTCTGCACGGCCGTGGACGAATATGTCGTCGAAGTACGTCTGCACGTACGCACGCAATGGTCTGACTAGCTGCGTGACCAGGCGATTGAACGTTGCCGGGGCATTCGACAGGCCCTGTAGCATAACAAGCCACTCCCAAAGCACCGCTTGGAGTGCTTACCACTGTAAGCGGGATGTCGCTTTCGCGCATCAGGATCTGATAGTATCTGTAATGGGCCAACTCTGTGTCCACTACTTCGGCTTACACGTTAGCGCACGTATACGAGGAAGCGTAGTTTGCTTAAACTTAGGTTAACTATACTTTCGTCCGAAAGTATAGATTTACTAAAATAAGAAAAGCTAAAAGCCGTTTTGGGTTAAAATGAGAGCTGTTATTTATGATTTATGTCTGGACTGGGTTTCCTCCTAAACTGATATCCTATATGAAAGGTATTCTGCCATCCGATGGCTGTCAGAACCCTGCTAATCTAATTGGTAGAAAGAAATGCTTATCTACCAATAGGAAGCCTAAATGCAGGTCTGCAAAGTGTAACCATTGGTGTGTCTTACACCAACGTTCGAGAACCCTCCATGTAACCAAGTGGCCACGTGTAGCCGCTTGTGTGTAACCCCGTTACAGTATCAGTACAACTCGCACTCGGTCATGTTGTTTAACAACATCCTTTCGTGGGATAGGTATCTGGGTCGGCACCGTTGCGCTGTTCAGCTTGTTAAAAGCGCGAACTAGACGCCACTTTCCGTTCGACTTTCGGACACCGAAAGTAGGTGTCGAGTGCGGGGACTTTGACTCTCGCGCCATGCCCGCCTTCGCCTTGGTAGCAAAGAAGGCGTCAATGACGTCGCACTGCTCGCGAGGCAGTGGCCACTGTCTAGTGACACAGTACTTTGTACCAGGAACGAGGTCGATATCGTGCCGAACTCCTCGATCCGGTGGGGTCCTTTGACACCATCTCCTTCATCAACGGGTACACCGGATCCGTAGGGTCCTTAAGGATCTCGGACCCCAAGCGCGATACTTGATGATTCTTGAAGTCCTCCAGAACGTCTTCGTCCATGACAGAGGATAAGTTCAATTCTTCCACGGTGGTCTCCCGCCTTATGAGAACCATCTCCCCGGCCTTTAACTCGGCCAAGAAGTCTTCCGCCTTCAGCTCTTCGACGTTCAGGAGTTCTGCTACCTTGGGCAGCGGCTCCAAGTGGATGCCTGCTGCCTTTACTCGGTGACCAGTCTCGCCATCGAAGACGTGATAACGCTCTTCGGCCGGCCGTGTTGGAGGGACTCGGGCCCTGGGTTCCGAGTCGCTTGAAGCGACGTCGGTCTGAAGTGACTTCAGACCCGACTTTGCGGCGGCGACTGGTACTGTTGCGTGGTGCATCGTTCCCCACGCCGTTGGATGTCTCAGTGGCGACATCGAGAGTCTCATTGACTCCGTGTGGAACTTGGTTACCCACACAGGAAGCGCGCCTCGCGTCTTCTCCGCCAGTTATGGTCTGGTCGACCTCACGTGGACCTAGGTTACCCACCTGGTCGGCGCCACCCGGCGCCACCACAATCGGAGTCTTGTCCGCTGGTCTAGACTCCAGCGAAGGTCGGGGCCTGTCCGTCGAGGACTGCCGCACGCGGTCGGGCACAGCACCTGCTGTACCCGCTCCTAGAGAGTTGCATAATACGTCGGCGACTCACAAAAACTCTTCTGACGCTCCTGCATGCTGGCAACCCTTGCGGGTGCCCCAGTTTCTGGCAAAGGTGGGAACATGACTCACCAATGCTCTGTCAGACACTGAGGGCCGGCTAGCCCCGATAGCTTTGCCGCGCCAATCAATCCGAGGCTCGTGCTTCTCGAGCCAGTGCATACCCAGGATCAAGTCATACTAGTCCATGGCAAGGACGGTGAACCGTTCCGTGCTGTTGAAGTCCTCGAACCTCACAACAAGGTCTATGTGGACCTTAGGCACGATGATCACCTTACCGTCCGCCAGCTGTACCGAGACCGATCCGTTTCCTTTGCTTTCTCGCAGAGCATCGGCCAACTTGTCGATATTACCAGCGACCCTTGAGCGCAAAGGGCTTCGGAGGGAACCGTTTCTTGCGAACCCCCGCAGGACAGGTGCGTGTCATATGTCCAAGCTTGTCACAGCTGAAGCAGCGAATGTTTTGCTGCTCGGCGAGCCCAAGTTCCATAGGAACTGGCCCGCTAGAGGCATCGCGGCTTGATGGAGTCGCGCCTCCTGGCCACGCCACGACCGGCGTGCGCGCCTGGTGGTAGCTGTACTCCTCCTGAAGAGCGACTTGAATGGCCTCTTCAAGCGTGCTCGCCTGCACCCGGAATAGCTGGGTGCGGGCTGGGCCTACCTTCAGGCCGTCCATGAACACCGTCATCTCGATGTATTCAGAGTGTGGATTTCCCACAAGTGATGCAGTGAGCTCCCACATCTCTTTAATGTACTCGTGCAGCTCACGCCTTCCGTGCTTCCATGACAGGAAGCGTGACCGCTAACGGTACTCATAGTTCGCCGGTAGGAACGCGGCTCGAAGCTGTTCACACAGCTGAGCCCAGGATGCGAAGCATCCCGGCGACGTCGCTTCCCGCGTGTACGCCCAGCTCTTAGCACGACCGCTAAGGTTGGAGAGGGCAAACACCACTCGGAGCGACTCGGAAGTGATGAGAGCTGCCTCCATGATGAGCTCAACCTCCCGAACCCAGAAGTGGAGGTTCTCGCATTCCATCCATTCGCGCGGGTTCACCTTCAGCCTCAAAGGCTTCGGGTGGGCCGGCTTCGGCTCCACTGCAGCGGACTACAGGTTTCCCCGCACAGGGGCGATCAGCCCCCGCTCGTAGGTGTCGAACGCATTCACGCGCTTGACTTGCTCGGCCGGCGTCGCAGCCGCCAAGCTCTGCAAGGCATCCATGCCGAAGATGCCTGCCATCGTTTGAACCGACTCGAACTGCGAGTCGTTCAGATGAGGGAACTCATTCTAGTCCATTTTGCTAGGACCCAGAGGTTCAGGTAGCCTACCCGCGTAGGCGTGGATTGACTACAAGTGCTACCAGGTGTGACGAGATCACACAGTACATTGCGCTGAGGAAGTGCTATCTTCTGAGAGTATACAAACTCTCTGTGAACGGCAGTTCACTGGTCCTTTGGTCGGAAGGACGATGTACCAAGAGGTAGGTAAGTTTAAGACTGAGTGTTTTTATTGGTGGTTCTGAATGCTTATACATACTAACTGTAAGTCACCAATAATGGAATCTAGATGTTATTTTATTGGTTGGCCGCGAGGGCATGTATCCATGATATCGATGACGTGGCCGTGGTGTTCTCCACACCACTCGCCACTCCGAAGAGCGAATGGGCACTCTTCGTGTAGCCCCGTTACAAAATACGACATTTCTGCCAACGTAAATGAAAACGCTGAGGCAAGTTTATATTAAATGTAAAACAAATTATCCCCAATCTCCACGTTCGTTCAGGCAGAAAGCAGTTTAATGGAAAAACTGCTAATCTCACTTGAAATGATTCAAGCGACGGTTCTATTAAAAAAAAACTCCCCCTCTATCTCATATCAAATACGACATATCTGCCACCGGCATAATACGTTCTGCACGTAAAGGTGGTTCAAGCCGTTAGGATTTCTTCCGAAAGCAATTACGCGTACTGTATGTCCTAGTAGTTTAACACCTCCTACATCCAAATCACATATACGTTGAATCGAAGCTAAGAGAAAACGCTGATTTAAGTCCATGTACAAAGTAAAATATAAAACACACGCAGATCTGTCCATCACGTGATGCTTAATCCGACGCTCGTGAACTAATGTCGGACAAGTAGCAGCTACGACGGGTTGACAGGCTTCTTGACCGGCGACACCTCCCTCGCGCATCACTTTCGCGTCCTCTTCATCGGTGATCCTAACGTCAACTCTCCTCCTTTATCCTGGAGGCTGTCCTTCCGGTTCTTGCATTTGACGGAAGGGTGGTCCACGCTAGTAGAGCTTTCTGGTTGATGTTCGAGTGCCACCGGTGCGTTCGAATTCGATCGAAGGTCTTCGCCACGAGCCTGAAGGTCGGCATCGCCAACAACAGTCCCCGAGTAGACAAAGGTACCGTTATTAGACGCGCTCGCATTTGGATGCTTCCACAGGGGTTGCCGTACAGCAACTCAAGCGAGTGCACTTTCAAATCTGTGGCTGAAGCCAGCTCGGTAGTTGATAGTATTCATCGCCGCATCGTGATTCTTTCAGATAGTCAATGCAAAGACGTACTTACCCCACCGAGCTGGATCGATTGTCTTGAGATTCTGCTTAATGTCGACGCTTCCTCGATCGAGGTACGTGCCATGACCCAGCTCGTTTTTTTTTTTACCTGGTGCCGGATTTTGGCTCTGGCGAGTCGATTCGGGATATTACACATGGACTCCCCTGCGTCGAGCACCTCCTGGTCAGTCGGCTCACTCACCGCTGCGGTTACTGGTATTTCCTCGCATGTAGTAGGATCATTGACAGTATACCCAACGTCTCCGACTACGTCGTGTCCGTTACAATCGGCGTGTGAGGTATTTCTTCCGGAGCCGACTCTGCTTCACTTAATTCGACCATTTACGTAGCTGCTAGATAGATATCCTCGCCCTTCGTACTTGTATTTGGTAATGGAGAGTGGATCTGGTCGTCGGCCAACACAGAGTCGTCAAGAGTGGCGTTGCTGGACGCCCCATCATTGATGTCTACTGCCACCACCAGCTCGTCTCGATCCTCCTCCGATTGCGAGCTCTCTGGTACAATACTCCAACATCTACGACGGTGCTCACGCATCGAGGCTTCGATTGCACTGCAAATCGCGGCTGGTAGCGCCTGATTGAAGGCGCTGGATCGAGTTGGAGCCGCGCACTGCCCTGGAATCAGACTGTAGATGCGCAACTTGGGCCAAAGCGCAAAGGCTGGCCTGAACCGGTTCCCAAATCGGTCTAGAGACAGCTTCAGCATTATATCTCGTGGTATCAGCCCACAGATATGGGATATTCTGCGTCGGTATCCTGGTCGAATCGCAGGACGACCGACGTGCGATGCCCTCGCGGGTCGCCTGCTACGAAGGCTATAGAGCAATACTCTACAGTATCCCTAGCGCACAGGCTGGCAGGATGAAGCTCAGAGGCGCTGCATGGTCGGTAGGTATGCGGAACGCAGCGCCGTGGTGCTGGTGCTGGGCCAGATTGAATAAGTGATTTCTGTGTGGCACCAGCAGCCACGCAGCTCTACCAACATTCGGCTAACAATCGCGCCACCGCATAGCAGCCTTATTGATCGCCGCTTCGCGACTGGGAAGGGTTTGGGCAACGATACAGTGAGCAGAAAGTCAGATCGTGCCTGCCTCTTTGCTGCTGGTGTGCTGGCAAATTGTCTATGAGTTTACGTGTTTGTCAGATCGGTACGTGTGATTCTAACGTTTTCTCGTGCACACGTGGCCAGCTTTTATACACATTTCTGCGGTTATCTATTACGCAATCCTCCGTGCACAAATGGCATTAGTACTGCGTTCTTTTGCAACCCTCGCCAATATATCTTGCTTTTTGTATTACCAAGGGTTGCAAAACCGCTCCAGTTTCGACTCTCTTGGTGCAACCCAAGTTGTATAAGGTCCCATCTGTTTTGAAACTGGATACGCAAACCGTCTGACAAATGGGGGGGGGGGGGGGTAACGGAGACGAGCGGGTGCGAGCGCGCGTAGGCTGTAGCAAACCCGCGCGGGGTGCCCGCGAAGCAGGGCCACGTGGTATTTGCGGAGGCGGGCCGAGCACCTCAGCGAGGCGAGCACTGCACTCTCCAGGTGAGATAAAAAAAATTATCGCAGGAGCGCAGCGACTGCCTTTGCGGAGCGTTGCTTTAGCACGTGATGACATTCGTCCTCTCCCCGCAAGCAAATCCTAGATAAAACGAGGAGATGAGCAGTTATCTTGATTAAAATAACGAAACGGTGTTCTGCCTGGCACGAGACGGTATGCGTATCCTCTGTCTTTATTTTGGCGTCGTATTGGAAGCTACCGTCAGTGGCCAATCAGATCTGCTGATTTCTAGAAATACAGTAATATACCCATTTTAAAATGTATTTTAGTATTTAAAAACTGTGCAAACCATAAATGGGTAACAACACCAAAAAAAGATCATTTTAAGTTGCTTGTCACAAAAATATTTGTGCTTCGTTAGCCATCACAAATCAATCTTCCAGGCCAATCATGAGAGGTAAGCCCTGGCCTAGATCGTCTACATCCCTGGTGGGTTTAACGCTTGTTGTGCCGCATGTCAGGCGCCCAGGAGGTGATCGAGCTGTTCAGCAGCAGCGATGAGTCCTCGTCCAGCGACTCAGAGCCGCGTCGATGCGCCCCACGCCGCAGCAGTAGTGAGGAGGATAAGGTGCAACTTAAACCTGCTAAGCGCCGTTTGGTGGGCCACTCGAGCAGGAACAAGCACGCAGCCCCCAGTAAGAGTGAGAGCGGTCAGAGCAATGCGGACAGCGACGAAATCGAGCAGAGACTGGCGCAACTGCAGCGCTCGAGACGTTCTCCGGCGCCCAAGAAGGTTAAAGTTGCGCTAACGAGTCGTACCAGACACAACCCCAGAGCGGACGGAGAGATGCGTGAGATAATGGAAGGCATGAGTTTCTACGAGCTACAGGCTCAGCAGCAGATGATGGAGCGGATCCAGGCCCAGAACCGTCGAAAAGCCCAGCAAAAGTCCGTGAGCAAGGACAAGGTGAATGTAGCAGAGCTCGAGGCCCAAAAGAGGGCGCTGAGCCAGTTCTACATGCAAAAAGCGCGCAAATTGGCGCCACAGAAGAGAAAATTGGACAGTGGGAGTGAGGAAAGTGATGAGAAGGAGAGCAGTGATGAGGAATGGGAGACTTTTACCAAAAAGGCGGCCCAAAGGGAAGCTTTGCGCCGACAGAAGGAAAATGCGGCGGTAGGGAGGAACATGGGAGCTCGGCCGGTGGGAAAGGCTCGCGGCTCAAAGCCGAAGGCTCAAAATCCTCCGACGAGCAGTGACACTCACAAGTTTAAGCGTAAGCAAGCAGCCCGGAAAATGGCTTCAACCAAGCCTCAAGCGCAGCAGAAACGTACCGTTCTCGCTGTGAAACCCAGCAAACTGATGCGGAAAGGTAAAACTGTCGATATAAAACCCAGCAAAACGAGGCCACGGAGCAGCTCGAGTGAAGAAGAGAGTGAGCAGGAGAGCGACCAGAAAAGTGAAGAGGAAAGTGAAGAGGACGAAGTGGAAGTGATTGCGCCTCCGTCGAAGGCAAATCGGCTCGAAAAAACACCTAAACGGTCAGATGATGCCGCACCTCCGAGTAAAAATCAGCGTGAAACCCCTCAAACTGACGTACAGGCTACTTTACGGCTGCATGGAACGAGCGAGATGCAGTATATAAAGGATAAACTGTCCTTTGCGCAGTTGCAAGAGCAGGAGAAGCTGATGGCGTATTTTAGGGCCCAGAAACGGCGTAAATCGACTGCCGTGTCCAAAGGAAATGGACCCAGTACGAATGGTACAAATAGTACAGCCAAGACAAATGGAGCAGCCAAGACAAACAGCAGTGGCCGTCGAGCTCGGATGGGGGTCAGTAACGACAAGGAGACGCCCGAAGCTTCATCGTCGTTGTCATATATCGCCCCGCCCGCTCGAAGCGGATTCTTGGCGTCAAATGCATTGTTCGTCTCTTTGGCTGATTGCCGAGCTACACCCGCTGAGAAGCCTACGAACCCTGTCATCCATTCGACAGCTTGGCGACGTTTAGTCTTCGAAGAAGCACCACCTAATATCCTTCAGGGCGTGGCGGCAATCCCATATTCTTCTGGTACGTACTTGACAAATAGTGTCGCTGTGCTTATTGCTGGCTGATGAATTGCTCTCTAGGCTCCGATAAACCTCTGTGGGACTACGACAGAACGGGAAAACTCAAGAGAAAATGCAAGTTTGTAGATGCAGTGGGCCAAGGAGTTGCCATAACGGAGGATAATTTCGAGATGCAGGTGAGGAAGGCGGATGCTTACGGGCGACCAGTTGATTTATCCCCAGGAGTACGCGAGCTTCTGATGAACTCATTATTGTGTTATGCTGCTTTTTCTTTAGCCTCCAAGTCAGTCGGAAATCAACAGCCAAGTGCGAGATTTGGTGGACCAAGAGCTGCCGCACATTCAAAAGTGTCATGCACGCAGAGTGCGTCATATTGTGAGAGATACGAGGAAACAAGTCTCTGATTATCTCCAGGCCCATCAAGTTCTTCAAAGTGAACGGTACAGACGCCTCCAGTGGTCGGAAATCGCAAGTAAGTATCTGCCTTTTAATGTCGTTTTCTAGTAGCTACGACCTCACATTCGCTCGGATTCTTTTGTACTGGATACAGACCACCAGTCCTGGTTAGATATCGCTCCTATCGAGCGTGCCACGGCCAAGCGGGTGTTGCAGAATCCTACACACACTGTCCATCCATACAATTATCTGGTTGGAGACGTGCAGTACGTTGTGCACCGAGACCAATCACCCCTCGCGTCTTTGGTGTATCCGGAGACTGTGACGCACCTGCCGAACGACATCACCCCCATCCGTCGCTCTTTCGCTATGATTGGTATCCGGAAGAACGCCTTTGTTGAGGACGACCCCATTCTAAGATACGTGCCGTATCTGGGCGACGGAGAGCGCATGGTGATCGATAACAATCTCTACACGGAGACGACTATGAGCAAAGAGCGTCGGATCGCGGTGTTTGGTGAAGGGGAGGAGCTGAAGGTGCTAAACCCTGGCGCACGAGATGACGAGATTATGGAGTATCTCTTGCGAGTTATTGTGGGGAAATGTGGCGCCACAGAGCAAGTCTTTCTGGCTCTCCAACACGAAGCAGGCTTCGACCGACCACGCATCGATTACTGCGCAATGAAGGAGATTTACAAGGCCGAACAACGCACGACAAGTCGAATCGCTAAAGTAAGAGACCTGCTTGCACCTCGACAAGAGTCCTCCGCGTGTAGAGAAGCGCTACGCAGGCTGTCGCAGCCGTGTTGGTTTCTCCAAGATACAGAAGATCAGTCATTATCTGTGAGGCTACAGCCTCCTTTGTCCGTCTTTGAATCAAACTACGCCCAAGTTCCAGACGCTCTGGGCATACGCGATCTCAAGACGTTCGAAGGGCTGGCCGAGTGGCATCGGGACCTCTTCTGTCGACGGTGTTTCACCTATGATTGCGCCGAGCATGGAATCCAGAACCCTCAGCGCAGTATTCGTGCGGATCCAGTCTACCCGATGATCTCTGTGCCGTGTCTTGTGCTACCTAGACGAGAGGTGCCCGTACAAGAGAGCGAAGCAGATAAAAGCTCGACTTCTTCGGCTTCGCCAGATAGCGCAGAAGTCATCGAGCTGAGCAGTTCATCGTCGGAAGATGAAAGCAAGAGCCAGGAAACACTAGCGACTCAGCTGGAGCCACAACCTGCCACGGGATATCGTCGATCGAGACGTACTCAGACTCGGATCAGCTCGCAGGCGACCAATAGCTTGGTGACGCAAGAGAAACTATTGGAATCGGAGCGACTTGCTGAGCTGGAGAAGCTCCGAAAGAGACGCGAGAAGTTTGCACGATCGGCAGATAAGTCCGAGTATCTGGACAATTCGTACCTGCCCGCTGTGACGTCTACACTGAAGAAGTTGCTGTCCAAGACACAGGCGTGTTGCCCCTCGTGTTGGATCTCTGCAGTCGATACGGACTCAGCTGAAAGATATCCACCTTTGAAGCAGGTTGATGCCGTTCTAGTTCGTAAGCTAGCGTCGTCGCTCGGACCAAACGCGTGTGTTATCTCAGCGATTCTCAAGAGTCCAAGCTGCTCATGTGCTCAGATCTCTAGGTTCCTGACGGAGGAGAAGAGACGACGAGACAGCGGAGACGACTTGGGAGCTGACAGTGATATGTCTATCCCAGCTGAAAGACAGCGCAAAGGACGACGTCATAGCTCTGGAGTGGGCTCGAACAGGTCTCTGGCCAAGCGTGTGCGGGAGCAACGCAGCTACGACCGCGAGAAGAAGCTCAGCTACAAGCCGTGCAACCACGACGGAGTCTGCGACGAAACGTGCGACTGCACCAAGCGCAACCACTCTTGCAACCGAGCGTGTTCCTGCCCTCGAGACTGCCCCAACCGATACCAGGGCTGCAAATGCTCAGTGGGGAACTGCCATACGTCAGCGTGTCCGTGCTGGAAATCAGGACGAGAGTGCGATCCCGACTATTGCTTCACGTGCGGAGCCAGCGACGCGGCAGTCGCCGCCTTCCACTCGGGTTTCAAGTCTTGGAGCAGCTACAATCTCAATATTTGTCAAAATATCGACATGCTGCGGGGGAGTATCCAGAAAAACGTCGGCGTTGCGTTCTCGGCGACGCACGGGTGGGGCGCGTACGCGCTGGAGCCGATCCGCAAGGACGAGTTCGTGCTGGAATACACGGGAGAACTGATCTCGGATGAGGAGGCGGAGCGGCGAGGCGCCATCTACGACCGCAAGTCGGTCAGCTACTTGTTCGGTGTCAATAGCGACTATGTGGTGGACGCGGCCAGGAAAGGCAACAAGGCCAAGTTCGCCAACCACAAAACCAAGGAAGTGGCGAACCTGGACGTTAGGATCATCGCTTCCAATGGAGAAGACCGCATTGGATTGTATGCGAGCGAAGCTATTGAAGTGGGCGCGGAACTGTTCTTCGATTATGGCTACACACACGACAGCGCTCCTACGTGGAGCCAGCATGACAAGCCCAAGCCTGAGAAACGTGTATACGACGTTGTCGATGACGAGAACGAGTGGGAGTATGTGGCTTGCTTTGTTTTTTTTTGGGGGGGGGGGGGACAAATGTGAGCTTGGGGATTGACGTTTTGTGTTTTTGTGTTGCAGACAATGGGAATAAGGTGGTAAAGGTGCGCCCAGTAAGGTGGTTTTGTGAGGAATTGGGATTTTATCCATTTGGAAAAATAGGCACAAGCTCAATAGTCAATCTCTGGAGGGTATGGAGCAGTTACCGAAGCTGCGTGTTTGAAATGTTAATATCTTTTTTTTCTGTGGCGTTAGATATACCAACTCGATCTATCGCCTCAGAATTCGTCAAAGCTCTGGTTGCAATGCATGCCGACAATCCACAGTCTATGGTTGATTCCAGTGGTCGTGGACAACGGGTGTTTTCACGCACACATGCATCATCAGGTGCACGTAATCGTCAGTGGAAGACTCATGCTGATGCGGTGATTGGCATATGCACACACTGGATTGTGCACATGGTGGGATTACGAGGCCGCGTAAGCCACCCCAGTGCACAATCCGGTGTATATGCGCATCTGATGCTGCTGCAGATTCAATAAGCACCAACACAAGCGAAGATCGAGCTCACTTTTCGTTTTACTGCCAACGAAACCAATTACAAGCAACAACCGACCATGTCTACCGATAGCGCCACCCCCACCAAGATGACTTACCGTTTCCTGGGTAACTCTGGACTGCTCGTGTCCAAGATGGCACTCGGAAGCTGGATGCTCTTCGACGAGAAGCACACGGTCGACGCCTGGTACGAGATGATGAAGATCGCGTTCCAACACGGCGTCAACTTCTACGACAACGCCGAGGTGTACGGCAGTGGTCAAGCTGAAGAAGTCATGGGCGAGGCCATTCAACGCGGTATCGCCGGCGGCATCTGGACTCGCGAAGACCTCGTCGTGACCACCAAGATCTTCTTGGGCACCAAGGGATGGGAAGAGCCCGGCCCCAACGCCCAGGGTATCAGTCGCAAGCACATCGTCGAGGGCACGAAGGCCTCGCTTCGTCGCATGCAGCTCGACTACGTTGACGTCCTCTTCTGCCACCGACCCGAGCAGTACACGCCCATTGAGGAGACCGTACGTGCCATGAACTACGCTATCCAGCAAGGCTGGGCCTTCTACTGGGGAACCAGCGAGTGGAACGCCTCGGACATCGTCGAAGCTTGCGAGATCGCCGACCGTTTGGGCTTGATCCGTCCCATTGTTGAGCAGGCTCAATATTCTCTTATGGAACGTTCCAAGGTCGAGTTCGAGTTCGCGCCGCTGTACAACAAATACAAGCTGGGATTGACGACGTGGGCTCCTCTGGCCAACGGAATCCTCACGGGCAAGTACAGTGGCGGTGTGACGGACGGCACGCGGTTCGCTGACCCTTTCTTCAAGAACATCTTCGGTGACACGTTCGACGACCGCGTCGCCAAGGCCGACAAGCTCAAGCTGATCGCGGATGAGATCGGATGCTCACTGGCACAGCTCGCTATGGCCTGGTGTATCTCTAACGAAAACGTATCGACGGTTCTTGTGGGTGCCAGTCGCCCGTCTCAACTGGAGGAGAACCTCAAGGCGATTGAGTTTGTGGACAAGTTGACGCCAGAGGTGAAGACTCGCATGAACGAGATCGCGACGTTCGTCCCGCAAGCGCCCAAGCAGGACCCACTGGCTACGTTCCGTGCGCGCTGGCTGTAGACGCTCTGTAGTGATCCCGAGAGATTTTTTTTTTTGTCGTGTAGAGCAACGAACCTCTAAGGATAATGAACGAATTGGTTTTCGGGAACGTCTCCACAGTCCAGTGTGTTTGATGAGTTTTGTTAAGGCCCGTTAGACCTTTGCGTGTACCGGTAGTTGCTGTGTGGCCGTGATGATCTGTCTGATCTTTGAGATTTCGTCAGCGCAAAGCCCCTCATTAATCCATCAGGTCAGCGTTGAAATCATTTAGTGAACTCAGAGTCGTTGAATCACGCAGAACGTTGTTCACGGGGTTTCCTAGTTTTCTTTCTTGGTTGTTCGAAACATCTACCCACGAATTCTTAGATAAAAAAACGACTGTAGCGAGTTCTCCTCTTCACACCACTCGATCGCTCATACTTTCGTCACGAATTGCCCCCTCCAACTTCTCACTCTCAGACGCAGCAGTCCCGCTACTCTCCGTATCAAGAGAGATCTCAATATATGACGAGCGCTTCCACCACGACTTCTCGAGTCGCCACTGGATCCCTTTTCCCTTAAACTTTTTCTGCTCGTTCATGCGTCGCAGTTGCAGCTGCAGACGACTCTCAGCCTCCTGAACTTGAGTGCCAGCGCAATAGAGTGACAACCCCAGTGTGCAGATGCAGCAGCCGTAGCCGAAGCCTTTGCAAGGCATACACGGCCAATGGTCCATCAATGCGTCATTGATGATGGCTATACTCTTGTCAAAGTCCTCGCGAGACATCAACGCCCGCAGCCGCTCAGACTCCGGATACTCTTCGTCGTAACTAGACGCCAAACCATCGACAAACACTTCGCCCGTGGGCTTGAGCACCGCCAAGCGTTCGCGACTTGATGCCATGTTCCGCCCTTATCTGAGACCGTGAGGACAATCGATTTTTGTGTATGTTGGACCAAAATCTGAAGCTATGCTGCCTTTTTTCCTTCTAAACTGTACATGTAGCCATGTATCTAATCTTCGCGTCGTTTTGCGAGCAATTGCAGTATTATAACAGAGACCCAAGGCGTGAAGATGCCGAGCGAGAACTCTCTGGACAGCATTCGGTCTCCTAGATCGCACCATGGAGCGCGTCAGAGCTCCAGCAGTCACATGTCGGAGCCTTCAGCTCGAAACTGGTATCTACATCGACTGTACCTACGCTCTGAATTCAAGGAATGCCTGCGGGTGATTGAAGGAGTGTTGCGAGAGCATCAGGGACTGAGTGAGTACCCGTTGTACGTCAAGGCTCTGATCCTACGTCAGTCCGGACGAATCCAAGAGAGTTTGCAGCTATTCCAAGCTGCAGCGTGTCTGAATCCGGAGAACAAGGAGAACCTCAAGCAAGTCGGAAGATCGCTCTACCTGTTGGGCAAGCACACGGCTGCCATTGAGGTGTACGAGGAGATCCTGACCATGGGACGTGTAGATGACTGGGAGATTTATCATAGTATGGGGCTATGCCACATGTACCTCAAGGACTACGATCGCGCGGCGCAGAATTTCCAGCGAGCGAACACCATCAACCGCCATGACGCGACCTTCCTCCAACTGGGCAAGGTGCACACCCTTCGGGAGGACTTTAAAGCTGCGATCAACGTCTATTTGGAGGCGTTAGAGTTCTCACCGGAGAATCCGGAGATCTTAACGACACTCGGACTACTCTATCTGCGTGTAGGCGAGAACTTTCGAGCCTTCGACTACTTGGGCAACTCGCTCACTCACGACCCGCGCAACCCAAAGACCATTCTAGCTGCAGGCTCGATCATCCAGGATCATGGGGATATGGACGTTGCCCTTGTAAAATACCGCGTGGCCGCGGCTCAGACGCCCAATTCGGCACAACTATGGAACAATATCGGCATGTGCTTCTTCGGTAAGCAGCGCTACGTGGCGTCCGTGGCCTGCCTCAAACGTGCGCTGTACTTGGACCCGTTTGAGTGGATCACGTCGTACAATTTAGGCCTCGTACACCTTAATACGGGCCAGTACGCGTCGGCTTTCCACTTCTTCAGCGCCGCCATCAACCTTAAACCGGACTTCCCAAGCTCGTACATGTACTTGGCCATCACGCTGAGTCGCCTGGACGATTTCGAGAACGCTTGCAGTGCGTTCGACAAGGCCATCGAGATGGAGAGGTACGGCCTTGTGGCAATGGATGTCTTGCTAGCTCAAAATGACTGACGATGCTTGCTGTGTGTTCTTGGTTTGGAGGACCTAGAGACCACATGTTCCACCTCAACTACGCCATCACGCTGTACAACAACGACGAGATGGAGCGAGCCAAGGTGCAGTTTGACCGCTTCGAGGAGATCTTCGAGGGTCTGGACGAAGAGGCCCGCTCAGCCGACCCAGAAGTGCAGGAGCAGCGCCAAGCTCTGTTAAATGCGCTGGTAGACTGATGTAGCCGGACAATGCCTTAGCTGCAAGAGCGCTGTATTTGGAAGGGATTTTTATTTAATCTCAATGCATTGAAACGACTTCAACAAAGCTGCATTTGCCAATTTTTCTTGCATGATTGTGGATAAAATTTTTTTGGATCCGCGTCCTTCAACGTCCTTCTAGGATGTGTGATCAGTAACAGCCAACGGCGACGAAGTAGAATTTCTCACCTGCGTCGCAGATGCTTAAACCGCCTCCAAGACGAGAGGGATGACCTCGCAATTGGCTGGATGAATTCGGATACCCAAGACGACAGCGCACACCGATTCCATGAAGCCAGAGTGTGTCACTACAGCAACGTGCTGCTCCGGGATCTCGCGGAAGAGCTCCAGCAAGAAAACCTTTGCACGAGCCTGCATCTCTTCGTCTGTCTCGCGGTGCGTCGGTGTCCAGAGCAAGTCGTTGTCGTCCTTGATGGCTGAAAAGTCCACGGCCGGAAACTTGCGCTTCAGCTCTGAGACCGAGCGCCTCTTATCGCATGTGTGACAGCCAAGGATTTCGCGGCAACTTTCGATGCAGACGAACGGCCCATCGGGCACCTGGTCCTTGGTAAAAAAGTTCTGGGCTGTCTGGATCGCTCGGGAGAGCGGCGACACTACCACCCGCTCAATGGGTGGCATGCCTCTCTCAAGCTCTGCTTTCACACTACTCGGTCCTTTGCTCTGAGCGTCATTGACACCGAATGGCGTGAGATCTGCGTCCAGATATTTCTCCTGGAACGCGAGCTCGGATTCCCAGCGCTCGGCGCCGAATTCGTTGGCCGTGGCGTTATGGATGCCCTCGGCGTGGCGCACAAAGTACACAACCTTGACTCGCCTTGGGACATTCGTCGTGTCTGCCTCGGGTTTCTCTAGTTGGGCGATTTTCCGTTGGAACTCGTCCCACGACGGAAATTCGAGCTGGAAGCGCTTGAAGAGCGACACGGTCTCCGAACTGTTGACGGGGGGGTTCGGAGCGAAAAACCCTTCGACCGCTCGGACCGAAGTGGGAGCAGCGGCGGCAGTGGCAGTTCCGTCGGCATTGGCAGCGCGATCCAGCTCCGTCGTCTCGGTCATTTTTTTCTGATTCACACACAAATGCGGATGTGACAATGACGTTCGGCGAGCAGTCCGTTTACGATCCCCTGTCAAAAATGATACCGGTATTCACGAATCTGACGAATTTGCGTTTTTATCGATTTGGGCACAAGCATTTAGCTGGTCGAGACGTCAATGGTACCATTCCCCCGAAACACTGAAATCGAGGCGACTTTGCTCTAGCAGCGAAGGAGTCGTCGCTGACGCAGACGCTGGGGCTGCAGAAGCAAATCTATACCGCTGCATGCGCAGGATGGGCCGAGCGTGCGGTGATTCACCGCAGTACATGTACCGGTATGTAGATCGATTAGAAACCGATGCCACCGATAGCTGTTCATGTACAACGACGACCAACTTCTGCGACACCCAGCGCAGGCAGCTTCAACATCCACCACCTGGCGATCGCGCGAAGAGCACGGAGTCCACCAACAAGGCAAGACACTTTGCCATGCAGGCATCGACAATCTCTGCGCGTTGTAGGCAGTAGTCTGGGACGGAATAGCAGACACGAGAAAAGGGCATACACTGTTTCGGTGTGACGTGTTTAATTCTTAATTCGTGCAAAAAGGTGGGAGACCTGCTCCTCGACTCTATCGGCGACGACGGTGTTCATCTCCAAGGATTCGCGAAGAAGTTTGGTAAATTGCAAAGCACTGCAAGCACACAGCAAAAGCGTGGCGATGTGGCGCTTAACTTGTCTTGATTGTGGCCGATACAGGTGCTTTACTGTACTGTACAAACAATTTGTCTGAAACGAAACGCTACGCGACAATTCCAGCCAATCAGGAAGTCCTCAACTTGACTAGTTCGATTAGCTCCGATTCCTGTCGCATACAAATCCCAAGTATAATCTTTGTTTTTTTTCTTCGAAAACTAGAAAACCATTGTGCGATTACGATGACAGTCAAGTTTGAGACTTGCACCATTCTCTCTTTTGCCAACAAGCAGCCACATCCGAACTCAACAGACAAAAATGACACAGAGCCCCACCAAGAAGAAACTTAACCGAAACAGCCCTGACAGCAGAGCGCCCGAACAGAAACGCGTGCGACTCAGCCCGCCCATACTGCCCAAGGTGTCGGCGTCCATGCCGTTGTCGCTGCCGCCACTGCCACCGCTAAGGACCATCGCTCCGAAACCCGTCACAACTTCTGTATCCCCAAAAACGTCAGCCACGGAAAAGAGCAACGCGCACATGCTGGCGGAGCTGCGACGCAAATACCTGGGCGACATCGGCATGGTCATCCAGGAGCTTAAGGCCGTGCTGACCTACGGCCCCGGGTCAGCCTGCCCGGACGCACCCGTGACGCCGTCGGTTGTGCTCAAGCTCGTGCGCACCGTCCAGACACTCGAGAAGCTTCACGCGCTGCTACTGATGAATCCAGCTCGACTGCGTCTGGTGTCAGTGGCCCAGCTGGAGACCGTCGAGCAGCAGATCAAAATGAACCTCCTCCCGCTCGCTACTTTACTCCGTAGCTTCGACGGCGAGAAAAAAGCCAAAAGCTCGCAAGTGACGTCACCAATGGGCAACATCAAGAAGGTAGACCAGGGCTGGAACGACCAAAGTGACACGGAATCTCCGCGCTCACCGTCAGGAGTTTCTGTGTCACCACTGCCTCAACACGATTGGCGCTTCCTGTCGATGGCGCTTGGCCTGCAGCTGTAGTTTTACCATTAGCCAGTATCTAAGTAACTCAGACATTCTCCATAAAAAACGAGCTAATTTATTGTAGAATTCGACTTGAGAAAATGGCAAACATTCATCATCATGCCCTTCGCATGTCACCAGCTCAAAACAGAAGCACCCAAGTGTCTATGAGGTCGACTGGAAGATAGACATGCCTCTAAATCAAAGCTATGCGTCGGAAGGTGGGTACGCATGGTACATATCGAGCGTAGTGTCGACAGTTCCTGCGCTTTCCCACTTTCGAATCACCTCTCGAGAACGCAGGTCAGCCTGGCGAATTGGTTCGGGCACGCGGTACTGCGAGCAAGCTTGGGCGATGGCGATGCTCGTATCCAGCGACAGCATGTGGCCCACCGACACGTAGACGGGATTCTTGACGCCAGCTGTGCCGCACAGCGCAGCTCCCCAAACCTGAAGATCGCAAAGCAGATCGCAGCCCCATATGAGCACAATGGCAACAAGAGATAGTAGAAAACATTCTTACTTTGCCGGATTTTCCAGCGAGCTTGACAAGATCGCGGTCTTCTTCTCGCGCCTTAGCCATCAGGCCTTTCACATCGGGTTTGGTGAGACCATCGACGTGGAGAAACGTCTTGCCTACGCCGATGGTTGGGATATTCTCGAGTACACCAAAGTGAGAGGCCAGGCCGAAGCCCTGAGGATGCAAGACACCGTTGCCGTCCACCAGCGTCACGTCAGGCAGCAGATCTGGCCACATAGCATTAGCCACAGGAATGCAATGTAATGAACGACACTGTACCTACACACCTGGACAGCGTCGACGGAGATCGTCGTACAGCTTTGTGAGTGCTGGTACTTCTCGAAATGCCAAGAAGCCGGCAATGTACGGGGCTGGCAGGGATACGTAAGTGAAGGCTTCATACAGCACCGTCAGCGACTGGAAATCGAGCACCACGATGGAGGCACACGCGTGCTCATCCGATCCCTTCAGGAAGCTGATGTCCACTCCAGCCACTCTCCTCAGCAATTTACAATTGCTGGTCTCGTCAATTGGAGTGGCACCGCTAGTATCAGACTGAAGCTTCCACTGCACCGCGTCTGTCTCGATCAACTGCTGCTTGAGCTCCAATTGTTCCGCTGTCTCGCAGGTAAAAGGTGACATGAGATAATCAGCACACAGCAGATCACGAGACTTGATAGAATAGTAGAATAGAGAGGATAACGCACTTTTCCACTGGTCGTGCGTCGCCGCGGTGGTGTCTTCGACGCTCGCCATGATGGTGGACTTCTGCGATTATGAGATTATCAACCCATGTCTGGTTGGTTTTCTACCAATCGAGTGGAAGTTAATTTTTCTGCTCTCTGTTGACGACGTCGAACGTCTAGCACATTTTTTTCATTTTATTTTTGCGATTTTACTCCACTGCCGCCACTACGGGATCTTCAGGTAGCAGCTTCTTCACAAGCTCCTTCTGCTCGGCCGAGAGTATCGTCGGGAAGCTGATCTCATGGTGCACGTGCAGATCGCCGAGCTGAGAAGGATAGTTGTGCACGGGCATGCCCTCGCCCTGCACCGTGCGGACCTCGAAGGGCGTCGTCACCTTCGAGTTGGTCAGCACAACGGTGCGGTCGTCTAGATGCTTCATGGGCTTCTTGTAGCCCAGCAGCGCCTCCTCCAGCGAGATCTCCAGGTCGTAGTGCAGATCGTCGCCCGCGCGGCTATAAGACAGCGGAAGAAGTAGCGTTAGGATAAGACCGAGATAATCTTAAGCAATACCACGTACCGGAAGCGGTTGTGGGGCACCTGGTGCAGGCGGAAGATGACGTCGCCCGGCACCATGCCTGGCCGCTGCTCACTCTCGCGCTCGAAGACAATCTGATGGGTCGACGGCATGCCCCTTTCAATCTCCGCCGTCAGCACCTTGTCCTCCTTCACGACCTTGTTACCGTGGCAGAACGGACACGCCTCCTTGAAGGTCTTGCCGCGTCCGCCGCACTTGGGGCACGGCTGCTGCATCTGCACGGTGAATCCCGGTCCCATCTTCTGCTCCACCAACACGTGTCCCGATCCACCGCACGTCTTGCACGTGGTGGTTTTGCCTCCTTTAGCTCCAGTACCGCGGCACTTACGACAGATGACATTGCGCGCGAACTGCGCCTGCTTCTTGGCTCCGTTGTAGAGCTCCTCCAGCGTCACAGGCATGTCCACGGCAGCATCAGGGCCGCGCTGCTTGCCACCTCCGCCGAAGAAGGCATCAAACGGACTGGAAGGGCGGCCACCCGACTTCTCCTCGCGCTCGAGACCCTCAAATCCCTCCAGGTCATACACCTGACGTTTCTGCTGGTCAGACAGCACCTCGTAAGCGCGCGAAATCTCGTGGAAGCGGCTTTCAGCCTCCTCGTTGCCTTTGTTCTTGTCTGGGTGATACTTGAGGCTCAATTTGCGGTAGGCCTTCTTGATCTGAGCCTCAGACGCCTCCATGGTCAGTCCCAGCGTCTCGTAAAAGTCGACGTGCTCATGTTCAAGCTCGTGGTGATGCTCATTGTGGCCCCCGTCGAAGCCAAAGTTGAAGCCGAATGCGCGCACGTCGCTCACGAATGTCAGCAGTGCCAGCACCAGCAGCAGCAAGGGGCTCCGTCGTCGCACAGCCATGACGATCCACCACCAGCTTTGAGTTGACTTCTAGAAGAAGTCCACGTGGATAAAAAAACTTATGACCAGGATATGACTCCTTTAATTCATATGCTCTATGTCAAGTTATTCGTGTGAATTACACAAATTCACTGCAAACGACGACTTCAACTTGTATCTTGAAGAGCTTCATAGCACGACGCACCATCGATCGAGGAACTTGGGGCTCTCGTCTAGCTGTCCGTGGACATTTGTTCGATCCATCTTGGTGAGCATCTTGGTGCCTGTAGGCCTCCCTTCGAGACGCTTCGCAACGGGAAATAGCCGCATGAGCTGGCGAATGTCGTGATCCGACATGTACGGGTCGAGATACCAGTCGCGAGTTTTCAAGTGTGGATTTTTGCCGGTGTTTGGAGTACCGCTCACAGCACTTTCGCAGTGGCTGAAGTTGAGTGCCAACACTAGCAGTGCCAGCGCATTGTGTGTGAATTCGGAATCGCCGCTTTCCACGAACACCGCGTCCGATACTACATTATTGGGCAGCACGACAGGTCAGCAAGGCATCAGAGAATGTATCCAAGAGCAACCGCACGTACGTTTCCACGCCACAACCGTTGAGCTCTCCAGATTCCACTGCAGAGCAGCACGAAGTCCCGCCAGAAAGGGATGGCAGCCAACGTTGGATTGATGTTTTTCTATGAACACCTCCATACGTTCCATCATCTTGGTGTGGTTTTCCATCGTGCGCACGTAATCGTGCTGCACATGCACCGACACTTGCTGTCGGGCGTTATCATCCGTCCAGATCTCAAAATTCGTTCCCTGGCTCTCTTTTGCTTCGGCATCAAACATCGCATACTGGAGCAATAGTAACCATTCGCATTAGTACCCGCACTGGTCTCACTTCAAATTTCGGCCCACCCTTTGGTTCGAAACATGGTCATGATATCCCGCGCGTACGTCATTCTTCACCACTTCCAGCATCTGAATGCTGCGACAGCAAGCACAACCAATTTATCCATCAGCTTTTCAAAACCCAACTTCCTTTCAAAACACCAATACCACGCACGTCTGGTTGAAATTCTCCTGGTGTCCAGGTATCATGCACTTGTGCAGTCCTAGCATCTGCACTGCCTCGTTGAATTGCTCATCGGCTCCTGTTTCCTCAACTGCGGAGATACTGCAACAAAAAGGAAATGTACCAGCCATTAGATGCAAACATCTTAAGCTGTCCGACTTCATTTTCCCCAACGTACCTGATCTCATCCACTTTACTCGCCTCGAAGTGGTCTAAAACGCGTTTGGCTGCTTCGTCGTGGTCATAGTAGAACTTGGCGCAAAGTTCGCGCCAGCGCTGTTGGCGCACGACGCGGTTGTCCTCGAGACTCGCACACTGACATCCTGAGACACAGACGCATTTAAAGAGCCATTAGAACCTAGGCACCATACGCCATACGCTCGAAGTGCCCGCCATCCAACGCACCATCGGCTCCCATGATCTTCAGATGTGCTGCACTGTGAAAGTGTGAATGAAAATTATGTGCCAATCACGAACTGCTTTGATATGATTGGACAAAAATAAAATACAGCATATTTCGTGTTGATGCAGTCATGGATGGACAAATTAAAATTTCCATTGACGTTCACATAAGATATCAAATGCAAAAGAGCTTGTGGTGTCAGTTCTAATTAGTTGAGATTTGGTTCATGGAACGGTTCTTCGTGTACCGTATCAATAGTGTTGCCATGCGCTTCAGTTTCATAGCGCCTCGAGCACGATTGGGACGACCTCGCAGTTGCTGGGGCGCACTTGTGTGCCCAGCGTGACGGCACAGATCGCCTCAATGATGCTAAGATGCGCCGCCACTACCACGTAGCGTTCTGGAATATCGCGGAAAAGTTCCAACAAAAACTCACGCGCGCGCATCTGAATCTCCTCCGTCGTCTCGCGATGCGTCGGTGACCACAGCTGGTCCTCTTCATCCTTCATGCGCGAGAAGTCCACATCCGGGAACCTGCGCGTAAGCTCAGACAGCGGCCGCCGCTTGTTGCACGTATGGCGATCGAATGTTTCGCGGCAGCTCTCGATACATGTGAAAGGCTCATCCGGCACCTGCTCCTTCGCGAAAAAGTTCTGCGCCGTCTGAATGGCCCGCGAGATCGGAGACACCACGACCCTCTCGATGGGTGGCATGCCTCGCTCCATCTCCGCCTGAACACTCGATGGTCCCTTGATCTGTGCATCCTTAATGCCGAATGGGGTCAAGGGGGCGTCCAGGAAAGCCTCGGTGCGAGCGAACTCGTCCTCCCACCGAGGTGAGCCATACTTGGTGTGGGCCTCGTTGTGCGTTCCCTCGGCGTGGCGCAGGAAATACACTACCTTGATCTGCCGGAGCGCCCCATCCGATCGCTTCTTCTTCTCTAATTGGGCCAGTTTCTGCTGGAACTCGTTCCAGGACGTCGGCACCATGTCGAACCGCTTGAAGAGCGGCTGCGGCGTGGTCGCATCGTTCTCAATCGGTGTTTTGGGCGCAAAGAAGCCGTCGACGAGCTTCACGATAGTCGGAGTGGCGGGGATTGAGCTGGCGTCGGGTGTGTCCGTGGTCCCGGTCATGGTGGTTGCTCGCGCGGTTCTTGTCTTCTGGAAGCGCGCAATCACACAATGGATGCTTTTGGCCGAACATCACTAAAATTAGTTGCTAAGATTTATTGAAACCGTAGTTCCAGCCAATCCGAACTCGAATAAAATAAGATTTTACATGCTTAAAAAACATGCTCGTTTCGACGTTATTCACGAAACGGGGAAATCTACTTTTTTCCAACTTCAACCACTTGCACTCGTCCGACAACGCAGACACCATTTCACTTCGCTGCGTGAGTTCATGTGACAGTCTCTCAGTTGCTGTCCCTGACGTCGAATCATGCACTCCACCCATCTTTATTTTGGGCCACAAAGGAAAAAAGTATATATCTTCGGAACGACGTGCATTCACCAGTCGAATGGCTGGTGTTAGCGACTCCGACACACGCGGAATCTCCGCCATAAAGGTCGTCGAGGGTTTCTTCACCACCAACGCTTCAGCCCCGGCCTCGAACGCCAAGCTGTCGTTCTTCAGGAGGTTTGACAAGATCCCGACGTCCTGGGACGCATTCCAGGAGCAGATCAACCTGCTGGTCAAGAGCTCGCGTAATGTGAAGGTGGTCTATTTCGTCCGCCATGCGCAGGGGTACCACAATGTGGCCGAGGAGAAGTACGGAGTCGGCCGCTGGGAAGACGAGTTCGCGCGCACCGACGAGTTTCTGGACCCGGACCTGACCCCCTTCGGAGTCGAGGACGCCAAGACCAAGGGACCGCCGAGTGTCAAGACCGAGTTGGAGCGAGGCATGCCACCCATCGAGCGGGTGGTTGTTTCGCCACTCTCGCGAGCAATCCAGACGGCGCAGTCCTTCTTCACGAAAGACCAGGTGCCGAACCGATCTTTCTTGTGCATGAAGAACTGCCGCGAAGTGTTCGACTGCTACACGTTTGACAAGAGACGCTCGCTGTCAGAGATCAAATCGAAGTTCCCGGACGTCGACTTCAAACGGATGAAAGACGAAGGGGACTTGCTGTGGTCGCCGACCCACCATGAAACTGAAGACGAAATCCATGAGCGAGCGAGGAACTTCTTGTCCGAGCTGTTTGACGCTGTGCCGGAGCGCTACGTGGTCGTGGTGTCCCACGTCTGCTTCATCCAGGCGGTGTGCGCTGTCGCCATGGGTATTCACTTCCGTCCCGACAACTGCGAAGTCGTGCCGCTGGTGCTGGAGACCACTTGACCGCGAGGTTGAAAGTCCCTTTGCAAAAATTTAACTCTCGGAGTACATTGACCGCCACCGAGACACTCTTCTTTTCCAACAAAATCAACATATCGATAATCCTCTCCATGCACCTGTCTGTCTGGAGCCTCTTTCTGCCATTAGACCAAGGTCATTACTGTCCGTCCATTCCGCTTCTGTGACTCTTCGGTGGCGGATCCAGGAGTCACGGCTACACAGTTTGTCAACTTAACCACATCAGCGATTATATTAGGGCGAATGCAGCGCAGAAGACCATGGGAAGTCTGCTGAGCATATCGTCGTCGTCACCACCTCCTGCGGAGCAGAAGAGAATCCTCGGAGCTACCGAGAACACAAAGTCGCCAACCGCAGCCAGTACAGAACCCTTGTTCCTCGATGAAGTGAAGGCCAAACCTGCCACTTGGAGCGACGAGAGTCTTTGCCGCACCATTCAGCGCTTCTTAGGCCTGTTACCAGACTCCCCGGCAAGTTGCGCAAGCCAAGTTTTGCAAATTTCTGTACGCTGACTTCGAGATTGACTGATAAACAGGGAGAAGTTATCAAGAAGGAGCAGCAGCATCCATTGTTCAGAAGTCGATCAACGTTCGAAGTGCTTTCTTTTACCGTCGATTGATGAGTTTTTAAAGCTGATCTCCTGTTATTTCACGCAGGGCGTCGGTGTTCAACGTGGGCAACCGCATGGGAGCCATTATCGTGATCCAACGGCTCTATCGTCGGTATCTTCGCCTGCGAATATGGCACCAGGTCAGCGATCAAATGGTGCAGATTGCTCACGGCCGACTAGCGGCGCTACGAGCACAGGAGCAGGAAAATATCTCGTCGGCTAGCTTTCGACTCTTGCTAGTCGAAGGGTTTTCCGCTAGCAAAGTCTGCATCTCCGGCGCATTAAAGACAATTCAGCTACGGCTGGTGCTGAACACTGAGGCTGGCGAGTGCTACCTCACGTGGACGCCGTCGAGGAAGAAAAAGCCAAGGATCAATTTACGTGAGTGTCGTTTTACACGCGTTCTACTTGATGATGAAAGGTTAAACTTGGTTTGCTTCGCTTTGTAAGACGACATCGAGCAGGTCATCGTGGTGAAAAAGGAAGGAAACCCCGAGGCTCCGCGGTTGTCCAAAAAGGTGAGCTATCGTCGAGGAATCATTCTCGTGTGTAAGAGCTACCACCGCGGACGGGTTGTCCTCGAAGTGGCAACCAAGCGAGAGCGAAATATTCTTCTTCAAGGATTCCAGCAGCTCCTAAGTGACATGATCTCGACGGAGCCGACTCTCGACGATCTTGGAGCGCTTCGAAATCAACACCCACGGCGTCAGAGTGTGATTGAATTCTTTAGCTCTTCGGAAGAGCCGCAGTCTTCGCCAGTTTCCGACGTATCTACCAATGTGGACGTGTCGAGTTCGTCGCCAAGACGAGGTTCTGTTGCTGTCTATCGTCCAGAAGCGCTAGCTCCACCGCTATCAGAATACTCGGGCGAGTCCCCAGTGCAAGAAAAAGAGATTGCGGATTCCGTACGAGCTGACGCAAAGGCAATCGAGCATTTTTACCAGACTCGCTTCGATGATTCGCCCGACAACGCAATCTCGCTTCCGTCACAGTCTTCACGGCCGAGCAGAACCATGGAAGCCAGGCACTAGGAGGTGCAAGACTGAATGCAGATACTTGTGCGGCCATAACTTAATGCTATCCATGCGTTGTGAAAAGATCAAGAATGACAACTCTGCTGATCTATTAATTCTTTCTAGTCGATCTTGATAAACTTGGTGTTTAGCGGGAAAGTTTTCCCATCTCGCTTCCGAAAGCTGGGGCTGTGCACCGGCACAAACCAGAAGGGAAACTCGCGGAATGTACCGAAGACCTCCTGGTAGTTGTGCACTATACCGACATTGTAGTAGTTGATGTAGTCGGGGTCGTCTCGTTTCTCGCAGTATTCGAGCGTGCTGTAATTGTTGGCTACGAAGTACAGATGCATCAGATAGAAGCACGCCAACGCCAGACCCAGGCACGCGCTGCCGAAGAACACGCTCACAGTCTGGTAAGATGCAGCGCCAAATATTAGCAACATCTTACCACCAAGATCCAGCCCTCTAAACCAACCTGTAGGTGCGGATTGAACAGTCCTAGCTTGCCGAAGAAGTAGAGCGTCGCAGCTCGATCCAGACTCTCGGCCAGCACGTAGCGGAAAATTAAACTGCTTTGATACAAGCAAGTCGACGCGCTCCAGCCAAGGAACAGCACGAAGAACTTATAGTTAAAGTAGCCAATGCATCTGTAACAACACAAAGGCAACATTGCCGTCAACTTCAACTTGTACCTGTCGCCACCTTGTCCTCCAAAACCTTATATTACTCTGTACGTACTTGTTGATGTAGACGCAGTGATGGTCCATCTTGAGTACGCAACGTCTACACGTGCTGCAGTGGTGGGTTCGATCTGGTTTAAGCGCACGGCATTTGCGGCACGTGCGGATGGCGCCGTTCATCTTCGTTTCGACCACCGCATCGTCGGGTTCGGCCGCTTGCAGCTTGAGCTCGTTGAGCTGATCCCTGGTCAACGTGCGCCGCGGCACGAATGAGTCGCCCGAGCGCAGGGTCTGTGCCAGCGACCAGCACAGCAGAAACGTCATGACGTGGAAGAGCAGAAGTTCCCAGGGCGACGCCCCGGCTTCCAGCACGCGTCCATGCGCGAAAACTATGAAGGACGAGTAGAGGTACGCAATGACCCCAACTATCACACACGGCAGTACGTAGCGCAGCGGCTTGGGGGCTCGCCACTCACAGCAGCAGCCCATCGGACCAGGATAAGTGAACCTTGTGGCTCGCGGCACACAACTGGTACACCAAGAATGTATGTACGCCACACCATATTCTTTAAAGAACAATTATTGCTATTACATTTCAAAAGTCGCAGAGAGAAGGTAAGTTGCTGCGCTGGACGTGCGCAATGATCCCTCCCGTGAAGCAGGAGCTCAGCGCGATGGTGGCGATCGCACCCACACCTTCCGCACAGCGTCAACCCGCCGCAGACAATCAGAATCCGCTACAGCATCGCGACAGCCAGTCGAATGCCGCTCTAGAGATCACGCAGCAGCCGCCCGAGACCTGGTACAAGGACCAATACGGCCGCAAGGCGACATTCGAGCTCAAAGTGACGCGCACGGAGATATCCTGCGCCAAGTGCGTGGAGCAGCGTATTCTGACGGTGCAGCTGCTGTACGAGAGCGGGTCTGTAGAGCGCAATTCGTGGATTCTATCGGGAGACGTTAGAACTGACTGGATCTTGCTGTGTAGGAAGGTGGTGGAGAAGCAGGAAATCCTGCACGTCACGTCGGGCCAGTGCCTGGACAAGAACAGACAGAGTAAACTGGCGATTCGTATTGCAGAGGTGTCCAAGAACCATTTGAACCAGGTGACTGAGAAGATACCGCAATGAACCTGTGGATTGAGATTAACGAGTGATTCTTGTCATTGCAGAGATTCCGGGTGGAGATTGCAGTGCCGAGGTGTGTGGGTGACTGCGACTACGAGATGTCGGTGGTGTCCAACCCGGTGCTAGTGCTGTCCAAGAAGAAGAAGCGACCAGTGAAACAGAACGCAGAGACGGAATCATCTGCGAATGCGAAGAAGGCAAGACGAGCATCGGTGCAGGACACACCAAAGCGGAAAATGTCGAGTGACTCGCCCAGCAGTTCGCAGTCGTCGACGGCTACGATTACGAGCAATGTGACGGCGGCAATTGCTGAAATGGAAGAGTCGATCCCACTGCGCGCAGCGGAAACGACAGCTCCGTTCACACCAGAGACACCAAACTTATGTTTGTGGGCGAACGCAGCGTTTGACTTGCTATACAAGTTGCAGTGGCAGCGGGTACCCACAAGTGGTACTGAGAAACCGGGTACACACCTCGATGAGATTCTGGCTCAAGCGTTGTCGAAGGCGTACAAATGTCCATCGTGTCAAGAGACGTACGGACAGATACCAATGCACCGAGATGACTGCGATCTGAAGCTGCTACTGGAGCAAGGTGGTGAGTAATTTATGCTTACGACGGATGGTGGGGGTGTCACTGACTCTCAATGCAATTTATTCAGGAAAAACCGAGATGTCGACGACTGGAACAGATAAAAACCTCACAGCACCTCATTCACTGCAGTGGTCATCGGACAAGCACATGGAATGGCAAGACCGACCTGAAGCAATGTATAGTGGCGGCGATACTACGCCAAAGATGCAGACGTCTCCGTACAATCTC
Source organism: Phytophthora cactorum (assembly GCA_016864655.1). Lineage (NCBI taxonomy): Eukaryota > Oomycota > Peronosporomycetes > Peronosporales > Peronosporaceae > Phytophthora > Phytophthora cactorum. Next base: position 992,544 of record NHQK01000008.1, read on the forward strand.
TCGCAAGATATTCAAAAGCTGTCAGAACCCGGAAGTGGAGCTACCCAGACACCTGCAGATGGTTTTACCTTTGCGGCACCTGCTGCAAACTTCAGTATTAACACGTGGAAGGACTATGCATCGATATCCAAGCTACTTTACAGGTACAGTACATCGTTGATGTCGATGCGTAAGAAAAGGTGTGCTAAATCATACTCTCATTTGTAAATAGCACTTCATATATGGACTCCAAGTCACCGCAAGCAAGTGCTGCACTTAGCCCTACTGTACAATGGACCGGGGTACTGCCGCCAGTAGGCACACTTTCACCTGGCTTTCCCACTCTCCCTAGCGCGATGAAGAACCATGCAGCGCAGCAAGCTGGAATACAACAGAGTATGCCGTCCCAGCGTTTTTCAGCATTGCTGGCAGTTACAAAAGGCATGCCCGCTGATGCGGCAGATCTTTTTCGAGAAAGTGAAGCAGCACTGCATGGAGATGGAAGTATCGTAAGCTCGATGAACTCGATGAACTTAAGCGACTTCCTGCGTCCAAGCCCCGGAGATAAATCTGGAAATGACCAGCAGTTTCGACACGGACCAATATCCTTGTCAGCGCTGCTTCCAAGCGATCAGTTGGGAAACCCTGAAAAAGGTGTGCAAATAATTATGGCATACGACTTCCAAGGCTGCGGGCTCCCAGCGTTAGACGCATCTTTCAATCTAGTGGGGTTTTATCACGTCTTGACTGCTACGGTAAGTGATTCTTCACCTCATTTCGACTATGAGTTTGCTCTGATCGCTGCTTTTGAACCTTACTTGTAGCATAACAGCCCAGCTGAACTACGCTTTGGACCGCACCTGTTCCCATTACCCGAAGAAATGCTCCAAGAGCTGAAAACCACTATTGCAGAATGGAGGCATAACTCATCGATTTATCACCAGCGAGAACCAACCGAAAGCAACCCAGAGGAAGCGCTAGCCCACATGAAGAGTGCAGTGTTGCAGCAAGTTACACGCTAATGAGCCGGTAACATTATGCGAATATTTATGAGAACTGACGAGTACCTGCTGCTGCACACGACAATAGCGAACTTAAGTTCCTGGAACTACGTCTTTGGTACGTGTAACATCCACTTCCATGGCTTTATTAAACCAAGAGAAGACAGTTTCTGGAATGGAGAACTTTAGTTTATGGAATAACAAACAAACAAGAATCGTCAGAAAACGAAAAACATCATTTCGGAAAATATTTTCTTGTGGAACTCAATCACCGGTACTCTATTACTGTAGTACTGTAGTCATTTATCTGGATTTTATCCAGATCTCATGTCTTGCACACAATTTGCATTTTCGACACTCAAACGACTCGCCGGCGAGCACCTGAACATCTTGCGCCATGGGCAAGCACGACTTCCTGACGCCCAAGGCCATCGGCATTCGCATGAAGGTACGTCTTCTTCCTCTCTTCACGTTCTTACCTCTGTGCATCCGCTTTCCCGTCCTCTTCCGCCCCTTACACACTACAAACCACTCCCTTTTCGTGTTGTACCAACCTTTAGGCAAAAGGGCTCCAGAAGCTCCGCTGGTTCTGCCAGGTTTGTCAAAAACAGTGTCGAGATGAAAATGGCTTCAAGTGCCACACGACCTCGGAAGCCCATCAACGACAAATGTTGATTGTTGCAAACAATCCAGACAAGTTCATGAGCGGCTACAGTGAAATGTTCGAGGAGGCTTTTCTCGAGAACTTGAGACGCCGCCACGGCACCAAGAGGATGCGGGCCACTCATGTTTATAACGAATACATCTCCGATAAGCTGCACGTCCACATGAACGCGACGCAGTGGACGACGCTCGGCGGCTTCGTGCAGTACTTGGGGCGCACGGGCAAGTGCGTGGTGGATGAGACGGAGAAAGGTTGGCACATCCAATACATTGACAGGGACCCAAAGGCGATTGCGAGACAACAAGAGCTGGAGAAAAAGAAGAAGGCGGAACTGGACCACGAAGAGAGAAACAGGCTGTTTATTGAACGGCAGCTGAAAATTGCCAGTGGAAAAGAGGGCGCAGATACGCAGCAACAACCGACAAAGTTACGGCGGGGAGAGAACGGAGAGAAGATTAAAATGTCGCTGGGAATGAAGAAGGAAGGCGCGAAGAAGGAGATTGTGAAGACTGCTGCGTTTGGAGCGATGGGTTCGAGTGTGTTTGAACAGGAGGGCAAGGAGAGACGAGAGGCTGAGTCGGAGGACAAACATTCAAACAAGAGGCACGCGGTGGATGCTATAATGGAGGAAAATGAGCGACGCAAGAAGGAGAAGAGTCGACGGTTGGAGGAGGAGTCGAAGCGGCAGCGGAAGGAAAACTGGGTCACTACTGGCATTGTGGTCAAGGTGATGAACAAGAAGGTCGGTGACGGTGCGTACTACAAATGCAAGGGAGTGGTGAAGGACGTGGAGGATAAATTCTGCGCTACGGTGGAGCTGTTGGATTCGGGAGACGTACTACGACTCGACCAGGATGATCTGGAGACGGTCATCCCGAAACCAGGACGCAAGGTCAAGATAGTCAACGGACTTGGACGTGGCTGCACGGCGAAGCTACTGGACATCTCAGTTGATGACTTCTGCGCTCGCATCCGAATTGACTCTGGGTCGCATCGAGGAGAGGTTTTCGATCGAGTCGAGTACGAAGACATTTGCAGAGTCGCAGATGAATAAAATCAACGGCGCTGTTGAAGCAAAACAGACTCGTACACACACGGGCGCAGATAAACAAGTTGAGCGCGACGAAAATCATTTCGTTATTTTTTGGGCGAAAGACCAGAATCCTGATGTATTGCTAAAGCAATACCAGGTACTTCGAAATAACTTCAATGACGACTATCGATACCATTCGTTCATTCATAACTATAGAAGAGTACCGGTATTATCTTTCAAGGGTCGGTATGCCAGTATTTTTTCCGCTAAAAATCCGTTTGGATCATAATAATATTATTGCCAGATCAATTACATACATAAATCACTATGAAAAGCCATATGTTTAGCGGGAGTGAGCTCCCCAGCGAACGGACCCGTTGCGCTTTCCAGTACATGTTTTTCTTCTGCGGGGGTCTGGGGTGCAACCCCCAGAACCTGTTCCATTTTCAGATCAGTTCCGTATATGGTCCAAATCTTTTTTTTTTCAAGCCTAGAGTGGATCTGTGCGTTGGCTTCCAGAGTTCTTCCAATAATGAGTAAATTGGTACAACAAATAACGGGGTGATACAACTTAACCCTGTAACTGTTGCCATAACTCTCCTTGGTTGTGCTTCTTTGGTTAGGAAAGGTATACTGTATCTGGATCCGATTAGCCTACCAACCGGATGTATATGTACGTTTCTCCATGGTAAGATATTCGATAAGCTTAGAGGAAATTGATGGTATGTAAGATGGAAAAAGATTACGTATGTTGCCATACCATCGAATAAGGCTCTAAAATGCTCTAAGAGCACTTCCACCAGTTCCGACTAAAACTTATACAGGTACATGTAGTAATACTTGCACCCCAAGGAAATAATTCATGCTCTTACATTTTTTCATCTCTTGATGAGTTTTTTATAGTTGCCTTTACAATACTACTAAGAAACATACGAACACCAAAGTATTCTAAATTCTTAGCTCATTACGAACCGTGTTCAATAAAACACAAATAAAGTTTTTTCAGTAAATGTCGGAAAATCAAAACGGGGTGGCTGAAAGAGAAGGTTTTTCTTTAATTAAAGAAAAAGAATTGTACATACGAAGGAATAAATAATTTTTTAATCGTGTCAAAATGCGACTGCCGAAGAGATAGATAATATCTACAAATTCATACTACCCTAGTAGTACTTTTATATTACTCTGTAAAAAACATTATACGACTCATGATCTATGGATACAGCCACAAAGTAAAGTACAGCTACCGGTACTTATCCATTACTGACGTTACCGTAATCTGTCGGGTCCATTGGACAGAGCAGTTGGTCGATTATTTGCCCTTCCACTTTGCCAATTGCCATCCTCAGATTAACTCTTTCGTCTTGTTGCATTGAGGCAAAAGAACCGGCGCTGAATCATGGGCTCGGTCCAGCATCCCAAAGGCCTTTACAAATGTATGGAACCAGAGTCTTTATCTCAGCGATCCGTACGATATCACGATACACAGATAGCCATTTTAATCACGGCAGGTCAAAGCACTGCAACGAGAGCAGCGAAAAACTCTATCACACTTCCTCATTTGCCTTCACGCGCTCAAGTCTCCAACCTCGACCTCCAGCACACAAGACGAATCATGGTCGCCTCGGTCTCCGGCGCCAGTCGCACGATCATCGCTCTCTGCTCTCTCATCGCCGCCCAGAGCGGTTTTGCCACTGCTGGCGCTTCCCAGGCCGACATCGGTTCGTGCCTCGACAAGGCTGGCATTGAGAACTCGTTACCCACCACTTCAACCTGGGCCGTGGACACGGAGGCCTGGAACTCGCGTGTGAGCCCCGTGCCTTCGGCTGTCGCCTTCCCCAAGACGGAGGAGGAGGTCTCGGCCGCTCTGAAATGCGCCGCCAATGCTGGTCTCAAGGTGACCACCCTTGGTGGCAATCGTTCGTTCTCGAGCATGGGTTTCGGCCGCGACGATGGTGCCCTGGTCATTAACCTGAAGGGTCTCAAGCACCTCGAGTACGACGAGTCTACGAAGCTGCTGTCGTACGGTGGCCCCGTCATGATCTCGGAGGCCGCGAACTTCATGTGGAAAAAGTGCCAGCGCACCCTTCCTCACGGCCGTTGCCCCGATGTCGGTATGACTGGTGTGGCCGCTTCGGGCTTCGGTACTCTGTCTCGTGCTAGCGGCACTGTGCTGGACAACATTGAGTCCGTGCGTGTGGCTCTTGCCAACGGCTCGATTGTGGACGCCGACGCCAAGCAGAACTCGGAGCTGTTCTGGGGTGTGCGTGGTGCTGCCAGCTCCCTGGGTGTGGTTTTGGACTTCAAGATCAAGACGTACGAGCCTCCTTCGCAGCGTGTGACGAACTACACCATCGAATTCAACTCGAGCTACAAGCCAACGCAGCAGGACAACGTGGACGCACTTATCGGCACCCAGGAATGGGCTCTGAGCAAGGACAACAACGACCTCGTGTCTATCCGTTTCGGCATTAAGACCAAGTCGGAACTGAAGGGTTTCTTCTACGGCGGTGGCGCCGAGGCCAAGACTGTGCTCGGCTCGCTCATGAAGAACTTGCCTCCTACCATGGTTCTCAAGACCGACGAGAACGACTTCTGGACATCTGAAGACATTACGACCCCTGGTCTCTTCAAGGAGACGCTCACCCCTCGTCGTTACTTCTACATCGCATCGGTGACACTTCCCCGCTCGACCCCACTTGACAACGTCACTGCCTGGGAGCTTTTCTCCAACACCGCCTACGTTCCTAAGCTGCCGGACGCCTCGGCCTCTGGCTTCGTGGACATCTGGGGTGGAGAGTACGCTAAGGGTGTCGAGTCGGACGCCTCGGCCTGGAAGCACGACGACAACCTGCACCTGGTTCGTTGGGACATGCGCTCATCTGCCTTCAACGTTTCGTTCGCGGACAGCTCGATGACCACTATGCGTGATGGCTTCTACAAGTTTGTGGACACTTACAAGGCTTCGGGAGGTGTGCCGGGTGGCTTCACGACGTACCGTGACGAGAAGTGGACGGTGCCGGAGATGGCCGAGTACCTGTACGGCGGCGGCAACTTCGAGAAGCTGCAGAAGATTAAGACGAAGTATGACCCGAACGAGATGTTCAACACGGACCCTCAGGCCATTCCCGCTCTGGCGGCTTAGACAATTCTCTAGTCGAGATTGTATGCATGTATCTAGTGAGCGTCGGAGCCTTAAAATGAAGAGGAGTCACTCTGGTGTGCTCGCGTTGTGAATTGTTTTCAACTTTCGTTTTTTGTTTTGAAATTCACTACCAAAATTCTTTATCGGTTGTATTTAAAAAGTTGCTACTACATGTACGTGGTGCTTGCTACCCTCAAACTACTCTTTCCAGTATTACTACTACGACAGCGACTAAAAATAGTAGTACGCCGCCTCAAATAGCAACACCCTTAACATCAAGCGATAATGGCACTAATTAGGGATTGATTTTTTAAAAAATTGCGAATGTACAAAATGTATATTACCGTCTTTTATGCGTTTCTTTCGAAGCTGCAACGAGGAAGTTACGACGGAGTCGCCGAGTGAGGAGCCGAGAGGGGGAGATCACGGCAGAGCTTCCGACTAGAGAGGTTACTGCACAGCCGCTGACCTATGAATCATGGAGGAGCAGCCGATGGATGAGCTTACTACGCAGCAGCCAACTGAGGAAGTGACAACGGAGTCACCGACCAAGGAAGCCACTACACAACCCCCGATAACGTCGCCCCACAGCACGATATCACCCGCGTAGTACGGGTTCAGTAGGCTGGCTTGTCAGCAGAGCCGTCAAACCCTCCCCTACGTGCTCAGCACACCGCACGCCGAATGATTTAAATCGTCCTTTCGTAATAAAATACATTTTATTAATAAATGCCATTTAAAACGCTTATCTTAAATGCGATAAAAAATAAACGCTCTAGCACTAGTACATGTATTAATACATGTGCAAGTATTATTAATAATAGGTGTAAAATTATTGTGCTTTGCAGATGGAATGTCGCTCCGTTTTATGGCTTAGATAGAGCATGATCGGAGCATAAAGCCAGGCATAAAATCAGATTTGAAAAGGCAGACCTGGAATTATTATATCTGTCCTCGATTTGCGACGAGATCGATGTCGATTTGTCGTAAATCGACTACAAGCGCTCGATTTGGCTTGTCGTAGCTCGATTTATTAGCCAACCTAACTAGATCGATCTGTCCCTTTTTATTACCTCAACTTCTAAAACGACCTCCCTTTATTATAAATCGAGGATCCAGCTAAGTGAAAACGACAAACGCTTTGCAAAGCACAATACTTCCCTTTTTTAACCGACAATCATGAAAAAATAATTCTGGATTTTGCATTCGATCACGGCTCGTAGTCTGTTAGCAGTAAAACTGTTGTCCCCATGACTGCAACTTATTTCGTGTACTGTAGCTTAAAATTTCGATAGCCTGTAGCGTAGAGCGTTGCCTGAACACACTGCAGTAGCGTCGTGATCGCGACAATTAGACAAAAAATAGTTCTATACGGTAAGATGTCCGTATATTAAAATACATTTAGGGTAGACTCCTAGCATTAATATAGACACGTTTACACAAGTAATATACATTTCAAATTATAGTTTTTCTACAGTAGCACTTCCAATTTTTAACTACTAGAGAGCTTTAGGTATTGGAACAGCACATTCGCAATTTTTTAAAAAATCAATCCCTAATTAGTGCCATTATCGCTTGATGTTAAGGGTGTTGCTATTTGAGGCGGCGTACTACTATTTTTAGTCGCTGTCGTAGTAGTAATACTGGAAAGAGTAGTTTGAGGGTAGCAAGCACCACGTACATGTAGTAACAACTTTTTAAATACAACCGATAAAGAATTTTGGTAGTGAATTTCAAAACAAAAAACGAAAGTTGAAAACAATTCACAACGCGAGCACACCAGAGTGACTCCTCTTCATTTTAAGGCTCCGACGCTCACTAGATACATGCATACAATCTCGACTAGAGAATTGTCTAAGCCGCCAGAGCGGGAATGGCCTGAGGGTCCGTGTTGAACATCTCGTTCGGGTCATACTTCGTCTTAATCTTCTGCAGCTTCTCGAAGTTGCCGCCGCCGTACAGGTACTCGGCCATCTCCGGCACCGTCCACTTCTCGTCACGGTACGTCGTGAAGCCACCCGGCACACCTCCCGAAGCCTTGTAAGTGTCCACAAACTTGTAGAAGCCATCACGCATAGTGGTCATCGAGCTGTCCGCGAACGAAACGTTGAAGGCAGATGAGCGCATGTCCCAACGAACCAGGTGCAGGTTGTCGTCGTGCTTCCAGGCCGAGGCGTCCGACTCGACACCCTTAGCGTACTCTCCACCCCAGATGTCCACGAAGCCAGAGGCCGAGGCGTCCGGCAGCTTAGGAACGTAGGCGGTGTTGGAGAAAAGCTCCCAGGCAGTGACGTTGTCAAGTGGGGTCGAGCGGGGAAGTGTCACCGATGCGATGTAGAAGTAACGACGAGGGGTGAGCGTCTCCTTGAAGAGACCAGGGGTCGTAATGTCTTCAGATGTCCAGAAGTCGTTCTCGTCGGTCTTGAGAACCATGGTAGGAGGCAAGTTCTTCATGAGCGAGCCGAGCACAGTCTTGGCCTCGGCGCCACCGCCGTAGAAGAAACCCTTCAGTTCCGACTTGGTCTTAATGCCGAAACGGATAGACACGAGGTCGTTGTTGTCCTTGCTCAGAGCCCATTCCTGGGTGCCGATAAGTGCGTCCACGTTGTCCTGCTGCGTTGGCTTGTAGCTCGAGTTGAATTCGATGGTGTAGTTCGTCACACGCTGCGAAGGAGGCTCGTACGTCTTGATCTTGAAGTCCAAAACCACACCCAGGGAGCTGGCAGCACCACGCACACCCCAGAACAGCTCCGAGTTCTGCTTGGCGTCGGCGTCCACAATCGAGCCGTTGGCAAGAGCCACACGCACGGACTCAATGTTGTCCAGCACAGTGCCGCTAGCACGAGACAGAGTACCGAAGCCCGAAGCGGCCACACCAGTCATACCGACATCGGGGCAACGGCCGTGAGGAAGGGTGCGCTGGCACTTTTTCCACATGAAGTTCGCGGCCTCCGAGATCATGACGGGGCCACCGTACGACAGCAGCTTCGTAGACTCGTCGTACTCGAGGTGCTTGAGACCCTTCAGGTTAATGACCAGGGCACCATCGTTGCGGCCGAAACCCATGCTCGAGAACGAGCGGTTGCCACCAAGGGTGGTCACCTTTACACCGGCATCCGCAGCGCACTTCAGAGCGGCCGAGACCTCCTCCTCCGTCTTGGGGAAGGCGACAGCCGAAGGCACGGGACTCACACGCGAGTTCCAGGCCTCCGTGTCCACGGCCCAGGTTGAGGTGGTAGGCACCGAGTTCTCAACACCGGCCTTGGTCAAGCACGAACCAATGTCAGCCGCTTGGGCAGCAGCAAAGCCACCCTGAGCGGCGATGAGGGAGCAGAGAGCGAAGATCGCGCGACTAGCACCGGAGATGGAAGCAACCATGTTTGACCTTGTGGCTGGAAGTCGAGATTGGAGACTTGAGTGCTTGAAGGCAAATGTGGAAGTGGCCAACTGATAAATTAAAGGAGCGTCATGTCCATGGTGTCGCCGCTGCCAGGTAAGAATCTCCACATGTGATCCCATTAATCGTAAAATTGTCTACGGCCATTTGAAAAGCATGCGTACTACGCAGCGTCACTGGTACTAAAATACCAGGTGGGCCAAGCGGTGTGATTGTGAAATAATGTCTCGCTGCGAGACTCTCGCAGAAAGACGGAGGCAACGCGACGAAACGCTTGCCATTTTTGAGTCAAGTCCTTTTGGCTTCAGAGTGCTGTTCTTCACGATGTCTCCCCTACTTCCAATCTCAGATTGTTTTCCAAACGCACGGCCAGCAGGGGCAGCAGACGGTTTACGGCTCGTATCGTAAGTGACGACACGACTGTAAGCAAGTCTGTTATCGACGAACAAGGGTATATTGAAAGCAGGTGCTAAACCATCGGCAGTTCCAAAGTATGAGTAGTTTGGCCACCTTGTTTCGAGCCATTACAGACTTGAGGCAGATGATAGATTAATCTTTCTGGCGGTGGTCGTTATTAATCCGGCCTTACTGCTGCTTTGATGATCGTCTGAGTCAGTTCGTCCAATTCCCTTGATACAGATGAAAATCCAAAACTTGAATCGCCAGAATTCCGTCGCCACAGCCCAAGAGAAGGAAGAAATACAGGATTGGAAATCGTGCGTATTTTTGCTAGTGTGTGGCAAAAGACCTGTCAGGATGGGGACTGCCGTTCGCGCTACGTAGAAGTACAGTATGACAACTAGCAAAAATGCTTGACACTGTCAAGTTGATAGGCAATGGTTCGTCGATCGTCCAGCAGGTGTTTTGAGCAAACATTGCTGAACCCCGTTGCGATTTGATTCGACGGCGCGATAGGAACTGGCAAACTATCACCCGGCGACCACCTGGTTTACAGGTGGACGGCATTGGCGTTGACCAAGACCTTGGTCCAGGCCGCGCGTGCAGTTCCTCGTTGACAAGTGGCGGAACAGCTGAGACAACCTGGAGTCCAGATTGCCGGACGACAAGTGGATCTTGTGATTGAAGTCCAGCATGCAAAGTTTGCATTGCAAAGTACATGTATGGTGGGTCACGCTTTGTGGTTTCATCCATTTTGGCAAAACGGATGGTCCGAGATCCGATATATCGGACCCGATATGCTGAAATAGCAAGTAGGGTTGAGGGAAGATAGCTATCTCGGGCCAGATTTGATGCTGGATGCTCACAGTTGTGAGGCTGAGGTCATAATTGCCGGTTTACATCGGCAAAAGTGACCACCCAAAAAACATATCTGAGGGCGTCTTAACACGAGAAATCCTAACGGCCGTAGGTGATCATACATGCATTTCATTTGGCAATAGCATATCTGTATGTAAATATGTAGTGGGTAGTGATAATCCAAGGCTTAACTCTAAGGCATTGAAGGTGTGGTCAACCAAATGACGTCCCTCTGAACCTAAAGTCCCTAAATCTGATCAGATATAGATAAATCGGACCCGTTTTATTTAAATCGACCTCCGAGATAAGATGGCATATCGGGCGGCAAAATCGATGAAAGCCACAATACTTCTAAGTATTATCATAATGCTTGTATCAATATTAATACATCTTACTAATTCGTTCAGGTACCATCGTTAAAAGTGCTGGTTACCGGTACCCACTTCATTGTTGTTTCAAGATCACAAACGCCTAAACAAATTTTAGACCAAGTCCAACCACCTCCCTAGATTGAGGTCGGCTGAACCGGTATATTAATACCTCGCATATTAATACTTCCTACTTCTTAAAAGAAAAGTTCAAAATACGGGATATTCTTTCTTTTTTCCCACTAAAAACGGATACGAACAATTTCGATTCAAACGCTCGCACTACATCTATATTGTAAGTAAGACACTTCTTCTCGATCGAAGTCCCAATTTGATCCTTTCCATCGTCTAAGCCGCCAGAGCGGGAATGGCCTGAGGGTCCGTGTTGAACATCTCGTTCGGGTCATACTTCGTCTTAATCTTCTGCAGCTTCTCGAAGTTGCCGCCGCCGTACAGGTACTCGGCCATCTCCGGCACCGTCCACTTCTCGTCACGGTACGTCGTGAAGCCACCCGGCACACCTCCCGAAGCCTTGTAAGCGTCCACGAACTTGTAGAAGCCATCACGCATAGTGGTCATCGAGCTGTCCGCGAACGAAACGTTGAAGGCAGACGAGCGCATGTCCCAACGAACCAGGTGCAGGTTGTCGTCGTGCTTCCAGGCCGAAGCACTAGCCTTGACACCCTTAGCGTACTTGCCACCCCAGATGTCCACGAAGCCAGAGGCCGAGGCGTCCGGCAGCTTAGGAGAGAAGGCAGTGTTGGAGAACAGTTCCCAGGCAGTGGCGTTGTTCAGCGGGGTCTTACGGGGAATCGTCACCGAGGTAATATAGAAGAAACGACGAGGGGTGAGTGTCTGCGCCACGATACCGGGGGTCGAGATGCTCTCCGAAGCCCAGAAGTCGTTCTCGTTCGTGGTCAGAACCATCGAAGCAGGCAAGTTTTTCATGAGCGAAGCAAACACCTTGGTGGCCTTCTTGGAGGAGCCGTAGAAGAAACCCTGCAGAGTAGACTTGGTCTTGAGGCTGAAGCGGATAGACACGAGATCGTTGTTGTCCTTGCTCAAAGCCCACTTCTGCGTACCGATGAGAGCGTCCACGTTGTCCTGCTGCGTTGGCTTGTAGCTCGAGTTGAATTCGATGGTGTAGTTCGTCACACGCTGCGAAGGAGGCTCGTACGTCTTGATCTTGAAGTCAAGCACCACACCCAGGGAGCTGGCAGCACCACGCACACCCCAGAACAGCTCCGAGTTCTGCTTGGCGTCGGCGTTCACAATCGAGCCGTTGGCAAGAGCCACACGCACGGACGCGATGTTGTCCAGCACAGTGCCGCTAGCACGAGACAGAGTACCGAAGCCCGAAGCGGCCACACCAGTCATACCGACATCGGGGCAGCGGCCGTGGGGAAGAGTGCGGCTAAAGTTGCTCCACATGTAGTTCGCAGCCTCCGAGATCATGACGGGGCCACCGTACGACAGCAGCTTCGTAGAAGCGTCGTACTTGAGGTGCTTGAGACCCTTCAGGTTAATGACCAGGGCACCATCGTCGCGGCCGAAACCCATGCTCGAGAACGAACGATTGCCACCAAGGGTGGTCACCTTGAGACCAGCATTGGCGGCGCATTTCAGAGCGGCCGAGACCTCCTCCTCCGTCTTGGGGAAGGCGACAGCCGAAGGCACGGGGCTCACACGCGAGTTCCAGGCCTCCGTGTCCACGGCCCAGGTTGAGGTGGTGGGCAACGAGCTCTCAATGCCAGCCTTGTCGAGGCACGAACCGATGTCGGCCTGGGAAGCGCCAGCAGTGGCCAAACCGCCCTGAGCGGCGATGAGGGAGCAGAGAGCGAAGATCGCGCGACTAGCACCGGAGATGGAAGCAACCATGTTTTGACCTTGTGGCTGGAAGTCGAGGTTGGAGACTTGAGTGCTTGAAGGCAAATGTGGAAGTGATTAACGTGACGTTCTAACTCTGCTTGACAGAGGTGTTCCGCTGCGAGCAAAGCAGTCCTAGGTAATCATCGTATGTGATCCAGCAATCGCGAGATTGTAGGGATCTCTACAGACAGTATGAAAGCACCGTTCCAGTCTGGTTTTTAAAACCGTGTCTTTCTCACAGCAACAACACGACGAAAGTGTGCGACCACCGCAACATATTTTAATTCTTGATTCCCATCGCAGATTGCTATCCAAATGCTTGGCCACCAGGCGCCAGCCGATGTTTACGGCTTGAGAGCTGGCAAGCAATTCCTCCTGCTGTCTGTGACTCCGGTCTACTCGTCATTTTCACTTAAGCTGCATCAAAAACAGGTGCTGAACCATCAGGAACTTGCCGTCGGTGTTTCAATCGCCAAAGTTTGAAGAAAGTTGGTTCGACCATGTGCTTCAAGCCAATACAGACATGTACAGATTGATTTCTGGTGATGTTCGTAATAATCCAGCATTGCTGCGGTTTGGTGATTGTTTTATTACTTAAAGATTTCGTGATGTACCTTGATACAGATTAAATCGATACATTGCAGTGTTCCACAATACTTGTGATATATTTTAGAATGAACCAAACTTTTGTTTAAGAATAATTATAGAATTAACCTTGTCCCATTCCTAAACGCCTAGCTATTACCGTATTTCAGAAACTATTATACATTACCGGTAGCTCACTATTACATGTACAGGCATTACTGGTGCATACTAGTATTTGTTGCCAATTGACAGCATGGGGTCCATTTGCACGTGTTTTCCTTGCAGACAAATGGCGGAGCAGCGGCGGGGCCAGATGTCAAGTGGATCTAGGGATCGCCCAAATAGTTGAAGTGGGCTGAAAGCATCATCGACCACTGAAGCGAAGGATTGCAACCGTACGATAGCCTTGGATAAAAACAAAGACTCCAGTCCCCATCGATTATTATAATGGTGTTTGCTACGTCCTGATTGTGCAGTTGTCGTGTAAGTAAGGCACTCTATGCCCCTGATACGCAGTCGTGGTTGGCAAGGAATGAGGAGTGGACTCACTCGATACATACTTTAACAGGCCTCTTTAATTGTGAGAAATCGAGCTGAATTCCCACACCGTCCCAATTTTTTTTTTTTTTGTGCTGGGACGATCTTGAGGTAATATCGTAAGTCTAGAATCTAAACTAGCTACATAGAACAAAGCATGATCGATGCACAGATATCTAAAGTTTAGCTACCCACCATGCTTCGTTTTCTTTTAGTGTGCTTCTCTTCCGCAAGAAATTTAGAGACATTACAAGAGAATTCGTGCTGTGATCAAGATGCCAAGAGGTTTGCAGACACCGTTTTTTTTCAGCCAGGACACGACGGCTTGTAGTCTTGAAGAATCCTGAGACCTCCAAAGTCGTTTCTGGGCTTGCAGATTTTGTGTATCAAGTACGGTAGACACAGCAACACGAGCGGCAAGCGAAAGAGGTCAACACGCGTGCACAATTTCAACTTTCCTTTCCCTACAGATAGCAGCTACATGACGGCGAAACGGTGCGTTGGAAGGTTTGAACTTCAAACTTAGACCTTGGCACTTCAAAGTTTGAAGCACCAAGGCCTAACTAGAAGCGAAACGTATATTCTTGAGCCAATCATGCCAACACACTCTTTTCGCGCCTGGAAGCGATTAAGAAAACCATTATTGTCGACGAGATCATCAATTTTTTAATTTTTCTTCTTCTGCAAAGATCTCAAATGTTTGCTGTACGGATGCAAAGACGGATTTTCGGTGGGGTGGAAACTCGCGGTTTTGTGGTGTTCTAGCTACAGTGTTTCCAAACACAGCAACGGTCGAGCCCGATTTTTCCATTATCGGGTGGAAACGGATTAACTATTGTCGTTCCGGGAATAGTCAAAACCTATTCCATCTAATATAAGCATTGTGGGGATGCGGAAATTCACGCCTGCTAGTCGTATGACAAACTTAGTATTGTGAATTCCGACCAAATTTGCCGACCAAAGCATGTGTTGAAATGCCTAATACAATTATCAAGTCATTTGGCAATCATCAGGCTCCAAGCCTCTAAGTTCAAATTCGGACTTAATTTCGCACTTAGACAGGCCTTTAATGAATTCAAGTAATTTGCCCGTTCCGTCGATTTCGCGCAGTTTGACCGCGTGGATTCGTATCACCGGACCTCGGAAAGTTCGAGTAGAACGCACAATATATCAAAGTCGTGCTTCGCCCGAAGAAGCTCTGAATTTTAGCTAAATCTGCTCCAAATGTCTCCAAGTTTAAGACTAGCCTGTACCAACGCATCTCTTGCGCCTGCTTTGCAACCGCAGGATCTGCACGGGCGAAGTTGTCTGATATAGCAGTAGTGTCACGAACTGAAAAAAAAAAAAAAAACTATCGGCCGCCCATCTGCGATCCAGACCTACTTAGTTATGTTTTCTGTCGTGCATCTTTGATTGAATTCGGTTTCGCTGAGCGAACGTCGTCACATTGATCGGTTTGATGTTTTTTACTCGAGCGTTCAACGTACACTTTAAATGTTTGTTATCACAACAGCAAGTATCATTTTGGACAGACATTAGCTCTCGTGAATTCTTCGCGCAACATCCAATACTATATTGCACGCACTTAACCGGGAGGGCGACGACACAGGTAACATTTGTTTAGTTTATAAACCTAGCACAGGTATCAATATCCAAAGTAACCACTGTACAGTAGTGTACTATATCTGGACATTTGTATGACCCCTCTTTAACTTTGTGCGGATATTCCGAAATGAATTACCGGGCCATCCTTTCACGACAAATAAAGAACTCAATCGGATCCCCCCTAGCTCTGAAGATAAATTTCAGAGAATAAAGAACTTTAATTGTTGGAATAGCGTACGACAATCTGGATAAAATCTGAATAAATGACAGATGGATCTTCAGTTTCAGTGAGGGTCGCGTTGATCCATAAATTTGGACCTGGAGATTTGACCCTTGTTCTGACAGTTCTTGTTTCAAATTCTGGAATAAAGTGTTTTGATATAACGTCGTTAAGGGAGAAAAATAACAGCAAGCAAACTTTGTGAATAACGCCGAGCAATGGTGTATTTAAAAATACGAACGTCTTCAATTATTTGAACTGTAGTATACTTCAAAATAACGTGTTTTGTATTAAACAGGCCGGTGCAACTTCAATTCACAACGCTCGTACAGTAGCTTACTGCATGTACATGTATATTGTAAGTATGTCTTCTCAACTAAAGTTAAATTTTGATTCTCTAGATCATCTATGCCGCCAGAGCGGGAATGGCCTGAGGGTCCGTGTTGAACATCTCGTTCGGGTCATACTTCGTCTTAATCTTCTGCAGCTTCTCGAAGTTGCCGCCGCCGTACAGGTACTCGGCCATCTCCGGCACCGTCCACTTCTCGTCACGGTACGTCGTGAAGCCACCCGGCACACCTCCCGAAGCCTTGTAAGCGTCCACGAACTTGTAGAAGCCATCACGCATAGTGGTCATCGAGCTGTCCGCGAACGAAACGTTGAAGGCAGACGAGCGCATGTCCCAACGAACCAGGTGCAGGTTGTCGTCGTGCTTCCAGGCCGAAGCACTAGCCTTGACACCCTTAGCGTACTTGCCACCCCAGATGTCCACGAAGCCAGAGGCCGAGGCGTCCGGCAGCTTAGGAGAGAAGGCAGTGTTGGAGAACAGTTCCCAGGCAGTGGCGTTGTTCAGCGGGGTCTTACGGGGAATCGTCACCGATGCGATATAGAAGAAACGACGAGGGGTGAGTGTCTGCGCCACGATACCGGGGGTCGAGATGCTCTCCGAAGCCCAGAAGTCGTTCTCGTTCGTGGTCAGAACCATCGAAGCAGGCAAGTTTTTCATGAGCGAAGCAAACACCTTGGTGGCCTTCATGGAGGAGCCGTAGAAGAAACCCTGCAGAGTAGACTTGGTCTTGAGGCTGAAGCGGATAGACACGAGATCGTTGTTGTCCTTGCTCAAAGCCCACTTCTGCGTACCGATGAGAGCGTCCACGTTGTCCTGCTGCGTTGGCTTGTAGCTCGAGTTGAATTCGATGGTGTAGTTCGTCACACGCTGCGAAGGAGGCTCGTACGTCTTGATCTTGAAGTCAAGCACCACACCCAGGGAGCTGGCGGCACCACGCACACCCCAGAACAGCTCCGAGTTCTGCTTGGCGTCGGCGTTCACAATCGAGCCGTTGGCAAGAGCCACACGCACGGACTCAATGTTGTCCAGCACAGTGCCGCTAGCACGAGACAGAGTACCGAAGCCCGAAGCGGCCACACCAGTCATACCGACATCGGGGCAACGGCCGTGAGGAAGAGTGCGCTGGTGCTTGTTCCACATGAAGTTCGCGGCCTCCGAGATCATGACGGGGCCACCGTACGACAGCAGCTTCGTAGACTCGTCGTACTCGAGGTGCTTGAGACCCTTCAGGTTAATGACCAGGGCACCATCGTTGCGGCCGAAACCCATGCTCGAGAACGAGCGGTTGCCACCAAGGGTGGTCACCTTTACACCGGCATCCGCAGCGCACTTCAGAGCGGCCGAGACCTCCTCCTCCGTCTTGGGGAAGGCGACAGCCGAAGGCACGGGACTCACACGCGAGTTCCAGGCCTCCGTGTCCACGGCCCAGGTTGAGGTGGTAGGCACCGAGTTCTCAACACCGGCCTTGGTCAAGCACGAACCAATGTCAGCCGCTTGGGCAGCAGCAAAGCCACCCTGAGCGGCGATGAGGGAGCAGAGAGCGAAGATCGCGCGACTAGCACCGGAGATGGAAGCAACCATGTTTTGACCTTGTGGCTGGAAGTCGAGGTTGGAGACTTGAGTGCTTGAAGGCAAATGTGGAAGTGATTAACGTGACGTTCTAACTCTGCTTGACAGAGGTGTTCCGCTGCGAGCAAAGCAGTCCTAGGTAATCATCGTATGTGATCCAGCAATCGCGAGATTGTAGGGATCTCTACAGACAGTATGAAAGCACCGTTCCAGTCTGGTTTTTAAAACCGTGTCTTTCTCACAGCAACAACACGACGAAAGTGTGCGACCACCGCAACATATTTTAATTCTTGATTCCCATCGCAGATTGCTATCCAAATGCTTGGCCACCAGGCGCCAGCCGATGTTTACGGCTTGAGAGCTGGCAAGCAATTCCTCCTGCTGTCTGTGACTCCGGTCTACTCGTCATTTTCACTTAAGCTGCATCAAAAACAGGTGCTGAACCATCAGGAACTTGCCGTCGGTGTTTCAATCGCCAAAGTTTGAAGAAAGTTGGTTCGACCATGTGCTTCAAGCCAATACAGACATGTACAGATTGATTTCTGGTGATGTTCGTAATAATCCAGCATTGCTGCGGTTTGGTGATTGTTTTATTACTTAAAGATTTCGTGATGTACCTTGATACAGATTAAATCGATACATTGCAGTGTTCCACAATACTTGTGATATATTTTAGAATGAACCAAACTTTTGTTTAAGAATAATTATAGAATTAACCTTGTCCCATTCCTAAACGCCTAGCTATTACCGTATTTCAGAAACTATTATACATTACCGGTAGCTCACTATTACATGTACAGGCATTACTGGTGCATACTAGTATTTGTTGCCAATTGACAGCATGGGGTCCATTTGCACGTGTTTTCCTTGCAGACAAATGGCGGAGCAGCGGCGGGGCCAGATGTCAAGTGGATCTAGGGATCGCCCAAATAGTTGAAGTGGGCTGAAAGCATCATCGACCACTGAAGCGAAGGATTGCAACCGTACGATAGCCTTGGATAAAAACAAAGACTCCAGTCCCCATCGATTATTATAATGGTGTTTGCTACGTCCTGATTGTGCAGTTGTCGTGTAAGTAAGGCACTCTATGCCCCTGATACGCAGTCGTGGTTGGCAAGGAATGAGGAGTGGACTCACTCGATACATACTTTAACAGGCCTCTTTAATTGTGAGAAATCGAGCTGAATTCCCACACCGTCCCAATTTTTTTTTTTTTTGTGCTGGGACGATCTTGAGGTAATATCGTAAGTCTAGAATCTAAACTAGCTACATAGAACAAAGCATGATCGATGCACAGATATCTAAAGTTTAGCTACCCACCATGCTTCGTTTTCTTTTAGTGTGCTTCTCTTCCGCAAGAAATTTAGAGACATTACAAGAGAATTCGTGCTGTGATCAAGATGCCAAGAGGTTTGCAGACACCGTTTTTTTTCAGCCAGGACACGACGGCTTGTAGTCTTGAAGATGCCGAACGGAATCCTGAGACCTCCAAAGTCGTTTCTGGGCTTGCAGATTTTGTGTATCAAGTACGGTAGACACAGCAACACGAGCGGCAAGCGAAAGAGGTCAACACGCGTGCACAATTTCAACTTTCCTTTCCCTACAGATAGCAGCTACATGACGGCGAAACGGTGCGTTGGAAGGTTTGAACTTCAAACTTAGACCTTGGCACTTCAAAGTTTGAAGCACCAAGGCCTAACTAGAAGCGAAACGTATATTCTTGAGCCAATCATGCCAACACACTCTTTTCGCGCCTGGAAGCGATTAAGAAAACCATTATTGTCGACGAGATCATCAATTTTTTAATTTTTCTTCTTCTGCAAAGATCTCAAATGTTTGCTGTACGGATGCAAAGACGGATTTTCGGTGGGGTGGAAACTCGCGGTTTTGTGGTGTTCTAGCTACAGTGTTTCCAAACACAGCAACGGTCGAGCCCGATTTTTCCATTATCGGGTGGAAACGGATTAACTATTGTCGTTCCGGGAATAGTCAAAACCTATTCCATCTAATATAAGCATTGTGGGGATGCGGAAATTCACGCCTGCTAGTCGTATGACAAACTTAGTATTGTGAATTCCGACCAAATTTGCCGACCAAAGCATGTGTTGAAATGCCTAATACAATTATCAAGTCATTTGGCAATCATCAGGCTCCAAGCCTCTAAGTTCAAATTCGGACTTAATTTCGCACTTAGACAGGCCTTTAATGAATTCAAGTAATTTGCCCGTTCCGTCGATTTCGCGCCAGTTTGACCGCGTGGATTCGTATCACCGGACCTCGGAAAGTTCGAGTAGAACGCACAATATATCAAAGTCGTGCTTCGCCCGAAGAAGCTCTGAATTTTAGCTAAATCTGCTCCAAATGTCTCCAAGTTTAAGACTAGCCTGTACCAACGCATCTCTTGCGCCTGCTTTGCAACCGCAGGATCTGCACGGGCGAAGTTGTCTGATATAGCAGTAGTGTCACGAACTGAAAAAAAAAAAAAAAACTATCGGCCGCCCATCTGCGATCCAGACCTACTTAGTTATGTTTTCTGTCGTGCATCTTTGATTGAATTCGGTTTCGCTGAGCGAACGTCGTCACATTGATCGGTTTGATGTTTTTTACTCGAGCGTTCAACGTACACTTTAAATGTTTGTTATCACAACAGCAAGTATCATTTTGGACAGACATTAGCTCTCGTGAATTCTTCGCGCAACATCCAATACTATATTGCACGCACTTAACCGGGAGGGCGACGACACAGGTAACATTTGTTTAGTTTATAAACCTAGCACAGGTATCAATATCCAAAGTAACCACTGTACAGTAGTGTACTATATCTGGACATTTGTATGACCCCTCTTTAACTTTGTGCGGATATTCCGAAATGAATTACCGGGCCATCCTTTCACGACAAATAAAGAACTCAATCGGATCCCCCCTAGCTCTGAAGATAAATTTCAGAGAATAAAGAACTTTAATTGTTGGAATAGCGTACGACAATCTGGATAAAATCTGAATAAATGACAGATGGATCTTCAGTTTCAGTGAGGGTCGCGTTGATCCATAAATTTGGACCTGGAGATTTGACCCTTGTTCTGACAGTTCTTGTTTCAAATTCTGGAATAAAGTGTTTTGATATAACGTCGTTAAGGGAGAAAAATAACAGCAAGCAAACCTTGTGTAGGAGGCGCCAATTTTTTTTGAGATTGCTTTCAGCCTAATCAACCAGAAAACGTTCGCTAGTTTAGCGACCACTTTGGTACTCGCTTTCTTGATACATTTGATCACCGGCAATTACATCGGGCTAGTCCTCCCGCCTTAAATACACAAGCACGCACTGTCGTCAACCGCGATCACTGCTGTTGCTCCTCCACCTCCTTGTGATCGCTCGAAGCCTCTTCCTCCTCCTTCTCTGAAAGCTGCGGTTCCTGCTCCTGTACCTGCTTCTGCTCCCCTGACTGATCTTGGACCCGCATCGATTGTTCAGGTTCCTGCTGTTCAACGTCGCCCTCCATCTCTTCGTCTTCGTCCGTTCGCAGCATTTTGCGCTCAGGCTCCTTAGCCACTTGCGAGCGACGAAGTTCCTTCACCTTGTTGGTCAGTGCCTGCACACGACGCAATAATCCCAGATCTTCACGAAGCACCGTCGTGTCCACATGCTGCAACAAAAGTACACAAACACCGTAACAAAATCAGATTACCTTCACCACATCAACCCCCGGCCAAAATGGTTGCACCTCTTCCTCCAGCGATTTTAGCAGTTCCTTGTACTCTTCAATGTCCCCTTCTCCCTCCTCTTCTGTCTCCTTTTTAGCTGCATCACCCCCCTCGGGCGCTGGTGGCGGTAGATTCTCCAACAGCCCCTCAATCTGCTCATACAGTTGCTGGTGCTCCAACGCGACGTACTCGTTGTACGTGCGTTTCTTCAGTTGTTTGTTCAGCGCTCGCTGCACCTTCTCCACGTCTTTAACGTGCACGAAACCGTGACCCCAGGGGTACACGACCGTGCAGATGCCGTCTTCGCGACGGTACCCCCTCAAATACCCTGCCCCAGCAGGTGTAGCCACCAGATCGTCCAGCCGCATGCCGTTCACAACATGCTCCTTCCTCAGTACGAAGCCCTCGACTGGCTCGGCGATCCAGCACCGCAAGCACTCAGCCACCTTCTCCTTAAGTTGCAATGCAATTAATGGCCTGGTCCCGCTCTCTTTGTCCTCATTGCGTAACTTGGTTATCAGTGGGTTTAGCTTGGTTTCTAATTGGCTCCTGGTAGCTGCGGATACGGGCATCTTGAGCGCTTGGGTTACGGTCGCGAGTAGCTTGTTACACTTGCAACTGGGCACCAGTGCCGCAGCCTGCAACAAGTGTAAACAACGCGCATCCTGCTGCTCGTACGCGTGGCTCACGGGGCGCAGCAGCGGCAGCAGGAGACTGGAGCGGGTCGGGACGGAGAAAACCAGCGTATTGGCGTCGCGCGCCTTGCGGAAATGGGCCTCACGCGTCGAGAACTTGGGCAGCGACGGCTCCGGCGCCAGAGTACTGGCGACGACTTGAGCAGCCCCGAACATTTTGGAAAATGTAACAGAGCGATGATTTCACTTGGATAAATTAGGGCATAACGTATTCAAGTGAGATGTAGGCTGTCACTCTATCGGATGAGTGACTGTGCCCACAATGTCATTATTCAGAATAAATAGGGACACTCCAGTGACGTCCATAGGCTGGTGGTCAATCAGCGATGCTGTTTGCCAAGTGCGTGTCGCGGCGTGTATGGGAACTGGCGCCCGCGCCATTCGGCTCCGCTTCCTTCGCCAGCAAGAGAAGGAGCCGCAGCACCAGCGGCAACGCCACAACCTCGTCCGCAGGCCACAAGCAGCGCCAACAGCTGAACCGGCTGCGATCCGCGCTGGCCACCGAGACGCTGCAGCAGATGCCGCTGCCCCCCGCCTCCGTGAAGAGCCCCATACAAAGTGTTGAGCCGCTTGATGCCGCCGCCAAGAAGCGCCAGAAGGAATTCGCGCGCATGCTACGGCGAAAAGATGCGAAAGACGCGCGCGTCAAGCACCTGCCGCTGTTCCGAGAGGGCTCAGCGTTATACCAGCGTATCGGCGAGAGGACGCTGGCCGACTACGACAACCTGCCCACCACTAGCTTCGATGGACCCATCGCGGTCATCCACTCGGAGCAGGAGGAGCAGGAACATGCAGAGTATCTGAGGGAACAGAAGGTCGTGGGCGTCGATACTGAGGCAAGGCCGGACTTTCACCCGCTCAAGGGATCGAAGGGCAACCCCGTGTGCTTGATCCAGGTCAGCACGCTGGAACGGGCGTTTCTTTATAGACTACAACGAGGCAAGCCCCTGCCCCCGGTGCTGCAGGAGCTGTTCACTGACCCTGGCGTATTGAAAGTCGGCCACTCGCTGAGCGACGATTTCCGTCAGTTGAAGTCGTCGGAGCTCGTGCAGGCAGTGAACTCGACGATAGACACGTTGTATATCACACACAAACTTGGATGCAAGCGACCGGGACTTAAAACGGCGTGTCAAGTATTTCTTGGAGGTTCGCTGGATAAAGAGATGCAAGTGTCGGACTGGGAAGCGCCTGTTCTGAGCGACGCACAGATTAGCTACGCGGCTACAGATGCATGGGCACCGCTGAGAGGTAAGTTTTTCTTCTGGGGTATGGAATAATTTAACTCAGTACTAACGTTTTGTGCAGTTTTGTTGGCCATGATTCAATTGAAGGATACGAAGGAACTGCTACGGACAAAAAGCTACAACTCATCAGCGCGGACGATTGTCAACGAGAACCATGACGTTTTACTTGGAAAACTGCTTTCGTTTGCGCTTCGTCACCAGGTACCCAAAATGGAGTAACTCGCACCGAATAGAGTTTTTGCCTAGCTATTTGCGAGATCTGCTATTCAGTACCAAGTACTTAGCAGTGCTAAGTTAGCACTACAGGGATTCCACCTTCGAATCGACGAGCCAGTCACAGTACGTCGCCAATTGCCAAGCACATTCTGCTCAGTAGCTTTCGCATAGTTGCTCTCGAGGAAGCTCCGGATCAGTCACAGTCAGCATCCTCGCGTAAGAAAGGATGTTGGAGCAACTCCGTCGCCGACGCACGAGTGTTTGGATTCTTGTCGAAACACAGAAACAAGAAGTCGTGCGCCGTGGGTGACAGGTGAATTGGGAACTCCGGGATAGTGGTCACGGATGCGATGTGGAACATGGCGGTGAGCGGGTTCGACAGGTTTTCCTGCAATTGTCGAGGCAGGTTATAAAGCCGTAGTAACAGGCCTAACGTTAGAGCACTTGCACCGCACACACTTACCCACGGAGGCCGCCCCGTTGCCATTTCAATCGTGATACAGCCGATACCCCAGATATCCGCCTTGCGCCAGGAATCCGCTCCTTTTTCAGCGCGAACGATCTCCGGCGCCATCCAGAATGGCGACCCCAAGCCTTCACGCACTGACCTAAACGATTCAATGGTCAGCACTAACCACCGCAGGATTAGAGCAGTCATAATGAACCTTGCTGTCTCCATCGACTTCTCCTGGTCTTCCTCCTCTGCAATAACTCCACCCAGTTCCTCCTCAACCGCCCTCTTCGCTGTCCCGAAATCTGCGATCTTGACACCGCCACGCTCGTCGTCCGCAAGCAGCAAGTTGGCGCACTTGAGGTCGCGGTGAGCGATACCCAACTCGTGCAGATGCACCACACCGTGCACTACATCACGGGTGTATGCCTGGACCATTTCTTCGTCAAAGGGACCAAACTCCTTCAGCAACCTGTACAACACCCGCCTCAACATCATCAGCTCGCTCGACCGATGCCATATCCGGTAATCGCACAAAGCTTAATCATCGCCCCGTACTTGCTCAGCGAGCCCGCCGGAAGATACTCCATGAACATGTTGACCGTCGGCCCGTAGCGCTCTGCCAGCATAACAGCGTCAGATTCGCCAAGCCAAGTGTAGCAGCACACCCAGCACACAACGCTGACCCACCACTGCCGAGGAAGCGCACGATGTTTCGGTGTTCATGGCGCTGCAGCAGCCGCATTACGTCCAGCTCGCGCTCAATTTGCTCCCAGCTCTGAACGCGCTGCAGTGACAACGAACTCACGTCGTTACCGAGATCGAGCTCCTCCTGGATAAACATCTGCTTGACCGCGAGCAGCTCCGCACTATATAATAACGTCAGCAGACGCGAGCGCAGCGAAAAAACAAGTGCTGGACGTTGCACCTTGGCAATCGCAGTGCTGCAGAGACCTGTCCGAAGCGCCCGCTGCCGACGCCTGGCCCTTTCTGCCATACGAGCGTCCTTAAATATCCATGGCGAAGGCCACATTCACAGATTGTTAGCGCTCACATATGCAAACGACGCGCTTTGACATACTCGCCCGGCAGCAGTGCGAGCTGCATCGACACCTCGCTCTGCATTGAGAACTTCTTCAGCGCAACTTGGCTCAAATCTGGATCACTACCGGTAGTCAGTTATATTCTCAGCAGCCTTTTTCGTCGGAACTTGCGTCGTTTGGGACTTGAAAAGTGCAGCAATCACTATCCAGATACTAGCGGGTGTACTTGGCGCTCGAATGCTCTCCATCGGGATCATACAGTGCCAGTCTTGGTATGGGTATCAACCATATTTGTCCATATTAACGTAGCGGTGCTGCTCCGTGTGCGCTCAGACTGGCAGTAGCGCCACGATCTTGTTGCACGGTATCTCGTCTTCGAATGCACGCAGATAGAGAAACAGACTGAAAGGCCGCTGAAACTCCCATTTCAGCTTCCTCCACACTCTTATCGAGTTCAGCCCTAGGATTCCTATTCAGATATCGCTATAAGCTTACACTGTGGAGGAAGTAGGCATCCTTAGTCGTCAGGTTTCCGGTGAAGAGCTTTACGTGTCCCGTCTCTGCATGGAACTGCAACAAAAGCTATCAGCTACTTAACAGGAATGCGCAAACGCTTGCGCAACCACATTAACGTTGCGCTAAAATTAGGTGGTGATGACGCGCCCCGTCTCTGTGTTGCTCAGTCAGAATCAGCACCTTAACAGGCTTGCGCAAACGCTTGCGCAACTGATTTAAAGTTGCCCAAATAGCCGCCACACACTTATTCTTGAAGCTGAGCCCACCAAGCAGTCGGCCTCCACCGCCAGCATAAGATCCCCCTCATTCCTCGATTTCCCTCGTGAGTCGCAGCATCATCCCTCCGGTCTCCTCCTCCGCCTCCTTCATGCGTCTCTTCCAGTCCGCCATGCGTGCCTCGTCGCCGCTCCTCAAGACGCGCTCGTTCGCCACCAACGCGTCCGAACTGCGCTCCGTCGTGTTCAAGGATAACCTGCGTACGGTGCAGATGGCCGACGCCAAGGAGACCGTCCTCCCCGGTGGCCGAGACCTGTTCCCTCTTCTGCCCAAGGCCTTCGAGGGCATCAAGCAGATCGGTGTGATCGGCTGGGGCTCGCAGGGTCCCGCCCAGGCGCAGAACCTGCGCGAGTCGCTCGAGGGCGTCTCGGACATCAAGGTCAAGGTCGGTCTTCGCGAGGGCTCGTCCTCCTTCGCCCAGGCCAAGGCCGCCGGCTTCAGCGAGGACAAGGGCACTCTCGGTGAGATGTTCGACGTCATCAAGGAGTCGGACATGGTGGTGCTGCTCATCAGCGACTCCGCCACCGTCAACCTCTACCCCAAGATCTTCCCGCTCATCAAGAAGGGCGCTACGCTTGGTCTGTCGCACGGTTTCCTGCTGGGCCACCTCGAGTCGGTGAACGAGACGTTCCCCAAGGACATCAACGTCGTCATGATGGCCCCCAAGGGCATGGGCCCCAGCGTGCGTCGCCTGTATGTGCAGGGCAAGACCGTGAACGGCGCCGGCATCAACTCGAGCGTGGCCATCCACCAGGACGTGACCGGCAACGCGACTGAGATCGCTCTGGGCTGGAGCGTCGGTGTGGGCGCCCCGTACACGTTCTACACGACCATGGCCGACGAGTACAAGTCGGACATCTTCGGTGAGCGCTGCATCCTTCTGGGTGGCGTGCACGGTCTGGTGGAGTCGCTCTTCCGTCGCTACGTGCAGGAGGGCATGACCCCCGAAGACGCCTTCAAGAACACGGCCGAGTGCATCACCGGTCCGCTGAACGAGAAGATCTCGCACGACGGCATCAAGTCGGTGTAC
Organism: Phytophthora cactorum; assembly: GCA_016864655.1. Lineage (NCBI taxonomy): Eukaryota > Oomycota > Peronosporomycetes > Peronosporales > Peronosporaceae > Phytophthora > Phytophthora cactorum. The sequence continues at coordinate 1,019,292 of NHQK01000008.1, forward strand.
GAGAGCTTCAAGGGCGAGGACAAGATCATCTTCGAGAAGGCCTACACGGCCGCCTACACGCCCTGCCGTGACATTATCGAGGAGGTGTACGACGACGTGGCGTGCGGTAACGAGATCCGTAGCGTGAACAACGCTGTGGCCCGCCACGACCGCTTCCCCTTCGGCAAGATCGACCAGACGTACACGTGGAAGGTCGGTGAGAAGGTCCGCGCCGCCCGTGACGGCAACTTCGTCATGAACCCCTTCACGGCCGGCTCGTACGTGGCCATGATGATGGCCCAGATCGACGTGCTCATGAGCCACGGCCACTGCTACTCGGAGGTCGCCAACGAGTCGGTCATTGAGTCGGTGGACTCGCTGAACCCGTACATGCACGCCCGTGGCGTCGCCTACATGGTGGACAACTGCTCCACGACTGCCCGTCTGGGCTCCCGGAAGTGGGCTCCTCGCTTCGACTACATCCTGACGGAGCAGGCCTACGTTGCTGTGGACGACAACAAGATCAAGAACGAGGCCAAGATCATGAGCGACTTCAAGAACCACAAGATCCACGAAGTGCTCGCCGTCTGTTCTTCCATGCGCCCCAGCGTCGACATTTCCGTCGATTAAGCCCTCTCCGGATGTGTAGTGGATGCCTCGAAAACGGGGTGTTTAGTGCGTGCATGCGTTGTGCTCTGCGCTTCGAGCTCAGGGCGGAATCGAAGCGCGCGATAGGAGCAGAGAATCACAATCGTGCTTATATAATACACTTAACTGTGGCTACAACAATCTCTTGGTTGTTTTGGTTGGTTTTTCGACTGGATCTTGGACGGTGCCTTGTCGATTGGGGAGTGATTGTCAACTTCAACTAAGAATGAATGTCAGTATAACATAGAGTGCCTTTAGAAAAACACCTTTTTACTACTGTACGTAGTAAAAAAAAATTCTTCCACTACTGCACGTTGAGAGCTCTTTCAGCCAGCCCCTTACCAAGGGATCTCGATTGTACCGAACGGGTACTCGCCCGTGCTCAGTGTAAAGTTCGAGCAGAGTGAACTGCGGATCGCGGTCTCGTTGTACACGTCACAGTCCGTCTCGGGCTTGATGGCGACCCAGAACTCGCTGTCCTCGGCGACCAGCTTGAGGCCGCGGCCAATCTGCGGATAGTACACGCTCCAGTCTTCAGCCGTCAGCGTGAACTGCACGGTCTGCGTCTCCCCAACCTCGAGGCTGATCTTGGAAAACTTCTTGAGTTGCTTCATCTCAGGCACGTTCAGGGAGCGATACGGCTGGATGAGGAACAGCATCACCGTTTCCTTGCCGGCCATCGAACCGCTGTTCGTCACGTCCACCGAAACGGCGATCGAGTCGTTAGGATCCTGGATCGTGTCCTTGCTCAGCGTCACAGCAGAGTACGTGAAGTCGGTGTAGCTCAGGCCTGTGCCGAAATCCCATTCGTTCTCGCAGTAGTACGGCGTCTCGGTCGAGTCCTCGCACAAGGTCGTCACTGGGTGGTTATACACCATCTCGACGTTGGCGGGGTCCTTCGGTACGTGATAGGTAGACGGCCGCTCGGGTTCACCTTGCCGTACAGGATTTCAGCCACAGCCTGGCCGCCCATTTCACAGGCGAGAAGGCCGTCGATAACCGCGTACACACTGTCGGTCAGGTCACCCAGCAGACGTGGACGGCCCTCGAACAGTACCACAATAACCTTGGTCCCGGTGGATGCAAGCTGCTTCACATACTCGATCTGACCGGCAGGCAGGGCCAAATCGTTAATATCACCGGGTTTCTCGGCGTACGGACCCTCACCAATGGCAGCGACGGTGAACTCGGCCCTGCTGGCATACTCTGTAGCGGTTGCAAGGTCGGCGTCCGAGTACTCTCCAGTGTAGTTCAATCCGTTGAAGTACGAAACGCTGCTGCTGTTCCCAGTGATTGACTCAATGTTCTCCTTCATAGTGGAGCCCAGCGGGTACAGCTCGTTGTGTCCTGCGTAGCCTTGCCACTCAATGGTCCAGCCACCACATTGCAGACCTATGTCGTCAGCAGCATGACCGGTGAGGAACACCGAAGCGTCCTCAGCAAGAGGCAGCACGCTGTCGTTGTTCTTAAGCAGCACAATCGATTCACGAGCAAGCTCCAGCGCCGTCGCCGTATCATTCTCACTGCCGATCAGGTCCACGTTGGCCTCACCCGGAACCGGGTTGTCGTACAGCCCCAGCTGCAGCTTCAGCTTGACGACACGGCGTGCTGACGCCTTCACGCGAGCCAGGTACTGCGGGCTCTGTTCCAAAAGAGCCTTCGTGCCGTTCATGAAGCTGTCGTCTGTGGCAATCATACTCATATCCACCGACACGCGCGTGAGCGAGATCCGGGTGGCTTCATCGTACGTACGAGCAACGCGGTGGAAGTCCGCGAGCTGGTCGATCTCTGCGTAGTCCGTCACCATCATGCCATCCCAGCCCAGATCATCACGCAACAGTGCGTTCATCAGCTTCGTGTTGGACACAAGTGGAACGCCGTTCACGGAGATATAGTTCTCCATGGCGCTGAGCACACCAGCGCCCACAGCCGCCTTGAACGGGGGCAGGAAGTAGTTGAGCAGGTCGTAGTCGGACACCGTGACGGCGTCCTTATCGTGGCCCGTGGGTGTTTTAGTGTAAACTATCCAGTGCTTCATGCAGGCGGCGGTGCTTCCGTTGCTCTGCAGACCGCGCACAATAGCGTCAGCCATGACCGAGTCAAGGTACGGGTCCTCGCCGAACGTCTCGAATGTACGCGGCCACAGTGGGTTACGTGAAATGTCGAGGATCGGTCCAAAGATCCATGGGATTCCGGCAGCTAGCGTGTCACGAGCAGTGATGCGACCTTGCTCGTAGACCAGGTCGGGGCGGAACGAGGCGGCATCGTTGATCTGCTGTCCGAAGAGCGTAGCGCCACGGACGAAGATGGCACCGTGCACCGTGCACCGAGTCAACCCCGTAGATCATCGGGTGCCCACCATTCTCCTCCATCGTGATCTCCTGGATCCTCGTCACCACCTCGCGCCACTTCTCGGCGGTCCACAGGTACGTACCATTCTTGGGTCCACTCGTCAGCGGACTGTTCAGGTATGAACCAACGCGCATCTTGGCGTACTTGCGCACAGTGTCCTCGTCCAGCTCGAGGTCGTCGGTCATCAGTACCGAGATATCGATCTGTGCCATCTGACCGATAAGGTCTTCCGTGCTGAAGGAGTCGACGATCTCGTCGGCGCGGCCATCCCACTGGTCGGCGGCGACGTACTGGTACGTTGAGAGGCCCAACGCTGTGAGGAAGGTGGCGGTGAACCAGGACTTGAGCATCTTGAGTTGGTGCTTGATACTTGATGAGCTGTTCTAGTTGCAAGAAATTTGGTAGTGAACTTCCCCGAGTTGTTCGGAATGGAGGAAGGCAACCAGCACTTCGGTACCCGCCACGCACCCACCAAGCGGTAAAATAGATTGCGTAGAGCAGGATCTACTCGGTAGCGTTCTGTCTAGCTGGAGGGAAGGAGGTTCATGGTTTTCAAAAACGCAAGTGCCAGCTGTGATCATGCAATGACCGCTCACAATGTGCGAGCTCGATCCTCAAGGCATCTTCAACCTTTTAAGCCGCGGTGCATTTCTGCATAGAGGGATTGCAGCCCATTGGCGGTCAAATTTGACACCGCCAAAATGATCGAACGCTTCAGCTTCAATCAAGGCTACATGTGCCCCGTCTCAGCTTGATTCCAACACCAAAATGGAAAGCTGAAGTTGCATTGGCCAATCAGCGCGCGCGATCCTCACCATCTTCAACCACAGTTTTCAGTTGCCCCCCCCCCCCCCCCACACACACATACCATACAGCAACAACCATTAATCACCGACCGACGTTGTTAATTAAGATTATGGGTCTCCCCAACTTGACGCAAAAGGCGACAATAGCGCTACCCATACAGAATCCTCAGACCAAACTGATCATTGTATTGTTACGTACCAACTACAGCAAAAATGCTCTTACTACACCTTCCCATGTTAAAGGGAGTCTACGTACCCCGCCCGCCAACAAAATAGCAGCGGTCTTTGACCACCGAGTGTGAGGACGGCAACTACTGCGTTCCCCAGTGGATTTTCGGACACGGCCTCAGTTACACCAACTTCACCTACTCTGACATGAACATCAGCGCTACCAACGTCACCTCCAGCTCCGACTCCGTCAACGTGTCCGTGACGGTGACCAACTCTGGCAGCGTGGCCGGTAAGGAGACCGTGATGCTGTTCCTCACGCAACCGTACCGTTCCATCTCGGTTCCCGAGGTGAAGCAGCTGAAGAAGTTCTCGAAGATCAGTCTGGACGCGGGTGCTTCACAGACGGTGACGTTCGAGTTGACTGCAGCGGACTGGAGCGTGTACTACCCTCAGATCGGCCAGGGTCTGAAGCTTGTTGCCGAGGACGCGGACTACGTGGTTGCGATCAAGCCTGAGACGGACTGCGACGTGTACAACGAGGCTGCTGCTGCGAACCCTCTGTGCGCGACGTTCACGTTGGCTACCGGCGAGTACCCGTTCGGCTCGCTGATTGCAGAGTAAGGGGTCACGCGCTGACGGTACGGGATCATGACGTTGCCGGTGTACTTCGGGTAGGTGATCGGCAAGCGTCCGCTGGGGTTCACGTCACCATAGATGATCTCAGCAACGGCTTTACCGCCAAGCTCACAAGCGAGCATGCCGTTGATGGCAGCGTGGGCATTCGCAGGGAGGTCGCTCAGCAGACGCGGGCGGCCCTCAAACAATACTTCGTTCCCGTGGCCGCAAGCGCTTTGACATACTCAATCTGACCGAGAGGAAGGGCAAGATCATCGATGTCGCCCTTCTTCTCCTCGTAGTTGTGTTCACCGCTCACAGCAAGAGTTTATTCGGCTTTGGGGGCGTACTCCTTGGTGGTCTCCAGGCCCTGATCGGTGTAGTCTCCAGTGGCATTCAATCCGTTAAAGTACGTGAACAAGTCGTTACCAGCGATCACCTCGAAACCCTGCTTGACAGAGGTGCCGTGCTGAAACTGGTCGTTCCCGTCAACACCCTGCACCTGCACCGACAATCCACCGCACTGGAAACCGATGTTGTGAGCACTGTGGCCCGCGAGGAAGACTGACGCGTTTTTGGGGAGGTAGCACGCTGTCGTTGTTCTACAGCAGCAAGATCGACTCACGAGCGCGTTCCAGTGCAGTAGCGATGTCGTTTTCGTTGCCGACGAGCTCAAGCAACTCCTCACTGGGCATCGGGTTGTCGTACAGACCAAGCTTCACCTTAAGCTTGACAATACGACGCACGGATCCCTTCAGACGGGCGAGGATAGCAGGGTCCTCCTAGATCAACTTGTTCGTTCCGTTGATGAACGAAACGTCTGAGGCAACCATGCTCATATCGATTGACGTACGCTTCAGAGAGAACTTGGTAGCCTCGTCGGTGGAACGAGTGGTGCGGTGGAACTCTGTGAGGTGGTTGATCTCCTGGTAGTCCGTCACCATCGTGCCGTCGAAGCTGACATCGTCCCGTAGCAGCTTTGTCAGTAGCTTGTTATTCTCAACCACAGGCACGCCATTGACGGAGATGTAGTTCTCCATCCCGGAGAGCAAACCCGCGTCGATACCAGCCTTAAACGTCGGGAAATAGGAGTTCATCAGGTCAAAGTCTGAGATCGTGACACCGTCCTTGTCATGGCCTGTGCACTTCCAGGAGTAGCCGATCCAGTGCTTCATGCATGCAGCAGTCAGGTTGTTGCTCTGCATGCCGCGGATAATAGCGGACCCCATGACCGAGGCCAGGTAAGGGTCTTCGCCGAAGGTATAGTACACACGGGGCCACAACGGATTGTGAGAGCACCGGACCGAAGACCCAAGGAATTCCGGCTGCAAGCGTATCGCGGGCATTGATGCGACCTTCTTCGTACGCGAGATCGGGGTTGAACGAGGCGGCAGCGTTAATCGGGTGGGTGACGTGTCCAGAAGCATGGCATTGCCGTGGACAGCATCCATGCCGTAGATGGTGGGGTGACCACCGTTCTCTTCCATAGCGATCTCCTGGATACGGCTAACGAAAGCACGCATCTCAACCGTGGTCCAGCCCCGACCTCTCCAGAATCCGACACGGAAGCACCCAAGTACGAGCCAACACGGTACTTGGCAAAACCGCGCAGAACATCTTCGTCCTCGAGTTCAGTAGACCATAGGAAGCGATCTGGGTCATCTGACCCACGATATCTTCATTGGTGAAGTTGGCCATGATCTCATCGACGTTAGCGTCCCATTCATCATCATCAGCGAGACCACCGCTGAAGACAGAAAGACCCAACGCCGTACAGCACATGGCGGACAGCCATGACTTAAGCTTCTTGGAAAACTTGTTGGTTGCTTGGTGTTGGTCTTGAGTGGAAGAGGGCAAATTAAAAAATGAGCTCGACTGGAGGAGCACGAATCAGTCGAGGCTCTACATACTCAGGAGGTAGGTTTGACTCACCTCATTTCTTGCAGGTTTGACTCACCAGCTTGCTTCAGGCTATAAAGTCATTACGCTTGACTCCGTCGACCACCCAAGCTACGCCAAATCTACGTCTGGCACCTGACGGACCGCCAGACAATCACAGGTAAAGCGCACGGGGGTGACGCGGAGATTGTACTTCGCCAATGTGAGAATGGAATTCACTGGAAAGTGGTGGCGCAGCATCAGACTCGGAAGGACGCCACCAAATTAATGAAAAGACCAGGCGGAATACTGAGGATTCATGGTCATCCTTGGTATGTTCCGAAGGCCAAAGCGAATCGACGGGTTATTCAGTTCCTGAAGCAGTTACCTAAGAAAGAGTTACGGTCAGCAGTCAGTCCCCACCTGGATCAGGTCGTGGAGAAATGGATCAAGAAGGCGACTCAAGATGAATGGGTGCAGGGAATCGCCAAAGCAACTATGGGAGCATCGGAACATGCTAACGACGTTCCAAGTCTGGGTCATCTATCGATTAGCTACGGGGCCGCTACGGCTTCATTACAGTGGTGCTGAATGGGGCAGCTCCTGCCCTCAAGACTCCCGATGTGACAGCTCGAGTCTCTCCAACGCCCACATTGCTTGGTCCTGCTACCGGGCTCAGACATTTTGGAAACGATGTCTGGAACATTGGACAGGGTTGGAAGTGGATGGATCTCAATTGGAAGAGCATCGAGATTATTTCTTCCTCCTCCAGCGGGGGACAGACTCCGACAAAGCATCGATGATCGATACGGTAAATTCGATTCAGGAATTCAAAATCCACTGAACCGAGTGTGGTGGGCTGTATGCAGCGTGGGTCAAGCTCTGCTGTGGCAAATCAGGAACCAAGTAGTACACGAAGGCAAACAATGGTCTCAGCACGCCCAATTGGAATACATGTGGACGAGTACACTCCGGCAATTGACGGCAGTAGCGCGCCGGGAACAAATACGACCCCAAACCAGGATACTAGGATTACTGTTGCAGCTCTGTATAGACTGCTTTACCAGAGTAGTGGGTCGCAGCATATAACATCGGCAGTTTTTTTCTCTTACATTTATCGAACTACGGTAGGCGACCGCTCGACCAGCTGAGAGCTCGAGGAGGCGCCCTTTAGATTTTAGATAGTTTCAGAACCGACAACATTCAAACTATATATTGATAGAACATGACGCCGCCAGATTTTTTTATTCTCTTCTTTTAGCCACCAATCTAAGCTTTACCATAGCTGTAGCCCAAGGAAAAAAAATAGTCAGCGCCGCTAACTATGCTTAGATCGCAAGGATCGAGTTCTGCAATGGGGTTAAATAGGATCTTGTCTCAGCTTGTAGTTGCCACATTGGATAACTATTATGAGTTCTCACGCTTGGCTAAAAAGTTCTGTCGAGAGCGCTCAGCGCGGTGCCATTCGACATGAGCAGTATATGTACCGAGAGATTTGAATCGTTTTCTGCACCTTGGAATCGGACACACGAGATCAATTTCCTCTTCCGACGACGATCCCGAATCCTGGTTCAAAACCATCTCCAGATCAGTGCTAACAAGAGTGAATCCAGGGAGAACATCACCACCGTCAAGATCTCTCCACGCAGTGTTGTCAGAGCATTGCACGTCTCCATTGTCGTCGAGATAGTACTCATACATCCGCTGAAAGTCTGGGCGTGGGTCGATCAGCCAACCCAACTGGACGCCGTGCTGGAAATATTCATTTCGCATCTTTCGATCGAGAGCGCGGCGTTGAGAGCCTCGACCAGAGAGCTTTTCAATCTCAACAACAAAGGTGGGGACAAAGGGCTCGCCACGATACGTCCACGTTGACTCAGTCGACAGTCTTCTGTCGGTATCGCGAGGCGTGTACGCGACATCAGGCATTCGACGTCAATGCCGAAAATGAACGCTCCTTGCGAAGTTGTTGCTCTGCCTCCTTCTCCTGAGCACTTTGGCAATGAGAAAGTGGCCGCTGAAATCGGTGCACAGCTGCGTAATTGGTCATACACGACAATTCGATAGGGAATGAAGCGGCCTTCGTCGATGAAGAACGCCGGCTGCTCGCCAAAAACGGGGTTCACCAGTGGACCGAGCTTCTTCACGCGAAGATTCAACTCCTTCAGCTCCACTCCAGGATAGTCCTTGACGTGGCACAAAGTTTTCTTCGTTTCCAAGCCGCGCACGAGCCGCGTAAGCACGTCTTCGTGAGGCTTTTGCTTGTCCGCCATCGCAGTGTGGTTGCTCTTTCTCACTGGTTGCTTTTTGTCACTTGTCGACCAAGAAGGAAAATACATTATGTGGTCCACTTTTATCAGGTTGGTAACGGGACTCAGATTTCGGGTGATTTGTAAGATCGGAGTCAAGCTCGTGGTTAGCCCGAGTAGTAAGTATGCTTAGCGGTACTGCGCCATAGCAGGTAGTAGTCAGAATGAGCACACTCATTTTCTTATTTCTTTTAAAAAGAACCGCTATGCATTCACTCACACCGTGTAAACCTTACTTTCTACCTAACACCAAACGAAGCAAGGCCGGCGCACAACCAAAAAATACTCATTGACTTAGTTAAGCTCATCAATAGCAGCACATAGCTACGAGAACCAGAAGATAGCCTCGGAGAAGTCGAAGGAGTCGGAGAAGATTTACGACGAGATCACTAAGCAAGAAAGTGAAGCGTTGTCGAAGGCTCAAAGAGGAAGCCGACCAAAAGTTGCAGAAAGCGGGGGACAAGCTCAAGGCGGCAAAGGACGCGGACCAGTTACTCTCATTTCGGACGGAGTGGTTCGGAAGGCGCAACAAAGCGTTAGTCCAGATGGATCAAAACCGCAAGGAGGCCAGCGACGCTACTGTGCAGTTGACTGAGCTCGATTGCGCGTATCTGGACACCCAGCATCGCTACCAAGAGCTGCGGGACCAACTCATCCTCATGAAAGGTACTGCTAACATGAATTTCGAGTAGTAGAATAATACAGCAAGTAGGTAAAAAAGAGTAATGAATGCGGTCTTTTACCCCCCCCCCCCCTTAATATTTTTTTAATCCTGACAAATATAAAGTTAGTAAAATATAAAATGACGTACTCACCCGACCAATACCTCGCTAACAAAGAGCGCATTAAGGCGGCGTAGAAGCGATACTATCAGCGCACACGCGAAGCTCGCTTGAACTATCAGAAGGGGTACGACGAGAAGAACAAAGAGCAGATTCGTACTCGCAAGCGAAAGATGGAAACCGAACCTAATCAAAATGAAACCGAACTTAATGGCGAAACCGAAATTAATTATTTTTTTCTCACATAAAAAGTCAAGTCATATATATCCAACGCTTCAAGATGTGATAAGTCTTACCCAAGTATTTATAAACTAATTAATTTCTAATATTTTTGTATGTATCATAGATATAAAGTTCATCCTGATACAAAGGTTAAATCATATAAAGTCAATCACACAGAGAATAATATAGCCGAAGATATATAGCGAATATGTTTGCCTACGAGCTTGAAGGATTACATAGATTAAATATCAAAGCTATTAAATGGGGTAGCTCTTACCGAGTTAAGGTCCGTGGTAGAACTGGAAAGATGGTATATGTTAGCAAAGTTTCTCACCCGAGAAATAGGGAGCTCGTAGCAAAGGAATACAAGGTATCTATCGATAAACTCAAGAAGCACACATCGCCTGATTACAAAACAGACCCTAACTATCGTTTCTACAACGGAAATAATATGGAGTCGCACCTCTATGAGGGTATTCAGGCCTCAGAGATTTTTTTTTATGACAAGCTCGAAAACGTGCTTGCAAGTCAAACTAATGCATTCAAGGTAAATATTGCTCTTGGCTGTGATCTCATCAGCAAAACGGATGATAGTTTTAGTCAATACTGGCATCCCAGCATTGTCAACACGTTTGTATTCGAGAGCCCCGTCGCCATCAACAGCAAGGCAGAAATCCGTAAGAAAGCTATTTCTGAGATCCGCTCGATGGAGTTAGCCGACAAGCTAAACTATCCATCTAGTGGGTACAAACTCAAAGCTATAACTGGATTTAAAATCTATATTTATCACCGAGATCACGTCCTTGGAGATGTCGAGGCTGTTATCCCCAAGGTCATCCGTGATAACAAGCATGTGATCAACTTTCCTAAGACGAACAACAAATGTTTATTCCATTGCATAGCCTACCACATCCGATCGGATCCGAAGAAAGATCCTAGATGGATTCAGGCTCAGGTGAAGGAGATATTCAAGCGCTACTGCTCTTTCAAAGAAATTAGCTATACGCTTAGTCTATTTCGTAGCCTCAAATCATTTGACCTTCTACAGCTCGATGAGCTGGAGGAATGCTTTCAACGCAGCATCAATGTCTATTCGATGGATGTAGCGTCTGGAAAGGTTGAACGTATTCGTTCATCTGACAAGGCGTATGAGACGATCTACATTCTCTCCCATGGGAATCATGCTCTCTACATCACCAATCTGGACATACTTCAAAGAAAGTACCAGTGCTCGAAGTGCGAAATGATTTTCATCAGATCGGACAAGCTCAACAACCACAGAAAGAATCAGTGTGAGCTCGTAAATATTGAAAGCCAGCTGAGTCAACTATTTACAAGCTCGTTCAGAACACTATTAAATCACTGCTCACGAAGTACTCGATCAAGAATGCTGACCAATATCTCGACCATTTCATCGTCTATGATTTTGAGGCCATTCTGAAGCCGAATGCTGTACAACATGGGCAAAGTACTGTCTTCACAAACGAGCACATTCCGGTATCAGTATCGGTTGCGAATAGCCTAACCGAGGAGGTACGTTGCTTCGTAAACAATGATCCGAAGGCTTTGCTAAAGGATATGTTCAGATACATTGCCGATGTGGTTACGAAGATCCAGCAGTACAACGTATCCAAGTATGAGTCGCTCTTCCGTAAGATCATCAATTCTCGCGGTTTAACGGGTATGGAGATTCCTGGGGTAGATTTGAATAAGAAATACACTATGGATGATGTGGATAGTTGGATTCAGGAAGCCAAATATTCCAGCTTCTATGATTTTCACAGCGTAATCAGTTTTGGTAACCAGAGAATTGATTATGGTAAAATCAAACAGCAGCTGGATCAGGTACCGGTATTTGGGTTCAATAGCAGACGATACGACATCAATCTCATCAAGAACGATATGTTTGCTGTCATAGGTACAGAAAATATCAAATCCGTCATCAAAAACCCTAGCTATATGTGCATTGCCACCGCAGACGTGAAAATGCTTGATATCACTAACTACGTACCAGCAGGTACAAGCTACGACAAGTATCTTACAACTTATCTCGGTGGATGCAAGTGTGATGACAAGATTCGTTGCGTCTGCGGTCTTGGTAAGGGCCTATTTCCGTACGAATATATCAAAGCTTTCAAGGTGCTCAATGAGACCAACATCCCTCCCAAATCAGCTTTCGACAGTGCGCTTCGTGGCACTAGCAACAACAATGCTGACTGCGAGCGAGGAAATTTGTGTGGCAGCACTATGGGATGAAGTCTATTAAAGACTTACTCATTTGGTACAATAATCTTGACGTAGTCTCGTTAATCAAGGCTATCAAGGCCCAGCGTGAATTGTTCAAGGGGGTTGAGCTGGACATGTTTGCCGACGGTGTATCCCTACCAGGATTGAGTGAGAAAGTCATGTACCAGACCTGCTTCAACAATCTCCAAAGGCAAAGCAGAAACCCGGCTAAGGTATTTACGTTCCCATCAAATCGCATGAGCGGATACAGAAGCCAAGATGCGGATGCTGATCGAGTTTGATATGACTATCCAACATCAAAACAATCTACTCAATCAGCAGAAGTACTTACGTGGTCTTTGCTACTGTCAATTAACAATGGATACAGCATCAGCCGATCGTATCAATAATAAGCTAGGTCATATTGATGGAAATATACTTATCAGCTGCATCGAATGCAATGTTGCTTGTAAGAACATGTCGCTCAGTGGGTTTCGATACAAGAAGCTACTCGATTTCAACTCTGACAGACTCGTCTAAAGCATCGATAGGGAGGAATCGGAGATATATGGTAATATGAAAGCCAACATTGCAGGAGGACCATCAATCATTTTCAACCGCTACGCTAAGCGCAACGAGACCAAGATATACGGCGGCAAGCTGTGTAAAACGATCATTGGGTACGATGCCAACGATCTGTACCTATGGGCTCTTGGTAATTATATGCCATGCCGGCGTTTGACAACCATCGAGGCTTACGATGGTATCGTCGATGATATTAAGGCTGTAAAGGTTTTCGGCTTCCTCGAGTGTGATATCCATACCCCTGAGCACCTAAAAGAGTATTTCAGCGAGATGATTCCCATTTTCAAGAATACGCTTATCAACTGTGAAGACCAGAGCATCATTGGCTCACACATGTACGACTACAACCAAGCCCGCGAATCAGGTCGTGCAAAATTCTTGGCAGACGGATCTTGCCTTCTGGGATAAGAGACCAATATTGGCAGCCATAAATATCAACTCACGACTTGGGTATGCCAAGGTACTCAAAACAAGACCACGTCGGTTGTATTGATCGCAATCAAATTATTTGTTCGGACACAGAAAGTAGGTATTCTCACGAGCGATAATGGTAGTGAATTCATGAACAAACAAGCGCAAGAATTCTTGAAATCTAAGAAAATCGAGCATTACAAAAATGAGCCAGGAGACCACGGAACGATGGGTAAAATCGAGCGCTGTAACAGGACCTTGAAGCAACGGCTAACGAAGATACAACCAAAAAGATTTCTCAGAAACTCATCAGTAATTTATTCGACAACTACAACAGCACTATTCACAGTTCCATTAAGATGACGACACTAAACGAGAGGTTATCGAATCCGAGCTGATCCATAACCAGAATGAGTCTGATAAAGTTGAAAACGAGTTCGAAGTAGGTTCAAATGTTCTATATCGACTCAAGAAGCAAACGTTTGGCAAAGAGGCAGTTCACTGGAGCAAGGCTATATACTCTGTCGTTGGAATGGACGGATATCGAGCGGGGAGACCCCCAGGCCGAACGAGTATTGAGGCAGTACGGCGAACTCTACCAGACAGCTACTGGCCGGACCAGACGTCCTAACGGATAGGCACGGCGGGGAGGACACGTTATCGGCGACCAGCACCCCCGGGATCCCCCCCCCCCCCCCCCGAAAATTCCCCCCCCGAAAATCCCGGGGGTGCTGGTCGCCGATAACGTGTCCTCCCCGCCGTGCCTATCCGTTAGGACGTCTGGTCCGGCCAGTAGCTGTCTGGTAGAGTTCGCCGTACTGCCTCAATACTCGTTCGGCCTGGGGGTCTCCCCGCTACCTAGGTGCCAAGGCAGCCCGAGATCAGTTGGGCCTCAGCCCGGCGTGACGCTCGAAGACGTTGGGGTTGCGTGCGGGTTGCGGAACTAACTACACGTGTGAAACTTTTCACGAAAGGTGCCTTGGGTGGAGCTTGTACATCTTGTATGTTGAGCTGAAGTTTCAAATCGGACGCGTATTGAGGGCCGTCTCGTACTTGATTCCACACATCCCGGCTTCTTCAAGCTTACTAACGTCAACGTCAACCGTCTTGCATGCCACCAGGGCTGTCCGCGACTATAAATATCGTGATTTCTCGAAGTCCTTGCTGGCTGCTTACGATGGTGCTGCTCTCTATTTCTGGCGTATCGTGGTTTACCTTCATGTCAGTATTTCTAACCAAATGGTATCGGCCTCATTTAGGTAGAAATACTTTATTTACGCTCGGATCCTCTAGTCCACTTTGGCACGCCAATAGCATTCATGGTATTTTAGTAGATTGAAAAAAAGTGCTTTAATAAAATAAAACACGAGTACTCCTTCTAAATTTGATTTTTCAGTAATGATACTTTTTTTGCTGGAAGGCTGAATCATCTAATTACTTTAGCCTAGAAACTTTATACTACTCGTAGTATTCACTTGATAACTTAAGTATAGTATTTTCTCTCTTGGTGGATTACTGAGCTCACGACTCCAATAATCAGCATTGGTGAAGAACGTTAGGCATGAAGAGCATCGTATTCACACTTCAGAAAACGAAAATATGTATGTTTAATACGCAGTAGCACAGCTACAATAGTACTTTTTCGACCCTTCGCACTTCTCCATGCTATCGGAATCCCGCAAAAATCTACTCAGCCACCAGCGAGCCGAACGGGTACTCGCCGGTAGACAACGTGAACGTCGCGCACAGAGGGTTCGCAGCAGCAGTCTCGTTGTACACGTCGCAGTCCGTCTCAGGCTTGATCGCAACCACGTAGTCCGCGTCCTCGGCAACAAGCTTCAGACCCTGGCCGATCTGAGGGTAGTACACGCTCCAGTCCGCTGCAGTCAACTCGAACGTCACCGTCTGTGAAGCACCCGCGTCCAGACTGATCTTCGAGAACTTCTTCAGCTGCTTCACCTCGGGAACCGAGATGGAACGGTACGGTTGCGTGAGGAACAGCATCACGGTCTCCTTACCGGCCACGCTGCCAGAGTTGGTCACCGTCACGGACACGTTGACGGAATCGGAGCTGGAGGTGACGTTGGTGGTGCTGATGTTCATGTCGGAGTAGGTGAAGTTGGTGTAACTGAGGCCGTGTCCGAAAATCCACTGGGGTTCGCAGTAGTCACCCGAGGCGCACTGGGTGCTGACACGATGGCGGTACGGGATCATGACGTTACCAGTGTCCTTCGGGTAGGTGATCGGCATACGTCCGCTAGGGTTAACATCGCCATAGATGATCTCAGCAACGGCTTTACCGCCCTGTTCACATGCGAGCATACCGTTGAGTACGGCGTGCACGTTCTCCGGTAGGTCATTCAGGATACGTGGACGACCCTCGAACAGCACCACAATAACCTTGGTGTTAGTCGAAGCGAGTTCCTTAACGTATTCAATCTGACCCAGAGGTAGCGTCAGGTCGTTAATGTCACCGGTCTTCTCTTCGTAAACCTCCTCACCAATGACGGCAATGGTGTACTCCGCCTTAGCGGCGTACTCCTTGGCAGTAGCAAGATCCACATCAGTGTAGTTGCCTGTAATGTTCAAGCCGTTGAAGTAGGAGAAAGCGTCGCTGCCAGCAACAGCCTCGAAGCCCTGCTTGACTGACACACCATGCGAGAACATGTCGTTACCAGACACACCCTGCGCCTGAACAGTCCAGCCACCGCACTGACGTCCAATGTTATGGGCGATGGGACCAGTCAGGAAGACCTTAGCCGTCTTCGGGATGGGGAGAGTGCTGTCGTTGTTCTGGAGCAGCACCGTCGACTCGCGAGCCAGGTCGAGCGCAGTGGCGACGTCGTCGTCATTGCCGACCATGTCGACGTACTCGGCACCGGGCAACGGGTTGTCGTACAGACCAAGTTTGAGCTTGGTCTTGATAATACGACGCACAGACTCCTTGAGACGGTCGACAATCGCCGGGTTCTCTTCGATCAGCTTGAGCGTGCCGTTCGTGAACGAAAGATCCGACGCCACCATGCTCATATCAATAGAAGTACGCTCCAGAGAGAACTTGGTCGCCTCGTCGGTGGAACGAGCCGTGCGGTGGAACTCACTCAAGTGGTTGATCTCAGCGTAGTCCGTCACCATCAGACCCTCGAACTTGAGATCGTCGCGGAGCAGCTTTGTGAGAAGCTTGTTGTTCTCAACGATGGGTACACCGTTCACGGAGATGTAGTTCTCCATACCCGTGAGCAGACCGACGTCCACTGCAGCCTTGAACGAAGGGAAGTACGTGTTCAGCAAGTCAAAGTCCGACATCGTGACGCCGTCCTTGTCGTGGCCTGTGGGGTTCCAGGCGTAGGCAATCCAGTGTTTCATGCAAGCGGCAGCCTCCGGGTAGCTCTGGATACCGCGGGTGATAGCAGCGCCCATGACGGACGCAAGGTGCGGGTCCTCGCCGAAAGTCTCGTACACACGGGGCCACAGTGGGTTGTGCATGATGTCCAGCACTGGGTCAAAGATCCAGGAGATACCGGCAGCCAGCGTATCACGCGCAGTGATACGACCTTGTTCGTAGACCAGGTCCGGGTTGAAAGTGGCAGCAGCGTTGATCTGCTGGCCGAAGTAGACGGTGTCCGTGACCATGGCGTTGCCGTGAGCAGCGTCCGTTCCGTAGATCATCGGGTGGCCACCGTTCTCCTCCATAGCGATCTCCTGGATACGACCAACAAAGGCGCGCATCTCAGCCGTGGTCCAGCCCCATTTGCCATCGATCTCACCGAGAATCGACATGGGAGGGCTCAGGTACGAGCCGACATGGTACTTGGCAAAGCCGCGCAGAGCTTCCTCGTCGAGCTGGTACGTCGAGTTGAGCAGACCGTAGGCGGCGATCTCCGTCATTTGACCCACAAGGCCAACGTTGGTGAGGTTGGCCATGATCTCGTCGACCTTGGCGTCCCATTCATCAGCAGCGGCGAGACTATTGGTGAAGACAGCGAGGCTCAGCGCCGTGTAGCACACAGCGGATTGCCACGACTTGAGCATCTTGGAGCGTTGGTTGCTTGGGTCTTGTTCGACGAAAGCGAATTAAAAAGTGAACTCCAGTGGCGTGAGCGAACCGCGAGCGAAAGGCAGATATCCCGTACATGTAGATGGATCGCCTCACAGATCAGTTCCTATTATACACTCATAACCGGGGTTTAATCATTGGTTCACTTCAACCACGCACAGACCTCCCCACCTCAGCTTTGCATAAAACACACGAAGTACACGACCAGCTCATGCCGTGATCTCGCGTAGCAAACCTTACTGCGTACTGGAAAGCGCTGGTGGTTCGACAGGCAAAAACGCCACGTTAAATGACGATAATATCGCTCCATATTATGGCTATCAATAGGTGCCGTGTGCAGCAAGTGTGGAAGTAAGGTCGCGCGAATATCCTATTACAGTGTATAATAAACATCATGCAGTAATTCACGTGTCAGTGGCACCATAATCGGTACCGTGCTGCAACTAAGTTGCAGGGCCCTGTACAGTAAATTCCCAGGTCTTGAAGACTCTTGACCCCTTGCCAATGGCAAGTTGCCACTACATTACAGTTCTCTGTTGTAATGTACTTGAGTTAGTGGCAAGGGGGCACATTTTGCATCCACACAGATTTGGAGACGCGCACCATTTATTATTTTTCCTTTAAAAAAAACTACATAGTATTAATAGTACTGTGGCTCGTGGGTCGGTCGTAATAATAGCGTTTGTCTTGGTGCTGAAAACTGTTTCCTCCGGGCATGAAGTATTAATAGTGGTGCTTCGGCTTGGTTGCTATCCAGGAAGCCACACTCAACTTGAGTGACGAAAGCTCGCGACACAGATTTGCACACGCCACTGGAATTATTCCAAACTTCAACGCGAGCTGACAAGTTGAAGCGGGCAATGCTGTTGACGGCTGTTAACCCTTAAACCTGCGAGTACATGTACAGACTGTACATGTACTACAGTACAGTATAACAAAATAACGAGGGGATAACACCCTCGTTGTTTTGATATGGCACATATTTTTGATACAGACGCCCTACTGTGAGACTCCAGTGATTCACCAAACCGAATGTTGCGACGCTGGATGCTGAATACAGCGGCCGTACTTAACATCCATCTTGACTGTTTTACAGAGCAAACACAAGTGCGCCCCAGCGGCAGGCTACCGACACCAGTGCAGCGTTGTACACGTGGTGGTGTGCATGTTACTTTGGTCAGGGAATAGTTGTGGGAATGGTGTCTACTTAACTTTGGTTAGTAGATCCCATAAGGGTTCAGTGGGGTTGCTACCTCTACTCGGTAACATATCTCACAGACAACCTAGCCTAGAGTGCATTCGTCTCGCGTCGTACTGTATGTCAAAGGATTCCGTTTGGTGTATGGTCAGGGAATAGTGTACGACTCCAATGGTCGCAAATCCCCTTATGTTTGCAAATTTGTGTAACTTACTATTAAAATAAACCAGCTCGAAGCCTCGACGGCGAAAGCTACAGTAGCATCAATTCGACGCTAGCTTCTTCAGCTATCTCCACTGGAATTATTTCCTGCTTCAACTGTCGATCCAAGCAGCACTGACTGCATGTACTAGTCAGTGCTGCTTGAATGCGGCCCGTGTTGAACGAGGTATACAGTATTAAAAGGGTTACGATGTGCTTGAGTTTCGTGTCACACAAGTTAATACTAGACACTGAATACCAAAACTTGTCCCGCTCCATACATTCGTTCTGCCCAAAACCTGTTTATTCCGCCACCAGAGATCCGAACGGGTACTCACTGGTAGCCAACGTGAACGTCGCGCACAGAGGATTCGCAGCAGCAGTCTCGTTGTACACGTCGCAGTCCGTCTCAGGCTTGATCGCAACCACGTAGTCCGCGTCCTCGGCAACAAGCTTCAGACCCTGGCCGATCTGAGGGTAGTACACGCTCCAGTCCGCTGCAGTCAACTCGAACGTCACCGTCTGTGAAGCACCCGCGTCCAGACTGATCTTCGAGAACTTCTTCAGCTGCTTCACCTCGGGAACCGAGATGGAACGGTACGGTTGCGTGAGGAACAGCATCACGGTCTCCTTACCGGCCACGCTGCCAGAGTTGGTCACCGTCACGGACACGTTGACGGAATCGGAGCTGGAGGTGACGTTGGTGGTGCTGATGTTCATGTCGGAGTAGGTGAAGTTGGTGTAACTGAGGCCGTGTCCGAAAATCCACTGGGGTTCGCAGTAGTCACCCGAGGCGCACTGGGTGCTGACACGATGGCGGTACGGGATCATGACGTTACCAGTGTCCTTCGGGTAGGTGATCGGCATACGTCCGCTAGGGTTAACATCGCCATAGATGATCTCAGCAACGGCTTTACCGCCCTGTTCACATGCGAGCATACCGTTGAGTACGGCGTGCACGTTCTCCGGTAGGTCATTCAGGATACGTGGACGACCCTCGAACAGCACCACAATAACCTTGGTGTCAGTCGAAGCGAGTTCCTTAACATATTCAATCTGACCCAGAGGTAGCGTCAGGTCGTTAATGTCACCGGTCTTCTCTTCGTAAACCTCCTCACCAATGACGGCAATGGTGTACTCCGCCTTAGCAGCGTACTCTTTAGCAGTAGCCAAGTCGGCGTCCGTGTAATTACCCGTGATGTTCAAGCCGTTAAAGTATGTGATCGAATCATTTCCAGCAATCGCCTCCAGACCCTGCTTCACCGAGACACCGTGCGAGAACATGTCATTGCCAGACACACCTGGCACCTGCAGCGTCCAGCCACCACACTGTCGCCCAATGTCGTGGGCGATGGGACCCGTCAGGAAGACCGACGCGCTCTTCGCAAGGGGCAATGTGCTGTTGTTGTTCTGTAGCAGGACAATCGATTCGCGGGCACCATCCAGAGCGGCAGCCACGTCGTTGTCATTGCCGACCATGTCAATGTATTCCTCACCAGGCATCGGGTTATCGTACAGTCCAAGCTTGAGCTTGAGCTTGATGACGCGACGTACAGACGCTTTCAAGCGATCCAGAGTTTCAGGATCTTCCTCGAGTAACTTGTTCGTGCCGTTGGTGAAGGATAAATCCGAGGCGACCATACTCATATCGATCGACGTACGCTCAAGCGAGAACTTGGTGGCTTCGTTCTCCGTACGAGCCGTGCGGTGGAAGTTCTGCAGAGCATTAATCTCACCGTAGTCCGTCACCATCAAGCCTTCGAACTGCAGGTCGTTACGCAGAAGCGTCTTCAGCAGCTTGGTATTCTCAACGATGGGTACACCGTTCACGGAGATGTAGTTCTCCATACCCGTGAGCAGACCGACGTCCACTGCAGCCTTGAACGAAGGGAAGTACGTGTTCAGCAAGTCAAAGTCCGACATCGTGACGCCGTCCTTGTCGTGACCCGTGGGGTTCCAGGCGTAGGCAATCCAGTGTTTCATACAGGCAGCGGACTCGTTGTAGCTCTGAATACCGCGAACGACAGCAGCGCCCATGACCGAAGCTAGATACGGGTCCTCGCCGAAAGTCTCGTACACACGAGGCCATAATGGGTTGTGCATGATGTCCAGCACTGGGTCAAAGATCCAGGGGATACCGGCAGCCAGCGTATCACGCGCAGTGATACGACCTTGTTCGTACAGCAGATCGGGGTTGAAGGTGGCAGCACCATTGATCTGCTGGCCGAAAAACACCGTGTCCATCACCAGCGCGTTGCCGTGAGCGGAATCGGTACCGTAGATCATCGGGTGGCCGCCGTTTTCCTCCATCGCGATCTTCTGGATGCCAGCAACGAACTCACGCATCTGAGCTGTAGTCCAACCCCACTTGCCATCGACCTCTCCTAAAGAAGACATAGGAGGGCTTAGATACGAGCCGACATGGTACTTGGCAAAGCCACGGGCGGCCTCCTTATCGAGCTGGTACGTCGAGTTGACCAAACCGTAGCCAGCGATCTGGGTCATCTGGCCGACAATGTCGACGTTGGTGAAGTTGGCCATGATCTCGTCGACCTTGGCGTCCCATTCGTCGGCTGCAGCAAGGTGGCCGCCGTTGAAGACGACCAGGCTCAGCGCCGTGTAACACACAGCGGAAAGCCACGACTTGAGCATCTTGGATAGTTGCGTGCTTGTTCTTGCTCGATGTTCGGCGACGAAAGCGAATTGAAAAGTGAGCTGAAGATCTCTCAGAAGTGAGACGCTCTCCGCTAAAGAGGGTCGATCTAGTCCCTTGATATGAGGTCTGCTCGGCCAGCATCAGCGAGATAACAAAGGAACCACCAAAAACCTCAAAGAAGAGCATTATGATACAGTAATATCAGCGCCACACAATCTTTTTACAGTACCGATAGCTCGCACATCCTTATTAACATGCTCGGAGTTGCCTCATTAGTCCTGGATGTGAGCAGCTAAGGCAGTGATCTCGATAAATTAAGTTCTGCTATGTTCATGCTGCACCAACTTGCAGCAGTCTCAGGCTTTTCAAAAGCCTTTCGGCTCTCACGCCCGGCTCAACGTCGAGCTCTCACAAATCGTGATGGTGAGTCACGATGAACGTGATCACACGGGAGCAATCCTCGGGGGCGGCCGATTACGCCGGCGGCTAATGGAAATCTGAAGTTTTGTCCGCGAAATAATCACCGCGACTGTTAATAACAAACTCTCGGACCTCAACCACGCCCACTTGAGTGCTTCGCCATCTGCTGGGTCTAGCATGCAGACACCCCGCGGTGCGGTGATCGATCGCCCCACTGCTGCCGCAGCTGTGCTGGGCAGTGCTGCGACCGAGATGGCGACATTAGGCGAAGAACTGACAGCACTTGCAGTCTAATGTGCTGGTACTGTAGTTTCCTGAGAAGCTGCGTGCCTTGGACCTAACTTGCCGCTTGCCATGCCGAGAAAACCCGCAGTTGAGGTTACTCCGCGTGAGTGATCATGTTCGACACTCGCGTCAATCCGCCACTGGAATTATTTCTCTAACTTCAAAGATCGGGAGGCATCGCCCGAGTTGAAGTACCTGTCCAAACTTCAGCCTTTCCCAAGCAGACCTGCGCGCATCGCCAGCATTGATGCGTGAGCAGGTGTGCCGGGCAGCTCGGGCTGTAGCCTGCAACTTGCAGTGCAAGGCAGGCACTCGGGCCAAAGACTCGGGGCGTCGGGCCACTACTGCTGGCCGGTCAAGGTAAAGATGTCCCCCCTTGCGTGCCTCCGCCTTCTCCGTGCTGCACGGGCCTGCGTCACCTATTACTGTGAAGTTCACAGTACCAGGTGACACCCGGTAGTGCAAGTTGCAGCGGCGGCAGGCCTGCCGCCACTGCCAGGCATCGTATTGGCTCCAGAACCTGCGTGTACATGCACCTTGAAAAACGCGATTCGATCCAGGAACTTCAGAAAACGCAATAGCTTACAGGGTTTCGAAGACTTGCGGCGTTATCAAGTAGTATAAGAGGCTACCTGCTAACTGTCTTAACGTAACGTAGGTTCGATCTCCTTTGTGGTAAAGATAGCATGCTGCTCTTTCGCGTCTGCATCTGATACATTTAATCGGTATCTCGCTAGTCGGATTGAAATTTCCTCGTCAACCACAGGGTCTGCTGTACTGTAGCCATGATCTCCCACTGTCTAATGCTGTCATCGCCTGGACGCCTCGTTACTTTTTGCCCCTAGATAGATCCATCTTGGTTGACACGAAGCCCATGAGCGCCACGGACGTCGAGAACATGGCCACGCGTGGTGCGATGAGCGGCCCCGCGATGCTTAGAAAGTCACGGAAGCTCCACTTCGTCACGTTTTTGGGGACCTCGTACGTGAGCAAATGTGACAGATAGCGATTGAGAATCCGCCCTTGGACGGAGTACGCGGCCACGGCAGTGATGCCGCCCGCTGTGAGGCTGCTCGCGCTTTTCGGCGGGGCCTCACTGACCGAAGAAGGAAGCGCAAGTGCCGTGCCGACCTGGTACATGCCGTAGCCTGTGGCCGCACCCGTGCCCGCCGTGCCGACGATGAAGAGAGGGAGAACCATCTTGCCCGCCTCCACTGCTGCTTGGATTGTGGGGCAAATGTGGCACCCCAGCTGAGCTGCGATAGGTCCAAATGATGGGTGTCAGCCTCAGCCAAGCAGGCCCTGCTACAAGGCGATGGTGGTCAATCTACATAGCGTGGGGTTGTCAAGAGATCGAAGGTGGCGAGGGGCAGGCTGGGGCATCGCCTGGTGAAGCTCCATTCCGGTGCTGGTGTCGTCCATGTGATCGCACTTAGCGTCGAAGATGGGAAGGACGGATGTCATGGAGGTGTATAGTGAAACCGAGTGCTACCTCATCGACTTTGGTTGGCCATCGACAGTCGTGCCCGGACAAGGGAAGATTGATGTTGCTTGTCATTTGAGAAAGCGCCGGGGCGCGTGTGGAACGCCATTTGAACGAGGTTCCAATGATTACAGTAGCTGAAGACAATTGCCAAGTCCTCGGACGATGCAGACGACACTTGCTATTATTCGCTAGACAGTATATGACGGAACTCTCGACTCCAGTTGAATTATATGTAGACGTAGGAGCAGTGCCAGCGTTAGAGTGGACTGCCGCAGTGAAATAGAGTACCGGTAGATACAAATAGGCTTTCATGCTTGTTAGACGGTCTTCTCCAAAGCAGCCAGCGCAAAAGCAATGCCAGCGGCACGAATATTCTTGTGCAATAGCTATTGTATCTCAACCCTGTTATTTTCGATAGCTCAACCTATATCTGATTTAAGCGGATATAATATCTCACATCGAAGAAACTTACAAACACTGGTATCTCTCTCTTTGCATACATATTGCTATTAGTTTTCCTAATATCGCCCAGCCGCATCTTTGCCAGCCATTTCCGCATCCATCGAGTCCCGTGAACGTACGTTGGTCATGGCGGACTCTGCCCCCACGCCCGACGCCGCGGCCCCTCCGGCCCCTGCCAAGATGAGCAAGAACGCCATGAAGAAGGCTCTGCGTGCCGAGAAGAACGGCGGCAGTGTGAAGAAGGAGAAGGATCCGAACCGCTGGGCTCCCAAGAACGACAAGAAGAAGAAAAAAGAGGAGAAAGAGGCCCCGAAGGCCCCCACTTTCGTGAACCGCACGCCCAAGGGCGAGAAGAAGGAAATGACTGAGCCCATGCTGGCCGCCTACAACCCCGTGGCCGTCGAGGCTGCATGGCAGGACTGGTGGGAGGCTGCAGGCTTCTTCTCGTGCTCGGACGATAAGATCGCGAACGCCAAGCCTGACGAGCGCTTCGTCATGGTCATCCCTCCGCCTAACGTCACGGGCTCGCTGCATCTGGGCCACGCGCTCACTGTGGCCATCCAGGACGCGCTCACTCGCTGGCACCGCATGCTCGGCCACGCCACTCTGTGGGTCCCAGGCACGGATCACGCGGGTATCGCCACGCAGTCGGTTGTAGAGAAGCGATTGCTGAAGGAAGAAGGCAAAAGCCGCCACGATTTGGGCCGCGACAAGTTCCTGGAGCGCGTGTGGGACTGGAAAAACCAGTACGAGAGCCGCATCCACCACCAGTTCCGCAGCGTCGGCTGCTCCGTGGACTGGGACCGCAAATACTTCAGTATGGACGACAATTGCAGTCGCGCAGTGCGTCACGCCTTCTGTCAGCTGTGGGAGGAAGGACTGATCTACCGAGCCACGCGTATGATCAACTGGAGCTGTAAGCTCAAGACTGCGCTGTCCGAGATTGAAGTGGACTACATCGACATTGAGAAACGCACCAAGATGGCTGTTCCTGGACACAATCCGGACCGTAAATACGAGTTCGGTGTGCTCACATCGTTCGGATACGTCGTGGAGGGCTCAGAGGAGCAGGTGATCGTCGCGACGACTCGTCTGGAGACCATGTTGGGCGATTCCGGCGTGGCTGTCCACCCAGAGGACCCGCGCTACAAGCATCTGCACGGTAAATACGTGCTTCACCCGTTCAACGGCCGTCGGATCCCCATTGTACTGGATCCGGTGCTGGTGGACATGAGTTTCGGTACTGGAGCGGTCAAGATCACGCCTGCCCACGACCCGAACGATTACGAGTGTGGCAAGCGCAACAATCTCGAGTTTATCAACGTTTTGACGGACGAGGGCGCGATTAACGAGAACGGCGGAGAATTCGCTGGCATGATGCGCTACGACGCGCGTATTGCCGTCGAGAAGGCGCTGGAGGCCAAGGGACTGTACCACGGCAAGCAGGACAATAAGATGCGGCTGGGTATTTGCTCCCGTTCGGGCGACGTCATCGAGCCGCTGGTCAAGCCCCAGTGGTTCGTCAACTGCGACCAGATGGCCAAGGACGCCATGTCTGCGGTGACGAACAAGGAGCTCAAGATCCTGCCGGAGACGCACGAGAAGACGTGGTTCCGTTGGCTCGAGAACATCCGCGACTGGTGCATCTCGCGTCAGCTGTGGTGGGGCCACCGTATCCCTGCGTACTTCGCTCGCGTCAAGGACGAGGCGTTCATTGACAAGAATGCAGAGGACGCTGGCGACCGCTGGTTCGCCGGTATCTCGGAGGAAGACGCGCGGAAGAAGGCGGCGACCAAGCTCGGCGTCTCCGAGGACAAGATCGAACTGGAGCAGGACGAGGATGTGCTGGACACGTGGGTGAGTGCTGGTCTGTTCCCTTTCGCTGTGTTTGGCTGGCCCAACAAGACCGAAGACTTCGAGAACTTCTACCCGACGGATCTGCTGGAAACGGGCTACGACATTCTGTTCTTCTGGGTGGCGCGTATGGTGTTCATGGGCCAGAAACTGACGGGTAAACTGCCGTTCAAGACCATCTACTTGCACTCGATGGTGCGTGACAAGTACGGCCGTAAGATGTCGAAGAGTCTGGGCAATGTGGTGGACCCGCTGGAGATTATTGCCGGCTGCACGTTGGAGGATTTGCTCAAGAAGCTCGAAAGCGGCAACCTGCCGGCCAAGGAGGTGGAGAAGGCCAAGAAGGGACAGAAGACGGACTTCCCTCAGGGAATCCCAGAGTGCGGAGCTGATGCGCTTCGTTTCGGTCTGCTGGCGTACACGCAGCAAGGCCGCGACATCAACCTGGACATCGGACGTCTCGTGGGCTACCGCAACTTTTGTAACAAGCTGTGGAACGCTGTGCGCTTCGCCATGTCCAACCTGGAGGGAGGCTTCTCGGCTGCCGAGAACGTGGCCGACACGGTGCTGGCCAACGCCGTGGTGAGCGCTCGCGACCGCTACATCCTCAGCCGCTTGAACCACGCCATTAAGGTCTGCAACGACTCGTTCGCTGCCTACGAGTTCGGCGAGCTGACCAACGCGCTGTACAACTTCTGGCTCTACGACCTCTGCGACGTGTACCTGGAGCTGACCAAGCCTGTGATCAACGGGGAGGACGCCGAGGCCAAGCTGACGGGGCAGCAGACGCTGTACGTGTGTCTGGAGTTCGGTCTGCGTCTGCTGCACCCGAGCATGCCGTTCGTGACGGAGGAACTGTGGCAGCGGCTGCCGGGCAAGCGCTCGACTGCCAGTATCACGATCGCCCCGTACCCTCTCCCGATGGACAAGTGGACGAACCCGGAGGTCGAAGCCAACATGGAACTGGTCAAGGAAGTGATCCACGCGGCCCGTTCCGTGCGCGCCGAGTACGGTCTGGCGAACAACGTGCGTCCCAAGTTCTTCATCAAGTGCAGTGACAACGACGTGAAGGCTGTGATGGAGGCGCAGCTGGACGACTTCAGCACGCTGGCCAAGGCGGGCGACTCCAAGTGCATCGTGGACGAGGAGGCGCCGCAGGGCTGCGCGATGCACAGCGTCAACGACAAGGTGCAGATCTTCGTGCTGCTCGCTGGTCTGGTGGACTTTGCCAACGAGATCGCCAAGCTGGAGAAGAAGCTGACGAAGATCGCGCCGTCACTCGCTAGTCTGGAGAAGAAGATGGGACGTGAGGACTACGAGACCAAGGTGCCCGAGAACGTGCGTGAGGCGGATGCTGCTAAGAAGGTGGCGCTGGAGACGGAGGAGGCTGGCATCCACCGCGCCATCGCCGAGTTCAAGCGCCTGCTGTAGAGTCAGTGAGTTGTGCGGAGAGCTTTAGCTTGAAACGGAATAGCGGACTATACTTTGCATAGGATATGACACCTCTCACGCTTGTGCTTCTTCGCTAGGGTCGATGATCGCCCCTGGAAGTCCAGCAGCAGTCTGGACTGAGCTGTCATCCACGGGCATCTCGTCCTTCCGTTCTAACTCTAACTGTTCTTCCTGCTTGAGTTTCTTGGTCTGTATCACGTCTTCGACATATTCCTCGGGGCCAAGTTCTTCGCCCAGATAGGACTGGAAGTTGCCGAGTCTCGAGAGCATGTCGCTGAGTCTCGAGGAGAAGAAATGAAGCTGTCGATCAAGTTTCTGCTCGTACTCTTCAGCAGACGCCAGTTGTCTACATGTAGTGACAAGCATAACAGGTAAGACACTCCACGACCTAGCCAATGCACAGGAAACTGCTAACCTGGAGGCTTCGTCACTTGAGATGTCCACCTCGACATCTTCATCCACGGACTGCAAACGATCTTGGTCTAACCCCCACGCTTTCTTCAAGTCCAAGAGCTTTTCACCTTCATCCGATACCGAAAGCAGGTCTCGTGTCGCATGTTTTAACTTGTTGATGCCTTTGGTCGCAGCGGCTCGAAGTTTCTGCAACAAGATAAAGATCAGATTACTCAAGAATTTAGTGAAGATAAGAAAAAATACCTTGGCAAACGAGGTTTCCTCTACTCGCATGCCGTGCGCCTCGAGCTGGTGTTTGGCGAGTTCAAGCATGGCTACTCCATCAATTGCGGCTGCTCTCGCTCGCACTCGAGACGAGTCAAAGCGCTCACGTAGAATTGCCACCACAATGTTCTGCAACCATGGCATTAGTATACAAGTAAGTCATTGTACGCAGAGCTGAGAGCGAATTTTCATACCAGGACGACGAACGACGTGGAAAACTGGAACAGCAAGCGGAAAAGTTGATGATCTACACGCCCAAACATTTCCATCGAGTGCCACCTCGTCGCTAGAGATCTCGCCATTGTGGCTCTAACAAACGAGAACAAAGCAGGTTAGACGCGAAAGAAGAAAGAGATGCAAGTCTTACATGCCAGCCGAGTAACTCCGAAAACTCGAGCGTGCAGATGGAAAGAGAAGAACTCCCGCGTGTGCAAATCCCAGCACGTAGACCACAAGTAGCACAGTGAAACTCTGCAATAATCCTTGTGCGCGTTCCAGTTTGTCGACTGTGCTCTCGAGTGCCTTGACAGACTTTGCAAGCCGAACAATTCGCCACCACATGAGCACCGCACAGACTGCCGTAACATGGCGCTCTGTGCGCAAGTAATTCACGCTCGCTCCAAGATCAACGTACGAGTTATCGGATGTTTCAGCGAGCGTCATTAACATCGGAAAAGCTGCTTGGGCCACTGATTGAAGACGCAAAACGAGGATCGCTGCCCACAAAACTACAATCGAAAAATCCGCGACGTGGCTCGGGATCACGAAGTAGAAAAGTCGGTACTGCAACAGTTTATCAAGCTGCTTGTGTGCAAACCACACGACGCCTAGCAGAATTCCCAACTCTGTAAGGAATCGTGGATGAGCCACAAATAATCCAAAATACTGGCTCAAATGAAGCGGTGTAACCCCAGCGGAAGCGACAACGTCACCTCCACCACCTTCATCCGATCCTGCAGTTGCTATACCAAACTCGAACAGGATTTGTACCACACAGTGCAAGTCCAGCGGTGCGTTGTACAGATTGAACCTCACAAACAAAGCCCGACTCGATTCATCCAGCCATCGACCACGACGGAGTTTGGCGAGTTCACAGCGTGAATCACAGTCAGTCGTAACATTCGCTCCAAGTCGCGGCAGGAACCGACGGTAGCCACTCCCCGGGTATGCTGCAAGAGTGCCTCGGTAGACTTCGTACTCGTTGGTGGGAGCCGCACTCCAAGTGTCTTCAAAGTAGGGCAAACGAGTGACTGCGGATCTGCGTTCAGTACTTTTGGAGTAATGTGGATAGCACCACTTCTTGTCGTTTTCTTGGTCTGGGAGCCCAAAGTTGCACAATGTTGGGCCAACTCGAAGCAGACGCAGCTCCACTCCACCGAGAAGCAGATTGGCTCGATCCACTATTCCTATCTGAGAATCCACATCGTCAGCAAAGCTGTCGCCATTGTACCACGTGTCCTGGAAGAGAGCGTTCTGAGCAGGCCCTTGTAGGAAATCCCAGACGTCTGCAATGGAG
The DNA here is from genome assembly GCA_016864655.1 of Phytophthora cactorum. Lineage (NCBI taxonomy): Eukaryota > Oomycota > Peronosporomycetes > Peronosporales > Peronosporaceae > Phytophthora > Phytophthora cactorum. Next base: position 1,048,541 of record NHQK01000008.1, read on the forward strand.
TTCACGTCGTGTAGCGTCTTGGTAGTTGAATCTAGTGATGATGTGTCAGCCCAGGGCGTGTCTACGACGGCGCGTCGTACAGCAAAGACGAGATCGCTTGAGTGCTGGCCGTAGAGAGAGAAGGATGAGTTGAGCATGAAGCAGAACAGCAGCAAAGCGTACAACGCGATATCCGTTCGACTCGCTCGTTCGCGTCGAGCTAACTCCCGAGGGTCGAATAGAGCACACTTCTGGAAACTGTGTAGCGTGCTCTTGATAGCGAGGCGAGTGTGGCGATGAGCTGGTCCAGAGTAAGCGAAGAGAGCCACGTAAGCGAGATCCAGCACTTTGCACTCGTTGATGGTGCGATAAGCTTCTGGAAGTGCTGCGAGTCGAGACAGCAGCTGGAAACCTTCAACGGTGACCTCCTCAGTGTCGAGATGAGAAGCCACAGCCTCAACAAGACGAGGAATTCCCGTAAAGTTGAAAATCTCGTAGATAAGCTGGATGTCAAGAGCTGCAGTGGAGTGTCAGTATGAGTGAAATATACAACAAACAGTGCTTTGGCACAAACTTTTTTCGTGGAGGCCGTTCAGTGTTCCAACCGCATGCCACACCAGCTCCGTGTCTTTGACATAACGCTTCATTGCTGCCATCGCAAGTGCAATGCCGTTGTTATCGATGAAAGTCGCTGTGATCGGTGCTGCAAGTTCAGATCGCCAGAGTGATGAGAGAAACTCTTAACAGTAAGCCAATGACTGCAGGAGCGCACTCACCATTCGTGACTAGAAACCCCAGGGGGATAAGCACAGCTCGACATATCTGCAGACTGTGGTCGTATCGCTTCAGCAGTCCCAGTAGCTCCAGCACGAGGTCTGGCGACGACACTGATTCCTTCACGAGATCTGGTATAGTACATCAGTTTTTAGGAATAACCCCTACTTGTACACTTGAAACTAAACCGACGTACCATTCATCACCAAACTACCGAGCGCTCGACAGGCTGAAGTAATGACATCGTGCTTGTTGTCATGGAAACGCACACATTTCATCAAAATCTCTTTGGCGTCGTCCGCTGCGAGGAATTCTAGGGCACCATCGACTAAAAATTCACAACACGCAGGAGCGAACGTAAGTAAAATAACGAGTAGCGAATATATAATCCTTGCAGACCTCACCATGCAACTTCGAGTAGATGTCGATACAGTCCAGCACTGGAACTAACACGTGCTCGTTGTGCACGAACTTGAGCAGCGCGAAGACCGCAAGTTGCATCCCATTGGCACCAAAGAAGTCGAAACCTGGATTGTATCCGAAAGCTTGACTGCCACACGCGAAGTAGAAGTTGCCCACACTGGCCAGTGTCTTGAAGCCCGAGAGCACAGCCCACGCGTAGTTGATCTCTCGGCTAATAGACTCGCAGATGCTGGGCACACCACGAGACTTGAGCAGCGTCAGCAATTCCTTCTCCGCTGGTAAAAAAACACAATAACGATCAACAACCAACACAACACTACATGTATATAGCAACAAACGACGTCACAGTAGCAGACGAACCTTCCGTGAGCTCGACAGCCTTATCCCCGTCGCCATCGACGTCGTTAAGCGGGTGGTAGGCTCTCATTTATCGTCCGGTCACTTAAAAGCGGCTCTAAAATCTACGAAAATCTACGAAAAACCAAGGGACACGTTCGGGGATAATACTACGGTTGCTCATATTACAATATTAACTCGCCCTCAATCAGGCTGGAAAAACTGTTTTCTCTCTCCTTCCTCTCGGAGGTTTCCGAGCTCGTTTTATTTTGCTCGGTTGCTCGCTGGTTTGTGTCCTCGTCCTCTTGGGGGATCCACTTCCTTGTTGACTGCACTCGTCAATCGCACGCATGATCAGGCAACACCAAACTACTGGTACAGGGGGCTTCCAGCTTCCGTCCGCGGGGGCCCCACGGGCGGCAGATGAGTAGGTTGGTAGATTCCACAAACTTGGTACAAAGTCGTCCGTCTATAGCCACACGTTCTGCGCAGGCTCCTCGTCGTCGTACAGACGCGAGCCCATGCTCACACTCTTGGACGCGCCAAAATTGTGGGAGGAGGCCGGCTGCGGCGCCAAGCTCATGGACGGGCCGCGGGAGATGATGGGACCCGATCCGGGCGGCCGTGAGCTCATCCGCCGCAAGTTACTGCGCGTGTTGTCTCCAAAGTTGATGGTCGTGTGGCGGTCTGCAGCACAAAACACACTCGGTTAGATCATAAACCTCCCTAATCGAGTCTCGTGCATCCAGGTAACTTAACGCACCAGTTCTGCGTCCCGTGGCTCCGGCACTTTGTTGTCTCTTGAGTTTGGCCTTTTGCACTTCCAACTGGTCCAATTTCATGAGCACATCTCTCCTCTGGGCCAAAAGTTGGGCCAGATCAATGTCACTCTCTCGCCCAGACTCGGCCATCATCGTGATGGAGCTTCTGGGAATGGGGATGGCGCTGGGGTTGTCCAGAGCGTTGGCTGCCGTCTTGGAGATGGTGGGGCGGGCGATGCGTTTGTATTCCTTCATGGTCGCGACTTCCCCGTCGTCTTTGACGTCGTGCTGCTTCATGCAGTTGATACAAAAGCCCAATTTGAACGGATTGGGCTTAAAATCCGTGCACAAATTCTCCTCGTCCGGGTCGTCCACGGGCTCCCCCCATCGCGCGTGGATTACGGACGGAGAGTTAATGGGACTGCCCAGAATACAGTCGGCGTCGAAAGGCTGCAGCTCGAAAGGGTCCCCAGCCAGGTAGCCAGGGTCCTCGTACGAGTGGTAGATGGGCATCGGGTCTTCCTCGGGCGTCGGCATGGGGCGGCGGCCGGTTTCTGTGCGACTGCGATGCACCCGCGACCTGTTGAGAGGGTTCGGCTCATCGAATGACGGCGCGCGTGGCGGGCGTGTAGCGCTGGCGGCGTGGCGGCGAGGTGCGTGGAAGCGCTCGGATAGAGATTGGCGTCTGGAAAATAGAGTGATAGAGTTAGAAATAAGGTAGAAAATAGAGATGGAGAGGAAAAATGGTACCCACTTCTTGCGACGACGACGTGCCGCCTTGTCCTTGTTGGCAGGAGGGGAGGGCGCCTCTAATAAAGTGTCGAGGTCCACGCTCTCCACGTTCGGAGCGGACCATCGGCCACGTTCGCGTTCACGTTCCCGTTCTCGTTCGCGGTCAGTGCGCCTGCTGAGAAGAGAAGTAGAAGTTAGATGTTAGTGACTAGTGTTAAAGCGACATGGGCGGGCAAGTGCTAACCTTTGCAGAATCACACCGTGTTCACTCAAGACGACTTGCGACTGGTCGGTTGGAGACACAAACGAGTGGCAAAGGTTAGTCTGCATTTTGAGCCGCTCCCTCTCTCCCTCGCTGGAGTTTTACCTCGCTGTTGCGTGTGCACGAGTTGCCCATGGTCCGGCGGAGGCGCCCTGCGTGCGTTCGTACGCTGCTGTGTCTGGGTGTGGTAAGGCCTGCTGCCTTGTTTTGCCTCTCGACTCGCCAGCGAGCCGTGCACTGCGGCGATGACGGAGAGCAAAGTGGTAGCGCGCCTCCGGATTCGGGCAGTCGGTCTGGAAATGCAGGAAGCGAAGCGAAAAAAAGCTCCCCCTTTCGCTCGTTAGGCCACGCCCTTACTCACGTAAAAACACTTGGCCTCAGTATGCCGAGTCCCCTATCGAGGGAAAATTCATGGCCTGTCTGCTGCTCCCTCGAGAGAGGCAGTCTGCGCCCGAATCGGATTTTTGGCTTGATGTTTGTATGGCTTAGAAACGCGATTATCATCCCCTCGGTGCAGGAGAAGAGGCAGAGATTGACTTAGAGATTGTATGTATTAGAAATGCCTCCGAGACGCCACGAGCTATGAAAAAGGGCAAAGCACCTCACTCGGAGCTAATTCTGTGCATGTCAGGAGCGTTTCCTTTTTGGACATTGGTCACCAATGTGCCATATTTACTAGACTTGCGATGGTTCATAAATCCTGAAATGAATTGAGGGGCGCCATTTAAGGAGGCTATATTTGCTGTAGGTCCGTGCGGCACATGCCATTTTGACGAACTCTTGGCGGTTCCGTTACAACATATATCTTTTTCGGAGGAGTGACGAATACATGGAAAACTATAAAAAAAAAATATCAACGCTTGCCAAACGTCTTACTTTAGATGACTTTCATGGTGTTGACTCCCCGACACTCCGGTTGTGTGAAGTCACATAGCGAAATACGTGTCCATGGAATACTAAACTACATTGGCTGTCTAAGAGGCGTGAATATATGATCAACACCATTCCGGCAATTTGTTCGTGGCATTGTGCAAAACGTAAGCCTAGGTTGGTTTCATGACAATGAACGCTCTGTCGACACTACTCGCTGAATCGACTCGTGGATATGTTTGCAACCATTGTTGGCACCATTATCGATGCAGCTACACCGTTGACGGGGATACATGTACTGAATTTAGAGGTACTGGTACTGTAAGCTTTGCCTCCGTGGATGTGAGCACTCGCCTGAACTAACGGCACGAGACACAAGTTGTGTCACACAACTGGGCTGCGTATATTGTATTCGACGACAACTCGCTCCAATTTTTAGTGCAGGAGTTACAAATTCAAGCAGAACCTCATCAGCGGCGACATTAATCACCAAAAAAAGGCAATGGAATTACAGGATCTGTGACGAATTTGATGATTCGAATGCTACTGGAATCATGAAAACAAGAACATTCACGCGGTCTCGCCATGAACGTATTTCTGTCGAACAATCTCACGCCACTTACGACGGGCTCTCGTCGGGGGCTCGATACGACCGGTGGCGTATTTAAGGTCCGGGACCGAACGTGAAGTTACAAACGCCCTTTTCACTGCGACAGCTGCAGCGACCCATCAAGAAGCGTGCATCCCCACCCGCCGCGACATCCGACTAATACATGTATTAATTAATATCGGTAGCAGTCAAGACGGCAAACATACAAGCAACCAGCTCATGAACGTCGCTGTGCCTCATTGAGGCAGGTAGCCACCTCATTAAAGCCTTGAAGGGGTCCATTTTTGCGGTAAAGTTGATCGTTCAAAGAACGGCCACAACGGTTTCTATTTCTAACCTGTTTCTAAATTGCCGATGCCAGTTCAACACACAGCCATTTGCGATCTGCGACTTGTGCAGACGCCGTCTCGGTGGTGCTGCTGCTGTCGTCGGCCGCTGTGTCTGCAGCAGGAAAGTGCCAGTTGTCGCCGACGCGCTGCGGGCGTGCCGAGTAGGGCAGCGGCTCGTCGACAGTCACACGACTGCCGTACACCTGGTAGTGCACCTGGTGGCGCTCCTTCCAGCGGCGGAAAGCTCGGTTGTGGATCATTTGGAAGTGGTGATCGCGCATCTCGTCGTTGGAGATCATGAGTGTGCGGCCACCGAGCTTTACCGCCGCATAGAGCCAGTACCAGTCGTCGTTGTTGCCGTACTGGCAGTTAAACATCTTACGGCTCGCTCGCCATTCCGCGATCTGCGCGCGATGCTCGGCCGGCACCTCTTCGTCCGAAGTGCGGCGCTCGTGCAGCACGACCAGCACCTTCTTGTCCTGCGCCTCATAGTGCTGCACCATGAGCTCGACCTGCGCGTAGTTGAAGCCACCACTGCAAGACAGACATCCGGACCGAGTGTCCCCATCGAGTTAGTCGGGCAAGTCAGTCTCCAGAGCCCGCACAGCTCAAGAAAAGGTCGCGCGGGCGTTACAAACACACACACGGCGCAATGGTACGCACCCATCGAAGTTCTGGTTGCAATAGCCCACGTTGGCAGCGTCGATGACTACATCGAAGGGCCCAAACTCCTCCAGCCACTGCTTGAACTCGTCCCATTGCGCCATACGCTTCTCGTCCGTGCGCACCAGCTTCTCGATCTGCATCGCCGAAATGGTTCAAAGAGGTCAGATCTCAGCCGTAAACGGAGCACATGGCTCCGCTCCCCGTCATTGCCACTTGTGGCTCTACTCACCTTCGATAGCAGCTCCGTCGTCAACTCCGCTGACAGTTCCACTGACTGCAACTGGTCACCTGTCACAGAGCACACGCCCTCTTCGCTCACGGTGCCCTCGGAGATCTTCCACTTGCGGCCGTTTACCTGCGCCGCCTCACTGCAACGAGACCACAACCATATCAGATAAAGTGGTAAACCACCGCACCGCCTTAACTACCACCCTGGCAACCAAGCAGCCAAATCCATCGTTAGAAACGACGCACCTGCTAAACCATTCCTTCAGCACGTCCCATGTCGACAGGCTCGGTTGCCAAATCTCATCAATGAAGCTGTCCAGGAACGCGTAAAATCGCTCGGCGTTGCCAGCCTTCACGCACGCACGCAGCAGCGCCGCATAATCGTCCTCTGTCAGTTCCAGTTCGTGCGAGAGCAGCTTCTCGTGTACCCAGATACACTTGTCCAAGTTGCCGGCTTCGCTGTGCGCTTGCAGCAGCGGGCCGAACGTGCGCAGCTTAGGCTCCACCTTGGCGGCCTCCATCTCGGCAATGATCGTTTCGCACGCATCAAAGTCATGTGCCTTGCTGCAGAGCTTGATCATAGCGCTATACATGGGTTCGCCCGAGTCCGATTTCTTCTTCTGCTTGGAGCTGGCGCTGGCCTGCTTCATGTCCTGGTACACTTTGTAGGCTCCGTCTTTAAACGCCGCAGGGTCGTCAGCCCTGCTGCACACGTTGATGACCACGTTGTAGATGTACGGGGCCACGTTCACACCCTTGCTCTTCATCTGTTCATATATCTCCAGCGCGCGAGTGGCATCGTCCTCCTGGGCGCACTGCTGCACTTGGATACGGTACTGGTACTCGAGCTTCTCCGCCGGCGTCTGCGGGTTGCAAACAGAAGCAAATAGAAACGGGTCATTGCAGGCTGCTCCTTTCGAGAAAATGAATCATTGACCAACCTGCCTGCGCTCGCGTCGACGCTGCATTTTAGTCAGTTTGAGGGCTGCATTCGCCAACATCGGTGTATTAAGTATCACTAGCATATAGAGAGTAGGGAGATTGAGCGCACCTGGTTCGGCGCCATCGGCCGCCAGCGCGGCTTCCGCAGGGCGCTTGCTTCCAGCAAGGCTAGCCATTCCTTCGCAAAAGGAGTTTAGGAATTTTGAAATGACGATTTTATTATTTGCAACATCATGAATTAAAATACCTGTTTTTAACTAAAAAAAAAGCTGAAATGAGTAAAGTATTTAAAAATTATTTACTTTCTTTCAGAGGTTAGAAAATAACAACAATAATTGTTACCGGCAGGACATCAGCTATTATATTTGAGCAGAATTAGTTTACAATATTTATTTTATATTTACTGAGAATATTTCAATTCAATACTTCAAAAATAATAATCGGGTTGGAGTTTGATTTAACATTAAATAGAGGAAAACACAAAATACGTCCGTATAATTGGAAAAAATCAAAACGGGTCCAGCCTTTTAGTTTGTAACGTACCCAAAAAAACTACTTGATATGATTTGAGCACAGATTAGTGGATATGGCTTGCAATAGAGGTGTTGAGAAATGGCTTAACATAAAAGTTCCAAAAAGAAGAGTAATCGCAGCGGTTGTTCTCACACACTTACAGTTATCATAGTGACATCGCTGGTATGCTCTATTAACTTTATCATCGTTGAGAACTTCCATTTTGCCTGCTGCCTTTTCAATGTTGGAAATAACGTATAAATAAATTTAACGTACCCACTCTTTGATACCACATGTATTATAGTGGATCCCTTTTTTTACATTATTTCAATTAAACGAACGTATTTTAAAAAAAAAATCGTGAAAGATTGAACAATCTACCGGTATTAATCAGGGATCGATAGTATCTCCAGAATATGAACTACTTCTTAATTTTGACCGGTAGTAGCAGATATCGGCTTGCTAATATTTGTACTTTTTATAATATCACACAATAGTAAGAGTAAATACCCAAAAATCCGTGATCTTACTTTTATTTAATATTTTCCGCATAAATGTTACCGGTATCGATGCGATCTATTGTCCTACGTCGTCGGGGCAAGGAAAGCAAAAGGGCCAACCGCAATTCGAAGAGCATGCTGACGCCATTTCAATGTGTACAGTCCGTGGTGCAAAACGCGCGAGATATCTACGTAACGGCAGCAGTAGTTCATTAGCACAGGATCGAAAATCGATGAGGTATAGCCTCAGGATTCCAAAAAATATTTTAACACAATTAGAGGACCCTGAATCTTGTACAAGCGTTTAATAGCTTGGCTAATGCAAACTTAGTGAGTAGTTATGTTGAAATACGTACATTATCGGTGAGGTATAAGCACCTAGCGGATAGATCACTGTACTATAGGGTCGGTAGGCAAGCGCATTAAATTTAAATTAAAAAATGCTCAGGATATTTATTGTTTCGCCGACACATCCATCAAACGCCTGGCTGTTGGCTCTTCCTGAAAGGGCCACCGTATCTCCTGATTGCCTAGCAGTAGGGCATCCAGAGGATCATTTGAACAAGAAATACAGTCGTTATCAAATTGGATTTGCCGAAGTAGTAAGTAGTACTACTGGTAGTAATAATATTAGTATTATATTATCTTAAATTTTGGATTGGATTTCGGGAGTAATATAGCCAAAATCGTCTTTACGATGTAGTACTATCATGCCGAATTTCCGTCGCTGAAATATTTTCTTCGTATGAGACATGTAAAAATGTTTTGGTGCTTTTTACCCAGGAAAAACTGAAAGTGACGCGGAATACTAGCATAAGTACGCGGAGTGCGTGGATAAACACACTTTTCCATGCTGTCCGCACGATCTCGGTATCCGTGCGACATGAAAACTGTGTTTTGCACATCAACAGCGGTGCACCACATGCATGGGTGTGGGACACATCAAAAGGCAGGTGCGTATTTGTGAAGGACGACGGCCCCGCGCGACCAACCTGTCCACGCTGGACAGGTTGGTCTCCATGATTGTCACTGTTGAGCAAGTGATGCCCAGAATAATAAGTAAAGGCAGCACCCATGTATTACATGTCTAATGGTGCGGCAGTAAGCGCTGGACACGTAGATATTAGCTGCAAAACGCCTTGGCGCAGACACTTCATCTGTCCGCCTGGCCTATTCGATCTCCCTGTTTTTACTTGCAGTACTTGCCGGGCGTCACACCAGCGGCCGAGCCGCTGTCCGAGCTGAGCACCGAAAAAGTCGTCTGCTGCTGCTGCTGCTGCTGCTGGGTGGGGTCGTCCAAGGAAGGAGCCGTCGTCGTCGTAGGGGTGGCCGTGGTGCTAGCAGGGGCCTCAGTAGCAGGGGCCGTCGTGCTAGCAGGGGCCTCCGTAGCAGGGGCCTCCGTAGCAGGGGCCTCCGTAGCAGGGGCCTCCGTAGCAGGGGCCTCCGTAGCAGGGGCCTCCGTAGCAGGGGCCTCCGTAGCAGGGGCCTCCGTAGCAGGGGCCTCCGTAGCAGGGGCCTCCGTAGCAGGGGCCTCCGTAGCAGGGGCCTCCGTCGGAGCGGCCGTGGTGCTAGCAGGGGCCTCCGTTGCAGGGGCTTCCGTCGGAGCAGCAGTAGGTGCAGCGGTGGTGCTAGCAGGGGCTTCCGTCGGAGCGGCAGTTGTAGCAGCCGGAGCCGGAGTAGGGGCGGCTGTGGTGCTAGCGGGGGCCGGAGCAGTAGTCGGCGCAGCAGTGGTGCTAGCAGGGGTCTGGGCCGGGGTCGGCGCAGCAGTGGTGCTAGCAGGGGCCTGGGTAGGAGCGGCCGTGGTGCTTGTAGGAGCGGCGGTCTGTGCAGCAGTCGTAGCAGCCGGGGCCGGGGTGGCCGTGGAGAGAGCCGTGCAGGTCCCCTGGAGGTTGGAAATCTCCGTCATGAGGACGATGTTGTTGCCGACGATGCAGTTGGTCAGATTGAAATTGGCACTGCCCACCAGTGCCGACAGAATGGTCTTGCACGAGTCCGCGGCGCAGATGGACTTGACCTGCTCGGGTGCCGTGGCGGCGTTCACGGTCGTGAGGTCCACCGAGCCGTCGAGCGCAGCGCTGAAGTTGTTTTGCGTCATGCACGACACAAGCTGCGCGTTCACATTGAGGCCCTCATAGGCCTTGACGAGTACGTTGCTGTCGCAGTTGTCTAGCGCGTCTGCGGAGCCAAAGACCAGCATGGCCAGCGCCGCTCCGAAGGTCCAGCAGCGCATGATGTCCGAGAGTTCTGAGTGTAGTTGGGTCCTCCGACTGTCTTCTCCTCGAGCAGGACAAGATTGTAAATGAGCGCTTTGCCTTGCGATAGCCAACGCGACCAACGCTCAAGCGGGAAAAGGAGTCAGACGCGCCAAAGCCTCGACCCACAAGGCTTCCGGAACCGGGAAGCCATCTGGGCGATACGGACGAGGCGAAACGCTGTACAAAATGACGACCCGCACCTCTACGCCGAGAACGCGATGCGCGAAGCTTACTAATAAATCACGCCACGGTTCCTGCGTGACAGCAAGTGTTTTCGCAGCACCGAGCGTCAATTGAGCGGCCGGCACCTCCGAGGAAACCGAACTCAAAATGCCATCGAAAATGGATCGAAAATGACGGAGAAGCTGGAAGCGCCGAGTGCCATTTGCCTCCGAATTGTCGCATCGCGGCGGCGCGTTCTGAACGCCGATGCGGGCTTGACAGTGACAGCGCCTTGCCCTGTCGTCGGCCGTCCATTCCGTCATGTGGCAAATGTCTCCCGGTATTGACGAGCATGGCTTCACTCGCTCACTTGGATTGAGCGATGCAGGCCTCTGCACTCGAGGCTCGCCATGCTTACTTTACATCGTGGTACAGCGCGATCTGTGTGGATGTCTATCAGCTCCTCACTTACTGACCGCTTCATAAGGCTCCGATTTCGGAGGCGTGAAGAATGCTGCAACTACCAGGCAAGTTCACTATTGACATGTCGTGGCATTTCGGAAACTGCTAAAAATGCGAAATGGCTGCACTGAAATGCAAAATGGCTACACTGAAATGCGAAATGGCTACACTGCCGTTATCTTCCGACCCTTCCACTCATGAAACGACACAGTAGTTCCCACTCAACGGATCCACTGAAGCTTAGAGTACAGTAGGTGGTGTGCTATCCACATCGCAGCAATATTTAGGGCAATTGGTTTTCACATCTCAGCACCCGACACCTGCCCGCTGTGGGCAGTAGTGACCATGTGTCGAGGCGCAAAACTGTCCATTTGAAGCGGCAGCCGCTCATTTCGCAACTCGCCAGCTCGTGCTCAAGACCCTGCAGCGAAACGGAACCGCACCAGTATGGCAGAGCTCGAGTGTCCTATGCAGACCAAAGCCTTCAACATCTTCTGGTGAGGGACAAGAAAAGCCAGGAATCCACGAACAAGGTTTCGAGCTTTTACTGACGTTGGCACATGTACTTCTTTCTACCATTAGGCACAAGGCTGAGCTACGGCTGGTCGAACAAGCAGAGCCAGAGGCACCCGTGTTTGCCATTTCGCGACCGACGCTCTTCGGTGGCCATGAGGAGTTCCTCTTGCAGTACCCGGCACGACTAGATCCACCAACCGATCGAGACATCACTCGACACCGTTTCACAGTTCGGCACGGCAAAAAGCGACGGAGTTTCCAGGCACCCGACGCCGCCACGTTCGATACGTGGCTGTCAGCGTTGGAGCAGGCACTAGAGCCCAAGCGGGAATCCGAGCAATTCCACACTCCGAGCAGCGTTGCTACAACTGCAACCACTAGCACGGCCGGGAGTAATGGAACCAACAGCCAGGGCAGAGGGAGCAATGCCGGTCTTAGCTCCGATACACGAGCCAGCAGTCGAGGTCGGACTAGCAATCCCAACAGCCAACGCAGTCATTTCTCGCAGCCTAGAGCACCAGCTCTAAGACTGACCCTGGAGCGACCGTGCTTCACACGTGACCCTAGCAACTTGAAATTGATCAGACTACACCGCCCTGCCGCGACTATTGCCGAGACTGAAGAAGCCGATGACGACGTATTGGACGTACCAGATACAGACACCGAAATCGAGGACGAACCGGAAGAAGAGATGACCGAGAAGTCTGAAAACGAAGATGTCTACGGCAGCGTTATCGCTGATGAAGCGCTGACAGACGAGCCTCTTGATGTGGCTGGCGATAACTCATCGAATGGCGACAACCACAGCGATCTTGCAGAAATTACAGCCAACGCTGGTGACCTCCACGACGATGTTACATTATGTATCGCAACGGAAGGTCAAAACGACATCGACTTGGCGGTCAAAGTTGTCTTGAATGAAGCCGAAGAAATCGAGTCGGAAGTGAAATTAGCCGTCGATGCGCTTGTGGCCGCAGTGATGGATAACACAGAAGTCGAAGCGTCAAGCGTTCAAACCGTCACAACCCCCGCACCACGCAGCTTCACAAAGGAGCCTGCTCCGAAGAGCTCGTCACGTCCCACTACTCTCGCTAGCAGGTACAAGTGGGTACCACTCGATCCAAACAGCTCAAGGCTCATCTGGGTACGATGCTCGGTCGAGACCGATGTGAAATCTGCTCCACGAAGTAACCCTAGACGGAAAGGAGTCAAGCCCGCGCGAAGGTGGGTCCCTATTGACCCAAACAGCACACGCCCCATTTGGATTCGACGAGCTGAGAGCTCCGCCGTTCGGATGGAATCCCGATACAAGGCGACATCAAACACTCGTAAATGGGTTCCTCTTGACCCAGACAACTCCAGATTCATCTGGGTTCGCCACCATGTAGCCTCCGGCAAGCAGCACCGACACTGATCTAACGTTCATCTACACTTTGTGTACGAATTCAACAAAACTGCGTCCATTATTTTAACGCTAGCATTTCTCTATCTTGCCTTCATGACAGCGGAATTTTGAGCTATCGTTCGTACGTACTCTTACCGTTGGCTGGTTTGCCAGTTGCTCGGTTTGTACACCGGAACATTGGCCTTCGGCAGCGCAGGCTTGTCCAGGATCATATCGGCGGCCTTCTCAGCGATCATGATCACGGCCGCGTTCGTATTGCCACTCACGATGTTGGGCATGACGGACGCGTCCACAACGCGAAGACCTGCCAGTCCGTGAACGCGAGTCAGCGGGTCAACCACCGAGTTGTCGTCCACGCCCATGCGAGCCGTGCACGACACGTGGAATTCGGCTCCAGCGTATTTACGCAGCCACGCGTTGATCTCGTCGTCCGACTGAACGCTGTCCTTAGGAGATATCCCGTCTCCGTAAAATTCCTCGAACGCCTGTTGAGCGAAGATCTCGCGAGTCAGTTTCACGCTTTCTCGAAGCGTAACTCTGCTTTCTTCGTCGGCCATGTACTTCGGATCGATGCTGGGGTGTTCGCGTGGATTGGCACTGCGCAGCTTGAGAGTACCGTTGCTTGAGCCTCGCATAAGCGAAATGTGTCCGCTCATGGCGTGGCCAATGTCTTCGCGCAACTGGCAGCCCTGGTCCACTGCGCAGGGACTGAAGATAATCTGCAGATCTGGCTGCTGCTTACCTGGTGCACTGCAAAACCAACGACAGAGTTAGATAGCTCGTAACCTACAAACAAGACGCTGGAGACTTACGTTCGAATGAAGCCGCCCACTTCGCAGTGCGGGGACGCGCCTGGACCAGTCTTGGACGTCAGCCACTCGTACCCGATTTTAAGAACGTTGCGTGGGTATCGCTTGGATGCGTTGTAGAGAGTAACTGGCTGTTTGCAAGCGAATTGCAAGTTGACTCCAATGTGGTCCTCCATGTTCTTCCCGACTGCCGGTAAGTGGTGCACTAAAGGAACCCCAACTTCCTTCAAGTGGTCTGCATCTCCCACACCCGAGAGCATCAGCACCTGCGGCGTGTTGATCGCGCCACCCGACAAGATCACTTCCTTCGCCGACGAGATCTTCGACACATCTTTCGTTTTGCTGTCTTCAACTTCGATGCCAACCACTGTCTTGCCATCGAAGAGCACCTTATTGACATACGTGTCTGTGATGACAGTCAAGTTGTCACGGTCCATTACAGGGTGTAGGAAAGCAGCGGACGTGCTCCATCGTTTGCCTTCGTGGATAGTCAAGTCGTGCCATCCGAAACCTTCTTGTTGGTAGCCATTCAGATTGTCCGTGAGTGGGTATCCTGCCTGCATGCCAGCGTCGAGGAAGGCTTGGAACAGAGGCTGGTCCTTCTGCGTGTTCCTCACGGTGTGGAGAGGCCCATCGCCGCCCCGATAGTCGTCGCCACCAAGTTGGTGATTCTCCGACCGCTTGAAGTATGGCAGGCAGTCGGCGTAGCTCCAGCCTTCGGCACCTTTTGTCTGCCACTCGTCGTAGTCCTTAGCATGTCCCCGACTGTACATCATGGCATTGAGAGACGAGGAACCACCAAGGACACGACCACTAGGATACCCGACACGCCGGTTGTTGAGGAATTCTTGCCGTTCAGTGGAGAAGTTCCAGTTGTACCGATCGTCAGCCAGGTTGATGGGGACGGCGGCCGGCATCTCGATGAGAAACGAGTCCCAGCGGTTGCGATCACTGGGTCCAGCCTCCACCAGCAGCACCTTATTGCTCGGATCGGCGCTCAGCCGGTTGGCGAGCACGCAACCGGCGGATCCAGCGCCGACAATGATGTAGTCGAATTCACGCGAGGTCGTGGAGGAAGCGAGCCCGCGAGTTGAAGTGGTCAATGCAGCAGCATTTCCACGGCGCAAAGTGTGTCGAAGCATCGTGTTAGATGATTGAGGGCCTTCACACGAAGATGAAGAATGAATCGGGGGCTTGGAGCCCAAGTTGGACCACCGGCCGGCGGCGAGGACGCGGCCAGATTGACGATACTGTACCGGGCGGGTATCGACTGTTTGTGTGCTGTATTGATTGGTAAAATGGTCATACGCAGGACATGTACCAACGGGTTCGCAAGATGTTTACGACGCCCTATGCAGTGATCGCTGCAACTTCCAGTGAGAAGCGCCACGCTACAACGTTGCGCTCCTCGCTGTGTCCTGACTGACACATACATGGACTCGGCTCGTGAGCCCATGGCCGCGCTGAAATCAACAACAAGTGCGACCTAATGGACCAGAGAAGCGAAAGATAACGTATCCATATGAAGGACAAAAGTCACGTGTCCATGTTTACCGCAAACTAAAGTGTAGGTGCAACTGTGGCTGTCCATCTCTCGGACAGTGTGAAGTTACAATTACCGCTGGCTGGTTTGCCAGTTCTTGGCTTGATACACTGGCACATTCGCCTTTGGCAACGCAGGCTCACCCAGAATCATAGCGGCGGCCTTCTCGGCGATCATGATCACAGGCGCGTTCGTATTCCCGCTCACAATATTCGGCATGATGGAGGCGTCCACAATACGGAGACCTTCGAGTCCATGGACACGCGTCTGAGGATCCACGACCGAGTTGTCGTCCACGCCCATGCGAGCCGTACACGACACGTGGAATTCCGTAGCCGCATACTTGCGAGCCCACGCGTCGATCTCGTCGTCCGACTGGACACTCTCCTTGGGAGAAATCCCCTGTCCGCAGAACTCCTTCAACGCGTTCTGAGCGAAGATCTCGCGAGTCAATTTGACAGCCTCTCGAAGCGTGACTCGGCTCTCTTCCTCGGCCATGTACTTGGGGTCAATGATCGGGTGCTCGCGAGGGTTGGCACTGCGAAGCTTGATCGTGCCGTTCCGAGAACCGCGCATGAGCGAAATGTGTCCACTCATGGCGTGGCCAATCTCCCGCAACTGGTAGTGCTCGTCCACAGCGCCTGGACTGAATTGGATCTGCAGATCCGGCTGAGGTTTACCTGGTGCGCTGTTTACATACTAATAAGTTAGCTGCGGTACTTAATTTGTGAGTGAGCTTAGCAAACAACTTACGTTCGGATGAACCCGCCCACTTCGCAGTGTGGGCTGGCGCCTGGCCCAGTCTTGGACGTGAACCACTCGTAGCCAATCTTGAGCACTTTGCCAGGGAAGCGCTTCGTCGCATGGTACAACGTGACAGGCTGCTTGCATTCAAACTGCAGGTTGAGACCGATGTGGTCCTCCATGTTCTTTCCTACGGCTGGGAGGTGGTGCACTAGCGGCACTCCGACTTCCTTGATATGATCTGCGTCACCCACGCCTGAGAGCATCAGCAGCTGTGGAGTGTTGATAGCTCCGCCCGAGAGAATCACCTCCCTCCCAGACAAGATCTTAGACACCGCCTTGGTCTTGTTGTTCTCCACCTCAATGCCAACCACCTTCTTGCCCTCAAAGACCAACTTGTTGACGAAAGAATCCGTCACGACCGTCAAGTTCTCCCGGGCCATTACAGGATGCAGAAAAGCAGCCGAAGTGCTCCATCGCTTGCCCTCATGAATCGTCAAGTCGTGCCAGCCCACACCTTCCTGTTGATAACCGTTCAGGTCTTCCGTGAAAGGGTAACCAGCCTCCACACCGGCATCCAGAAATGCCTGGAAAAGTGGCTGGTCCTTCTGCGTATCCCTCACCACGTGAAGGGGTCCATCGCTGCCGCGGTAGTCATCTCCACCGAGCTGGTGGCTCTGCGACCGCTTAAAGTAGGGCAAGCAATCCGCGTAGCTCCATCCTTCGGCACCGTTCGCCTCCCAGTCGTTGTAGTCCTTAGCATTACCACGAGTATACACCATTGCGTTGATAGACGATGAACCACCGAGCACTCGACCACGCGGAAACCCGATGCGTCGGTTGTTGAGGAACTCCTGCGGCTCCGTGAAGTAGTTCCAGTTGTACCGTTCATCGGCGAGGTTAATGGGGACGGCGGCCGGCATCTCAATCAGGACGGAGTCCCATCGATTGCGGTCGCTAGGACCAGCCTCCACCAGCAGCACCTTGTTGCCAGGATTGGCACTCAGTCGGTTGGCGAGCACACAACCAGCGGAGCCTGCGCCCACAATGACATAGTCGTATTCACTCGACGTCGCAGAGGAAGCGAGACCTCTGGCTGAAGTGGCCAGAAGACCATGGCGACCACCAACAGCGGCATTTCCGCAGCGCAACGCGCGGCGAAGCATCATGGCAGAACTCAGGATTTCGCGATGAAGGGAACGAAGCCAAATAGGTGCAAATGAGATTGTGATGGCGGTCGACCGCTCCGTGTGGTAGACCGCACTTCCACCTAATTTTTTGGCGCTGCACATGTACATACCAGTTGAGTATTGTGGTGCTTCGGCTCGTACCGAACACTTGATCTGGAGGAGTGCTAGTGCTAGCTAGGGCAACACACCTTAATAACTGTAGTACAGTGGGTACAGAAAGTCTACGTCCAACACCTTCATTGAAAGGTGTCAGCAAAAAATCGAGCTTCATTACTATTTTGTTGCAAGTTTGCCAGCATAGTGCAATCCGTTCTACAAGACCTTTCCATTGAATGCATGCTGGTGTTGAACGCGTACCTGGTTGTGCAGCGACACCCATTTAAAAAAAAAGTACCCATATTTGAACGCCAAAAAAAGTCTAAGTCCAAAATCTAAAGAGTCATGTACTCGTCGAATTACGCTATCTCTGGCCTGTTCAGATAAGTGTTCGTCATGCCGACCCTCTACTACTTCTATAATAGAAGTTTCAGAGCGCCTAGTACTTTGCATGACCCCAAAATTGTCTTGGACGCTGCAGACGTTTGGACATGTAGTCCTCCCCAATTCCCATGACTGAGATAGTAGCGTGTAGATTCTTTTCGAGAATCGACTTGTAGTACGCGCCAGTAATACTTGACTCACACAGGTGAAGAGCCGACGCCCTCGTAGGTGATACACCCCCAAACCATTAGTGTTTCCTTCCCAGATTTGAATGTGGGCACCAAACACTTGTTCTTAAACTCTTCTCCAGGCTTACGCCACACGTAAACCCGACCAGCAGCCCCCGTAAGCCACACGGACGACTCGTCGCTGAAGATGACTTTCTTCCAGTCCTTTTCCTTGTACTTCAACATGGTGTTAGCGTACTCCAGGCGCGCTTTGATGTTTTTTTGGGTAAGGTGTGGTTTCTTACGTGCGGCTCGCCCATTAAACCCCTCCGCTTTGATGCGGTTGCGCACAGTCTGCTTAGAAATCGTGACGCCGTGGTCTTCTTTGACCATGGTTGCAAGTTTTTCGGCACTAAGTCGCCGGTTTTTTTTTTGCCTCACGTACGATCTGGCAGTCTTCACGTACGCTAGTCTTGCGAGGACGACCCGAGCGCAGCTTGGAGTAAGTGTGACCGTTGCGCTTGGCGTTCACGACAATTGTCTTAACGCTAGACACGTGCATTTTGAGTTGGTCGGCTATAGCTTGGAAGGTTAGCCCTTCCTGGCGCTTCTCAACGCATAGGTCGCGTACTTGACGCGAGTGTTCCGTCCTAAGACGGGCAGTTGACTGTTAGGTGCTACCCTGTACGCGTATCACACGTAGAGGGGCTTACCTGGTCTTCCCCATGCTGGAACCGCGAGTGAATGGTGGTGGACGTAGACTTTCTGTACCCACTGTACATTTTGATAGCAGATTTGAACTTCAAATCAAACCTTGGAAACCAAGCTTCTAGACTCACACTTCACGATGATGGAAGTCCTGTTGGTGACGGCTATGCAGGGATCATTCATAGAGCCTCCGTGCCGAGCACGAGGTCGTGTCGTATCGGTGAAGATCATCTCCTTATCCTGAACGCGATGCAATATTTCACACTTGATGTTGAAGGTTTAACAATTGGATGCAGGAAAGTCTAATTGAGGAGCGTATATACACTGAAGGCGATCGACATTGTGTCTAAGCTGAGTGTCACTGTTGGTAAGCCACAAGCCGTGAGATCGAGGTTAACTATTGCATGGATCACTCGTGTTGATGCAGAGCCAAAAGCGAAGGCAAAAGTGCGTTGGCCACGCTTTCATGAGATATACTTTGAAGTACTCTTCGAGAAAGCAGTGAACGTCTTGGACTGAGCGAAATGTTCAGCTGAAGTGTGATACGTTTGCTTGATCAGCGTGAATGGATAGCATACAGCAAAACAAAAATATTCGGATACTTCACATGTCCGTTACCAGAATCCGAATGGCCATCAATAATTTGTCAGCTATACTGCACTGGTGGACCCACCCCTCTACTCACCACTACAAAGTCCAATGCTTACCGATAATTAATGTTGATGTGAACGATGAATCCTCCATTCTGGATTTCTTTTCTTATTGCTTCGCCATCGACACCATGAGTTCTATGTAATATCAGGGATATCTCAAATGAATGAAGCAAAATGTAAGGATTGCTCGCACACCTTGCGTCTTGCCGACAGGCAAGCGAATCTCAATCTCTACCAGAATACCTCCGTCCGTACGGAGCTGCTGGGTGCTGTCAGCGTTGATCGAGAATCTTGATGTGATTGCGCCCGTCGCAAAGAAGGCGACGTCAAGAGCTCGTATCTGTGCTACCAGTATGCCAGTTATATGAAGAATAGTGTCGTTTGAGGCCAGAATCCGTAGGAGCTTGCAGCTATCAGCTCACAGTCTAGCACTTCGTTGATTTCCAGTTCTAACAATCAATTCACTTTCCAATTTGCCTCGAAGGCCTCGCATCAACTACTCAACTACCACATCCGCGTTGTCACCGCTTACTCGACGCTACACCAAGACTACCGAACCCGCCGTCCTCCTTCTACTGCGCTGTGAACCAAACCCAACAGTGTAGCACTCCCCGGCGGGATCGTGTGGACCACACAACATCGGACACCGAACAGTGTGGTGCACACTAAGTGTCAAGCTGAAGTCGGGTTGCGCTGTGCTGTTGTGCCCGCTGTGCTTTGTGAAGCAAGCCCCTCGAGGAGAATCTAGCGTTGTGCCGTCGTGCCCGCCTACAGAGATGTGCTGGTACACTCCGCGCCAGGTTAAATCGGCCACCCACATCGGTGGCCATAACTCAGTCAATATTAGGATTTATAAGCTGCTATTTAGATATGTTACCTAGCTAATTAGAAGTAGAACGGGGTTTGTGCTGACGCGCGGAAATTTGCAGTCCTTCGAGTGGCTAGTATACAGAGTGCTACTTTTGGCACTGCGTCACATTAAATCGGCCACCTATAGCATAAAAAAACCATGTGAAGTGTATTGAAATGATTGTACTATAGGTTATACTGAACGACTGGTTGCTCAAGCAGGAGCGCGCGGTTTGAGTGCCGCTTCAGTGCGCAAGATGCCATGAACGAAGAAACCCCCTCCAGTCAAGAAGAAGCTCCCTGCAGCCAAGCTGAAGCCGCGTCTCACAGACCGTGAGCGCGGCAGGATTGAAGGCCTGCATGAAGCGGGTGTTAGCGCGCGTGACATTGCGCTAGTCACGGAGCGCAGCATGGACACCGTCGCCCGTGTCCTCCGCCCTCGCCCGGAACACCAAGACGCCCAGGCCCTACGCGAGCTCTCACACTCTCGGCAGCAAAGCTCAAGGCAGAGCTTCAGCTCTCCATCTCGACGCGCACCATCCAGCGCACCCTTGCAAGGGTGGACTGGTTGGTGTCCACCAAAATGGTGAACACGTTGCCCCTAAAGCCAGAAGACATGCTAGCTCGGCAGGCGTGGGCCA
This sequence comes from Phytophthora cactorum, assembly GCA_016864655.1. Lineage (NCBI taxonomy): Eukaryota > Oomycota > Peronosporomycetes > Peronosporales > Peronosporaceae > Phytophthora > Phytophthora cactorum. The sequence goes on from NHQK01000008.1 coordinate 1,069,050, forward strand.
GCGCCATGCTGGTGCGAAAAGACGCTGGGACCGTCTGGGACTCCATCATTTTTTCTGACGAGAAGTGGAACCTGGACGGCCCCGACGGCTTTCAGCACTACTGGCGAGACCTGCGCAAGCCGCCCCGCCACACGAAGCGACGCCAGGCGGGTGGTGGTTCAGCCGTGGTGTGGGCGGCCTTCAGCTCGCGCGGCAAGTCCCCGCTAGTGGTGCTGTCGGGGAGGCAGAAACCGGAGGATTACATTTATACTGTGTCCGAGTATCCCCCCCCCTTTGCGCATCTTAACTATGGAACTGACTACATCTACCAACAGGATAATGCCAGAATCCATGTGTCTAAGCGAACAACAGAATTCTTTGCCGAGCAGCAAGTTGAAGTACTAGACTGGCCATCAAAATCACCTGATCTAAATCCGATAGAGAATTTGTGGTCGATTATGAGTAGGAGAGTCTATAATGATGGAAAGCAATTTGTTAGCGTGCCACAGTTAGTGGCAGCTGTGCATGAGGCATGGGAATCAAATCCCATTGCCTTACTACTGTCTCTTATTGAGTCCATGCCGCGTCGATGTGTTGAAGTTGTTGATAGAAGAGGTAACAAGACACACTACTAGGTGACAATCTTTATATACACTTCACATGGTTTTTTTATGCTATAGGTGGCCGATTTAATGTGACGCAGTGCCAAAAGCAGCACTCTGTATACTAGCCACTCGAAGGACTGCAAATTTCCGCGCGTCAGCACAAACCCCGTTCTACTTCTAATTAGCTAGGTAACATATCTAAATAGCAGCTTATAACTCCTAATATTGACTGTGTTATGGCCACCGATGTGGGTGGCCGATTTAACCTGGCGCGGAGTGTAGCCCTCTGAGCGTCTCTAGTCAAGATGAACGCGAACTTAGCTGCTTAAGTTTTGGCAGAAGTGACCACAGTCCTGCTTCAACAGCAGGAGCTGATGGAAAAGATCGAAAACAAACCACCCCGGAGAGACGGGTGGAAGGCATCTCTATGCCGCACTATGGCGGTTCAATCGGCGAAAGCCTGGAGCTTTTTCTGGACCAAGCCAGACTATTCTGTCGAGCCATGACTCGGCAGTACTAGGACAGTTAAGGAAGAGAGAGAGAAGTGGAGACCTAGAGTAGGAGAAGTGAAAAAATGAGAAGTGAAAGTAACCGACTACAGAATGACAGACAGCAAACTACGTTAGTTGTTTAGGACTAGCCGAGCGCCGCCCGCTTTGCGGGCGGTGGTGACATGTTTAGTCCCAGTCGCGTGGGCCACACGCCTTCGCTTCGCTCCCGCCGGCTTGAGTGTCCTATTTTGAAACTAAATCTTACCAAAATCTTATATCTCAGTGGTAATATGTAACTCGACATGCCTAACTTTTAAACGGCTTTGTCAAATTAGATCAGGGACTGAACTTGGTTGATTAACGTGATCTTCCGACCCATTAAATAATATGCCTGCGACTATGGTTTAATTTCGGCTATAATGATCTTTTCCCATCTATGAGCATCCGGTGTGGAAGAATACGTAACGTATTATACGTTAGTATACCTCGCAAAAAATGTTGTTAGCACTTTTAATTACACGAAAATGATTTCCATTGTAGCCACGTATCTCGGTTTTACTCTCAAATTTGTTGTTAATATCAGCAAGCCTATCCTTACTCCGTCGTGCAACGAATTCGTGTGATTTACTGATAAACGAAAATGTCGCCTATCGCAGGCTTACTCGTCCATTAAAACAAAATAGTGGGCTGGCTACCAGCATTAGAAGGCAAGATGTACGGGTGATAATGTACGATACAAAAACTCAGTACATGTAGAACCTTAGAATGCAAGTGTTTCGATTATCACAATTAGTGTTCGTTGAAACGCTACGTGAGCCCGTGTTTGCAAACTGTTTTGAGAAAGCATGCGGGTGCATGATGTACACGAAAACCTTGAAACAATTTGATTGGAGTTGTTGAATACAAAAGAGCCTAGCATTTACAAACGTTACTTATAGGAGGAATACGGGTACTCTGGTGTTCTTGATATGTGTAATCAGTCTGGACTCCAATTTAGTGAAGGGCCTCAGTTGTCTGATCCATACTAATAGTCGATGAGTGGGTACCTGAGTAGTTCAATCAGTACGTAGTGCATGCGCAAGCCAGCTCGATATATAAAAAAACAACTAAAACGATCTGAATATGATATACTATGATAATACTTCTCTCACACTGATCATCTTTGAGCCAACAGAGATGATTCTCCTTCATAATGCATCCGTAACAATGTGGAACGTTATTTTGATTAATAGTTCCGGCTTCTCCATGGTCTAAACCAAAAGCTACAATGTTTTACTGTAGCTAAAGCTAAAACAATTTATAATCAATATAAAATTTCATTGGACATTCAGTGCTCCACATTAAAAAACTTGTTGCCGCTGCCAGAGTTAGCGACCACTAATAGTGGTCCAATAACTATTTTTATCTATGCGATGCGAAATATTATTGTTTTTGCATAGCACAACGTTCTTATCCTTGATCCCAGACAACGCCCCCACATGATGTTTTACGAAGCCTGGGATATATAACCTCGAATGCATTTCTAAACCAATACCAGCTCCTTTTTATCATTTTAGCGGCGTTCTCTTGGTTGGAAGTGTTGTGCTCAAACTACCTTTACTCAAATTGCAAAAACAAACTAACGGGAGCTGCCAATAACTAAACTCTCAAATACATGTACCTGTAGCAGTATTGTTCTTTCGGTGCATTGTACTGTGGCGGTGATATTGAAAATTAATAATATATTCTATCAAATTACTTATTAAAGACCGCCTTCGATTCGTTATAGTAGCTACTGCTCTGTAACTTTCTTGACGTGGGCACCTTAATTGTCAGCATAGTGTGAAATTCTCTTTTACGGTCCCAATTCACTATTTCGAAGTAGCTTTTCTCTTTACTGGTACGCAACGTTCGTATCTACGAATCTACATAGCTACCAACAGATTCTATTAATAAAGTCAATCCGATCTCCGAGCGTTGTATCTCAAAGAAACACTCCGTTTAAAAACAAAAACTAGTCCCATTATCTTATTTCTATCGATATTAGCACCCGTTGCTTCGCTTGGTAGATAACCTATTACATGTGTCAATATCAGCACCCGTTGCTTCGCTTCGTACCGATTTGAGTTTAAGAGAGAGAGTGGAAACCACGGAGCGCAAGCACGTTCTAGAACATGCGTAAAAAGTAGAGTTCTAGATGGTAAATACAAATCCTAGTTTTTACACTGTGTACAATCTGGTGTGAGATTGCCATATTGACACCCTCCCTGCATCGAAGAAATGCCAGTTGTACATGTGTTTTGAAGATTTGTATTGGCTAAAGTCCAAATTCTAGAAGCTTTCTAGAATCTAGAAAGACGTGGTTGCTGCTCAGGTTTACTACAATTAATTCTGTAAAGGCCTTGCGACACGGATTTGGAAAATTTTGATCGCAATTTTTTCAGATTTAGAAAATAGTGTTCATGTTGGATCAGTCTCCCCATTTAACGGCTAAACGGCAGCGACTCGAGCCACCTGCTGATGAGGAGCTTAGCGAGCGAGGAATCAGTGTTCTATCGTCCGGAGAGGACGAGAGTGAGGGATCGTCGTGCAGTGACGACTATGAAGAGGACGACTTCTGCAGCGATGAACTGCCGAGTGACGGGTCCTCAGGAGAGGAATCTGACGCCTATATCAGCAAAGAGGAGGAAGAGGAGCTCGCGGAGCCGTACTGGGAGCATGACCCCGTGAAGAAGTGGCCCGTATGGCAGATAGATGACGTCCGCTTTGACAGCGAGGACAATGCTACTGAAGTCTCCGTACTCTGGGACTCGCGCCCGACCCCAAACAGTCGTCGCATTCGGCGATGGGAGCCTGCAGCAGCCATGATTGAGACCCATGAACAGGAGGTGCAGTTGGCAATCCGCTGTAAAGGGAGCGGTATGGAGCATTTTCAGGCGTTTTGCAAGACGGACGAGTTTGGCCAGCGACTCATTCGTGCCAGTGATAATAGTTTACATCACTTTTTGAAGCGTAACAAAGCATTTGTCAATTCTTGCAGGAGGAAGTCGATCAAAGGTCGTTTCACTGCCGTTGCCATGGCCTTCTTTACCGCATCGACCGCTCGTGTGCCACGTGCGGCCAGGTCCGCCAGGAAGAGAGCCACGGTGACTTTCTTCTCTGGCGTCAACTTCTTGGATCCGGTGTACGTGGCATGGCTGAAGGGAGTGAACAATTCCTGTCTTTTCAACGGACTGATAGTCGCTGCTCAAGTAATTGGCCGTCCTGACATGATACCAGAGACTGTTGTGGACCAATTTCTAGCTGATGAGCTTAAAGAGGGTGTGGTGTAGTGATTTCTCGGAGATCGCTTAGACCATCAGCGAGCAAGGACGAGACTACCTTCAAGTTGTTCAAGCTACAAACCCTCGGTCATGTGACAAAAAGCGACCTCGAGGTGCGAGAGACTCGACTCGGTCACTACCGAAGACTCGTCAGGATCAATTATGGCCAAGATGTCGTTCAAGGCAGGTTGTCCTTATTATTAATAATGGGACTGGCCACATTCGCATTCAGCGGACAAGAACTGACGGCCACGGTACGAAGACTCGGCGACCGTTGGGAGCGACGTTTGGGAAGGCACGACGACTGTTTGAACGCTCGGCGATGGTTCAGGAAGACTCGTTGAGCTCTGAGGAGTCACTTGGCATGCGAAGTGGTCCATAACGGATCGTAGTTCACTTGATATTTGTATACTTGATTAGGATTGCATATTAGGACATGGCCCAAAGGGGCAAACATCAATACAGAACAGAATTTCCACTCAAGCACACGAGCGACGTCCGGCTTCAAGGTAAGCGTCTGGTCAAGCTTGTTTGAGTGTGTTATGCCTGTCGGTGGACTCGAAGCCCCGTAGCGAGCGTTCATCTGGCAAGGCCAAGTGTGTGTGTGGCCGGTTAGTATCGGGTGTTTACGGGACGGCTTTATTGTGCCTATTTGCCCGATTGGGAAGTGCGTATCGCCTCCTATCTATTCCTTCAGCCGAGGTTAACCCTCGGCGCCCTCGTAAAAGGCTTACCCGTGCCTGGTACCCTTCCGCTGTTGGGACCACGAGGATTTAAGTGTGTGAGAACACCTGCTAGCTTTGCTCGTGCTAGTAGTGTGTTGGTATTGTACTGGTTGGCCTATATAAGCGATTTACAAGGTCCAGTCTGTCCCGGTGCAAGGGTAGAACTGGGGTCTTCAGGTCCGCCCGAACGATCGTTTACCGTTCTGGTAGACGTATTGTTGTGGGAACTACCTAACTACATTAGTAGCTAGAGTTCACGTGGGATTTCCAACACCACTACTGGTACCGGGACCCGGGAACAGAGTGTGGCCATTGTGAACTGTTTGTATGGCCTCCCAGTTTACGAACAACCAAGAGAAGAAGAAGAAACAAGAAACAAAAAAAAATGGCGAAAGGATCTACGACGGTACCAGCTACTCCTTCCAAGTCTGGCGGAGCGCGCAACGAGAGCTCAAGTCCGGACGTGGCGGCTGCACGCCTTGCAGCCGTCTCCGAGCTTTCAGTGAGCTTTGAAGACGAGGAGGAACATGGTCCAGATGCCCAAGATGATTACGATGATTATGAAGACAAGACACCGTCCCCAGAGCCAGGCGCTGCGACTCCGGAGACGGTCACGCTATCGTCGGGGCTGAGCGGGGCGACGAAGTCACTTTCGAGGAACCTCGCCGCCGAGCTAGACGACGTTGCGGGACCAGATCCGAACTATGGCGAATTTAACGATGGGACCGAAGGTTCTAAACCTTCGGTGGCGAGTGCAAAGCGTTCAGCGTTGCTGAATGCACCTCGCCCACCTATCAACGGTGATACACCAGCTGCCAAGCGCGTTTTCGACCGCGTGGAAGCGCTGATGAAGAATGATGAGTGGATGTAGCTGCTCAAGCCAATTCCCAAGAGAAAGGCCTACTGGCCGGCTCTCGCCAACGAACTGCAATACCCTGTCAACTCAGTTTCGACGAGTCAAGTCGCGGAGGACGCGGTCTCGCTGCTACTAGCGCTGGGGTATGAGAATGAGACGTACCCGTCGACGATGTCGCTCCAAGACTGGAACCCACATGAAGCCGGAGCTGCACTCCAGAAATGGAAGAAGAAGCTTTGCAAGGCCTTCGGTGCGATCGGCATTGACGAAGGAAAGCAACCAGTAAGTCGCTTGGCGACCCTGGAGGAAGACCCGTCCAAGGTTCCACTTCCGCCGACATCCAAGAGGCTCGAGCGTACTCCTCCGACTAAGCGTGGAGCCGACCGCGATGCTTTTGGCACTGTCGACGCTTCGCCCTATCTCCAAGACTCGAACATAGTGACGCCACGTTCAACAAGTCGTATGCGACGTATGGACGCCGAGGACGAGGGTTCACGAAGCCGTCGCGGCGGGGCACGAGCTTCCAAAAAGGGTTCGGGACGTCGTCAGACTAATACCGACGCTTCATCCAGTGATGATGACGACCTACTGCCTCCCACATACGAAGCCGAAGACCCTCAAGCCGAGTTGACTCGCCAAAAGAGAGAGATAGCTGCGCTGAACGACCCCGACCCTACACCGAGGATTGAAATGGCCTCGCATCGACCGTTGGATCGTATCAATATAGATTGCCCCACTGAAGAAGCTGACAAAGCTGACATGGCGAGCAAGCCCTACAGAGAAGCGGTTGGTATTTTCATGTATCTCATGACAGACACGCGGCCTGGCATTGCCTACTTTCTTCAAGAGGTCAGCCAATACCTGACAACCCAGGAAAGCCTCATTGGAATGCTGTCAAGCATGGCATGCACTACCTCAAAGGCACTAAGGACTATGGCATAACTCTAAGTGGAGCAGAAAACTTGGAGCTTTTACAGTCAGAAGAGTATTTGATGGCATACACGGACTCAGACTACGCGGCATGCCAAGACACTCGCCGCTGCATCGGTGGTTATATCACTATGTTCTGCAACAGTCCTATTAGTTGGGTCTCACGCCGCCATCACACGATGGTGCTGTCAACGACAGAAGCAGAGTACATTGCTCTCTGCTATTGCATGCAAGAGCTTATATACTTAAGGCTACTGCTAAGAGAACTAGGCTACGACAGCTCAAAACCCACATTGATTTTGGAAGACAACCAAAGTTGCATCAAAATATGCAACAACCCCGAGCTGCATGGTCGAAGCAAGCACATTGATATTAAGTACTTCTTCGTACAGGAGAAAGTCGCTAGAAAGGAGTTCACCATCCACTACTGCAGCACACGGAAATGTGTGCAGACATCTTCACTAAGCCACTGGCTAGACCAGCGTTTGAGAGAATGAGAGAGTTACTGCGAGTCACCTCGCAAGAATCAAGGCAATAATAAATAATATAAAACTTTGTATGGTGAGGGCATTCTGTTTATTGTCCAAAGTTTAAAACCCACCGTGAAATCCACCTCAGACACTACGCGCCCTTACTTGCGGCGATAGAAAACGCAGAACTGTCGCACGAAAGAATAATACATCATACAGCCCTGCTGTTGAATAGTCATCTTCCGGATGTTGCCATCGGCATTTTCTTCGAAAACTGAGCGCGTCTTGCCTCCATCGGATACACTCAGAACAATACAGTGGCCGAGATAATTGCGGTTGTATGCTCCCACCAGGTAGTAACCATCCTTGATTGCATCGTCCTCCAAGAAGGCCGATCCACAGCGTCCACCTTGAGCGTAGTTCTTGTGTAGGCGGTTACCCACCAAGTCGCATCGAGCTGCTCGTAGCCGGGGAAGCAGCTTGACAAACTGCTTCCAAGTACAACCCTTACTCAGGTCTTTGCCCTTGTGGTGTTGGAAATCCCACGTGAACTCTAGCTACTAATGTAGTTAGGTAGTTCCCACAACAATACGTCTACCAGAACGGTAAACGATCGTTTGGGTGGACCTGAAGACCCCAGTTCTACCCTTGCACCGGGACAGACTGGACCTTGTAAATCGCTTATATAGGCCAACCAGTACAATACCAACACACTACTAGCACGAGCAAAGCTAGCAGGTGTTCTCACACACTTAAATCCTCGTGGTCCCAACAGCGGAAGGGTACCAGGCACGGGTAAGCCTTTTACGAGGGCGCCGAGGGTTAACCTCGGCTGAAGGAATAGATAGGAGGCGATACGCACTTCCCAATCGGGCAAATAGGCACAATAAAGCCGTCCCGTAAACACCCGATACTAACCGGCCACACACACACTTGGCCTTGCCAGATGAACGCTCGCTACGGGGCTTCGAGTCCACCGACAGGCATAACACACTCAAACAAGCTTGACCAGACGCTTACCTTGAAGCCGGACGTCGCTCGTGTGCTTGAGTGGAAATTCTGTTCTGTATTGATGTTTGCCCCTTTGGGCCATGTCCTAATATGCAATCCTAATCAAGTATACAAATATCAAGTGAACTACGATCCGTTATGGACCACTTCGCATGCCAAGTGACTCCTCAGAGCTCAACGAGTCTTCCTGAACCATCGCCGAGCGTTCAAACAGTCGTCGTGCCTTCCCAAACGTCGCTCCCAACGGTCGCCGAGTCTTCGTACCGTGGCCGTCAGTTCTTGTCCGCTGAATGCGAATGTGGCCAGTCCCATTATTAATAATAAGGACAACCTGCCTTGAACGACATCTTGGCCATAATTGATCCTGACGAGTCTTCGGTAGTGACCGAGTCGAGTCTCTCGCACCTCGAGGTCGCTTTTTGTCACATGACCGAGGGTTTGTAGCTTGAACAACTTGAAGGTAGTCTCGTCCTTGCTCGCTGATGGTCTAAGCGATCTCCGAGAAATCACTACACCATAATATGTTGTTCCTGTAGTGTAGGGTAGCTGAGGATTTGTGCTAACAACACAGTTTTTGCGGTTTGAAGGGTGGCTCCTATACAATAAACCGCTTTGACCAAGTGGTCCAAACTTCCTGCCACTACTGTGGATACTGAGACCAAGTCAAATGTAACGAAATGATTGTATTAGTAGTGAGTCTTATCGCCCTTCTTCTCAATCACTTCAATGCAACGTCGCGGCATGGATTCAATCAGCTTTAGTAGCGTGGCCTGATCAATGCTATTCCAGGCAGCTAAGATAGCAGTAGTTAGTTCCGCTACGTTAGTGTACTGATGACCATTGGGGTACACCTTGCGAGTCAACAGCGCCCATAGATTTTCTATGGGATTGAGGTCTGGAGAGCGGGCGGGCCAGTTGAGAAGGTTGATCGCCTACTCCTCGAAAAACTGCATGGTTTCTTTCGATGTATGGATTGATGCGTTGTCTTGTTGATAGACAAAGTCTACTCCGTAGTTTAGGTGAGCGTAGGGCAGCAAAAACTCCGATACAGTATAAGTATACTGAACCGAAGCCTGCCGTCCCGCCAGCATCGCCAGCTTAGACTTTCCCTTAGCGCTAAAGGCGCCCCAAACCATCACCGAGCCACCGCCGTTTTGCCTCCTCACCGTCGTCCTTGATGGCCGCCGCACATCATGCCAATAGCTCTGGAGGCCGTCAAGGCCGTCTAAGTTGAACTTTCTCGTCGGAAAAAAATCCGTTCCCAATCCGCCTGTGGCGTGCCGATCATGCGCTTTGCCCACGCTAGCCGATGCGCCGTATGTACCGCCGTCGGAGCCAACGTGTTCTCCATTTTGGTGTAGATTAGCCAATCTACACCAGAAAGGAGACGCCGGATCGTGCGAGCGGAGCACTTGCAGTTGCTCTCGATCTTCAGCTGGGCGGCGGTGTAGTCGCCGCCAGCGGCCTTGCGCAACAGCAGTCGCGCGAGTCGCTCGGACACGATGGGCTTGCGTCCTGGCTGGCGGCGGTTCCGACGTGGTGCAGCTAGGGCGAACTTGACCGCGTCTCATGATCGTTTGACAGTCCTTGCAATTGCTCGAAATGAGAACCCTCCTTCGCTAAGCCCGCGTATACGTCCCCTCTCCTCGTCACTCAGCCACGCTGACATACCCTAGTAGAAGCTCAAATGAAGTATCTATCGATAAGCTCCTTGGTGCGGCGCTGACGTCCGTCAAAACATGGCTGGATGGCAAGCCTTGCACTTGTAGTAACTAGGTGCAAACATTTCACTACATATGACTTGGTTTCAGTATCCGCAGTAGTGGCAGGAAGCTTGGACCACTTGGTCAAAGCGGTTTATTTGTATAGGAGCTACCCTTCAAACCGCAAAAACTGCGTTGTTAGCACAAATCCGCAACTACTCTACACTACAGGAGCAACATATCGAAAGCGCAGCGCCAGCGCTTAAAAATTGAGTGAGCTACGAGCAAAAGTGTGGCCGGATTAATTTGGCCAGGAGTGTAGTCCACATACCGGTACTGTACAACTATTTCCCCAATAAAACAATAATTATATTGATATTATCAAAGGGCTATTCTCTGAAAAGGAATATTTGAAAACTTTTGTGCCTTTATAACAAGTCAAGAACGCAGGGTATGAGCGAGTCAGTGGTGCTTCCGCCGACGCCAAGCGATTCAGCGCCACTAGACGGCGTGGCAGCGGACGATATCACGCCGACGTCGCTCCTCCCGCGTCTTCGCAAGAAAGGCTACAAGTTTTCTTGTGCGTGGCTGGCAGGAGCAGTTAACGAGGCGTTGGATGGCGCTCGTCGATTGCTTTGACTGAACTGGTTGGGCGCGCGATTACTGATGAAATGGTGTTGTTGTCGTTCTGTGTATTTATTGCGTAGCCTACGCGCGAGAAGACCATGGGAACGCCCTCTACTGCGTCACGTTCTGTGACGTCCTGCCCATCTACGAGCGCATGTTTGCAGTGGCTGGTGGCAACCGAGTACGATCCAGCAAAGCCTCGCCTCCGACAGTTGCATTCACCACGTCATACAGTGACTGACTCTTGCTGTTGTGTGCCTTGCGCAGTTGACGGTGTACGAGTGTCTGGAGAACGGCGGACTCGACGTGATTCAGGTGTATTGCGATGGTGATCAGGAGGAGCAGTACTTCACGGCGGCGTGGACTGTCGACGTGCTCACAGGCTCACCGCTGCTGGCGGCTGCGGGCTTCCGTGGCCACATCAAGGTGATCAACTGCATCACGCAGTCGGTGGTGATTGTGCTGTCTGGACACGGCAACTCGGTGAACGAGCTCAAGTTCCACCCAGTCGATCCGAGCCTGCTGCTCTCAGCTGGCAAGGACGAGTCCATTCGTCTGTGGAACTCGCTCACGGGCGTGTGTGTTGCGATTTTTGCCGGCCACGTGGGTCACCGTGACGACGTGCTGAGCCTGGACATTCACTTGAAAGGCTCGTGCTTTGTATCGTCGGGTATGGACAACACGGTCAAGATTTGGGACTTGGAGGACGAGGTCGTCCAGACGGCCATCAAAAAGTCATATACGGAGCCCCGCCCGAAGGACCGTCCGTTCGACACCAAGTTCATTCAGTTCCCAGCGTTCTGCACCAGCAAGGTGCACGCGGATTACGTGGACTGCGTGCGCATGGTGGGCGACTTGATCCTGTCCAAGTCGACTGGCAACAAGGTGATCTTCTGGAAGCCGAACCCGTCGCGAGGCAAGGACGCCGTCACGGTGCTGCGTGAGTATCACTACAAGGACGCGGATCTGTGGTTCATGAAGTTCGGACTCGACTCGCAGCTTGAGGTGATGGCCGTGGGCAACAAGAAGGGCGTTGTGAGCGTCTTCGATCTGGACGCCGAGCAGGAGCGCTCGGTCTGCAAGCTGACGCACAACAGCTGCAAGAGCACGGTGCGCCAAGTGTGTTTCAGCAAGAGCGGCCGCACCATCATCACCTGCTCGGACGACGCGACGGTCTGGCGCTGGGATCTGCACTAAAGGAAGCCGCCGGAGGATGATGTAAAGGCCTTTTAGCAAACAAGTTCCGCCGTTTTTATCAGTTTTCATGATCCAATTCAAATTCAAAAGCGGGAACTGTACCGTATCGACCCGTTTATTTCCAATACAAAACATCAGTTTAAATTTTCAAACCAAGAAAAAAAGCAGACATGGGCACCAAGCGCAGCAGGAAGGGAGGCGAGCTACCCACACGCAGCAGCGGCGTCTCGAGCCTCTCGTACGCGGCCACGGAGCGTCCGCCGCCTACAAAGGTACCGAGGACTGCAGCGGCCACTGCACAGCCGTCCAGCGCTCGCCGCTTCGGCTTCAAAGGGCCGTCGATCTCTCAGCTGCCGACACCCGTCACCGCCGCTACGACTATCAAGACACAGCGATCGCTTGCAAGCGATACACATGGCGAGACGCTGGTCGGTGTTAGATCAGCAGTAGACGTAGTGGAGAGCGCAGCACCTATCGAGCTGGACGTGCACGTGCTGGATACGTTCAAGGAGAGCTTCAGTCAGGAGATGACAACTACGCTCGAGCAGCTGCTGGCGTTCAAACACAAGACCAACAAATTCGCAGTCAAAGCGCGCAAGGAGGAGCAGATTAACTACATCAAGCAGCTCAAGGCGGGCGTGCGTGATGTCGTGGCCACGGTAGAGCGAGCAGTGCATCGAGGAGTATTGAGGAGGAGCTTGTTTGCTAACGAGAGATTGTTGTTTGATTAACAGATTCAAGACTTCAGCAAAGAATGTACGACGATGGACGACAAATTGACGGCGGAGAAGGCGACGCTGGAGCGGAGGTTGGCTGTGCTGCAGCACGCGGCGAGGAGCAAGGACCAGTCGGAAACCGAACTGAAGCAGCTACGACAGCAGTATGAAATCATGCAGAAAAGCGCCGCGCGGATCCGTGCGTCAGAGCAGGAGGTTGTACGTAGCAACGCAGTACTTCGAGATAACGCGGCGAAGCTTGAGATCCAGCTAGAAGTGGCTCAGAAAGCGAAGGAGCAGCTGAAACTGGATCTAAAGGCACATGAAGCACGCATGGTGGACGAGTCTCGGCGGTTTGAAGATATCAAGCATGAGCTGGAACTCTCTTATGAGAGGAAGGGCCACAACGAGGACAAGCGCAAGCAGGCTGAGTTGGAGAAGTTGCAGGAGCAGCTCAGCAAGACCCGAGAAGAGCTCGCCTCAGTGCACAAAGATCTGGATAACTACAAGGATAGGGCTATTGACGCTGCAAACAGCCTCAACGACGAGCGTGAACGACGTACTAGGGCGGAGATGGAGAAGTGCACCCTCGAGGCGAAGAATCAGGCACTGGAGACTCGTGTGAGCAGTGCAGAGAATGAAGTGGCAGAGCTGAAGGGGAAGCTTCAACACAAGGATGGAGAGGTGTCGAATCTCGTGAAGAGTTTGACTGAAATCCAAAAGTTTAACGCAACTGCGAGCACGAAGGTTGAAGCGGACAAGAAGGAGCTGGCTGACAAGGTGGAGCGACTTCAAACTGCCATTCGTACCCTCGAGCGGCAGGAGTCCTCCAATTTAACTACAGTGCGTGATCTCCGTAATCAGCTAGAGGTATGTGATGTTGCTGTGTGTGCATGTCTGCTATGGGATTGCCTTACTAATTGTGTATTGCATGATCGGTAGTTGGAAATTAAATCCCGAAAGGAGGCCGAGAAGAGTGAGCAGGAAGTTCGCGCTCGAATGAAGCAGTTAGAAAGTGAGCTGCAAGAAAAAATGCAGAAGGTTGGAGTGGAAGGAGGCGTTCGACAAATGCTCGAGGATCAAGTACGAGAGCTTCGGACAGAGCATATAGCCGTAAATGCTCAGATGGAGGCGGTGAAGGCAGAAATGAAGCGACTCCAGTTTGCCGGCGTGGACTCCAAGGAGCAGCATAACAAGCAAATTGACATTCTGGAAGAGAGGTTTCGTCAAGAGAGAGCCAACTTCAGGAGCCAGATCGACAACTTGCAGGAGGAGAAGGTTAGCTTGGAGAGCGAAGTGCAGACGTTGCGGACGAGAGCTTCCACTGTTCGAGATGGGGATGTTGAGGAGCTGTGCAAAGTGAAACGTGAGGCCGACATCCTACGCCGACGTCTCACCGAGTTGACCAACCAAGGTGCCCAATCAATCGCCCAGAAGGACGATATGATACTGGAGCTGGAAGAGAAAGTGAAGCAGGGAGACAAGATGAGGAGAGCAATGCACAATACTATCCAGGTAAGCCCACTTTCTTGTGCACATAGTGGTTTGGTGTTGATAAGGCCTGGTGATTTAAACTGTTTTTTCTTTCGTTTTCTTCTACTCGTAGGAACTGCGTGGAAATGTCCGGGTGTTCGCTAGGACTCGACCATTCCTTCCTTCGGATCATTGCGATCCTAACACAACGACACCCGTGATTTCGTGTGATTTCAACGGTGAAAGCTTGAAGCTGCGTCGCCCCGGAAAGAACCCTTCCGACCCAGATACTTTTGCTTTTACGTTCGATAAGGTCTTCGCTCCATCCGCCGGCCAAGATTCAGTCTTTGAGCGGGTATCAGAATTTGTCCAATCCTCCTTGGATGGATACCATGTTTGTCTATTTTCCTACGGTCAGACTGGCTCCGGGAAAACCCACACGGTACGTTATCCGGGTTGGATGTTTAATGAGGGCACTGGCAGTAGCTAACGTGATTGTGTGTGTAATCTAAAAGATGCAAGGAAGTGGCAATGGCCAGATGCGCGGAATCATCCCACGAGCCATCGAGATGATTCTCCAGGAGTGTGAGACATTGAAAGACCAGGGATGGAACTACATCACAAAGGTTTCCTTCCTGGAAATCTACAATGAAACCTTGAAGGACCTGCTCGCCACCAAGCACAGCGGCGACAACAAGCTCGGTATCAAGAAAGATTCAAAAGGAGGCGTGTACGTTCCAGGACTGACATTGGTAGACGTTACCGCGACAGATCAAGTTGAAGTTCTTATGGAGCGAGCAAGCAGAGCTCGAAGCGTGGCCTGTACAGACATGAACGCACAGTCGTCTCGGTCTCACAGCGTGTTCACTCTGCATCTGCAAGGAGTGAACGACAAGGATGGAGTCATGCTGAATGGCCAGCTCAATCTTGTGGACTTGGCTGGCAGTGAGCGTGCGTCACGGTCAAATGTCTCGGGCGACCGGTTAAAGGAGACTCAAGCCATTAACAAGAGTCTGAGCTGCTTGGCTGATGTCTTTAACGCTATCGGAAACAAGGCTTCCCATGTAAGTCTTCCTGGCTGCAGGTGTATCTCATTGTGCGCATTCTGATTGTTTGAATTCCTTATCTGTTTTTGTAGATCCCGTTCCGAAATTCCAAGTTGACGTACCTGCTCCAGAGCAGCCTGTCGGGTGATGGCAAGACTTTAATGATGGTTAACCTGTCTCCTACACTTGAATCAGCGAGCGAGAGTCTGTGTTCGCTGCGGTTTGCAAAGCAAGTGAATCAGTGCGAGCTTGGCAAACCGAAGCGGCAGATCAAGTCCAGGAAGGAGCGCCCGTGAGCGAGAACGAAGCGAGTTGTGGTATAATCTCTGGTGTTAGTTTAGTTTTAGAATTTATATACGAGTCACGCGTGTTGATCGATGCCAATTAATGCTCCCATATTTTTATAAAGCGCTGTCAAGGTCGTTTCGTCTTTCCCAATTCGTCTTTTGCGTCGCGATGGGGCCAAAGAAGGAGAAGAAGCCGAAGAAGGCGAAGGAGAAGAAAGGTGGTCTCATTTCTGCAGCTCTTTCTACACCAGTTGTAACGCTAACGATCTTCTTGCTCGGAGGTAGACGATGGCGCGGAGAATGGAGGTGTGCTCAGTGCAGAAGAGCAGGCCAAGCTATTCCAGTCCGCGAATCGGTCGCTGCAGATGCAGCTTGCAGAGCGGCACGAGATCACAGTGAAGACGCTCGAGTCCAAGCGAGAGCTGCAGGAACGAGTGGCTGACTTGCAGAAAGACTTTGAACGGGAGCGGAAGGAGACGTTCGGGATAACGCAGGACATGACACGGCAGTACAAGAGCATGCAGGAGGAGCTGCTGAATCGAGTCAACACTCTGGAAAACACCAACACGGAGCTGCGGGACCAGCTCGGTACGTCGTTTGGATGGGTTGGCGGTAGAATGAAGTCCTGACAGCTTATTGGCACGGATACAGAGCTGGCACGAGTCAACTTTGAGGAGATGAAGCACGAGAAGGACCGCATCATCGCCGCCAAGAACCTCGAGATCCAGGAGCTCAAGGCCAAGATGGAGGAGATGGCGCAGGAGTTCGGCGACATGCTCAAGGAGACGCTGGACAAGATGCGGGAGCGCATCGAGATCACTAACACGAGCTTTGAGAACGACGGCGGCTCGCTGCCCATGATGCGGAGACTCGAGGAGTTCAATCTGGGGTCTCCCACAAAATCCTGACTCAACGGTCAGGTTGAAGTGGTCTTCACTTGCTTTTAGTATGCTATTAATAAGTAACCTCAATAGAAGGCCCTCCAATGCATGGAATAGTCTGCACTAACCTTCGTGTCCATCGCCGTGCAACATGCCGCCGCCGCCCGAAGCGCGAGGGCCTCAGTCCCATGCGTCTACTACACCCGCATGGACATCGACTTCTCGACTCCGATGCGTCTTCCTCGCGCTCGTTTCGCTGTCCGTCGTGAGCGTCCTCGCCGTGTCGTCTCGGATGGGGGTCGCCCCTCGCCTCAATACGCAACAGTCGCCGCATAAAGTCCTCATAGCTGCGATGGAGAGCTCGAGTGACACAGATTCAGAGGCAACAGCAGAGACAGCCTCCAGTACCGATAATGTCGCGATCCCCCGCCTCATCCACCAGTCGTGGAAGTCCATCTACCGAATCCCCACGCGGTTCCATCCGTGGATGAAGAGCTGGGTGGACTTCCACCCGACGTGGACCTACGTCTTCTGGACTGACGCAGACAATCTTCGACTGTTTGAACAGCTTTATCCACGGTACCTTCACGTGGCCAAAGCTGTCAGGAAGGTGAGTCTAGCGGACATGGCGCGTTACGCGCTGCTGCATCAGGTGGGAGGTCTCTACGTCGACGCGGACTTCGAGTGTTTGCAGCCTTTTGGCGATCTTCATCGAGATAATAATCTGTTTCTCAGCTCGGAGCCGCTTGTGCACTCAGTACTGCTAGAGAAATCCAATTCAGCTGCACTATGCAACGCGTTAATGGCATCTGCACCGGGACATCCCTTCTGGTTGCGCGTACTGGACAACATCAAGGAGAAATTCGACCGGGAACGCCTCAAGAGCGACGCGGTAGAGCTCACAGGCCCTCGCATGGTCAAGCAGACTTATTCATCTCCAAATTCAACGTTCAAGTCGGAAGAATCGGACATTGTTGTGTTCCCATCCGAGTATTTCTACCCTGAGGTCGCGTATTGGAACATCGAACCCATGGAGGTTGCATGTCGACAGCGGCATGACGATGCAGCAAGAGAGGCCTGCGAATGGCTGAAGAGATTTCCCAAGGGCGAGTTCACCAACAACACACACGCGACGCATCACTGGCAATGCACATGGTGCCGAGACGCGCAGCTGGACGAGTTCGGCCCTCTCAAGGACATCTTCGAGGCACCTCCCATGCGGCCAAACATCACGTCGAGTGGCATTGAGTTTGTTGCCTTGAAGTGAGCGAGCGAGAAGGCCACCACTTCCACGCTCACACCAGGTTATAGTAAATAGAGTAGGCACATTTGTCCATACCGTGACAGCAACTACGATGAAGTCAGGTTCTCCTCGCGTAGCTGCTTGTCTGTTGCTCCAACTTCGACGCTCTCTTATAAAATCGTGGCATATCATTCGTTTAAATTGTGGTGTCCTATAACGGTACAAGAGACAGCCTCTTATCCGTCAGAAGGCAATTGCAAGCTCCAGCCATCATGTCGCCGCCGCCTCGCCGCGGTTCGGGCAAAGGCCGCGGACGTGGGGGTCGAGGAGGTGACCGCGATCGCAGTAGCGGCACCGGCACCGGCACCGGCAATGACGCCTCCAACGCGAAGCCCAAGAAGCGCGAGCGTGGCAACAGTGGCAACAAGCGCGGCGGAGGACGTGGGGGCGGCGGGGGTTCGTCCACTGCTTCGTCCTCGTCCGCCGCCACGTTGGCTAGACCCACGCGTGCTGTGACGACGGTGCTGAAGAAGCTGGTAGTGCGCAACATTCCCCCGACGGCCTCAGAGCAGGAAGCGCGTGAACTGCTGCAGACGCATGGGGTGGGCGACGAGTTGATCTGGCGCTTCGTTCCTGGCCGCAAGCGCAGCAACAACCGACCGCCGACACCCGCGCGTCTCTACGTGGACATGAAGAAGGAGCCGGAGAGGGCGCGCAAGCTCATCGCGTCACTGCACGGGCAATTCTTTTACCCAGAGACCAAGGATAAGGAAGGTGCCAAGCCGCTGGACGTCGAGTTCGCCCCTTTCCAGAAAATTCCACGCGAGAAACAGCGCAAGGACGCAAAGGTCGGGACGATCGACCGTGATCCAGAGTACATCGCGTTCCTGGAGGAGCTGGCCAAGCCCAAAGATGTGAGTTTAGTTTCTGTCTTGTATAAGGTGGAGAGGGAGTACTAACGGGTTTACGATTGTTGCAGAAACTTCCGAGTGCCGAGGCACTTGTGGATATGGCGGAAGGCGAGACGGTGGAGAAGACAGTGGCGGCGTTGGTCAAGTACCTGAACGAGCGGAAGGTTCACAGCCGCGACAAGGGCAAAGTATGTTGGGTATACAATCCGGTTGTGTGTAGAAATAATCTTTAACAGCTGCGTGGTGGTGCTGCTCTACAGGGAAAATCTGGTGGGAAGTTAATTGACAAGAATGGGCGTCGACAAAAGGGAAAGAAGGATGTAAGCTACTACTACTACTACTACTACTACTACTACTACTGTTTCGAATGGTTTGGTCGCTAGCTAGGTGCTCACCCTGGTGTTTTGAACAGGGATCGAAGCTGAAATCGACGAAAGACAAGTCGAAATCTTCCAAGGATCGTCAGAAGAAGAACACTGGTGACGCAGGTAGGAGAATCCCAAACTGAATCCGGTGGGATTGCGCTTTAGTGTACTAATTATGCATCTTGGACTACGACTGTGCGTTTAGACCCTAAAAACCGCAAGCAGCGCGGAAGAGCTTCTTCGAAGAAGGAGCCGACGAACCAGGAAGCATTCAAAGCAGAGCCCACCCAGCCTGGAATGCTGCGCATCATGACCCCCAAATCTGCCAGCGATTCTACTCCCGCTGCGAAGGCGAACGGGGCTACTCCATCCGCTGACACTTCTGAGAAACGTGGCCCCAAGGGTGGAAAGAAGAATGCTGGTCGTGGACGCAACAATCCCAAAAAGGGTAAAGATGGAGGCGATGGAGCTGACCGTGAAGGTTCCAGCAAGGCAGACACGAAGCCTCATCCACGTCGTAAAGGAGGAAACGGGGGCAAGAAGGAGCCAAGCAACAAGGGAGAACGGGTGCGTAGAGCTTTTGTCTACTTTGCACTCATGAATTAATGCTAATTCGTGGTTCAATGCGCTACTCTGCAGAAGAAGAAAGTGTTTGCGCCCAAGGACGCCACTGCGCAAGGCACACCTGCCAAGAGTTGATGCTGTAAGGTCCAATCCAAGCACAGCTCTTCACTTCACTAAAAGTGGTGATGGCATGCTAAAGGATCCAGCAGAATCGCAGCAGCGGGGTGTGAAAAGCAGGCAATTGGAAGAAAGCGGTGAGCAGGCCACCATTGGTCAGCATGCACACGCACAAGCAGGTGGCAGTGGGGGCATGTTTGGAGTTGGCCATGCCATACACAAGTGAGCAACGAGCAGACTGACCGAGCTGTCTACGATACTGGCTTCGAAGCTTGCAAGATGACTGGCACGGTTTCATGAACTGCGATCGGGGGGCACTGCGTCACACACGCATCTTCCGACTGACAATACATAAGCAGAGCAAGAAGCAAGTCCCTCGACAAGCAAGCAGCTGCCCGTGGAGTGGTGGTGGAAACTATTTTAGGCAGCAATGCAGCGCCTTCGATGGAGGTTGTTCTCTCTGTACACATGGCTTCATAACTTGTTTTTTGTTTCTCTCTATTTTGCTTTGCTGGTTGTAAGTGAGATGCAGACGCGAGGAGACCCAGCGATCAAGCTCGTGCTGCTAGGAAATGGCTCCGTGGGCAAGTCCAGTCTCATCGCTCGTTTCGTGGACGATGGCTTCGCTCGCGTGTACAAGCAGACGATCGGACTCGACTTCTTCGAGAAGAAGCTGCAGCTACCGCGCGACCAGCGAATTGTGCTGCAGGTGTGGGATATCGGCGGCCAGACGATCAACAGTAAAATGCTGAGCAAGTATCTCTTCGGTGTGCATGTGGCGCTGCTGTGTTATGATGTGACGGACGCTCAGTCGTTCAGTGACGTCGAGGACTGGCTGCGAGTGGCACGAGAGAACGGCGGCAAGCAGATGAACCTGTACCTCGTGGGGAACAAGACGGACCTTGTCGCCCACCGCGTCATCTCGAGCGAGAAGCACGAGGCCTTCATTCACCAGCAGAAATTGCTTGGTGGGTTCCTCGTGTCCGCGCAGAGTGGCGACAATGTATTGAAGACTGTGTACCGCATCTCGGCAGCTGCAGCGAACATCCACGTGTCCGAGTTCGAGCTCTCCTTCTGTGATAAAGTAGTACGTGCAGTGATACCCGATTCGAGCAATGGGGACCAGAGTCAACAGGAGGCTCGTACAGCGATGGCGGATGAGATCGAGGCAGAAGATAGAGCCAACGAGGCGCGCAAGTCTCGGAAGACGCGACACTGTTGCCTCATCATGTAGAAAGAAATCTGCACGACCCCAATGCCTGTAGTTAAATAGATACATAAGTACTACAAGCTTCACAGGAAATCGCACTCGGCCCGTAGCATTGCGCGTCGCTCTTCCTCAGTTCCGTTGAGATAGGCGAGTCGCAGTAGTTCGTTATCACGCAGCTTTTGCACAGTCTCCGTGAAGGAATAAAGTCGAGGCACGATCACTTCCGTCCAGATATCTCGCTCTTGTCCCGTTGAAGACGCTGGAAGACACAGCGGGGGAACGCCCAACGACACGCGTAAGACTTGGATGGTAGGGCGGGGGTCAGCACCGTAGATACATTGAACCAGGTTGCCATGCTCGACCTCCAGCATTTTCATGTAGACTGCTAACTGAATGTGATCGTAGAGCGGCGGAGGGGATCGAAAGCCTCGCACTCGGTTCTTGACCTCCACCACTACAGGAGTTAATCCCCACTCATCGTCCACCGATATGGTCAATGCATCAGCCACGCCATCCACCATGCCGCAGATGGAAAAGTAGCCATCTTCTTCCTCCTCCATCGTCAAGTCCACTGCTCCAGCAGCAGCCTCTGGAGCTCGTCTTGGCTTTCTTTTGAGAGCCACCGTACGCTGGCTCTGTCCAGCCAGCAGCGTGTAGTCCACAGGAGCTTCCTCTTGAGTTCCAGTCTCTGGTGGATGTGGGAACGTGAGGAAGTAGAAATGCTCGTTCGTGAGTCGCACTTTGGATCCAGTCTGTCGCTCGTAGGCCTGCCAATAACAGCATCCATCGCACCGTTAGTCGGCTCCACTCCACTCTAAACTAGTGTATCACCCACATCTAGAGCCAGCGACTCGTTACGAGTACCGACGCTTGTGTGGATCTTCTCGGCCAGCAGCTTACGCGCCTCCTGCGCTTCGACTTTCGCGAGTTTTTTGCTCTTCTGCGCCTCCACCAGCCGCTTGTCCACGCCCGCGAGTAGCCTCTGAGTTGCCTCCACGTGCGCGGGAGTCGCTCGATCCTTGGCCCATCGCAATGCCACCCGAAGCTGCGGAGCCGCCGCTGCCCCGCTCTTTTGCATAAGCAGCTCCAGTTCTTCGTCCTTGGAAACGAGACGCAGTCGCAACCGGGCAGCGTCGCGCGCCAGCAGCTCCTCTCAGTCCTGGTACACGCAGTCCAGCAACTCCTCCGCCACGTCGCCGAAGTCGTGCAGCCCCGTGACCAGCGCCACTTTGGACGCCGAGAAGCGCAGCACCACCATCGAAGGACTATGATTCAGAAATGAAATGGCTACATTTAAGGAATAGATGGCTACATTTGTCAAGTTGAAGTGGCAGCGAGGAGAGCTAAGCCTTCGCGCAGACTCGCGGCGTCGGCGTGCAGCAAGAGCTCAATGCCTTCGAGTGGGTCAGATACTTGAAGCTCTTGAGCTTCTTGTTCTCGTGATGCATCTCGCGTCTGGTCGATTTTTTGTGGGAGAAAGCGAAGCAGCTCGGCCGAGATGGCGTCGGGCGGGTCTCCACGTGCGTAGCGGCAGCAGGCGAGTTGGAAACTCACCAGCGTCTGTTGCTGTCGATAAGCTGATAGATCGGGTGGAGAGATGGCTGCTCTCTCCAGTTCAAGCTGCTGTAGAAGGAGCACACAAAGAAATACTCATGGTTGGGCTTCGACCCTCGTCAAAGGAGAAGTTGAAATGCAGTAAGTTACTGTACCAGCGCTTCTAATAGCTGCTGAGCGCGATCGAAGCACTTTCCAGCTATCGTCACGTGAGCCAGTAGCTCCTAGAGACCATCAAATGCAAAAACATACTGTAAAGACCCATTAGTGACGTGGGAACTCGCCCATGTTGAAACTTACCAAACTCTCACGATACATGGTGGCGTGGTGAGCGTCTTCATTGTTGGACGAGGATTTCATCGCTGTCACCACATCCTCCAAGCATTGCTGAGCTTCTTCCCGGCACCAGTTTAACTCTGGGTCCTGAGCAATGAGGCACTGCGCAAGGTGGTGTCGCGCTTCCAGAGCCACACTTGCAGTCGACAGCAGAGATCGCAGTAACTCACTTTAGCACAAAAAGCAACGTCTTCAGTCTTGTCCGTCTCAAAACTTCCACCGAATCAGGCATACCTGGCCATGGCGAACTCTCGCTGCTCCTTCAGAAGAAGCGCCTGTGTGTACAGAGTGAACGGATCCTCTTCTAACTGGTAGCACTGTCGAAAAAACTCTAGAGGGTCGTTGATGTCATCGCCGTCGCGTGCTGTCGGTGGAGCTTGGCGAGCTGACAGCGGCACTTCAACCTCGTTCCTTTCTACCTCGATTTTTCGTGCAGATAGACTGCCCAGTGAGAGATCCAATGGAGCTCCAGAGTTAGGAGCAGGAGCTGCTACGACAACCTCTTGGGTCTGCTTGTCCTTCTTCCTAGACACACGATTCCCCATGGATACAAGCTCAAAAGGTCTTAACGATTCTTTATCAGGCTCATATAAAATAGCATTTTGTATTCACACTTTACTTGGATCTTACTCTGTCTCGACTGCGCTGTCCGTGTCAAACTCGACTGCACTGTCAGTTGTATCCATCACCAACTCACCACTCGTCCCCGACTCCCTCTGCTCTTCTGGTAGCGCTCCTGTACCAGTATCATCTTCACTAGGGTGCTCCAGATCGCACAGCTCCAATCTACTCGGAACCTCAGCAAGAGTTTCCAGTCTATCCGGGTCTGGTACAGGCACAGCCAGGTCTGCAGGTGACCCAAGCTCCGCAATTTCGCCATCAACCACCACAAGGACACGGTCCACAGCATTCAACAGCATTGCTCTCTGCGCTTGGTCGTGCTGTGGCGACGCCGTAGCGGACGGTAGCAACAACAGCACAGTTGCGTCACGGAGCTCTTCATGCACCACACGCTGTAAAGTCTCGAGTGTAGCGTCATCCAGAGCAAATTGTGGCAATTGCGACTCGTCTCCGGGTGGCGGAACTAGCACAGGAGCGAAGGCCAGCGCCACGACCGATGGCTCACTCAGCAGCGCACGAGCGAGACTCAAGAGGAATCGCTTTGTTGGGTTTTGCTGAAGACTACCAACACCCGGGAACGGTCCATCCAGTGTAGCCACATTGTCTGCAAGCCCCACAGCACGCAAAGCCGTCCACAGCCTCTCGTCCTCGATATCTCTGCCACTTGGATCAAGCTGCGTACGCACCGAACCGTCATATAACGCAGCGTTGGGCGCTGCCGCAAACACACACGCCACACGCGAGCGAAGAGTACGCAGTCCTAGCGTGGCAACATCCACGCCATCCACCACGATCCGTCCTGCTGTTAGCTCGTGCAAGCGCAGCAGCGCACGACCGACCGAAGACACGGAAGACGCTGCAGACGACTCGAGAATAGCCACTTTCTCCCCAGCCTGCAGTCTGAACGACACGCCTTTGAGAGCTAAGGGTGGGGCGCCACCATCGCCGATCTCAAACATGTCGGTAAGCTCGTCAACAATCGCAGCAGCAGGATCTCGGAAACTCACGGCATCAAAGCGTAAATCCCCCTTTGTAGGCCACGACAACGACGGGTTAACTTCGTTAGGTGTAAGGGGCGCCGATGCGCGTCTTGCGGCTGCTGTAGAGTACGCCGCGCTCTCCGTGATCACTTCCGCCCCTCGTACAGCAGCCTGCGTTCGAGCGGCAATGGGTACTACCGGGCTTAGCCAAGCCCACACACGCACGAGTGACTCCAACGCGCCATTATCAACCACCAGCGCTTCGTATAAGGCCAACGCCAGCACACTAGCACTCAGTGTGTACCGCAGAGCCAAGAAGGACGAAGCTGCCACAATCCCCACGATGACAGTTCCATACAACTGAACGCGTAATGCAAGCCACTGGTCGATGTGCAGACCGAGATGAGCATCACGAGCAGCAACATCCAACAGCCAGAAATGGTGACCCAGAACGCGATGCACATGCGCCAGTCCAAAGGCCCGAACAACTCGAGCCCCTGCTAGCGTCTCGGTCGCGTGACTACGCGCAGCCTGTCGTGCTGTGCGCTCCAAGTGAAGCAGATCACGAGCCGGTCGCAGATACAGTCTCGCAGCTTGCACATACATGTACACCACGGGCGCTAGAAGCACAGCGTAGTAGCGTGTTACCACCGCGGCAGTCAGTAGCGCTGTCAAAGTCGACACTCCAAGAGCCAGCACAGCACCAACCGCAAGGGGGAGTCTTGCATCCAATGCAGTGAGATCCTTATCCGTATAAGCTCGCTCGAGTTCACGTCTCCTGGAAAGACTCAGTCGCTTCGATCGGGCTCTTCCACTGCCAGCTCCAAATGCATCAAAGAACACCATAGGAGCGTGCAGGAAAGCGGACGCGAGTGATAAGAAGGCACGACGTGCTCCTTGAACTGCTGCCACAGCGATACCCAGCGAATATCCCAGCGCCAGAAGACCAGCTCCCAATGCCAAGGAAGCGTAAATGAGTTGATCAGCCACCAAATTCTTCTGACTGCTTGAGCGCACCCAGTAAGCGACCCACAGATCACTCATCAGCTGCAAGGCTTGCCAAATGAACAGCAGAACGAAGAGCAGTAGGGCGACACGAAGGCCGCCAACAACCTGCGTGTAGGCACGGATAGACTTGTGCAGCCATTCCCCCTCTCTCCACTCAGCTTCTGCTGTTGTTTCACACGAAAGATACTCGCGCAGCGGTCGTTCATTCAGCGAATTGCGACTTGTGTTCACAATATTCTCCACGGACAATTGCTCGATGTCCGCTGGCTCCTCTGTCGGGCAATACGGCGGCTCATCAGTCCTCACAACATCAACTCCAGAAGCAGAGAAGTGAACCCAATTATCTTCGGCGGCTTCTTCCTGTTCCTCGTCGCTGTCCTCGTCTCCGTCTTGCTCCTTGCGCCCCTTACCTTCATAAATATCCCGTGTATGCACGAGTCGCCCGCCATCTTCAAAGCGGATGGCATCGTCTACAAACTCCGAGTTAATGAACTCTGCGCGCGTCGTAACAACAATTCGCGTCTTGTTGCGTAAAAGTCCCAATAGGCAGCGAGAGAAAATCTCGCGCGCTGCGGATCTCGGGTGGACGCGAGCCAGCAGGTCGTCAAGCAGATACACATCAGCGTCACTATAGCAAGCACGTGCCAGACTGACTAGAGCTTGTAGTCCTGGGGTTGGTTTCCAGTCTTGGACGAGTGTGTGATCGCCAGCTGACAGCATTGCAAGAGGGTTAACGAGAGCGCAAGCATCAAGCACGCGCTGGTACTTGCGACGGTCAAATGGGAGGCCGAACAGCACATTATCACGCACAGAAAGCGTCTGTTGCAGCCACGACTGCTGCGGACAGTAGGCTACTGAGCCACCGACATACACGCGACCACCAGCACCGTCACTCCCATCGCGCGCTTGCATTTCACCCAGAAGCGCTGAGAGGAAAGAAGACTTGCCACTTCCAGGACGTCCATGAACCACTAACAGCTCTCCAGCGCCCACAGTCACATCCAGATGCTGGAAAACCACTGGACCGTTCGTAGCCCACCCCAACGTGGCATCTTCAACGGCGACGACAACATCTTGTGGGTCGTACTTGGCTACCATACCCAGACTATCACGTCGAGCGACAGCATACGGGTTCAGCTCTTCCTGGTCCATAAAGTGCGAGAGATTGTGCAGCGATTGCCAAGCGGATCGAGCTCCAAGCACCGCATCGGGAAGAGTTCGAAGTGGCGTCTGCATGAGACGCACAAGCGCCAGAGTGGCAAATGCTGATGCTGGAGTAAGGGGATGCGTAGACGAATGGTAGCCCACAGCCAGGGCCGCTGTGGCTACTAATACTGGCATTGCGAAGTTGAATGCAGCCTCGGCGGCGCCTCGTACCTGGAAACGCCACAGAGCTGCCAGTTCACGTCCGCGTGTGGCGTTTATACGCGCTCTTGCTGCTGGTTCCCACGCGTGCAACTTGACTGCAGGCATGGCGTGAACCATTTCCTTGGCAGAGGTCTGTCGGTCCTCTCGTGCTCGTCGAAGTCGCTCCAGAGAGCGGAACTGCAGTTGATTCAGCACCTGGGAGACCACGAGCGTCATGACCACTGCACCCACAGCTGCTCCACATGCTGCAACGCCAATGAACTTCTCGATCAGAGCCAGAATCAACGCCAGCATCAACGGCGCCGCCCACAGTTCGTGTAGACACGCAGCGCCATGCAGTAGTTGCGTCACATCAGCTGCGTAGAGAGCATCGGATTCTCGTACTGAAGCGTTTGGGAGCCTCAGTGCCTTCTGGAACACTAGACTCTGTAACGCCGCAGTTAGTCGCAGCGTCGACGTCTTTAGCTCTGCGCGCACGAAGGCTGAGAGAAGCGAACGCAGTAGTCGGGAGAAGAGCAGCGTCCCGAGCCAAAAGAGAAGGCTGCGTCTGGTCTCGTTATCGTCTTGGTCTTCCTGTCCTTGTTCCTGTAGGAGTAGCACGCCTCTGAACAGCACGTAGGGCCCCAGCAGGTCGCAGAGCTGCACGACAGCGTGCAGGACTCCGAGGCCCGTGAGCTTTAAGCCGTGGGACTTGACAAATGCCATTGACAAGGAGCCACTCGTGATCCAGGCACGTTGAAGCGCATTAGCGCCAGGCTCGGCGCGCGCACGCGGCGGCAGTTCCCAGACATCCGCTTGCTGGAGGCCTCGCTTGGCGGATCCTCGGCTTCGTCGGTGCTGTTGCAGTGTCTGATACTGTGGGGGCTGGGGGTGCGCCTGAGTCTGCGGCCGATTGGCGAGTGTGACGGACGGCGTGACCCACTGCAGCAGAAGGCGGCTCGTGAGTGACGCGCACTCGACCGGATGGGCGAACACCTGGGGCGGCGGCGCGCCAGACAGCAGTGGCTGGCGCTCGGCACGGGCAGCAGATGATGTTGAGAGGACAGAGGCTCGAGCGAACATGTCGCTGTCGGCGCCCGTGCTGGCGCTGCTGCGGCGCGGGTGCGAGATCGGCGGCAGCATCCTGGCTGGAACTTCTTTTTCGTCGATGGCTGCGTAGTAATAGTACTGATTTCAAAACCGAAAACTCCTATACTGCATATACTACCGCTACGATCACTACACAATCCTACGTAGTATTTATTACTACCTTTCAACTTTAGTAGTATTACTACCGCAACTATTATTCACACAGCTCCAAAGTACATGTACAGCAAGCTTTTCGATAAAGCTACTCAGAAGGTGCTTAGGCTGAAAATAAGCTTTGGTCGCTCCGTAAATAAAGAAGTTCGGCGACTCCTATGCCCCCGGAGAATACCTTCGCAGAAACAACCTCTTTCCAGTCAAATTGCATCTTACTTGCTCATAGTATCCTACACATAGTGGAGAACTCCACTCGAATCGTAATTGCCCCCCCCCCCCCCATATATATATATATATATTAAAAAAAACTTGATAGCAATCATTCTCAGGCTACCTTCGAGCTGACTAGTCGACCCTGTCTGGGTTCCACCCTCGTTGTAAAGGCTGGTTTGTTTGTACATATACAAACCCCATGCGCTCCCCCGATGGTTTGTGTGGTTTTCATCTAGTGAATTTAGTTTTGAAAAGAGAATGAATCTTGCAGCTAAGCAGAAGGATCACAACCGACAGCAATGAAATGACACATGGTCAAACACTTTTCAAAGTTCAAATATTAATATTACTAAAAATATTTGTATTAGCTGTTGCATGTTCAACATTTTCGTATGACTAATAAAACATAACATAGTAGTCGATCCCATGGGCTACTAATTGTTACTTGAAGTCGATCTTCTCGCAAAGCGGTCGGCATTGGCCTTCAAGAAGAAGAATGCTCCTGTCTTCAACGCTGCTCAGCTAAGCCGTCTTTCTCTCAAAGCGAGCGTGACTTTCAATACATGTAGCCCGACACTGGAGTCGTGACTGCCACACTTCAACGACGGCTTCGGTGGGCCACAAGCAGCAGCAGAAGAAGAGTTAGGAGACGAGGCAAGCGAAGCGCTCTTCCGACCTCGGGCTCATGTGGACTGAGGTTGGCGGGAATGGCACCGAGAGCTCGCGTTGGCGATTTGAACGCGGCGCCTGTGCTGGGGGCCAAGTCAAGACTTGACTCAAGACGACGCTGCTACGCCGGTGCCCGTCTCTACGAGCGGCCATTAGGACACGCCCCGACAATGTGGCGGCGCTCGACCATCGCAACGAGGTCTCGTTGACGCGCGACGCCAGCTAGTAGTAGGCGTTTGCGGCGCCGGTTTGCACTGTCTTCCTCATAGGGAGCAGACCGCGTAATTATTCGCCACAAGCTCGGACTTGGACCTTAAAACTGGAGGGTGCACGAGGCAGATGCGGCGGTGTCTTGCCAAATGGCTGCCATCTCATGCTGGTACGCAAAGGAGTGAGGTCAGGATGGGGCGGCAGATGTTACACTGCCTTTTTGTATGGAAGAGGAAATGGTGTACATATGGTGTGGTACGGTCCGTACCCTAAAGTCAGCTAGAAAAAAGGAGCCGGTCAGCGTTGCTTGCCATAGTAAAAGCTGCGCAGTGTCGAGCATGACCTTCGTGCTCGTAGGTCCTCCGCGTGGTCGACTAGAACGCTCCTTCTTGCTGCTAGTGGCGACGCTCTCAGGAGTCTGCTCCGCCTTCAACAGAACTGAACAGGACACAGGAACAGCTTCAGCCACAGCTTCAGCCACAGGGACGACGGCCGTCGCCACGGACGATGAGGACGGCGAGACGCTACTCCAGAGGCAACTGGTGACGCTCAGAGTCTGCGGCTGGCTGTCGCTGTTGCTGTACGTGGCACTATCGCTGGCCGTCGCATGGCGTACCTCGCTGCACTTCTTGCACTCGAGTGCCGGCGCCAAGAAGGCCTTCCACGTGACGCTACTGGTGTCGACTCTGCTACAGCTGCCCGAGGCCATCGAGTGGATCTGGTACCCCACGTCACAGACCTGGGAGCTCATGTACGTCTGTCGCCTCTACTCGCTGCTGCTGCTCTCGTTCTGCAAGTCGTACCTGGCCGTCTGCTGGGCTGGCGTCGTATCGGCAGGACAGCGACTGGCACGACGCCGCATGACCAAGATCGTCACCGTGCTCAACGCGCTACTGGTGCTTTGGGGCGTGATCGTGCCTATTCTACTCTCCAGTTACAGCGACGATATCTACGGCCAGTACAGTTTTATGAAAAGCACACTCCGAGCCGTGCTGACATATTCAGGTATAATTGTCGTGCTCGCGTACGGCATACTGCTGGGATACCAGGGTTTCCGTCTACGTCGCCGTCTGTTGCTTGCACGTGGTACTGTCCCGGCCGCCAGCGTGGAGAAGTCGCTGAATCAGCTCATGCTCGCCATCTTCATCTTCATCGTGTCGGACGTGGTGCGCATACTGGCGCTGATACTCAACGAGTCGGGTGCTGCCATGTCCATGATCGTGTACCTCATTCTCTACAACATTATCCCCAACATCTTCCCGACTATCTGCATGTTGTACCTCATGAGGAGGCTCACGGGTAGAGGTGGCAGTGACGTGGGGGTGAGCCACATGAAGGGACTCGGTGGCAAGCGAACGCTATCCAAGTACATGACGGAGGCCGACTCAGACGGTAGCACTGGTAGCGACAGTGCTGGTCGCGCCTGCAACGAGAACGCTGTTGCCAGGGCTCAGTGGGAGCTGCAGTCCCAGCATCAATACCTTGACCACCAACAGGACCAGATCCCGAGCGCTCGAGAAGCGCAACAGTCGCCGACATTCTGCTGGGTCCGCGAGTCCATGGAGCTCCGCTGAGCGAGCCTAGCAACATCAGGTAGATAGACAACTTCAAATGGACGTCTTAAGTTATTCACCATCAAACACACCGTCTGCTTGGTTGATCACATTTACAGCTACACGCCGCCCCAACTTGACAGCTGAACCTCCTGTGAACGCAACAATGCCAGCTTTTCGCGCAGTCGACGTTGCTGCACGAGCAGCGAGCCCAGCTCATTGAGACGGACACCGCAGCGTAGTGCAAGTCGTGGGGGTCCATACTTCGCCAGTTCAGATTGCTTCGTGCGCCGCAGTGACTCAGGAAGCTCCAACGGCAACTCGTACGTTGCCATGGGCACGTTTACCGCGCGTGATGCAGGCCTGGACATCGCTGGACGAGGACTTGGGATAGAAGGTCGAGGTGAAGTTATGCCACCTGCTTCGTTGTCATTTTCAGACGATGACGACTCGGATGAAGCTTGAGGCATTGGCTTGGTAGGCTTCGCTTCTGATGCACTAACTGGGGGAGGCAATGCAGCGGTAGTGCTGTTCGTGCGAGTGATAACATCCTCAATGCCAAGCTGCGCACGCCCCAAAACACGTCGCTGTCTCACCGAGGGTATTATTGGGCCACCGTCGCATACACGCAGGGCTAGCACGTCGCCCAGAGCTGTTACAGGTAACTCAAAACTCTCATGCCACAGTGGTGAACGACTTTTCTTGCTCACCGACGTGTTGGCCATTTGTGCTGGCAAAGGTGAAGCGATGCGGCCACCAGTTTCTTTCTTGGAGGCTTCCAATGACTTCGTGCTCATTGAATCGCCTCGTGAGCTTCCACTACCAGTTCCAACAGTCCCAGACTGCACACAAAATTGTACAAACGAGTGAATGGGCGACGCAATCGGAAGCAGACTCACCCCTTGCACCTCCACGTAAAGCACACCAACGCTTGGCGTGTCATCTTCGCTGTCACGAAGCTCCGCTACCCTCTTTTCCAATCCTAGCATCTGCATTTGCTGTTGACGCCATTGATCGCGAAGCTCTTCAGCGGCATCTTCTTCGCCCTTGTCACCAGTCACCACGTAACGAGGAACACCATTAAGGAAAATGCGTCCTGGAGGTAACGTTGCCTTGGCGCTTGCCGCGAGATGAGTACCCAGATGTCCAAGATATTTACTCTCCAGCGCTGCTTGCTTAATCCTCAGCAACTTGAGATGACGCTCTTCGGTGAGATCTTGATGGTCCTTTAGTGCATAGGCAACCCAGCCGACACAAGCAAATAGAGCACCCAATGCCACCACACGCTGTTCAAACGTCTTGTTATCCAGGTCGGCAGCCGTAGTATCCAGAAAAATCATCAGCATGAAAACAGTGGAGTGGAGAACAGCACCGATTCGCAGGACGTGCAGGTAGCCAAGCCATGAGCCAAGAGAGAGCGCCTGGATCGGAAAGGGTCGCTGCGTATCGTAGCACAAGCTGTGTGCATCCACGCGTATTTGTAGTGCTGCAACAGTCCAGGCTAAGACACAGCAAGAAAGTGGGGCTAAGGGCGCAAACCAAGCCACGAAACCTAGCGGCACCAGAACTTGTGCGTAGTCGAAGAGCACTCCCTCGTACGGCACCAATAACAAGTCGGTTTCAACACTTGAACAAGTAGGCGCTGTTGTCAGCAGCGTTGCTGTCGATCTGACACTTCTTTCTGTCGCTCGCTCTACCATTCGGAGAGGTCTCGCTGCCGTCTCTGTCGACACGTGTCTCCAATCATTTCCTCCACCACGAATTAACTTCCAAACTGCCCACCGTATACCCCACAAAGCGACAGCAACATCTAACCCGAGCAGTATCAGCAGCATGTGAGCCGCTTGGTCATTACTCGAAATATTGATTTCAGCATGGTCTGGGTGTCGACACTGGCCAAGCCTGCAGCGTAGCGGTCGCAAAAATGCCAGTCCCCACAGTGCACCAAAACAATTAGCACTCTGCAGTACTGCAAATTTAAACGTGAGCTGAGAGTCATAGTCACGCTGCAATCGGTGGTTTTCCCAGTTGGTGAGTGCTCGGCTGCAACGTGCCAGGTGCGGCGTCGCACACTTGCTTATCAGCGCGATCACACCTAGCGCCACGTTAAATCTCGAGGATGTCTCGGTCGCTAGAGCCTGGAAGCGGTTGCTCGCCACCAGCACGGCATTGCTCGCTCCAAGCTCCAAAGTAAGAGCCACAAGCACCAGCGCTGACACCAAGCGACGTGCAACTTCCTTCCCGACCGGTGAGTACGGCTCCAAGCGCAGGGTCACAGGGCTCCGTCGCATTTGGCCACGGAATTGCGGCCTTGGTAACTGAAGAAGTGGATTAACTGCATTGCCTCCATCTTTTGGAGTGCTACCAGACCAACGAGCGGCAAGGCGTGCCTCTTGTAGCTCCCACTTGCGCACAAAGATCCCCAAGAACGCACACGAACACAAGCAAAAAGCTGCTTCGGTCTCTCGGGGCCTCGAGGTCTTGGTTGCTATAACCGCAAGCACAAACGCAACGAACCCGAGTGTCCTCAAAGCACTCGCGTTGAATGAAGCAAACGAGAAGTCTAAAGGAAAGTACATGATACCATCAGCACAACACTAAAGGCAAAGCGAGTACCAACACAGGGAACGAACGTACAGAGCGCGAGCTGCTCTCCAAAGTAATTTCGCACATGGAGAAGAGGGTCTGCTGCCGGTGCTGAGCTATGGAAACACTGGAAAGGGCCACAAAATACTCTCCAGGGACTTGGGAGCGCTCCCCACTTTGCTCGAAGTACATCCAGGGACGTGTCCACATCTGTAGTTCTGTACGTATGTGGACAAAGATGATGGTCCAGTAGTCCGCGCTCCAGCAGCGCGTCGCAGTCGAACTCAGCATCTATCAGCGCCTTCGTCAGTCGGATCTTGTCCACCATGCGGAATGGTGACAAGGTACTTCCGTCCATGCCACCTCCTCCGTCTCCTTCGTCATCAATCTGGCGATACACGTAGCGCAGCGCAGCAAGAGCTCGGAATGGGAGATACACCACCTCTTCTTCAGCCTGTCCACTAGTCTTGGTAGTGGAAAATCTCTGCAAGGCACGCAACCGGCGAGTCCACATCCCGCTGTCTTCATAGTCGAATATCTGCGCGTCTTCCGCGGTGATCTTGCCTGCTAGAAAGAGTCGATAGATCTCCTCCTGCGCTTCAGCTTGACCCCACAGTTTTGCCTCCGGCTTGCTATCAATTTCAAGGGCGATAGAAGCGGGCACTCGCACCTTGAGGCGTTCTGCTGTAGCTCTCAGCATCGCTGGAGAAGGACGGAAGCTCAACAATATCCTGCCGTTGCCTAGACTTTCAGTGCGCGGACGAACCGTCATCCCAGATAAAGCAGAGAACCGTGCGATGATCACGTCCCGCATGAGTTCCTGCAGTGCCGAGAAGGGAATCATATCTTGCGCCATCGGTGCACCCGAACGAAACTTTGCTTCCCAAGCTGCACGCAACTCTTCGATCGCACGCGCCTCCCGTGCTCGTCCTCCAGCCGTCACCCCACGTAGCATTTCGCACACCTCGCTGTAGCTGATGCGTGGCATCTCCCGAGCCGAGGGCACCGGGAACACCAGCGTGTAGTAGAAGGTCTCGAGTACATTCTGCTCGCCCCGTGGTGACACCCCCGGGCTGCCGACGATCCCCAGCGACACCGAGTGATACGACATGGCAGCTCGACCTTCCAATTGATCCACTCACCAAATAAGATCGCCATCAGACGTCGTTTCAGATTGATCGCGACGGGACGCGTGGTAGAGGAAAGAAGGAGAGGGAATGCATGTCCTCTCTGCACGAACCGCAAGTCGGGCAGGCGCTGGAACCCGAGGTGTCGGCTACTGCAGCTACCGCCGACCTCTTGAACAACCAACGGAATACGAGGTGCGTCTCACTCTTTGTTGTCGTTGGTGCATGGCTGACTCATGCTTCGTTTACATGTGTAGGCCTTTCAGTGCTTCGGACGAGTGCGGCGGAGACTTGCTGACAGTTCTCGTGCATTTCGGGCGGAATCTGGGTGCTCTTGTTACCAAACAAGTTCTGACAAAGCTGGATACTTTAAACTCCAATACTGTCGCGGAAGAACAACTCAACACGTACGTGGTCGCTTCGGTTGGTGCCTTCGCTGTATCCTCCGATCTCGTGCAATGCCTTCGAGGACGCGACGCCAAAGCACCAGATACATCAACTCCAGTACTAGAAGGCAGAGTGTTATACGAACAAAAGTTCTCTCCATATGCCGCAACGCGTGTTGTCGAAGGCAGCACTTCGCCTTCCTGGAACGAGGTGCTAGCCATACCACTGCCCGCAGAATGGTCGGAAAGTTTGACTACAAACCAGCAGCGACCCGATCGAGGAGGTGGAGGAGGAGGAAGAGCTGGGCTGACAACACACACCGAAGCAGGGAAATGTTTGGCACTGAAACTCGAGCTTGTGGAGCGCGGGGACAGCCACCAGGAAGAGTTCTTGCTTGGAACGTGCATCCTTCCCCTGGCCAAGATCGGATGTCAATTTCAGCAGACTCGCTTGGCACTTGCTTTTCCATCAGCTGGCACGAAGAGGCCGTTAGACCATGCTTCAAGCGCTTGCGTTTATGTGTCGTTGCACGCTACCTGTCGAGGCAGAATCCTCGTGTCCAGGTCTCTGGAGCATGTCGAAATCACAGTAGAGACTTTCACGCCCGTTGTCGTTACTGGCAATGAAGAAGAAGGAGTGCCACTCGACTGCACAAATCTTGCCGCCCTGGTAAACTTCTGCGCTGGCGAGAGCGCTAATTCCTCACAGTCGAAGCCTGTAGAAGAATATGGGGTGCTCGAAAACCACTTCACTCTTCTTCAAGATGGCCAAGCCCTTCCAGAGCTTGATGCTTCCACGGCTAATGCGCTAACGACAGATGTCAAGAAAGTTGGTATAGCACCTTCATCGTCCTCGACCACAGGCAGCGCTTCAGGGGTGTATGAGTGGTTCTTCCCTTTCAATTTCGCATTGGCAGCTGGAAGTCGCCGTGATTTCTCAGTCGCTGTAGTGAAAATTGCGCTCTTCAACACTTCATCGGTGCCGCACAAACTTGTTGGTCGCGGTCAGCTACAGCTCTCAGCATCCACTGCTCAAGGTGCTAAAAAGGATGGATCACCACTGCGGTACACCGTCATTCCAATCACACTTAACGATGATAACTCTCGAGTCCTCGGTCACATCGCTTTACGCCTTCGCTGGTGGGATACTGCTGCTTGGAGCACCTTCATAGGTGATATTCCTGCTCGACGTGTTGTCTGCACGAACCGTTGGAACCGTTCACCACGACCGACAATTGCTTGGATGGGAGCAATGTTACGTGGCCTAAACCGCCACCCTGTAGCTTCGATCTGCGATGCTGGAGGTGTGTCTGCAGTGTTGGCAGAGCTACTTGCTAAGTCTTCATCAAGTGAAGAGTCAAAGCAAAACCTTTCAAAAATGCATGCTCAACAGCACCAGCAAAATCACCAAACCTCGCCCACAAAACCTAACAGCAGAGTGACTGACGATACCAGCGCATTGCTGAGAGAGCAGCTTGCCCATTTGCAGACTGAAGGAACCGCGCAGCGCCTCCAGATTGAAAGAGTACGCTTTTCCACCCCATGATGCGCACAATTCTCGTTGAAGTAGAACTAACCCACCTCCCTTCTGACTTGATCAGCTCCAGAATGAGCTGGACATACGTTTAGCAGCCATCAAGACGTGTGGCTTGGAGATCGTAGCCTTACGGGTGAGCGTTCTCGTTCTCAGACTTCACTTGGTCGTTTTCTGACGCCTGCGTTAACGCTTTCACAGAGAGAGGCACGTCAAAAAGACGAGCAGCTACAAAAACTCAAGGAACAGGCTGAGTTTGCACAGCGTCGCGAGCAGCAGCAACTAGCCGAGTTGCTAGCTTCGACCAATGGTAATGGAATTGCTTTCCCCGCGCGCCCCGAGCACCAAGCAGCGTCGCAGCGGTTCACGTTGCTAGCCACAAAATACAAGGAGCTAGATCACGAATGCCAAACCGTGAAGCAGCAGCTGGCTGACGCTCAGCGATCTTTGGACTCGTGCGCCGATCTAGAGACGCGCCATAACAAGCTACAGGAGGCTCACCTTGTACAATCAGCTCTGGTACAGCGTCTACAGCGCGACAAGCAGCACGCAACCACGCTCAAGGTGAGGATGACCTGTGTTTTTGCCATGCATCAGGTTGAGTACTTGACTCACCACCGCCATGCCTTGCTAGAAAGCGGTACGGATGCAGGAGAAAGTGATCCGTCAATTTGAGCAGACAGTCGCACAGCAGTCAACAGAGACACCAGAGCGGCCATCAATACGGCAGCACGCACCCGAAACAGATACACCAGATATCGACGGTGGAGATTCTGAGACGAGGGAGGCACTCTTGCGTGTACGCGTCCAGGTCCTGGAACAGCAACTGCAGACAAATGCACGCGAAGCCGCAGCCGAAATGAGTGCTCTACGTCTGCGCATCTTGGAACTGGAGACGGCGGAGAGCCGTCGGACTGGGAAATAGAGCAGCGACGTTGTTCGCTGTCCTCGTTTTTTATTGTTCGTTGGTCTGTCTGGTTAGGAGATAGATATCTAGAGAGATGCTGCTCTTCTCAAGAGAGGATAGTGCTGCTGCTACTTCTTTTCGTAGCGGGACCTCTTGATGCCCAAACCTGCCACAAATCCGTCGCTTTCCTTTCTGCCCTCGTTCGTCTCCTCCGTCCACGTCTTCTTCATGCCTTCCTCGTGGAAACCAAGCTTTTCTAGCTCCTCCGGCTTCATCAGGCCCCTGTAATACACAACACATTGTGATGAGACCATCACTCTGCATTCGCAAAAAAGAATAATTGCCGCACTTGTCCATGCGGCACTGCAGGTAGGCGGCCGAGAGCTTCTTGCAGTCGATGTGGCTGTTACGGTGCTCACGCATGCAGGCCAGGAACTCCTGCATAGCAGGCTTGCACTCGCCGTAGTGGTCCAGAGGGAATGAGCCCTTCTCGGGCGGACGCTTGCTCTGCGAAGGCGCCTGCGCTGCGTTCATCGTGCTCGTCGATGCGGAACTCCGAATAGAGGACCGCCGTAGATTATTATCTCAAAAATAGCAAATTTTGATGTGCATGGCAATTTGACCCAATAAAATGATTGATAACTAAACAAATATTACACCAAATAGCCACAAGATACTCAAGAGTTTTTCTGATAGATGCTGAC
The DNA here is from genome assembly GCA_016864655.1 of Phytophthora cactorum. Taxonomy (NCBI): domain Eukaryota; phylum Oomycota; class Peronosporomycetes; order Peronosporales; family Peronosporaceae; genus Phytophthora; species Phytophthora cactorum. The sequence goes on from NHQK01000008.1 coordinate 1,106,757, forward strand.
GCCGGTGGTGCTCATCGGTATCGCGGCGGGTGCCATGGTGTTCGTGGGCTCGCTGCTGGCAGTTTTTCTGCTTCTTCGCCAAGGAGGTTCCTTCGACCGCATGGCACAGGAGGCGGTGGGGCTTCCGGCCAAGCTGGGCGAGCAGAAGCCGCTGCTGTACGATGAACTACTGGACAAGGCCAAGACGCTGGGGATTCGTCCGCCGCCGCTTGGGACCAACAAGGTGCTGGGAGGGGAACGAGTGTGCGTGAGGGACTTTGTAGCCTCCGGTGATGTCGCTGATCTCTTCGCCGTCTCCTGCGGGGAACCACGCGGCGGTATTTTCCGGGGCTTGACGTTCGACGCCGACGAAATGATCTGGCGGTACCTGCCGCATGGACCCTTCGCTTCGGTAACCGATCTCAAGGAATTCTACTCTACTGAGCAGACTGACGCTCGTCATTTTGTGCTGACGGAGCGTGAGAGCAAGCAGCCAATTGGCATGGTGACGCTCGGCGAACACTCTCCACGGAACCTCCGCATCGAATTAATGAACTTGTGGCTAGCCCCGGCTTTTCAGGGAACAGCAGCACTAGCAGAGGTCGTGCTGCTGCTGTTGAAATATCTGTTCGATAACGGATACCGTCGGGTGGAGTGGCGGTGCGATGGACATAATGTACGTGCGCGACGAGCTGCCCACTCGTTGGGCTTCACCTTTGAAGGCGTGATGCGGAAGCACCGTATCATCAAGGACTGCAATTGCGACACGGTCGTGTTTGCAACTATCAACAGCGAGTGGGGAGTCATGGAGGAGCATTTGCAGCACAAACTTCGTCAAGCTCTGCAGAAGGAGGAATCAAGTGCATCAGCTGATGGAGAGGCTGAAAAGAAGAAGACACGGTAGGATAAGTTTCGATAGAGCAGACGCTACGGGTAGGCGCATGCAGGCGATATATGTTTGCGATGAATTCTCTACCGATTCTATGATTTATGTTGCATTTCCGTTTTGTTGTTGTTGAGGCTCGTACTAACAGACTAGTCGATCTTTTCAATGCGATCACTCTGACTACCGGATCGCCGCGCCTTCCGGTAGGCATTATGATCGACCAAGTGCACTTCTGCATGCTCGAGCCAATTGATGACAGCAAAACTGTTCTCCGGGTGGTTCATAAGCCAATGGTATGTGAACCAAACTTGGATCGTGATGTAGATAGCGATGAGGACGTCGAGTGTGTAGTGCAACCGCGTGCCCACGATGGCGAAGATGCCACAAGCCGACAGAATGTAATTGTAGTAGCGGATCATCCACAGCACACACGGGAAGCGCCGGGTGAAAGGCGTGTTCAACTCCGAACGCACACAGTACTGCAAGTATCAACAAGTGGTCGAGTAAGTAAATCAAACGCACTACTAACAATCAAGAAAACAAATCTGGCCGTACCGTTCTGGCGAACATGCAGCAGAGAATCAAAAAGACAGCGTGACCGCTGAAGATCATATCGCCGCATGTGATGTGCTGTGACGGGCGGATCAACACCTTCCAAGCGCGGAAAAAGGCTCTGTAAGCAACACGACGGGACAGAAGCAGTTAGCCAGACGACTGACAGCAGGATCGAGAGCTGTGTACGCACTTTGGGAAAATCGGAAGAGACTTGTAGTTGCCGCGTTCTTCGCTGTCGAACTGGGAGATGCACATAGGGCTAGCGTCCGGTAGCGACGTGACAGCCACGCAGCATGCTCGCATGAGGTTGATGATTGCGAAGATGAAGCAGAAGCGACGTAGGATCAGCAGGCGCTGCAGTGGTGAATCCAACCAGCAATGCAAATATTAGATACCTTTGCCAGCGATGTAAAACGAAGGGATAAACGTACCCGCGGGTGCAGAATGAGAATGAACGACGTCAGCATACCCACAGCCGCTAGGAACTCGTCGGGCAGGTCGAACCATTCAATGTACGTGGTGTGGCCGTATATCTTGGTCATGACAAATCTGAAGAGGTCGTGTCCGAGATCCGGTAGGGTCTTGACGTTGGTGTTCTCCTTGGCGAGGTCGAGGATCACCACATTGGGAGTGCGCCAGCTGTCAGCAGTTCACAATGTTAGCACCAAAACGTATCCTGGACGATCAATATCCCATCAGAGAGCTCCTTACCCAGCAATGACAGCAGCCAGCGTGTTGAGGTACGAGGCTATGGCGAAGATCGAGAGCGAGAAGGCGAGTCGCGAAAGGTAGGCATAGCTGAGCATCTCGGCGATGAAGCCCTGGCGGCCTGAGTGGTCGATGGCACGTCCCTTGATGTACTGTAGGTTCTCACCCACGCGCGTGCGCTGGTCCGAGACGTAATCCGACATGTCTTGCAGGTTTTTCTCAACACGTGAGCGTAGTAGAAGCCCGCGGCTGGACACGAGTGCACGCGCCGTGGCGGCCACGACGCCCACGAGCAGCAGGAAGAAGGAGATGACGATGATGAATCCTGATGGGTCAAAGGCCGACACGGGCCGCGCCTTCATGGCGTAGAAGTGCGACGTGAAGTAGTCCGTCCAGCTCTCCATCGAGCTCGGACTGAGTGGCTTCCTTCCAATGGTGTCGGCGATGGAGTGAGGGGGCAACTGCTCTTGAACTCGAAGACGAATATAATAGAAGTCGTCCAATCGTGAGGAGGCGCTGGATTATACTTCAATTCAGTATGGCCGAGTGTGGACACTATCGGGGGGTTACGTACTGTACCACCGGAGTTGAAGCAAGGAGTAAGTACTACATGTACTTCAGTTTGCCGCATTGATGACCGCCAACAACAAATGCAGCAAGATGCTCGATTGGCGCAAGAACTTCTACATTAATATATGATGCGTTAGAAGCCTGCTGCATTGGCAGTGATGGTCAACGTGCCACAACACCTCAATGTATCCATTGACGTAAGACACTTAAAATCGTACTTACCGCCGGAAATGCTGAATCGCACTTAGTCGAGGTCACCAATTTGGCGGGAAACGTATCAAAGCGAGTGAAGCAAAGCGAGTGAAGCATAATGTCGACGACAGCGGCGGTGCGCGTGGCGACGCCCGAGATCCGACTGCACTGCGGCCCCACGGGGCTGAACGAAGCTGTTCTATCGCTGGACTTCCTGCGCCCCAATGCCGGAGAGGCCGCCACAACGGACAAGCCGCTGCTGGCCACGGGCGGCGCCGACAAGGAGATCAAATTGTGGCGCGTTGGCGAGAGCGAGGATACCGAGGCCAAGGGCAGCGTAGCGCTTGATTTCGTCTTCAGCCTCTCGGGCCACGATCGCAGCGTCAATTGCGTGCGTTTCTCGCCCAACGGCGCATACCTGGCATCGGCCAGCGATGACACATCGATTATCCTCTGGTCCAAGCCCAAGACTGCGGGGGACGACTGGCGTTGGGACCAGATCTCGTCGCTCAGCGATGTGGGGCGCACCATCCTGTCGCTGGGCCACAAGGGAGACATCACGGACCTGTCGTGGTCACCTGATTCGGCCTTCCTCGCGTCCTCGTCGGTCGACAACCGCTGCGTTATCTGGAACGTCGAGAAGGGTGACGTGGCTGAGCGACGCAAGGATCATACGCAGTACGTGCAGGGCGTGGCCTGGGACCCGCTCAATGAGTTTATTGTGACGGAGGGCAATGACCGCACGTGCCGAGTCTACTCGCTCAGTGGATTTGGGGCGGCGACGCGACCGAACGGGAAGAAACAGGGACGCAAGTTCATGTGCGTCCAGACGTTAAAGACCCGCGAGTTCCCTTCGAATCAAAATAAGTCAAACGCTTCGGCAACTACATCCAAGAGCGATAAAGGGGATAAGGATACCACTAAGAAAGCAGAGACTGAAGCAGTTTCAGGAGATGCAGCCACGAAAGCCCCAGCCCGGCCGAAGCATCGGATGTTCCTGGATGACACGTGCCCCGCGTTCGCGCGGCGACCTGCGTGGACACCTGACGGGAGCTACTTTTTGGCGCCTACTGGGACCTTCCGCTCCAGCGAGTCGGCGACTCCGGTGAACACGGTATACGCATTCTCACGTGGTAACTTAAGTCAGCCGGCGCTTCACTTGCCCGGACAGGAGAAGGCTTCACTTGCAGTCCGCTGCAGTCCTCTTCTGTATGAATTGCGTCGTCCAGATGGCCAGGCAGAAGGTTCTCCGGTGCCCAATCTGTTCAAGACGGAGTATCGATCCGTCTTTGCCGTTATTACTCTCGACGCGGTCGTCATTTACGACACACAGGTAAATCTCTACTTAGTATCTCTAGCTGATGTGGTAGCTCATTTAAGGTTCGTCAACTGACCAGTTTTGGTGATGTATGGGTGTGAAAAACACAGCAAGCTCACCCGATCTGCACGATCAAGGGGCTTCACTACGCAGATTTAACAGATGCGACCTGGACGGCGGATGGCCAGACTCTGAGCATCTCGTCTACTGACGGCTACATCTCATTCGTCCAATTTGAAGATGGTTTCTTCGGCACACGCGTACCTCGCAAAGGTGAGGTGCAAAAATGATTCTTTACTTTCTCATTATGCTGCTGAAATATTGATGGTAATACTGATGGTTCTACATTGTATTATTGTTTCATGAAGACCAACTTGCACTTAACGAGGACAAGATGCGGCGAATGTTTGCGACGCCCAAGAAGGCGCGTAAAAAAGCTAGAAGCCAGGCCCACGCCCAGGCTTCTTCGAAGGAGCAGACACCGGCAAAGACCACCACGGCCAAACACAAAACACAGCCTGCGAAGCGCGCCTCCCTGAACTCGGAGGGGGGCACTGGTGCCAATCCCGTTAATGTGCTGCAGGTGAGGAAAAAGCGCAAGATCTCTCCGACACCGGTGCCACCCGTTACCACCACACCGTCGACTTGCTCTGGGCCACACGCCTCCACGAGCACACCAGCATCTAGTGTATCCAAATCCTCCAGTGTGGAGAGTGCAGTCGTTGACCTAAGCGGTCCCTCTCCTTCGGAGCCTGCTCCTGCCCCCCAAGCTCAACCGGCTGCAACTCAACCGACTGAGACCCACACGCCTGCTGGTACGTTTGACGACCCTCTTAATATTTGAGTAATCTCATTGAGAGGTTCAATTGTCATCAACAAGTTTCATGAATACAATTAGGCTCCAAAACCAGTTTTTTACTTGAGTCGCAAGTCCATTTAGAAGCTCAAGCTAAGGTCACAGCAGGCCCTTCTCCATGCCAGGCAGCTCGAAGGCCTTGATGGTCTTGAAGACGAGGAAGTAGCCGTATGCGCAGCCCAGGCCGCTGAGCAACAGAATGTTAATCCAGTGCAGCATCGAATGGCTTTCAGGTGACGCCATCTGCGCACGGAGCAGTGCCACCGCTTGCAGGAGGAAGCAGATGCAATAGGCCTGGCAGAACGTCCGGCGGATGAGCGCGTCGCTCACGAGCCGCGTGCGCCACACCATCCAGCCCTGCGCCAGCGTCAGCGCGCCTGCATTTAGCAACAGCAGTACAATACACGTACGTCAGACCAGCGCTATAATAACACTGCAGCAGTAGCAAGCGCAGGATCGTTTGACGTGCCGTAAAGTCGCACGAACTCGTGCGCCAAGTGAGTGTTGCTGGCATCTCCAAGCATGGGAGCCATGAGTGAGTGCGGGGTCAGGAAGCACAGTGCCCCCGTCACCACTGCGATTACCATGTGTACCGCGAAGAGGCGGTCGAGTTGGCGTCGTACAGTCTGCATCGTCGTCGAGAGGAGTCCGGTGCTTCGCTTAGGCTGTTGTATCAATAGCCGCGCGATTTGAAGTGGATTAGAATTTGTGTAAGGATACACAAATTGATCTGGAAGATGACGACGCGTGCGCTTCTGTTGTCGCTGGTGCTGGCGGTGTGGGCGCCGTTGGGCTCCGCCATGCATGTGACGATCCCGTCGGGCGCCTCCGAGTGTTTTTCTGTGGAGGCGGAGAGCTTCAAGCACGGTATTTCACTCAATTTTGAGGTACTACGGGGCGTGGCGGACGAACTGGAGACTGAGCTCACGGACGGCAAGGATCAGGTCGTGTACGCGCGCAAGGGCGCATCGGGGCGATATGTGAGTCCCATCAGAGAGGGAGGAATGCACTCAGTCTGCTTCAAAAATGAGAGATCACCCGTGGGGGACGTGGTTATCGGTTTCTCTTTCCACGCGGACGATCCGAGTCACGAGGTGCTGTCCAACGCAGACGCCACCAAGATCAGTTGAGTATCTTTTCCTGCAGTTGGATACCGGTATTGCTTGTCTGCGTGTGTGTGCTGACTTGCTGTTCATATGCTGCAATGGCTGTCTGCAGAGCAAGTGCAGGAGCTGGAGGACATTGTGTACGAGTTGAGCGTGAATCTCGACACCGTCAAGGATACCCAAGCGTTCATGAAAGCGATCACCAACCACCACAACCAGCGTACGTTGGGCAGGTCAATGGGGCTGTGGACAGAGGAGTTTTTCTTACTGACAATGATTGTTGTATCTGCTATTGCAGTGATCACTAGCACCCACAATCGAGTCATGTGGTGGACGCTCGTCGAGATGTTTGTACTAACGGCCGTTTCGATGGCGCAGATCTCGTTCTTGCGGCGTACACTCGAGGTGCGGCGCATCTTGTAAGCGGGCGTTCAATCTTCGCTTTGGCGCAACCCACGTAATCTAAACTCGCTTCAACTTCGTCAGTACACCCTTCGAAATTAGTCGTGCATTCGCTCTTTAGTGACGTCACAAATCTGGGATCTTTTACAAATCTCATCAATTCTAACCAAAACGACCGGTTTTGGACAGATCTCGATAGTTCCTTTATTCTAGTATGCTTGATTTGAAATATGGACCGGTAGTTTTCACAAAACGGGCAACTGAAATTCCAAAAATCTGTGCTCCAACCTAAAAGCCATAATTAGTCATGGCATGACTAATTAGAGTGAAGGGTGTACTTTGTAAATGTTGTACTAAGATCGGGCGACCTTGGTGGAACATCCATCTTAACTCAATCATCACCGCAACATGAGCAGGGCACTCGCAGCGTTGGGCCAGCGCGGTATGTTGGCCGCGTTAACACACCAGGAGGCGGGTACATCCATCGACAAGCTGTTGCTGAGTTCTCGTGCGCCCGCCGTGTATTGCGGCTTCGACCCAACAGCCGACTCGCTGCATCTGGGCAATCTACTGCAGGGCATCGCATTGCGCCACTTCCAGCGTGCAGGCGTGCGTCCCATTCTGCTGGTGGGTGGGGCCACGGGCATGATTGGAGACCCGAGTGGTAAGTCAGAGGAGCGCGTGCTGCTGTCGGATGACACGGTGCTGCACAATGCGCAGGAGATCGCCAAGGGGCTATCGGCCGTGTTGGATTTTGATGACCCCAAGACGGGCGCCATCATCTGCAATAACGCCGAGTGGCACACGAAGATGTCGGCGGTCACGTGGATGCGGGACATCGGCCGGTACGTTGCGGTAGCAGTCAGCTGTGTGTATCGTTGTGGTGAGGACTGACGTGGTGTTCCCTCGTGATGCAGCCACTTCCGCGTGAACGCGATGCTGCAGCGCGAAAGCGTGAAGAAACGCCTGGAGACCGACCAGGGCATCAGCTTCCTCGAGTTTTCGTACCAGCTCTTCCAGGCCTACGATTTCTTGCATCTGTACAAGAACTACGGCTGTGTCGCGCAGATTGGAGGCAGCGATCAGTGGGGCAACATTGCCTCAGGCATTGAACTTGTTCGCAAGAGCACGGGCGAGGTAAATCAGCATATCTTATGTTTTACTTTTTGCCGTGTGAGTAATCACGCTGTATGCAATGACAGGAAGTGTTTGGAGCGACGTTGGCTCTGCTGACGACTGCGTCTGGAGAGAAATACGGCAAGTCCGCTGGCAACGCTATTTGGCTAGATGCAGAGAAGACTTCAGTCGTAAGTGCAGAGCCGTTCATTTCCTTTTCATGGGAGTACCATCTGTCTCTAATAGCTGTATTTTGTGTATCTGTTTTTAAAGTTCGACTTTTACCAGTTCTTCCTGCGCTCCGATGACCGCGATGTTGAGAAACTGCTTAAAAGTTTCACGTTCCGAGAAGTGGAGGATATCCGCGACATCGTGGCTGAGCACGAGAAGGCCCCCGAAAAGCGTGCTGCTCAGAAGGTTCTGGCGGAGGAGATCACGGTGATGATGCACGGTCAAGAGGGCCTGAAAGCAGCATTGGATGCTACAGAGCTGCTCTTCGGGAAGAAAAGTGGCCCTCTGACTGCTGAAGAGATGCTGCGCATGGCTGGAGACGCACCTATGACAGTTCTTTCGCGCGCTGATGTCATTGATCAGTCTTTGGTGGACCTTGCTGTGCGACTAGGCGCGGCTAAGTCAAAAGGTGAGAGTCCTGTCTTGTCCTAAAAGGATTAAGGAGATCTGACTTTGTCTTTACCGTGTCCATGAAGCTGAGTGTCGGCGTCTGATCAAGGGAGGTGGCGTTTATCTTAACAATGAACGCGTTGAATCCGAGGCTTTGCGTGTGGAGCCATCTAATCTTCTCGACGACAAAGTGTTGGTGGTTCGCATCGGTCGACGAAACAACTTCATCGTCCAGGTGGAATAGAGCAAGCAATTATGGCCGTGGGTCGATCATCATGGATAAAACAATCGAGGGGAGAGCGGTACCTTCATCACTGTATTTGTATTGTTGCCTAAAGCCTGCATTGATACCTTTCAGCTAACCTGTCTTTAGTCCTTACTTAAATTGTCATTTATCGCAGTGACGTGTGCTGCGAGCGAAGGAGTAGGAGCAAGATGTCAGAAGCACGTACAGCCCCCACAATCAAACCGTCTGAGCGTTGGATAATCACGCGTCTTGTTCGTTTGTCGATCATTTCCCGGATCACATTGGCGATGGAAGTATCAGGAGAAACAAAGCAAGCAGGTGGTAAAACCGTCGCGTTTGCAGTCAGAGCTCGAAGCAGAGGCCCTGGCTCGCCGTCTTTATCGCTAGCAGCAGAGAAGGAGGCGGCGAACAAATCTCGAAATGTGCTGGCACTGCGAATGGAAGAGCGAGAACAAAAAGTTATTAGTTCGGGGTCATCAAACTCGCGACCACGTGATCCGTACCTGAGCATACTCCGCCCCGTATTACTGGCACTCGTCTCCAGCAGAATACCTGCCAACTTTCGCGATGTCATTTCCACCAGACCCTCGCACACTGATGCAGAAGCGGACACTGGATCAATTTTTGCTGGAGCGTAGAAAAACTGAGGGAAGGCGGCTACAGCACAGCGCTCCTGGCCCTCTGTATTGAAAACAAATGATAGCGTTAGTCGGAAAACCGAGTTGGTGTCAATGCCATGCAAGCTTACTCAAGAGCATCAAATCTTTGTCGAGCCATGTCAGCATGTCGTGGACAGTCAGACATCCAAGTACAGCTGCAGGGTCTGAGCTGTAGTTCTGAGCCACTGCCACAGAACTTTCGCCACAAGCAAAGCGTAGCAATACACTGAAAAATGCTTCGTCGTCCCGAATGGTACCCAACAAAGGAGCTCGCTCTGCGAAGTAAAAGCGCACGACATCACTTAGCAGTGCGGCACCAAACTGTCGAATGGCCTCTTCTGCGCGTGTTCGGGTGTGCTCGTATGTTTTGGCCGTTGACGACTGGAAACCAGGAACTAGAAAGTGGAGAAAATATCTGTGGTCAACGTAGCAACTTGTGAGGACAACTCTTTTAACTAGCGAAAGGTTTGCTGAACTACAAGGACGTACAGCAGCAACTTTTCGGTGGAAACAAGTCCAACCAATCGGCACGCCTTTGATCGTGTGGTCTCTGAAGATTCAACTACCAAAACGCTTTGGGCGTCAACTCGAACCATCTTTTCCAGCGCATGAGCACAGGTTTCTCTTGCCCGTATTTGGAGTAGTTCGGGTTTCTGCCAAAAGCTGTCGTAGTCTCCAGCCTGATAAAAAGCAATAGGTAAGTTCCTGTATCGGATGGTTTCCATTCTCGCTCTACCTTCAAGTCCCACAACAACGAAGCACGAGGAAGGGCCGCTGAAGACATACTACGCGCGATTGATTTTAACCGCATCGAGTTGCAATCTCCTCCTTGACCCACAGACATTTGCTGGCTTTGAACTTTACTTTCACGTCGGCGTAACTTCTCCTGGCGTCGTGAAGCTGAAAAGTCTGGTGACAGCGTTGAAAACGGGTCATTAATATTTGCAGCAGCAAAAAGCCCTTACTTACCTTCAATTAGCGTATGAACACTGTGCAGCATTCCGCTGATTTGAGGGTTCGTAAGGCAAACGCCGTACAACTCTCGCACTGTCATCAACTTTCCCGGTTCATCACTCCAGAATGTCTTCTGCTCAATCGGTGTTATCAATGTATGACCTCCACATTTTAACAACTTGTCGGAGCTGGGTCACCTACCTCTGCACTCGCTATCACATTGCCCGGGATGGAATCGGCGAGTTGAAAAACTACCTCAAGACTTGTGAAAAAGTCTTTTAGCAACGAGCTCTTCGCCTCAGGTGTGAGATCTCCGGCAATGTCCGCGTACAAGCGCAAGATGAAGTCAACTTTTGAGTGGAGATCCGCTTTCATGAGCAACGCCACCGCACAAAATACGCGATGTACGCATACGGTGGCCTCGGCTTTTAGCTTCGCGTCTTCAGCAACTATTTTCCCATGATGAAAGAATCGGAAGTGGGGTTCTGGATCTGCTACCAGCATCCCGAACACCTCTTCGAACTGCGCCAACTGGATATGCCGCGGATACGCTGCCTTCCGGGAACCTAAGCTCGAAGGAGGAGGGTCGTTCTCCTCTTCGTCGTACATTCCCAAGGAGCCCCGAAAGATATGTGCACATTCATCAGCCGTCTTTCTCGAATGGCTAACGTATTCACTTAGTAATTGCTGTTGCTGTGGATCCAATAAATTCAGAGAAGTGAAAGCTGCGCCCATGACTCGTGCAGCAAGCACGCTTCTAACCGGTGTTTTCTATCTATATATTTTATTTAATAATATAAAACCTTAAAAGGCGCTTTTCAGTTCTAACTTCAATATCCAGATTAGAGTGGTCATTTTACATCGCGGACGGCATGGAGACCAGCCCGCTCCTAGAGAAACGATCTAAGCAGCCTCCAGCCTGGAATGACTTTGTTGACCTCTCTTCGATGGCAGCCCAAGTGAGCATGGCCACACTGGCGCGCGCAGCACTCCTGTCAATCGACGCAGTGTTTCTAGGTCACCTGGGCGTTAGAGAACTTGCTGCCGCCTCGCTTGCTCAGCTATGGACGAGTCCTGCTCTCTATTGTGTGTGGGCCTCCGCCTCGGCACTCAACACGGTTCGTTCACATTTTTCGCTTGAATCCTCTTCGTAATACTAACTGTAGCTTGGACAGTTGTGTGGCCAGTCGTGGGGTGCAGGCAACCGAGAGCTTACAGGCATCTGGCTGCAATTTGGGATCATGATCACGACGCTGCTTTCCATTCCGGTCACGATCTGGTACTGGTGTGTTGGCTACGTCCTCGAGTACTCTACAGATGACCAGGAGCTCATCGCACTTGCCACGACATTTTCACGCGTGATCTCCGGGTCAATCCTCCCTTCTCTCCTCTACTGTTGCCTCAGGTTTGGGCTAACGTGAACGAAGGAATGGGGTATTGCCAGCCTTGGTTGACTAATTTTTACGCTTCTTGTTCAACAGACAGTATTTGCAAGCGATTGGGATTCTGCTGCCCACCACCGTGGTCGGAGTGGTTTCGATTTTCGTGGCCACTGGCAGTAACTACGTCCTGATCTATGGCATTGGCTCGTGGGATGGCTTGGGGTTTATCGGATCTCCAATCGCGACAGTAGTGGCGTCCTGGTTCCAGCCGTTCGCACTCTTCGGCTACGCTATCCTCTACAAGCATCATCACCATCGCGCTTGGTACGGCTGGAACATCCACGCGCTCACGCTTTGCCGACTGCGGTCTTATCTCAGGGTGGCCGGACCCATTTCCAGCAACAGCTTCGTGTCCAATTTGGCCAGCGCGCTGATAGCTCTGGTAGCTGCAAGACTTGGTGCTCGAGTAATCGCTGCCAACGCTGTCATTTCGGGTCTGTGGGGGCTGCTCTGGGCGCTCTTCTGGGGATATGGCTGTGCCACGCAGGTCCGCGTCGCCAACTATCTAGGCGCGGGCAAACCGGATTTGGCGCGCCGTATCACCGGTTTAGGTTTCATCTGTACGATGGTTTTGGTCGTGCTCATCGCGACGGCCACCAGCCTCATGGACCAGCACATTCTAGCACTGTATACGTCGGACACTAACCTACTAACCACTTGCAAGCTCGTGCTGCCCATTTTCGTCGTCGCTTGCGCGTTCGAGGCCGTGGAGATTCTCGGTGCTGGAGCTCTAACCGGAATGAGGTGCGTATCGCTACTGCAATGGCTTCGTCGAAGGTCTCATCGTTGCCGAACGTTTCACTCTCTAACCTCCTCGCTTTCTGCGTCGTCCAGCCAAGTGCACACTGTGTTCTGGACCAGCGCTTTCGCCACGTGGTTCATCAACCTGCCGGTGGCCTACGTCGGCGGCATCACGATGGGCTACGGGTTCCCTGCGCTCTGGGTGGGTGTGCTGAGCATGGAGCTCTTCAAAGTGAGCAGCTATTCGCTGGCACTCGCGCACGTGCGTTGGAGCGACATGGCCGAACGCGTCAAGGAGGCGGCAGAGGCTGCGCCCGAGATGGAGCAGAGCACGGCACAGTTCGTGGCGGCCGCGGCTGACATCCAGCCTACAACGCCACCGCTCATGGCCTCGGCCCTGGAGCGCAATCGTCACATGCCCAACGAGGTTCTACCACGCCGCATGCTCCGCACGGTATCGCTAGCCTAAAGTTGAAGCAAAGATGTCGAGCTGCATTCGATTGGCTGAAACTTATTCGAACCAATCCCGTAAGTACTAACCGTGTCCTTCCATTCGATTGATCAAAATGTAAACCAAAAAGACGGATCATTAGCAGTGGAAGGCATGGGTGACGCCAACGGAGACGCCCCGCTGGGCCTATGGGCGCAGCGCAAGGAAGCGCGGCGCAACATGTACGCGACCAGCACGGAACAAGTTCGCGTACACCGACGCGGACTGGGAGCGTCGTCTGCCTCGAGCGCCGCCGCCATGTGCCAGAAGTGTCTGCGGCCCGGCCACTGGACCTACGAGTGCAAGAACGAGGCCGTGTACGTGCAGCGGCCGTCGCGCTCGCAGCAGCTGCGGAATCCCAAACTACGCCAGCCCTTCAACAAGGACAAGCCCCCGGAGCTGCAGGAGGAGGAGGAGCAGAAGGCCGAGAAGAGCAAGAAGCTTAAGCTCAAGAGCAAGGACAGAGTCAAAGCCAAGAAGAAGGAGAAAGCCAGCTCGGGCTCTCACTCGCGTCGTAAGCGACGTCGTAGTGTCAGTAGTAGCAGCAGCAGTAGCAGTGGTTCATCTTCCTCGGATTCGTCGTCATCGGATTCGGACAGCTCCGACTCGGACTCGTCCAGCGCCTCTTCTGGGTCAGACTCGGACTCGTCGGGTAGTGACAGCGACAGCTCGACGTCCTCGTCGAATAGTGACCGCAGCTCTCGGAGAAGACACCGCTCCAAGCGTCAACACAGGGACTAGGCATGACGTGCTTGTGGACAGCAGCTTTCTATAAGTTTTGAACAGATCTCGAGAATGGCGCGATCGTTGTAGAGACATACACAGCATTGCGATCGTGAGCTTTACCTGGAGCTAAAGCCTTTTCTTTTTTTCTCTTTTTTTATCTTATTGAGCTTGCTGTTGAAGTGGACGCACGTCTGCAGTATCCTGTCGCTCCATGTCGGACGACCAGCACGCGGACTCGAAGTCTAGCGCTTCAGCAAGATAAACTTCGCCGCCGCCCTAGGAGATCGCCCCTGCTTGTCGTCCTCTGTCCATCAGCAACCCCCATTGTCAATTGCCTCTGCTTACCACGAGGAGCCAACCTCAGACTTGGTCTTGACGAACTGAGCGTAGTCCCACTTGGTGTCAATCTTGACGGGCTCCGGGATGGTGACGCCTTCAGCCCCGACCTTTGCGAACTGAACACGGTTGATCGTGCGGCAATCGCGGTAGAAGCATACGCGCATACAGTCCTCAAGCAGCTTGCGCGCGTCGGCCTCCTCCATGTCGGGCCGCCAGTGTTTGCGCAGCAGCGGCATGCCGAGGTGGTGGCCGAAGCCCGTAGCGATGTAGTCGCCCTCGAAAGCCAGACCGATCATGGTGACCTGGCCCAGGAAGGGCTTTCCCGTCTCCGGGTTGAGACCGCCCACCACAACCGTGTTCCAGAGCGGATCGAACTTGTTGCGGCGGTGGTAGAACAGACGCTGCAGATAGTGGTAGATCTCGGGCGCCGTGGTATCACAACCATCGTCCTGGTTAAAGTCGTACACCTCCAGCTCGTCCATCTTGTCCTTGATGAACTGGAAGTCGCTGAAGTCGCCGCCCGCGCCCAGCAGCGTCGTGTTGTGCACGGACGTGAGCCGGCGCTGGTCCGTGAAGCGCGCCAGTGACCCGTACGAGCCCAGTGTGTCCGCCGCCATCATCACACCACCCTTGTACTTGAGCGCAATCACCGATGTGCCTGTCACGATGGGCGACTGCGTGCGCTGTCGGGAGTCCATGTCTGCTGGAGCTCTTCCTTCCTTCTTCCTCTGGCAGCGATCTTTGAGTTAAAGCCTCCGAGTCCCCCTCAGCATATTTTAGCCAATCACAAGCTTGAACGTGTGTTTTATTTTTCTTAGCTCACTGTCCACCTGCTATAATATTTGACAGCCTTGTGATTGTCCAAAATCTTTTCAAGGGAAGGTTGCTGGTTGAGGGTAATTCAAACTTATTACTTTTCATAGGCTAATGCCGAATTGCTAATGACTATTTTGAAATTGGTTACGGTAGGGCGTTGGTTGCGCCTTTGGGGCTGTTACGTGTCACGTCTTCAACTCGATCTTCTAGAATCGACATTCGTGAACTCGCAGTGAAAAAGCATAAAAGCAGAATGAAGGTCAAGACGATCGTGGCGCTGCTGTCGGCAGTGCTGCTGCCCATGGCTGCGCTGGCCGACGACGCGGCCGCCTCCACACAAGAGAAGCAGGACGCTGACGTGCAGGCAGCCACTCAGCAGGGCAAGCAGCACGTGGAGGAGTTGACCAAGAGCGCACTATTCGCCGAGACGTTCGAGGTCGAGGAGTTGTTTGACGGTTCCCGCTGGTTTAAGAGCACGCATGAGAAGTACTCGAACCAGGACGTGTCCATTGACGAGGTGACGCTGGAAGCGGCGCACCTGACGCCCAACCGCGGCCTCGTGCTGGACAAGCCAGCGCGCCACTACGGCCTGGCAGTGAAGCTGGATGAGCCGCTGCAAGTGGACGGTAGCGATGCTAAGAAGGAGATGGTGGTGCAGTACGAGGTGAAGCTGCAGAAGGGCCTGGACTGCGGCGGCGCCTACGTGAAGCTGCTGCGTCAGGACGAGGAGAACCAAGACTACTCGGCCTTCAGCGACTCGACGCCCTTCGTGCTCATGTTCGGCCCCGATAAGTGCGGGACGAGCGACAAAGTGCATCTCATCTTCCAGCACAAGAACCCCGTGTCGGGCGAGTACGAGGAGAAGCACATGATGGAGGCTCCCGGCATCAAGAGCGACAAGGACACGCACCTCTACACGGCTGTGATTCGCGACGACAACACGTTCGAGATGTTCGTGGACCAGAAGTCTGTCAAGAGCGGCAGTCTGCTGGAGAACTTCCTGCCACCCGTGGTCCCTGAGAAGGAGATCGACGACCCCGAAGACTCCAAGCCCGACGACTGGGTCGACGAGAAGAAGATCCGCGACCCCAACGCCGTCAAGCCTGACGACTGGGATGAAGACGCCCCAGCACGCATCCCGGACGAGGAGGCCGTGAAGCCTGATGACTGGCTGGACGAGGAACCGGCTGTGATTAATGACCCGAATGTGGTCAAGCCCGAGGACTGGAACGACGAAGACGATGGAGAGTTTATCGTACCACAGATTCCCAACCCAAAGTGCACCCAAGTGTCTGGCTGTGGCGAGTGGAAGCGACCCACGAAGGTTAATCCGGCGTACAAAGGCAAGTTCTACGCTCCATACATCCCGAATCCAGCCTACAAGGGCGAGTGGAAGCCGCGCAAGATCCCGAATCCGAACTACTTCGAGGACGAGCACCCAGCGCGTCTGGACCCCATCGGTGCGCTCTCTGTGGAGGTGTGGACCATGACGGAGGGCATTGCGTTCGATAACTTCTGGCTTGGCAACGACTTGAAGAAGGCGCAAGAGTTCGCGGAGCTCACGTGGGCACCCAAGCACGCGGTGGAGATCGAAGCCAAGGAGAAGGCCAAAACGAGTGATAAGGACAGCGAGGAGAGCGATATCATAAAGACGCTCAAGACGCTGGCGATGGACTTCGCCACGTACGCTGATGCGAACCCTGTGATTGCTCTCGGATCAGTGGCTGGTGTTTCCGTGCTGGTGACCATTGCCTTCTTCTTCCTGTGCTGCGCGTCAGGCGCACCTAAGCCTGATTCGGCTGTGAAGAAGACGGACAGCGGAGATGAAGACAATGAAGAGGAGGACGCTAAGGCAGTGGGCAGTGACGAGAAGGAGAAGACAGTGCGACAGCGTAAGAAAGCCCCTAAGGTCGATTAGACTTGATCGCCTCTTGCGGTAACTAAATAAGTACCCATGCAATGAGCTAACAGCTCTTGTTCCACTGATCATCACGTCGGTATACGACTTGAGGATGCTATTGACGTTGGTCTCGAGGATGTAGAGCATCTACTCAGAAAGGGCCAAATCTCAAGTGAGTGGGCTAATTCAGATTGCAGTCGACCATATCCTCTCCAACAAACTGGTTCTAGATGATCATGCTTGCGTCTTCATTCACCGCGTGCACAAGCATTGTTCAAAAATGAATCTGGTATCTCCCGATAAAAGTATGATGTGGGAAGTTGAAGGCTGACAAAGTCAACATGGAGAGCGCAGGGTGGGTAGTCGAGCTGAAGAAACAAATTTACCGGAACAACTGGCGTATGGCACATTTCGACGATAATAAAAAGTATGAAGGAGATACACTCGATGGTGATGGAGAATTGCCAAGTCATTCAAAAGGTGACAACTCGATTAGAGACGCTCCAAGCTCAAGTGACGAACACGCACCAAATGGTCACCAATCTCGTATCCTACGCACAAGTTCTCACTGGCCAACTCAGCGCATTCCAACGACGGCTGGAGCTGGGTGGATCAACGGTTATGGTATCAAACGGAAATTTCAGCAAAGCGAGTCGATTATTCAAGCAATTGTATCCTGCCTGAGAGCATTCATCGACGACTGGGCCAGCACGAAGCTCGTATTTGTGCAGTTGCGTCGAGTTTCAACTCATTCTGGGAGGCGTACGTACAGCGGCTGGAACAGGAAAAGAGGCTGCAGCACTTGAAGGTGCGTTGCAGCATCATTATCGGATACGTCGCTGGTGGGGTTTGCATTCGCGCGGATACTAAACTCAGTCGAAATCTTCGACGAAGTGTGCGAGGATGGGGATGTCGTGAAGTTCCTGGCTGAGTATTTGGCCACTTGCGCTCTAAAGTCAGTTGTGCAGTAGCAACTGGAGAAACTTTAATTCCACTTGACGAGTTTGAACCTGCTCTACGACAAAATATTCTGCTCCAACACCCCGAAGTCGTCAGTCAATACGAAGAACAAGGACTGGCTGTAATCTAGAGTTTGCCGACGTTAGCGATGCTCACGCTCTACCTAAGAGCATGGAGGTCGAAGAACAAGAAATGTCATTCTTAAGTAAAGGAGTTGGAGGCAGCTGAACGAAACTTGCGCGGAGAAAAGAATTGTCTACGAATTGCCTGAAGTCTTAAAGGCAAAGGCCGATTGCCAGTTCTTAAACATTCTCGACTACAATATGAGGAAAGTGTAAAAAAATCGGCCGGTTCCTCTCGTGTCTCCGGCCGATTTTGCTACTCCCTGGAGGAACAGCAAGAGCGAGAGTCAATTGCTTCGAATCAAACGAGGCTGAGAGACTGTGCTAAAGGACTCCACTGTGTATGCAGACGATGTTGAGAGCTTCCCGTATCACAATGCAGTGCAATCAAGCGACGGTTCTCTTGCCGTATTCCTTGATTTCTCTGAGGTACAGGACAATAATGAAGACCCCAACTCCGTCATGCCACTTCGAGTGTCAAAATTCTCCACTAACCGTGAATCTGTATGTGAAGCTCAATACGCCTACCTACTCGGGTATCAGAAGTTTGGTGATAGTCTAGCAGTCATCTAGCCAAATCATCAGGTCCGATAACGGTTACTGATGTAAGCTGCTGGGAGATATCCATTCATTTGTTACGTTTATGTCGAGTGAAGGATATGTGGAAGACTGTGAGGAATTGCTGGAGGTCGTGGACCTCGAGATGGACAAAACCGATACCCGAATCGAGATCGAAGTGGTGCGTGGGATAGAATCCACGACCGTGTCGTGGTTGGTGGTGGAGTTTGCCTGTCACCTGGTCTACGTGGATATCGTGAAATATTTTACTGTTAAGAAAAATGTCCTAACACCAATACCCAAGATTGCGATGCTTCAGTTCACTCGTGCGCGGGCGAAGGAGCTTGGTCAAAGGTGAGTATCAAGCAGCGTTTCTGAGGCCAATAGCTCTTGTGGTAGGCTGTTAACGAGACGAACATTGATTGAGCCATTGAACCCGCGTTATAACAAACCGAGTCTGAAGTACTTCACCTTCGTGTGGCTATAAAGGACCTTCTTAACGCTGGCTGGTCTCCCAGTTCTTCGCCTGATAGACGGGTGCGGTCGACTTGGGCAGTGTCGGGTTCCCCAGGATAATGTCGGCAGCCTTCTCCGCCATCATGATCACCGGTCCATTGAGGTTACCGCTAACAATGTTGGGCATGATGAACGCATCCACGATACGCAGGCCCTCCATGCCGTGTACGCGCGTCTCAGAGTCAACTGCAGTGTTTTCGTCCACACCCATGCGAGCAGTGCACGACGGGTGGTAGACCGTACCAGCATTCTGACGCACCCAAGCGTCAACCTCTTCGTCGGTCTGGGCACTGTCCGACGGTGACAGAGCGTCACCACGGAACTCGTCGAAGGCCTTCTGCTTGAAGATTTCGCGAGTGAGTTTGACACCGTTGCGGATGTCAACAATATCCTCGTGCGTGTCGAGGTAATTGGGCTCCATGATCGGGTGCTCGCGCGGGTTCTTGCTGCGAAGTTTGATGTATCCGCGGCTAGTTGCTCGCATCGTCGAGCAGTGGCCAGTCATAACGTGACCAGCGCGAACGTGAAGTCCCTCATCAATTGATCCCGGCAGGAAGTGATACTGAAGGTCCGGGTGGGTTTTGCCTGGTGCTCTATACATCATCAAAAGAGAGAGCTATCGTAAGTACAAAGCTGGCCATCAAACATACCCGTGCAGAGCTCTAACGTACGTTCGAATAAAGCCACCAGCCTCAATCTGCGAAGAAGACCCGGGACCGGTTTGCGACGTCAGCCATTCGAGGGCGATCGCGACCATCTTGTGAGGGAAGCGCCAAGTGGCGTTGTACAGAGTGATAGGCTTCTTGCACTCGAAGTGCAGGTACGTACCGAGGTGGTCCTCCATGTTTTTGCCGATTGCCGGCAAGTGGTGGACCAGAGGAATGTCCAGCTCCTTCAAGTGCTCCGCGTCTCCAACACCAGACAGCATGAGCAACTGCGGAGTGTTAATAGCTCCACTCGACAAGATGATTTCCCCGGCCGTGCGAATCTGTGAGACGGACTTGGACTTGTTGTCCTCGACTTCAATACCAACAGCCTTTTTGCCTTCAAAAACGACTTTGTTCACGAACGTGTCGGTGATAACAGTCAAGTTCTTGCGATCCATTGCAGGATGCAGGTAGCCAGCGGCAGCGCTCCACCGCTTGCCCTTGTGGATCGTCATGTCCATCCAGCCGAGTCCTTCCTGCTGGTATCCGTTCATGTCCACCGCCTCCGGGTAACCAGCTTGGATACCGGCATCAATGAACGCCTGGAAGAGAGGCTGCGCCTTATCCTGCGTCTTCCTCGTGACACGCATCGGACCGCTACCGCCGCGGTAGTCGTCCTCGCCCAGATCATGGGTCGTCGATTTCTTGAAGTACGGCAGGCAGTCCGCGTAGCTCCAGCCTTTGGCGCCGCTCTTCTCCCAGTCGTCGTAGTCGAAAGCGTGTCCGCGGTTGTAGACCATGGCATTGATGGAGGACGAACCTCCAAGCACACGTCCACGAGGCCATGGGATACGACGGCCATCCAAGTTCTTCTGGGGCTCCGTGTAGTAGTCCCAGTTGTATCGGTCATCTGCGAGGTTGTAGGCCAGTGCAGCAGGCATGTGGATGCGAGCTGAGTCCCATTTGCCCACATCGCTGGGTCCGGATTCCACGAGAAGCACCTTGTTGGTCGGATCAGCGCTCAGGCGGTTGGCGAGAACGCAGCCAGCAGAGCCACCACCGACGATAACGTAGTCGTACTCTGTGGATGCTGCAGAGGAACTGAGAGCGCGGGCAGAGGAAGTCTGCACCGCATGACGACTGCGAGTGGTGAGGGTCTTGGATTGAAGTGAGCGGCGAAGCATCTTCCAAGGTGGTGAGAGTTGCTGCGCAGGAGGCAGCAAAATGGTGAATGAATGATGTCTAGTTCAGGCTGGAAGTTGTCGAAAGCACGCTGCCGATCGGGGGCCGGTTGAAACTACAAGGTTGACACGTCATTCTTGAAGTTGTGTGGAGGGAGCTGTCTACCTACTGCTACATGTACATACATCCGGTAGTGTAGTGGCATCAGATTGGTGTTGGAGTGGGATAGTGATGAGTCTGGAACGACCTGGCGGTCCACCAGTGGTGGAAGGATCGTCATGACACAAAAGAAGACTTGTACATGCAGCTTCTGTTGGAGGACACAGCGCTTGCACGTCTGTTACAGCGGTACAGGTTGCAGGCTTGCTCCAAAAACTGTGTCAAGAAAAACTAATCAAGTACCACCAAGCGGCGCTTGCATTCATGTTTTACCAACGGTGATCGCCATGTATCCAACTACCGCTCTGTTGCATCACGGGGACAAACATGTGATGACGACCAGCGCTTTGTTAAACAACTTGCGTTTAACAAATCGCTTTAAACTTCAACCACGCCACGATTTCTTTGCTACTAGGGATACATGCAAATAACACTGTTGTTATTAATATAGGTAACAGTACATGTAGCGCGCTCGCTTCGTTCGCGCACCAGCCGTCAAACGGTGGTCCCCGTAATGGCATAGTACTGTAGGATAAGTCTGGTTTGGACGGAAACCCTATCCGCTTAGCAGTTGTCCAGATCATGCAGCCAATCACAGTTTCTCAAAGCTCATCCATTTCCAGTTTAAGCGAATCACATCGCGTTAGGGGTAGGTTAATGACACGCCCACTTATTTCTGGACTTGTCCAGAAGCGACGTGTCTTACAGTGGAAAACCCCATAGTGGAGTCAAGTATAATACCGCGTTACTAGATAAGTGGCATTTAGTACGATGAAGTGCTCGCAATAGTTACTATTGCATAATTGTGTGTTCCCCTCTGGCAAATACACTGCTAAACTCGTCGTCAAGAACAGTCCCTACAATGCGGCGCGCGGCGCGTGGGTTGGACACCCCCTCTGGAACTGTGGGGTAGGAGCTAGCGGCTGAAAAATACTTTGCAGAGTTTCTAGAGTCGGTCGGACTATCATCAACTGCACTAGATGCCATGAATTGCTCACTCTCAAAGGAAACTAGTTTACCCACCAAGAACTTCTACTCTCTACTAACAGCGTTCTCGATTTTCTTACAAACCAAAAAGAGTACCAGAGCACGTTCCGGCGATGGGCTGCTCGCTAAGTCGACAGCGCTAGGCTACTTCTCCCAGACGCTCAACATGCTCCGTGAACGTTACCCCAGCGCGCTGTCGGATTCTCAGCGCATTGCAAAGATCCGTGACAAAATGGGGAGCAATATTGAAGAGCGAAACCTCCGGACCAACGTTCAAACAAATGATGCACCAGGATGTACTGTCGATGATCTGTGTGTATTGGCTGAACATTTAATTGTGCACGCTGAGGTGGCCACCGATAGAATGACGAGAGGGAGTGGCGTGGGATCAGCGACGGGCCTCCGGTCGCGATTGAGAGAGAGCACGCCTGGTGTCCTCCTCCAAAAGTTCATCGGCGATCTCTACTTCTTCGGAGTCTTCGAGGTCATCGTCGCCTTCGTCGACCTCATCGTCTTCGTCCAAGGTGCTGATGTAACGGGGTTACACACAAGTGGCTACGTGTAGCCACTTGGTTACATGGAGGGTTCTCGAACATTGGTGTAAGACACACCAATGGTTACTCTTTGCAGACCGCTGGTCTGTATGCATTTAGGCTTCCTATTGGTAGATAAGCATTTCTCTCTACCAATTAGATTAGCCGGGTTCTGACAGTCATCGGATGGCAGAATACCTTTCATATAGGATATCATTTTTAGGAGGAAACCCAGTCCAGACATAAATCATAAATAACAGTTCTCATTTTAACCCAAAACGGCTTTTAGCTTTTCTTATTTTAGTAAATCTATACTTTCGGACGAAAGTATAGTTAACCTAAGTTTAAGCAAACTACGCTTCCTCGTACACGTGCGCTAACGTGTAAGCCGAAGTAGTGGGCACAGAGTTGACCCATTACACCTGGTAGCACTTTGTAGTCCGTCCAACGACCGACTACCTGACTTGTTCGTATGGAATACGA
Source organism: Phytophthora cactorum (assembly GCA_016864655.1). Lineage (NCBI taxonomy): Eukaryota > Oomycota > Peronosporomycetes > Peronosporales > Peronosporaceae > Phytophthora > Phytophthora cactorum. The sequence goes on from NHQK01000008.1 coordinate 1,129,527, forward strand.
ACATGGGGCCGAGAACCAACCCATGGACGGTAATCCGTCCATGCGTAGCCCGAACGAGTCTGCAACGCACATTGCGCGTGCAAACTGCCCCCACCTGTCGAATCCAGAGTGGGAGGCTCTACAAAGACTGGCAACAGTCATTGGGGAGGCGGCCGTAGCGACGATGCTACGGACGTTGTCACCGACAGAGCAACACGGTGTTGCTCTGGCTTCATAGTCAAGGAGCAGCGAGATGCTGCTGCCGCTACGACTACGACGGCGTCGTCCGGGACGACACCGCGCGTGCAGTCATTGAAACTACACGTGAGCAACTATGTGGGAAAAGAGGGAGAGCCTCTTCTCCGATGGCTTGTCGAGGTCGACACTGCCATTGCAGCTCGACGCATCTTCGACGATCCGTCGAAGGTTGCATTCGCCATGTCATGTCTTGGCGGACGAGCGAGGATCTGGGCGTATGGACGCCGGCTCACGGACGCTACGTGCTTCGGCACGTACGCGGAGTTCAAGGAGGAGCTCAGACAAGCGTTTGAGCCTCCTAAGAACGAGTTCCGGTCGAGGGCTGAGTTCCTCGATCTGCAGCAAGGTAAGCATGACGTTCATGCTTACGCCCAACGTGCGCGGTACTTGGTCTCGAACATCGTGACCAACCCGATGGACGAGGCGACCAAGGTCGTCACGTTCATGAAGGGCTTGAGGGATGGACCCGTCAAGACCTACCTCTTCCGAGAGTACCCAAGTACTCTCGAAGCTGCGATCACCCTTGCCATGCAAGAGGAATTTAGCCTGCGGCAGGCTAAATTGCATGTGAACGTGCCGAGAATGACACGTCCGGTGATGAGAACGGGAGGTCCAGAACCTATGGACCTCTCGAACGCTACGGCTGCTGGCCACCAGCAGCGGAACAACAGTAGCGTGCGGTGTTTCCGATGCGGATACACCGGACACTATGTGCGCGAGTGGACAGCGGCTGTGCACAAAGCCGGGGGCCGACGTGGCGATGCCGGGCATCGCCGCGATCAATCAAAAAACGCGCGGAACCAGTAGGCGCGGGGCGCCCTACTGGTAGTGCAGTCACGCGTGTCTACAACGGACGCGCGACACTGAAGATTGCAGCCCCCAGTGAGAGAGACTCTCACTGCAAGAAGCAAGATGACAAGCCAAATCTTGTCATCCTGAAAGTAAGGTCGAAGAGAGAGAACTCTCTTCGTGCTCTGGTAGACTCGGGTGCGTCGAACAACTTTGTTCGACAGCAAAGTCTACCGAAGCTGAACTTCGAGGATGTAGACACACCTCGAAGTGTGTTGGAAGTGCGGTTGGCAACGGGTGCCACCGTGAGAACTGAGAAGCGCGTCGTACGCGTGCGCTTCTCGTACAAACACCGGGTGTTTGTGGAGAATCTTATCGTCTTAGACTTCGACGATAAGTTTGACTTGGTGTTGGGCATGCCGTGGCTTGCACGGCATGATCCAGTGGTCAACTGGGAGAAGCGTACGCTTGTACGCTTCGGACGCAACGCGACAGAGAGCGATGGCCCTGTCAGTGTCGCGCATGCACCGCAAGGTGCATCCGATCACACCGTGAGGCAGCACCGTGTGTTGCAGCCTCCGGCGCCCACACACAAGTCACAACGACTGAGGCAGTCGTTGAATCAGTCTCAAATCAGAAATCAGATTTGAGATGCGTTCCTACTTCAATGTGCGTATCAACTCTGGGAGTTGATCGATTAGGTATGGAAGAGACTTCAGCTACAAGCAGTTGCTGTAAAGTCGGCGTGTCAGCTCCGGGAGTTGACACGGAAGGCTCCGCCGCAAGGCGTCGAGGTGTCAAAAGCGCATCAACTCCGGGAGTTGATGACGCGGCAAGTAGTGTTGGCGGTTGCAAACGTCCAACACCGGAAAAGCTTGCGTGCTCGCGTGCAGCCGGGCTGCACGAAGAAGCGATATGCAATCAAGCCGGTCTTGATTGTGTGCGTCCGCGGAAAGAATCCGCCGACGGTTACGACAACGGAAACCCGTCCAAGGCCGGGCCTGGACGAGGAACAAGTGGAGCCGGGCTCCACAAAAAGAAACGACAGCGCAAGCAACACAAGCTGCGCAAGTCTCGGTCCGGGACCGAGACGCTACAAGGGATGTCTGCCGGGCAGACATCGGACACGACGTCGAGTGTCGAGACGTTGAACGTCTTGACACGGACCCGTACTGGTCTCCAGTACCGGTCAATGGAAATGGAGAATCCTCCGACGAGTGCGTCGGAGTTGACGTCGCTTCCAGCCATGAGCTGGATGCGCTTCGCGAAGGACCTGTACGATGGACGCATCGAACAGATATGCATCCTTTCGGATCTCGAAAGGATGAAGAGCGAAGCGGAGGAGTTGAGGCAACTCCACGCTGCGAGTACCACTGAGAGTGAGGACACTCTCAGTGCGAAGACGAAGAAAGAGCGCTTCGACGGGCAGAGCTGAGACTCGCTGAAGGCGAGTCCCTTCTATGATGTTCTGCGAGAGCACAAGGATGTGCTCCCGGACGAGATTCCTGCGGAGCTTCCGCAGGACAAGGGAATACAGCACGAGATTGACCTCGTGCCGGGCACGAAGTACTGTGTGACGCGGCAGTGGCCACTGCCGCGAGATCAAGTGAAGGCGATCGACGACTTCTTCGAGAGTCGTCGTCAGGCAGGGCAGGTGCGGGAATCGAAGTCCCCGCACAGTGCACCAACGTTCTGTGTCAAGAAGCCACAGGGCGGATGGCGCATCGTTCATGCTTTCAACAAGCTGAACATGATCCGCATCCGCAGATCATAGTCGTTCGGCACGACGATGCGAATCACATCGTCGTCCACTGCGCTGTATAGCAGCAGTCCTTCGTGCACACGATAACGATGTGCACGAGCTCGAAGGTGTGGTGCCAACTTCAACTGCTTCGCGTCTGCGTCACTCGCATACGCGGCCTTCACGTCGTCGATCAGCGACGACGACGGAGCACTCACACGCACGACGCCAATCGGATTGGCGTCGGCTGTCTTCACAGCATAATCTGGCCGACGTGACAATGCGTCGGCCACGACGTTCAACCTTCCGGGTTTGTATTCAACCCGGAAGTCGTACTCAGCGAAGAACGACAACCATCTCGTCATCCGTTGCGAGATGTGTGGCGACTTCACTGCAGTTCGCAGTGAAGCGTGGTCCGAACGGTCCACTCCCAAGTAGATACACTCGGAACTTCGCGAGTGCATACTTCATGACAAGGAGCTCCTTGTCATGTACGGGATAGTTACGCTCAGCTGGCTTTAGCTGACGCGACTGATAGTAGACCACACGATCACGATCCTCGTGATCGTGTTGCATCAACGCGCATCCGATCGCAAAGTCGGATGTGTCACACACGACGTGGAACGGACGATCTTGGTCAGCCACTACCAAGATCGGCGCTTCGGTCAAGCCCTGCTTGACTGCATCGAAGGCCTGCTGACACTCAGCAGTCCACTTCCACTCAGCTTCCTTCTTTAGAAGCTGCGACAGCGGGCGAATCTTGCCCGCGTAGTTCTCAACGTACTTGCACAAGTACGTTGCAAGCCCAAGGAACTGCCTCAGTTCCTTGACATTGGATAGCGTAGGCCATTCATTTATCACTCTGACCTTCTCTGGGTCAGGGCGTACGCCATTCTTCCCGACGAGACACCCGAGAATGGGTATCTTGCTCGCCTCGAAGATACACTTCTTCAGGTTCGCATAGAGCTTATGCTTATGCTTGAGCATGAGCCCTAGCAGCTTACGGAGGTGCTCCTTCTGCACCTCAACGTCAGTCTTCCCGTTCACAGCCCGGCTGTGAACGAACACGTCGTCGAAGTATCTCGGCGCGAAGTCGCGCACCGAGCGCAATAGATGCGTCACGCATCTATTGAAGGTAGCAGAGGTATTCTCCAGTCCCTGCGGCATTACAAGCCACTCCCAAAGGATGCCGCTTGGAGTGCTCACCGCCGTGAGAGCGACATCGCTCTCACGCGTCAGGATCTGATAGACTCCGTCGCGCAGATCAAGAGCACTGTAGATGGTGTTCTTGGCCATCGAATCGATGATCACATCTTTTCGTGGTATCGGCGTCTGCGCCGGTATCGTCGTAGAGTACCACGATGCCCCTACGGCAGGGCATCCTGGTCGTGAGAAGACATACGTGCTTCTCACGCGTGACTTCTACTGGAATCACCAGTACAAGTGGGTGCGCAAGTACGTACGTGCTTGCGAGGTGTGTCAATGCGTGAAGCCTGCTGCGTTTTCGCAGGCTCCGCTTCAATCACTTTCGACACCGTCGGAGTGTTGGCAGTCCATCTCTATGGACTTTGTCTTTGGTCTTCCGCCTGACAGTAAGCGGAGGACTGGTGTCGTGGTCTTTGTAGGCCGATTCAGCAAGATGGTGCATCTTGCTACAGTGCCGGCTGAAGTGACAGCCGTACAGACTGCACGACTGTTTGTAGACATGGTGTTCAAACACCATGGCATGCCGCTCGACATTGTGTCGGACCGTGATCCACGCTTCACAGCGCGGTTCTGGCAAGAAGTGTTTACACTTCTTGGTACACAATTGTCGATGTCGACTGCGAACCATCCGCAGACGGACGGTCAGACCGAGCGCGTGAATCGCGTGCTCGGCGACCTGTTGAAGAGCTACGCACACTCGTTCCAGCAATGGAGCGACTGTCTGCCGATGGCAGAGTTTGCCATCAACAACTCGGTGCATGTCTCGACAGGGCATACACCGTTCTACGTGAATGCAATGCGGCATCCACGCCTTCCGAGCATGCTCGGAATGGTGGCTTCCTCCTAAAGTGGGGGAGGATCTACGGTTGCATCCGAACAACCGCAGAAGAGCGCTGATACCGATACAGTATCAGCGATGACGACACGAAGACAAGCTGCGTCTCGTTCCGGGAACGAGACGACGAACAAAAACAACGGGTCTGTGCAGGGCACAGACGGCGCACAGGCCGGGCCTGCTCCGGCAACGAACGCCGTGCTGAACAAACCATTCAGCACGCAAGCAATGGACTTTGTCCAGCGCCGACAAGCCGTCATACAGTTTGTCCAGGACGCGATAGCAGCTTCTGTGGATAGACATAAGCTGAACGCTGACAATGTCGGCAGGGGCAACACAAATGAATTCGAAAAGCGTTCATTAGTTCTGTTAGCTACTCAGAACCTGCCTAGACATGCAGTTTCGGATTTCGGGGCAGTAAGCTTGCTCCGCGCTTCATCGGTCCGTCCACAGTGTTTGAACGGCATGGCAACGCGTACACGTTGGACATACCGTCCAGCATGCGGCTCCATCCAACATTCTACGTCGGGCGGTTGAAGCCGTACACGCAACCCGAGCCACCTAACCTTGATGGCTCGCAGAGGACGACGAAGCGGCGTAAGCCAACTTCCCGAGGGCGGCAACACGGTCGTGGAGCCTCACGACCTGCGTTCCAAGTTCCACTTGGATGTTCGACGCAGTCTGAGCGGCCTGCGCGACCTGCGCCTTCTGGTAGCGCAGCTCATGCTGCAGGTGAGCGAACTCCCTGCTCTGGAACTGTTCCAGAGCGGCTACACGATCGTGTAGAGCGCGGGAGTCACGGTCAACCTGGGGTTGACCGTACGAGGGGTATCTTTCCGCCCCCGCCGCCACCACTGCGCGATGCGCGCGGCTCGACTCGGTGGATAGTCAAGCAAATCGTGGGCTATGAACCCCCGAAGACGAACCGAGATCAGGCTCGTCTTCGTATTCGTTGGAGAGGATTTCCTCCCCACCGAGATACATGGGAACCTCGGAACGTTCTGATGGAGGACGTTCCGGAAATGGTGAGGGCGTACCAAGCCCAGAACGGAGTGCAGGCGTAACGCCTGCACGAGCGCTGCGATCACCGCTGACACTCGGAGTGTCACGACGTTCATCACGACGTTCAAGTTGAACGCGGAGATCACGCAGCTGAACAGGTACACGCACAGTCGTGTATCCGGTGACGTCTCGCTCAGAGAGACGCTCAGCCCCAGGGGGGCAGTGCGAACACGCAGTTCCAAAGGGAACTGCGCACGGAATACCCGCCTCCATAGCTTCATCGTGGAGGCGATCGATCATGTGACGCCTCGAGAAAGTCTCGAAGCGATGTTGCGCCGCAGTGATGCAGGCGCGGTACGCTTTCGCGTCTCTGTTGAAGTTCTCAACAAAGGCGTTCCAAGATTGACAAAGTGCCATCCACTCGGGCACTTTGCTTTTGCGCGAAGTTCTCTTCGACGCATGCCATCGGAGCTCATGGAAGAGTCCGATGAAGTAGTCGCGCCTTTGATTCGTCATCGGATCAAAGTGCTGCGCTGCAGCCTCAGCGTCATCAATGATGGCGCTGCACACGTACAGCGGGATCGGGTTCGGTGGCGAAGTCGCACCGAACCTGGAAGCAATCTCGGATGCACTTGGCATCCACGGAGCGCGTTCTGTAGGGACAGAACGCGGAGAAGAAGGAGTAACCGGCGTTAGTGCCTTCTCTTCTTCATCATTACGCGAGCGCTTTGAGCTTGAAGCGCTCGGATCATCTTCACGGGGTCGACGCGACCCTGAGTCCGGCTCATGCGCGACTGCGGCCGACTCGGAGTCGGCTGCTGAGGATGGGACTTCCCCGTCCTCCATGGGGACATCACTGATGTCCGACCCATAGTCGGTAGGCATGCTACCGTCGGTGTGGAACACCGACGAGCCCTCGAGGATCGTCTCCGGGGCAGCAGCCTTATCCTCCACGCGCTTCTTATACGGTAGCGCGTGATATTCGTCGACAGAGAGTGTAGACTCTGTCGTGGAGGTGCTTGCTTGCGCAGGCACCGAGGTAGTGGTAGTGCCTGCTGATGCAGGCACGGACGTAGCAGAGTCTGCAGAGGCAGACTCTTGCGCTGGCGTCTTCGTTAGCGAGCTCATTGCGGAATGAGCTCGAATTTCCCGGAGAGTTGACGGTCTCATCAATTCTTTGATTGACGTGTTAGGACTGGCACGTCTTATCTTAACGGGGGGGGGGGGGTAACGGGGTTACACACAAGTGGCTACAACGTAAGCCACTTGGTTACATGGAGGGTCTCTCGGTTTTTGTGTGTAAGACACACCAATGGTTACACTTTGCAGACCACTGGTCTGTATGCATTTAGGCTTCCTATTGGTAGATAAGCATTTCTTTCTACCAATTAGATTAGCAGGGTTCTGACAGCCATCGAATGCAGAATACCTTTCATATAGGATATCATTTTTAGGAGGAAACCCAGTCCAGACATAAATCATAAATAACAGTTCTCATTTTAATCCAAAAACGGCTTTTTAGCTTTTCTTATTTTAGTAAATCTATACTTTCGGACGAAAGTATAGTTAACCTAAGTTTAAGCAACTACGCTTCCTCGTACACGTGCGCTAACGTGTAAGCCGAAGTAGTGGGCACAGAGTTGGCCCATTACCAGTCACCCGAGAATTCTGAAGCCACTTCTTACACTTCGAATGGATTCCTTCTACCGCTGATGTCGTCTGGTGTCCAAAGTGTGCGTAGGCATTAGTCCAGCATCGAACAATCGATTTCTTGTATTTCCACCAGTGACAATTCAAGTATGCTGCAATCTCTATACTCTTCGACACGAGCACACGTCGAGCAGACTCAAAATCCTCCTCCGTGTCAGCATTTACTGCCTCATAGTATGACCACATGAAGGAGTCGGTTTCACAAGAATTCTCGAATTTGTCTTGGCCTGAGAGGTTGACCGACTGCGACTTGACCGAGGATCTGACGGGTCTTGCCCAGCACATTTCGATTCATATGCCACTGACATATCAACGAAGGAGTGGACGGAAACACACGGGCGATAGCATTTATACACGCAAGATCCCTGTCCGTGACGAAGACCTTTGGACGAGGGATGTGTCGTGTTCTCGAATAAATGCTTCGAACGTAACCAGAACCCAAACAAAGTCTTCCTCGAGCTCACGGAAACCAACTCTGCGCTACAGGCAAAGCTGTGTTCATTCCAGTCATGACTATGATATTCAGGAGTGGGAGATTGAATCGATTCGTTTTGTAAGTACAATCCAGAATGATGACGTCTGGGTGCTCAGCGAATATCGACGTCGTTGCTGGATGAGCCCAAAAGAAACGCCGTAGTTGGTTGCTGAAGGAGTCCAATTCGTGTTAAAAAGAAAATTTCCGACGCGCAATTCATCAAACAACCCTTCCATTGGTGTTCTTGTGGCGGGATCTTGCTGGCGTGCTGCATTCCTTGTGTTTGAAAGGTCCTTGGGAATTACCATCGAATCGGGGTCTGTTGTGATAATGGAGGCGTGTATGTTGGCTACACAGATGCCAGCCCCCGTTTGAGCTCGTACAAATGTTTGAATGGTATCAACTGGGGCTTCATAAGCTTCTAGAGTAGCACGACGGCGATGAGCAGCGTAAATCCGAACGTCCTGGGACGGCGGGTGGTTGTGATCATAACTACCTTTCTTGTGATGAATGATCACCCAATGACGGTCCGGTTGATTTCTGTCCATGGCGCACAGCTTGATTTTAATCGGACATCCGCTTCGTTTTGAACCTCGCATTGGGCGTGCACGTACAGCGTCGGTCAGCTGTCCAGTGTTTTTTGGTCTCCCAGTGATGAAGGACGGCTTCGGCGATTTCAAAGCTGGGGTAGATACACTCCGGCGGAGCCGGGATTCGGCTCGAGGCTTGAACAGCGGGTGACTCAGAGCGGATAGTAGATGGCGAGACTTGCATGGCTGTCTTTCAAAAAGGTAGGAGTGAGAAGAAGCGTCAGGGGTTGAGGCGGGTGAGCGGGCCAGCGGTCGGGAGAAGGTTGCGAAATGACACTGACTGTTTGATCCTTCGAAGGAATGAAGAAAAGCATCCAAATTTATCATTAACGTTGCCCAGAACCTTAGGGAAAGTATCATGCACTTCATACTATCTTATCTTTATGTTTATATTTGTTTTTTTCTTCTTGTCGAGCCAAAAACAAAATTATGCTCGTTAGTTTCTCCCACAATACACAACGAATTTGTCCTAGCAAACGCACGGTAGGACAAAAAAAATATATTGGGATTCGTTAGGGGTGCTTTTGGAGTCGAAAATGCGTCATGTCCTTTATAAAAAATCAAACACTACTATCAGTTGCAAATTATAGCGATCGTCGTGCAAACAGCATACTCAAATCTCTTTTTTGTCCTATCTGGTAGGTCAAAACTGGTATTGGCAATGTTATTAGATACGCTTTTGAAAAAGCCCTAGCGTCCTCGTGGACTGAGAAGGACACCAGATCGGCCACAGTTCACATTGTTGTGCACAGAAATCAAAAAGACTGAATGTAGTTATTGTAGAATGAAATTGATATCCGCTTTACTAATCCGACCGGAGTGAAGCCAGCAGTCCTCTATCGTCCTCGAGGATAAATCCCGCCATGCATCTGCACTCCATTGCACTCCTCTCTGCATTCCTACTTTATATGGATTATCGTTAGTGCCATCATCCATCTGCTCCAAAGCAAAGTTCATCTTCGAATTCAGGATGGCGCGCTTAACACAGTAAGTTATGCCTTGATCAAGTGGTTGGAGCTCCGAGGTAGTATTGGGAGGCAGTTTCTCAACACGGACATTAGTTAGTATAAAACCCGTGTCACAGTGCGAAGACGCGTTATCGACAAGCAATAGATATTGCCTTTCTTGAGTACGCATCGCGTTTTCCAGCTCTTGCAGCCATGCCTGGTAAATTTCTGTTGTCATCCACGCCTTCTTGGCAGACTTGTATGCAACATCGCTGAGCTTGTGCTCGAGCTGACGAGGCCTTCCCAACAAAGAGAAGCGAACGTTTGTCGCTGCCAGTTGCTTTGCGGCACAACGCGAGCGTAATGCGAAGTTATCCTGTTTTAATGAAGGTGCTTGATTAAGGCAGAGAGATCCACGGGGCACCTTGTTGGAGTAGATGCCCGTTTCGTCCATGTTATACACGTCCTTGCTTGCGTACTGATCGACAACGCGCCGTAGCCGTTGAAAGTCCGTGGCTACCTCCTCCAGATCTATAGCACCCGATTCTCCATAGGCACGCCTCCACCGGATGCCATACCAAGCTTAGGGGCTCCGCAACCATGACGACCCATACTGAGGCTGTGAAGCTACTGGGATCTGAAGCCGGCGCGCAAATTTTCGAGCCTGAGCTATTATCATCCGGATAGGGATAGGAATGTTTTCATATTCAGTGACAAACTCCACTAGAGACTGGTCGAAGTGTAGCTGGTAGGGAGGCCACCGTTTCTTGCGGCTCAACCGTGAGATCACTTTTTTGCTTTGAGGGTTTCTAAAACAGGTTGAGCTGTAGACGTGCCCATGAGGCAAGCTCGTTGTAGGTGGCGTCAGGAAACTCGCGCGGACGTTTGCAGATGTGTAGCTCCTGCGACTTCTCAAGCGCACTCGCTTCTGGAAGTCGCGCTGTCTGGTTGGCGCAGCCCGCATGCGAGTTGAGTCGGTAGGAGCGAGAAAGTAGTGAATTGAACAGTGAAGGCATCAAGGAACGCAATCACAGAACACATCTTAGCCCCAGTCAGGCCAGACGCAGGACAAATTAAAGACCAAACGTTTGTTGGACTCTTGGTAAACGCGAGATTTTTTGCCATCATCACAAAGGTATATATTTCTTCTATGTGCCTCTGGACCCCTATTTACCATGATATTTATATACATGGACGACGTTCTTTATTAAATCAAATGAGTGTATTGTGGCTTTCATCGATTTTGCCATCCTATCTCGAAGGGCGATTAAAATAACCGGGTCCGATTTATCTATATCAGATTTAGGAACTTAAGGGTCATTCCGAGTTGATCACACCTCAATGCCTAAGGACGAGTTACCATTACATATTTACATACAGCTTTGCTATTGCCAAATGAAACGCATGTATGATCACTTACGGCCGCTAGATTTTATCATGGTAAGTCAAATGATTGTTTGGGGACGCCCTCAGATATGTATTTTGGGTGGTCAGTTTTGCCGAAGTAAACCGGCAATTATGACCTGAGCCTCACAACTCTGAGCATCCAGCGTCAAATCTGGCCCGAGATAGCTAGCTTCCCTCAACCCTACTTGCTATATTGGAGGAGTTCAGCAACTCGGGTCCGATATATCGGATCTCCGACCACCCGTCGTGCCAAAATGGACGAAACCACAATACATGCAAATCTATTCATTGCAGCAAAATCTGTCTGATTGTTGGTTGAAGAAGAGGTGGTCAATACAGCAAATTATTTTTATTACCCTGTGCGTTGAGTGCACCCGCTGCACTACCAGGAAAATTCTCGGGTAAAATTATCTTATTATACTATAATAAACGATAATTAATAAAACACTCAACCACTTACCGACCAACTAACTAACCCACTCACTCAGTCACTCACCCCTCCTCACTTACTCACTCACTCAATCAGTCTGTCAGCCACTCAGTCACTCACAACGACACCCCGACACGTACTCAATCAGTTAGTCACTCACTCACTCACGCATTCATTTGCCTCCACCACCATGTATCTCGTTCGGGAAAATATGACGTTATAGCGTATAATAAGAAATAATGCACATTACTATAATTACAGTATAGAGTGTGGTAAAAACAAAATGCACATGGGAGCAAAATTGACGACGGGGCTTCTGTGCTAACTGCACTGTGCAAGCGTTGCTAAGCCCTCGCCTAAGAGCGTTTATACTAGTGGTGAGTAAAAAGCTAAAGTTTCAGTCCGATTTTCTTAAGCGAGCTGATTTTTTTGTACAAGTTGCGCAGGGGGGCACGAGTAAAGCACTGAGCAAACGCTCACCAGCCACTCTAAAAGCCTCTTCAAAACCCTCAGCTCCCATTGCCACCGCGTCGGGAACGACTCCAGCTATAATATCGCCTCCGCCAACGCTGCCTCGCTTCAGCCCTGCGGACGGGTGATGGACTGTGGTCGGGCACGTGTTGGATGACTGTCCAACATTTTTGAATATTGACTAGTCTATTTTCGAGCTAAAGCCTCTTTACAGGGCGGGTTGAGCCGAAAAAAAGTTGGACAGCACTAAATTTACAATGTATCTGTATGTTTCGAGTGTAAAGCAAAAGAGTAGCGATGAGAAATCATGGCCACATTCACTTGACGGGAAAATAGTACAAGTGGATGCACTGTGCATTATTTAACAGTACATGCTTACAAACACTTAATATCTGTGAAGTTGCCTAAAAGAAAGGTACTTTTGCCAGCAATTCTACATTGGATAAGGTACGACAAATGTTGCGGACTACAATGGACTACCTCCCTGTTCTCCTTATTATTATACGCACCGTAAAGAGCAAGCTTGTGATGGTCAAGAGTTTTGATTATCTTGCGCAAACAGTACAGGTCCTCGATTCTGAGCGTAGCATGCCGAAAATCAGGTCATCTCTTCCTTACCATAATGCTGGGCATGCCATTGGCGCGAAAGATCGAAAAAATCCAGTTGCTGCTTAATGATCCAAACCACCAGAAGGCCAAACCAGTCCAATACATAACAATAAGAAAATAAAACTGCAAATACCACCCCAACCAATTGTTGGTAGCTTGAGATTAGATGGAAATTCCGATAGACTCATTGGGTGAGTCACTTGGATTGGAAGTACAGTTTTTGAGTTTGCATTTACGGTCTTATCTCCAACCAGCTGCACGTCATCGTTGAGCTCCTCCATTCTTTTGTGTACGTACGTAAGGTAATCTTTTGTGTATGATTTTGCTCTGCGTCGCTTCAGTACCGAATCGCCTATGTCAAGGCATACATACATTTTCAGCCAATCATAAGTCTACGTTTGCTTAACGTACAATATTTCTGTCCACTAGGTAGCGTGTTGCTGGTTTCTACACGTTTGATTGGTTGTATGCCTTGACATAGGGAATGTGGTACCTACTCATACAAGTACGATCCCAACAACGTCCAACAAATTCTTACATGTTAATACACGAGCGAGCCACTCACACAGAATTTGTAGGTCTGCCTCAGCTGTACTGGTATAACTTAAAACTATCAGCCAATCAGAAGTCCGGAAATGGGTAACATGACAGATAGACGGACATCCACTTTGTTGTTTGAGATATATTGTAAAACAATTTTGGCGAGCGTACCGAGAATTTTTATAGTGCATACCTCGTTGCATTAGCAGTAAATGTGTTCGGGTGGCTGTTCGCTGCATGATCGGCGTCCGATACATCTTCATTGGGTTCTTGGGGAGGGACACACGAGCTGAACGCCCCACTTGCGAATAGGTTGTGATTTGGAAGGCCTGGAACGCCTCGAAGCTCGACCATATCTACTGTCACGGGGAGCTCGGATGAGCCACTGATGCGCGCCGCTATCGTATGGTATGTAGGCTCTTCGTCGACCTCTTCCAACACTAACATAGCGTCAATATGCTGAGCTTGAGCAAATGTGGCCGTGTCTAGAACGCTAAGTTCGCTGTCTTCGGGTTGAGGCACATGCGATAGGGACCAGTGAGTGTGTGCAATCTCTCCAACTTGGCCGCTACGCCAGAAATGTATCGATTGACCGGGCCGCTTCCTGGATTTGCGACGCTGTCGCACGACGTGTGCCAGTTAGATTTCTACTCTTCTTCGCGGCAAATACAAACACTTCAACAACAAAAGGCCCCGCGCTTTGGAAGCGCCTTTGGTGCTTTGGTGGTTGGCGTTTGCGGCTGACATCATCGTCGTGAAGTTACGCTCTGATAGCGGGACAAAGTCGCGCTGGCGTGATGCCTGGCCAGGTTTGATGTAAACGTTAGTGTCAGGTCGCACCGTTTTAGACTTGTATCGCCGCAAATTGTCAGCTACACGAGTTTCTATTTCTGCTGAACGCATTAAAACCTTGCCCTTCTTGTAAAGTAAATGTTGCGTTCTCCACGTCAACAATGGTTCTGCTGGTCTTGGATACATCTTCAATCTTGACGTGGACGCGGACTGGGGTCGGCATAGTGCACTTGAGTCGTCGAATGCCGATGTGAAAGTGGGCATTCTCCCAGTCTCCTGTCTAAATCTAACACGGCTCCCTAAATCGATCAGATGATGAGAGTATACATAGCAGCTAGGTGCAGCTATTCTGGGACATCCACACACAGCTGATTTTGCTCGGATTGCTAAATCCATGTATAAATCGATCGATTAAGATGTCGAATTAGGCATTGCAACCGGTTACTACAATAAATAACAATGCGTTCGCAAGTCAACTAAAGGCCTGTTCGGATGCACCTCAATAATACATCACGATTCCCCGTCTAATGCCATTTTTGGCTTGCAGATCACAAATCACGTTTTGTGCGTTTGGCACCCAGATTATACAATCGCAAACGGCACAAAAATACAAAATCTTGGATAGTGATGTTTTGGGATCCAAACAGGTCCGATAAAATCAAATCACGAATGTTTTGGCACCGATGAAGGAAGACCGAGGCGTCTCAGCTAGATCCTGCCGGCGAGGTTCCCGCGCTAGCCTCCTACTACTACGGGGCCTCCTACTGCTGTAAAGAAGACTGCAGCACGACTGAGCTGGCCGGAGGTGCCTTGGTCCGGAAGAAGAAAATCTTCGTACGGTACATATAAGTATCGTGTGACTGATGCAGTATCGATACTCCAGGTGGGGCAGGCACCGCCGCCACCTTGGGCTCCTGTCAGGGTGGAAAACAGTTGGCGATGTTCCTCTATTTACTTTTCCAATAATGTATGCACCTGAAGCGCTTCACGGCAGGAGGGAAACCTTGCACAAGACCTTGCATGCGCAGTCTATTATAACTCCTTTTACCAACAGTGATGCCTAAACTTACTTACTGTACGTGAACGCACTCACCACAGACACCTACCGATAAGTGCAAGTGAAGACAGGGGCTCTCAACTAAAGGGTTTTGGTCCCACACGGGAGGCAACTCATATTAGATCATGCGCTAGACATTATTAGTGCACACACATATGAAAAGAAGTTCCCTTTGTTAGCAGCAGCGTTTCTGCAAGGCTTAAACTATGAATATATACGAGTCTATCTACATTTACCTAGCAGAAGCCGGTATATGTCGCTGTGAACACCATCACCCCCTCTCATTGGTCATGCAAGGTAGGCATACACTGGACACAACCACACAACACACTAAGCCATATGTCTATTAAGCGGTAGTAACAGAATAAAATAAGACGTGATGCTAAGTAACATGTATTGGCAAACCAAACGCCCTAATTGTCGTTTTTGATACAAGGATAAACGATTGGTGTAAGTTGAAGCTGCTCTGCCCTGGACACCTTTGTTCAGAATACTTTGTTAAATACGTTATTATCTACTGGCGGTTATAAAATCAGCGTAGTGTAGTGGTTATCACGTCTGCTTTACACGCAGAAGGTCGCCGGTTCGAACCCGGCCGTTGATACGTTTGCCTGCTTTTGTCTGTTGACCCAAAAAGGAGATCGAGTAAATCACTCCAACGGTAAGTCCTGTCCTGAGGCTTAACCTTGATTCCCCAGGCCAATTTCATACCGGTATGATAAACGAGTTCCTACTCGTACGATCATAGAATATATATTTATATAGGAGTTTGTAAGGAGTAACAGCTGATCTGCGTAAAAAGATCAGGAGGAAATCTTCACCATCCTACAGACCAAACAACCGCCTAATGTTCTTGGTCGTTTAACTTCTCAATATCTAACCAGCATATTCGCCATCATACATGCCGTTGTTTGCGTCAAAAACTAAGTATGTAGTTGTTTGGTGTTTCACGACCGAGTTTGGATCGCTAGATCATTGTGAAAGAACGGTAATCTATTTTTGAAGTGATCATACTCGTAGGTTGGAAAGCATACGCGTATTTTCAATGGGGGATAAAGATTAAAGGGTGTCTTTGGAACTCCAGCTTTTACAATAGGGCTCCAAGGGCCTGAACGTTAAGTCTTCGGATCTGAGAACCAGGTTTTATCTTAACGCTTTGTCCAATCGAATATTTAAGAAAACCGTCTCAAAAAATATTGTTAAATTGAAAGGCTCAATAAGGTATGTATACCACACAACCCATTAAAAATCTAGTCTTAACATAAGACTCCAGACGTATCCGATAGACCGCCCTGAAATTAAAACCGGCAATAGGACCTACCGCTGGAATCGTAAAACTTTTGCCCAGGTCCTAACATGCTACTTTTTCGATATAACCGTCTTTGAGCCTTGCCGTTGGAGATGCTCTTAGGGCATCTCCACCGGAAATGCATTAAACTAACACGTATTGTGTTTTTCAATGCTTTTGTCCTTTTCACTTGGCTGGATCCTCGATTTATAATAATTTGAGGTCGTTCTATTAAATCGAGGTCTATAAAAAGTGCAAATCGATCTAGTTGGACTGACCGATAAATCGAGCTACGATAGCCAAATCGACCGCTCGGGGTCGATTTCCCGATAAATCCACATCGATATTCTCTATATCGACCCTTTTTGCCGTTTTGAAAAAGTAATTCGATCGTATATATATAATTCGATGTCTGCTTTTCCACATCTCATTTTATGCCTTGTTTTATGCCCCGACAATGCTCGATCTAAGCCATAAAACGGAGGAACATTTGTAACGGGGTTGCACACAAGTGGCTACGTGTAGCCACTTGGTTACATGGAGGGTTCTCGAACGTTGGTGTAAGACACACCAATGGTTACTCTTTGCAGACCGCTGGTCTGTATGCATTTAGGCTTCCTATTGGTAGATAAGCATTTCTCTCTACCAATTAGATTAGCCGGGTTCTGACAGTCATCGGATGGCAGAATACCTTTCATATAGGATATCATTTTTAGGAGGAAACCCAGTCCAGACATAAATCATAAATAACAGTTCTCATTTTAACCCAAAACGGCTTTTAGCTTTTCTTATTTTAGTAAATCTATACTTTCGGACGAAAGTATAGTTAACCTAAGTTTAAGCAAACTACGCTTCCTCGTACACGTGCGCTAACGTGTAAGCCGAAGTAGTGGGCACAGAGTTGGCCCATTACAGTGAGGCGAGGCGCTGTATTATCGGAGTAAGTAGGGTGCTTATGGCGTGTGCATGTTGGATAGAGAGGGTTTAGTGCGTGTATAAGTATCGGTATGAAGGGAAGTGGGGTTCCTTTAGCGAACATTGTTAGACGCGAGTGCGCTTTATATTGACATTGACGGCTAAGCACACGCAAAAGCGGCGCTTGGTATTGCATTCATTGAATTAGCGAACATGTCCCTTTGATCCTGGAGCAGCATACTGTATTTCATTTATACGTATGAGTCTGTGTTGTGCGGTCTTGTTTTCCGACAGGAGAAACGCCTTGTACGGTTTACTAGCTTTCAGATAGATCGCACTCAATATATCTGCACGAATACGCGTCCAATACTTACACACAATAGCTTGTGCAGGTGCAACGCCTCCGTGAAATCTGCCTTCGCCTCCATTTTCGTGTTTCGACTTTGTCGTTTGTGGAGCTAGAGGAAACAACCTCTCTCGGCTTAATGCAAAAATCATATGGTAAAAACTCTTCATTTAAGTTCAAAAATTACGCATTTAAGTTCGAAAGAATCACATACTGCCACTTTCTCGTGAAATAGTATGTAGCAACATACTCGTCCAATTTTCTAAGGGCGTGTTCGACTTGAAATACCAAAAACAGGTAAGTACGAAATAGCAATTTCAGGTAAAGGAGCTGCGTAGTGCCTATGCCCAAACTGCAAAAAACAGTGGATGCGTTTCAGATCAAGAGGCTGGAACACAAGCCAGTCTCTATCTAGAATACAGTACAAGCCAGGTGATAGACCTGGACGGAGTGATGCCAGCGTGTGAGCGAACAACGTGGGAGACAAGCGCTTCTTTCAGGAGTATTCGGCAGCTCAAAGCAGTGTCTCGAGTCGATGCCTTTTTGCGACGCATCGGCTGTGTGCTCCTATACACTAGTAGTAGTAGTTTGGAAGGAGATGCTACTCCCCTCCCGAGTCCATGCCTGACAAGTTTTCTTGGCGGGCGTTTTCATTTTTGTTTGGTTTGCAAGATGAGCCGAGGTCACTACTGACAGGATGGCAAAATAGCAGGTTGTGAAAAGCACCTCCTCCATGAATTTCAAATACAGTCATTTGCGGACAAAGTAGCTCGTTCGACATTTTGAGTTCGACTTCCATGTTTATGACAAAGTTGCTCTTTTGATGCCCGACCAGCTATTTATGACCTCAAACAGCTATTTTAGCGCCAAGTCGAACATGCCCTAAGCTACTTGAGTGCGGGACATAAGTGCCAACAAGTCGAGTTTTCTAAGTAAAAGTTTTACTTTTTCTAAAGAAACAAAGTCGTGCCCAGCCCGAAGAAGGTCAAAAATTTCCTCTGGTCGGAAATGAGTGCGCGAAACAGACATTTTGACCAATAGCTCCGTATGTTCCGTATCTCGCTATCGAATAGACCATCTGATTGGACTAAACGAAAGCCTAGTGTTTCCTTTTACCATAGCCACCGGTTTTGCGTCAAACGGGCTCCGCTAGCCTCCGTCATTTCGAGCTTAGTACTGCAAGTCTCAAGCCTCGCCTGGAGAGCTACCCGTCACGCCTGCTCTACTTTATCTCTGCCTCTACAAACATGCCCAAGTCCAACCTTACTGATAACGGGCGCAAAGTCGTCATTGACGAGCTTCTCAAGATCAGCAATAACGGAGAACTGCCCCGTGGAGCATATGCTATAGTTGGGGTGTCATTACGGACCGACACCCGACACTGTGAGGTTAATTTGGAAGAGGTATGCCTCTGCAGCTGTAGCTGGTGTCGTGGGTGTCGAGTGGGCCATCCGGATTAAGAAGAACAGTGGTAGGAAGCGTAATAACCGAGACGACGTCCGTGAGAAGCTGAACAGTGTTCCCATCGAAGATAGAGCTGTTGAGAGACGTGTAGCGGCGGTCTCAGGACTTTCCAGTCATCTAATACGACAGGCAGTGAAGG
Source organism: Phytophthora cactorum (assembly GCA_016864655.1). Lineage (NCBI taxonomy): Eukaryota > Oomycota > Peronosporomycetes > Peronosporales > Peronosporaceae > Phytophthora > Phytophthora cactorum. The sequence goes on from NHQK01000008.1 coordinate 1,148,517, forward strand.
AAGGTATGGTAGTGCGCCGAACAACGTTTATCAAGCCGCACTAACGAGCGAGAACAAGATGCGGCGTGTCGAGCACGCGTTGTCGTTCATCGACAGCACTACGTTGCATTTCGAACCTATGCACAATCTAGTGCATGTAGATGAGAAATGGTTCTACGCAGACCGCAATAGACGTTCGTACCTCACTTTTGGCGGCGAAGAACTGTGATGGGCCAACGCTGTACCCACTACTTCGGCTTACACGTTAGCGCACGTGTACGAGGAAGCGTAGTTGCTTAAACTTAGGTTAACTATACTTTCGTCCGAAAGTATAGATTTACTAAAATAAGAAAAGCTAAAAGCCGTTTTGGGTTAAAATGAGAACTGTTATTTATGATTTATGTTTGGACTGGGTTTCCTCCTAAAAATGATATCCTATATGAAAGGTATTCTGCCATCCGATGACTGTCAGAACCCTGCTAATCTAATTGGTAGAAAGAAATGCTTATCTATCAATAGGAAGCCTAAATGCATACAGACCAGCGGTCTGCAAAGAGTAACCATTGGTGTGTCTTACACCAATGTTCGAGAACCCTCCATGTAACCAAGTGGCTACGTGTAGCCACTTGTGTGTCACCCCGTTACCCCCCCCCCCCCCCGTTAATATAAGACGTGCTAGTCCTAACACGTCAATCAAAGAATTGACGAGACCGTCAACTCTCCGGTAAATTCGAGCTCATACCGCAATGAGCTCGCTAGCGAAGACGTCTGCGCAAGAGCCTGCTTCTGCAGACGCTGCTACGTCCGTGCCTACGTCAGCAGTTACCACCACCTCCACGACAGGGAACGGGAAGCAGATTGACCTCGCAGACGATGATGACAAGTGGGCCCATGCCCAGGTGGCTTACGAGATGCTGAAGAACAAGATCGCAGCCGCATCAGTGTTAGACACTTTGAACCAGACCGAACTCCGGTAGTCGTGGTCTATGCGAGCGATTAGGCAATCTCCGCGGCCTTGATGCAAGAGCATGACGGCGTGTATATGCCCGTGAATTTTACCAGCCCCACATTGAAGTCCAATGAGTTGAACTACGGCACAGTCGAGAAAGAAGTCTTGCCTCTGCTTCGTATCTTGGACGTATGCTGTTAGTCACGAGGTCCGTCAACGTATTGACCCGGCACTCGACCTTGGTGTGGCTGATACGAGGGTCCGGCCTGCAAGGTAGATTGGGCAACTGGGCCACTCTTCTGTCGCCGTGGACACTGGAGATCGTCAAGTGTACGTGAGGCGAGAACGAGATCCTGGGTATCATCGCAGCAGGCATCACGCTACGAGAGAGCGTGGACTCGACCTTGACGGCGATTGCTCCGAGGAAGCCGCCACGCCAATCGATCACAGCGATCCCACCTACAGTTGAGCCAAGTTAAGCGTTGTTAGTCATAAGCAATCGGCGGATATGCCGGTGTCAAGCGTTGCGGAAGTGCCTGCAGTGCTGTCGTCTGGAAGTTACCTACGTGGACCGCGGAGTCGAAGTACATGACCGATCTAACCGTGAACGAGGCGGAGTATCCAGACCTGCTGCTAGGCTTCGATCTACTGTCCAGCATGGCAGGTGACACTTGATCATCTGTGGAGACTCCAGCTTGGTAATACGGCAGATTCGGGGTGAGGTAGAGTGCAAGGTCCAGGCCTTTCACCACTCCGGCAACGAGCGCTTGATCGGCTGAGATCTTGACCGACGCACGGACTGCTGCACGTCAAGAGAGAGTGGAACCAGAGTGTCGATCGATTAGCCAGCACCGCGTTGCAACAGCTGAAGGGAACAACTACTACCTCGGGAGCAGGTTGGGAGGATGTGATCCCTCTCAATCGGCTGTCGAAACTTCTTCTGCTGAAGGAGGAAGAGCCGATCGCCCGCGTGGCTGCGGTGACCAGGTCGCGGACTCGCCAGGGAGACCCTCCGGAAGTGCTGCTGTCCGACGTGGTACAGCGAATGAGAGCCGAGTATATACTACAAGCTCAGGACGAGGAAAAGTAGATTGCGGACCTCAAAGCGTACATGTCAGGTGAACTGGGTAAGCTGGATGCAGACGAGGCACGATTGTGTGGCAAGATCGCAGACGAGTACGAAGTCGACGAGAGCGGGCTGCTCCTCTACTGTCCGTGTGTGAAGAAGACCGACGGCGAACGAGATCTGGTGGCGAAGCTCGTTGTGCCCGAGCAGCAAGATGTACTACATCATTATCACGCGAGTTTAGAGGGAGGACACCAACAGATCGGGAGAATGTACCAGCTGATTAGGTCGCACTTCCACTGGTGTGGCCTACCAAGAGTGTGCCACAGTATGCGGGACAATGTACGGATTGTGAGTCTGGGAAAGGGCGTCCGGGCTGGTAAAACCTGTCGGGGTTTTCGAGCAATTTGGGTTGTGGGTTTGTTGTGGTTTAAACCAATTAAACCTAGTTTTTATCTGCAACCTTAAAGTTTGATTTTTCCTTGGCTATCATCACAGCCGATATCGCTTGCGGTTTAGGTTTGGCTTCATATAAAATAGCTTCTCGATGCGTTTGGCGCTCAATACACTTCTGAGCTTGCAATGAAGGAACGCGCGTCGAGAATGTACACGCTCGGCTGCTATATTTGAAATCAATAAGCAGAAATGCTTGCAGCTAAACCCGCGAAGAGGTGGGCAGTGAGAACCCTTTATTCAGAACCATTTTGACTGTTTAAACTTAAGGCGGAACGGTTAGCACACAAAATAACCGAGTTAGACTGTTAGATGATATTTAATCGTTTATGTCACTCATAGATCCTCAAAAGCCGAGTATTATCCAATCCAGTTTCTCCAAATGCTGATGAATATTTGTTGGTGCTTGGAGCAGTGACTGTAGCTCGCTGACGATCGCTAGTAAAGGCTACTACTACTAGTAGTTGGACGTCTCCCCATTATCTCGCATAAAGCCTTAGGAATGTGGTATAGTTTTAGTGGCTTCAGCTGCGTAGCGATTTATCTCACGCCCGCCCTTTCTTCCAAGAGTAAAACATGCTGGCGCAATTTGGGGGTTGACCGGGTTTTCTATAAAACCTATTTTAAAACTTAATAATAAAAACTGTCATGCCAGCCCTGGCGTCCGACGTTTCAAGGAGAGTTGCCGAGTAACAAACATACAGGCGACGAGGAATTAACCTATTCAAGTAGGTTCAGCCCTATTTGTCGCAACGCAAGTAGATATTTGTTTCTACTTATAAGTAGATTGAGCCATAATCTACTTGGATTAAATTAGATGTGAGATGATTTACGACTCGTAAAATAATGTTGCAAATATGTTTTTGTCGTTAAATAATATAATCGTACGACTCGCGAGATTTTACGCCTTGTTTATAAAGAAATTGAAACCAAAGTTGCACAGCTCGAAAACTATAAGGATGTGAGGCAGAGTACATGAAATTGACTCGGCAGCAGAGGCAGAGATTTCAAAACTGGTTTAGTCATAATTAGAATCGCGTTTACGAAACCACTATGGTCAAGCATCGCTTTGAAACCAACGGCGTGCCAACCAATGCGGGCAGTGTTTCCAGATCATTCTGCAATTTGCACTGCCACCAACAAACCCTCAAGCCCCCCCCCCCCCTCCCGCGTTTCTACCGACTTATACAGCCACGATGAGTGATTTATCGATTTCCACCAGCTTTGTCGAGAGTGCGAGCATCGACGAACTCCGAGAGATGGGACTTCTTCGACAAGATATTGAGCCGCTAATGGAACCGCAGTCACCGCTCACCTACGGTGTGGCCTCGTATCATGGTCGAAACGTATCGAATGTCATTTTCGAGACGAGGTCCGCTCTTCAACAGCGTTGTCGGGATTTTGCTCGACGTCAAGGCTTCTCTCTTCGAGTTGCAAGTAACAGTTGGCGTAAGGCCGCTAATGAAGGGAATGCGAAGTACGTCTGCAAGCGATTGAACGGACAACAGCCTCTGGTTGTAGGGAACGTCGAGCAATGCCCATTCTACATTGCCGTATACGAACTACGAGATCAATGGAAGATAACGCAGATGAATCTTGCGCACAACCACCATCTGCATGCCGGGTTTCAAGAGGACACGTTCGTGGAGGGTGGTTTGGCCGACGATACCACACGTTGACGTCAGCGCGACGTCCCGTACGGAATGATGCGCGGTGTCTTAGAGCGAGAGATGCGTACAGCGTACAGCGGCAAGTGGGGAACTGTAACTGGAAAAGCTATATTGGATTTTCTTAAATCCAACCGAATCACTACCAACCCACAGACGGCATCTAAGCTCAAAAAGGATCTTCTCGAATCGTTACGTGAAGACGTCATCGAAAGCTACCAGAACTGGAAGCATACCTACGTATGTGCATGTAGAACAACATCAAATCTAGTTTCGACTTTGAGAAGCGCGACGACGGCGTTTTCAAGCGAGCTTGCTTTTCTCCTGGCGCTTGTCTGCAAGCTATGCAACACTGTAAACATATCATTGGACTGGACGGAACCCACCTGAAAGGTGACATGAACAAGCGCGGGGTGTTCTTTCTGGCGACTACCAAAGATCTCCATGGCCATATTATAGTCTTCGGTCCTGCTCTCTTGAAACAGGAAGACTATGCAAACTGGAGCTGGTTCTTGACGAACATGAAGCGAGCTGTGGCTGCTATTGGTCAAGTATGAAAGCCAACGTTCGTACCGTCAGAAAGGTTAATTGCTTCTGTTTTTGAGTTGTACCCCGAGACCGGTCATAGATTCTGCGTCCGCCACATTATATCGAACGCAGAGAAGAAAGGATCGAAAATTTCACCACCCGAATAAGCTCTAGTGTTTCAGATAGCACGGAGTGAGTGTGAGAATGACTACAAGTTCTACAGCTCGAAGCTGGCGGATACAAGACCTCTAGCTGCAGAGTATTTGAACGGGATCGTGAAGGCCCACTGGGCTACGTATGATTTTAGCGAAGAGTACAACCAGCCTTCGTACGATGAGGCGACCTCCAACCTGTCCGAGGCTGTAAACAACTGGTTGGGCAATGCAGTTCGCTCTTCATATCCCTTGGAGGCCTTCGAACAATACATGATCAAGGTCGTCGAGCTTTTTGCCGAGCGCAGACAAGAAGCAAGTCGAAGCAAGTCTGCTCTGACACAGCGCTCTGTTCCCACACCAGAAGTTGGATCCCGCGATGAAAGCATCACCGGTAGTGCCTCGGACGGAGTACTGGCCTCTCTGTACAAGCAGAAACTTGCCAATTTGATGGCGCTGACTAAAACCCTCCATATTGTCCCGTGCCTCGACGGCCAGTACATGATTCACTTCACAGATATAAGCAAACGTCCATATCACGCCCATGTTTGGCGCACCGTCAATCTCGTCGAGAGAGAGTGCATGTGACGAAGATGGCAGGATGAAGAATTCCCGTGTGTCCATGCGGTGAAGGCGGCAATTCACCACGGCATGCATCTATTTAACGTTGCTCAGTCTCGGAGAAGTCCGCTGCCAAGACGTACTACTATCAATTCGTTCCAATTGTCAGATCGGCAACAATCACTAACGACCCCACCGTACGCATTCCCGAGCTCATAATGTGCGAGGAGGAGCTCGGCACGAGAGGCAAGAAGCCTGGACCCAAACCCAAGCACAAGCGTAGAGCCGCTAGACCAGGATCTGCAGCAGGTGCAACCGTAGCATTGAGGCAGTAGACCCGGTGTAAGAATACACTGAGTGCATCCAGACAATCTATATTCAATCATTAATCACTTATAACGCGGATCAAATGACTTTAAATTTCTTGTATTGGAAAAATCTTTTAGTATATAGTTAATCTACAGTCGTACGATTCTAGTATTGAATACTTCTACAGTCGTACGATTCTAGTTTTACTTCAGCTAGATCGTTCGTTTATGCATTTATAAAAATAGAGGTTTTGGTAAAATTGTACGATGATGCCTAAAAACAGGTATTTATGTGGTAAAGCACGACTAATATTTCCGGGAAGTCCAGATAGAACGAGACAAGCCGACCCCGATCGGTGATTGAGAGTATCAGACCGGCTGATCTGGATGGAAAGAGAGTGACACCAGGCGTGGGACATGCGGAAGTGGCAGCCGCCAGACAGAAAAAGGGTGACTGACGGGTGCACGGCTACCTATCGACGTGCAGTGACGCAGTTGATCGTCAAGAGTCACGACGAACTGAACGGACGACGCCGAGGTCCAGATGTGCGGCACGACGAAGGATACCAGTGGCGGCGAGCGGCGGGACACAGGGATCGGATACCGGGAGCTGTCGGACCGAGATCACCTATCAAGGGACCGCTGGTCGAAGATCGCAGATCACCGAACGAAGAACGAGATCACCGAACGAAGAACGAGATCGCCGAACGCAGAACGAGATCGCCGAACGAAGAACGAGATTGCCGAACGCTGATCGGAGCGGAAAGTTACGGAAGATTTGAAAAATCGATTGGGTATGTAGAAGCGGACATAGGAATGACGCAGGATGCACTCTAGGATGGGAAGAAGGAAGACATAGCGTAAACATCAATCAGAGTTGAATTTGCTTGGAAGTACGCAAGTGATCTTCAGACGCAAGGAAGCGGGGATAACTTTGGCCCCATCAAGTGTTAAGAAAACATAGATAGAAGGAACTAGCTACGTAGTGTAAGATCTGGATATATATAGACCAGACTTACATACACTAGTATTCCCTATCGTTCGCGTTCAAGTTCGCCTGATCTACCAGACTTTTGGTGCTTGTTGTTGATAACATCGACTCTCACGTTCAAAGATCCCACTATTGGAAGCGGCAAGTAACCCGAAAAAAAAAACATTAGGGCAACCCTTAGGCTTCGGATCAAATCCAAGCCGCTATATCGGAGTCGATCAGACACTCCGTTCTAGAACGAATACTCGGGTGCAGAGCGGAGAAGTTCCGCGCTGCTCCACACGTCCCGCGTCTCGCCAGGACGGTCAAGTCTCCACCAGTTGAACACCTTCGGATCCCTGAGAGAGCAGATCCAGCCCGCCGACGGGTACACAAGGTGAGACCAAGTTCAGCTGATCACGGATCATCGGGGGACCCCCTCAGTTAGTCGGTGTCTGGGCGCAGTGTGTGAGTGGCGATCGGCTTCAACCAGATTTTGGCTGATTCCGCTACACCACATTTATATGGTCGTACGCTTTAACTTTATTAAAATTACAGTTTGGTTATAAGCTTTTGAAAGCTTTTTTCGGACTCTGCTAATATTTCATTGTAAAAAATCTACAATCTAAAATGGATATATTTAGGATTTATAGAGCTACCAAATCCAAAAAAGTTGTCTACAAGGCCATCTCCACTCGGCAAATGGGGCAGCACGGCGACTCATTTTCGGTCATGCTGTGTGCTACTAAAGCTGATGTGCAATCCTCACACATTGCGTGGCTGCAGGACCGCAGTATGACAGGATTCACTGGTAAACATTGGCAAATAGCACATGTGCTGTCCTCGTCTTCGCATTCCATGCCGGTAACGTTAATGACCTCAACTTGGCGCAACGTAGCACGACCTGGGTTGGGAGGTTGAAGTGACTGAGTAGCTGGACGTAGCACCTCGACCACGGGTAAAGCCGCCTCAGCAACAAGAACGGCTTGGGTTTCCGGCACAGAAGCCGCCGCCGCGTGCGCAATGAGCCTCATGCCCATATCGTGCAAAGCGTCAAGGTGTACTTTAGCATAGCGACGGTCGTACTCTTTCTGAGCTTGACGGGCAAGAGCGAGGCGGCAAGCTTTTAGTTCCGGATAAGTCCGCTCAAAACAAGCGCGTTGGCCGAGGTGCGCGCGAACACTACTGGCAGCGAGGGTGTGTCCACACAGGGGGCAAATGACTCGTGGCGGCGACATTTTCAAGTTTGCGGATGCGGTATCTACTTACCCTTTGATTGTCTACTATAAAATAATTCCTTGACGTCTTATTAAATTCACTTTAATCTTATCCGAGGCTTGTACTCGTCCTCCAATTTAATCCAAGTAGATTAGGGCTCAATCTACGTATCAGTAGTAACAAATACCTACTTACGTTGCGACAAATAGGGCTGAATCTACTTGAATAGATTAATTCCTCTACAGGCGACGTACTCGATTCAGTATATCGCGATAGGCCATATCCCATCTCTGCCGCGATCTCACAAAGGGAACACGAAGCTACTCCTATGGGTCGACTTATTCACCGGGTATGTGGTGGCCAAAGCTAGTCGAGGACCGCGCAGACGATCGCTGAAAATTACGATGAGTGCGTCTTCCACCGGTTCGGGGCGAGCGAAGCCATCTGACACGGCCGAGAGCTGGGCTTCATGTCTGATTTTTTCGGGCATTCAACCGCATCGTGGGACAAAGACAGCGCGACACTATGGCATACCGCCCGCAGGCCAACGGTACGGTGGAACAGATGGTTCAGCGGCTGACGAGAGCATTGAAGATGTACGTCGCAGACATGAATCAGAAGGACTGGGACGAGTACGCGAACCGTTTGACGTTCGCACTCAACATGGCTCACGATCGCACTCGAGGTGACACCCCGTTCTATTTGGCCCATGGTTGGGACGCCCGATCTACACTGAAGGCGTCATTACCGCTGGGTAGTACTCGGCGTCGAGACTGTGAACCGCGGCAGTGGAGATACATCATCCAGAGGCAGTACCGACAGGCACGGGAGCAGGTCAACGAGGCGCTACGTGCAGCAATCGAAGAGCGGGTAGAGAAGGTGTGCATCCACGCGATATCAAGGCAGAAGATCAAGTTTGGTTGTATTTGGACCGCGTCAAGGAAGGCTACGCTAGGAAGCTAGCACACATGTGGCATGGGCCATTTAGGGTGGCGGAGAAGATAGATCGACACCCCGTACGACTGGAAACCGCGGGCACTGAGTATCGGTTTTTCGCGACTGTCCATGTATCGAAGCCCAGGCTTGTGAAGACCTACTCGGACTGTCCGACCGCTACGCTGACGAACAATGGAATAGATCGTGTGGAACGAACACATCGTCGAAGTAACTCGGTGCGAAGTCGCGCACCGAGCGCGATAGATGCGTCACGCATCTATTGAAGGTAGCAGAGGCATTCTCCAGTCTCTGCGGCATTACAAGCCACTCCCAAAGCATGCCGCTTGGAGTGCTCACCGCCGTAAGAGCGATGTCGCTCTCACGCATCAGGATCTGATAGAATCCGTCGCGCAGATCAAGAGCACTGTAGACGGTGCTCTTGGCCATCGAATCGATGATCACATCTTTTCGTGGTATCGGCGTCTGCGCCGGTATCGTCGCATCGTTCAGCTTGTTATAAGCATGAACGATGCGCCATTCGCCCTGTGGCTTCTTGACACAGAACGTTGGTGCACTGTGCGGGGACTTCGATTCCCGCACCTGCCCTGCCTGACGACGACTCTCGAAGAAGTCGTCGATCGCCTTCACTTGATCTCGCGGCAGTGGCCACTGCCGCGTCACACAGTACTTCGTGCCCGGCACGAGGTCAATCTCGTGCTGTATTCCCTTGTCCTGCGGAAGCTCCGCAGGAATCTCGTCCGGGAGCACATCCTTGTGCTCTCGCAGAACATCATAGAAGGGACTCGCCTTCAGCGAGTCTCAGCTCTGCCCGTCGAAGCGCTCTTTCTTCGTCTTCGCACTGAGAGTGTCCTCACTCTCAGTGGTACTCGCAGCGTGGAGTTGCCTCAACTCCTCCGCTTCGCTCTTCATCCTTTCGAGATCCGAAAGGATGCATATCTGTTCGATGCGTCCATCGTACAGGTCCTTCGCGAAGCGCATCCAGCTCATGGCTGGAAGCGACGTCAACTCCGACGCACTCGTCGGAGGATTCTCCATTTCCATTGACCGGTACTGGAGACCAGTACGGGTCCGTGTCAAGACGTTCAACGTCTCGACACTCGACGTCGTGTCCGATGTCTGCCCGGCAGACATCCCTTGTAGCGTCTCGGTCCCGGACCGAGACTTGCGCAGCTTGTGTTGCTTGCGCTGTCGTTTCTTTTTGTGGAGCCCGGCTCCACTTGTTCCTCGTCCAGGCCCGGCCTTGGACGGGTTTCCGTTGTCGTAACCGTCGGCGGATTCTTTCCGCGGACGCACACAATCAAGACCGGCTTGATTGCATATCGCTTCTTCGTGCAGCCCGGCTGCACGCGAGCACGCAAGCTTTTCCGGTGTTGGACGTTTGCAACCGCCAACACTGCTTGCCGCGTCATCAACTCCCGGAGTTGATGCGCTTTTGACACCTCGACGCCTTGCGGCGGAGCCTTCCGTGTCAACTCCCGGAGCTGACACGCCGACTTTACAGCAACTGCTTGTAGCTGAAGTCTCTTCCATACCTAATCGATCAACTCCCAGAGTTGATACGCACATTGAAGTAGGAACGCATCTCAAATCTGATTTCTGATTTGAGACTGATTCAACGACTGCCTCAGTCGTTGTGACTTGTGTGTGGGCACCGGAGGCTGCAACACACGGTGCTGCCTCAACGGTGTGATCGGATGCACCTTGCGGTGCATGCGCGACACTGACAGGGCCATCGCTCTCTGTCGCGTTGCGTCCGAAGCGTACAAGCGTACGCTTCTCCCAGTTGACCACTGGATCATGCCGTGCAAGCCACGGCATGCCCAACACCAAGTCAAACTTATCGTCGAAGTCTAAGACGATAAGATTCTCCACAAACACCCGGTGTTTGTACGAGAAGCGCACGCGTACGACGCGCTTCTCAGTTCTCACGGTGGCACCCGTTGCCAACCGCACTTCCAACACACTTCGAGGTGTGTCTACATCCTCGAAGTTCAGCTTCGGTAGACTTTGCTGTCGAACAAAGTTGTTCGACGCACCCGAGTCTACCAGAGCACGAAGAGAGTTCTCTCTCTTCGACCTTACTTTCAGGATGACAAGATTTGGCTTGTCATCTTGCTTCTTGCAGTGAGAGTCTCTCTCACTGGGGGCTGCAATCTTCAGTGTCGCGCGTCCGTTGTAGACACGCGTGACTGCACTACCAGTAGGGCGCCCCGCGCCTACTGGTTCCGCGCGTTTTTTGATTGATCGCGGCGATGCCCGGCATCGCCACGTCGGCCCCCGGCTTTGTGCACAGCCGCTGTCCACTCGCGCACATAGTGTCCGGTGTATCCGCATCGGAAACACCGCACGCTACTGTTGTTCCGCTGCTGGTGGCCAGCAGCCGTAGCGTTCGAGAGGTCCATAGGTTCTGGACCTCCCGTTCTCATCACCGGACGTGTCATTCTCGGCACGTTCACATGCAATTTAGCCTGCCGCAGGCTAAATTCCTCTTGCATGGCAAGGGTGATCGCAGCTTCGAGAGTACTTGGGTACTCTCGGAAGAGGTAGGTCTTGACGGGTCCATCCCTCAAGCCCTTCATGAACGTGACGACCTTGGTCGCCTCGTCCATCGGGTTGGTCACGATGTTCGAGACCAAGTACCGCGCACGTTGGGCGTAAGCATGAACGTCATGCTTACCTTGCTGCAGGTCGAGGAACTCAGCCCTCGACCGGAACTCGTTCTTAGGAGGCTCAAACGCTTGTCTGAGCTCCTCCTTGAACTCCGCGTACGTGCCGAAGCACGTAGCGTCCGTGAGCCGGCGTCCATACGCCCAGCTCCTCGCTCGTCCGCCAAGACATGACATGGCGAATGCAACTTTCGACGGATCGTCGAAGATGCGTCGAGCTGCAATGGCAGTGTCGACCTCGACAAGCCATCGGAGAAGAGGTTCCCCCTCTTTTCCCACATAGTTGCTCACGTGCAGTTTCAATGACTGCACGCGCGGTGTCGTCCCGGACGACGCCGTCGTAGTCGTAGCGGCAGCAGCATCTCGCTGCTCCTTGACTATGAAGCTCAGAGCAACACCGTGTTGCTCTGTCGGTGACAACGTCCATAGCATCGTCGCTACGGCCGCCTCCCCAATGACTGTTGTCAGTCTTTGGAGAGCCTCCCACTCTGGATTCGACAGGTGGGGGCAGTTTGCACGCGCAATGTGCGTTGCAGACTCGTTCGGGCTACGCATGGACGGATTACCGTCCATGGGTTGGTTTTCGGCCCCATGTTCGTATTCCATACGAACAAGTCAGATAGTCGGTCGTTGGACGGACTACAAAGTGCTACCAGGTGTAATGGGTCAACTCTGTGCCCACTACTTCGGCTTACACGTTAGCGCACGTGTACGAGGAAGCGTAGTTTGATTAAACTTAGGTTAACTATACTTTCGTCCGAAAGTATAGATTTACTAAAATAAGAAAAGCTAAAAGCCGTTTTGGGTTAAAATGAGAACTGTTATTTATGATTTATGTCTGGACTGGGTTTCCTCCTAAAAATGATATCCTATATGAAAGGTATTCTGCCATCCGATGACTGTCAGAACCCGGCTAATCTAATTGGTAGAGAGAAATGCTTATCTACCAATAGGAAGCCTAAATGCATACAGACCAGCGGTCTGCAAAGAGTAACCATTGGTGTGTCTTACACCAACGTTCGAGAACCCTCCATGTAACCAAGTGGCTACACGTAGCCACTTGTGTGCAACCCCGTTACAAATGTTCCTCCGTTTTATGGCTTAGATCGAGCATTGTCGGGGCATAAAACAAGGCATAAAATGAGATGTGGAAAAGCAGACATCGAATTATATATATACGATCGAATTACTTTTTCAAAACGGCAAAAAGGGTCGATATAGAGAATATCGATGTGGATTTATCGGGAAATCGACCCCGAGCGGTCGATTTGGCTATCGTAGCTCGATTTATCGGTCAGTCCAACTAGATCGATTTGCACTTTTTATAGACCTCGATTTAATAGAACGACCTCAAATTATTATAAATCGAGGATCCAGCCAAGTGAAAAGGACAAAAGCATTGAAAAACACAATACGTGTTAGTTTAATGCATTTCCGGTGGAGATGCCCTAAGAGCATCTCCAACGGCAAGGCTCAAAGACGGTTATATCGAAAAAGTAGCATGTTAGGACCTGGGCAAAAGTTTTACGATTCCAGCGGTAGGTCCTATTGCCGGTTTTAATTTCAGGGCGGTCTATCGGATACGTCTGGAGTCTTATGTTAAGACTAGATTTTTAATGGGTTGTGTGGTATACATACCTTATTGAGCCTTTCAATTTAACAATATTTTTTGAGACGGTTTTCTTAAATATTCGATTGGACAAAGCGTTAAGATAAAACCTGGTTCTCAGATCCGAAGACTTAACGTTCAGGCCCTTGGAGCCCTATTGTAAAAGCTGGAGTTCCAAAGACACCCTTTAATCTTTATCCCCCATTGAAAATACGCGTATGCTTTCCAACCTACGAGTATGATCACTTCAAAAATAGATTACCGTTCTTTCACAATGATCTAGCGATCCAAACTCGGTCGTGAAACACCAAACAACTACATACTTAGTTTTTGACGCAAACAACGGCATGTATGATGGCGAATATGCTGGTTAGATATTGAGAAGTTAAACGACCAAGAACATTAGGCGGTTGTTTGGTCTGTAGGATGGTGAAGATTTCCTCCTGATCTTTTTACGCAGATCAGCTGTTACTCCTTACAAACTCCTATATAAATATATATTCTATGATCGTACGAGTAGGAACTCGTTTATCATACCGGTATGAAATTGGCCTGGGGAATCAAGGTTAAGCCTCAGGACAGGACTTACCGTTGGAGTGATTTACTCGATCTCCTTTTTGGGTCAACAGACAAAAGCAGGCAAACGTATCAACGGCCGGGTTCGAACCGGCGACCTTCTGCGTGTAAAGCAGACGTGATAACCACTACACTACGCTGATTTTATAACCGCCAGTAGATAATAACGTATTTAACAAAGTATTCTGAACAAAGGTGTCCAGGGCAGAGCAGCTTCAACTTACACCAATCGTTTATCCTTGTATCAAAAACGACAATTAGGGCGTTTGGTTTGCCAATACATGTTACTTAGCATCACGTCTTATTTTATTCTGTTACTACCGCTTAATAGACATATGGCTTAGTGTGTTGTGTGGTTGTGTCCAGTGTATGCCTACCTTGCATGACCAATGAGAGGGGGTGATGGTGTTCACAGCGACATATACCGGCTTCTGCTAGGTAAATGTAGATAGACTCGTATATATTCATAGTTTAAGCCTTGCAGAAACGCTGCTGCTAACAAAGGGAACTTCTTTTCATATGTGTGTGCACTAATAATGTCTAGCGCATGATCTAATATGAGTTGCCTCCCGTGTGGGACCAAAACCCTTTAGTTGAGAGCCCCCTGTCTTCACTTGCACTTATCGGTAGGTGTCTGTGGTGAGTGCGTTCACGTACAGTAAGTAAGTTTAGGCATCACTGTTGGTAAAAGGAGTTATAATAGACTGCGCATGCAAGGTCTTGTGCAAGGTTTCCCTCCTGCCGTGAAGCGCTTCAGGTGCATACATTATTGGAAAAGTAAATAGAGGAACATCGCCAACTGTTTTCCACCCTGACAGGAGCCCAAGGTGGCGGCGGTGCCTGCCCCACCTGGAGTATCGATACTGCATCAGTCACACGATACTTATATGTACCGTACGAAGATTTTCTTCTTCCGGACCAAGGCACCTCCGGCCAGCTCAGTCGTGCTGCAGTCTTCTTTACAGCAGTAGGAGGCCCCGTAGTAGTAGGAGGCTAGCGCGGGAACCTCGCCGGCAGGATCTAGCTGAGACGCCTCGGTCTTCCTTCATCGGTGCCAAAACATTCGTGATTTGATTTTATCGGACCTGTTTGGATCCCAAAACATCACTATCCAAGATTTTGTATTTTTGTGCCGTTTGCGATTGTATAATCTGGGTGCCAAACGCACAAAACGTGATTTGTGATCTGCAAGCCAAAAATGGCATTAGACGGGGAATCGTGATGTATTATTGAGGTGCATCCGAACAGGCCTTTAGTTGACTTGCGAACGCATTGTTATTTATTGTAGTAACCGGTTGCAATGCCTAATTCGACATCTTAATCGATCGATTTATACATGGATTTAGCAATCCGAGCAAAATCAGCTGTGTGTGGATGTCCCAGAATAGCTGCACCTAGCTGCTATGTATACTCTCATCATCTGATCGATTTAGGGAGCCGTGTTAGATTTAGACAGGAGACTGGGAGAATGCCCACTTTCACATCGGCATTCGACGACTCAAGTGCACTATGCCGACCCCAGTCCGCGTCCACGTCAAGATTGAAGATGTATCCAAGACCAGCAGAACCATTGTTGACGTGGAGAACGCAACATTTACTTTACAAGAAGGGCAAGGTTTTAATGCGTTCAGCAGAAATAGAAACTCGTGTAGCTGACAATTTGCGGCGATACAAGTCTAAAACGGTGCGACCTGACACTAACGTTTACATCAAACCTGGCCAGGCATCACGCCAGCGCGACTTTGTCCCGCTATCAGAGCGTAACTTCACGACGATGATGTCAGCCGCAAACGCCAACCACCAAAGCACCAAAGGCGCTTCCAAAGCGCGGGGCCTTTTGTTGTTGAAGTGTTTGTATTTGCCGCGAAGAAGAGTAGAAATCTAACTGGCACACGTCGTGCGACAGCGTCGCAAATCCAGGAAGCGGCCCGGTCAATCGATACATTTCTGGCGTAGCGGCCAAGTTGGAGAGATTGCACACACTCACTGGTCCCTATCGCATGTGCCTCAACCCGAAGACAGCGAACTTAGCGTTCTAGACACGGCCACATTTGCTCAAGCTCAGCATATTGACGCTATGTTAGTGTTGGAAGAGGTCGACGAAGAGCCTACATACCATACGATAGCGGCGCGCATCAGTGGCTCATCCGAGCTCCCCGTGACAGTAGATATGGTCGAGCTTCGAGGCGTTCCAGGCCTTCCAAATCACAACCTATTCGCAAGTGGGGCGTTCAGCTCGTGTGTCCCTCCCCAAGAACCCAATGAAGATGTATCGGACGCCGATCATGCAGCGAACAGCCACCCGAACACATTTACTGCTAATGCAACGAGGTATGCACTATAAAAATTCTCGGTACGCTCGCCAAAATTGTTTTACAATATATCTCAAACAACAAAGTGGATGTCCGTCTATCTGTCATGTTACCCATTTCCGGACTTCTGATTGGCTGATAGTTTTAAGTTATACCAGTACAGCTGAGGCAGACCTACAAATTCTGTGTGAGTGGCTCGCTCGTGTATTAACATGTAAGAATTTGTTGGACGTTGTTGGGATCGTACTTGTATGAGTAGGTACCACATTCCCTATGTCAAGGCATACAACCAATCAAACGTGTAGAAACCAGCAACACGCTACCTAGTGGACAGAAATATTGTACGTTAAGCAAACGTAGACTTATGATTGGCTGAAAATGTATGTATGCCTTGACATAGGCGATTCGGTACTGAAGCGACGCAGAGCAAAATCATACACAAAAGATTACCTTACGTACGTACACAAAAGAATGGAGGAGCTCAACGATGACGTGCAGCTGGTTGGAGATAAGACCGTAAATGCAAACTCAAAAACTGTACTTCCAATCCAAGTGACTCACCCAATGAGTCTATCGGAATTTCCATCTAATCTCAAGCTACCAACAATTGGTTGGGGTGGTATTTGCAGTTTTATTTTCTTATTGTTATGTATTGGACTGGTTTGGCCTTCTGGTGGTTTGGATCATTAAGCAGCAACTGGATTTTTTCGATCTTTCGCGCCAATGGCATGCCCAGCATTATGGTAAGGAAGAGATGACCTGATTTTCGGCATGCTACGCTCAGAATCGAGGACCTGTACTGTTTGCGCAAGATAATCAAAACTCTTGACCATCACAAGCTTGCTCTTTACGGTGCGTATAATAATAAGGAGAACAGGGAGGTAGTCCATTGTAGTCCGCAACATTTGTCGTACCTTATCCAATGTAGAATTGCTGGCAAAAGTACCTTTCTTTTAGGCAACTTCACAGATATTAAGTGTTTGTAAGCATGTACTGTTAAATAATGCACAGTGCATCCACTTGTACTATTTTCCCGTCAAGTGAATGTGGCCATGATTTCTCATCGCTACTCTTTTGCTTTACACTCGAAACATACAGATACATTGTAAATTTAGTGCTGTCCAACTTTTTTTCGGCTCAACCCGCCCTGTAAAGAGGCTTTAGCTCGAAAATAGACTAGTCAATATTCAAAAATGTTGGACAGTCATCCAACACGTGCCCGACCACAGTCCATCACCCGTCCGCAGGGCTGAAGCGAGGCAGCGTTGGCGGAGGCGATATTATAGCTGGAGTCGTTCCCGACGCGGTGGCAATGGGAGCTGAGGGTTTTGAAGAGGCTTTTAGAGTGGCTGGTGAGCGTTTGCTCAGTGCTTTACTCGTGCCCCCCTGCGCAACTTGTACAAAAAAATCAGCTCGCTTAAGAAAATCGGACTGAAACTTTAGCTTTTTACTCACCACTAGTATAAACGCTCTTAGGCGAGGGCTTAGCAACGCTTGCACAGTGCAGTTAGCACAGAAGCCCCGTCGTCAATTTTGCTCCCATGTGCATTTTGTTTTTACCACACTCTATACTGTAATTATAGTAATGTGCATTATTTCTTATTATACGCTATAACGTCATATTTTCCCGAACGAGATACATGGTGGTGGAGGCAAATGAATGCGTGAGTGAGTGAGTGACTAACTGATTGAGTACGTGTCGGGGTGTCGTTGTGAGTGACTGAGTGGCTGACAGACTGATTGAGTGAGTGAGTAAGTGAGGAGGGGTGAGTGACTGAGTGAGTGGGTTAGTTAGTTGGTCGGTAAGTGGTTGAGTGTTTTATTAATTATCGTTTATTATAGTATAATAAGATAATTTTACCCGAGAATTTTCCTGGTAGTGCAGCGGGTGCACTCAACGCACAGGGTAATAAAAATAATTTGCTGTATTGACCACCTCTTCTTCAACCAACAATCAGACAGATTTTGCTGCAATGAATAGATTTGCATGTATTGTGGTTTCGTCCATTTTGGCACGACGGGTGGTCGGAGATCCGATATATCGGACCCGAGTTGCTGAACTCCTCCAATATAGCAAGTAGGGTTGAGGGAAGCTAGCTATCTCGGGCCAGATTTGACGCTGGATGCTCAGAGTTGTGAGGCTCAGGTCATAATTGCCGGTTTACTTCGGCAAAACTGACCACCCAAAATACATATCTGAGGGCGTCCCCAAACAATCATTTGACTTACCATGATAAAATCTAGCGGCCGTAAGTGATCATACATGCGTTTCATTTGGCAATAGCAAAGCTGTATGTAAATATGTAATGGTAACTCGTCCTTAGGCATTGAGGTGTGATCAACTCGGAATGACCCTTAAGTTCCTAAATCTGATATAGATAAATCGGACCCGGTTATTTTAATCGCCCTTCGAGATAGGATGGCAAAATCGATGAAAGCCACAATACACTCATTTGATTTAATAAAGAACGTCGTCCATGTATATAAATATCATGGTAAATAGGGGTCCAGAGGCACATAGAAGAAATATATACCTTTGTGATGATGGCAAAAAATCTCGCGTTTACCAAGAGTCCAACAAACGTTTGGTCTTTAATTTGTCCTGCGTCTGGCCTGACTGGGGCTAAGATGTGTTCTGTGATTGCGTTCCTTGATGCCTTCACTGTTCAATTCACTACTTTCTCGCTCCTACCGACTCAACTCGCATGCGGGCTGCGCCAACCAGACAGCGCGACTTCCAGAAGCGAGTGCGCTTGAGAAGTCGCAGGAGCTACACATCTGCAAACGTCCGCGCGAGTTTCCTGACGCCACCTACAACGAGCTTGCCTCATGGGCACGTCTACAGCTCAACCTGTTTTAGAAACCCTCAAAGCAAAAAAGTGATCTCACGGTTGAGCCGCAAGAAACGGTGGCCTCCCTACCAGCTACACTTCGACCAGTCTCTAGTGGAGTTTGTCACTGAATATGAAAACATTCCTATCCCTATCCGGATGATAATAGCTCAGGCTCGAAAATTTGCGCGCCGGCTTCAGATCCCAGTAGCTTCACAGCCTCAGTATGGGTCGTCATGGTTGCGGAGCCCCTAAGCTTGGTATGGCATCCGGTGGAGGCGTGCCTATGGAGAATCGGGTGCTATAGATCTGGAGGAGGTAGCCACGGACTTTCAACGGCTACGGCGCGTTGTCGATCAGTACGCAAGCAAGGACGTGTATAACATGGACGAAACGGGCATCTACTCCAACAAGGTGCCCCGTGGATCTCTCTGCCTTAATCAAGCACCTTCATTAAAACAGGATAACTTCGCATTACGCTCGCGTTGTGCCGCAAAGCAACTGGCAGCGACAAACGTTCGCTTCTCTTTGTTGGGAAGGCCTCGTCAGCTCGAGCACAAGCTCAGCGATGTTGCATACAAGTCTGCCAAGAAGGCGTGGATGACAACAGAAATTTACCAGGCATGGCTGCAAGAGCTGGAAAACGCGATGCGTACTCAAGAAAGGCAATATCTATTGCTTGTCGATAACGCGTCTTCGCACTGTGACACGGGTTTTATACTAACTAATGTCCGTGTTGAGAAACTGCCTCCCAATACTACCTCGGAGCTCCAACCACTTGATCAAGGCATAACTTACTGTGTTAAGCGCGCCATCCTGAATTCGAAGATGAACTTTGCTTTGGAGCAGATGGATGATGGCACTAACGATAATCCATATAAAGTAGGAATGCAGAGAGGAGTGCAATGGAGTGCAGATGCATGGCGGGATTTATCCTCGAGGACGATAGAGGACTGCTGGCTTCACTCCGGTCGGATTAGTAAAGCGGATATCAATTTCATTCTACAATAACTACATTCAGTCTTTTTGATTTCTGTGCACAACAATGTGAACTGTGGCCGATCTGGTGTCCTTCTCAGTCCACGAGGACGCTAGGGCTTTTTCAAAAGCGTATCTAATAACATTGCCAATACCAGTTTTGACCTACCAGATAGGACAAAAAAGAGATTTGAGTATGCTGTTTGCACGACGATCGCTATAATTTGCAACTGATAGTAGTGTTTGATTTTTTATAAAGGACATGACGCATTTTCGACTCCAAAAGCACCCCTAACGAATCCCAATATATTTTTTTTGTCCTACCGTGCGTTTGCTAGGACAAATTCGTTGTGTATTGTGGGAGAAACTAACGAGCATAATTTTGTTTTTGGCTCGACAAGAAGAAAAAAACAAATATAAACATAAAGATAAGATAGTATGAAGTGCATGATACTTTCCCTAAGGTTCTGGGCAACGTTAATGATAAATTTGGATGCTTTTCTTCATTCCTTCGAAGGATCAAACAGTCAGTGTCATTTCGCAACCTTCTCCCGACCGCTGGCCCGCTCACCCGCCTCAACCCCTGACGCTTCTTCTCACTCCTACCTTTTTGAAAGACAGCCATGCAAGTCTCGCCATCTACTATCCGCTCTGAGTCACCCGCTGTTCAAGCCTCGAGCCGAATCCCGGCTCCGCCGGAGTGTATCTACCCCAGCTTTGAAATCGCCGAAGCCGTCCTTCATCACTGGGAGACCAAAAAACACTGGACAGCTGACCGACGCTGTACGTGCACGCCCAATGCGAGGTTCAAAACGAAGCGGATGTCCGATTAAAATCAAGCTGTGCGCCATGGACAGAAATCAACCGGACCGTCATTGGGTGATCATTCATCACAAGAAAGGTAGTTATGATCACAACCACCCGCCGTCCCAGGACGTTCGGATTTACGCTGCTCATCGCCGTCGTGCTACTCTAGAAGCTTATGAAGCCCCAGTTGATACCATTCAAACATTTGTACGAGCTCAAACGGGGGCTGGCATCTGTGTAGCCAACATACACGCCTCCATTATCACAACAGACCCCGATTCGATGGTAATTCCCAAGGACCTTTCAAACACAAGGAATGCAGCACGCCAGCAAGATCCCGCCACAAGAACACCAATGGAAGGGTTGTTTGATGAATTGCGCGTCGGAAATTTCTTCTTTAAACACGAATTGGACTCCTTCAGCAACCAACTACGGCGTTTCTTTTGGGCTCATCCAGCAACGACGTCGATATTCGCTGAGCACCCAGACGTCATCATTCTGGATTGTACTTACAAAACGAATCGATTCAATCTCCCACTCCTGAATATCATAGTCATGACTGGAATGAACACAGCTTTGCCTGTAGCGCAGAGTTGGTTTCCCGTGAGCTCGAGGAAGACTTTGTTTGGGTTCTGGTTACGTTCGAAGCATTTATTCGAGAACACGACATCCCTCGTCCAAAGGTCTTCGTCACGGACAGGGATCTTGCGTGTATAAATGCTATCGCCCGTGTGTTTCCGTCCACTCCTTCGTTGATATGTCAGTGGCATATGAATCGAAATGTGCTGGGCAAGACCCGTCAGATCCTCGGTCAAGTCGCAGTCGGTCAACCTGCTCCAGGCCAAGACAAATTCGAGAATTCTTGTGAAACCGACTCCTTCATGTGGTCATACTATGAGGCAGTAAATGCTGACACGGAGGAGGATTTTGAGTCTGCTCGACGTGTGCTCGTGTCGAAGAGTATAGAGATTGCAGCATACTTGAATTGTCACTGGTGGAAATACAAGAAATCGATTGTTCGATGCTGGACTAATGCCTACGCACACTTTGGACACCAGACGACATCAGCGGTAGAAGGAATCCATTCGAAGTGTAAGAAGTGGCTTCAGAATTCTCGGGGTGACTGGTAATGGGCCAACTCTGTGCCCACTACTTCGGCTTACACGTTAGCGCACGTGTACGAGGAAGCGTAGTTGCTTAAACTTAGGTTAACTATACTTTCGTCCGAAAGTATAGATTTACTAAAATAAGAAAAGCTAAAAGTCGTTTTGGATTAAAATGAGAACTGTTATTTATGATTTATGTCTGGACTGGGTTTCCTCCTAAAAATGATATCCTATATGAAAGGTATTCTGCCATTCGATGGCTGTCAGAACCCTGCTAATCTAATTGGTAGAAAGAAATGCTTATCTACCAATAGGAAGCCTAAATGCATACAGACCAGTGGTCTGCAAAGTGTAACCATTGGTGTGTCTTACACCAACGTTCGAGAACCCTCCATGTAACCAAGTGGCTACGTGTAGCCACTTGTGTGTAACCCCGTTACACTCACCCTTCGGGTACCTGCTCGTACGAACGTACACTGTGGGGCCATCACCCACCACTCGACAAACCGTGCCTGCTGCCAAGCCAGCAAAACACGAAATGTGGGTGACTGAGAGCGAGCAACCTATTATAAAGTTATAGAGATTAACGATGGGTCACATACTGGTCACATACGCGTACTTTCTCGTGACATAGTATGTGGACGAGCCTGGAGAACCAGTGACAGTTCTATGAACAGTACACAAAGATTGGGAAATCAACACGATGAAAGTCATACACATAGTAGGCGGGATTATTCAATACAGACCAGTGAATCGTCCACAAAAGACAGGAACATAGCATTACAAGCAGGATTCTACCACAAACGCATAATAGCCAATCACAACTGCAAAAAAAAATTCAACGACCAATAACATTCAAGGACACGAAGCCATCCATGTGCTCGACGAGCAGCACTTTTACAGTGAGACCAGTAGAAGAGAAGACCTCAGCAGCGCTGTGGCCCCGAAGTGCGCATCTAGAGCTTGGTTGAGCGCTGACGTGAGGCAGCAAGGTACTCCCCCAGTTTCCTTTTTTACATGTGTGCCCACTATCGATTCTAACGCTCAATTTTGATGCTGCAATGTTTTGATGTTCTGTGTCAGACAAACTAAATTCCACGCGTGCTGCAGTGAGCCGTGCTGAATAAGCACGTGTCCGTCGAAGCTGCTAAAGCCGTGATTGACGGGTTGAAAGTCCAAAAGCACCATAACGTCGGCGCCAGCAACATCGTGGGGTGTTCAATCTGTACGGGAGATGATCCGCACACAATGCGATACCGTATTCTAAAGTGCGTGTCTCCAACATGCGCCAAGGCTGGTGAAGATGGCCGCAAGTGCCCCTGGCGAGCCAAAGTTTTAACCTGTCGCCACCGCAGTATCGTCGACATTTTCGAGGTTGGACAGCATATAGCTCAATGTGCGGATCCTCCAAGTGGCAATCTGAGTGAAAAGGATAAAGATGTGGGCCGATCTCTGGCTCAGGTTTTCGTCAAGCCTGTGCGCATTCGGAACAGAATTGCTGATGAAA
This sequence comes from Phytophthora cactorum, assembly GCA_016864655.1. NCBI lineage: Eukaryota > Oomycota > Peronosporomycetes > Peronosporales > Peronosporaceae > Phytophthora > Phytophthora cactorum. The sequence goes on from NHQK01000008.1 coordinate 1,171,717, forward strand.
ATGGAGGTTTGGCTCCTTCGCTGGACAAGTTGCAACATTTTGTTTCTTATTACCGGAAAACTAAAATGAACAACAGCGATGATATGAACGAGCTGGAGAAAATGATCTAGGTCAAAGAATACAATGGAACCGAGGCGGAGGCAGACGCGTTTTCGTTTTCGATCAAAGATCATGCGGACGGCAGGCTGCTGCTAGGAGAAGGAACCGATAGAGATGATGTTTTCGTGGGTTACACAACCAAAGCACTGTTGCGGCGTCTTGACCGTGACCCGGAGACGTTTATCTTCCACATTGATGCGACTTTCAAACTCAGCCAGGTTGACTATAATGAATTTGTGTGCGGCATCTCGGACAAGGCTAGGAATTCCATCTTATAGGATTATTTGCGCTCTCGCAGAGTACAGAGTTTCAGTACTCCACCATGTTTGCTTCTCTGAAGAGCATCTACTTCAAGGTCATGTTGAAGTCTCTGGCACTGCGGTACGTCATGGGAGATGCAGATGGTGCCCAATTCAACGCCGTAATGGAAGCCTTACCGGATAGAAATGTGGAGAATTTGATGTGCTTTTGGCACATGATAACGAAGTTGTACGAGCACGACAATAACGTATCACCTGCCAAGTTAGCCCTTGTTGCCGCGGATGTATACGAAATGCATTATGCCACTTCCGAGTCTCATTTTCACGCTCGCAAATCTATGGCTGTACGCCGTTGGGTCGCGGACTAAGATGTGGCTGAGTTTGGCAGTTATTTTTTATCATCAGTGGTTGACAGGTAGCTTTGCCAAATGGCAATGTTTCCGTACACCGTCAGGATTTGCTACGACTAACAACCCCGTCGAGACATTTAACGCCACCATCAAGAAGGTGTATACGCTCAGAATGCGAATGAAGATGGGCTTGCTACTCTCCCAGCTTGATCGTTGCTGCACTCACGAGAGCTTATTTGGTGCCGTATTCGCGGAACAGGCCCAAATCCATGGCCAAAATACGACGGCGTGCTACTGAGCTGAGGCGGACGAAGCTGATTAAGGAGATGCCTGTACTACCTTGCTCCGATGAGGATCCAACTGAATGTGACTACGTGCTTGTGAGAGTGCGACCTACACCTCGAGCCTACGTGCGGCCTCGAAAGAAAACTGTCGAAGTTATTGAGATATGCGTACAGATAGGCATCAATAATGCCAGAATGAAGCGTGATGGTCAACCGGAAGCTGGATGGGCCGTGAAAGTCCGTGATCGTACGTGCCCTTGTAAGTACTACTTCAAGCATGCCGAGTGCGTGCACTTGTACTTTGCTTTGTACAAGCGCTACGGCTCCGACACCCCGCCTCGTCGTCCACTGTTCAATTAAGGCCAGCGAAAGAGAAAACGAGGCCTTGCCGAGGAAATTGCTGAGCCCAACAGGCAGTACGAGGACGCCCAATTCTCAACGGACCAGCTCTGTCGCTAGTCTGACACTACCGAGCTTCTGTTACTGAGGATACGCGCAACTCAGAGCATTTTATTGCTAAATGACAATATGGATCAGTGTCACATGACAATACAACCTGCAACGCTTCAGTATCAAAGTGTATAAATGCCAAATCGCTATAACGAACGCATTATTCACTACTTCTGCCGTCTTCAGCGCTGCTTGCTTCAGCCCGTAGCCTTTTGAGTCTTGCACAACGCCTGTGCCGATAGTATGAGTTTATTTTCGGGAAGTACTTACCACAGCTATCACATTGAGCACGTTCCTTGTTGTCTGATTCTTTCTCTTCTTCTTCTTCTTCTTCTTCTTCTTCTTCTTCTTCTTCTTCTTCTTCTTCTTCTCCCTGTTCTTCCTCTTGTTCCTCTTCGCTACTATTTTATGTTTTGCATGTCCGGATGTGGTTAGACAAATGGCGTCTCGAGTCACACATGAGAAGACAGTTCTCGCACAGATAACTGGCAAATGCAGCAGCCTCGGTAGTGTCCTCCTTCTGCTCGATGCCTTTGACCAATACATAGCAGTGAAGTCGGATGTTTTCTTCATCAAAATCTGCCCCAGCATGCACCAAATCTCCTCGGAAAACCAAAATCTGCCCCTTGTCCAAGACTAAAACCTTTGTATCATCCATGTCAACGAGACTGCCCAAGCGACGGGGGAAGACTATGAATCGTGTACCAGGCATAAGCGCCACGATCACAGAGGCTTGGATGCAGTTTTTCTTTGACAATGCCTTAGAAGTCTCGAGCGCTGGAAAGTCTTTATGAGGATCCTGCCTCGCACCACCCAGGAGTGACTTGAACGCATTCCAAGACGATGCTTTCACTTCCCACTGGTCCTCAGTATTTTCGATGATGCGCTTAATTATAGCGTGCAGTTTCTTCATTGCATTTTAATCGGAGCTTGAAGTCTGTTAGGGTTTCCTTCCTCGGTGTCATCGTAGACCTCGCCCAATATAGGCTCAAACCCTAGTGGCTTAGCCTCCTCCAGCACGTCACTTAAAGTATCATCAGGAAGATCAATTCTGCCAATAACGTAACCTTCATTCCAGAATTTAGCCCTCTGTGCATTATTCATAGTTACCGTAGCTCAAAGCGTCGGCGACGGTTGCGGAGAGCACGTGCAAGCCTTAGGGTTGCGCGCAAGCGAGGCAGCAAGCTGGAGCACCAGTCGGACGCGGGGAGGGTGTAACGGGGTTACACGCAAGTGGCTACACGTAGCCACTTGGTTACATGGAGGGTCCTCGAACGTTGGTGTAAGACACACCAATGGTTACTCTTTGCAGACCGCTGGTCTGTATGCATTTAGGCTTCCTATTGATAGATAAGCATTTCTTTCTACCAATTAGATTAGCCGGGTTCTGACAGCCATCGGATGGCAGAATACCTTTCATATAGGATATCATTTTTAGGAGGAAACCCAGTCCAGACATAAATCATAAATAACAGTTCTCATTTTAATCCAAAACGGCTTTTAGCTTTTCTTATTTTAGTAAATCTATCTTTCGGACGAAAGTATAGATAACCTAAGTTTAAGCAAACTACGCTTCCTCGTACACGTGCGCTAACGTGTAAGCCGAAGTAGTGGGCACAGAGTTGGCCCATTACAGAGGGTGCTGGCGTGCGTGGTGCCGAGTGTGAGCGTTGCCGAGCGCGGGGAGGCTAAAGTTGGACGCTGGTGCGAGGTGCGGCCCACAGATCGATTCTAGGAATGGCGGTCTGTTGCCACTGACGGCTGGTCAGTGACCAGTGGCGGGGCTGGGCCAGCGACAGGGCTAGGAATGGAGGTCCGCGTGGATGTGCCGGCCTGTCGTGCGCGGCCGAGGCACCTACTGCCGTTGCTCGTGTGGACTCACCGTGACTCTACGTGGATTTTTCCTTCTTCTGTTTTGGATTTTTCATATTTGCACGGCGGGCCTGCCACGCCAAAGAAGCAGCCCTCACAATCTGGGGTTTCAGTTCTCTTATTTCTCACCGAAAATTGTAGAAAATCGCATTCATTTCCCATCTGTCCTCATTTCTCCGCGGGATTCAGAGCGCAGCCTCCACCGCCGCCGCCCCCGCTCTCAGCAGTCAAGTTTATCGGTGTCTTACAGGAGAAGGCGACACTCAAAGTACGCATATTCGTGTCTCCTGCAACTACGTTTGCATTATGTACATGCTCTAATCTTATGCTGCTGGAATACTAGGCACCATTGCTAAGGACACTGTCGTCGAATCGACTACTGAGAGCTGGAAAACGGCGTACAAGCACGCACCTTACAACTCACACAGGTTGTCGAGCTGCAGACCCTCTGAAAGTGAGCTGGTACAGCCTTTCGACCGTCTGTAAGAGTGCTTTGGTTGACAAAGTCGTACTATCTGGCCAGTGCGTGAGTAGCGGGCTGATTGGGTGTGGTTGTATAGAGAGCGTTGCAGCACTACCGGGCCATCGTAGCGTGAATGCAGCAATTGCCTGAAGCGTAATCGTCGCTGTTGTGCGGTGTGGAAATCGAGCCATACGCTTGGATTTAACGGGAGAAGAGGAAGTTGTTGGTCGCGGGACTACAAGCAGGAATTGGCTTTATTTAAGCAGTGTTGGGAATTTGATCAAGCTGTTTGGCATGCTGCCTCAGCGTGTGCGAAGCTGTTGAAGGCCCTCTCAGATGTAATATTCTATGAAGTACTGCTGGAGGATCTTAGCGACGACGACGACAGTGACGTCGTGTTGGGCGCCATGTTAAGCGTAGTAACAATCGTCTTGCAAAACGAGGGAGCACAAGCGACTAGGACGCGTGTACCGGCTTCCTCCGCTTGTTGGAGACAACGTCATGTAAGAGCGACCAATCATATTGCGCCATTACGGCCTCTCTTCAACCTCCGCATATAAGAACCGCTACAATCATATCGATACATATTGACTGGTATCATACCGGTTAAGACCCAGAGCCTAAAGACGAGCGCCATTCATTTGGCGATGCATCCTGCCTCCCACAGAGCTGCCCCGCCAAAGCGGCGAGCGTCCTACACGGCACGAGAGAAGCTAGACGCCGCCAACGCTCTGGAGGCGACGAAAGATGTCGCGTGCGTAATCAAGGAGCGGTATCCTGACTTAAGTGCTAGTGCCTACGAGTCACGCCGTAAGTTAGTGCTCAGATGGCTACGCAACAAGCCGAAGATCGAGATGCAGTGCTCCTTGAAGAACGGATGCAGCAAGAAGAAGAAGGCACGGCCAGCAGGAGTGGGTACAAAGTTGCCTTTAGAAGTTGAGAAGGAGTTGGTTGTGTGGGTAAACGACCTTCGGAAAGATGGTGTACCCATTTCTACCAAAATGCTGGCGCTGCAAGCTCAAGAGCTCGCAACTGAGAATGGTATAGAATCATTCAGTGCGTCGTGGAGGTGGAGGCGTGCCTTTCAAGCACGCCACAAGTTGTCAATGAGAGCGCGGACGCGCACGGGTCAGAAAACAAACTGCGCGAACAGCTACGGGCTCACAATAGTGGAAACAAATTTGCACTCACAGCTCCAGACAGGGTCAAGGGGTCTAAGTGGGTCAGCATGGCATGGGATGAGCTGTCTAGTACGACTATTGCAAATGGCTACAAGAAGGCGTTTGGTCCTCTGCTGGACGACGCTGATATTGCAGCAGCAGATCTGATTGAAAACCTTTCTCGCCATTGTGCCATCGACGCAGACATCGGCGAGGTTGATTCAGATGACGACATAGAGGTGAACGAGAAATAGATGGTTTCATTTTGTGTGTCAATTGTGTGGTTTTTGCTTTCGGTATGGATACCGGTTACCAGAATCGGAATGTCGTTTTTGAGCATTGGTACAGTGTACCGGTACATGGGGTGTCTCCAATAAGCGGAGGAAGCCGGTAGTTAAAAACTAAAAGTCTATGGTAGCTTTACGATCGAAATCGCTTAGGTTCTAAGACGCGATGTCGACGTCAACACAAATTCTGCCAACTGGGGTGGGACGGTGACCTCAATCGCTTGCTACAGAAAGGAGACTAAGAAATAAGCTGAGCGGTGCTTATCTTTAGTCTGATTTCTTGAAGAGAGCCGATTTACCTCTAAATCGGCCCTATCCCCGTCAATGGTCCTGCTGGATATACACGCATAAACAGCGGTACAAATCGAAGTTAGCTCTCGTAAAACCATGTGGCTTACGTCTGCTTTAGTTTTAATCGTGACTGCGTATTCTAATTAAGACCCTAAATCGGCCGATGTACAATCCAATTAGACAAACTAATCGGTTTTCACAATAATATCTCGATATAAGCACGACGACGCGAAGCCCTAGTTGGCCTCGTGTGTTAATCGGAGGATCAAGCGGGCAAATGCACACCATGGCCCCGAGTCAAGGTCACCAAGCTGACGTCAAGCTGTCATTTACAGCTTGCTCATAGGATTCCGGGCCTGTGGAGCAATACCCGAATACATCGGGTCGATGTGTTGCTCCTCCACTTCCGCGTCGCCAATAGGTTCTCCATCTGTCAAGAAAAGAGTGCCGACACGCTCGCCGTTGAGGATCCGCAGCAGCACTCCCTGCTCCGCCTTCGCCACCACCGCAGCACGCACAGCGCCACTGTCTACTGCGCGAATGCACGAGTGCAGCTTGTCTTTCTGTCCGATGGCTCCAACGCGACTCTCCGGCGTGATCACCTGCTTGTCGCCGCGCTGGAACCTCGAAATAAGCTTCCGGCTGTCCTTAGTGCCCGTGTAGATACCGTCCACGTCCGTGATAAGCACCATGAGGTCCACCATCATCTCCTGCGCGAACAATGCCGCAAGCGAGTCGTTGTCCCAGGCGATCTTGTTCTCTACGATAAGCGGCGTAGTCCGTAGCGTGATGACGTCGTTCTCGTTGATGACGGGGATGATGCCCACGTCCAGCAGGGCGCGCATGGCGCGTTGCAAGTTGGTACGGACCTGTGGCTCCCTAAAGTCTGCGTCGGATGCCAGCACCTGGGAGCAAGCCAGATGGTACTGAGCGAAGAGCATCTCGTAGAGACTCTGCAGTCCGCTTTGGCCAGCGGCGGCGCACGCCTTCTCGTCGAACTGCACGTTGTCGCCCACCTGACCGACAAGATGCGACTGCATGGAGCCCGAGAGCAGATACTGACGGTGCAGCACCATCTTGCCGATGGGAACGGAGCCACTGGACACGAGAATGATGTTGTGGCCGCGCATGTGCAGCGCCGCGATCTGCTCTACGATGTTGCCGATCTGCCCCATAGCCAACAGACCCTCGGGTGAGTGCACGATCTCAGTGCCGATCTTAATGAGGATGGTGCGCGCGCGGCGGAAATCGCGGCCGAATTCGCGCATCTCCGGCTGGCTACTAGTGCTGCTGCTGCTGGACATGCTGGCTTGGGCTGGGGAGGCGGGTGCACGGCGCGAGGTGACGGACACAATGGAGCAGCACGGACGGACAGAAGGAGTGGCGTCGGTTCGCGATTGGTTGGGAAGAGACTTGAAGTTTGTATGGTGTTCTTGGCTTTTTCTCATGGTGTCTGTGACGTGTGAAAAAGGCAAGAATTGCCATGCTCTGAGCAACCCAAGGATGTCGGCAGTGTGACGATGAGCCAGGCGAAGTCAACTAACAAGAGTAAGACTGACCTTTGTCCGCTGCGGCAGCTCCGTCGAAACAGCAACAAAACGCAGCAGCAAGAGCTCCAGCAAGTGTGCATTTATTTATTCCCTCTAGGCGATGGTCTCGCCCACCTTCTTGGCAGCGTCCTGCAGCGAACGCAGTTTCACCTTCTGCTCTCCGTCTAGCAGCTGCTTGTCCGCAACCGAGAGTTCCTGGCCGAAGCGGTTCTTCTTGTCTGCCATGACGGCCGCGTACTGCTCCCATTCGCGCAGGAAGAGCGGCACAAACTTGGGTGCCGCGCTCTTGTGCCGCTTGAACTCGTCACGTACGTACTGGTCTCCGAGCACACGCATGTGCGGCTCCAGCTTCTGTCGGTGCAGCGTCAGGATGCGCCTATACAGCGCCAGCACCTTTGCTCGGTCCGCCATTCTCTCGTTTTTTTGCGGTCCGCAACTGCATTTAAGTTGCACAAATCCATTTTTACGTTGCGTATACGTTGCTCCAATCTCCTACAGTTGCTCATCCAGCAGCCAAATCCTTAGTCCGCAATAATGCGCTCCATCACCAACGTGAGTCTCGACTCGTGGCTCTTCGGCGACGACAAACCCAGCGGAGATGACGCCCCCAGTCGATCGTCACTCAACGCCGTGGGTCCGAACCCGCCATCTGCTCCTAGGAGGAACTCGGTGCGTCTCACAGGCCGCAATTCCCCCCCGCGAGGACCCAAATCCAACATGTCGGAGTTGTCGTACCCATTCCCCGTGAGCTCCAAACTGCGCAAGCTCTTCCGCCCCAATAAACTACAGTGGAAGAAAAATATGAACAAGACGCAGCGGCAGCTCGTGGGACTGGACTCGACGAGCTTCCAGAAGCTGCAGGGCCACGTGCCGTTCACACTTAAGGAGCTGGTGAAGGACCCAAAGAAGTTGCCGTATCTGCTGCAGTTTCTCTCCGTGGACGCTGAGACTCCCAGTGATACCACACACAGTAACTATCACCAGGTTCTGCTCTTCCTAATGGAGATCGAGCAGCTCCAGACGGTGGACGAGGAGAAACAACGCGAACAGGCTCGTAAGATATGGCACAAATACATTGACAACTCGTCCGAGTTCCAGATCTCGACGACGCTGGAGCTCACACCCGAGCTGGAGCAACTGGTGAAGGACAATATTGCCAGGACAGAAAAGGTGAACGACAGCTTCTTTCCTATTCAGAAACTGGCCTACATGAGGCTCACACGGGAAGAGATGCCGAGGTTCTTGAAGAGCGACGAGTACCTGAAAATGCTCATTGATACAGAAGACGGTACCAGGAGGATCCCGATGGAGAGGGTACTGCAGCAACCACGAGCAGCGCACTATTTTCTACTGTTCCTGATGCAAAGCCGACAGCATTTCGAGCTGTACTTCTGGCTACATGTCGAGTATGTGCTGAAACCTGTGCTGGAAGAAGCCAATTACGAGCTCTTCTGGCGACTGGCACGTGTGCTGGTGGACAAGGCTCAGAATGACTCGCAGGCCATCACGCTAGCGACCAAGAACGACTTGTATCTGGCGGTATCTAGTCGCCGCTTTGATGAGAAACTCCAACCCCCACAACCTGTGGCCAAGGCGCTCTTTAACAAGGCGCAGCAAGAGATCTTCGCCATGCTGCGGTCGTCGTGGTACGACCGGTTTATCAAGAGCGACCTCTACAAAGTTGCGCTGAAGGATTCGCTTATCCACTTCGATCTCGTGGAATCGAAAGACTCGCCGCCCAAGCTGCTGTCCAGAGCCTTTTCCTCTGCTGAGTACTCGAAAGTACACACCAACGCTGACGAGACTGATGTGTCGGGTGGAAGTGATGCGGACATGAATGATCACGAAGATGACGAAGAGAACGCCGACAGTAAGCCGCCTATCACGGACAACTCGGATCAGATGAGTGCAAGCAACAGCGAAGCCGGAAGTCTGAGCGATTCGGACGAGACAGATGAGCGCGGTTTTGCTAAAGTGGTCTTGAATCTTGAGAGCATCATCCGACTGACCAAGTTGCCTGAAGGGCTTCAAGTGCATTACCGACCAAACTACGAGTCACCCAACGCAACTGCATCCGTGCCGAAGGAAGACGACTGTGGTATCGATACCATTCTGACGTTCGCGACATTCATGGAGAAACAGGAGGGAGAGGATGCTGCTGCCACACTGATGCTAATGCCCGTTCCCAATCCCCACAAGGAAAAGGACAGCAGCGATGAGTCCTTCGAGGACATTTCACGACGAATCAAGACCTTCCTCGTGCCGAGCGGACGGATCCTCATCAAGCGATCAGGTGGTGAAAAGTGTCCTGCTGATATACTTTTCCCGTTCCAACAGAGCGGTCGAGATGGCTTCTTGTTTGGGTCGGTCTACTTGACGTATGAGCCCATGCACGTGGGATCCTCCAACGAGGAGATTTATGTTGCCAAGGGCTTCTGCTTGCTGTCTCACCTACCGCTCGTGAACTCGCTCAGAAAGCTGGTGGAAGAGCACGTCCAAAGCGTCCAAGAGCCATCCAGTGTTCTTGCGCATGATCGGTTGGCGTTGCTGTTTCAAAGCAGCCTCAGCTGGAAAAGAACGACTATCACCAGCGCCACAACTCACACGTACGTGCACCCAGAGATGCGACGTCTGGCTCATAGGAAGCACAGCAGCATTTTAAGTCTACCTTTGAGTACGCTGGAGACACAAGTGGACGTCCCGATGACGATCCTTTTCGAGCAGTTTGGGACAGCTATGGTTCTCCAAATCCTTGCCAGCGCCGTGCTGGAGTGCAGCATCGTGGTGGTTGCCAGTCAGTATTCGCTGCTTACAATGTGCGCGGAGGCAATCCGCAACTTGCTGCGTCCGTTCTCTTGGTGTCACGTGTATGCTCCTGTGCTACCAAAGCCTCTGTTGTCCTATCTGCAGTGCCCCACACCAATTCTGGTGGGCGTGAACAGCGACTTTGCGCTGCGATCCGACCTTCCAACGCGTGGCTTGTATCTCGTTGCTGACGTGGATCGCAAAGTCGTGGAGTACGTTGGTGACCAGTCCGTGTCTTGGCGTGGTCTGGGTCTGCGAGATGATGTGGGCGGAGGATCGATCTTCCTGCCTCGCTGCTTTGAAGCTGCCAAGCACGAGTTGGACAGGTTCCTATTCCCGAGAACGCTGCAGTTCGACGCGATAGGAGGATGCGAGACGACGCCAATCGACAATGTTGACAGCTCCTTCGTGTATGCTTCTCCACCCGAGACGGAAGCCGAGAGAGACGAGCAGGTGCGTGGAATCTGCTTCGACTTGTTCTCGGAGCTGCTGAGCGGCCACACGAATGCCTGTCTGGTGGTGGGCGACACGAAGGAGTCTGTGGTTATCTTCGACGAGACCGAGTTCCTTGCGACACGTGCTGAAGAGGATCAACCTTTCTACCGAGCTCTATTGCGTACGCAATGCTTCTCAGAAATCGTCAGCGCACACCGGATCAACATGAGCTCGAAAGAGACCGACGCAGACACCTTGGGGGCGGACGAGGATCTGCAGGAAGGCATCATCTAACTAATGTTTATTAATGTTATCCTTGCACAGGTCCCAGGGTTTTTAACAGTTATTGCTTGCTTGCAGACGCATCGGCGTCGGATGCCTCCACCTCTTCACGATGAACCTTCTTCGCTGGCGTGTCCTCCATCTGCTCGCCTCCTTCGACACCGCGACCTCGTTTGAGAGACTGCGCATCGGCTTCCAGAGCCACGTCGTCCTGGCTGCCATTTATCTTTGCAGCTTCCATTTCAGCAGCTACCATCTCAGTGTCCTCGGCCTCGTTGCCAGATCCAACATTTGCACCGTCAACAGTCACCTCTGTCGATGCAACAGCGTTAGCATTGGGATCCTGGTCAGTGGCATCCATAGCACTATCAAGCTCTTGAGTTTCTGACGACTGCTCTGTTGGATCTTGAGAACGAGAGTCCAGACTGTCCTCAAGTACTTGAGTCTCTTCCATTTCCTGCTCCACATCGTTCTTTGACGCCTCCACAGTCGGACTTGTGTCGTTCATCTCCTTATCAGGGGTAGCGTCCAAAACACCAGTTGATGTTTCGTTTGTCGCGGCCGTGGCAGTGCTAGTCGATTGAGTCGGATCCACTGCTGCACTCGCTTGCCCTCCTAAGACCATGTCGTCGTCGCTGTCATCGTCACTTAAATCTGCTCCGCGACGCAGCCGTCGCCTGGGACGAGCAGTGTCGAGCTTCGCAAGGTCCTCTTCTAATCTGGATAGTCGCACAGTATTCTCTTCGAGATCGCCGTTCTGTTCCCCATCAGAAGCACTCTGCTTGTTTTCCTCATCAGAAGAATCGTGCGTCTTTCGGTGAAGCTTCAGGTACTTAACACGACGTTCAATCTGCTCTGGTGTGCGGTCACGCTCCTGGAACATGTCCTCGTACGAAATGACCTCGTACACGGACGGCAGATGACGAAACTTCATGTACACCTTCGCCAGGTAGCGATCCTCAACCTTGCTCCAGTTCTTGGCACGCTCGGTTGCTGCACGAGACATTGGCGCCTTCCGCTTCGTCTTCGGCTTTGCAGCAGGAGCAGCTTCTGACGAACCTTCTGCATTAGCTTCAGCCTCGCCGTCGTCTTCTTTACTTTCCTTATCCACCAGCGACGTCGACTGGAAATCCGACGGCTCAAGTGTGAACTGGAACTCAGCCTCACCCTCAAGCTCTTCATGGTCCAGAGCAATGCGGTGCCGTCTCGACTCGTTAATCGCCTCGATTCGTCTCTCTCGTCCCAGTGCAACTGCCTCCGATTTGGACTTGCTCATCGAATCGATCGGGTCGTAACTTCGCTGAATGAGCATGCACGACTTGGAAGGGTACGTCTGGCGTAGCAGAGCCTCCACGAACAGCAAGTTGTTCTTGTCTGCAAGCGTGAAGAAATCGCGGACAATGCCACGAATAAAGTTCAGGAAGTTCTTGTACTCGGGGAGGCGCTGGATGTACGTATCTTGGAGCATCTTGTTGAACAGCAGGAGCACGTGGATGTTGAACAGCATCGGCTGCATCGTCCATTCTTCTTGCTGATAGATCTGGAAGTGCTTTGTCCGGTAGAAGAACGAGTGAATGTAATGATTCACTTTTGCGCTGTTCTCACGGTAGTCGGCCAGTAGAGAGCAGTACATCCGGATTGTGTCTGCTGACACCATACTTGAAAAGTACTTCCGCACGTCAAAGTCAGCCTCCTTGCGCTGCATTTCCACCAGGAGTTGCGCCTGCCTTTCGGTTTCCTCCTCATCCGTCGAGCTGTCATCTGAGACTTCGCCGTCTTTCGACTCTCCGTCAGTTCGTTTTTTCTTCTGCCGCTTTCTGGGAAACCACAATACACGACAGTGAGTATCGACATCTACAACAATCTATGGTACCCAGCTAGTCTACGTACTTGTCCAGGTACGCTTTTCTTCGTGAAAGAACCTTGATAGTTCCTTGAGAGTCCAGCACTTTGAAAACGAGCTGCGTTCAAGGAGGATACAACAAGACAATCAGCTCAGACCACACAGGAACTCAATACCAGATCCATCAGACTTACATGCGTAAGCGTAACAACGTCGACCACGTATGCCTTGGGGAAAAGTCCTGGGGACCACGTCTTCAGCAACACCGGCAGGCGATCCAGGAAGTCGCGCTCATAGAAGATTTTGTGCTGCAGGGAGTCAGCGATACGCTGAAAGCGGGGATCATCACTTGCAGTAAGCTCCGCGAGATACGCCATCATCTCGGCCAAAAGCTGGACAGAAACAGTCATGCCGTGGTAGTTTTTCATCGTGGCGTAATTCTCGATCGACTGGAGCACGAAGTTGAAGGAAAACATATCCAGCGTTGACAGTACCGCCTTCTCGTCACAATCCGGTTTCTCAGGAGCTGGAGGTGGGGGAGTGGTGAAGTCTAACGCATTCTGAAGCTCCGTCGTCTTCTTCTGCACTGCCTTCAGTTGATGCTTGTAGTGCGACTTCATCGCTTGGACCTTCAAGCGGTGGTACGTCGTGAGAAACCAAACGAGGTGGAAGTACTGGAGTCGATCTGAGGAGATCAGCTTATTGCTGCCTCTACGGAACTCTGTCTTCAGCGAGTTCGTGAGCTGGAAGTATGATTTTCCAACGATAGAGTCGCAGATCTCTTGAAGGACACTCATTGTACGTCTGACAAATCAAATTGCAACACAAACACACGGTTAATGAGGTCCATCGCTACGACAAACATCCCAAACACAAAACTTACTCGTCCGACTCGGTCACTTTCCCCTTTCCGCCGAAAATCTCGTTGATGTCTGTAACCGGAGCTGCACTCTTCTTCCCTCTTCTCCTCGAGACCGGCTTCTTGGCTGCCTGGGGGACCTGATCATACACTGTCTTCGAGAAGTCCGACAGCACCGTCGTCCTTCCAGTCGGGCCGACCATCGTCAAGACGCCACCGAAGTTGGAATGTCTGCGTGACCCCGACTGGTGCAGCGCCGACGTCTTCTTTTCGTTGTTGAGCGTCGCCAGGAGATCTCCTCCTGCATTTCGTCCAGATCTCGTCTCTGCAGAGCTTCGTGACGGCGTCGACGCACCCTCCTGCTCACCGGAACTCTTGGCTGTCTCCCCCATCCACTGTTTCTTCGCGAATGCCACCACCGACTTGGGCTGCGAGCAGTCCAGCGTCAAGTCGATCATCTCCATGACCAGCAAGTTCCACTCTCTGTTCTCGGGCGAGTCAATATCCTGTGCAAAGAGTAAGATCATCTCGTAGACGTTCTCTTCATGCAGCGTGCAGATCAGATCCTCCTGTAAATGGCTAAAGTACGACGTGGTCGAGGTGACGAATCTCGGGTCTTCGTTGGGGATTGCCAGCAGATTTCTGATCAGAGTGAGCACAATTTCCATAATCAAATAGTCCTGAGCCGTGCGCTTTCCTTTACGGGACAGCGGCTCCACCAGGATCGTCATCATGATGGGGATGATGCCACAGCGCAGGAACTCGTGCTTGTATTGGCGCAGATACTTGAGCTGCTGCGCGACGTTAGTAGAGTCTTTAGTGGGCTTCATAGTGAGCATCACCAGCACTTTGAGGATGGAGAAGACGAGCACCCAGTCGTACTGGTGGTTGACAAGCAGAGGCAGCAGCTTCTTCTGCAGGATCTTCCACTTGCCCAACTGCTTGGCCACCAGTTTGTGCTTGGCGTGGTCTCTACGCACAGCGCGCTGCAGATCGTGGATCCAGTCGGCGCAGTTCTCGCCGCGCATGAACACAGGCGCCTCGCCCTCGGTCTGTACGCGTAGAATACCAAGGTTGGAGCACACGAGCAGCAGCTCGTTCATCATGGCTGTGTCCAGCTGTGGCTCATTAGCGTCGGCGTCTTCGTCGGACGAGGCCACGCCGAAGTCCTCGAGTTCCTCGTCGCGCTGGGCAGAGGCCGTGGGCTCATCGCGCTCGGCGTCGCTGCCGGTGCGGGCAGAGCTCTCGGCCATTTGCTCTATTTGGCAATTGGCGCCAAAATTGGGAATAAAAAAAGCAGGAGTGAATGTTCGATGTGGTTGAGATACCCGTTTAAGTGCGACTACTTGAAATGGAGGCGCTGTCGGAGCCCATGAACTCCATGGAGGCGCCGCAGGAGGCGCATCAGGAGCAGCCAGTTGTAGAGCAGCATCCCACACAAGAGCAAGAGCAAGTGCAGGATCAACAGGCTCAAGAGCAGCAGCAGACGCAAGCTGAAGGACTCGCTCAGCAGCAGCAGATCCCTCAGCAAAGCCAGCAGAACTTCGCTCCGTCTGGCTACGATGCCGCCTCCATGAACCCCGTGACGGCCAGTCAGCAGATGCAGATGCAGCCTCAGCAGTTCCAGCCCCAGCAACAGTACAATCCTCTGCAGCAACAATACCAGCAGACCATGTATAACCCCCAGCAGACCCCTCAGCAGCAGCAGCAGATGAACGCTTACAGCCTCAAGGCGCCGTCCGCAATGGCTTTCGGTGCCACACACTTGTTGGCGGCCTGTGAGTCCTGCCTCGTGGTCACGCGCGTGCCAGGCGTCGACATGTCGTTCCGCCGCATCATGGAGCGTAAATGTCCGCGCTGTGGCGGCACTCTGGTGCTTCCCCAGGAAGTCATGGAGATGCTCATTCTCTACGGCAACTTCGTGCCCGAGTCGGTGGCTGTCATGCTCGTGCTGGGCACTATGGTGCTGCATCCATCGCTTCGGGCGGACTTTATGGCGGCCGCGATGAACGACCTGCTCACCCCGCTCCAGACGGACTTTGTCTATGATGTGGCCGTGCCCAAGCGTCCAGAGGGACTGGGCATGTCGCTGCGTATGAATCGTGAGTGGCTTGACACCTGGTTGTTCTGTACGTTGTTTATGGAACTCTGACGTTAATGGCTGTGTGTTTGCAGAGGGGAACCTCGTGGTTGGCGGCTTCATCGACTTCGAGAACAACCAGGAGAGTCCGTCCGTCGCCGCTCGGATCATCGCAGTGGACGACATATTGGTGGCGATCAACAAGAAGTCCATCACGTCGTGGACGTTCGAGAAAAGCATTAGCATGTTGGCTCACGCGGCGTCGCCTGTGTATTTGACGTTCCGGCGCCGCCAGCCTGTCATGTTGCTCTAGAGGAGACGGCTGGGTAGCGGGTTCCACCGCATCAATGCTAATAAGAATCCGTTTGTTTACTAATGTGATTTGTGTCTGTTCCGTTTTAGCTGTAGAGAACTGGTCTGTCTACAAGTATAATACCACTTCAGAAACTTTGATCGAAGGAGATGTCTGCCCAAGTGTTTTTTGTTGTTGTTAAATACTAGCTGCTGCAATAAGTCTTTCCGGAATGCAGCAAGCCCTTCATGGTCACAACACCCTCAAGGGCGCCGCGGTTGCACACGAAGCAGTGGTCGCAGCGCAGCATGGTGAACAGCATGTGAACGTCACCCAGAGATGTGCTGCTTGAAATGGTCATACCAATGGGGTGAATAACGCAGGCATTACTCTCCGTAATTTTGACCCTGTCGTTCATTTTGGCTCTCTTGAACGCGGACCATCCATCGCTCAGCAAGGCGAGCATCTTCTCGTCGTTCATCAGGAACGGAATCGGAGCACTTTCTTCCGAAGGATTAGCCGCCGAAGTGAGTGCGCTGTACGTCTCATCGACCGACATACTCCCGTTCAGCCCGCCACCCTGATTGCTCCTGATGCCGTTCACCAGTGTAGACCAAGAGAAACCTGATGACGAAGACTTTGGCTCTTCACCGAGATCCTGCACCACTTCATTGAGGCCGTTCGCAGTATAATACGCTCGCACGAATTTCTTGAGATGCGTGGAACTGACAACCCCCAACAAGATCATCGATTTCTCGTCTTGAACGACGGGGATATCCTGGTTTGGAAGCCGATGGAGCGCCAACAACAGCCTTGCCACTGTCGTTTTCTTCGTGATGTACACGGTGAAGACTTCGACGATATCCCCGGCGCAAGCATCTGGCTCAAAGTCCATTATCGGAAGAAACGGGGTGCCGCTTACTATCAGCAGTGTATCGTAGACTGACCTCTCCGTGAACAGGCTAGACGTTGCCATGGCGGCCAGTACTGCGCAGAAGATCGGGAGGATCAAGGACATTTCACCGGTAATTTCGAGGGTGATCACAGCAACGGAGACAGCTTTCGTGGCAGCACCTCCAAACGCAGCAGCACCCGCCAGGGCGTACGCGCCCGGTGTAGCACCGATCCTGGGAAATAACGTTGACAGCGTCTCACCAAATAACCTGCCGAAAGCAGCACCACCAATAAATGTAGGAACCCACACGCCAGTGGGCATCTTCAGCGAAATACACACCGGCAACAGGAACATGAAGATGACGGGCAGAACGGAGAGCGTGTAGAGCTTGGAGAACTTGGTGAACAAATCCGGGAGATCCGATTCCGTGAACAGCGTTGAGAGCGTGTAGATGGTCGTGCTGTGGGCAAACTCGCCCGGAACGTACGTCAGAGTTCCGCACAAAACAGCGACGATAAAAGGATCGATCCATTCGACCAGCACTCGCTTCCAGGTATGTGAGGATTTGCGTAAATCTCTCCGAGTCTCAGCAATTACTCGTAGTAACTTGATCATCGCAGTGCACATGAGTCCTAGCATCACTCCCATGAGCATGTACAATGGAATCTCCCAGATGGAGAAGGGGTGTCCACCGAAAGACGTGGCTAGAATCGCCGTGGTGGCTTGCTTAGAGGTACTTTCCGCTAGAACTAGCGTCATCCGAAGCATCACAGCTCCAGACACAGCACTGATGAAAGCCTTGACGTAGTTCGACATGAGATAATACGTCGCGGTGACTTCCATCGAGAACAACACTCCACCGATCGGAGATGAAAAGAGGGATGACACACCCACTGCACATGCTGCTGCTAGAAGCTGGATTCGGCCGTTGAGGTGCGAGCTGAAATCACAGTAAAATGGCAATCGGAGGAGGTGGTGTGTCACGATGGACATGATGTGGACGTTGCAACCTTCAGTGCCTACCACGAGACCCCCACCAACCGAGCAAATTAGCCCCAGGATCTTGGTTACCAGCGTTGTAAAGTCGAAGTAGCCAGGGAAATACAATCTCGGATCAATTCCTGTGAGGATCGCCTTCATCTGCGAAACACCAGAGCCTTCAAATACACCCACGACATTTTAGACTTCTGTTCGCAACCTCATGACCCCCGCCCCCCCCTACCTGCTGCTACAGGCGCTATCCTTGTGATAAGCAGACCAACCAGAGAGAAAACCACCGTGTGACCTGTCCAAATGAAGTACCGTGCCAGCTCCGATGTCGTCTGGTTAACCATCGTATCTCTTAGGTCCAGCAGCTCCTGGCAGACACTTAAGAAACATCGGTTATGAGCCCATTACTTACTTCACCAGCCATTGCAAATTCACCTCCTGATTCCGTAGTTCAGTGGCCCTCCAACGATGCCCAAGAGCACCAAAAAGCTCACCGCTTTCAGTTGTCGCCGGTAGTATTTCCTCTTGTTCTTGGCACGATCTCGATCCCCGCCGAAGAGCGAGCCGCTGGACATAGACCGCTGTGCCGCATACTTGCGGAATGCATCCAGAAAGTCCGACTCCTCGCTGTGAGCGTCCACATCGACTAGATATTCCTCAATGTCCTCGTGGTTGTACGACGCAGCGCGCCGCTGGAACTCGCTGAGACTCGCGATTCGCCCCGTGTGGCGCTTGTGAGCCGGCAGCAACTGATCTTGCAGTTCAGTGGCAGCAGAGGCCATCGTACGCGAGTGTAGGAATACGTGGCACGATACATGTCCCATCTACACGCTGAGAGCGAGGCTTTGCTTGATGCATTTTGATACCAACTTCTTGGATAAGAATAACAACAAGTATAATACAACCTAGAGATTCACGACAAGATTAATGGGTATGGATGGATATTGGTGCATCAACGACTATCTATTGGTTTTTCGTTACACGGCATCGGCGAATTTGCCGGAGCGCAGCAGTCCTTTGGTGGTGACGACACCTTCTAGAGCTCCGTGGTCGCACACGAAGCAGTGGTCGCAGCGCAGCATCGTGAAGATCATGTGGAGGTCGTCCAGGGGCGTGTTACTCGAGATGGTCATGGCCATGGGACGGATGACACAGATCCGTCCCTCAGTGATCTTCACAGTGGCGTTGAGCTTCTCGGCCTTGGCACTGTCCCAACCTTCGTTCAGCAGCCCCAACATCTTGGAGTCGTCCATGAGGAACGGGACTGCGCCACCTCCATCCCCAATCACATGGGGATTCTGGGTCGACAGCGCGTTGTACGTGATATCGATAGAGCCCATGCCATTGAAGCCTCCAGTGTTGTCGGTTGGAGCGTTGGACGTGAGCTTGTCTTTCAGTGTGGCCCACGATAGCAACGGCGTATCGTTCTGGGGCTTTTCGCCAAGATCCACGTCAACCTCAGCGATGGTGTTCAACTCGTAGTATTTCCTCACAAACCTCCGCAATTGGGAGCCGCTCACCACTCCCAGCAAGATCATCGACGCTTCGTTATCAACGACAGGTATTTCGTGATGTGGCAGTCGCTGGAGTGCGAGCAGGATACGCGCGATCGACGTTCGCTTTGTGATGTAAACCAGGCATGGCTCCACGACGTCACCCGCTGTTCCAGTTGGTTCGATGTCGACAAGAGGCAGGAATGGAATCCCACTCACGATCAGTAGCGTATCGTAGACGGATTTCTCCTTGAAGAGGTTAGAGACGGCCATTGCCGCGAGGGATGAACAGAATAACGGGAGAATCATGGACATTGCCGCTGTAATTTCCAGCGTAATGACCGCCACGGAGATCGCGCGCGTGGCTGCAGTTCCAAACGCAGCGGCCCCGGCCAATGCGTAGGTACCAGGAATCACGCTGAGGCTAGGAAAAACTGTAGCGACGACCTCTCCAAACATGCGACCGAATGCAGCGCCCGCGATGAACGTTGGCACCCAAATTCCAGTAGGAATCTTCAGCGTGATGCATAGCGGGAGTAGGAACATGAAGACAGCAGATAGAACGGAGAGTGCGTAGTACTTGGATATCTCCTGCCAAGCCGATGGGAGTTCTCCTTCGGTAAACAAAATAGCGAGGTCGTCCATCGAGTTCTGTCGAGCGTATTCACCAGGTATGAACGTTAGCACAGCGGTCAGTATCGACACAATGAATGGATCGATCCACGTGACCAGCACTTTCTTCCACTTCTGGGAGGACTTTCGAAATGAGCTCCTGCATTCAGCAATTTTGCGCAGGAAGCACATCATCGCTGTGCAAAGTAGACCCAGTACAGCCCCCAGAAAAATATACAGGGGGATTTCCCAGATAGTGAAGGGACTAGCAGGAAACTGCGTCTTCAAGACCGCCTGCGTCGCGAGGTTGGATTCACTCTTTGCCAATACTAGTGTCAAGCGTAGCATCACTGCCCCAGACACGGCGCTAATAAAGGCCTTGATGTAGTTGGACATGAGGTAGTACGTGGAAGTGACCTCCATACTGAAGAGAACGCCACCAATTGGCGACGAAAACAGCGACGACACGCCCACAGCACAGGCCGCAGCCAGCAATTGGAGTCGCCCGTTGAGATGAACACTAAACCCCTGAAACATTGGCGTCTTGAGCAAATGGTGCGTGACGATGGACATGATGTGGACGTAGGCTCCTTCCGTGCCCACAATTAACCCCCCGCCAACAGAGCATACCAAGCCGGCAACTTTAGCGAGAAACGTCGAGAAATCGAAATACCCAGGCAGATACATCCGTGGATCGATCCCCGTAAGAATCGATTTCATTTGTGAGACGCCGGAGCCGGCAGCAACAGGTGCGAGTTGAGTGAAGAAGATTCCCAGACCTGAGAAGACGACAGTGTGAGCTGTCCAAGCTGCGAGTTTTGATGCATAGGTCGGGGCCTGATCTACGAGGTATTCTCGCAGTGCAATGAGGTAATTGAATAGCACTCGAATGCCGTAGTTCAAAGGTCCTCCGATGACACCCAAGAGGATCAAGAAGCTCACCGCTTTGAGTTGGCGACGATAGTATCTGTGCTTATCGAGGACTCGACTTCTCTCACCGCCAAAGAGCGATACACCTGAGACGGATTTCCTGCCGCCATATTTTCGGAAGGCCTCGAGGAAGTCGGACCCATCGCTACCACGGCGAGTGGAGGCGACGTCGATGAAGGTTTCCGAGATGTCGGTATTGATCTCGTCCCTCAGCAAGGCGGCGAAATTGTCTTGAGCGTTGGTGGGGCCTCGGAGACTGTAGCGAACGGCGCGTTGCTGGAATTCATGCAGACTGCCGATGCGCCCCGTGCGTCGCTCGTAGGCCGGCAGCATCGCGTCCGTCGTGGTGGTCGCCTTGTCCTTTGACAGCTCCATCGTTCCCCTCAGCTGCAGTCACCGCCTCGGCAGCCCTTGCCCCTCGATCTCACCCCGCCCAGCAATAATGTCGACGCAGCACAAGATTTCTTCTCCACTACTGCTTTTCCAGCTATTTCCAGCAGTCACTGCGATGCGACGACCTGGCGACAGCTAATAAGACTTTGTCTGACGAACGGTGTGGCGATGGCGCTCAACAAGTTTGGGTTGATGTCGGTCCGGTCACTAGCCGCTTCAGCTTAGCCACGACAGAATCCTGCGTACTAGAAGTACTAACATTAGTATTTAAAAACCCACTGGAGGACAGCCTAGACGGAGAAGGAATTGGTGGCGCTGAATCATGTACAGTCGCGAAACGTCCAGCGTCTGATGCAGCGGAGTGCAGTCCGCACGCAAGGGCTGGCCAGGAATATGATGGGGAAGTGTGAATACTTTCGATCATGACTTGGTTTGTGGCTCCGATACTTTTGAGCGGTCACTGGTAAATCTACCCCCGCTTGCAACGCGCTATTAGTGCGAACCATGGGAGCACACACAGTGATGTTCGTGGACTAGGTAATAAGCACTAGCGAATCGCTACATGTAGTAGCGATGTACCGTCGAGCTGGTGTAGGTATTATATCACTGACCTAAGATCAGACCAACCCTGGACAAGTGAGCTACGAGTACGTTGAGACTGTTGCAAAGCCCGCCCTGGAGTCCGTTGGCACCAAACCGTTCGAAGAGCCGAGTTCAGTGCCGTGTTCCGCATGGAAGCGTTGTCCTGGTGTTTGATCGCCGAAGTCCCAGAAATGTGTCGTGCGCCAACACACCGCAAGTGACCCCGCCGAGTCGGTGGCTGGCCGAATGTGAAGAACAAGTATACCAGTAATACCAGTAGCTAAACAGCAAGATGACGGGCAGCGCAGTTGTCAATGCAGATATCAACGGCAGCGCCAGCAGTGAGTCCTCCAAGCAGCGATTGGAAGCTAAGTATTTCTCTCAGCATCTCTCAGCAGATGCACTGCAGTGCTCGAAATGAATCGCGTGGCTTTGGCCCAAACTTTGCTATGAGTGTTGGATCACTGCAGTCGCGAATAAACAGCTGTCGACAATATGGCTGCTTGGGCTCCGTATATCTTTCGAGACAAGCAGCGAAATATCAAAACACGGCGAGACATAGCTTAGGAAACTTTAGGAACACTCACCTGAAAATAGAACGGTACGTGAACCGAATCTTGTTTTGCAACTGGATCATCGAAATTCCCTTGCTTGAGTGCCCATACTGACATTATGGTACTGCGACATGCGGGCTGATCAATCCTGCGGAGCTCACCGCCGACTGCATCGAACCCACACTGCAAGTATAGGAACTCGCTGCTGGCCTTGGAACCCCCTTCATCGCCTTGGCCACCGCATCTTTACTCGTGCATACTGGCTGCCAAGCAGCAACTGCACGCGCCGTATTTCCTCCAATCCGGGTGTCGCTCCCGCCTCATTGGCCGAAACCGTTGCTAGTCGTGCATCAGTCGACGTCATTCTAAGATTGGCTCACGACCGCACAAGTTCAACTGCCAAGTGTCCGACAATGCTGCGTCACTCGCTTTGCTCCGCCGCCTCCACCCTGCAGCAGCGCGCGTCGCCAGTTGCTGCTCGTGCGCTGAGCTCTTCAGCCGCTAGTGCTGAGTACGACTACGTGATTGTGGGTGGCGGCTCGGCCGGTTGCGTGCTGGCCAACCGCCTGACGGAGGACCCGAACAACAAGGTGCTTCTGGTCGAGACGGGCCCGGACGACCGTACCAAATGGGACTCGTGGAAGATCCACATGCCCGCTGCTCTCACGTACAACCTGGGCAATGACAAGTACAATTGGTTCTATCACACGGAGCCGCAGAAGCACTTGAACGGCCGCAGTCTGCCTTGGCCGCGCGGCCGCGTGCTCGGTGGCTCCTCGTCGCTCAACGCCATGGTCTACATCCGCGGCCACGCGTACGACTACGACGACTGGCAGGAGAGCGGCGCCGACGGCTGGAGCTACGCTGACTGTCTGCCTTACTTCCGCAAGGCGCAGAACCACGAGCTCGGTCCGGACGACTACCGAGGCGGCGACGGCCCGTTGCACGTCATCCGCGGCAACCAGAAGGACCAGATCCTGTTCAAGAAGTTCATCGATGCTGGTGTGCAGGCTGGTTACCCCTTCACGGACGACATGAACGGATACCAGCAGGAAGGATTCGGTTGGATGGACATGACGGTTTGGAAGGGGTTCCGCTGGAGCACAGCCTCCGCCTACCTGCGTCCGGCCATGCAGCGCCCCAACCTCACAGTCGTCACGGATACTTTTGTGAGTAAGGTGGTGTTCGAAGGCAAGAAGGCCGTCGGTGTGGAAACCGAGGACCGCAAGAAGAAGACAAGCAAGCAGGTCCGTGCCGCCAAGGAAGTTATCTTGTCTGGCGGTGCCATCAACTCGCCCCAGCTGCTCATGCTCTCGGGCATCGGTAATGCCGACCACTTGAAGGAAGTGGGTGTACCGGTGGTGCAGCACTTGCCGGCAGTGGGGCAGAACATGGAGGACCACTTGGATCTGTACGTCCAGTACATGTGCAAGAAGCCCATCACGCTACACAACGCGACCTGGTACGTTGCTATTTAAGTTTTATTGCTGTAGCCTTGGATTGTTTTCTGACGGCTTGTTATTTACAGGAAATACCCCCACAAGATGGTTGCAATTGGTCTGGAGTGGATCTTCCGTCAGACCGGCATGGGAGCGTCTTCCCACCTCGAGTCGGGCGGCTTCATCCGTAGTGCCCCCGGCAAGCGTCACCCTGACCTGCAGTACCATTTCCTGCCTGGTTCGCTGACGGGTCAGCTTACTCCCGGAGCTTACCACGCCATGCAGGCTCACTGCTCGCCGATGCGTGCTCAGAGCCGCGGCTGGCTCAAGTTGCGCAGCAACAACCCGCACGAGCACCCGTTTATCGAGCCGAACTACTTGAGCGTGGAGCAGGATCTCGTGGACATGCGCAATGGTGTGAAGCTCACGCGTGAGATTCTGGAGCAGCAGACACTGGACGAGTACCGTGGTGACCCGATCTCGCCGTCCAAGGACGTCCAGACTGACGCTCAGATTGACGAGTGGATTCGTCAGCACACGGAGAGCGCCTACCACCCATCGTGCACTAACCGCATGGGTGTGGACGACAACACGGTCGTCGATCCGCAGACGCGTGTGCACGGTGTCGAGAACCTGCGCGTCGTGGATGCGTCCATCATGCCGAACATCGTGAGTGGCAACCTGAACGCTCCGACGATC
The DNA here is from genome assembly GCA_016864655.1 of Phytophthora cactorum. Taxonomy (NCBI): domain Eukaryota; phylum Oomycota; class Peronosporomycetes; order Peronosporales; family Peronosporaceae; genus Phytophthora; species Phytophthora cactorum. The sequence goes on from NHQK01000008.1 coordinate 1,195,966, forward strand.
ATGATCGCTGAGAAGGCTGCCGACATCATCCTCGGCAAGACTCCTCTGCCCAAGTCTACGGCGCCCGTGTACCAGCCGAAGAACTGGGAAACCAGCCAGAGATAAGCTGCAGGAGCTTCTATTCGTTTCTTGCGAGGCTGGAACAATATCAAGAGAGGTTAGCTGCAAGTATGCGCTCCTCGGATAGCAGTAGTATGGCGACGTAGTTCAGGTTAGGCTGTACCAAACCAATCTAAAGCGACGTCAAATGGCAAGTGTGCTTCCTGGCAGTGTAAACTGCAGTGCTGCTGCAGGTTGGTAGTGTAATATTTGTGCGCGCAGGGACCAAATTCTGCTTGAATGACATGTATCGGATACTCCACAGATTCATCGCAACTACCACTGGTGATTGCGATGAATCTGTGGAAAAGACAGCAAAATGCCTACCGATATAATAGACAAGGGAACGATAATCGTATTGTTTTTCAGTCTATTAATACGACGTGAGGCTTGACTCAAGTCGCTTGAGCCTTTTGATGCACGTTCTTCAGGACCTTTGGACTCGTGTCCTACTTGAGTGTTTTTTAGCTAGGAAATGAAACGTAAGATTCATACTTAAGTAAGCATTTGCAGCGTGTTCCACATGGTTTCAGAGCATCCATACATTTTTCAATATGCAACGAAATGTACGGCGCACAAGCGGAACCAAATTACTTGTAATCGCTATCTCGGGCTTTGCTGTCTGCTGCTCAACTTGCTCTCTACCCGTATTCAGCCAGTTCACAACTCGCTCTCCAGTCCCGAAGACTTCTCGTTTGGAATCACCATGCGTTTCCACTACGTCGTGTTGGCCACTGCAGTCGCCTTCCTCGCAAGCAGCGACTTCGTTGTCGCCTCAGTGAATGTCGAACAGTCCAAACTCGTGATGGGAGCTGAGACCCAAATCCTGACTCGTTCGCTTACGGCTGACCAGAATTCCATCGGGGATAAAAGACTCCTACGAGCTGATGGCGCAGGTGATGACAAGCTCCCAGCCGAAGAGGAAGAACGAGAAAGCAGTTTTTTGGAGAAGACCCAGTTTTACTACTGGTACATGTTGGGGAGGACTCCTCAGTACGTCTACAAAGACTTCTTCGAGGGCATGGACCGCTCCATCGTCGTCGAGAACCCGAGCTACAAAGTCTGGGAGAGATACGAAGAATTTTACAACGAGGAGAAGAATGAAGAGGAGGCCTGATCGTCGGTTCAGTGAGAACGAGTACGTCTTACAGTTACCCTGCGTATGGCGAGGCATGAAAGAGAATTCCGTCGATCAATTAGCAAGGATACGCAATTGGAATCAATACTTTTCGCTGTTTTTTATTGTCAAATTTCGAGCGTCGTTTGAAGATCGAGGCAAGCGCGCAAACTGCTGCTACAAATTTCAAAACAAGTTTACCGAGTTCTCTGAAACTCATCATACCAGGAGGGCGGGCTCAATTCACAAGGGCAGTAAGTATTGGCAAGTGCTCGAGTATCAAATTTGCGTCGAAAGTGTGTATTCTATCATTACCCTGAATTTCCGTTCATGAGCGACATTAAGTACTTCGAAGTAGAACGCTATCGTTAAATTGGTATGTCCAGTGAGCTGAGCGATATCGACGTGTGTTGTTCGTCTGCAGGGCGGTCCAATTAGTTGTTACGACCGGCTTCCTTGTCTGGAGCATGATAGCCTGTTTTATTAATAATCGCTAAGAAATCTTTGCCAAATGTAGTTAGCATCTCAAAATATAGTTTTTCTTTGCTCTCCCGCCGCGAGAATCTTGAAATAAATTTGAATTTATTGAGGTTATGTCAGCTGCCAGAACCCAGTGCCGCGCTCAGCAGCAGTGCTGCATAAGATATTGCCTGACGAGGCAAGTCCCACGGCGGCGCCCTCCCTCTGTGAGCGCAGTGATCTAGTTCGCAGTGAGCCAAGTTGAACGAAGGTCGTCTCAAGTGCAGTGCTGAAGGTTTTCTGCAGGCCACTTAATGTTACCTGTAACTCAGTCGATATTTTCGGAATGATACCTTACAAATGCTATTACAATGGTACTTAATGAGTATCAGGCTGTCCGTTCTATGGGTCCTGACCCGAGTCATTATTATGTTTGGGACCTAATCGAAACATCCTTTTTCTGGTATCGGATTTTTTCTTTAGCGGAAATTCCTTCGGAAACACTCGAGTATGCAGCACCTTGCTACAATAATGATTTGAAAAAGAAATCAACACCGAGATGGTTGACAGGTGCTTAAAATGTCCTCCTGTAAGAATTAAATGGCAGCGAAAAAAAGTCTGCACCCGACGAAGTAGTTTCATTGTACTGATACATTTATTTGCAAGTCCCCATCGTGTTGCTTATGGTACACCTTCTGACAGGTGTCATCCGTGTTACCGACTCTGATCTTTGCGCTAGTACTCACAGAAGCGCCCACAGTGGCGCTTGCCGACGCACACCTGCTGGGCGACGCGCCTTTGAAATCATGGCACCATCACCGCTCGTGATACAGCACACGCACAGCTGAAAACCGAAGCTCGGGATCAATCAGAGCCACAACGGTGTGCGCGAAAGTCGGAGCCACCGTCATTGCCACCATCACCGCACGTATAAGTCGCCGCAACTGTCTCGATGTGCAGCTTCACGCACTGCACATTGCCGCCTGGTATCATGCGACTGTAGATGCGAATTTCCAGCAGCAAAGCCAGGATCTCGTCCGTCGACCCCAGGCAGTCGAATGTCACACCCGTCGCGGCCAGATCCACGTGCTCACGCCGCTCGACCAGGCTCTTCACCGCAGGCTGGTTGTGCTCCTCCAAGTCTACGTCGCACTGCACAATATTATTTACCTCAGGCGTTGACACCATTCCACCCAAAACCACACGCAAACCACACCGCGAACTTGTCGACAACATACCGCTCTGGCGAGCAGCCGCACAGGTCAGTGTGGTATAGCGGATCGACTGTCGGCCACGGTTCAAGTCACGAACCATCGCAGGAGTCTTTCCAAGAATCCTCGTGGCCGTTTTGGCCAATCGGCACCCGCTGCGACGGTTCATATGACAAGGGGGCGTCACAGTGGTGTGGACCACACAAGACCGGATAGTCGTCCGGCCGTAAGCATCTGGATGGGACGCGTCGCCGGATCCGGACTGAGTTCGCTTGGTATTTGTATGGAGCCATGAACTCACTTGATATTTGTATAGAAACAGCGGGAAGCATAGGGTTAGAAAGAATAAGGGCCAACTGGCCCTATAATGACAGAGCAGAATTTCCCTGAAGCACTCAAGGGATCAAGCGTCGAGGTAAGCACCTTACACTTAGTAGCTTTACAGGGTATGCCTACCAGCGAACAGCGACCTTCCTGAAGTTAGCGTTCGTTACTGACCAGGCCAAGAGACTGTTAGAGGGAGTGTGTTTGGTTTGATCCATATTTGAGGGAAGTTCGGGTATTGGATTCCCGATATTTGTGGTTAGAGTATTGATAGTATACTCTAGACGACTTACAGCCTGAGTTATTCTCGGGCACCCCCATAAAAGAGTTTACAACACTAGGCAACCTTCCACTGTTGGTGCCACGGGGCATTAGAGAGAGAGGATAAGCGAATAGGCGAAGCTCGTGCCTGGGACGCTTGTGTATTAAGCCTACAGACGTAGATAGTGAGAGGGAAGCGCCGACTCGGGGTGCTGGGTCGGACTTGGTTCCTTAAGGTAAGCCCAACTATCGCTGACCCCTGTTGAAGGCGAATTGTTGTGTGCAAAGGCTCACTACGTGTCTAGCTACATTTCAAGTGATTCCCTACATCACAACTGGTGCCGCGACCCGGGATCGGTGTGGCCTTCTAATATTGTTTACGTGTTGTCAGGCCAAATTCGAGCAAAAGGAACCAAGTCAAGTCAAATGGCGAGAGAGTCGAAGTCAGCGGCACCAGCGACTCCGATAAAAGGTGGGGCGAGTCGAGCGACAGATCGTGACGCGACGAATACGTCGACGCGTATCGCGACGATTGGAGAGCGCTCGGTGAGTTTCGAGGATTCGGAGGACGAAGACTCGCGAGCGACGGATGAAGACTTGGGCTACGGTGATGACCGCGAAGAGTCGACGCCTCCGACGGAGGCAAAGGCTGAGTCTCGCGAGGAAGCGGTGCTGTCGGCAGGAAGCAGAGGAGTCGCGAGGCCCCTCTCGCAAAACCTCGCTGACGAACTTTCGGCTGTGGCGGGGCCGGATGCAGCTGACAACGACTGGGGTGAGGAAGAAAAAGAAGATGAACCGTCGTCGAAGGCAGTACACGACTCGGACGGACTTGCTGTAAGTCCTCCCGTCAATGGCGACACTCCAGCGGCGAACAAAGTCCTGGCGAGGTGCTTCGAGAAGATGCAGTGAAGCGACTGGATTAGGCAGACGCATCAAGCTACTTGGGGCGATTTACGCGACGAGTTGGCCTACCCAGTTAACTCGCTGAATACGACTCAGGTCGCGGAAGATACGATGTCACTACTGCGAGCGATGGGGATGGACGTTCGCAGTTATCCGTCAAACCTAACGCTCAACGAGTGGTCGCCATCGGAAGCTGGAGCGGATCTCCACAAGTGGAAGAAGAAGCTACGCGCGGCATTTGGAGTGAAAGACATCAGCAAGGGGAGACAGCCGGTGTCACGTGCGGCGGTTCAAACAACCATCTGGCGATGGTTCTGCTACCGGAAACCCCTGCGAAGGTTGACGAAGGTGCCCGAGACTTCAGCGACAATGCTTTTCCAAGGGAGAAGAGTCGCCGTATTTCCAGGACTCGCATATGGTTACACCACGCTCAGCAAGCCGTGCGCGACGTCTTGCGGACGACTGCGATGGTTCGCACGCAGGTCGTAGCGTGCCGAGGTCGAGTTGGGGAACTTGAGGACGACGGTCAAGTTACCGTCACGACGACGATTCATCAGACAGCGACTACGGCTTCTGGGACCAAGTCGACGAAGACCCGCGTGAAGAGTTGGTTCGACAGATGGACGCGTTGTGCGCAACGAATACGTCCGACTCCGGACCAAGGCTCGAGCTGGCGTCGCACATACCGTTGGACCTCATCAAACTCTTCAGCGGACGTTGCAACAAGAGTGACAACTCGATGCAATGGCTGAAGACGTTCGCATTCAGATGAAAGGGACACGGACGCGACCGGACGAGTGGTGTGCTGCCTTCGAGCTGAGTCTTCGAGACGGCGCTATCCATTGGTACCGACAGCTCCCGAAGTAGACCCGTCGGAAATGGAAGCTGTTGTCTCAAGCGTTCATCGACTACTACTGTACGCAGTACAAACAGTCACCGGCGGCACGCTACTACGCTGCGACTCGTGAGCGCAAGGAGCACATCTCTGACTACTTGAATTGTCTCAACGGGTACGCTCGCAACGCTCGCCTCCAGGTGGAGAAAGGACCAACGCGATGCGAAGGATCACGTGGAACAGTTCTTGCTAACTTGCGGTGACGATCGGCTTATGCAGGATCTTAGCCGGCTGCGCCTGAACGACATCCGCGAGCTTGAGGAAGTCCTGATGAGCTTGCTCAAGGGGGAAGAACGACTCGTCGCCCGAGGCGCTGCGCAATAGTTCCGGTACGAATGGGACTCCTATCGTTGCGGCGACGCTCGAAACCGAAGCGAAGACCGGTCGAACCGTCGCGAGCGACGCGAGCAAGACCGACTCCGCGAGGATACTCGACGTGCACCGCGGGTGACGTTTTCCGAAGCCGAGGAGCGAGACTGGGTTGCCGACCTGAACGGCCGCGGAGCTAACACGCGGCGAGCGAGCACTCACCGCGACGTGTGGAGTGACAGCGAAGATGACGTCTCAAGCGCCGGTGATTTTGAATCGAGCTGCAGCGATGGTTCGTCCTCCGATAGCAGTCAGCGACAGCTCGCGGCGGCAAACGAGAGTGAACGAAGGAGCGCCGCTGAAGGAACGTACACGAGGGCAGATCGACGCTTCCGCCGGAACGACCAAGTAGGGCGAGGCGACAGTCGTGAACGACCCGACACTGAGCACAGGGAGCGTGCGGTGGGAGGAACCACTCAGCCCATTACTGCAACCGGCGATGCAAGTTGTGCAAGCAGGTTCATGATGCGGGGCAGTGCGAACTGTACCGACACCTCCAAGGCTTCGTCAAGTATGCTCGAGCGAAGGAAGACAAGTCTGGCCTTCCGGCTGAGCTGCGGACTTTCATCGATGGAGGCCATTTAAACTAGGTAGCCCGCCAACACTGACTGGGTTGGGCCCGAACGGGCTACCACAGTTGACTAGCCCTCCGGTGGAGGCGAGAAGCATTTTCGCCTTGGTCGCGGGTAGTGAGTGGCCGGATGAAGATTTGGAGAATGGACAAACGACTGAAAATGGAGATTACTACGATGGAACCTTCGCCGACGGCGGAGGAAATGAAAACGACAGACCTGGTCCTGGTGACGGGTCCAGCGATGCTTCGATCGCTAGTGCAGTGAGCGTGGAGCGGCTAGCGCCGTGGAAAGCTCCTAAAGTAGTTCGACTGCGCGAAGGTGAATCCATGGGATGGTGGTCGTCGCAGCGCTATGACCAACACGTGCGAATGCGTGCGATGGTGAGTGGTGCTGTCAACGACGAACAAACGACAATACTACTAGACACCGGTGCTAACGTTAGCGTCATTTCGGAGCGCTTCGCGAAGAAGCTTCGACTGAAGTCCGTTCCGAACCTTGGTCGGTCGATCGATGTCCAAGGGATAGGCAAGGGTGCGCTGACGACGAAGCGTCGCGTGCTGGTGAAGGTCACATTGGAGAGGCGGCTGGTGTACGAGTTTGAGATGTGGGTGCTGCCGCACAACGCCGGAGTCGATGTGGTCCTCGGAGTGGACTTCATGATACCTGCTGGGGTTCGTCTGGACCTGTACAGGTCCACAGCCATGCTCCCGGGGGAAACCACTTAAGTCGAAGAAGATGGAAGCTAATCCGGTCGGACACCGCGAGGTACCGTGTCGAAGCCCGAGAGGTTTAAGGTTAGAGACACACGGGTGCGCGGACTTCAGCCTGCAGAAGAATCGAACATCGGCAGAATGCACTATGGGTGAGGAGAACAGAGAAGCTCATTCCGACGCTCTTTTCGAACCGTCGCGGTGACCTAGCGAAGGTTCGCCTGACGAATGTTGCTGACAGAGACACCACGTGTGACGTGTTCACTGACTTCGTAGTCTGGGTGCCCCATGGCGACCTACCGCGAGAAGCCGGCTACGTGAGGCCGAAGTCGCGGCGGTACAAGGATTGGCAAGTGTTAGCTTACGAAGGCTTACAGGATCAGACGCTGTTAGGCCTCGAACGTGAGCACTATGAGCGCTGGGCTGCGGCCCAACCGTCGCTCGTAGATCGGCCGGTTTATCCAATGCCAACTGACATTCTTCGAAGGCCGAGCGATGACTCGAGTCAAGGTCTGACGCTACGAGATGACCGAGTCGAAGAAGCAAGCGACACTAGCGATGCAGAAGATCCGACCGTGACTGTGAGTGTTGGGACTTGTGTCGTCCAATGCAAAATACGGTCTGATTTATGATTAAGTTCCTATACCAATCAATCTCCCTACATCCTGGACTCTAACAACCAAGCCAGATTGGCTGCGCGCTATACCTCACCTTTCACCATCACTCAGCTGCTATCCGGCCTGTACCTCTGTGGCGTAATCACCGTATGTCGGATCACACCAGCCCATCTACAAATCATGGTGCCCGTCGTACATCATGGATCCTGGATCGCAGATCGTAGATGACGTATCACAGATCGAAGGTCGTAGATCATAGATCCACCTCCAGATTGCGAGGCTTGTAGCATATCTCCGATGTCGTGAGTACTTCCTTAGGCGTGTTGATCCGGAGTTGTGGCGTCGAATGCCCTGCTGGACCCACTCTCCAAGCCATGATGTCACTAATCCGAATTAGCGTCCTTTCATCATTCCCCATCGCTCATTTCTCAGAAAGTGCTTCACCACAACTGCCTCCTGCGCGCAGTTGTCTCCGACCAACGGGGTCAGTTCGCGCATTCTTCCCGCACGTTCATTTCTCAGTATCCTTTCTCCAAGCGTACGCATCAATGGCTCCACCCAAGCCCGCTGGTGTGGGTGATGGGAGCACTCCGATTGCCCCTCCATTGTCTGGCCAGCCTGGATCGCCGGCCTCCGCGGAAGATCCCCGTACATCCGTGCGCAGACTCTGCACTCGGCTTAATTCCCTGGATGCTCAGCTGCAGGACGCGACCACGACACGCGAGGGAGTGCGGACCGAGCACGGCGAAACTCGACGAGATCTGCGTGATCCGAACGGTATCCAGCCAGCGGACCAGATTCGCATTCTTTGGCAGCAGCTCCACGACCAAGCCATGGAGATCCAAGGTTGGGAGCACACCGCAGACGCCCGTGATTGAGATCTGCGCCGCCAGCTGGCAGATCAAGCCCGGCAGATCTACGATCTGGAGTCTCGGCTCGATCACGTCTCTCTCCAGCGGGACCACCTTCGACAGAGCAACGATCACCTCTTTCAAGAGATGTGCCTTGCTGGATCGGAGATCGACGGGCTTCACACTCGGATCTAGGATCAAGAGCGAGAGCTGGCTGATGCTGCCGCCGCGAACACGGTCTCCGAGGAGAGTTTGCAACGGTTGCAAGAGGAGCTGCGTCTCACCCAAGAAGAGGTCGTCACCAACGCTTATGTTGGATCGATCCACGGCGGATCCACACGCGGATCTGCTTGTGGTGGCTCTCCCCCCGCTGATCAGGACTCCGCTCCACCGGATCAGGCCTCGCGGGATTTGGCTCAGGTGCAATCGGAAGTTACCCGGCTTTCGCACGACCTGCGAGTCGCCCGTGAGTCCATCGCCAGATTGACAACCGAGCGAGATCAAGCAGAGCATGATCGTGGCATGTCACCGCTGAGCGCGATCGTTTTCGACTCCGGATCTCGCGGTAGAGCGCGACAACGCGGTGGTTGAGTGGGGTGTCGCTACTCGGAAGCAGACAGAGCTGGTATCTTCGATCCGGGATCTGAGTACGTGTATGCCTTTTGATCTCGGCCTTCTTGATCTCAAGCTCACTTGCTGTGCCATTGTAGGCGACAAGTTAAAGACCGCTCGGGACGCAGCTGATACGCTGAACCGTCAAGTGTCGGAGATCCAAGGCCGCCATGATCGACTGGTCGCCGATCATGATCGGACATTTCGCCAGCGCGACGAAGCTCTTCGTCGGTTGGCAGCTGTGGCCGAGACAGCTAGTCGGCCGATCCGCGTACCTGGGGCGCCATCGATTCCGGTGACTTCCGCTGGGGTATCTGTCGGTGGATCGGGATCGACAGCTGCCGTCTCGGGCTTGCTCAGTCAAGCGTCCTCTGGATCTGCGATCCCGGCTGTTGGGCCTCCTGTGTAATAGGCCAACTCTGTGCCCACTACTTCGGCTTACACGTTAGCGCACGTGTACGAGGAAGCTTAGTTTGCTTAAGCTTAAGTTAACTATACTTTCGGACGAAAGTATAGATTTACTAAAATAAGAAAAGCTAAAAAGCCGTTTTGGGTTAAAATGAGAACTGTTATTTATGATTTATGTCTGGACTGGGTTTCGTCCTAAAACTGATATCCTATATGAAAGGTATTCTGCCATCCGATGGTTGTCAGAACCCTGCTAATCTAATTGGTAGAAAGAAATGCTTATCTACCAATAGGAAGCCTAAATGCATACAGACCAGCGGTCTGCAAAGTGTAACCATTGGTGTGTCTTACACCAACGTTCGAGAACCCTCCATGTAACCAAGTGGCTACGTGTAGCCACTTGTGTGTCACCCCGTTACCCCCCCCCCCCCCCGTTAATATAAGACGTGCTAGTCCTAACACGTCAATCAAAGAATTGACGAGATCGTCAACTCTCCGGGAAATTCGAGCTCATTCCGCAATGAGCTCGCTAACGAAGACGCCAGCGCAAGAGTCTGCGTCGGCAGGCACCACTACCTCGGTGCCTGCGCAAGCAAGCACCTCCACGACAGAGTCTACACTCTCTGTCGACGAATATCACGCGCTACAGTACAAGAAGCGCGTGGAGGATAAGGCTGCTGCCCCCGAGACGATTCTCGAGGGCTCGTTGGTGTGGAACACTGACGGTAGCATGCCTACCAACTATGGGTCGGACATCAGTGATGTCTCCATGGAGGACGAGGAAGTTCCGTCCTCAGCAGCCGACTCCGAGTCGGCCGCAGTCGCGCATGAGCCGGACACAGGATCGCGTCGACCCCGTGAAGATGATCCGAGCGCTTCAAGCTCAAAGCGCTCGCGTAATGATGAAGAAGAGAAGGCACTAACGCCGGTTACTCCTTCTTCTCCGCGTTCTGTCCCTACAGAACGCGCTCCGTGGATGCCAAGTGCATCCGAGATTGCTTCCAGGTTCGGTGCGACTTCGCCACCGAACCCGATCCCGCTGTACGTGTGCAGCGCCATCATTGATGACGCTGAGGCTGCAGCGCAGAACTTTGATCCGATGACGAATCAAAGGCGCGACTACTTCATCGGACTCTTCCATGAGCTCCGATGGCATGCGTCGAAGAGAACTTCGCGCAAAAGCAAAGTGCCCGAGTGGATGGCACTTTGTCAATCTTGGAACGCCTTTGTTGAGAACTTCAACAGAGACGCGAAAGCGTACCGCGCCTGCATCACTGCGGCGCAACATCGCTTCGAGACTTTCTCGAGGCGTCACATGATCGATCGCCTCCACGATGAAGCTATGGAGGCGGGTATTCCGTGCGCAGTTCCCTTTGGAACTGCGTGTTCGCACTGCCCCCCTGGGGCTGAGCGTCTCTCTGAGCGAGACGTCACCTGATACACGACTGTGCGTGTACCTGTTCAGCTGCGTGATCTCCGCGTTCAACTTGAACGTCGTGACACTCCGAGTGTCAGCGGTGATCGCAGCGCTCGTGCAGGCGTTACGCCTGCACTCCGTTCTGGGCTTCGTACGCCCTCACCATTTCCGGAACGTCCTCCATCAGGACGTTCCGAGGTTCCCATGTATCTCGGTGGGGAGGAAATCCTCTCCAACGAATACGAAGACGAGCCTGATCTCGGTTCGTCTTCGGGGGTTCATAGCCCACGATTCGCTCGACTATCCACCGAGTCGAGCCGCGCGCATCGCGCAGTGGGGGCGGCGGGGGCGGAAAGATACCCCTCGTACGGTCAACCCCAGGTTGACCGTGACTCCCGTGCTCTACACGATCGTGTAGCCGCTCTGGAACAGTTCCAGAGTGGGGAGTTCGCCCAGCTGCAGCAGGAGCTGCGCTACCAGAAGGCGCAGGTCGCGCAGGCCGCTCAGACCGCGTCGAACATCCAAGTGGAACTTGGAACGCAGGTCGTGAGGCTCCACGACCGTGTTGCTGCCCTCGAGAAGCCGGCTTACGCCGCTTCGTCGTCTTCTGCGAGCCATCAAGGTTAGGTGGCTCGTGTTGCGTGTACGGCTTCAACCGCCCGACGTAGAATGTCGGATGGAGCCGCATGCTGGACGGTATGTCCAACGCTCGGAAGGCGTGGATGCCGCATTGCATTCACGTAGAACGGTGTATGCCCCGTGGAGGCATGCACCGAGTTGTTGATGGCAAACTCTGCCATCGGCAGACAGTCGCTCCATTGCTGGAACGAGTGTGCGTAGCTCTTCAACAGGTCGCCGAGCACGCGATTCACGCGCTCGGTCTGACCGTCCGTCTGCGGATGGTCAGCAGTCGACATCGACAATTGTGTACCAAGAAGTGTAAATACTTCTTGCCAGAACCGCGCTGTGAAGCGTGACCACTGCGAGGAAGCGTGGGCTGCGTGGACGCGCCTGAAGACGCTGTACGGTGGATCGCAGAAGGCTGGGCGCATCTACCTGAAGCGCCAGCTCTTCAGCATGGAAATGTCGGAAGGCGGCAATGTACTCCATCATTGCAGCGAGGTCCTCAACATCAGTGCCAAGCTCAGCAGTATCGGCACCAAGATGGAGGACGAGGACGTGGCGATCTGCTTGTTGCGCAGCCTCCCCAAGAGCTACGAGAACGTCGTGCTCAACTTGGAGATGAGCAGCGCGGAACTGCGATCGCAAGACGTCGTGAAGGTGCTCACGAACGAGCATATCAAGCGGCAAGGCGAGAAGACGGCGACGGCGACGGCGAAGACGGAGAACGCGGCCAAGGCGTTCAACACCGACCGAGAGTCTCGCCAGTGCACATACTGCGGGAAATTGGGGCGCACGGTGGACAAGTGCTGGACCAAGCAGAAGGACGAGAATCGGGGCCCATGACGCGGCGGCAATGGCAATGGCAATGACAATGGCAACGGCCGTGGACGCGGGGCCAACAACATCCAGTGGAGAAACGACAGCGACGGATACGACTACGACTACGACTACGATCGAGTGGCGTTCGCGGTTTCCATGGAATGTGGAATTTCGACGGGCAAGAATATGTCCGGGATGTGGGCGGTCGACAGCGGCGCAACGCACCACATCTGCAACGACAAGGCCAAGTTCGCCAATTTGATCGAGCGAAATGAAGGCGAACTTTCGGTGGCCGACGGCAACAAGGCGGCAATCAAGGGTGTGGGGACCATCGTGGAACGAGTGGTTCTGCCCAACGGCGACGAGCGCGAGATCGAGATTCAAGAACGCGCTGTACGTGCCGAACATGAGCAAGAATCTGCTCTCGGTGCCGCAGATCAACAGAGTGGCAAGTTCCAAGTGGTGTTTGACGCCACCGAAATGCACGTTTCGCGCAAGGACTCAAAGCTAGTGGTTGGCGACGGTGGATCTCGTGGATGGCCTCTACTGGCTTTCGCACGCCTCAGCGATCGGCGAATGCAGCGACAAGTGGAAGAACGGTCGACTTGCATGCGCGTATGGGTCACGCTCCAGTCGAGGTGCTTCGCAAGATGGTCGACACCAAGATGGTCGACACCAAAGATGGTCGACACCAGATGATCAAGGACGCGAAAGCACCCTCCAAGTCGAGTGGAACAAGCGTGTGTCGCGGTTGTCAACAAGGCAAGATGGTCCAAAAAACCGTTCCCCAGCAACCGTGACAAGCGTAACTATGACACGTTCGAGTTGCTCCACTTCGACATCTGCGGACCCATGGAGGGAAAACTCCGCTTGGCGGCAGCAATACCTTTGCTGCTGATCGTGGACGAAGCCAGCGGATGCAGAATGGGTTCTGTCTGGGCGTGCCAAGTCGGAGAGCGAAGACTGCATCAAGACGTACATATGAAAGGTGGCAAACGCCAGTCGCAAGAAGGTCAGTTTGGCCCGGCAATGAACCGGTCGATGAGTTCGGTCTGCTCTGAGGGATGGGACAAACTTACAATCTTGTACCCACAGGTGGCGTAATCGACAGTGGCGTAATCCGCGGTGGCGTAATCGGCGTGGGTTCGGATTGGACCGATTCGGGCTAACCGGTTCACGGTCAATAACCGATACCAAACCGGTAACTCTCAATACTGTTGAAGCGACTGTGGACCTGTCGGAACCATCGACATTCCAAGAAGCGGTGAACGGCCCGGACCAAGTGCACTGGCGCAAGGCAATTCGTGCTGAGCTCAAGTCGATGCGACTTCGTGGTGTGTTTCGTGCTGCCAAATTGCCCAACGGACAGCACGCCATCGGTACCAAGTGGGTGTTCAAGATCAAGCGCAAAGCGGACGGATCGATCGAAAAGTACAAGGCACGTCTCGTGGCCAAGGGGTTCAAGCAGAAGTACGGCATCGACTACACGGAGACGTTTTCGCCCGTGGTCAAGTACGTGACGCTGCGCATGGTCATCGCTATTGCCAAGTACTTCGGCTGGCCTCTCGACCAACTCGACGTGGTGACAGCGTTCCTGTACGGGATAATGAAGGAGCAGGTGTTCTGCATAGTTCCTGAAGGCGTCGAACTGGATGGCAACTTCGACTGCCTGGAATTGGTGAAGGCGATCTACGGTCTCAAGCAAGCTTCGCGCGTGTGGAACGAGACCTTCGACGAATTCGTGTGCTCTATCGGCTTCCAAGTTTCGGGCCATCGACCCGTGCCTCTACATCAAGGTGGTGGACGGTCACTGCGTGCTCGTGCTGGTGTATGTGGATGATGTGCTGATCACCGGGAGTTCACCCGAGCCTGATCGCACGCACGAAAGACGGACCTCAAGACTCGCTTCGAGAAGACCGACAGCGCAAGTGCGCAATTCGTTCTTGGGATCGAGTTGGTGGGACGGCCCAGACGGCAGTGTGACGATGTGCACAGCGGCGCTATGTGGATGGACATTCTCAGCGCTTCGCCATGGATGAGGCACAGGCCGTGGTGAGTCCCCGTCGACAGAGCACTCCGACTGGTTCCAAGCGAGCCAGCGACCAAGGTGAACGCTCCGTTTCGCCCGAAGCTGTGGGTACCCTGATGCACCTGATGACTGCCCACGCGCCCGGACATCGCGTACGCTGTGGGCTATGTGTCGCGTTTCATGGAGAATCCTCAAGAGGAACACTGGGTGGCAGTCAAGCGTATCTTTCGCTACCTGCAAGGCACCAAGACGCACGGGATCTGCTTCAAGCCGGGTGACAACATCGACTTTCGTGGATACTCGGACGCAGACTGGGCTGGCGACCTCGCCGACCGCAAGTCGACTTCAGGCTACACGTTCATGCTGATGAGTGCGCCTGTGAGCTGGGGCAGCAAGAAGCAGTCAAGCGTGTCGCTGTCTACGAGCAAAGCGGGGTATATTGCGCTCAGTCTGGCGATCCAAGAGGGCAAGTGGATTCATCGCCTGCTGTGCGAGATCCTGGCAGCTGCCAACGAGACGGGACTGATGGAAGGTGTAGTTGGAGAAACGAAGCTTGGATGAAGCGGAGGAGTGAGCACGCTGGGTGAGACCGGAGCGAAGACCACTTGAGGGGGAGAGGGAAGATTCGAAAGTGATTGATTGAGGTCTTTAGCTCGAAAGCCTTCTTGTTATCTCTAGACCTACTGGATACACCCTACTTGATTCTTTACTGGATACTGAGTTACTTCAGCCAATCAGAGAGCGCCACGTCGATGCCCATCTTGTACCTACAATCTTGTACCTACAATCTTGTACCTACAATCTTGTACCCACAGGTGGCGTAATCGACAGTGGCGTAATCCGCGGTGGCGTAATCGGCGTGGGTTCGGATTGGACCGGTTCGGGCTAACCGGTTCACGGTCAATAACCGAT
Source organism: Phytophthora cactorum (assembly GCA_016864655.1). NCBI lineage: Eukaryota > Oomycota > Peronosporomycetes > Peronosporales > Peronosporaceae > Phytophthora > Phytophthora cactorum. Next base: position 1,211,178 of record NHQK01000008.1, read on the forward strand.
ACCAAACCGGTAACTCTCAATACGCCCCCTCAATGCGAAGTCCCATGAATGCCGAGAGCCACCGTGAGGTCCGTGTGGCGTGGTCCCGCGAGCGCCTTCGTCATGATGTCCGCCAGCATCACGGAAGTCTCGCAATACTGGAGCTTCACTTCACCGCGCTTCACTTCGTCGCGGATGTGGTGGTACTTGATGTCGATGTGCTTGGCGCGGCCGTGGTTCACCGGGTTCTTCGTCATCTTGATGCACGACTGGTTGTCTTCGCGGATCATGAGCTCGGGTCCCGTCTCGTTGGCAGCTGTCAGGATCTCGCACAGCAGGCGATGAATCCACTTGCCCTCTTGGATCGCCAGACTGAGCGCAATATACTCCGCTTTGCTCGTAGACAGCGACACGCTTGACTGCTTCTTGCTGCCCCAGCTCACAGGCGCACTCATCAGCATGAACGTGTAGCCTGAAGTCGACTTGCGGTCGGCGAGGTCGCCAGCCCAGTCTGCGTCCGAGTATCCACGAAAGTCGATGTTGTCACCCGGCTTGAAGCAGATCCCGTGCGTCTTGGTGCCTTGCAGGTAGCGAAAGATACGCTTGACTGCCACCCAGTGTTCCTCTTGAGGATTCTCCATGAAACGCGACACATAGCCCACAGCGTACGCGATGTCCGGGCGCGTGGCAGTCATCAGGTGCATCAGGGTACCCACAGCTTCGCGAAACGGAGCGTTCACCTTGGTCGCTGCGTCGCTTGGAACCAGTCGAGTGCTCATGTCGACGGGACTCACCACGGCCTTGCACTCATCCATGGCGAAGCGCTTGAGAATGTCATCCACATAGCGCCGCTGGCACATCGTCACACTGCCGTCTGGGCCGTCCACCAACTCGATCCCAAGAACGAATGCGCACTTGCCGCTGTCGGTCATCTCGAAGCGAGTCTTGAGGTCCGTCTTCGTGCGTGCGATCAGCTCGGGTGAACTCCCGGTGATCAGCACATCATCCACATACACCAGCACGAGCACGCAGTGACCGTCCACCACCTTGATGTAGAGGCACGGGTCGAAGGCCGAAACTTGGAAGCCGATAGAGCACACGAATTCGTCGAAGGTCTCGTTCCACACGCGCGAAGCTTGCTTGAGACCGTAGATCGCCTTCACCAATTCCAGGCAGTCGAAGTTGCCATCCAGTTCGACGCCTTCAGGAACTATGCAGAACACCTGCTCCTTCATTATCCCGTACAGGAACGCTGTCACCACGTCGAGTTGGTCGAGAGGCCAGCCGAAGTACTTGGCAATAGCGATGACCATGCGCAGCGTCACGTACTTGACCACGGGCGAAAACGTCTCCGTGTAGTCGATGCCGTACTTCTGCTTGAACCCTTTGGCCACGAGACGTGCCTTGTACTTTTCGATCGATCCGTCCGCTTTGCGCTTGATCTTGAACACCCACTTGGTACCGATGGCGTGCTGTCCATTGGGCAATTTTGCAGCACGAAACACACCACGAAGTCGCATCGACTTGAGCTCAGCATGAATTGCCTTGCGCCAGTGCACTTGGTCCGGGCCGTTCACCGCTTCTTGGAATGTCGATGGTTCCGACAGGTCCACAGTCGCTTCAACAGCATTGGCACTTGCACGCCAAAACACAGGGGGAGTCGATTCTTCATCTTGGTCACCAGATTTTTCTTCTTCGTCGGCGTCCACTCGGTGCGAAGAGGAAGAGGAATCCGGCGCACTTGCTTCTTCCAGTCCAGGCCGATGGCGCACAGTGTGCGGTCTTCTGGTAGCTTCATCTTCGTCACTTGGGCGACTCTTGCGCTTCCCCGTCTGCTTGTACTCCGTCTGGCGAGGTCCGTCATCGTCGATATCGAGCGAGTCGACGTCCAGGTCATCGACATCTTCATCGGAAATCCGCGGTGAAAGTCCAAAGGCCGACTCATCGAAGTTGACATCGCGACTGATCACCACCTGCCCCGCCTCGATGTCATAAAGTCGATATGCCTTGGACACTTCTTCGTAGCCCAGGAATATTCCGGCGCGAGCCTTGGGGTCCCACTTGAGCCGCTTCTCCTTCGGAGTCAAAATGTACGTCCGACAGCCGAACACGCGCATGTGCTTCACACTCGGCTTGGACTTGTACACGATCTCGAACGGAGTCTTGTGCTCGATCTTGGGTGACGGCAGGCGGTTCTTCACATAGATGGCCGTCATGGCCGCCTCAGCCCAGAAACACTTGTCCAGCTTGGCGTGATGCAGCATGCTGCGGCCGATCGTGACGATAGTCCGGATGGCTCGCTCTGCCGTGCCGTTGGTCTGGTGCGCGTACGGAACCGTGGTTTGCTGCTCGATGCCTTCGTCTTCGTAGAAGGCCTTGAGCGAGTTGGTAGCGAACTCACGAGCTCCGTCATGCCGCACAAACTTGACCTTCTTGCCGAACTGCGTCTGCACCTTCATGATGTACGTCTTGATGCAGTCTTCGCTCTCCGACTTGGCACGCAGACAGAAACCCTTCATGCATCCGCTGGCTTCGTCCACGATCAGCAGCAGGTACTTGCTGCCGCCAAGCGAGTTTTCCTCCATGGGTCCGCAGATGTCGAAGTGGAGCAACTCGAACGTGTCGTAGTGACGCTTGTCACGGTTGCTGGGGAACGGTTTTTGGACCATCTTGCCTTGTTGACAACCGCGACACACGCTTGTTCCACTCGACTTGGAGGGTGCTTTCGCGTCCTTGATCATCTTGGTGTCGACCATCTTGGTGTCGACCATCTTGGTGTCGACCATCTTGCGAAGCACCTCGACTGGAGCGTGACCCATACGCGCATGCAAGTCGACCGTTCTTCCACTTGTCGCTGCATTCGCCGATCGCTGAGGCGTGCGAAGCCAGTAGAGGCCATCCACGAGATCCGCCGTCGCCACCACTAGCTTCGAGTCCTTGCGCGAAACGTGCATTTCGGTGCCGTCAAACACCACTTGGAACTTGCCACTCTTGTTGATCTGCGGCACCGAGAGCAGATTCTTGCTCATGTTCGGCACGTACAGCGCGTTCTTGATCTCGATCTCGCGCTCGTCGCCGTTGGGCAGAACCACTCGTTCCACGATGGTCCCCACACCCTTGATTGCCGCCTTGTTGCCGTCGGCCACCGAAAGTTCGCCTTCATTTCGCTCGATCAAATTGGCGAACTTGGCCTTGTCGTTGCAGATGTGGTGCGTTGCGCCGCTGTCGACCGCCCACATCCCGGACATATTCTTGCCCGTCGAAATTCCACATTCCATGGAAACCGCGAACGCCACTCGATCGTAGTCGTAGTCGTATCCGTCGCTGTCGTTTCTCCACTGGATGTTGTTGGCCCCGCGTCCACGGCCGTTGCCATTGTCATTGCCATTGCCATTGCCGCCGCGTCTTGGGCCCCGATTCTCGTCCTTCTGCTTGGTCCAGCACTTGTCCACCGTGTGCCCCAATTTCCCGCAGTATGTGCACTGGCGAGGCTCTCGGTCGGTGTTGAACGCCTTGGCCGCGTTCTCCGTCTTCACCGTCGCCGTTGCCGTCTTCTCGCCTTGCCGCTTGATATGCTCGTTCGTGAGCACCTTCACGACGTCTTGCGATCGCAGTTCCGCGCTGCTCATCTCCAAGTTGAGCACGACGTTCTCGTAGCTCTTGGGGAGGCTGCGCAATAAGCAGATCGCCACGTCCTCGTCCTCCATCTTGGCGCCGATACTGCTGAGTTTGGCGCTGATGTTGAGGACCTCGTTGCAATGATGCAACACATTGCCGCCTTCCGACATTTCCATGCTGAAGAGCTGGCGCTTCAGATAGATGCGCCCAGCCTTCTGCGATCCACCGTACAGCGTCTTCAGGCGCGACCAGGCGACCCACGCTTCCTCGCAGTCATCAACCACATGATGGTAGTCCGCATTCATGTGGAGCAACATCAGTCCGAACGCGATGTTGCTCGACTTGACGTAGTCGTCCTTGGCCCGCGTGTCCGTGAAGCTCGGAGTCATCTCGAGGTTCACCACATGCCACACCGACTTGGTCAGGAACACGCCACGCATGTAGCGGTTCCACGTCGCGTAATTGTCTCCGTTGAACTTATCGATGGAGACCTTGGTGGAGGCATCGTGGGCAGAGGACATGGTGCTTGGGCTCATAACCTGGTGGAAGGTATGGATCTTGGACACCGAAGCTTGGACGAAGCGGAGGGAGGCAGCACTCTGGGTGAGACCGGAGTGGAGGCAGGAAACCACTTGAGGGGTAGAGGGAAGATTCGAAAGTGATTGATTGAGGTCTTTAGCTCGAAAGCCTTCTTGCTATCTCTAGACCTACTGGATACACCCTACTTGATTCTTTACTGGATACTGAGTTACTTCAGCCAATCAGAGAGCGCCACGTCGATGCCCATCTTGTACCTACAATCTTGTACCTACAATCTTGTACCCACAGGTGGCGTAATCGACAGTGGCGTAATCCGCGGTGGCGTAATCGGCGTGGGTTCGGATTGGACCGGTTCGGGCTAACCGGTTCACGGTCAATAACCGATACCAAACCGGTAACTCTCAATACAGCCCAGAAACACTTGTCCAGCTTGGCGTGATGCAGCATGCTGCGGCCGATCGTGACGATAGTCCGGATGGCTCGCTCTGCCGTGCCGTTGGTCTGGTGCGCGTACGGAACCGTGGTTTGCTGCTCGATGCCTTCGTCTTCGTAGAAGGCCTTGAGCGAGTTGGTAGCGAACTCACGAGCTCCGTCATGCCGCACAAACTTGACCTTCTTGCCGAACTGCGTCTGCACCTTCATGATGTACGTCTTGATGCAGTCTTCGCTCTCCGACTTGGCACGCAGACAGAAACCCTTCATGCATCCGCTGGCTTCGTCCACGATCAGCAGCAGGTACTTGCTGCCGCCAAGCGAGTTTTCCTCCATGGGTCCGCAGATGTCGAAGTGGAGCAACTCGAACGTGTCATAGTTACGCTTGTCACGGTTGCTGGGGAACGGTTTTTGGACCATCTTGCCTTGTTGACAACCGCGACACACGCTTGTTCCACTCGACTTGGAGGGTGCTTTCGCGTCCTTGATCATCTTGGTGTCGACCATCTTGGTGTCGACCATCTTGGTGTCGACCATCTTGGTGTCGACCATTTTGCGAAGCACCTCGACTGGAGCGTGACCCATACGCGCATGCAAGTCGACCGTTCTTCCACTTGTCGCTGCATTCGCCGATCGCTGAGGCGTGCGAAGCCAGTAGAGGCCATCCACGAGATCCGCCGTCGCCACCACTAGCTTCGAGTCCTTGCGCGAAACGTGCATTTCGGTGCCGTCAAACACCACTTGGAACTTGCCACTCTTGTTGATCTGCGGCACCGAGAGCAGATTCTTGCTCATGTTCGGCACGTACAGCGCGTTCTTGATCTCGATCTCGCGCTCGTCGCCGTTGGGCAGAACCACTCGTTCCACGATGGTCCCCACACCCTTGATTGCCGCCTTGTTGCCGTCGGCCACCGAAAGTTCGCCTTCATTTCGCTCGATCAAATTGGCGAACTTGGCCTTGTCGTTGCAGATGTGGTGCGTTGCGCCGCTGTCGACCGCCCACATCCCGGACATATTCTTGCCCGTCGAAATTCCACATTCCATGGAAACCGCGAACGCCACTCGATCGTAGTCGTAGTCGTAGTCGTATCCGTCGCTGTCGTTTCTCCACTGGATGTTGTTGGCCCCGCGTCCACGGCCGTTGCCATTGTCATTGCCATTGCCATTGCCGCCGCGTCATGGGCCCCGATTCTCGTCCTTCTGCTTGGTCCAGCACTTGTCCACCGTGCGCCCCAATTTCCCGCAGTATGTGCACTGGCGAGGCTCTCGGTCGGTGTTGAACGCCTTGGCCGCGTTTTCCGTCTTCACCGTCTTCACCGTCGCCGTCGCCGTCTTCTCGCCTTGCCGCTTGATATGCTCGTTCGTGAGCACCTTCACGACGTCTTGCGATCGCAGTTCCGCGCTGCTCATCTCCAAGTTGAGCACGACGTTCTCGTAGCTCTTGGGGAGGCTGCGCAATAAGCAGATCGCCACGTCCTCGTCCTCCATCTTGGCGCCGATACTGCTGAGTTTGGCGCTGATGTTGAGGACCTCGTTGCAGTGATGCAATACATTGCCGCCTTCCGACATCTCCATGCTGAAGAGCTGGCGCTTCAAGTAGATGCGACCAGCCTTCTGCGATCCACCGTACAGCGTCTTCAGGCGCGACCAGGCGACCCACGCTTCCTCGCAGTCATCAACCACATGATGGTAGTCCGCATTCATGTGGAGCAACATCAGGCCGAACGCGATGTTGCTCGACTTGACGTAGTCGTCCTTGACCCGCGTGTCCGTGAAGCTCGGAGTCATCTCGCGGTTCACCACATGCCACACCGACTTGGTCAGGAACACGCCACGCATGTAGCGGTTCCACGTCGCGTAGTTGTCTCCGTTGAACTTGTCGATGGAGACCTTGGTGGAGGCATCGTGGGCAGAGGACATGGTGCTTGGGCTCATAACCTGATGGAAGGTATGGATCTTGGACACCGAAGCTTGGACGAAGCGGAGGGAGGCAGCACTCTGGGTGAGACCGGAGTGGAGGCAGGAAACCACTTGAGGGGTAGAGGGAAGATTCGAAAGTGATTGATTGAGGTCTTTAGCTCGAAAGCCTTCTTGCTATCTCTAGACCTACTGGATACACCCTACTTGATTCTTTACTGGATACTGAGTTACTTCAGCCAATCAGAGAGCGCCACGTCGATGCCCATCTTGTACCTACAATCTTGTACCTACAATCTTGTACCCACAGGTGGCGTAATCGACAGTGGCGTAATCCGCGGTGGCGTAATCGGCGTGGGTTCGGATTGGACCGGTTCGGGCTAACCAGTTCACGGTCAATAACCGATACCAAACCGGTAACTCTCAATACGCCCCCTCAATGCGAAGTCCCATGAATGCCGAGAGCCACCGTGAGGTCCGTGTGGCGTGGTCCCGCGAGCGCCTTCGTCATGATGTCCGCCAGCATCACGGAAGTCTCGCAATACTGGAGCTTCACTTCACCACGCTTGACTTCGTCGCGGATGTGGTGGTACTTGATGTCGATGTGCTTGGCGCGACCGTGGTTCACTGGGTTCTTCGTCATCTTGATGCACGACTGGTTGTCTTCGCGGATCTTGAGCTCGGGTCCCGTCTCGTTGGCAGCTGCCAGGATCTCGCACAGTAGGCGATGAATCCACTTGCCCTCTTGGATCGCCAGACTGAGCGCAATATACTCCGCTTCGCTCGTAGACAGCGACACGCTTGACTGCTTCTTGCTGCCCCAGCTCACAGGCGCACTCATCAGCATGAACGTGTAGCCTGAAGTCGACTTGCGGTCGGCGAGGTCGCCAGCCCAGTCTGCGTCCGAGTATCCACGAAAGTCGATCTTGTTGCCCGGCTTGAAGCAGATTCCATGCGTCTTGGTGCCTTGCAGGTAGCGAAAGATACGCTTGACTGCCACCCAGTGTTCCTCTTGAGGATTCTCCATGAAACGCGACACATAGCCAACGGCGTACGCGATGTCCGGGCGCGTGGCAGTCATCAAGTGCATCAGAGCACCAACAGCTTCGCGAAACGGAGCGTTCACCTTGGTCGCTGCGTCGCTTGGAACCAGTCGAGTGCTCATGTCGACGGGACTCACCACGGCCTTGCACTCATCCATGGCGAAGCGCTTGAGAATGTCATCCACATAGCGCCGCTGGCACATCGTCACACTGCCGTCTGGGCCGTCCACCAACTCGATCCCAAGAACGAACGCGCACTTGCCGCTGTCGGTCATCTCGAAGCGTGTTTTGAGGTCGGTCTTCGTGCGTGAGATCAGTTCGGGTGAACTTCCGGTAATCAGCACGTCATCCACGTAGACCAGCACGAGCACGCAGTGACCGTCAACGATCTTGACGTAGAGGCACGGGTCGAACGCCGATACTTGAAAGCCGATGGAGCACACGAACTCGTCGAAGGTCTCGTTCCACACGCGCGAAGCTTGCTTGAGACCGTAGATCGCCTTCACCAATTCCAGGCAGTCGAAGTCACCGTCGAGATCAACACCTTCGGGGACCGCGCAGAACACCAGCTCCTTCATTATCCCGTACAGGAAAGCTGTCACCACGTCGAGTTGGTCGAGGGGCCAGCCAAAATACTTGGCAATCGCGATGATCATGCGCAGCGTCACGTACTTGACGACGGGCGAGAACGTCTCGGTGTAGTCGATGCCGTACTTCTGCTTGAACCCCTTTGCCACGAGGCGCGCCTTGTATTTCTCGATCGATCCGTCCGCTTTGCGCTTGATCTTGAACACCCACTTGGTACCGATGGCGCGCTGTGCGTTGGGCAATTTTGCAGCACGAAACACACCACGAAGTCGCATCGACTTGAGCTCAGCACGAATTGCCTTGCGCCAGTGCACTTGGTCCGGGCCGTTCACCGCTTCTTGGAATGTCGATGGTTCCGACAGGTCCACAGTCGCTTCAACAGCATTGGCACTTGCACGCCAAAACACAGGGGGAGTCGATTCTTCATCTTGGTCACCAGATTTTTCTTCTTCGTCGGCGTCCACTCGGTGCAAAGAGGAAGAGGAATCCGGCGCACTTGCTTCTTCCAGTCCAGGCCGATGGCGCACAGTGTGCGGTCTTCTGGTAGCTTCATCTTCGTCACTTGGGCGACTCTTGCGCTTCCCCGTCTGCTTGTACTCCGTCTGGCGAGGTCTGTCATCGTCGATATCGAGCGAGTCGACGTCCAGGTCATCGACATCTTCATCGGAAATCCGCGGTGAAAGTCCAAAGGCCGACTCATCGAAGTTGACATCGCGACTGATCACCACCTGCCCCGCCTCGATGTCATAAAGTCGATATGCCTTGGACACTTCTTCGTAGCCCAGGAATATTCCGGCGCGAGCCTTGGGGTCCCACTTGAGCCGCTTCTCCTTCGGAGTCAAAATGTACGTCCGACAGCCGAACACGCGCATGTGCTTCACACTCGGCTTGGACTTGTACACGATCTCGAACGGAGTCTTGTGCTCGATCTTGGGTGACGGCAGGCGGTTCTTCACATAGATAGCCGTCATGGCCGCCTCAGCCCAGAAACACTTGTCCAGCTTGGCGTGATGCAGCATGCTGCGGCCGATCGTGACGATAGTTCGGATGGCTCGCTCTGCCGTGCCGTTGGTCTGGTGCGCGTACGGAACCGTGGTTTGCTGCTCGATGCCTTCGTCTTCGTAGAAGGCCTTGAGCGAGTTGGTAGCGAACTCACGAGCTCCGTCATGCCGCACAAACTTGACCTTCTTGCCGAACTGCGTCTGCACCTTCATGATGTACGTCTTGATGCAGTCTTCGCTCTCCGACTTGGCACGCAGACAGAAACCCTTCATGCATCCGCTGGCTTCGTCCACGATCAGCAGCAGGTACTTGCTGCCGCCAAGCGAGTTTTCCTCCATGGGTCCGCAGATGTCGAAGTGGAGCAACTCGAACGTGTCATAGTTACGCTTGTCACGGTTGCTGGGGAACGGTTTTTGGACCATCTTGCCTTGTTGACAACCGCGACACACGCTTGTTCCACTCGACTTGGAGGGTGCTTTCGCGTCCTTGATCATCTTGGTGTCGACCATCTTGGTGTCGACCATCTTGGTGTCGACCATCTTGCGAAGCACCTCGACTGGAGCGTGACCCATACGCGCATGCAAGTCGACCGTTCTTCCACTTGTCGCTGCATTCGCCGATCGCTGAGGCGTGCGAAGCCAGTAGAGGCCATCCACGAGATCCACCGTCGCCACCACTAGCTTTGAGTCCTTGCGCGAAACGTGCATTTCGGTGCCGTCAAACACCACTTGGAACTTGCCACTCTTGTTGATCTGCGGCACCGAGAGCAGATTCTTGCTCATGTTCGGCACGTACAGCGCGTTCTTGATCTCGATCTCGCGCTCGTCGCCGTTGGGCAGAACCACTCGTTCCACGATGGTCCCCACACCCTTGATTGCCGCCTTGTTGCCGTCGGCCACCGAAAGTTCGCCTTCATTTCGCTCGATCAAATTGGCGAACTTGGCCTTGTCGTTGCAGATGTGGTGCGTTGCGCCGCTGTCGACCGCCCACATCCCGGACATATTCTTGCCCGTCGAAATTCCACATTCCATGGAAACCGCGAACGCCACTCGATCGTAGTCGTAGTCGTAGTCGTATCCGTCGCTGTCGTTTCTCCACTGGATGTTGTTGGCCCCGCGTCCACGGCCGTTGCCATTGTCATTGCCATTGCCATTGCCGCCGCGTCTTGGGCCCCGATTCTCGTCCTTCTGCTTGGTCCAGCACTTGTCCACCGTGTGCCCCAATTTCCCGCAGTATGTGCACTGGCGAGGCTCTCGGTCGGTGTTGAACGCCTTGGCCGCGTTCTCCGTCTTCACCGTCTTCACCGTCGCCGTCGCCGTCTTCTCGCCTTGCCGCTTGATATGCTCGTTCGTGAGCACCTTCACGACGTCTTGCGATCGCAGTTCCGCGCTGCTCATCTCCAAGTTGAGCACGACGTTCTCGTAGCTCTTGGGGAGGCTGCGCAATAAGCAGATCGCCACGTCCTCGTCCTCCATCTTGGCGCCGATACTGCTGAGTTTGGCGCTGATGTTGAGGACCTCGTTGCAGTGATGCAATACATTGCCGCCTTCCGACATCTCCATGCTGAAGAGCTGGCGCTTCAGGTAGATGCGACCAGCCTTCTGCGATCCACCGTACAGCGTCTTCAGGCGCGACCAGGCGACCCACGCTTCCTCGCAGTCATCAACCACATGATGGTAGTCCGCATTCATGTGGAGCAACATCAGGCCGAACGCGATGTTGCTCGACTTGACGTAGTCGTCCTTGACCCGCGTGTCCGTGAAGCTCGGAGTCATCTCGCGGTTCACCACATGCCACACCGACTTGGTCAGGAACACGCCACGCATGTAGCGGTTCCACGTCGCGTAATTGTCTCCGTTGAACTAATCGATGGAGACCTTGGTGGAGGCATCGTGGGCAGAGGACATGGTGCTTGGGCTCATAACCTGATGGAAGGTATGGATCTTGGACACCGAAGCTTGGACGAAGCGGAGGGAGGCAGCACTCTGGGTGAGACCGGAGTGGAGGCAGGAAACCACTTGAGGGGTAGAGGGAAGATTCGAAAGTGATTGATTGAGGTCTTTAGCTCGAAAGCCTTCTTGCTATCTCTAGACCTACTGGATACACCCTACTTGATTCTTTACTGGATACTGAGTTACTTCAGCCAATCAGAGAGCGCCACGTCGATGCCCATCTTGTACCTACAATCTTGTACCTACAATCTTGTACCCACAGGTGGCGTAATCGACAGTGGCGTAATCCGCGGTGGCGTAATCGGCGTGGGTTCGGATTGGACCGGTTCGGGCTAACCGGTTCACGGTCAATAACCGATACCAAACCGGTAACTCTCAATACGCCCCCTCAATGCGAAGTCCCATGAATGCCGAGAGCCACCGTGAGGTCCGTGTGGCGTGGTCCCGCGAGCGCCTTCGTCATGATGTCCGCCAGCATCACGGAAGTCTCGCAATACTGGAGCTTCACTTCACCGCGCTTCACTTCGTCGCGGATGTGGTGGTACTTGATGTCGATGTGCTTGGCGCGGCCGTGGTTCACCGGGTTCTTCGTCATCTTGATGCACGACTGGTTGTCTTCGCGGATCATGAGCTCGGGTCCCGTCTCGTTGGCAGCTGCCAGGATCTCGCACAGCAGGCGATGAATCCACTTGCCCTCTTGGATCGCCAGACTGAGCGCAATATACTCCGCTTCGCTCGTAGACAGCGACACGCTTGACTGCTTCTTGCTGCCCCAGCTCACAGGCGCACTCATCAGCATGAACGTGTAGCCTGAAGTCGACTTGCGGTCGGCGAGGTCGCCAGCCCAGTCTGCGTCCGAGTATCCACGAAAGTCGATCTTGTTGCCCGGCTTGAAGCAGATCCCGTGCGTCTTGGTGCCTTGCAGGTAGCGAAAGATACGCTTGACTGCCACCCAGTGTTCCTCTTGAGGATTCTCCATGAAACGCGACACATAGCCCACAGCGTACGCGATGTCCGGGCGCGTGGCAGTCATCAGGTGCATCAGGGCACCCACAGCTTCGCGAAACGGAGCGTTCACCTTGGTCGCTGCGTCGCTTGGAACCAGTCGAGTGCTCATGTCGACGGGACTCACCACGGCCTTGCACTCATCCATGGCGAAGCGCTTGAGAATGTCATCCACATAGCGCCGCTGGCACATCGTCACACTGCCGTCTGGGCCGTCCACCAACTCGATCCCAAGAACGAACGCGCACTTGCCGCTGTCGGCCCATCTCCGAAGCGAGTCTTTGAGGTCCGTCTTCGTGCGTGCGAGACGATCAGCTCGGGTGAACTCCCGGTGATCAGCACATCGTCCACATACACCAGCAAGAGTACGCAGTGACCGTCCACCACCTTGATGTAGAGGCACGGGTCGAAGGCCGACACTTGGAAGCCGATAGAGCACACGAAATTCGTCGAAGGTCTCGTTCCACACGCGCGAAGCTTGCTTGAGACCGTAGATCGCCTTCACCAATTCCAGGCAGTCGAAGTCACCGTCGAATCAACACCTTCGGGGACCGCGCAGAACACCAGCTTCCTTCATTTGATAAACACGGAAAGCTGTCCCCACGTCGAGTTGGTCGAGAGGCTCAAGCCGAAGTACTTGGCAATGGCGCGATGACCATGCGCAGCGTCACGTACTTGACGACGGGCGCGAGAACGTCTCCGTGTAGTCGATGCCGTACTTTTGCTTGAAACCCCTTGGCCACGAGGCGCGCCTTGTACTTTTTCGATCGATCCGTCCGCTTTGCGCTTGATCTTGAACACCCACTTGGTACCCGATGGCGCTGCGTGGCTGTTGGGCAATTTTGCAAGCACGAAACACACCACGAAGTCGCATCGACTTGAGCTCAGCACGAATTGCCTTGCGCCAGTGCACTTGGTCCGGGCCGTTCCACCGCTTCTTGGAATGTCGATGGTTCCGACAGGTCCACAGTCGCTTCAACAGCATTGGCACTTGCACGCCAAAAACACAGGGGGAGTCGATTCTTCATCTTGGTCACCAGATTTTTCTTCTTCGTCGGCGTCCACTCGGTGAAGAAGGAAAGAGAATCCGGCGCACTTGCTTCTTCCGTCCAGGCCGATGGCGCACAGTGTGCGGTCTTCTGGTAGCTTCATCTTCGTCACTTGGGCGACTCTTGCCGCTTCCCCGTCTGCTTGTACTCCGTCTGGCGAGGTCTCGTCATCCGTCGATATCGAGCGAGTCGACGTCCAGGTCATCAGACATCTTCATCGGAAATCCGGGTGAAAGTCCAAAGGCCGACTCATCGAAGTTGACATCGCGACTGATCACCACCTGCCCCGCCTCGATGTCATAAAGTCGATATGCCTTGGACACTTCTTCGTAGCCCAGGAATATTCCGGCGCGAGCCTTGGGTCCCACTTGAGCCGCTTCTCCTTCGGAGTCAAAATGTACGCCCCGACAGCCGAACACACGGCATGTGCTTCACACTCGGCTTGGACTTGTACACGATCTCGAACGGAGTCTTTGTTGCTCGATCTTGGGTGACGCAGGCGGTTCTCACATAGATAGCCGTCATGGCCGCCCTCAAGCCCAGAAACACTTGTCCAGCTTGGCGTGATGCAGCATGCTGCGGCCGATCGTGACGATAAGTCCGGATGGCTCGCTCTGCCGTGCCGTTGGTCTGGTGCGCGTACGGAATCCGTGGTTTGCTCGCTCGATGCCTTCGTCTTCGTAGAAGTCCTTGAGCGAGTTGGTAGGCGAACTCACGAGCTCCGTCATGCCGCACAAACTTGACTTTCTTGCCGAACTGCGTCTGCACCTTCATGATGTACGTCTTGATGCAGTCTTCGCTCTCCGACTTGGCACAACAGACAGACCCTTCATGCATCCGCTGGCTTCGTCCACGATCAGCAGCAGGTACTTGCTGCCGCCAAAGCGAGTTTTCCTCCATGGGTCCGCAGATGTCGAAGTGGAGCAACTCGAACGTGTCGTAGTGACGCTTGTCACGGTTGCTGGGGGAACGGTTTTGGGACCATCTTGCCTTGTTGACAACCGCGACAACGCTTGTCCACTCGACTTGGAGGGTGCTTTCGCGTCCTTGATCATCTTGGTGTCGACCATCTTGGTGTCGACCATTTTGCGAAGCACCTCGACTGGAGCGTGACCCATACGCGCATGCAAGTCGGACCGTTCTTCCACTTGTCGGCTGCATTCGCCGATCGCTGAGGCGTGCGAAGCCAGTAGAGGCCATCCACGAGATCCACCCGTCGCACACTAGCTTCGAGTCCTTGCGCGAAACGTGCATTTCGGTGCCGTCAAAACACCACTTGGAACTTGCCATCTTGTTGATCTGCGGCACGAGAGCAGATTCTTGCTCATGTTCGGCACGTACAGCGCGTTCTTGATCTCGATCTCGCGCTCGTCGCCGTTGGGCAGAACCACTCGTTCACGATGGTCCCCACACCCTTTGATTGCCCGCCTTGTTGCCGTCGGCCACCGAAAGTTCGCCTTCATTTCGCTCGATCAAATTGGCGAACTTGGCCTTGTCGTTGCAGATGTGGTGCGTTGCGCCGCTGTCGACCGCCCACATCCCGGACATATTCTTGCCCGTCGAAATTCCACATTCCATGGAAACCGCGAACGCCACTCGATCGTAGTCGTAGTCGTAGTCGTAGTCGTATCCGTCGCTGTCGTTTCTCCACTGGATGTTGTTGGCCCCGCGTCCACGGCCGTTGCCATTGTCATTGCCATTGCCATTGCCGCCGCGTCTTGGGCCCCGATTCTCGTCCTTCTGCTTGGTCCAGCACTTGTCCACCGTGCGCCCCAATTTCCCGCAGTATGTGCACTGGCGAGACTCTCGGTCGGTGTTGAACGCCTTGGCCGCGTTCTCCGTCTTCACCGTCGCCGTTGCCGTCTTCTCGCCTTGCCGCTTGATATGCTCGTTCGTGAGCACCTTCATGACGTCTTGCGATCGCAGTTCCGCGCTGCTCATCTCCAAGTTGAGCACGACGTTCTCGTAGCTCTTGGGGAGGCTGCGCAACAAGCAGATCGCCACGTCCTCGTCCTCCATCTTGGCGCCGATACTGCTGAGTTTGGCGCTGATGTTGAGGACCTCGTTGCAATGATGCAACACATTGCCGCCTTCCGACATCTCCATGCTGAAGAGTTGGCGCTTCAGGTAGATGCGCCCAGCCTTCTGCGATCCACCGTACAGCGTCTTCAGGCGCGACCAGGCGACCCACGCTTCCTCGCAGTCATCAACCACATGATGGTAGTCCGCATTCATGTGGAGCAACATCAGGCCGAACGCGATGTTGCTCGACTTGACGTAGTCGTCCTTGACCCGCGTGTCCGTGAAGCTCGGAGTCATCTCGCGGTTCACCACATGCCACACCGACTTGGTCAGGAACACGCCACGCATGTAGCGGTTCCACGTCGCGTAGTTGTCTCCGTTGAACTTGTCGATGGAGACCTTGGTGGAGGCATCGTGGGCAGAGGACATGGTGCTTGGGCTCATAACCTGATGGAAGGTATGGATCTTGGACACCGAAGCTTGGACGAAGCGGAGGGAGGCAGCACTCTGGGTGAGACCGGAGTGGAGGCAGGAAACCACTTGAGGGGTAGAGGGAAGATTCAAAAGTGATTGATTGAGGTCTTTAGCTCGAAAGCCTTCTTGCTATCTCTAGACCTACTGGATACACCCTACTTGATTCTTTACTGGATACTGAGTTACTTCAGCCAATCAGAGAGCGCCACGTCGATGCCCATCTTGTACCTACAATCTTGTACCTACAATCTTGTATCCACAGGTGGCGTAATCGACAGTGGCGTAATCCGCGGTGGCGTAATCGGCGTGGGTTCGGATTGGACCGGTTCGGGCTAACCAGTTCACGGTCAATAACCGATACCAAACCGGTAACTCTCAATACGCCCCCTCAATGCGAAGTCCCATGAATGCCGAGAGCCACCATGAGGTCCGTGTGGCGTGGTCCCGCGAGCGCCTTCGTCATGATGTCCGCCAGCATCACGGAAGTCTCGCAATACTGGAGCTTCACTTCACCGCGCTTCACTTCGTCGCGGATGTGGTGGTACTTGATGTCGATGTGCTTGGCGCGGCCGTGGTTCACCGGGTTCTTCGTCATCTTGATGCACGACTGGTTGTCTTCGCGGATCATGAGCTCGGGTCCCGTCTCGTTGGCAGCTGTCAGGATCTCGCACAGCAGGCGATGAATCCACTTGCCCTCTTGGATCGCCAGACTGAGCGCAATATACTCCGCTTCGCTCGTAGACAGCGACACGCTTGACTGCTTCTTGCTGCCCCAGCTCACAGGCGCACTCATCAGCATGAACGTGTAGCCTGAAGTCGACTTGCGGTCGGCGAGGTCGCCAGCCCAGTCTGCGTCCGAGTATCCACGAAAGTCGATGTTGTCACCCGGCTTGAAGCAGATCCCGTGCGTCTTGGTGCCTTGCAGGTAGCGAAAGATACGCTTGACTGCCACCCAGTGTTCCTCTTGAGGATTCTCCATGAAACGCGACACATAGCCCACAGCGTACGCGATGTCCGGGCGCGTGGCAGTCATCAAGTGCATCAGAGCACCAACAGCTTCGCGAAACGGAGCGTTCACCTTGGTCGCTGCGTCGCTTGGAACCAGTCGAGTGCTCATGTCGACGGGACTCACCACGGCCTTGCACTCATCCATGGCGAAGCGCTTGAGAATGTCATCCACATAGCGCCGCTGGCACATCGTCACACTGCCGTCTGGGCCGTCCACCAACTCGATCCCAAGAACGAATGCGCACTTGCCGCTGTCGGTCATCTCGAAGCGAGTCTTGAGGTCCGTCTTCGTGCGTGCGATCAGCTCGGGTGAACTCCCGGTGATCAGCACATCGTCCACATACACCAGCACGAGTACGCAGTGACCGTCCACCACCTTGATGTAGAGGCACGGGTCGAAGGCCGACACTTGGAAGCCGATAGAGCACACGAATTCGTCGAAGGTCTCGTTCCACACGCGCGAAGCTTGCTTGAGACCGTAGATCGCCTTCACCAATTCCAGGCAGTCGAAGTCACCGTCGAGATCAACACCTTCGGGGACCGCGCAGAACACCAGCTCCTTCATTATCCCGTACAGGAAAGCTGTCACCACGTCGAGTTGGTCGAGAGGCCAGCCGAAGTACTTGGCAATAGCGATGATCATGCGCAGCGTCACGTACTTGACTACCGGCGAGAACGTCTCCGTGTAGTCGATGCCGTACTTTTGCTTGAACCCCTTGGCCACGAGGCGCGCCTTGTACTTTTCGATCGATCCGTCCGCTTTGCGCTTGATCTTGAACACCCACTTGGTACCGATGGCGCGGTGTCCGTTGGGCAATTTTGCAGCACGAAACACACCACGAAGTCGCATCGACTTGAGCTCAGCACGAATTGCCTTGCGCCAGTGCACTTGGTCCGGGCCGTTCACCGCTTCTTGGAATGTCGATGGTTCCGACAGGTCCACAGTCGCTTCAACAGCATTGGCACTTGCACGCCAAAACACAGGGGGAGTCGATTCTTCATCTTGGTCACCAGATTTTTCTTCTTCGTCGGCGTCCACTCGGTGCGAAGAGGAAGAGGAATCCGGCGCACTTGCTTCTTCCAGTCCAGGCCGATGGCGCACAGTGTGCGGTCTTCTGGTAGCTTCATCTTCGTCACTTGGGCGACTCTTGCGCTTCCCCGTCTGCTTGTACTCCGTCTGGCGAGGTCCGTCATCGTCGATATCGAGCGAGTCGACGTCCAGGTCATCGACATCTTCATGGGAAATCCGCGGTGAAAGTCCAAAGGTCGATTCATCGAAGTTGACATCGCGACTGATCACCACCTGCCCCGCCTCGATGTCATAAAGTCGATACGCCTTGGACACTATTGAGAGTATTGAGAGTTACCGGTTTGGTATCGGTTATTGACCGTGAACCGGTTAGCCCGAACCGGTCCAATCCGAACCCACGCCGATTACGCCACCGCGGATTACGCCACTGTCGATTACGCCACCTGTGGGTACAAGATTGTAGGTACAAGATTGTAGGTACAAGATGGGCATCGACGTGGCGCTCTCTGATTGGCTGAAGTAACTCAGTATCCAGTAAAGAATCAAGTAGGGTGTATCCAGTAGGTCTAGAGATAGCAAGAAGGCTTTCGAGCTAAAGACCTCAATCAATCACTTTCGAATCTTCCCTCTACCCCTCAAGTGGTTTCCTGCCTCCACTCCGGTCTCACCCAGAGTGCTGCCTCCCTCCGCTTCGTCCAAGCTTCAGTGTCCAAGATCCATACCTTCCATCAGGTTATGAGCCCAAGCACCATGTCCTCTGCCCACGATGCCTCCACCAAGGTCTCCATCGACAAGTTCAACGGAGACAACTACGCGACGTGGAACCGCTACATGCGTGGCGTGTTCCTGACCAAGTCGGTGTGGCATGTGGTGAACCGCGAGATGACTCCGAGCTTCACGGACACGCGGGTCAAGGACGACTACGTCAAGTCGAGCAACATCGCGTTCGGCCTGATGTTGCTCCACATGAATGCGGACTACCATCATGTGGTTGATGACTGCGAGGAAGAGTGGGTCGCCTGGTCGCGCCTGAAGACACTGTACGGTGGATCGCAGAAGGCTGGTCGCATCTACTTGAAGCGCCAGCTCTTCAGCATGGAGATGTCGGAAGGCGGCAATGTATTGCATCACTGCAACGAGGTCCTCAACATCAGCGCCAAACTCAGCAGTATCGGCGCCAAGATGGAGGACGAGGACGTGGCGATCTGCTTGTCGCGCAGCCTCCCCAAGAGCTACGAGAACGTCGTGCTGAACTTGGAGATGAGCAGCGCGGAACTGCGATCGCAAGACGTCGTGAAGGTGCTCACGAATGAGCATATCAAGCGGCAAGGCGAGAAGACGGCAACGGCGACGGTGAAGACGGAGAACGCGGCCAAGGCGTTCAACACCGACCGAGAGTCTCGCCAGTGCACATACTGCGGAAAAGTGGGGCACACGGTGGACAAGTGCTGGACCAAGCAGAAGGACGAGAACCGAGGGCCAAGACGCGGCGGCAATGGCAATGACAACGGCCGTGGACGCGGGGCCAACAACATCCAGTGGAGAAACGACAGCGACGGATACGACTACGACTACGACTACGATCGAGTGGCGTTCGCGGTTTCCATGGAATGTGGAATTTCGACGGGCAAGAATATGTCCGGGATGTGGGCGGTCGACAGCGGCGCAACGCACCACATCTGCAACGACAAGGCCAAGTTCGCCCATTTGATTGAGCGGAACGAAGGCGAACTTTCGGTGGCCGACGGCAACAAGGCGGCAATCAAGGGTGTGGGGACCATCGTGGAACGAGTGGTTCTGCCCAACGGCGACGAGCGCGAGATCGAGATCAAGAACGCGCTGTACGTGCCGAACATGAGCAAGAATCTGCTCTCGGTGCCGCAGATCAACAAGAGTGGCAAGTTCCAAGTGGTGTTTGACGGCACCGAAATGCACGTTTCGCGCAAGGACTCGAAGCTAGTGGTGGCGACGGCGGATCTCGTGGATGGCCTCTACTGGCTTCGCACGCCTCAGCGATCGGCGAATGCAGCGACAAGTGGAAGAACGGTCGACCTGCATGCGCGTATGGGTCACGCTCCAGTCGAGGTGCTTCGCAAGATGGTCGACACCAAGATGGTCGACACCAAGATGGTCGACACCAAGATGATCAAGGACGCGAAAGCACCCTCCAAGTCGAGTGGAACAAGCGTGTGTCGCGGTTGTCAACAAGGCAAGATGGTCCAAAAACCGTTCCCCAGCAACCGTGACAAGCGTCACTACGACACGTTCGAGTTGCTCCACTTCGACATCTGCGGACCCATGGAGGAAAACTCGCTTGGCGGCAGCAAGTACCTGCTGCTGATCGTGGACGAAGCCAGTGGATGCATGAAGGGTTTCTGTCTGCGTGCCAAGTCGGAGAGCGAAGACTGCATCAAGACGTACATCATGAAGGTGCAGAAGCAGTTCGGCAAGAAGGTCAAGTTTGTGCGGCATGACGGAGCTCGTGAGTTCGCTACCAACTCGCTCAAGGCCTTCTACGAAGACGAAGGCATCGAGCAGCAAACCACGGTTCCGTACGCGCACCAGACCAACGGCACGGCAGAGCGAGCCATCCGGACTATCGTCACGATCGGCCGCAGCATGCTGCATCACGCCAAGCTGGACAAGTGTTTCTGGGCTGAGGCGGCCATGACGGCCATCTACGTGAAGAACCGCCTGCCGTCACCCAAGATCGAGCACAAGACTCCGTTCGAGATCGTGTACAAGTCCAAGCCGAGTGTGAAGCACATGCGCGTGTTCGGCTGTCGGACGTACATTTTGACTCCGAAGGAGAAGCGGCTCAAGTGGGACCCCAAGGCTCGCGCCGGAATATTCCTGGGCTACGAAGAAGTGTCCAAGGCATATCGACTTTATGACATCGAGGCGGGGCAGGTGGTGATCAGTCGCGATGTCAACTTCGATGAGTCGGCCTTTGGACTTTCACCGCGGATTTCCGATGAAGATGTCGATGACCTGGACGTCGACTCGCTCGATATCGACGATGACGGACCTCGCCAGACGGAGTACAAGCAGACGGGGAAGCGCAAGAGTCGCCCAAGTGACGAAGATGAAGCTACCAGAAGACCGCACACTGTGCGCCATCGGCCTGGACTGGAAGTATTGAGAGTTACCGGTTTGATATCGGTTATTGACCGTGAACCGGTTAGCCCGAACCGGTCCAATCCGAACCCACGCCGATTACGCCACCGCGGATTACGCCACTGTCGATTACGCCACCTGTGGGTACAAGATTGTAGGTACAAGATTGTAGGTACAAGATGGGCATCGACGTGGCGCTCTCTGATTGGCTGAAGTAACTCAGTATCCAGTAAAGAATCAAGTAGGGTGTATCCAGTAGGTCTAGAGATAGCAAGAAGGCTTTCGAGCTAAAGACCTCAATCAATCACTTTCGAATCTTCCCTCTACCCCTCAAGTGGTTTCCTGCCTCCACTCCGGTCTCACCCAGAGTGCTGCCTCCCTCCGCTTCGTCCAAGCTTCAGTGTCCAAGATCCATACCTTCCATCAGGTTATGAGCCCAAGCACCATGTCCTCTGCCCACGATGCCTCCACCAAGGTCTCCATCGACAAGTTCAACGGAGACAACTACGCGACGTGGAACCGCTACATGCGTGGCGTGTTCCTGACCAAGTCGACGTGGCATGTCGTGAACCGCGAGACGACGCCAAGCTACACGGACTCGCGGGCCAAGGACGACTACGTCAAGTCGAGCAACATCGCGTTCGGCCTGATGTTGCTCCACATGGACGCGGACTACCACCATGTGGTTGACGACTGCGAGGAAGTGTGGGTGGCGTGGACGTGCCTGAAGATACTGTACGGAGGGTCGCAGAAGGCTGGGCGCATCTACCTGAAGCGCCAGCTCTTCAGCATGGAGATGTCGGAAGGCGGCAATGTATTGCATCACTGCAACGAGGTCCTCAACATCAGCGCCAAGCTCAGCAGCATCGGTGCCAAGATGGAGGACGAGGACGTGGCGATCTGCTTGTCGCGCAGCCTCCCCAAGAGCTACGAGAACGTCGTGCTGAACTTGGAGATGAGCAGCGCTGAACTGCGGTCGCAAGACGTCGTGAAGGTGCTCACGAATGAGCATATCAAGCGGCAAGGCGAGAAGACGGCAACGGCGACGGTGAAGACGGAGAACGCGACCAAGGCGTTCAACACCGACCGAGAGTCTCGCCAGTGTACATACTGCGGAAAAGTGGGGCACACGATTGACAAGTGCTGGACCAAGCAGAAGGACGAGAACCGAGGGCCAAGACGCGGCGGCAATGGCAATGGCAACGGCCGTGGACGCGGGGCCAACAACATCCAGTGGAGAAACGACAGCGACGGCTACGACTACGACTACGATCGAGTAGCGTTCGCGGTTTCACTGGAATGTGTGGTTTCGACGGGCAAGAATATGTCCGGGATGTGGGCGGTCGACAGCGGCGCAACGCACCACATCTGCAACGACAAGGCCAAGTTCGCCCATTTGATTGAGCGGAACGAAGGCGAACTTTCGGTGGCCGACGGCAACAAGGCGGCCATCATGGGTGTGGGGACCATCGTGGAACAAGTGGTCCTGCCCAACGGCGACGAGCGTGAGATCGAGATCAAGAACGCGCTGTACGTGCCAAGCATGAGCAAGAATCTGCTTTCGGTACCGCAGATCAACAAGAGTGGCAAGTTCCAAGTGGTGTTTGACGGCACCGAAATGCACGTTTCGCGCAAGGACTCGAAGCTAGTGGTGGCGACGGTGGATCTCGTGGATGGCCTCTACTGGCTTCGCACGCCTCAGCGATCGGCGAATGCGGCGACGAGTGGCAAGATCGTCGACCTGCACGCGCGCATGGGTCACGCTCCGGTTGAGGTGCTTCGCAAGATGGTCGACAACCACATGATCAAGGACGCGAAGGCACCTGATGGAAGGTATGGATCTTGGACACGAAGCTTGTATGAGGCGGAGGGAGGGACGTCGCAGACGGTGGGACCGGAGCGAAGACACTTGAGGGGTAGAATGAAGATTCGAAAGTGATTGATTGATCGGAGCTTACACTATCTTCACTACCTAGTCTGCATCCAATCATTTGGTGCATCCAATCACCAACACTCTGTACTCGTCCAATCATCCTACTCGTCTAATCATCGGTGGCGTAAACAACGTACCGTAATCATCGCGGGATCGTATTGGACCGGTTCGGGTTAACCGGTTAATGGGTACAACTGGTACACAGTACCCAAGACCAGCAACCCTCAATACGCCCCCTCAATGCGAACACGCGTGGATGCCGAGAGCAGTCGTCAGGTCCATGTGGCGAGGTCCCGGGAGCGCCTTCGTCATGATGTCCGCCAGCATCAGAGAAGTCTCGCAATACTCGAGCTTCACTTCACCACGCTTGACTTCGTCGCGGATGTGGTGGTACTTGATGTCGATGTGCTTGGCGCGACCGTGGTTCACTGGGTTCTTCGTCATCTTGATGCACGACTGGTTGTCTTCGCGGATCTTGAGCTCGGGTCCCGTCTCGTTGGTAGCCGCCAAAATCTCGCACAGTAGGCGATGAATCCACTTGCCCTCTTGGATCGCCAGACTGAGTGCGATGTACTCCGCCTCACTCGTAGACAGCGAAACACTTGACTGCTTCTTGCTGCCCCAGCTCACTGGTGCACCCATTAGCATGAACGTGTAGCCGGAAGTCGACTTGCGGTCCGCGAGGTCGCCAGCCCAATCCGCGTCCGAGTACCCGCGAAAGTCGATGTTGTCACCCGGCTTGAAGCAGATCCCATGCGTCTTGGTGCCTTGCAGGTAGCGAAAGATACGCTTGACCGCAACCCAGTGTTCTTCTTGAGGGTTCTCCATGAAGCGCGACACATAGCCAACGGCGTACGCGATGTCCGGGCGCGTGGCAGTCATCAAGTGCATCAGAGCACCAACAGCTTCGCGAAACGGAGCGTTCACCTTGGTCGCTGCGTCACTTGAAATCAGTCGAGTGCTTATGTCGACGGGACTCACCACGGCCTTGCATTCGTCCATACCAAAACGCTTGAGAATGTCATCCACATAGCGGCGCTGGCACATCGTCACACTGCCGTCTGGGCCGTCCACCAACTCGATCCCAAGAACGAACGCGCACTTGCCGCTGTCGGTCATCTCGAAGCGTGTTTTGAGGTCGGTCTTCGTGCGTGAGATCAGTTCGGGTGAACTTCCGGTAATCAGCACGTCATCCACGTAGACCAGCACGAGCACGCAGTGACCGTCAACGATCTTGACGTAGAGGCACGGGTCGAACGCCGATACTTGAAAGCCGATGGAGCACACGAACTCGTCGAAGGTCTCGTTCCACACGCGCGAAGCTTGCTTGAGACCGTAGATCGCCTTCACCAATTCCAGGCAGTCGAAGTTGCCATCCAGTTCGACGCCTTCAGGAACTATGCAGAACACCTGCTCCTTCATTATCCCGTACAGGAACGCTGTCACCACGTCGAGTTGGTCGAGAGGCCAGCCGAAGTACTTGGCAATAGCGATGACCATGCGCAGCGTCACGTACTTGACCACGGGCGAAAACGTCTCCGTGTAGTCGATGCCGTACTTCTGCTTGAACCCCTTGGCCACGAAGCGCGCCTTGTACTTTTCGATCGATCCGTCCGCTTTGCGCTTGATCTTGAACACCCACTTGGTACCGATGGCGCGGTGTCCGTTGGGCAATTTTGCAGCACGAAACACACCACG
The DNA here is from genome assembly GCA_016864655.1 of Phytophthora cactorum. Lineage (NCBI taxonomy): Eukaryota > Oomycota > Peronosporomycetes > Peronosporales > Peronosporaceae > Phytophthora > Phytophthora cactorum. Next base: position 1,235,585 of record NHQK01000008.1, read on the forward strand.
AAGTCGCATCGACTTGAGCTCAGCGTGAATTGCCTTGCGCCAGTGCACTTGGTCGGGGCCGTTCACCGCTTCTTGGAATGTCGATGGCTCCGATAGATCGCCTGCTTCGACGGCATTGGCACTTGCACGCCAAAAAACTGGTGGAGTCGAATCGTCATCTTCATCTCCATGCTTTTCTTCTTCGTCTGCGTCTGCTCGGTGCGGAGAGGAGTAGTTCGGCGCACTTGCTTCTTCCAGTCCAGGCCGATGGCGCACAGTGTGCGGTCTTCTGGTAGCTTCATCTTCGTCACTCGGGCGGCTCTTGCGCTTCCCTGCCTGCGTGTACTCCGTCTGGCGGGAACCATCATTGTCGATGTCGAGCGATTCGAAGTCCAGGTCGTCGACATCTTCATCAGAAATCGTCGGTGAAAGTCCAAAGGTCGATTCATCGAAGTTGACATCGCGACTGATAACCACCTGCCCCGCCTCGATGTCATAAAGTCGATATGCCTTGGACACTTCTTCGTAGCCCAGGAACAGTCCGGCGCGAGCCTTGGGGTCCCACTTGAGCCGCTTCTCCTTCGGAGTCAGAATGTACGTCCGACAGCCGAACACACGCATGTGCTTCACACTCGGCTTGGACTTGTACACGATCTCAAACGGAGTCTTGTGCTCGATCTTGGGTGACGGCAGGCGGTTCTTCACATAGATGGCCGTCATGGCCGCCTCAGCCCAGAAACACTTGTCCAGCTTGGCGTGATGCAGCATGCTGCGGCCGATCGTGACGATAGTTCGGATAGCTCGCTCTGCCGTGCCGTTGGTCTGGTGCGCGTACGGAACCGTGGTTTGCTGCTCGATGCCTTCGTCTTCGTAGAAGGCCTTGAGCGAGTTGGTAGCGAACTCACGAGCTCCGTCGTGCCGCACAAACTTGACCTTCTTGCCGAATTGCTTCTGCACCATCATGATGTACGTCTTGATGCAGTCTTCGCTCTCCGACTTGGCACGCAGGCAGAAACCCTTCATGCATCCGCTGGCTTCGTCCACGATCAGCAGTAGGTACTTGCTGCCACCAAGTGAGTTTTCCTCCATGGTATTGAAAGTATTGAGAGTTACCGGTTTGGTATCGGTTATTGACCGTGAGCCGGTTAGCCCGAACCGGTCCAATCCGAACCCACGCCGATTACGCCACCGCCGATTACGCCACCGCGGATTACGCCACTGTCGATTACGCCACCTGTGGGTACAAGATTGTAGGTACAAGATGGGCATCGACGTGGCGCTCTCTGATTGGCTGAAGTAACGCAGTATCCAGTAAAGAATCAAGTAGGGTGTATCCAGTAGGTCTAGAGATAGCAAGAAGGCTTTCGAGCTAAAGACCTCAATCAATCACTTTCGAATCTTCCCTCTACCCCTCAAGTGGTTTCCTGCCTCCACTCCGGTCTCACCCAGAGTGCTGCCTCCCTCCGCTTCGTCCAAGCTTCAGTGTCCAAGATCCATACCTTCCATCAGGTTATGAGCCCAAGCACCATGTCCTCTCCCCAAGACGCCTCGACCAAGGTCTCCATTGACAAGTTCAACGGGGACAACTACGCGACGTGGAACCGCTACATGCGTGGCGTGTTCCTGACCAAGTCGACGTGGCATGTCGTGAACCGCGAGATGACTCCGAGTTTCACGGACACGCGGGCCAAGGACGACTACGTCAAGTCCAGCAACATCGCGTTCGGACTGATGTTGCTCCACATGAATGTGGACTACCATCATGTGGTTGACGACTGCGAGGAAGCGTGGGTCGCCTGGTCGCGCCTGAAGACACTGTACGGAGGGTCGCAGAAGGCTGGGCGCATCTACTTGAAGCGCCAACTCTTCAGCATGGAGATGTCGGAAGGCGGCAATGTATTGCATCACTGCAACGAGGTCCTCAACATCAGCGCCAAACTCAGCAGTATCGGCGCCAAGATGGAGGACGAGGACGTGGCGATCTGCTTGTCGCGCAGCCTCCCCAAGAGCTACGAGAACGTCGTGCTCAACTTGGAGATGAGCAGCGCGGAACTGCGATCGCAAGACGTCGTGAAGGTGCTCACGAATGAGCATATCAAGCGGCAAGGCGAGAAGACGGCAATGGCGACGGTGAAGACGGAGAACGCGGCCAAGGCGTTCAACACCGACCGAGAGTCTCGCCAGTGTACATACTGCGGAAAAGTGGGGCACACGGTGGACAAGTGCTGGACCAAGCAGAAGGACGAGAACCGAGGGCCAAGACGCGGCGGCAATGGCAATGGCAACGGCCGTGGACGCGGGGCCAACAACATCCAGTGGAGAAACGACAGCGACGGCTACGACTACGACTACGATCGAGTAGCGTTCGCGGTTTCCATGGAATGTGTGGTTTCGACGGGCAAGAATATGTCCGGGATGTGGGCGGTCGACAGCGGCGCAACGCACCACATCTGCAACGACAAGGCCAAGTTCGCCAATTTGATCGAGCGAAATGAAGGCGAACTTTCGGTGGCCGACGGCAACAAGGCGGCCATCATGGGTGTGGGGACCATCGTGGAACAAGTGGTCCTGCCCAACGGCGACGAGCGTGAGATCGAGATCAAGAACGCGCTGTACGTGCCAAGCATGAGCAAGAATCTGCTTTCGGTACCGCAGATCAACAAAAGTGGCAAGTTTCAAGTGGTATTCGACGGCATCAAGATGCAGATTGCGCACAAGGGCTCCAAGCAAGTGGTGGCGACGGCAAACCTCATGGATGGACTCTACTGGCTTCAGACGCCTCAGCGATCGGCGAATGCGGCGACGAGTGGCAAGATCGTCGACCTGCACGCGCGCATGGGTCACGCTCCGGTTGAGGTGCTTCGCAAGATGGTCGACACCAAGATGATCAAGGACGCGAAAGCACCCTCCAAGTCGAGTGGAACAAGCGTGTGTCGCGGTTGTCAACAAGGCAAGATGGTCCAAAAACCGTTCCCCAGCAACCGTGACAAGCGTCACTACGACACGTTCGAGTTGCTCCACTTCGACATCTGCGGACCCATGGAGGAAAACTCGCTTGGCGGCAGCAAGTACCTGCTGCTGATCGTGGACGAAGCCAGCGGATGCATGAAGGGTTTCTGCCTGCGTGCCAAGTCGGAGAGCGAAGACTGCATCAAGACGTACATCATGAAGGTGCAGACGCAGTTCGGCAAGAAGGTCAAGTTTGTGCGGCATGACGGAGCTCGTGAGTTCGCTACCAACTCGCTCAAGGCCTTCTACGAAGACGAAGGCATCGAGCAGCAAACCACGGTTCCGTACGCGCACCAGACCAACGGCACGGCAGAGCGAGCCATCCGGACTATCGTCACGATCGGCCGCAGCATGCTGCATCACGCCAAGCTGGACAAGTGTTTCTGGGCTGAGGCGGCCATGACGGCCATCTATGTGAAGAACCGCCTGCCGTCACCCAAGATCGAGCACAAGACTCCGTTCGAGATCGTGTACAAGTCCAAGCCGAGTGTGAAGCACATGCGCGTGTTCGGCTGTCGGACGTACATTTTGACTCCGAAGGAGAAGCGGCTCAAGTGGGACCCCAAGGCTCGCGCCGGACTGTTCCTGGGTTACGAAGAAGTGTCCAAGGCATATCGACTTTATGACATCGAGGCGGGGCAGGTGGTGATCAGTCGCGATGTCAACTTCGATGAATCGACCTTTGGACTTTCACCGCGGATTTCCCATGAAGATGTCGATGACCTGGACGTCGACTCGCTCGATATCGACGATGACGGACCTCGCCAGACGGAGTACAAGCAGACGGGGAAGCGCAAGAGTCGCCCAAGTGACGAAGATGAAGCTACCAGAAGACCGCACACTGTGCGCCATCGGCCTGGACTGGAAGAAGCAAGTGCGCCGGATTCCTCTTCCTCTTCGCACCGAGTGGACGCCGACGAAGAAGAAAAATCTGGTGACCAAGATGAAGAGTCGACTCCCCCAGTGTTTTGGCGTGCAAGTGCCAATGCTGTTGAAGCGAAACTGTTGGACCTGTCGGAACCATCGACATTCCAAGAAGCGGTGAACGGCCCGGACCAAGTGCACTGGCGCAAGGCAATTCGTGCTGAGCTCAAGTCGATGCGACTTCGTGGTGTGTTTCGTGCTGCAAAATTGCCCAACGGACACCGCGCCATCGGTACCAATGGGTGTTCAAGATCAAGCGCAAAAGCGGGACGGTCGATCGAAAAGTACAAGGCGCGCTTCGTGGCCAAGGGGTTCAAGCAGAAGTACGGCATCGATACATGGAACGTTTTCGCCCGTGGTCAAGTACGTGACGCTGCGCATGGTCATCGCTATTGCCAAGTACTTCGGCTGGCCTCTCGACCAACTCGACGTGGTGACAGCGTTCCTGTACGGGATAATGAAGGAGCAGGTGTTCTGCATAGTTCCTGAAGGCGTCGAACTGGATGGCAACTTCGACTGCCTGGAATTGGTGAAGGCGATCTACGGTCTCAAGCAAGCTTCGCGCGTGTGGAACGAGACCTTCGACGAATTTGTGTGCTCTATAGGCTTCCAAGTTTCGGCCTTCGACCCGTGCCTCTACATCAAGATCGTTGACGGTCACTGCGTGCTCGTGCTGGTCTACGTGGATGACGTGCTGATTACCGGAAGTTCACCCGAACTGATCTCACGCACGAAGACCGACCTCAAAACACGCTTCGAGATGACCGACAGCGGCAAGTGCGCGTTCGTTCTTGGGATCGAGTTGGTGGACGGCCCAGACGGCAGCGTGACGATGTGTCAGCGCCGCTATGTGGATGACATTCTCAAGCGTTTTGGTATGGACGAATGCAAGGCCGTGGTGAGTCCCGTCGACATAAGCACTCGACTGATTTCAAGTGACGCAGCGACCAAGGTGAACGCTCCGTTTCGCGAAGCTGTTGGTGCTCTGATGCACTTGATGACTGCCACGCGCCCGGACATCGCGTACGCTGTGGGCTATGTGTCGCGTTTCATGGAGAATCCTCAAGAGGAACACTGGGTGGCAGTCAAGCGTATCTTTCGCTACCTGCAAGGCACCAAGACGCACGGGATCTGCTTCAAGCCGGGTGACAACATCGACTTTCGTGGATACTCGGACGCAGACTGGGCTGGCGACCTCGCCGACCGCAAGTCGACTTCAGGCTACACGTTCATGCTGATGAGTGCGCCTGTGAGCTGGGGCAGCAAGAAGCAGTCAAGCGTGTCGCTGTCTACGAGCGAAGCGGAGTATATTGCGCTCAGTCTGGCGATCCAAGAGGGCAAGTGGATTCATCGCCTGCTGTGCGAGATCCTGACAGCTGCCAACGAGACGGGACCCGAGCTCATGATCCGCGAAGACAACCAGTCGTGCATCAAGATGACGAAGAACCCGGTGAACCACGGCCGCGCCAAGCACATCGACATCAAGTACCACCACATCCGCGACGAAGTGAAGCGCGGTGAAGTGAAGCTCCAGTATTGCGAGACTTCCGTGATGCTGGCGGACATCATGACGAAGGCGCTCGCGGGACCACGCCACACGGACCTCACGGTGGCTCTCGGCATTCATGGGACTTCGCATTGAGGGGGCGTATTGAGAGTTACCGGTTTGGTATCGGTTATTGACCGTGAACTGGTTAGCCCGAACCGGTCCAATCCGAACCCACGCCGATTACGCCACCGCGGATTACGCCACCGCGGATTACGCCACTGTCGATTACGCCACCTGTGGGTACAAGATTGTAGGTACAAGATTGTAGGTACAAGATGGGCATCGACGTGGCGCTCTCTGATTGGCTGAAGTAACTCAGTATCCAGTAAAGAATCAAGTAGGGTGTATCCAGTAGGTCTAGAGATAGCAAGAAGGCTTTCGAGCTAAAGACCTCAATCAATCACTTTCGAATCTTCCTTCTACCCCTCAAGTGGTTTCCTGCCTCCACTCCGGTCTCACCCAGAGTGCTGCCTCCCTCCGCTTCGTCCAAGCTTCGGTGTCCAAGATCCATACCTTCCATCAGGTTATGAGCCCAAGCACCATGTCCTCTGCCCACGATGCCTCCACCAAGGTCTCCATCGACAAGTTCAACGGAGACAACTACGCGACGTGGAACCGCTACATGCGTGGCGTGTTCCTGACCAAGTCGGTGTGGCATGTGGTGAACCGCGAGATGACTCCGAGCTTCACGGACACGCGGGTCAAGGATGACTACGTCAAGTCGAGCAACATCGCGTTCGGCCTGATGTTGCTCCACATGAATGCGGACTACCATCATGTGGTTGACGACTGCGAGGAAGCGTGGGTCGCCTGGTCGCGCCTGAAGACACTGTACGGTGGATCGCAGAAGGCTGGTCGCATCTACCTGAAGCGCCAGCTCTTCAGCATGGAGATGTCGGAAGGCGGCAATGTATTGCATCACTGCAACGAGGTCCTCAACATCAGCGCCAAACTCAGCAGTATCGGCGCCAAGATGGAGGACGAGGACGTGGCGATCTGCTTATTGCGCAGCCTCCCCAAGAGCTACGAGAACGTCGTGCTCAACTTGGAGATGAGCAGCGCGGAACTGCGATCGCAAGACGTCGTGAAGGTGCTCACGAATGAGCATATCAAGCGGCAAGGCGAGAAGACGGCAACGGCGACGGTGAAGACGGAGAACGCGACCAAGGCGTTCAACACCGACCGAGAGTCTCGCCAGTGTACATACTGCGGAAAAGTGGGGCGCACGGTGGACAAGTGCTGGACCAAGCAGAAGGACGAGAATCGGGGCCCAAGACGCGGCGGCAATGGCAATGGCAATGACAATGGCAACGGCCGTGGACGCGGGGCCAACAACATCCAGTGGAGAAACGACAGCGACGGATACGACTACGACTACGACTACGATCGAGTGGCGTTCGCGGTTTCACTGGAATGTGTGGTTTCGACGGGCAAGAATATGTCCGGGATGTGGGCGGTCGACAGCGGCGCAACGCACCACATCTGCAACGACAAGGCCAAGTTCGCCAATTTGATCGAGCGAAATGAAGGCGAACTTTCGGTGGCCGACGGCAACAAGGCGGCAATCAAGGGTGTGGGGACCATCGTGGAACGAGTGGTTCTGCCCAACGGCGACGAGCGTGAGATCGAGATCAAGAACGCGCTGTACGTGCCAAGCATGAGCAAGAATCTGCTTTCGGTACCGCAGATCAACAAAAGTGGCAAGTTTCAAGTGGTATTCGACGGCATCAAGATGCAGATTGCGCACAAGGGCTCCAAGCAAGTGGTGGCGACGGCAAACCTCATGGATGGACTCTACTGGCTTCAGACGCCTCAGCGATCGGCGAATGCGGCGACGAGTGGAAGAACGGTCGACTTGCATGCGCGTATGGGTCACGCTCCAGTCGAGGTGCTTCGCAAGATGGTCGACAACCACATGATCAAGGACGCGAAGGCACCTGATGGAAGGTATGGATCTTGGACACGAAGCTTGTATGAGGCGGAGGGAGGGACGTCGCAGACGGTGGGACCGGAGCGAAGACACTTGAGGGGTAGAATGAAGATTCGAAAGTGATTGATTGATCGGAGCTTACACTATCTTCACTACCTAGTCTGCATCCAATCATTTGGTGCATCCAATCACCAACACTCTGTACTCGTCCAATCATCCTACTCGTCTAATCATCGGTGGCGTAAACAACGTACCGTAATCATCGCGGGATCGTATTGGACCGGTTCGGGTTAACCGGTTAATGGGTACAACTGGTACACAGTACCCAAGACCAGCAACCCTCAATACGCCCCCTCAATGCGAACACGCGTGGATGCCGAGAGCAGTCGTCAGGTCCATGTGGCGAGGTCCTGGGAGCGCCTTCGTCATGATGTCCGCCAGCATCAGAGAAGTCTCGCAATACTCGAGCTTCACTTCACCACGCTTGACTTCGTCGCGGATGTGGTGGTACTTGATGTCGATGTGCTTGGCGCGACCGTGGTTCACTGGGTTCTTCGTCATCTTGATGCACGACTGGTTGTCTTCGCGGATCTTGAGCTCGGGTCCCGTCTCGTTGGTAGCCGCCAAAATCTCGCACAGTAGGCGATGAATCCACTTGCCCTCTTGGATCGCCAGACTGAGTGCGATGTACTCCGCCTCACTCGTAGACAGCGAAACACTTGACTGCTTCTTGCTGCCCCAGCTCACAGGCGCACTCATCAGCATGAACGTGTAGCCTGAAGTCGACTTGCGGTCCGCGAGGTCGCCAGCCCAGTCTGCGTCCGAGTATCCACGAAAGTCGATCTTGTTGCCCGGCTTGAAGCAGATCCCATGCGTCTTGGTGCCTTGCAGGTAGCGAAAGATACGCTTGACCGCAACCCAGTGTTCTTCTTGAGGGTTCTCCATGAAGCGCGACACATAGCCAACGGCGTACGCGATGTCCGGGCGCGTGGCAGTCATCAAGTGCATCAGAGCACCAACAGCTTCGCGAAACGGAGCGTTCACCTTGGTCGCTGCGTCACTTGAAATCAGTCGAGTGCTTATGTCGACGGGACTCACCACGGCCTTGCACTCGTCCATACCAAAACGCTTGAGAATGTCATCCACATAGCGGCGCTGACACATCGTCACACTGCCGTCTGGGCCGTCCACCAACTCGATCCCAAGAACGAATGCGCACTTGCCGCTGTCGGTCATCTCGAAGCGAGTCTTGAGGTCCGTCTTCGTGCGTGCGATCAGTTCGGGTGAACTTCAGGTGATCAGCACATCGTCCACATACACCAGCACGAGCACGCAGTGACCGTCCACCACCTTGATGTAGAGGCACGGGTCGAACGCCGATACTTGAAAGCCGATGGAGCACACGAACTCGTCGAAGGTCTCGTTCCACACGCGCGAAGCTTGCTTGAGACCGTAGATCGCCTTCACCAATTCCAGGCAGTCGAAGTCACCGTCGAGATCAACACCTTCGGGGACCGCGCAGAACACCTGCTCCTTCATTATCCCGTACAGGAAAGCTGTCACCACGTCGAGTTGGTCGAGAGGCCAGCCGAAGTACTTGGCAATAGCGATGATCATGCGCAGCGTCACGTACTTGACTACCGGCGAGAACGTCTCCGTGTAGTCGATGCCGTACTTCTGCTTGAACCCCTTGGCCACGAAGCGCGCCTTGTACTTTTCGATCGATCCGTCCGCTTTGCGCTTGATCTTGAACACCCACTTGGTACCGATGGCGCGCTGTCCGTTGGGCAATTTTGCAGCACAAAACACACCACGAAGTCGCATCGACTCGAGCTCAGCACGAATTGCCTTGCGCCAGTGCACTTGGTCCGGGCCGTTCACCGCTTCTTGGAATGTCGATGGTTCCGACAGGTCCACAGTCGCTTCAACAGCATTGGCACTTGCACGCCAAAACACAGGGGGAGTCGACTCTTCATCTTGATCTCCAGATTTTTCTTCTTCGTCGGCGTCCACTCGGTGCGAAGAGGAAGAGGAATCCGGCGCACTTGCTTCTTCCAGTCCAGGCCGATGGCGCACAGTGTGCGGTCTTCTGGTAGCTTCATCTTCGTCACTTGGGCGACTCTTGCGCTTCCCCGTCTGCTTGTACTCCGTCTGGCGAGGTCCGTCATCGTCGATATCGAGCGAGTCGACGTCCAGGTCATCGACATCTTCATGGGAAATCCGCGGTGAAAGTCCAAAGGTCGACTCATCGAAGTTGACATCGCGACTGATCACCACCTGCCCCGCCTCGATGTCATAAAGTCGATATGCCTTGGACACTTCTTCGTAACCCAGGAACAGTCCGGCGCGAGCCTTGGGATCCCACTTGAGCCGCTTCTCCTTCGGAGTCAAAATGTACGTCCGACAGCCGAACACGCGCATGTGCTTCACACTCGGCTTGGACTTGTACACGATCTCGAACGGAGTCTTGTGCTCGATCTTGGGTGACGGCAGGCGGTTCTTCACATAGATGGCCGTCATGGCCGCCTCAGCCCAGAAACACTTGTCCAGCTTGGCGTGATGCAGCATGCTGCGGCCGATCGTGACGATAGTCCGGATGGCTCGCTCTGCCGTGCCGTTGGTCTGGTGCGCGTACGGAACCGTGGTTTGCTGCTCGATGCCTTCGTCTTCGTAGAAGTCCTTGAGCGAGTTGGTCGCAAACTCACGAGCTCCGTCGTGCCGCACAAACTTGACCTTCTTGCCGAACTGCTTCTGCACCTTCATGATGTACGTCTTGATGCAGTCTTCGCTCTCCGACTTGGCACGCAGACAGAAACCCTTCATGCATCCGCTGGCTTCGTCCACGATCAGCAGCAGGTACTTGCTGCCACCAAGTGAGTTTTCCTCCATGGGTCCGCAGATGTCGAAGTGGAGCAGCTCGAACGTGTCGTAACGACGCTTGTCATGGTTGCTTGGGAACGGTTTTTGGACCATTTTACCTTGCTGGCAACCACGACACAGACTTGGTCCGCTCGACTTGGAAGGTGCCTTCGCGTCCTTGATCATGTGGTTGTCGACCATCTTGCGAAGCACCTCAACCGGAGCGTGACCCATGCGCGCGTGCAGGTCGACGATCTTGCCACTCGTCGCCGCATTCGCCGATCGCTGAGGCGTCTGAAGCCAGTAGAGTCCATCCATGAGGTTTGCCGTCGCCACCACTTGCTTGGAGCCCTTGTGCGCAATCTGCATCTTGATGCCGTCGAATACCACTTGAAACTTGCCACTTTTGTTGATCTGCGGTACCGAAAGCAGATTCTTGCTCATGCTTGGCACGTACAGCGCGTTCTTGATCTCGATCTCACGCTCGTCGCCGTTGGGCAGGACCACTTGTTCCACGATGGTCCCCACACCCATGATGGCCGCCTTGTTGCCGTCGGCCACCGAAAGTTCGCCTTCGTTCCGCTCAATCAAATGGGCGAACTTGGCCTTGTCGTTGCAGATGTGGTGCGTTGCGCCGCTGTCGACCGCCCACATCCCGGACACATTCTTGCCCGTCGAAACCCCACATTCCAGTGAAACCGCGAACGCTACTCGATCGTAGTCGTAGTCGTAGCCGTCGCTGTCGTTTCTCCACTGGATGTTGTTGGCCCCGCGTCCACGGCCGTTGCCATTGCCATTGCCGCCGCGTCTTGGGCCCCGATTCTCGTCCTTCTGCTTGGTCCAGCACTTGTCAATCGTGTGCCCCACTTTTCCGCAGTATGTACACTGGCGAGACTCTCGGTCGGTGTTGAACGCCTTGGCCGCGTTCTCCGTCTTCACCGTCGCCGTCGCCGTCTTCTCGCCTTGTCTCTTGATGTGCTCATTCGTGAGCACCTTCACGACGTCTTGCGATCGCAGTTCCGCGCTGCTCATCTCCAAGTTGAGCACGACGTTCTCGTAGCTCTTGGGGAGGCTGCGCAATAAGCAGATCGCCACGTCCTCGTCCTCCATCTTGGCGCCGATACTGCTGAGCTTGGCGCTGATGTTGAGGACCTCGTTGCAATGATGCAACACATTGCCGCCTTCCGACATCTCCATGCTGAAGAGCTGGCGCTTCAGGTAGATGCGCCCAGCCTTCTGCGACCCTCCGTACAGTGTCTTCAGGCGCGACCAGGCGACCCACGCTTCCTCGCAGTCGTCAACCACATGATGGTAGTCCACATTCATGTGGAGCAACATCAGTCCGAACGCGATGTTGCTGGACTTGACGTAGTCGTCCTTGGCCCGCGTGTCCGTGAAGCTCGGAGTCATCTCGCGGTTCACGACATGCCACGTCGACTTGGTCAGGAACACGCCACGCATGTAGCGGTTCCACGTCGCGTAGTTGTCCCCGTTGAACTTGTCAATGGAGACCTTGGTCGAGGCGTCTTGGGGAGAGGACATGGTGCTTGGGCTCATAACCTGATGGAAGGTATGGATCTTGGACACGAAGCTTGTATGAGGCGGAGGGAGGGACGTCGCAGACGGTGGGACCGGAGCGAAGACACTTGAGGGGTAGAATGAAGATTCGAAAGTGATTGATTGATCGGAGCTTACACTATCTTCACTACCTAGTCTGCATCCAATCATTTGGTGCATCCAATCACCAACACTCTGTACTCGTCCAATCATCCTACTCGTCTAATCATCGGTGGCGTAAACAACGTACCGTAATCATCGCGGGATCGTATTGGACCGGTTCGGGTTAACCGGTTAATGGGTACAACTGGTACACAGTACCCAAGACCAGCAACCCTCAATAAAGTCCAAGCCGAGTGGGAAGCACATGCGTGTGTTCGGCTGTCGGACGTACATTCTGACTCCGAAGGAGAAGCGGCTCAAGTGGGATCCCAAGGCTCGCGCCGGACTGTTCCTGGGTTACGAAAAAGTGTCCAAGGCGTATCGACTTTATGACATCGAGGCGGGGCAGGTGGTTATCAGTCGCGATGTCAACTTCGATGAATCGACCTTTGGACTTTCACCGACGATTTCTGATGAAGATGTCGACGACCTGGACTTCGAATCGCTCGACATCGACAATGATGGTTCCCGCCAGACGGAGTACACGCAGGCAGACG